>JAFJHL010000175.1:0-1200000 GCA_019425775.1 Rafetus swinhoei | reverse complement strand
CTCAAGATGAGCTTGTAGGTGTCAGAAGACACTCGCTTGGCAGCAGGTTGGGCATGTACCTTTGCCCTTTTTGAAATGAAAACAAAGAATAAATCACAGAACCCTAAATTCTTCAGGGAAGTTTGTTCAGAACTTCAGGGACCTGCGACTCTCTCTCCCCCCAACTTTTTCATACTAGCATGAGCAGAGTAGGAAGCTCCCCGCCCATGTCCCAGCAGCTAATGGAGTTTTATGTCCCCTTTGCAGACTACTCAGTGACATTAACTAAATGCAACCCCACTTTGCTGAGGGGTTGCAGTGCTGGGCCCAGCAGAAAAGCTGGCAGAGAGCTAGGGGAGCCCACTTTCCTGAATCACAGGTTTCAGAGGTGTTCAGCAAAAACAACAAAGAGTCCCTGGACTTCCTGGACATGCAGTTCCTGACTTGCAAGTGGCCATTCTCAAGCAAAAAAAAAAAACCTTCAATCCCGATTGCAAGGAGAACTGCTGTGCCGGAATTCATACGCAAATTTGACACTGTCAAAAGAGATTTAAATAGAAACATGGAATGGCTCTCCCATTCCAACCGGCAATTTCCCTTTCAGGCACTCTTACCTTCTCATCACTGTTGGAGGCGAGCTTTAATAAGGACAAATGCAAAGTGCTCCACTTAGGAAGGAACAATCAGTTTCACACATACAGAATGGGAAGCGACTGTCTAGGAAGGAGTACAGCAGAAAGGGATCTAGGGGTTATAGTGGACCACAAGCTGAATATGAGTCAGCAATGTGATGCTGTTGCAAAGAAAGCAAACATGATTCTGGGATGCATTAACAGGTGTGTTGTGAGCAAGACACGAGAAGTCATTCTTCCGCTCTATTCTGCGCTGGTTAGGCCTCAGTTGGAGTATTGTGTCCAGTTCTGGGCACCGCATTTCAAGAAGGATGTGGAGAAATTGGAGAGGATCCAGAGAAGAGCCACAAGAATGATTAAAGGTCTAGAGAACATGACCTATGAGGGAAGACTGAAGGAACTGGGCTTGTTTCGTTTGGAAAAGAGAAGATTGAGGGGGGACACGATAGCGGTTTTCAGGTATCTAAAAGGGTGTCACAAGGAGGAGGGAGAAAAATTGTTCTTCCTGGCCTCTGAGGATAGAACAAGAAGCAATGGGCTATAACTGCAGCAAGGGAGGTTTAGGTTGGACATCAGGAAAAAGTTCCTAATTGTCACGGTGGTCAAACACTGGAATAAATTGCCCAGGGAGGTTGTGGAATCCCCATCTCTGGAGATATTTAAGAGTAGGTTAGATAAATGTCTATCAGGGATGGTCTAGACAGTATTTGGTCCTGCCATGAGGGCAGGGGACTGGACTCGATGACCTCTCGAGGTCCCTTCCAGTCCTAGTATTCTATGATTCTATGCGCCCCCCCCCCATTTAATTAACACTGATATCGCACTTCCATCTCTGTATTCCTGCCTTGCTTCTTTTCTCTTCAAGCATGTGAAGAAGTGCGTTTTGGCTCATGAAAGCTTATGTCCTAAAACATTTGTTAGTCTTTCAAGTGCCACCGGACTCCTTGCCTTTCCTGGATGAGTTACCCCCCTCTAGGGGAAGTCTGACCTCTTTAACAGCAGAGTTTAGAGACCACAGCTGAACTATATGGCAATGCTGCTCTTCATGTTAGACGCGCTACAAGCTAAGCCCATCTCACAGGTTTGGGAATAGCACACGAGGATAGGAAGGTAGCAGGATGCGCAGGGGATCAAGGTGGAAGGAGGAGATTTGGAATTGCACAAGAATTCCCCTAAAAGCACATCATGTTTCCTTGGGCACCACATCAAGCCACATTCCCTGATGCTCTGTGGGGTAGTGGGAAATGAACTTGCTCTCTGCTAACAGAAAGCTTGGGGGCCTCTCGTCCCCCGGACTCATCCTCACTGGAGACACACTCAGCATGTTTAGTGTCAGTTGTTCCCCCTCGCACAACCAAGGCGCCTGTGTCTAAGCTCTGGTTGCTGTGCGGGTCATACTAGGAGTCATGCTTAGGCTGGCTCCTCAGTGACTCTCTGCGCCTGACTCCAGTCAGCACAGGGATGGGAACTAGGGATGCGAGGGTCGCAGCAGCGCCCCAGGCTCCCAACCTAGTGCCCAAGACCCTGGCTGCCTCCCTGTGCCTGGGGTCCCAGCTGCTGCCTTGTGCACCTGGGGCTCTGCTGCTGGCCCTGCACGCTGGGGCCTTTCCTGCCAGCCCCACGCTCCAAGTCCTGCTGCTGGGGAGCAGCTTGGGCTCTGAGTCTCTGAGCGGGGCCCAGGCCCTTCGGTTTGAAGGGCAGCCCCCAGCACCTCCTGGCTTCTCACTTCAAAGGAAGCGTCCCCTGTTCCAGCCATGTGAGTTGAGAGAACAAGACTTGGTGCTTGTTTCAAACCAACCTTGTATTTCCCAGCCTCCAAGATGTCCCACCGAGTGTTTTGTCGTCTCTGGCAATGCGAGTCCAGAGCAAATGGTGAGTGGGCCCAAGTTGTTCTAGGATCCATCTCCCCCCTGTATGGCGTAAGTGGGGCGCGCTTTGATCCTTGGCAGGCAGAGCCCTGCTCGCCTGCCTCGGCCGTACCAGCTCTGCCAGGCTCGCAGGAAGAGACGCTGGAGCAGAGGGACCTAAAGGACACACAGGAAACAGATGTGTAGAGTGCAAAGAAGCTATTTACAATAGTCACTTTCCTGTCCGCAGTTGCTCTTTGATTTAGAGCCCCTAAGAAAGGCAGTTTCTTGTCCAACTGGCCTGTGGCCAGTTCACATCTCCTAGGAGTAATCTGAGCTCTGGTGTGAAGTCTTCACCAATGAGAAATTCAAGACGGAACTGAACACGCTACAGCTGCCTAATGGAAACACCCCCCTCCTGTCCCCCGAATGCAGCTGGAATTCCCAAGCGCTGATTTCCAGCTGGAGGAAACAGCTGGAAAAACGAGCAACACAAATGCTTTGCGGAGACATAAAAAAGCTGTTTGGCCAAATAGCTTGGAGAGAAAGCTGGGTGCAGAATAGCCGCACATTGCTCCCAGCATCTGCTTCTGATTGACCCTTCTCAGCCTTTGAGTAGTTCCTCTGCCTGAGCTCTCCTGCCCACCCTCCCTCCAGCCACTTCCCAAGATCGCCTCCAGCACAAGGGGGGCATCTCCCTTCCCGGCCCCTCTGTTTAGCAGCATCACAGACACGAGGGCTAGCCTAGAGGCTGTGGGCCTCCCCATCTAACAGTCCCACAGACAGGCCAGTGCACTCTGTCTTCTGTGGCCATCCCAGCGCCTGTATATTACGGCCCTGCTGCCCCCACCAGCTTCCGTTCTGTACTCGGATGTGGACTGTCATGAGTCTGAGAAGGGAAATGGGACTAACAGCCGGCGAAAATGAGTGAGTAGCACAGACCCATGTTAGGAGGGGGTATGGGGTCCGCTCCCTTGCAGCCTGAACCAATGGGATTTGCTAAGGGGTTATGGGAAAGCAACCCCACTCCCCACACTGTCCATGGGTGGAGAGACATCTGAGCCCCTGCACAATCTCCACAGCATATTATACACCCTGCCCTGCCTTCTGTGCAACCCCCAGTGTTCCCTCTGCAGCTAGCAGCCTCTGAGCCACAGCCTGGGGCTTCACGCTGTCTGCAGGCTCAGGACTGCATCAGGCCCTTGCTGGAACAAGAGCTGAGCAGCTACCGGACCTACATGTTTTTGTTTCTGGAGATGTGGAAGGGTCTCTGGAGAGCTGCAGGGCCAGTAGCAACAGAGTCCAGCCCCGTCCCACTGCTGCGCATGGCTGGGCTTTGACTTGCCTACTGGCGTCTTTCTAGTCTTCAGAATGCCCTTTTGAATCTCCGTTTCCAAAGGCAGGTTTTAAGTCAAAACATTTGCATCCAGAGCTTGGGACCCTGTCAAAGAACCATTGCAGTGTGCAGAAGGAAACAACCTTTCCTTCCTTTCTGGACAGTTTCAATTACTTGACTGAGCGTTTGTAATTATTTCCATGCTTTGATCACAATGGATTATGTTGCATAAACTGTTTCCAATTTGCGATAACATAATTGCCTCTCTAGTCAGCAAGGCTGACACCAGCAGAGAGACAACCCTCACCATGCAGCTTGCGTTTCGCTCTGGAGCAAGGCTTCATGCAACTCCAATCTGAAGAAATTGAGTGCAGTTTTTCCACATCGAGCCCTTCGGAAGACATGCAAATACACAATTGAACAGTTCATGCGGGGCACTTGTTTAAAATGTCCCTCTCCTCCCAATAGCCCGACTCTTTATTATTGTTACGGGGCCTCCAGGCCACTCTCTGACATCTGGGATTGGTACAAACTGTCTACGGTTCACTTTCTCCTGAGCTAAAAGTTCTGGAGGTATCACGATTCTCCCTGCTGTGGGGAGAGCTGAGAGGCAACCCAGGGCTTTCTGTCCCTTTTGTCAGCTCCTAGGCCCCCTCTAAGTCCATTATTTTTAGCAACAAAGGCTTCCTTTGCTGCCTAGGCTTGCCAGGTGTCCGGCTTTGAACCGGACCGTCCAGTATTTGAGCTTTCTGTCTGGGAAACACAGTGAGAAAACAGAACTGTCGGGTATTTTCTAAATCAGATGGAATGTCGATTGTGATGGAATGTCGAGTGTGTCCGGTATTTTTGTTGAAACCATCTGGCAACCCTATTGCTGCCTGGAATCCCCATCCCCTTTAGATTCATAGTCCTAGCCATGGGCTGGCCTTGCTGGCAGGGTGTGACGGACCGGGCCAGGACTGGGCACCACTGAGGGCGTCCGCTCAGGGCGAATTGCTCAAAACCAGGGATCCTTACAACTCCTGACTGGAGACTGTCCCCAAATAGGCCACAAACCAGTTACACCGAGCAAAACCCCTCAGACACCCCAGCTCTCCCTGTGCCGCAATCAGCCCCGGGCCAAACACACAGGTGAGGGGTATAGAACTTGATCCCACCTACCCCGAATGGGTCTTTCCGGTCCCAAAGAACCAGCCACAAATCCCTGGTCAATTTACACTTTGGATCTTACCCACAAGATCATGCTGGGCCAGTCCTTTAGAATCTAAAATTGAAAGGTTTATTAACAGAAGAAAGAAAAGCATGAGAATAAGGTTGTTAAGGAGAATACGTTACATGCACCAATCACCAAGTTCTCGATGCAGGCTCTCAGCAGAGATGTTACAAACTGCTAGCTTAAAAGTCTTTGGTGTACATCCTACGTCAGGATGGGCCAAATGATTCTTCTCGGCTTGCTGTTCCTCGCAAGGCTGCACCTGGAATCAGTAGCAGAATTGAAGGCCAGATGGAGTTCGCCTCATGGCATTTTATATCCCTCCTGGAGTCCTCCCGGCCAGAGCAGGTCACACGGCTGAGTGACCTACCTCTGTTTCACACGCTGGCAGCCATTATGCCCTGGCTGGTTTGCAGGTATCCAGATTTCCAGACACATTCCTCAGGTGTGTATTGGGCTCTCTGAGAGCCTTGTCCCTGGAGCCGTGCTCATTAGCATAGTCACTGACTGGACATTCCTTCCCATTGCTCTGTCTCAGACAGAGAATCTTCCAGCATAAGCACAGAGTACATATTTATAACTCCACACACGGATCACACAGGTACATGAACAGCAGACACACAATCAGTAGAACATGAGCTTTCATTTGACACCTCGCATGGCCCCCTTTGGACAGACTTTGGGGCAAACACCCCTCGTGGGTGCAGCAGTGATCTGGCTGCTCCCTTTAAAATCCAGTAACGTGACACAGGGGGAAGACCACTCTCCAGCACTGCCAAACCCAAGAACTCAGAAATCATTGGCCTGGCTTTAAAATCATGAGACTTAAAAAATCATCAATCTTCAGTTCGTTTATCTGCCCGCTGCTTTTTGTGCCCTTCCGCGGCACCGAGCACGTCATCAGGTGGTTCGTGCAACCGTGCACTCTGTCAGCAAACCACGCCCAAAGGCAATGCTGGCGTTCCCGTGGGGAGAGACCCTCTCTGAGCTCGCAAAGTCTGTGGCTGTCACAGCAGCTCTCCCCTGCTGCCAGAACAAGACTCTGGAGCCCCGAGGCTCTTTGCAGGCCTGCCTGCCACAGATCCACCGAGCCACTCTGGGTAAGCTCACAGGTGACACTGTGCTTGTGTCTCCCTCTGCAAATCAGGGATAGTGAATAACGCCAGAGAGGGTTCACTGGGAACCCTAAGGCAGAGGTTCTTTGGGCGTGCCTGATCTCTGTGAAGGAGAGCTCAGACCTCCGCTCCACGCCCTGCCCTTTTCCTTACGGGCTCCTCCTGGGGAGAGGCAGCAGGGGCTGAGGGTGCTGTGCCAGCTGCGAGAGGCTGAGCGTGTGCATCTCTCCAAGCCCCCACCACAAGGGCCCGCTCTGTTGCTCTCACTACAGCATTAACTCTTTAGGGAGGAGGGCTAAGGAGCAGTGAGCAGCCAAGAGATAGGAACCCAACAGTCAGAGGGGCAGAAGGAATAACAGGGACAGGTGGTCAACCTCCTCCCTTCTGCTGAAGCACTGTAAGGTGCAAATCCCTCCCCTGTACTGGCCAGCTGGCTCACGAATGCTGCTCCAGGACTGCTCTCATCCAGGCCGTCGCAGCCTGCCCATGCCCAGAGGTCCTGAACTGCTCAGCCTGGCCGCAGGAGAAGCAGCCCTTCCTGCATGGAAACTGGGAGATCACACCCAGGGCGCACAGGCAAAGCCCAGAGCCGCGGGAGTGTTCGGGAAGCCCTTGGTGTACTCAAGGATGAAGCTGGGTCAGGGCAGGGAGATTCTGGACTCCACAGAGCCCACGGTCACCCTGGGCAGGCCTCCTTGTCTCAGGATTTCCCGCCCAGAGGACTCGGGGATCGGCTCCAGGGCTGGTCAGCACCTTCAGAGGTTAACGAATGAAGAACGTGTGCACATGCCTGGCAGGCTGGGAACACCCTCCCTGTCAGGACAGAGCAGGGCTGGGATGCCAGGGGGTATGTGACTAGCCTGAGTTCACATGAGGTGTCCCCCGGGCTGGGAACTGACTGAACAGGCCCTGGGCCCAGCTGGCTCCCCCAGTGGACTCAGGTCCCCGTGCTCAGATGTGACCCACGTCACATGAACGGTTCAGGCCAGTGAGCTGAGAGCTGATGTGAGAGTAACAATTCTCCCCCTCTAACTGTCAGCTCTTGAGGGAGACAGCTCGGCCACTGCTATCATGTCGTCAAGCTGCTTCTGCAGCACCATAGCCGCAAACTTCTCTCTTGTTGCTGGGGGACTCACTCTGCAGCCCAGAGCAAGCGTCTCTTCTTGCTGTCCTGCCGTTTGCAATGTCGAGGCACCTGAGTCTGTCAGAGGCACAGGAGTCAGCGGTGCGTAGGACTCAGGAGTCCCTGTCTGGTTCCTGTTCCAGTATTCAGGCCGGTGCAGATATAGACTTACTGCTAAGTGAAGATGAGAGGATTGCAACCCCCCTCCGATTCCCTCTGAAATGTGCGGCGGGCAGGGCAGGGGAAAGGGCACGCAAACACGACGCAGTGCATAATACTGCCGGGCTAATTTTAACTCAGGATACATCTCAGAGTAGGTTAAAGCAGAGGCTCCCCTGTGTGTGTGGTGGAAAGAAACGTGCCCTGAATGCAGGAAGCCCACTGCAGAGAGGCACGCGGTGCACTAGAACGGTTTCAGAGATACACGGTCTGGCCCACACAGGAAAGTGACTCTGGTTCTCTGTGTCCATACGGTAACTGCACCCTGGGTAATCCAGCCTGTGCGCTTTACCGGAAGCTGTGTGAGCCCGGCGCTGCGCAAGGACTTTCGTCTCGTCAGTGAATCCTTTGGAGAGTGCTCTCTTGCCCCCCAGCCCGCTGTAAGCAGCGCTGTAACTGCAGTGGAGGAGGAGACGTGCTAGGTGAAGTTAGA
Organism: Rafetus swinhoei; assembly: GCA_019425775.1. Taxonomy (NCBI): domain Eukaryota; kingdom Metazoa; phylum Chordata; order Testudines; family Trionychidae; genus Rafetus; species Rafetus swinhoei. Next base: position 1,192,103 of record JAFJHL010000175.1, on the reverse strand, counting down.
CAAACAAGCCTTTTCAATTACCCAGCTCCAAAGCCCCGTGTTACGCCAGGGCTGGGAATATGCAGAAGTGAGGGCTGCCCGCGAGGGGGGCAATCCCACCGGAGGAAACACCAGAACGACGTGCAAGGGAAACCAGAGCCAGCGTGGCCATTAACTCCGCGGCTGAGCAGCTGTCACCTGTGACCTGCTCTGCTGCAGGCATCCCACTGGGAGGAACAGCAAGGGGCTGCCAGCCAACAGCCAACAGCAAGCCAGGCCAGCTGGAGCTGGCTGCATTCATTAGCCCAGTGGTGACGCTACCGCAGCAGGGCAGCAGCGTGGCCATGCTACACACCGAGGACACTTACCCCTGTTGCCAGGGCGGTGTCACGGGCTGTCGTGTAGCTGGAGCCAGCTCCTGCGTGCTCCCCTATGGGCCAGAGCATCGCTGAGCCACGCTCGCCAAGCTGGCCGGTAGCCAGGCAGGCAGGAATGGGATACGTGTGCTGCGCAGCCAGCTGGGCCCTTCTGTGGGGCTGCTCCCAGCCGTGCCATCCCTCCAGGCAGACGGTCAGCGGAGACTCCTCTGGCCCTCACCAGCAACCGCCCAGCAGAGAATCGTGCTGCTGCTTTGGACATGGCTCCTTCGCACAGCATCATGGGCACAGAGGGCCCCGGCTGGGCTGCTGCCAAGCTCCTCCCAAAGCGGTGTGTTTGCAAGCCCTCGTCATGGCTTCATCCCACTGACACTCAGAGAGACAGGCAAGGCTTGGGGGCAGAGAATGTCCAAGGAAGGCCGCCCTCCAGCGTGTAGGCAGCTCCGCGACGGGACAGTCGTATGTTACGAGATCCCAGATACTCTCCCCAGTGCTGCGGTGCAATAGCCCAATGTTCTCTGCTGCCTGGGACAGGCTGGCCCAAGTGCCCAGTCTGGGCTTGGTGGGACAGGGAAGGGTTAGTCCCTGGGATAGAACGTGGGTTGGTTGCACTGCCGCCTTCGCACTGAAATACCTTCTCAAATCCCTGGGGGAAATGGCCTGAGACAGCTATCTCCTCCGTCTGCTCCTGTGTCCCCGGCTGGGTAACGGCCCTTGTGCCTGTGGAGACACTTCAGCGCCAGGCTCCTAGGAACCCTGTGCAGGCTGCCAAGGCCCCATCCACCCCCAGGAGGAGCCCTTCCGGCCAGAGGGAACAAGTGCGCAACACTCGCAAGACAGGCCCTGAGGTCACCACCCAGACCTGCTAGGACACGTGCCCAGGAGCCAGGGAGTCTGCTGCTAGGTGCTGGGAAGAGCTGCAGCATCGGGATGGATTTAGGAGATCTCTGTTGCATTGGTCAGTAAAGGGAAAAGGTGCCGACGTAGCTAAAGGAAAAGGCTCTGGTTGGCTTATATCATTGCTCACCCTGTTACCCTTCGGTAAGTCTGCAGTCTCGCTCTTCACCGGCTGCGGTCTGCTTGCCAGAGACAGGGACATTGGCCAGTAGCATGAACTGTCTCCTGACTGGATTATCATTTAAACTCACAGCGAAGCAAATGCTTTAAAAGCAAATCCAAGCCAAAACAACCCACGCAGCAGAATTTGAAAACCCACCATCCTCTCCGCCTGGTGCTCGCGGGCTCTGTGTCTGACACGGGCCATATTTTGGTGGAAGCCACATATCCCTCCCTGGCATTGCCCTTATTGGAAACTCTGTATCTGCTCCACTCTGTGTCCAGTTAGGTTCTTGGGAAACACACAGCAAAGTCCCTGAGAAATAAGAGAGCTTTAGGATTCCAGGGAGGTGGCCAGAGATGGGCGTCCCTGAGGCTAAGAAATCTGAAACAAGTAGGGATGTAATAGTGGAGTCGATTAACCGTTAACGTTGTAGACTACACGCATTCCCCTGCTGTGGCTTTGTGTTTAAAGTGTATTAGGAGTTGGGCAGGCAGAAAGCCCAGCTCAGTTCCGGCTCACGCTGGGTCCGGGAGCTCAGACCTCCCCAAACAACAGCACAGGGTGATAGGCTGCTGGTCCGTGAGGGGAGCCGGTTTTTAAACTGGCTCCCCTTGCAGACCAGCTCCTGCCTGGCACCACATGCTGCTGCCTCTGATACAGAGGCAGCAGCATGGAGTGGCAGGGGGCTCCTTGGGAGTGAGGCGCACTGGCTGCCAGCCCCGACCCAGGGGACTATAGACTAGTGGACTAACCAATAAGAATTGATGAGGTTACTCGACTATTCAATTAACCGATATTTAACATCCCTAGAAACAAGCTCATGTGTTGAGCTGGACCATTCCTTGGACTGGTGTGTTGGGAAAATATGTTGGAGTCCTTTGAAACACTTTGTGGTGTTGCCTCAGTGCATAGGGTCATTATACATACTGTAAAAGAGGCATCCAATTAACATCACAGATCAAAAAGTGAAAAAAGTAGATTCCTGCTACTGTTTAGATTCAGCAGAACTCTGTGTCCTGGGAGGGGTCAGCTGGACCAGGAGATGCTGGGAGTGTCCAGGGACGACCAAAGACATATGTGAGCACAGTAGCTCTTTGTCCAAGGGGGAAAGGATATGCCATGCTGTAAGCCGTCCAATACTGTGTGGAGGAGCCGGCGCAGAGGAGTCACTGCAGGCTGATATATCAGCAGCTAATGTGCGAGCCAAATGTTGCTCCATCCCCACTGAACCAAGAATAATCCTACAGTGATGTGGCAGAGTGAGGTGTTACAGCAGGGCTACAGGAAGGCGAATGCTAAGTTGCCTGTCACAAAGGAGTTAACAGCATGTGGGAGATGTGAGATCTCCAAGCAGGCAATCAAGAGAATTAAAAAATTAAACTGAATTTAAAAAAAACCCAGAGGAAAATGAGAACAAAGAAAGAGAAATGGTAATACATGAGCTAATTGCAATGGAAACCACATCTCTGCCCTCTGGGAAGCTTTTTCTTGATAAACGTTGGTTTCCTGACCATGACTATCCGGCTCCTACAGTCTTTCTAGTCGTTTCTTTCTTTCCTTTTCCTTCCTTCTTCTTTCCTTCCTTCTTTCTAGTAGTTTCTTTCTTTCCTTTTCCTTCCTTCTTCTTTCCTTCCTTCTTTCTAGTAGTTTCTTTCTTTCCTTTTCCTTCCTTCTTCCTTCCTTCCTTCTTTCTAGTCGTTTCTTTCTTTCCTTTTCCTTCCTTCTTCTTTCTTTCCTTCCTTCTTTCTAGTCGTTTCTTTCTTTCCTTTTCCTTCCTTCTTCTTTCTTTCCTTCCTTCTTTCTAGTCGTTTCTTTCTTTCCTTTTCCTTCCTTCTTTCTTTCCTTCCTTCTTTCTAGTCGTTTCTTTCTTTCCTTTTCCTTCCTTCTTCTTTCTTTCCTTCCTTCTTTCTAGTCGTTTCTTTCTTTCCTTTTCCTTCCTTCTTCTTTCTTTCCTTCCTTCTTTCTAGTCATTTCTTTCTTTCCTTTTCCTTCCTTCTTCTTTCTTTCCTTCCTTCCTTCCTTCCTTCTTTCCTTCCTTCTTTCTAGTCGTTTCTTTCTTCCCTTTTCCTTCCTTCTTCCTTCCTTCCTTCCTTCTTCTTTCTTTCTTTCCTTCCTTCCTTCTTTCTAGTTGTTTCTTTCTTTCCTTTTCCTTCCTTCCTTCTTTCCTTCCTTCCTTCTTTCTTTCTTGTTCTTCCTTCCTTCCTTCTACTGTGAAACAAAATCACTTGAAGCTTTGAACCCCAAAGCATGGTAACAGGCAAACTGCAGGCAGCCTACAGCCCGTAGCTGGGCTCTGGAGTGACGTGAAAGCAAGTGATCATGATATGCATTTTGCTCTGAATCGCTATCACTTTAAATGAAAAAACAGATTTACCCAGCTGAGCCAACTCAGTGTCAGAGTTATCTGCCGGCTCCTGATCCCGCACAGGCTCCGTTCAAGCCCTCTTGAGAAATTGAAATGTTCAGCTTGCTACAGCATAAAGGAAGGAATATAAATTAAATTTAATCAACAGGGATCAGAGCCAATAAATCCTGTAAAACTTTGCTCTTGCTGGGCCTGGGTATTGTATCGAGTTGTTTATTAGTTGCCCATTTTCCCCTCTTCCACTGTTTCCATGCAAGCTGGGTAATTCCACGACTGTAGTTTTGTGCTTCCCTTTACCAGGGAACATAAGCTCTTTCTTCAGAGGGTGCAGAGAAACAAGCCCATGCTGGAAATGGGAACCAGATTAATTAATACCATGTCATCATCTCTGTTGCTGCATCTGGGAACTCTCAGTTTCAGGAAACTGACCTAAATATGCTGGGGTGCAGGGAGCTTGATCTCATGGGCAAGGCCGAGGGATTCCCAGGAGCACTGGGGGGCTCATCCAGGACATGCATTTCCATCCATGTCTGGGAGGTATGGGTGGTGACATCCAGCTCTGTCCATACCCAGGGCCTCCCAAAAGCAGCCCCCTTTTTTTCAAGCCGACCCTGCCTTCCTTGTTATTGCCAGGGCCTAGCAGGGCTGACCCAGTATTTCTGTGCAGGAACTCAGCAGCCGATGCTTATTCTGAACCTGTTGGAAGGGACTTGGATGGAGCTGGCCCTACAGGCCAGGGGACTGATGACCAGACACAAGTCAAGGCCCTGGCTTCTTGTGGTCATTGAAGACGTTGTCACATGTTGGGTGCTAAGCCTGGTGCCATGTGGGAAGTTCCCTTCTGCCTCCCTGAACTCCACTTTTAACCAAAGACGTCCGTGCTGCCCTGCCTGAAACCCTGCAGCTGGCTCTCGTGGGCAGAGTGGCTGCTGGGATGCCTGTGCCATCTGCGAGGCCCTGGGGGCACATGGTTCAAATCCTAATGGGAATTCCTTGGCTTCCGTCTTCAATTTCTGCAAGCGAACAACAAAATCTTCCCTACCGGAGAGTTTTACACCAGCTCCCTGCAGGCTTTCCATCCCGGCAGCCCACAAGCGGATGTGCTGACCATGCAGTTTCACAGAGACCTGGGCTGAAAGAACAATCCCTGAGCTCTCTGATGAAAAAAAGCAACTTTAGAAGCAAATCCAGCAGCAAAGCCCCGCCGTGGCCTGTGGTTAAAGTAGCCAGTACATGAGTGTTTGGCAGGTACAAAGTGCCCATTCTTTCTCTTCACATGGCAGAAGTTAATTTTACATGGAGGGAATCAGATCATCAGCTGATGCAAATAGGGAGCGCTCTGCTGGACTCAAGTCGTTTGATTGTGTAGCCACCGTAAACACAAATTCTGGATGCCTCTTTATTCAGGCCAGGGAAGAGCTGATGCTGTTGGCTTATTGCAGAAGTCACTTTCGATAACCCATGGGGAGCCCATGGTCCATTCAACACAGCACAGCCCCCTAAAGTTTGGGCCAAACCAGTGTCAATCTGGAGTAACTACTGACTGCAGCGGTGTCACTCTGGTTTCACACGGGAGTAACAACAGAATTTGACCCTAGGTTTTTATTTACTGCGGCTCTGCAGTACAGGCAGCCAACACAGAGCTCTTGTCCAGGGAACTGGGCAATTCAGAGGCTTGACAGAGAAGCACAAGGGCTGAGAAAGCAGAACACAAGCTGGGGTGAGTGTCTGCAAAAGCCAAGCTCTTCACTCACGGCCTCAGTGGGGTGAACTAATGGTGACATTGATGTGCGGCTTTCTGCTCCCACAGCCCGTGCACCTTGGAAGGATGCAGGATGGTCTGGAAAGGGCCTCAGCACGTTAGCATGATACCGAAACCCTAAAACCGAGCCGGTGGGAGAGCCTGTTGTGTGATGAGTAGAAAGGCAGGTTAGTAAATCCCTTGTTCTGGCGTCGGGGAAAGCTTTCCTGGACTTGTTAGCACCTTTCTTCTCCCTCCGTGCTGCAAGCTATCGCTGCAGCTGGAATGTAACCCCCTTCTTCTGGCCCCAGAGAGGACTCTTGCCCCCGTCTAGCAATTTGGCTGAACTGTAGAGAGACATCACAGGGGAACAGTCAGTGCCTCGGTCACGTGGATAATAAACAAATACCCCCTGTGGGGAGAAGGTGCCTTCCCGCTGCTCTGGAGTGCCCCCGAGAACCAGCCCATCCACCTTTAGTGAGTCAAGAAGTCCTGCAGTGAGGCACTGCGCCTTCAGGCCACTCTCAAAGGGACACTCAAGAGCTGTCATCCTTTGTAGTTTATTACTTACAAATCCAGCGAAGGCAGAGATTCGGGTAAGTCAGGAACAGGTCCAGATAATTAACACACTAGAGCAGGGTTTCGCCAGGTGTCTCCCCAGGTGGCTCTTAAGGAGCCATTCACACAGTTCACCAAGTCTTCCTGAATTGTCAAAATGGGTCCCCATCTGGAAAAGGCTGGGAACAGCTGCGCTAGAGCAAGCAGGGAAACGCTATCCAGTGGTTCCACACCCAGAAGCGGGTGATGTCATTGAGAACCAGCCTTGGTTTCCATATGAATGCGTGCACATTGTAGATGAATTATTGGGTAAGAAAAGGACCTCTATTTACATCCTGTGGATTTCCAATTGGAGACCATCTCACTCTCCCACAGAGCAATCTACAGTGGAAAGCCACAGACTCGGTTGCAAAACCTCACCTCGGGAGGGAATGCCGAAGCACGGTCTGGGAGAGGAACTGTGCACTCTGATTCAGAAAATGGCTTTTCAGGGAGAGGAAAACATCGTATTTCACCCCTTCCCCCATTTTTCCTCCTCAATTGTGGCTGGTGGCGAGGCGCCACAAAAGCTGCCCTCCCGCCACCCACTGCATCCCTCACGCGTAAGGATCAGCCAGCGGGACAGTCTCTGTTGTGTGCTTTGCAGAACTCAAGCGGGGAGACAGACATTCCAGTGGAGATGGTGGCACCAGGACTCCAACAGACTTGAAGCCAGTGTGAGAGAGACAGTCCTAGTTCAGTCCCTTAGTGAAACACAGCCAGTGGGCTCAGGCCCCACACAGAGCTCTCGCTGGCTGTAACCCCGTGTAAATACACCCCGAGAGCAGCTGCCAAAGTTGGACCAGTGCCCTTGCCAAGTACAGCTCACCATTCCCGAGGCTCGTATTCCCACTAAAATAGAGTGGAAGGAGGTGAGATCCTCATGGAGCCCTCATCTGGGGTCAAATACACTCAGCAAAACCCCAAGAGGGTATCAGTCATTGTTTTCTTGTTGCTTATTCAGTATCCTACTGAGACCTAAACACTGGCAAAAATAAAATAATTTCTTCCCTACGAAAAGCAGTGAAGCAGACAGTTAATTTTCAGCAGTCTGGGGACATAATTGTCTTGTCTGACATTTCTCATACATCTGGCTTGCCTGGTAGTTTCTTCTCCCTGTGTTTGCTAGCGCACCTGCAGAAGTTTTGCCTCCTTCATCAACCATTAAACAGTCTCCTATTGTTAGGGCTCTACCAAGTTTATAGCTATGAAGAATGCGCCACGGACCATGAAATCTGGCCTTTTGTGAGCTCTTACCCCATCTGATACAGATTTCACAGGGAGGCTCACGTTTCTCAAATTGGAGGTCCTGATCTGAAAGGGAGTTTAAAGGGGCGGTCACAAGGTTAGTTTAGGAGGGTCGTGGTATTGTCACCCTTACGTCTGTGCTGCTGCTTTCAGAGCTGGGTGGCCGGAGAGTGGCAGCTGCTGACTGAGGGCCCAGCGCAGGCAGTAACACAGCAGTAAGTGTGGCAATACCAAACCAGGCCAGCTTTACTTATGCTCTGCTGCTGGTGGCAGCGGTCTCTGCCTTCAGAGCTGGGCTCCAGCCAGTAGCTGCCGCCCCTCCAGCTGCCCAGCTCTGAAGGCAGTGCCACCAGCAGCAGCAATAGCAGCACAAAAGTAAGGGTAGCAGTAGAATAACCCCCTAGAATAACCTTGTGACCAGGAGCGGCCCGAGGCTGGCTGCGGCAGCTGGTGCCCTAGGCGGAAGGCGCGATCGGCGCCCCCGCCTGCTCGGCCGTCAATGGCCATGACATCATCATCGGGCGCCCGGGCCAGCAGCGCCCTAGGCAACTGCCTAGTCTGCCTAGGCTCACGGGCCACCCCTGCTTGTGACACACACACCCACAACTCCTTTTTGTATCAAGACCCCCTACAATTACAACACCAGCTGAAATCATGAAATTTACTATTTTAAAAATCCTATCACCATGACATTTTCCAAAATGGAGCATGAATTTGGTAAGGCTCTACATATAGTGTGTCATGCACTGCTACGTTTGTTACCATTTTGAGAGAAACAGGAATGATGTATCTCTCTTCCATACAGGGTTAAATTGAGGGTTCTTTCCTTGCTTTTGAGGTAAAGAACCCTGAGAGGTGCAGTGCGCGGAGCGTGGTGAAGCACTGGGATGGGTTCCCGAGGAAGGGGGTGGAATCTCCATCCCTAGAGGTTTTGAAGTCCTGGCTTGCCAAAGCCCTGGCTGGGATGATTGAGTTGGAATTGGTCCTGCTTTCGTCAGGGGGTTGGACTAGATCAGTGTTTCTCAACCTTTTTTATAAAGTACCCTTTTAAAAAATAATTATAAGTACCCCCAGTATCTACAGTTTTCAGACACACATTTTTTCTCACCTCAAAAAAGATATTTTGGCCTTGGAAAGGGTTCAGAAAAGGGCAACTAAAATGATTAGGGGTTTGGAACGGGTCCCATATGAGGAGAGGTTAAAGCGACTGGGACTTTTCAGTTTAGAAAAGAGGAGACTGAGGGGGGGATATGATAGAGGTGTATAAAATCGTGAGTGGTGTGGAGAGGGCGGATAAAGAAAAGTTATTTATTAGTTCCCTAAATAGAAGAACTAGAGGATACCAAATGAAATTAATGGGTAGCAGGTTTAAAACTAATAAAAGAAAGTTCTTCTTCACACAGCGTGTAGTCAGCCTGTGGAACTCCTTGCCAGAGGAGGCTGTGAAGGCTAGGAATATAACAGAGTTTAAAGAGAAGCTAGATAATTTCATGGAGGTTAGGTCCATAAAGGCTATTAGCCAGGGGATAAAATGGTGTCCTTGGCCTCTGTTTGTCAGAGGCTGGAGAGGGATGGCAGGAGACAAATCGCTTGATCATTGTCTTGGTCCACCCCTCTGGGGCACCTGGTGCTGGCCACTGTCGGCAGACAGGATACTGGGCTAGATGGACCTTTGGTCTGACCCGCTACGGCCGTTCTTATGTTCTTATGTTCTACCATTGCAACACATTTGTTTAAACAACTTAATCATAGCCGGGCGGGCGATGAAATTGTTGGGTGTAAAAAGTCCAAAAATAATAAAGTGCGGTAAAACTTAAAACACAAATTCAGTTTTCTCCAAATGTCAGTTGTGTTGACTTACCCCCCAGACTTCTCTCGAGTACTCCTGAGGGTACTCGTGCCACTAGTTGAGAAACACTGGACCAGATGACCTCCTAAGGTGTCTGCCAGCCCTGATTGTCTAGGATTCTATGTGTGGCACATGCACACAGAGCCCTGGTAAAACTCCTTTTGGGCTGAACACACCTTAAATTGTTCTGTTTGGTACCCACCTTGCTGGACCCATGTGCTCTTTGAGCCTCCAGACTGAGACCTGATTCCAGGCCCTGCCCCGGGAGGGTCACTAGCACACTTTCCGGGTGTGGAGTCTGTCTGGTACCTGCTCAGGAAAGCTGTAAGCTCACAGTCCAACTGCCCAGGTCCTGGGCCCAGTGCTGACCTCGTTACTCAGATGGTGCCTGTTCAGAACTCCAGCCACGTGGGCGCTCTGGGCTTGCAGTTTAACATTTCCAGGGCACACAACAATGACAGCCGGCAGATGGATGGGCAGCCAGCCTGTGCACAGGATTCTAACACCTCTATGCTGTGCTTAGCATGAGAGGTACATAGTTCTAGACAAAAATACACTCGTCTGACTGCCCTCCCCTGCTTCAGTTTCCACAGCAGGACAGTATCTGCTTCTTGGGGCAGCAGCTGCCCTAGCACTAATGCCAGCACTTTGGCTATGCCACAGAGCCCATGGGGATAGACTCCCAAGATATTCTTGTAAGAATAATGTTTCTGTGGAACGTTGTCCCAGGCACCGAGACGCCTGGCTAGAGCGACTGTGTCCCAGAGATGGCCGCACTTTGATCGCTCTCTGCACTTCAATCGTTTGTACAGCACATGGGGACGAGAAGGTGCTAGCTAATGAGAATCTGTCTGGTTAATTCCCACCAGCGCAGCCCACTCTAGAGGGCTTAAACCTAACTTCTTCCTCAGCCCTCTCCATCACAAGCCCCCCCACTTTGTCAGACTTGCTCTGATCTAACACCATTGGCAGTGAAGAGTGCAATTCAGGCATGTCAGTGCTGCTGCTAGGAGGTTTCCGTGGTCTGTGCCGGGAGCTACCCTTCACCTTACCTATCAGATAGCCATGGTCACGCCTCTGCCATGAAACTGCAGCATTCGCTCCTCTGCGCTAAAGCTGCGGATGTTTGCTGGGCAATTATTCATCTAGGCTCAGGTGCTGGATTCCATTTGTAGTTTGTTTTCTTAACCTTTGATGCAGTCAGTCACCTGTCGTCTTGGCTCTTCCTATTGACTGAAATTGTGTTGCAACGATAAACTATTGATTAGTCTCTGAAACAGCAACATGCGTCTCTTGGAAATCGGTGACTCTTGTAGTTAATAACCAAAGTGCCCATGGTATTCGCAGCCTCTGGCTTGACATCAGGAAAGTGAACCAAAGACCATTAGGAGCTACATGAAAATTGATTTTCTTGCAGTCTGTTGCCTGAAAAGACAGTTTTTATTTTGTTGTAGATACGACCAAATGTTCAGCTCTAGCACTTCATCCCCTTCTTTTGGGAGCTTAGAGCACTTTATATCATTCCTAACTGTCATTCATTTTATCCTTTATCTCCTCTGAGAGGAGGAAAATGTACCTCTCTCGTGGCGCAAATAATGGACCTTAAATTCCTCCCCTCCCAGAAAAAGCAAATCTTAATATTAACATTAACTGATTATTTGAGATATCATTTAAAGAGGCTTCCCCAAACTTTAATTTAACACTTGTTGAAGTGTTGAAAATGTGGGTTACTGTGAAATCACAGCATTGCCAGGAAACATGCTGCCAACATCTGATTGGTTACAATGAACTGGCACTTCAGCTAGGTCTTCATTAGCTCTTTTGTCTGCAAAATTTGTCAGTCAGCGATGTGAAAAAACTCCTGTGCTCAACTAGTTTCACCCACAAAAGCACCAGTATGGATGGTGCTCTGCTGGTGGGAGAGCGTCTCCACTGACATAGCTAGCGCAGCTTGTTGGGGATGGTTTAATTATGCCAGCGGGCCAGCTCTCTCCTGCTGCCACTGAGTGGCTACGTCGGAGACCGTACAACAGTGCAGCTGCAGTGGTGAAGCTGTGCTGCTGCATGGTCCATAGTGTAGACCAGGGCTACTCAACATGTGGCCCATGGGGCGCATGCGGCCTGCAGCCTGTTTGTTAGTGGCCCTCAGGGCGGTTTGGGTTTAGGTAGGGCTCAACACGTGGCCCGTGGGTAGTATCCACTGGGAACACGCTGCACAGTGGTGAGGCATGTCCCAGGCAGGGTAGCATTCAAAGACGCAAGCAGACGGGCTGGCTGGAACAGATGGGTACAGGGTGGCGGCGTTTCTAGCCCCCAGGGAGGAGGTGCCAGGAGCACCAGGACATTGTAGGAAGTGCTTTATAATCATGCCCGGCAGTGTGAAAGAAGTGATTTGCATATATTTGCATATATATTTGCATGTATATGCAACCACACTTAAGTTGCGGCCCTCGGCATGTGCTGTGAGTGTCATTGTGGCCCCCAAAGTTGAGCAGCCCTGGTGCAGACCTAGCCTTCGAGGACACTGCCGGGAGGGTTGGCTGGGATGGGCGACATACACGCCCATTAACATGGATTGGCTAGGGACATCACAGCATGGGCGGTGCTTCTTTGAGTACCTCAGGGCCACACATGGGACTCAGTGGCTGCAAACCTGTGAGTGTGCCAAAGATTTCACTTGCTAGACATTCACCTATACAAACACGAGTCTGCACTACTTTTATCCTGGGCGAGCCTCTCCCCACTTTGCCAGCAGCTAGAGGGCTGGCTTGTTGTGGAGACATGGGGGCTTGGCTGGGTAAAGCCCGGAACATCAGGGCCAGGCCTACTCTGGAAATGGTCTTTCCTGCCAGCAGAATATTGGACAGGGGAACCAAAATGAGTGAAGTTTGTTCACAAACGCGATTGCTCGGCTGTCTGTGCCAGCGCCTGCTCCCCATCACGCCACTGTGCTAACCGTGGCCACGGAGAATGGCAGCATCGAGCTGTGCATGGTCAGAGCTGTCCAGAGTGAGTCACAAATATCAGTCAGTGCTCACAGTCCGCGGGATCGACACTGATGCGGTTTGCTGCAGTGCTGGTGGTCCAGCCATTGCATCCCGAGGCACCTCACTCTGCCCGGCCTGCTAACAGGAGTTCCCAACACCAGTCTGAACCCTGGTGTGCTTTCGTTCCCAGGGCCATCCTTATGATTTTGGGTGCTCTACGCAACCTGAGCAGCTGCATCCCCCCCATACCCTGCCCAGTGGGGGATGTCAGGCCACTCCGTGAAGGAGGGACCAGGGGAGGATGCACCCAGGGCTGTGGGGCAGGAGCAGTGGGGAATGGGTGCAGGGCACAGAGACTAGCGGGGGAGCAGGTGGAAGGGGGAATGGTACAGCAACCTGGAGCTGTGGGCCAGAGGGACTGGGGAATGGGGGTTTCCAGGGCCGAGGGGTGGAGCAGGGGGCAGGGGTCTGGGAGTTTGGGGCTGCCAGAGCCAGTGATGTCCATGGCTGGCAGTGGCCCTAGGCATTCACCCCACAGGGCTCTACTAAATTGGTGCTCCAAATTTAGTGGTGCCCAACACAGCTGCATATGCCTAAGGACGGCCCTGCCTCCCATGGCATAACTGTGGCTAGACTGCGTGGCCGCTGTGACCTGACCTTCGCTATACAGCCGTCTCTTCTTGCTGTTGCTCCAGGATGGCTGAGTCATGCAAGTGGCACCACGTGGTGGGGCTTGCTCGGAGGGCTGTGTCAGTTTGTATATTGATTGTTTATGGGTTTAATTCTATTAGATTTCAAATGGTACCTGCAGGGCGCTGAGCACCCCAGCAGGGCAGCATGCTATAAACAAGACTGCTGTCACCAAGAGACGGGGCGCACTCCTGGCGTGCTCGCCCTCGCAGATTGAGCCATGTTCTCTCTTCACTTGCTTGGTTTGTTGTATTAATGTAGATGGATTATCGGGGCCTGAGGCGCTAACAACCCAGTAATCACTGTCCAACAGGAAGCAGGGCTGGCCTGGCCTTCAGTACAGAGACTTGCTTGGTTCCTAACATCTCCCCAGCACTCCCTGCCCCGGAGAGACATGGCAGGCCAGCGCTGAGATGAGGGGTTATAAATATGCTGCGTGGATGCCGCTTATCTCTGGAGAAAACACGTCAATGAAGATGTACATTTGAAGGGGGTTTGTTCAGGTCCTGTCACGGCTGCAGTCCAACGCGATGGATAAATGTGTGGTTCATATAATTTAATCAAAGGGCTAGATAATGACTCTGTTTTCCATCAGACTTGAGTGACAAATATGCTTCTTCGGCCGCCTATAATGGGAAACTGCTTGGAGGATCTCATTATCTGCATCTCTGATTCATGTGATTACACCTGAGTCAGTTGCTGATTTACTGCAGCTCCAGATATTAAAAATCTCAGTGTGAGAGCAGGCTGAACAACTAATACTGAGATGGTCTTGAAATGAGCAGGACTCGGGAGAGCCAGTCTCAAGGCATTGAACACTAGCCTGGCAGAGCTCTAGCAAAGGTGTCAAGGCATCGTCAGCGCCTGAGTCACCGAAGTGCCAGGCTGACCCAGCGCCCTGCGGAGGGGCTTGGTCCTGTAGGAGCTGCTGCCTTAGCTCTCCAGGGGCTGGACTCTGGTGCTGATAAGACAGCCACAGTCACACTGGCAGGAATGCTTCCTCCTGGGCCTGTCCAATGGGCAGGAGTTCCAGGGTTCCCAAGTACCAGGCCTGCCACACCTCAAACACAACAACTTGCTGGGCCTCAGCTAAGCTCAGGTGGATACATGCTGATCAGGTCCCTGGTGCTGGGGCGGGTGTAAACCGGCCTGCATCCCAACCCAGTGGTCACCTTCTCCAGCTGGGAGTCAGGGCTCCCCTCGGGCCCCTGTTGAGAATGGAGACTGGTGCTGCCCCTTTTCAGAGCTCTCTGGGCCAGTGCACCCCAGCATCACCGTGCATCCCAGGACTGACTGACCCCAGAGTGTTCGGGACAGGACCCTTGGCTATGGAGCAGAGCTGGTCTCCTCAGGACCCGAGATCTGGCACAGATGTCTGTCGGTAACATCAGGTGACAAACTGGGGCTGTTCTCTTGCTCCCTAGGTACCTGTGCTTGTTTGGGGCATCCCCTGCCCTTGGTCTGATAGAGCAAAAGCTCTGTGGGCATCAGAGGCGTCTCTTGCGCACTCAGGCAACACCCAGGCACAGCAGGGCCCGGCCCCAGCGGGGGTCTCTGGAGAGTGCTATAAATATATATGCTGCCAGAATAAAAGGGGAACCCACCAGTAGCTTACGGCTCCCCTGTGAGAACTAACACAAATGGAGTGAGTCTGCGGACAGCAGCTCTGCACAGGGGTGGATGAGAGTTTTGCGGGGCCCAGGGCAGCACAATTTCGCAGGGCCCCCCTTTGGAGAAAAAATAGAAAAAAGGCATCCCCCTGTGCCCACTCCTCCAGTAGCCCCACTCTGATCTTTTGAGCTACCCCTCCTCATCCCCTCCCCTAACACCTCTCTCTACACACCTGCCCTGCCTCTCTCCTCTGGTGCTGGTCCCTCCCCTGCAGGTGTCTGCCCTTCTGCTTCACCCCCAGAATCCCCTGGCACCTGCACCTTCCCTTAGCCCTGCACCCTCCTGGTGCCTCCTCCTTCCCTCACTGCCCCTGCCCCCTTGCCCTCTTTCTCCCTGATGCCCACCCTCTGCCCCCATTCTCCTCATGCCCCTGTGCCCTCACACATGCCTTGCTCCATCCCCACCTTCCTCATGCCCACCCCTCCTTTCAAGCCTTCTCCCAGCACCTCGCCTTCCCCCCTTTAGCCCCCAATGCCCTTACCTTCTCCTCTCCCAGCATCGCCCTGTCCCCCCTCCCACTGACACCTCCCCTCCTGCCTTTTTCCGATTGTCTCCACTTGGCCCCCTGGCATTTGTCTCTCCTCCACGCTGTCCCTGGGTACCTTCCTCTTTCTTCTCCTGACCTGCCCCCCTCCCCTCAGCACAAGCCCCTTCCTCTGCCATCCACCTTCTGCCTTCCAGTTTGCACGGTGGCCGCGACCCCAGCTCAGGCTCCAGACCACGTGCCAAACCGAGCAGTGCAATGCTGGGCTGCGCGGTTTTAAAGTCCCGGGCCGTGATGTCACGCCACACCCAGGGGGCGTCTCCCCTCTCAGCTGTTGCATGGCATTTCAGCACGCTGCGCATGCGCTCCCTCAGCCCCACATGGCCCGTACTGGCCGGCACCGGGGAATTTAAAGTGTGGGGCTGCGGTGCCCTGTCACAATCCCCCTTCTCTTCCAGCAGCCGCCAGCCAGCCCTTCGGCAGACGGCCCATCGGGAAATTCCAGGTATCCCGCCAGGCCAGTCCGCCCCTGGCGCTGGCGCTGGGCCTATTGAAGCGCGGGGCCCGGGGCAGCCGCCCCGCTCGCCCTGCCCTATATCCGCCGCTAGCTCTGCACATTCCTTCCCCGGAGAGCCCTGGAGTCGTGATGGGACGTCACGTCACACATGCTCCCCCAGACCCATGGCTGCTCTGACCTCAGTGGGACACTAGTTTATAGAGAGCTCATCGGGCGTTGCAAGTTTGTATGTGGAGGACTAGTGCACACACCTGCTTGCTTCTCTGGAGCTATTTTAATCTTTTACCTTCCCCACAGTTGTGGCTGATCTGCCATGGACTAGGAGGGGTAGAAGGAGTTCTGAGCTACTACGTGCTTTGTGCTACATTTAGAGACAACATTTCTCTGAGCTTTCCAAAAACCCAAAAACCAGATTATATGCAGTTTTTCTTCTCTGCGGTGTGATTATCATTAATTCCAGGCATGCAGTTTGTATGACGTTTCTCTGGGACGCTCCTTAGAATAGAATAAGCAAGCCTTTCAGAAAGGCTATGGTATGGGATTTGAGTAATCTTTCCTTGACTCTTGAGCTGACCTATGATTTGCATATATATGATAAACTGCCATGATACAAGAACAACTCACAATGAGGCTGATCGGTGCAAAGTTGGACATGCAAGAAATAAATCTCTATGTCCATGACAAAGAGACATTTCTTTCAAGCAGGCTTTTAAGAATGCAGTAGATGTTCTGATACTCTACATGATAAGAAAGCATAATAGCTATTGCCTTATTAGTTAATGCACAATGAGACTATACCCCAGTTTAATGAGCAGCCTCCAAGACATGGGCTATTCTCTGAAAATCTGCCCCATTATGCAGAAAAATCTTCAAAACCTATCAGAGGGGTAGCTGTGTTAGTCTGTAACTTAAAAAACAATGAGTAGTCCTGTGGCATCTTAGGGTATGTCTACAGTGCAACGCTATTTCGGGATACCGGAGTAAAATAAGCTATTTCGAAACAGCATTGAAATAAGAGACACAATTTGTGTAGCTCAAATGGTGTATCTTATTTGGAGTTACGATGCAGTGTAGATGCACCCTCAGAGACTAACGTGAAGCCCTCTCCTCCCCCCCACTGCTACCTCTGAAATTTTGAGCGGTTACACGATTACATAATGAAACACATTTTAACATCACTAGGTTCAAAGTGTTTGCCTACCAGAATCCTCTTTCCCAGACTGTTGCATGTTGTTACTGTGTTGGGGAACAGAGGTGGCAATTTTTCAGCGATGGGTGAAGTGAGCCTTCTACACATGAGTTACAGTGATGGGTGAAGTTGCAGTGGGGGAGGTCTAGGTTGGATATTAGGAAAAACAGTTTCCCTAGGTGGGTGGGGAAGCGCTGGGATGGGTTTCCTCTGGAGGGGGTGGAATCTCCAACCCTAGAGGTTTTTATGTCCCGGCTTGACAAAGCCCTGGCTGGGATGATTGAGTCATTGGTCCTGCTTTGGGCAGGGGGCTGGACTCGATGACTCCTGAGGTCTCTGCCAGCCTTGGGGTTCTATGATTCTATGAGCTGGCAATCAATCTGCAAAATGCCTTGAGCTCTTTGGATGGATAACGGTAAACCTGAACCATTATCTCCATATGTACAAACAAGAAAGGAACAGGTCCCCCCGTAAATCCACTCCCATTGCTCAGTTTCCCACAAGGGCAGGTCATATTGTCCCCACTGCCCTTGGTATTAAGGGTTAAATCATGCTGGGAAGAAGAGTCACACACTTTTCCTCTTCTCTAGGTCATGACCCCACCATGCAAGCTCTTTTATCAGGACGACTGGTGTTTCTGGGCATGTGTTGAGAAGCAGCCACCCGACTTGATGGCAGGACAATGCCTCTTAGGGCTGCAAACAGCATTATCAGCATGAGAGAAAATGGATGGACAGTTCCTTCTGGTCTCTGGCCAAGAGTCCAGGAATGGACGGAGTCCTGCCCAGTCTGCTACCTGCACCAAATTAGCTCTGCCAGAAGGGATCACAATTATTCAAGTAAGCAGGCAGCATGATGGCACACAAGGCCCAGCACACAGTAATTAGAGCCTTCATTAGATAAAGGAGATTATACAACAGCCAGAAAGATCCTCCTGGTTTTCATAATGATCACTGCCTAGACAATTCATTTGGGATCTTTCCTAGCAGGCTGGCCCCACAGCCTACACAGGAGGTAGGCCTCAAAACACTCATGGGCTCAAAGGACACTAAGCTGAAGAATGCGGCAGCCACCGTGGTAGAGAAGACATGTTTTCAGCATGAAACTAGAAGGGCAGCTGGTGAGGCCTGAAAGGCCATGCCGAACAGCAGGCACTGCGGATGAGAAGGTGCTCTCACCAGCAATCCTTCTATTTTCTGTAACAGCTTCAGTCTAAAGGCCTAAGCCCCCTTCCCAATTCACCTGAGCTGAGTTTGGCCAGGTAGATATTTACAGCAAACACCATGACTGGTGCCCAGACCTTCATGAACAACCTGTGCACTGACCTGGTCCATGGATGGAATAGCAGAGATCCAATCATAGCTCAAGAGTGTTACAGCTTGTGAGCTGCCCATGACACTTTTTCACATGAAATCTTCAACCACCACCTGTAAAATCTGTGATTTCTTGGTGGGCAGTTTAAGAATGGAGAGCAAGGCTGAACTCAGCAGAATCATTGTTTGCAACCTATTAGCTGGTTCTAGCCACGCACTGGAGAATTCCTTCCACATGGAAACCATAACAGAAGCTTTGTTAGACATTTGCAGATCACCTAACACAATGGGGCTGCCATGTCCAGGTGCTACCTCAAAACAAATCTATTCTATATGTAACCCCCAAGGAGATTACTTAGATTCCCGGGGCTCTGTCTGCTGGCAGCTCAGGGAGAGGCACACTGAGTTTGCCTTGGCTCCCCTCCCTACCAGGGACAGAGTCTGCTGGGCAACCCATAGGGAGTGAGATGCCCCTCCCAGGAAGGTCAGGAAGGGAAGGAGGAGCCATTGTTGGGGGAGTCTGGAGCCAGCCAGGACAAGGGGAAGGCTGGCTGTGGGGGAGCTAGTAAGCCCCAGGGCTGGATGCAGGGTTTCCCCCTGAGAACTGGCCTCTAGGGACCTGAAGGCAGGATCCCTCAGCTGGGTTTTATGTCTCCACTGTTGATTCCCAGTTTGTGGAGTTTGCTGGGAGGCTTCCCCAGCCAGGCTGAGTTGGCTCTCCGGCTCCCTGGGTGAGACCAGTCACCACATGGTCAGCTCTGCTCTGTCTGCTGGTTCCGGGCTGCTGCCTGCTGTGTGTGTGTCTGAATGCCAGGCTAGGAGGTTATAGTTTGAATGTTAGTGCAGTTGTGTGGCCTGCACCTTGAGCCTTGCACCCCTTTGTGGTGAGGGGAAATCCTGGGACCGTAGCAGCCTGATTCCTGCCTGAAGAGGATCCCTGCCAGAAGAGACCAGCCCCTCTGCAGTGACTGAGTCATCTCTGAACCTGAGACTCATTCATGGAGTGTGTGAGTGCACCATCTTTTAGTTAGTAAGTCAGGGAATTTGTTTGGGGATTTTATAACCTGCTGCATATTAAACCTGTGGAGGGATTTACTGCCTTCTCCCACTTGTGAGTCCTGTGGGCTGTACTGGACCCAGTCAGCCCCACTGCTAAACCACTGCAGAGAAGAATTTTGTGGTCAAAAGTCATCAAGGGCCCCAACAAAGTACGCGTACCAACGGGACACTAACCTTACAGTTGCTGGGCACCGGTGACCCTAAAAATAGTGTTTTACCCTGTTCTGTTCTATTTGTCCCCTGTTTAATATAATTGTGTTTAATATAGTGTATGTGTTTGTGTTATTTTCTGGGAGTCTCCAACTATCTGGCAAGTACGTGGGGATTACCCTGGGTTAGAATTTTCCTCCCAAGCTGCCCTGGTGACCCTGCCAGGAAGGAGTGAGGGGGGTGGAGGCACCGCCAAATAAATCCATCGGAAAAAATAAAGTTGAGTGTGTGGCGGGATCCAGAAGAACCCAGACCTGTCCATCAAAACTTTGTAAGCAGATTGGCCTTAAAGAAGGGAACCAGGTGGAGAGGGGGCGCTACATATATTCTGAAGAGTTTGTTTGGGGATTTGTTTGTGCAAAATAAAGCCATACTTCCAGATTAGCTACAGATACCAAATCTTGCATAAACAATCCTGCCACTTAAATTAGCCAAATGCACTACTTTTTACACCGGAATATGCTGAGTGAGAGGTTTAAATAATTATTTTTGTTTTTCATTGGAAAAAAGTCATAACTATTATGATTAGAGCTCATAAAAATATTTGCTAACAAAATTAAAATTGAGTTGCCTATTCAACTGTCATTTTAGTGCAAAGAACATTTTTACTGTTACAAATCACAAAATAATTCAAATTAGTTATGGAAAGAGTAATGGAAGCTTTGTAAGTTTCTGATTCAAATCTACTATGTGGGGTAGCTATTCCATAAAATGAATAATGCTTAACGTTGAAATCCAAAAAAGCTCTTACTTCCCTTTTGCAAGACATTAATAAAAAATCTATCACAGATATTTAATTTCTTGAACTTTCCTATAAGTGTAATCTACACAAAATGACTTTGCCTGGTCAACAACGGGCCTCACGTGCTAGTGATAATAATAGTCCCCAACGTTCAGCTGGACACAGCTCCTGGGGCAGAGAGAGGAAACGTGCTCACTTTCTGTTGCCTTGCCATGCTAGTACCTGTGCATTTTGCCTGCTTTGATGAACTGAACCTCCCACCAGCCCTGAAAGGTATCATTCATGATCAGTGTGGAGTTCCAGTAACTTGCCTGTCACGCTGTGACTAAGTAGCAAAGCCAGCTCTCCTGACATCCCAGCCTATTCCTTAATCGCAGGGCCATGCAATATCTCCTCCTGCACTGCATTACATACCCCTTTTGGAGCATGGAGTGAAGCGGTACTGGGTACCCATTAGCACTAAGAATTAGGCTTGAAGAGCTTTTCTTTGGTGGATGACACCCACTATGAATGCAGCAAACCCTCATGTTATGAAGTCTGAGCCCAAGAGTCAGTGGGACTGCACCCAACAAGGCTGCCCTAGAGCTGAAAGCCATGCCTGGGGATCTATCTTAACCCTGAAAATATAAGGCAAAACATAGAATCATAGGGCTAGAAGAGACCTCAGGAGATCATTGAGTCCAGCCCCCTGCCCAAAGCAGAACCAATCCCAACTAAATCAACCCAGCCAGGGCTCTGTCAAGCCGAGACTTAAACACCTGTAGGGATGGAGATTCCACCGCCTCCCTAGGGAACCCATCCCAATGCTTCCCCACCCTTTTGGGGAAATAGTTTATCCTAATATCCAACCTAGACTTCCCCCACTGTAACTTGAGACCATTGCTCCTTGTTCTACCTGTGATGGACCAGGCAGGAAGAATTGTGGACCCGTCCTGACAGGATGTACACCAGAGACTTTTAAGCTAGCAGTTTGTAACATCTCTGCTGAGAGCCTGCATCAAGAACTTGGTGATTGGTGCATGTAATGGATTCTCCTTAACAACTTTACTCTCCACCTTTTCTTTCTTTTATTAATAAACCTTTAGATTTTAGATTCTAAAGGACTGGCCCAGCACGATCGTGTGGGTAAGGTCCAAAGTATAAATTGACCAGGGATCTGTGGCTGGTTCTTTAGGACCGGGAGGACCTGTTCAGGGTAGGTGAGATCGGGTTCTATAACCCCTCACCTGTGTGCAGGTGTCTGAGGGGTTTTGCTCATGAGGAAAACCTGCTGGCCGGATTGGCAGCTGAAGCGTTTGGTGTGACTGGTTTGTGGCCTATTTGGGAAAGGCCTCCAAGTCAGGGGCTGTAAGGAGCCCGGATTTTGAGCAATTCGCCCTGAGCGGACGCCCTCAGGGGTGCCCAGACCCGGCCTGGTCCATCACAGTGGCGTAGTCGATTTACACTTTGGATCTTACCCATAAGATCACGCTGGGCCAGTCCTTTAGAATCTAAAATCTAAAGGTTTCTTAATAAAAGAAAGAAAAGGTGGAGAGTAAGGTTGTTAAGGAGAATACATTACATGCACCAATCACCAAGTTCTTGATGCAGGCTCTCAGCAGAGATGTTACAAACTGCTAGCTTAAAAGTCTCTGGTGTACATCCTATGTCAGGATGGGTCCACAATTCTTCCTGGCTCTCTGTCCCTTTCAAGGCTGCATCTAGGATCAGTAGCAGAATTGAAGACAAGATGGAGTCTGCCTCATGGCACTTATATATCTCTCCTAGCATCTCCTTAGCCAGAGCAACTCACATGGTCAAGTGACCTGTTTGTGTTTCACATGCTGGCAGCCATTATGCCCGGATTGGCTTGCATGCTTCCAGACGCATTTCTCAGGTGTGTATTAGCCACCTTGAGAGCCATTGTCCTTGGGGCTGTGCTAGTTAGCATAGTAATTCATTGGACATTCCTTTCTCAGGACAGGCAGTCCAGGCCCATATCAGCACAGAGTCCATATTCATAACTCCACATACAGATATCACACAAGTACATGAGTAGTGCACACAGAATCAGAAGAACAGAAGCTTTCATTTGACACCTCACATGGCCCCCTTTGTACAGACTTTGGGAGCGAACACCCCCCCCCATGGGTGCAGCAGTGATCTGGCTGCTCCCCTTAAAATCCAGTAATGTTGACACTGCCATCTACCACTACTGAGATCAGCCTCTCTCCAGCCTTAGTCTTTGGAACCCCCTTCAGGTAGTTGAAGGCTGCTATCAAATCCCCCCTCACTCTTCGCTTCTGCAGACTAAACAAACCCAAATCCCTCAGTCTCTCCTTGTAAGTCATGCGCTCCAGCCCCCTCATCATTTTGGTCGCCCTCCACCGGACCCTCTCCAATGCATCCACATCCTTTCTGTAGTGGGGGGCCCAGAACTGGACACAATACTCCAGATGCGGCCTCACCAGCGCCGAATAAAGTGGAATAATCACTTCTCTAGATCTGCTGGCAATGCTCCTCCTAATGCACCCTAATATGCCATTAGCCTTCTTGGCTACAAGGGCACACTGTTTTCTCATATCCAACTTCTCATCCACTGTAATCCCCAGGCCCTTTTCTGCTGAACTCCTGCTTAGCCAGTTGGTCCCCAGCCTGTAACGATGCATCTGGGGCTTCTTGCACACAGCGGTTGACTAAGCAGGGCATTAATGGAGCACTGCAAACCAGGAGTGAGGCAGCTGCCACTGCAACTTTCGGAGAAAGTTGGCAGAGCAATTACAGAATCCAGCTCCATTTTAAGAAAACAGATTAATTTTATCCCAGAATAGCATCAATAACTGACTTAATTTAAAAAAAGTAATTAGTGATCTTCTTCCTGTCCTTTGTGGCAGCAAGATTCATTTGCGGAGGCATTCTGGAATGGAAAGAGACATGCGATTGCTAATGGGAGATTAGAAATGAGCCCCTTGCACTGGAAGTAATTAACCATCCAGGAAGTATTTACTTATGTGAACTGATTCCTGGGTCGTGCCTCCCATCTACTGGTTTGCTACACACATCTCTCTGAGCCCAGGGTGTACAATGCCAACGAGCTGTACAGAGCACGTAGGGTTTCCTCCCTTCCTGGCTGCTCACTCCCCCAGTGCTCGCATCCTACGCTAGCAAGGCAGGGAAGTGACCCCTATATCACCCTCCCCTGCCCCAGCTCTGGAATTTGAAATCCAGGTCCAAGCTTTGGACCCAGCAGGAGCACTGCTGTTAGTCAGAGTCAGGCATGCTGGGCAGCACACAGACCAGCTGGTCCCAGTATTTGTCTGTCTCCTGCAGAACCACACAATCCAGAACCAGCCCGGTGGGACACAGCCCAGGGTCAGACTGGGCAGGGGATATTCTCATGTCTGGGCTGAGGCAGAAGGGTAGGAATTGCTACAGCAGAAGCATCCCCCACTGGAGACCTATGAAGAGCAGCCACCTTGCTCTACGTATGGGCTTGGGGGAAGAAATGTGTTGCCAGCTGTGGCATCCCCCAGAGCCTTGCCATGTGGCTTTCAAGGCTGTAGAAACTCAAAGACTTTTGGGCATGAAGGGCCCATCATGGTCACCGAGCCTGACTTCCTGCACGTGACAGGCCACAACCTCCCCTACCAGAGAAATGCCCTGCAGCTGGACTCTGCATGGGGGAGCTCAGGGGCATGTACCAAGCACTAGTAAACCCTGGTCCCAGTGGGTCTGCATTTCAAACACTGCCCTCCAGGAAGCAAGTTGGATGCTTCTATCCCAGACGGTGGGGCAGGGGCTCCATTCTACAGGACTGTTTCTGTGGCATGGCCAGATGGAGCATTTTGATAAGCACTGATTTCACAGGCATGGCAGCTCTCAGCTGTGAGAATCAGTGGAACTGCAATGCTGCCCGCCCCTCTCTTACAATTTAGTGTTCGGATGGCATGGCTCAGCTGCCAAGCAGACAGAACAGGGAGCATCTCTCTGATTTGCCCTGCTGGGATGCGGGGCGTTGTTCCATTACTCCAGTGAGGGGGTAGGTACCATACAACTGCTTGGGAGGAAACCGTCCCTCTCCCTGAGTGCACACACGTTAAATCGATATGGCACAACAAAGGGGATACAGCGCAAAGTGAACACCACAAGCTCACCTTGTGCAGTTCACCACATGCCCTGGCTGCATTTAAGTGCTTCTTAGATCTACAGCATGGCAGCTTTAGAATGGAAGTGCCCCGGAGATTAGCAAATCTCCCCTCTGTTCCCCCACGTGCAGAAATTCTTGTGCATTTTTTTTCTTCGTTTCCACTGAGTCACAAACACAGCTGGACCTCAGACAGCCTCTACTGACTCAGCTCTCAGGCTAAGGAAGAGACTGCTCTGGAGAGTCTCCCAGCTCTGCTGGGTCCTCTCCCAAAGGGGAAGCTCGTCTCTTGAGGAAGGTGTACTGACAGCTCTAGCTAGCCCTGCTTTTCCACTAGCATTAAGCAAACCCACACGCTATAGGCAGCGACCGTGGGGTAACAGGCAGAGACTGCTTCTGACAGCATGGGGGGCTGCAAACTGCTGGTGCTGCACTGTGAAGAGCCAGATGTATATTTCTACTGGTTGCAAACACTCCAGGAGTCTCCAGGAATTAAAGATTCATCCTTAGTTCATTATGTCATGTGAGGAAGCCTCCAGGAAAACAGCAGGGAACCCTACCCGGAGGTACCAGGCAGGAGCAAGCAGCTCCTCAGCAAGGCCCTTGCCCTGCAAACTGACTCCATAGGTGCAGCTCCCAGGCTGGGAACCGGTTTGTCCCACCTGGGCTTTGTTTGAACCCCCTCTACCTCCCAGCTCCTCCACACTGCAGTTCTCTCCCCGCCACTGCCTGTGCTCATGTGCAGCACATGTCCCCAGTGCCCCCGATGCACAGAGCTGGCAATGGCAGACAGGGTGTTAATCAGGCAGCACCACCCCCTTTGCCTAGCACTGTGCTCTTGCCAGGCTGCTCTGCTGAGAGGGGCTGGTACCAGCTAGATTGCACCAGAGCACCTCCACCCTGCAGGCAAAACACCCTGGGAAACAGACAGCCCATTGCTGCTTTCACAGGGTGCCCCTGCAGCCAAGCTCAGGTGCATCAGACCCACTGTGCTAATGTGGGAGACTCTAGAGCCAGCATTTCCCAGCCACCTGCCCTCCCTTCCATTCAGAGTCCTGGCCATGGCCCCAAGGCAGCTATAGCCCTCCCACTCATTTGCCCAGGACCGGCTCATCCCTTAGCTCAGCTGGAAAAGGCATCTCTCTAGCAAAGGCTGCAGCACAGGGGACTAACAGAGCCCTGCCCTCAACTGCCCACATTACAGACCCCTGCCTTGTGACCCTCCTTATATAAACTCCCCAGCAGCCCAGTCAGCAAAACCTGGAACAGCCTGCACCTGTGCTGGCTTTAAGCTGAGCCCAGCCATTAACCATCCACAGCCTGTGCTCCTAACGAGCTCTGCCTGCCCTGCCCCTTGCTCTCGAGTTCCCCAGGCACCTTTTCTCTGATCTATATGAGGCAATATTAGCAGAGATTGGGCAGCCTCTGTTTACTTTTCCTGCTCTAATTACCTCATCCTGGTTCACGGGTCAGGGTCTCCCAGTCCACCTCATTAGGAGACTAAAGGGGCTCTTGCCTCATCTTTAATGCCCTTCTGTAGATCCCTAATTACACACAACAGTTGGCTGGATTTGCTATCATTGGAACTCAGCCAGGAAGGGAGCCAGCGATTGCAGCTCAGCTGTTTCTTAAACATTCAACCCAGTTCTGAACAAAGATTCCCTGTTGTCCTCAGAATCCCAGTCAGCCCTGCCCTAGGGAGGAAGCATGTCTAATGGATGGAGCCCCTGGGTTCTCTCACTGAACCCCTGGATGAGCTGGAATGAGCTCCCTGCCCCCTCAGTGCCTCAGTTTCCCCATCTGTAAACAGGAGCAGTGGCAGTGACCTGCCTGTGTAAACGCTAGGAGATGTATGGACGAAAAGGCCTGCATGTGCAGATATTACTGTGTTGTCATTAAAGCACTCGATAAGCCCTCACGCTTCCTCCCTCAGTTGTTCTGGTCTCTACCTAAACTAATGGCCAAGACTCCTGGCCTCACTTTCTGAGTTACAGGATCTGCTCTTCACGTGCACTGAAGAGTCTGTGCAGTGACACCCCCTCCCACCCGTGGCCCCGAGCTCCCACCCACAAGAAAGTGGGGGATGGTCCCGCTGTGGGGGGAACTCCCCGGCCCAGACACCACCCCGGTGCACTGGCTGGCGAGAGCATCTGCATCCTGCTCCCGTTGCCCAGAGCCCACCTGCCCTCGAGGGCTCTCCTGCCCCCCGCCCTGGGGCAGAGTCCTGGTAACCCCGGCGCAGCTGGGTCCAGGGCCTGCACCCCAATCTCGTCAGGGTCACTCAGGCCAGTGGCCAGGGCGCCCCCCGGCACTTTGCCCCCGGCCCGGCCCGGCTGTGGGGCAGGGAGGCCGTGGGGCAGACACTTGTTCTGGCTGGGGTCACGCGCCCTCAGGCTCTGGGGCAGGGCCCCTCCCCCAGCACTGCCCCCCCATTGCCACCTTGGCAGGGCCCCTCCCCAGCACTGCCCCCACTGCGACCCTTGGCAGGGCCCCTCCCCAGCACTGCCCCCCACTGCGACCCCTTGGCTGGGCCTCCCCAGCACTGCCCCCATTGCCACCCCTTGGCAGGGCTCCTCCCAGCACTGCCCCCATTGCCACCCCTTGGCAGGGCCCCTCCCAGCACTGCCCCCATTGCCACCTTGGCAGGGCCCCTCCCCAGCACTGCCCCCATTGCCACCCTTGGCAGGGCCCTCCCCAGCACTGCCCCCATTGCCACCCCTTGGCTGGGCCCCTCCCCAGCACTGCCCCCATTGCCACCTTGGCAGGGCCTCCCCAGCACTGCCCCCATTGCCACCTTGGCAGGGCCCTCCCCAGCACTGCCCCCATTGCCACACCTTGGCAGGGCCCCTCCCCAGCACTGCCCCTTGGCTGGGCCCCTCCCAGCACTGCCCCCATTGCGACCCCTTGGCTGGGCCCGGCCCCTGCGCTGCCCAGCTACTCACCACCCAGCTCCAGCCCCGCTCCTGGGCAGCTCCTCCGGCCCCTCTGCCTCGGCCCGGCTCCCCCTTAGCTCGGCCCGCGCCGCCTCAGGCAGCGCCCGCGCTGCACGGGGGCGGGCCTGGGCTCCTGACGCCCTCATTGGCCTGCCTGCCCTGTCAGTCAGGCTGCCCTGGAGCGTTGGCCCCTCCCATTGGCCCTGGGGACGGTCAGTCTCGGGTCCTGGTTTCCCATTGGCCCTGCCCCGTCCCTCAGGCCCTGGGCGAGGCCCAGGCAAAGCCCCGGGGTCACCCCCCCGTCGGGCGCCCCCAGCCCTGCCCAGCACCCGGCTGCCCGCCCCCCGCCGCGCCACACCCCGGGCCGGAGCCCTCGTGCTGCAGGTGGCGTCACCTCAGAGAGCCCAGGGCAACGGGGCAGGCGGGGCCAGGAGCCTGCGAGCAGCCTGTTGTGGGCACTGGGGGGAGACGAGTCCAGGGCGGGTGAATTCTTACCTGCTGCTCCGCTCCTCGTGAGCCGCCTGACCGAGCGCCGTGTCCCTCCGCTCCGGCGCCTGTCTCAGCCCTCCCCGCGCCGGCCTCGTGCCGCAGCTCAGCCCTGCTTGCAGAGACACCTTTTCACTCACGTGGAAGAGAAGCCTCCGTTCGGAACACCTGCCCCTTCCTGCCCTGTCCCGGGCACCGTCCCAGG
This sequence comes from Rafetus swinhoei, assembly GCA_019425775.1. Classification (NCBI taxonomy): domain Eukaryota; kingdom Metazoa; phylum Chordata; order Testudines; family Trionychidae; genus Rafetus; species Rafetus swinhoei. The sequence goes on along the minus strand of JAFJHL010000175.1, from coordinate 1,164,278 downwards.
CCCCCGCTCCGCTTGTACTGACCTGATCCTGGAAGCTGTTCACACAGACAGGCAGCTGTGCCTGCAGAGAGCCATAAACAATCCCCCTAGGGCTTCCTAGACTGGGCCTAACGCCTGGCTGCAGAATGGGGTGATGCTGGAGGAAGAGGGCAGGCTGTGATACACCAGGTCATGGCTAAGGCTGGACATTTACCAAATTAGCCATTCTGAATCCTCACTCTGGAATAGTTAATGCACGATAAGCCCCGAGTGGACACACTTACTCTGGAATAAAAGATGAATCCACTTCCAACATGGATGGTTATTCTCTGGACTAGCCATTTCCGTCGATCCCAGCTGCAGGCAAGCCTTCTGTCTTTGCTGCCCAGTGGACTTGAGTCAGCTGCATTCCAGCTAACTCCTCTAGCTCGAGTGAGGGGCCACGCTGCCAAAGAACATGCCAGCGACACAGAGAGCATTAGCAGCTGACAAGTTGTGCTGTCTCAGCCTACACCCACAGACGGGCCAGCCAATCTGAGTTCAAAGCACCACCACGCTGGGGAGTGTGGACAGGCCTTGAATTAGAGTCAATGCTTCAGTTATTTGTCCCGTTAAGTCCGCAGTGAAGACAAGCCCTAGGAGTTTCCCACACCAGGCGAGAACTCTCCAGACACTATCTAGCTGTCGTCCTCACTGCTGTCTTCCCCAAGGGCGGCTGAATGCTCCAGGGGCAGAGTCTTGGGAGTCAGGTGACGCAGAATGTGCAGACAAGATGTGCACAGGGCAATGCACCAAAGAAAAAGCCAATGGAAAAAAATCTCATGTCCATTAGGCTACGTCTATGCAGCAGCACTATTTCGGAATAGCACCGCTTATTCTGAAATTAACGTATTGCCCATCTACACAGCAAGCCTGATATTTCGAAATAAGGCAGAAATGAGGCAGCAGCATGAAGTTGGGGGCAGACAGTTCCCTGGCAGCTGGTGTGTGCTGGGAGCTAACGCCCCACATGTACCAGGAACCTGCTTTGTGTAACCGTGGAGGTTAGCGGATGAGCACAGGCTCATCAGTTAATCATGTACACAGTTGCATTTCACATCCCTAGTTGAAACAATGTATCTATGTTTTCTGTTTGCCAGTGAGAGTGCTAGCTCTACCTGGCTACATGGCAATGCCTTCTCCCATGGACATGCAGGCTTCTTGGCCATGGGCAGGAGGCTCCACAGGCCTGTGTTTTCCCAAGAGATGGTGGAAGTTGGCGCCCAATGCGCAACATCATAAAGGGGGTAGGTTTTCAGGCCATGCCAAGCACCCACCTTCTAAGAGCCAGGCCTCTCAAAGGTGACTCAAACAAGGCACCCAAAATCACTAGCTTCTTCGGAAAATGGGGGCCTGCCACAGCAACCAGAAAAGCTGTAATCCACATGCATAATGTATGTTAAGGGCAGTCTGCACAGCATATGCCCTTTTCACGCACACTGAGCAAAAAAGGCACAATCCAACTCCAGTGCACACTGTGCCAGAGGATTCCCAATGCAGCTAAAGCTAAAACAATTGTCTTTAGGGCACTCCAAAGCTCTTCTCACCTGGGAGGGCTTTGTCCTTGTCTTGGGCCAGCCTCTGGCCCTCTGCCATTTCTGCTGTAGGGCTGCTAAAGAAACAATCAGAATGTTTCTGAGAAAGGGGAAAGTATCTTCTTGTCTCTGCTCATGCCAACAAAAGCCTCGACCGTTTTTTCTCACCCTTTGAAAGCTCTTCTGAACAGTGAGCAAGCTTGGAATATATCTGTCTGGAAAGGGAATGATTCAGAAAGTCCTCGGCAGTGGAGATCGGGGGATTCATACTAGAACCTGTCACAGCCCTTTAGCTAGGAGCTGGCCTGTGCTAACTAACTAACTAAGAGATCAGACTCGAAGATCACAGTGACCTTCAGTGAACACTGGGAGTGGTTTCCCATAGAATAGCATCCAGGTTGCTGGAGAATATACGCCCATGACTAGGCTCTTTGGACCTGTTGCCCTTCTTCCCTACGTGCAAAGCTTTGCTACAAAATAGAGAACCAGTAATGTGTGTCAGAGGGATTATCCCAGGGCTGTCTAGTGCGGGGGCTCTTGCACCTTCTTCTGCGGCAGCCAGGGCCACTGGCAGAGGCAGGCTACTGAACTAGAGAGCCCCTGCTCAGGTCCGGTCTGTCAGTTTCTATTCCTATTGGCTTGTAGGCAAAGCACATGTGTAAAGAGCTTTGCTGGAGCAGGGCCTAGAGTCCCAACTGCTCAAACCTCTCGCACAGCAGGTGCCTTCCCCAGCTCCTGGTGTCACAGGCAGACTTTGGAACTGTCCCAAAGCAGCGCAGCTGCTGGGATTGCTCGCACTTGCTGGCAGGTCCCATGGTCGTAAAGGGGGAAGGCAGGCTCACGTACCGGACCACATTGCCAAGGCTGCAGCTGCGGGGAGCGACTGCGGGCACACACTCACTGCATGGCAATGCTGCACTTTGTCTTCAAATTGCGTATCTTATTTCGATTCCATTTCGAAACAGCTTATTTTGAAATTTGGCGCATCTACACAGCACCAGATTTCAAAATAACGCGCTCTTTCGAGACATCCCTTAAACCTCGTGGAACAAGGGTTACAGGGATGCCAAAATAGCACACCCATTATTTCGAAAAATATTTCAAAATAAAGAGCGGCTTGTTGAGACATGCGGTAGCTATTTTGGGTTACCTCCGGTATCCCAAAATAGCTGTGCAGTGTACACAGACCCGCAGAGAACTCCACAGAACCTTCTGTTCTTTCTTAAGGCCTTGTAAAGCTCCTTTTTTAATTTGCCCAGCTGTGGCAGCTTAACATCAGGGCTCAAAGGCTCCCTTGAGATGATAACCATGACTTACTAGGACAAGCTTCCTGTCACCAGCAGGTTTTGGGTTATTAGTGCTTAGGAAAGTTTCTCAGCAGATCAACTGGCCTGGAGTCTGTGGCAGCTGGAGGAAGATGATCACACTCCTTGACTAAAAAGGCCAATTTCTTTAAAAAGGAGAATAAGATAATGTGCTGAACTAGTCCTTGGGGGCCTAGAGAAGGGGGGCAACCAGCTAGCAGAGTATTTGCCAAACAAGCCCTATGGAAGGGGGGAAGCAGTAGATGTGGTGTATCTTGACTTTAGAAATGCTTTGGATACTGTATCTCCTGACAGTCTCAAACACACTAGGGAACTACAACTAGATGGAGCTACAATTGTGGAAAACTGTTCCCAGAAAGTAGTTATAAGTGTTTCGCAGGCAAGTTGGGAGGGCCTATCGAGTGGGGTTCTGCAGGGATCTGTCCTGGGTCCAGTTCTATTCAATCTCTACATCAATAATTGGGATAATGGCACAAAGAGCAAACTTAGAAAGGCTGTGGACGATGCCAAGCTGGGAGCAATTTCAAGCACTTGGAAGGTCAGGGTTAGACTTCAAAATGATATTGACGAAATGGACAAATGGTTTGAAACAAGTTGGATGAAGTATAATAAGGACAAGTGCAAAGTGCTACATTTAGGAAGGAATAGTCACTTGCACAAATACAAAATGGGAAATGACAGCCTAGGAAGAACTGTAGAAAAGGAACAGGGGGTCATAGTGGATCCTAAAGCTAAATATGAGTCAATACTGTCATACTGTTGGGAAAAAAGCAAACATCATTCTAAGATGCTTGCTTGTAGGCAAGACATGGGAAAAAATTCTTCCACTCCACCAAGCACTGATTAAGCGTCAGTGCCTATGCAAATGTAGTGCCCATCTTTAAAAAAGGGAAGAAGGACAATCCAGGGAACTACAGACCCGTCAGCCTTACCTCAGTCCCCGGAAAAATCATGGAGGGGATCCTCAAGGAATCCATTTTGAGGCACTTGGAAGAGGGGAAAGTGATTAGGAATAGTCAGCATGGATTCACAAAGGGCAAGTCGTGCCTGACCAATCTGATTAGCTTCTATGATGAGGTAACTGGCTCTGTGGACATGGGAAAGTCAGTGGATGTGATATAACTTGACTTTAGCAAAGCTTTTGATACGGTCTCCCACAATATTCTTGCCAACAAGTTAAAGAAGTATGGATTGGAGAAATGGACTGTAAGGTGGATAGAAAGCTGGCTAGACTGTCAGGCCCAGTGGGTAGTGATCAACAGCTCAATGTCGGGATGGCGGTCGGTTTCTAGCGGAGTGCCCCATGGATCTGTTCTAGGACCAGTTTTGTTCAACATCTTTATTAATGACCTGGATGAGAGGATGGGTTGCACAAGTTCGCAGATGACACTAAGCTAGGGAGAGAGGTAGATATGCTGGAAGGCAGGGATAGGGTCCAGAGTGACCTGGACAGATTAGAGGATTAGGCCAAAAGAAATCTGATGAGGTTCAACAAGGACAAGTGCAGAGTCCTGCACTTGGGACAGAAGAATCCCAAGCATTGTTACAGGCTGGGGACCGAATGGCTAAGTAGCAGTTCTGCAGAAAAGGACCTGGGGATTACAGTGGATGAGAAGCTGGATATGAGTCAACAGTGTGCCCTTGTAGCCAAGAAGGCTAATGGCATATTAGGTTGCATTAAGAGGAGCATTGCCAGCAGATCCAGAGATGTCATTATTCCCCTTTATTCGGCTCTGGTGAGGTCACATTTGGAGTATTGCATCCAGTTCTGGGCCCCCCACTATAGAAAGGATGTGGACGCATTGGAGAGGGTCCAGCGGAGGGTGACTAAAATGATGAGGGGGCTGAAGCACATGACTTACAAGGAGAGGCTGAGGGAGTTGGGTTTATTTAGTCTCCAGAAGAGAAGAGTGAGGGGGGATTTGGGAGCAGCCTTCAACTTCCTGAAGGGGGTTCCAAAGAGGATGGAGAGAGGCTGTTCTCAGTAGTGACAGATGGCAGAACAAGGAGCAATGGGCTCAAGTTGCAGTGGGAGAGGTCCAGGTTGGCTATTAGGAAAACCTATTTCACTAGGAGGGTGGTGAAGCACTGGGATGGGTTCCCTAGGGAGGGGGTGGAGTCTCCATCCCTAGAGGTGTTGAAGTCCTGGCTTGACAGAGCCCTGGCTGGGATGATTGAGTTGGGGTTGGTCCTGCCTTGGGCAGGGGGGCTGGACTCGATGACTCCTGAGGTCTCTGCCAGCCCTAGGATTCTGTGAGTCTATTATTCCCAGGCGGAGAAATGTGTCCAGGTCTAGGCACCACATTTCAGGAAAGACCTGGACAAATTGGACAAAGTCCAGAGAAGAGCAACAAAAATGATGTGAGGTCTAGAAAACATGACCTGTGAGAGAAGACTGAAAGAACTGGGTTTGTTTAGTCTGGAGAAGCAAAGGCTGAGGTGGGACATGAAACAGCCTTCAAGTACTAAGGGAAGGGTGTTATCAAGAGCAATGTGCTATTCCTCCCCCTCTGGGCTGGGCCGGCCCCTGTTGGCAGCACTGGAGAGTTGGTTTGCTCAGAGGCAAATTTACAATGAAACATACGGTGCCCTGTGTGGCGTGGGGGGGGCTGTCTGCTCTGTGACCCGGGTTCCCCCTGCGCTGGGATGGGAGATTCTCACTGACTCTCCCAAATGTGTATTAACCCAGACACCCAGGCTCAGCCTCCCAGGGAGAGACAAAGGGAGGAGGGCGGAGACCAGCACCTGGCTGGGGGGCAGGGCTGGAAAAGAGGTTGGTTAGTTTCTGTCTGGGAAGCAGGCGAGAAGGAGCTAGGGAGGGGGCTGGGATTGTAGGGCCCAGCCAGCCCCCATCTCAAGGGGGGGCACTGAGGCCTCCTAGCCCCAGTTCCTGTAACCAGATGACATCTGTGCTATGCTGTATCCTGGAGAAGCAATAAACTCCCTCTGTTCTACTGGCTGGTGGAGTCTGTTCGTGCCACTACGGGGGGTGCAGGAGATGGGGAAACCCCAACGCGCCATCACACCCTGGCACGGGGCCTCCCAAATGACATGGGGCCCCTGAGCCAGGCCATCCAGCACTGGGTCCGGCACCTCCTCCCACACAGGGGGCAGCTGCGCTGTGGGGGGGAGTCCCTCTGCAGAGAGGGCTGTTGGGCGGGGGGGCAGAAGAGCAGGGAGAGCCTCAGGGGAACCGGCAGGAGGCAGTGAGCAGCGTGAGCACAGGCTGGAAGGGTGCAGAGGAGCACGGGGCAGCCACACAGCTGGCTGGTGAAAAGCAGCACTTTGAAGCCAGAAAGCACCGCTTCTCGCTGGCTGCCAGCTGTGCGGCTGCCCCGTGCCACTCACCAGCTGAGCGGCTGCCCCGTGCTACTCAGCTGGTGAGTGGCAGCTGCCCGTGGGTGAGGGGGAGCGCGGCCGGGGGGTGGAGAGCCCGGGGTGCTCAGGTGGCCGATGGATCTGTGCCCACCTCACCTGTAGGCAGAGTACAGGTCAGCCTCTGCCCACATCTCCGGGCCAGCCGGCGCGGGGCCACTGGGGTGCCTGGCGTGTCCTCCGTGGCCCTGGAGATGATGGCATTTGATGAAGCACCCTTAGCCAAAGCACTCTGCAATGGTTAGCGAATGGTACACACAATATTGAGAAAGCTCATTAAGTGGGGCCCCGGGACCCACAGCAATGTTCAGGTGGGCTGTGAAAAAAAGTTAGACTCCAAAACCAAGCAAGGCCCCTCCCTGCCTTCATTTGCTTTTTCCTACTTGTAATCTAGAGGGAGGGTGAAGAAAAGAGCATGGAAAATGAGCGGGGCAGGAAGGGAAGGTTCTTTTCCTTGGCTGGGTCCCCGGGGCCCCGAAAGGAAGCTGAGCACAGGGCCCCACTAACTGTACATCTGCCACTGGGGATGCTCCCAGCAGCTCGCCAGTTGGTCTGACTTGCGGTCACACAATCGCCCATATGACAGTTCAGGGTGCCAGCTAGCAGCCCCGGCCACCTGGCTGGGTGGGCAGCACTAGGCCTGGCCTGGGCAAAGCAATTCAATAGTCTGCATTGGCAGCCTTCTGGCCTAAAGGCAGCATGCAGCCCGCTCCAGGTAGGGGGTCTATGTCCACCTGCTCCATTAGGCCCCAGCCCAGGACCCTAGAAGTGACAGGTGATCTGACCACAGGGTCAATGGGGAACGCGCGGTCGCTGCCTCGCATCCTGGCAGCACAACTGGCCCCAAGTCCTGTTTCCCTTGGCTACTTCCTACTGGGGACCTGGCTCTCAGTTGCACAGGTGAGGGGCCCTTCCTCCAGTCTTTCCTTGGGGTCTTCCATCTCTTAGGGCAGGACTGCGGGCTCAACTCCCTGGGAGGGATGGCTGCCTCCTTCCCTGGTCCAGCCCCAGCTGAGCCCGGCCCTGCAATCTTGCCTTGCTGCTAGGAGGGGAGTCGATGTTCACCTTATCCATGGGGGCAGGACAAGAAGCAGTGGGCTTACATTGCAGCAAAGGAGATTAAAGTGACACTAAGGAAAACACTGTGGGTTCAGCTAAGCACTGGAACAAATTGCTTTATGTTACCAAATGTGGGTTCTTGGGAACAGGTTGGTCAAACACCTGCCAGGGATGGTCTAGATCAGCCGTCCCCAGCCTTTTCCAGATGGGGACCCATTTTGACAATTCAGGAAAACTTGGTGACCCAGGGCAATTCAGAAACTGTGTGAATGGCTCCTAAAGCGCCACCTGGGGAGACACCTGGCAACCCTTTTGAAATGTAATGGCGACTCAGATTTGGGTCCCGACCCATAGGTTGGGCAAGCCTGCTCTAGATAATACTTAGCCCTGCCTTAGTGCAGGGGGCTGGCCTCGGCACCCAGCCCATTTCATCAAGCTGACTGGGGTTACTCCAGAGCTGCAGCCGCGTATGAAATCTGGGGTGGTCTCCCATCCAGTGTGGGCCCTTTATACAGCTCTTGCAGAGCTCAGTCTGGAATTGCATCAGATGTTTCTGCCCGTGACTGTTATCTGCCTTTGCCATAGGGTGATTGTGTGAGGATGAAAAAACTCAGCTGTAGTTGTTAGAACCGGCTCGTGCCACAAAGCGCTGGGGACCTGTAGCTAGCACCCAGTGAGGGGTGCACAGCCCTCTTACCCTCTCCCATGTGTCTGAACACTAAGTGCCAGTATATGGTGCACAGGAAAGGCAGGGTAGAAGGCAGCCCATGACACGTGTATTATGCAAAAGCCTATGTGTAGGCCGAGTGTTTAGCTATCCCCAGGAGTATACCACAGTGCCGCCTGGCCTCTTTTCACACAGTCCCATAGGTGCAGTGGGTAATTGTGCTGCACCACAACACCACTTCACTGATTTTTCTGCCCTTAAGCGTGGCTCTGAAAACCGGGAGCTGTAACCAAGAGCGGAATGAGGCTCAGGGCAGGCCCAGGGCTGGGAACGCTTGGCGGGGCTGGCTTCCCTTGCACAGAGTAAAATGAACCGCTTGGGGCTGCTGTGCTGAATTTGCAAAGTTGCCAGTAACTGGGCCGTGCTCCGGTGTGCAGCGGGTGGGCGGCAGCCCGAGGGGCAGTCGGGGCAATGCAGACTGTGAGGGGTGCTTAGCAGTGCCTCAATCCTATTCCCAGGGGGAAGACTCCAGTGACTTGGCCGGCTCAGGTTCAGGTGCTGATGCACTGGTTTTAATGGGGCACTGGCACGAGGCAGTGCTCCAGGTGTGAAATACACCCTTGTGCAGTGGGTGGGCGTTGGCCAGTGTAGCCCTGAATTCCCACCTCAGCCAGAGGTGGCCCTGGTGCCTGGCCCTGTCCAGCCCCTCCACACGAGGAAGGAAGGAACAGCTTCTGCTTTGCAGAGGTGCTGGCCCCAGCGGCTCAGAGCGGCAAGAACAGGGTCCCCATGAGCCCAAGGGAACCACTTTGGGCTTGGCCAATCTCACCAGTGCAGTAGTGCGGTCAGCTTGTGGCTAGTGGCAGCCAGGTGCTGATGAGCACACCGTGGGTTGACTGTCCCCTTGCCAAGAGCCTTGCACAGCCACCCCCCCCACCCTCTCCCCGGCATAGCGGTGGGTTTCCTGGCAGGCCGGGCTGGGGGTGTTATTCAGTTACGAAGCAGCAGCATTTCAGCAGCGCCTCTGGCAATCAATCGCGAGAGGAAATTGATTAGCCGTGTGAAGCGGGGATTAAAAATAGAAGGCAGCCCCCACGACTGTTTTGCCTAAGTCCCAGCGGAGGCGGGATGAGTGGAAGGCCGTGATTTTGCTGCAGCAGCGATTCCGAGCAGGGAGGATTAAGGAAGCCAGGATTGAGTGAGCGGCAGAGAGTGATTAGTACATTTTTAGATAGCAGCGTCTTATCTTCTATCTGAAACAGGTCGTGCAGCTGCCAGGCTCTGCAGCTGTAACCCCCACTGGGAGCCTGGCTCTGAGCCCCAGGTTAGCCCAGCTGGGGTGTGGGCTGCCCAGCGGCAGAGCCCGGCTGCGGCCTGCACTACCAGGTGTGTGCTGCTGGGCTTGCTGCCAGCACAGGCCAGGCTGCTTTGGGCTACAGTGAGCTGAGCCAGCCTCCCGTTCCTGCCCAGGGAGTTGAGGGGGGGCTAGCAGGAAGCACTGGAGGGGGTCTCATCACTCGCTGCAGAGGGAGCAGGTTACCAGCCTGCAGTACCTGGGTGCCACGAGGTCACAGGGTCATTCCGCCCCGGTTGGTGGCTCAGGGACAGCCAGGCTACGTCTAGACTGACATGATTGTCCACAAATGCTTTTAACGGAAAAGTTTTTCCGTTAAAAGCATTTGCGGAAAAGAGCGTCTAGATTGGCACGACGCTTTTGCGCAAAAGCGCTTTTTGCAGAAAAGCATCCGTGCCAGTCTAGACGCGGTTTTGCGCAAGAAAGCCCCAATCGCCATTTTCGCCATCGGGGCTTTTTTGCGCAAAACAGTCCTGAGCTGTCTACACTGGCCCTCTTGCGCAAATACATTTGCGCAAGAGGGCTTTCGAACTGGAGCAGCATAGTATTTGCGCAAGAACACTGACAATCATACATTAGATCGTCAGTGTTCTTGCGCAAATTCAAGCGCCAGTGTAGACAGCTGGCAAGTTTAGACGCAGCCCCAGAGCGTGGGGTTGTGTCTGTGACCATCGTGCCAAGTAGGCACTGATGGACCTGTCCTATATTAACTTAGCTGGTGCTTTTATTAACCCAGTGATAGTTTGGCCTTCACAACATCTCCTGGCAACGAGTCACATAGGTTAACTGTGTGTTGTATGACAAGACTTCCTTCCTTCGGTTAAAAACCTGCTGGGTCATCATGTGGCCTCTAGTTTTTGTATGATGTCACTTGTAAACAATGCTCCCCTATTCCCTTCCTCCGCCCCATTCATGATTTTATAAGCCTTTGTCAGATCTGTCCCCCGCCGTCCTTGATTGCCTGTGTCCTAGACGAAGTGCTAGGTCAGTCTTTGCGCTGTCCATAGACATTCACTTCAGAAACAACAAATAGTCCTGCAGCACCATAGAGACGAACAAATCGCGTCGATGGTCCCGTGAGCTTTTGTGGGCACCATCCACTTCTTCAGATGCAAATAGGGATTCGGTTTGGGAATCAGTATTGTGAACTGGTAAAGGTTTTCCTACTAAAAGACACAGAACGCTATTGGAAAGGATACGCTGCCCGGCAGGTGTTTGTAGGCCACCACGGGGCACTACATGGCTGGTACCAGTCACCACAGTTCATTATGTGCCATTGCTGCAGTTTCACTGCGTTTCTTTTACAAACAAATGGGGTCAGTGGACTGACAAGCAATGTGCTGTGCTGGGCCAACACCTGGTGAAAGAGAGACGCTTTCAAGCTTACGTGGAGCTCTTCTGTCACCATCAAACAGTGGTCCAATTAAAGAGCTGCCCTCATCCCCCTTGGTCCGGCTAACATAATGGGATCAGCACAGCTCCCCCGTCCCCAGCCAACATCACTGGACTGCCTCATTTTCACCATGGTGTCTCCAGTCAAATTTAAATCACACGCGGCCTTTTTGGGTGTGTTCTGAGGGGCTGAGCATCTGGAAATGACAGACCCTGTGAGTGCTTTCCCAAGAGAAACAAGCATTTGGGCTCATAAAACAGGTGTTGCAAATTAAATCTTGTATTGAGTTTCTGCTCCTGTAGCATGTGGGACATATAGACAATTACCATGCAAGGTCTCGTGAGAAGTTAGGTTTTTGTGCTTGACCAAACAAAGTCTCCCTTTCACTCAGCAAAGACAACCAGGTCAGTCTAGAACATTCAGACCAGTCAGCCAGGATGCACAGGAGGGGCTGGTGCATGGTGTGACATTTCGGGAAACTGAGGCTGAGCTGGAAATTGTGATTGCTGGGCTCAGGTGCCTGCTACCCTGACTGAACATACATGTACATTGATGATTGGAGAGGAAGGGAATAGTTGCCTAAAACTGTTTAATATCAGTGAACCAAGCAACACTAATGTATTCGGCAACTTAGAGAACAGAAATCCACGATGAAGTCTCAGAAAATCCATTTGCTGATAGATACCAGATGACTTTGTGGGTTGTGCACTGAGATATGGCAACTTCATTTGCTGGACCTTGCAGCCAGTGGAATTAGCAGCTCTTCGTTATTCACAACATAGACTTGCCTGGATTTGAGATTTTAGACACTTTTTTTATTAAAAAGTCGCTAACAACTCATGGACAAATTTAAAGTAGGGCTGTCACTCAATCAGCTAACCCAAGAGATTAATGCAAAACAAAGTAACTAAATTAAAATGTTTGTTATTAATTACAGTTTTAATTGCAATGTTAAATTGGTATCTATTGTTTAAATTTATTATAAATATTTTTGACATTTTTCTACATTTTCAAATATATTGATGTCAATTACAACACAGAATACAAAGTGTACAGTGCTCCTTTTATATTACATTACAAATATTTGCCCTGAAAAAAAAGGAACAAAATAGTATTTCAGTTCACCTCATACAAGTACTGTAGTGTAATCTCTCTATGGTGGAAGTGCAATTTACAAATATAGATTTTTTACATAACTGTACTGAAAAACAAAACAATGTAAAACTTTAGAGCCTATGAGTCCACACAGTCCTACTTCTTGTTCAGCCAATCACTCCGACAAACAAGTTTGTTTTCACTTATGGGAGATAATGCTGCCTGCTTCTTCTTTACAGTTGCACCTGAAAGTGAGAACAGGCATCCACGTGGCACTGCTGTAGCCAACGTTGCAAAGTATTTATGTGCCAGATATGTGTGCCCATTTCTGCTTCCACCATCATTCCCGAGGACATGCTTCCAGACTGAATTTCAATTGGCATTCTACTATTGTTTAACAGTGCAATTCAATTGCCATTAAACACAACTTTTTACAAATCTCACAATTAATTGCAATTTTTAAAATTGTTTGACAGCCTTAGATTAAAGCTTTTTTAATATAAAACACTTGTGTTGATATTTTTGTGCTTCCCTCTACTCTCTCTCACGCTGTACTACCATGACCATTTATGAAATAGATCTAGTGTTCATGCAGGACTTTCACCTACTCCCATAACCCATTTCCCACCTCACATCAGAACCCTGCTTGTGGGAAAACAGTCCTCTTCACTCCACAACAGTCAAGTGATGTCACAGGGGAATGAGCAGCAGGAGCAGACAGGATCTTAAGTAACTATATTCATGCAAATAGGCCTAGGGAGACTACAAATACAGAAAATGGGCCGTTTTCCCTGAGGAATCAACAAATCTTTAATACATCACAGAAGGAAGTTGGGGTACACACGGCACAGACTTTGAAAGGCTCATGAACATTTCCACACGAATAAGAAACCTGTAAACATGTGGCTGAATTCAGACTGATCACAACAATAAAGAGCTGGTCACATGAAATTTAATCAGTGCTCCTATTTATACTGTTCCAATCAGAAAATGTAGCCTCATGCTTCTTCCCATGCCTCTTCCCTTGGGCATGTCATCGGTGTTCGTAGCAGCTCTGCTATTGGTCCAACATTTTACAGACCAAGCTTCCAGCTCACGTTTCGTTCCATCTTTCTCCTCTGGCAGCCGATCCATAAAACGCAAGCCACAAACATCATAACTTTGGGAGACATAACAGACCAAGACAAATTTGACGACAAAGTGTTTCTTCTGCCTCTGCCTCCACTGGAACAGCTGGGCCCGGAGCATCTCGCTGCTGCCAAGATGTTCAGACTGGAGGACAAGTGCAAAAGAACTTTGTTTAGTCCCATTCTAGTTCCCTGCTTTGGTGGTTCACGGTGTGGGAGGTGGCTTAGGAGAGGGACATGAACCTTGGCTGTCGAAGCTCGCTGCTCGGCCTTGCCACTGATGGGAGAGAAAAGCAGCACATTATTCTCAGTAACCACTCCCACCGTCCCTTGTCACAACCTCTGTCTTACTTCCCGCTGCTCATCTGCTGCACAATGGGATTTAGTTAATGACTGATTCCACCACTTGGTCATCAGCACCTCCCTGGTGGCAGCGACACCCGCCCGCCCGGCACCACCTATGGAGGGCTGCCAATGCGGGTTATTGCTTTCATAACCCCCAGGCCCATGCACCTTAGCCCGAGAAAGTTTGCCCTCCATTTGCCCTCCCTTTGTTTCCTGCAGCAGCTTTTTTTTTTAATATTGATCTATTGCAAAGTGAATTAAATCATTGAAGTAACAACAGATAATGTGACTCCAAAGGACCCAGTGCCCTAGTGCCAGAGCCATTTTTCAAACTGAAAATCAGATCAGACCAGGGATGGATGGACGGGTTAGGAAGCAGTAAATACTTCATTGTCAGGGCTTCAGACCATCAATTATTAGCAATTTGTCTTGGAGCTATTCTTGTTGTTTAAAACCAATATTGCTTGAGGTCTTGCCAGTCTCTCTCTCTCTCTGATTTTCTTGCATGCAAATGACAAACTACATGTATCTCCCAAAGACTGCAGGGAACAAGCTATTTCCCATTGCCCCTTCTATCTCCTGTGGCAGTGCTGGCCAACCCCAAACCAGCGCAGATCTTTGCATGCAAGTATCAGTGCTCAGTGTGCATGAAGTTCACATAACAGAGAAAATTCACCAGCTGATTTGCACTGAAGTGAAAGAATCCAGCCCAAAGTCACACTGCTGACTGGCTTTGCCACAGGCTTTGCCTGTTAGAGTCTGAAGTGCAGTAGGAATGGAGACCAATGCTCTCGACCATCACCCATGCACATGAGTCACCCTGTGCCACGGAAAGACCAAGCACAGGACTCTGGAGAATCTGTGACTCAGTAAACTCTTGGATTCATGGTGATGGTAACTTCCAGAGGAACTGCGCCCCCGACCCAGTGTAAACCTGCCAATGGCTGCCACAGAGAAACCCTGGATCCCTGTCCCGTCCACACGCAGTCCTCTCCTGCACTTGGATGGCAGGTCAGAGCTATGGGCTCTGTGTAGGGCGGCTGGCTCCAGAGATCCCCTTTCCGACACCCTCCGAACATGCTCGATGGCCTCCAAGCGTTCTCCTTCACTCTTTCCCTGTTTTGCACTTCAGAAATGTGGCTGTGGGGCCCAGCCCCTCAGTCTCAGGACCTGCTGGTGACCAACCAGAGAGAGATGCTCACAAATCCTGCCTCCGTGCAAGTGCCATTAATACTAAACCCAGAGGGCTGCATGCAGGACCCCAGTGCTGCCTAGGCTAGCTCCGTGCATGGGGGAGCATCTCGCACTCCCCATGGGCTCTGCAGTGGGCACAGTCCAGCCGCCCGAGAGGCTCTGACTGGCCACCTCGCAGTTCTGCCTGGCCGGGCTGAGGGGTCTCCAGCCAATGCTGAGCAGGTCACAGGGGAAGGCAGCTGGCCATTGCCCTTCCTGGCTCGGCTCTGCCTGCACACTCCCACGAATGGAGAGCTGCCGCTACGCTAGCAGCAGACCTGCTTTCATGACCTAGCTGGACAAATATCCATTCTGGGAAGGCCGGGAGCAAAACCGGGGGGTTAAGGGTTATTGTATACTCCTCCTCCAAGAGGATGGGCACGGTGTGCTTCCAAAGCAACCCACCGCATAGCAGAGTGGGCAGTGGAAGTACTGCCTTGAGGACTCAGGCTGGGCTCTCGGCTCTAGGGTACCTTACGGCAAGAAAACCATTCAGCAGTGCTGCTGCCAATTCTGCTTGGCTGCTCGCTGCAACCTAACGCTCCAGATGAAATCTCAGTGGCAGAATGACCTACAGTGACGAAGGGACAGCAGACATGACTCCGGAAATAAGCTCTCCGTGGAGCTGAGGATGTGCCAGTGCAGCTTTGCTCCTGGTTTTACAATAGTAAAGGTATCCGTTCCTCACAGTGCAGGAAGCCCTAGTGAGACCAGGGTCAAGTGACCTGCAAATCCTGAGAACCCTCCAGGTATTTTCCCTCTCCCAGGTCAGAGAAGTGAGCCGTTCCTTTCCGAACAACAGCAAGGGAAGCATCAGTTACTGCAAGGCCAGACGGACTCAAAAGCCTGGAGGAGCCTGGCTTTGCCGATCTTTAAAGATGAGCCGTTATCCTTCATTATGGCCTTAAGCCTGCTTCGGGCCCAGTTAATCACTTTTCTCGGGAGAAATTGTAAACAAATAAACGCACAAGAGCTGAATGTTGAAACTGCCTTGCCTTGTTGGAGGCACGTTTTATTCTGGGCTGGAGATGTTATTTGGTGCTCCCTGAGAGCCCCATCTCCACTTTCCACTCTTCCCTTTAATGTTCATAAAAATACACTGATTTTCAAAATTGCTTCCTACAAACAGGGTCGTTCAGTGCCACGACTGACTGGCGCGCTGAAGTATTCCGAGAGGCAGAAGGGAATGGGAATGGCTGAAGCTCCTTAGTACTGTGAGGGGAAACTCCTCGGGTGAACTGTCCTGGGAGAAATGGACCCGCCTGTTGGTTCTTTAGCCATGTGCTGCTGATTGCAGGGAGGGTGTGTTCGGCACCAGTTCGTGCAAGGCATTGGAAAGCTGGATTCCAGGCTTCCATGAATGTGGACAACCCCTTAAAGCAGTTTGTGTGCATCCAAAGGAGGGAGTAACACTTTCCTGCCTAGTAGGGGTCTGTAATTCATGAACTGTGAAAGTGCTTTGCGATCCTTCAATGAACGCCACCAGAGAAGTGCGAGCTGCCCGGTGACTGGCAGGGTAACAAGTGTGAACACAGCGGTGGCCATTGACGACGGGTGGATGAGAGCGGGAAAGAGAGAGCAAGATTGTGCCGCAGGCAGACTCAGGCCTGACTCACGGTTGCACTACGACAGTCCAGTGCACGTCCCACAGGGAGCCGCCACATGAGATGGGTGTGCTGCCGGGGCACTTCAGGCGGTAGGTCACACGGGTTCCTCTTCCTGACTAGTCAGGAAACGCCAGTGGGAAGGCAGGAAGTCCCTAGAAGAAGATGGGAAGCTGCACACAACCCTGCTGAGACTGGCCCTTAGAAGCCATGGAGCACTGTTGTGTGTTGTGTTGGGAGCAGACCTCAGTGGCTGGAACTGGGCAGGGCTGGGCAGCAGCAACCCTGGAGGAGGGAAACCTGGGGGGAGGATGAATTCATTGAACTAAAGCAAGAGTCCTTCCTAGCAGGGGAAAGTCTCTTTCCAGTTCTTTAGTTGATGTCTGTGATCTTATTAAAAAGCAAAGTGTGACAAGAACAGAGAGATTTCTCCCCGGCTCCCTAGACAAGGGCCGGATGGGTGCGGATTAGAAAACGTGCAACAATTAGCAAGAAACTCCACATTGCCCAGAAAAAGGTGACTGCTTCCGTTTCCACATGTGCAGTCTAGCTGGGCATTAAGAAGTGGCCAGGAGCCTGTGTGCAGAGGAGGGAGGACCGGCGAATAGAACCAAAGGGGGCAAATCACTTCAGGCTCTCAGGCTGACACCATTTTCTGTTTTGCGATTCAGATCACTTAAAACCCGCCAGAATTCAAACTGGTTCCCTGGCTTTTGACATAAGACCCAGGCCGCCTGAGAGAGGCCAGCCCCATTAGTGGCCTCCACAGCCATGCAAAGTAAAGGGGCCCAGCCCAGGGCAGGGGGGAGCCGCAGCTGCGTATTGTGACAAGTTGCACAGCCCAGGTGCTTTCACCAAAGGCTCTTACGGCGCAGGTGAGGCAGCCGAGGACTGTGACAGCTGAGACAAGAATTCCAAACTGCCACCCGTGCCTGTCTTGAGAGTGGGACCAGAGATCCGAGCCCGGCTTCGCCAAGACGCTGCACACGATGAGAACAGAGGCCGTCTGCTCCCTTGCTGGAAAGCTCAGCTGCCCACGGGAGATCTGACAAGACTCGGCTGCTGGAAGCCCTGGGAGCAGGGTACCTTGTATTTGTCACTTCTGTGAGCCGGGGCACTGAGCATGGCAGCGGGTGATGCCCAAGGCCACACAACCAACTTTTAAGAAGCGGGAGGAAGGGGATGCACAAGGATGAAGCGGCTAGAGGATAACAACTTGCCACCAGAATTCATCAAGGCATTTTCTAGAGTTTCACACCCTTATCACACTGGAATCGTGTCCTTCTGACCTCCCAAACACCCTCAGCAGGAAAGTGATTGGCGGGCCAGCAGCGGGGGATGCTCTAGAGGGAGATTAATCAAAGGTGCCTTGACCCTAAACTCTTACAGGATTGCATCTATATTTATTGCAATAGATAAATCCCAGTTCCGCGTCTCTGCTGCTTGAGACTCTGGAAAGCTTTTTGCTGGGTTGTGGTATCTGGTTTTAGATGTTTTGCTCCTCTACACAAGAGTTGCAGAAAGGCGGGCTAAACAACAGATCCATACATATAGGGGCCATTTGCTTGCTAGCTATGTGCAGTGGGTTGTGGCAGGAATACAGGACTCGATGCTGGGCTTTTCTAATTGTTCCCCTGATCTGCTCAGCATAGGGTGGAATGATGCATTTGATTTTTGTGTGGCCCAGCAGCGGGTGGTGATTTTCATTTTGCAGGCCATTCATCTTCAGTGTATTGTGCCTGTTTCTTTGAATTTCCTTGTAAATAACTGAAGTCTTCCTTGTTTGTTACCAAAAATTTTATAGGAGCTGAGCTTTGAAACTGCAACCGGGGTCTTAAGTAGAACGGAATGAAATCATGGAGACTACCAAGTGGAGAAATGATTCTCTCCTCCATCTGGAGCCAGGTACTACTGATCCTGCAAAGACTAAGATTCCTGATTAATGGATCACTGAATGCTACGTATTTATCCTGAAACTTAGCAGTCACTAATTCCTAGCTCAGCAGACAGGAGTAACTCCTATGTTCCTGCCAGAGCAAACAGGAATCAGAGGGACCATGTGACATGCTGCAGTTTTAGCATGAGTGGTAAATTTCTAGGGCCCTACCAAATTTGCCATCCATTTTGGTCAATTTCACAATCGTAGGTTTTTAAAAATAGTAAATTTCATTATTTCAGCTAATGGTATTGTCATTGTAGGAGTCCTGGCCCAAAGAGGAGTTGCAGCGGGTTGCAGGGTTATTGTCCGGGGGTGGGGGTGGGGATTATGGTACTGCTAACCTTACTTCTGTGCTGCTGCTGCTGCTGGCAGAGGTGCTGCCTTCAAAGCTGAGTGGCTGGAGGAAGGCAGTTGCTGGCTGGGATCCCAGCTCTGAAGTCAGAGGCACTGCTAGCACTAGCACAGAAGTAAGAGTGGCAAATACTGTGACCCCCTTAGAACAACCGTGTGGCCCCCTGCAACTCCTCTTTGGGTCAGAACCTCCCAGCTGAGAAACACGTCTCCCCATGAAATCTGTAGAGTATAAGGTAAAAACACACAAGACCAGATTTCCTGGGGAGAGATCAGATTTCATGGTCCGTGGTGCATTTTCATGGCCATGAGTTAAGTTAAGTAGGGGCCCATACATTTCACAGCTCACCACACAAAAAGTCACTGCAGTTGGCATAAACAAACTCCATGCCGGAGACAACTCTGGGTCTGATTCTAGACTGACCTGTGTCAGGTTTATGCTACTGACTTTGTGGGGGTCAGGCCGGACTATTTAGGGTTGCCAGATGGTTTCAACAAAAATACCGGACATACTCGACATTCCATCACAATCGACATTGCATCCGATTTAGAAAATACCCGACAGTTCTGTTTTCTCACTTTGTTTCCCGAACAGAAAGCTCAAATACTGGACTGTCCGGTTCAAAACTGGACACGTGGCTACCCTATACGGGTTTCTAAAGCAGCTGGTGATAGAAGACCAGGTTTCAAAGGGGACACACTGATTCAGGCCGCTGCATCTGGCCTCCAGCGGAGCTCAACCCTGCCCAGGAGCGGCCCGAGGCCGGCTGCAGCAGCTGGCGCCCCAGGCGGGCTGCACGAGCCGCGCCCCCGCCTGCACGGCCGTCAATGGCCGTGACATCATCATCGGGCGCCTGGGCCAGCGGCGCTCTAGGCAACTTCCTAGTTCGCCTAGGCTCACGGGCCGCCCCTGACCCTGCCACTTCAGAGAGCAGCACACTCCTTGTGCTGCACCTCGCCACTGGGCAGTGCTGCCCAGGAGGGGATGCTGTCCTGGCCCTGGCCGTGGCAGGGATGTTATTGCCTTGAGTGTCTTAGCTGGCACAGCTATGAATGGTGCCTTGATTATCGTCACTGATGTGCCATTGATGTGCCTGGTGCTGGGCAGGTCGACATCCGCACCTGCGCCCCAAGGGATTTACCAACCAAATTAGACAGCTGGCAAAGGAGACCAGGCGGCTGCGTGAGAAGGGCAGGAAATGGAGAGCGAGGGAGAGGGAAACCTTGTGCTTGGCCAGGAAGTTGTCCAGCCTTTGAAGTCCAGTCACCGCTGAGCGGAACAAAGATGCAGTGAAAGGCTTTTGTAAGCTGTTTGGAGCAGTTACACTTGCTCTGTTTACGCTCAGAAAGGCTTGAGGATGAGTCAACAGAAAACTCGTTTACGGGCACAAATTAAGAACAGAACCATGTGTGAGCCTGGGGCTGTTTATTCTGGCTCACAGCAGCGATGTTGCCTTTCCCGACTGTTCTCTCTCCGGATACAGAAAGAACCCACAAAACCAAACCGCTCTCCGAATGCCGTCCCCTTGCACTCCTGCTCGCCAGCCCCCGCAAGTGTTTCAAGCCAGAGCAGAGAGGCCGGCTCTCTAGAGGCCGCCTCCCGCCAAGGCTCTGCTCAGCCAGTCGCAAATGCCCCAGGTGCAACTAGAAGCTTTTTGCACAAGCTCAGCCGTGCGCGGCACACGCAGGCGAGGGGAGCCAGCCACCTCACACACCTCTTTGAAGGATTTCTTCACCTCCACCAGCGGGTGCCAGTGTGCGATGGGCTTGCGAGGGTAGGCCAGCATCTCGTTCCAGTGGTCTCGGCCCAGGCCCTCAGCATTGAGCCCCACGCGGCAGACGCCAATGATCTCGTTGTGACCCACTCTGAAAGGCAATGGAAAGTGGCGTAAGCGCTCGGCTGGAAAGGGCACGTGCACGTCGCCTGTACAGGCCCACAGCCCGCACGGCCTGGGAATCTCCTCTGGGCTGCTCAGACAACGTCTGCTGGTCCCTTGCGACGGGCGCAGCGCCCAGCTCAGTGGGGCCCCGATCGCAGCTGGGCCTCTGGGAGCTACCAAACCAGAAATGAGCGTCGAGCTGACGGCTTAGCCACGCACGGGTCTCTTGGGATTCTGTCTGCAGGCTGACCCCGGACCAGGGCAACCGGCAGGATCCCACGCAACCAGTGTTCCTGGGAGCTGAGCACTTGAGAGGCCACCCAGGAGAGTCAGGTGCCACCCAGATGATTAGCAGAGCACCCCCAGCCGGCAGCAGGCGTTTCTCCTGGTGGTGCTCACCTGCACAGGCCTCAGTGCACACAACAAAATGTATTCTGCACATGGCTGGGAAAACGTAGCGGGACCATTGCACTGGGCGTGTGTTCTCAGAACCGAGGAGGAGAATAAGTGCTGGGGTCGCTAATGAGCGGCTCTTCAGATGCCGACTGCTCCACTTTGGGGGAGCGGTTTGCCCTCGAACAGGGACGGTGACTCAGAGGAAATGCAGCTACAGGGCATAATTCTGCTCATTCAAGGAGAAAATGACTTAAAAGCGAAGGGTCAGGGTTACTGTGCTCATGTTTCAAGCAGCATAATTACCCACAGCATTAAATATACAAGCCACTTTGCAATGCATCGCTACAGGGCACATGCTGACCCAAACCAGGTGTGTAATCCAGGCAGGAATACCAAGGTGATTTGGAACGGAGCAGGAAAAACCACACTGGATGGGATTTTCATGTCTTTTGCCCCCCAGCGCCCACCTACCTATCATAATCCATGACAGAGATAAGCAGGCTGACTTGATCCATGTTCTCCGGAGGAATGTCAAATATTATCGCCTCATTGTAGGTAGGATTAAGAGTGTTTTTCTTAATGGTGGTTTTCTTCTTTTTCAGCCTCCGCCCATCACAGAGCAGAGACACCTTCACATATGGATCTGAGGAAGAAGGGAAGAGAAAAACTTACTGTTCATGGAGGATCATTTCATCCTAACAACAGGCAAATACAATGCGTAACACCACCTCTGGGAATGTCTGGAAGAGGCCATTCCCCTCAGCTAGTTAATTAAGAAACTCCATCCACCCTTTTCTTTTGTCTGCAAATATTCCAATTCCTGTCCAACAGCAGCACCTTAAGGCTCAGTAACAGGGGTGAGCAGCAATCGGAGATTAAATAAGAGTTTGGGGGGGGGTTGGTTGGTTTTTTTGTGTGTTGTTTTTGCTGCAAAAAGAAAATGCATTGAAACCCGTATAGCACAGAATGCAGGAATGGCAGAGACAAGAACCCCATTGGAATTTCCCTGCAATAATATCAGACATTTACCTGAGAGACCTCCACCCGCCATGGCCAAGGAGAAGAGGGAAGCCGACTGAACTGCTCTCTTCACCAGCTCACCACTGGGAAGTGAATGTGCAATAACCCAGCACACATGGGGTCCTCAGGGGTTGAAACTGGGGCCTTCAGCACTGACGCAAAGTTTTCTACCACTTTAATGAAAGGAGTAACTCCATGAAGCCGGCAGAAGAAGGAGGCTGCTAGCCTGCAGTGGACCAACGAATAGAATGGGACCCAGCATACATTTTGCCAGTGCGTTGTGTATGGTGTGCAACAGGAACGACTCATTTCTCTGGTACAAATAGACAATTCAACTGCCGTCTGTATTGCTTCAGAATGACGGGCAGGCTCCTCGGGAGACTTTTTCAGGTAGCAGCACCCTCCCTTGTACGGTTTCCCATTAGGTTTCATCCTGCCCTTGCCTTGATACATCAGAGTGTAAGATACCCCAGGAAGGTGCCATGTGCCCCCCACAGACTCCTCGCTCTATTTCAAAGCAGAGGGAAGGTTCCACCGAACGAGCCAGCCCTGGCCACTTTGCACCTTCGCCCCAAAGCTTTCAATTCCTGTTTAGTTTTTGTCATTTTGTGTTGTCAGTTCTTTGGGGAAGTCAGCTGGTCCTCCTACGAGTTTGCCCAGATGATGGAGCTGAACTGAGTCTGCAAATGCAAATGAATCTGCAAATGTGGCAGCCCCCAAACATTTTCTGAAACTAAACGACAACTTCAGCCCTTGAAGAACAGAGTAAAAGGTTAACAGCCACCTTTACAGAGCTCTATTGCTGCCATCGCCTTCTCACTCTCAAAGCAGGCACTTAGCATGCAGTCTGATTAGATAAAGCAGCCTTGTATCTTAGCCAAAAGAGGTCCTATTTCTAGGAGCATCCTCTGGGAAAGTTTCTGTGTGACAAGGCTGCATGCTGAGGAAATAAACGGTCGGCACATCAGAGGCCTGACAGCAAGAAGTGGAAAAAATGATGGCCACAATGGCATGTTACACGAGCTGCAGTTTTTTCCTGCAAAGAATTCTGAATCCAGAGCACCTCTAAACAGTCTGAGAGCAGAGCAAGGCAATCGCTTCTCTGTCCACTTTGTGGACACACTGGAGAAATGGTCTGAGGTAAACAGGATGAAGTTTAACAAGGACAAATGCAAAGTGCTCCACTTAGGAAGGAACAATCAGTTTCACACATACAGAATGGGAAGCGACTGTCTGGGAAGAAGTTCTGCAGAAAGGGATCTAGAGGTCAGAGTGGACCTCAAGCTGAATATGAGTCAGCAGTGTGACGCTGTGGCAAAAAAAGCAAACATGATTCTAGGATGCATTAACAGGTGTGTTGTGAGCAAGACACGAGAAGTCATTCTTCCGCTCTACTCTGCGCTGGTTAGGCCTCAGTTGGAGTAGTGTGTCCAGTTCTGGGCACCGCATTTCAAGAAAGATGTGGAGAAATTGGAGAAGGTCCAGAGAAGAGCAACAAGAATGATTAAAGGTCTAGAGAACATGACCTATGAAGGAAGGCTGAAAGAATTGGGCTTGTTTAGTTTGGAAAGGAAAAGACTGAGAAGGGACATGATAGCAGTTTTCAAGTCTCTGAAAGGGTGTCACAGGGTGAAGGGAGAAAAAATGTTCTCCTTGGCTTCTGAGGACAGGACAAGAAGCAATGGGCTTACCTGCAGTAAGGGAGGTTTAGGTTGGACATTAGGAAAAACTTCCTACCTGTCAGGGCGGTTAAAAGCCCCTTTTCTGGGTGTGAAAGGGCAGGGGAAAGAAGAGGAGGTTGAGCAGCCGGGGCTGGTTTTGGCAGAGTGCCTCTAGCTTATGAGCACAGTTCAGCTGCTGTGTAAATCTCGAGGCACTGGAAGTTCCAGTAAACAAACAGCGTATTATTGCAGAGCTACTAAGCTGCCTTCCTCCAGAAACTGGGATTCTCAGGCATTTCGACCTGAGGTAAGTTCCATCTGAGCACAAGTCCAGCTCAGATATCTCTTCAGTTAGCATTACTGTTTCTGAAAAGCTTTGGCAGCAGAATTCAGGTACCTTTGGCCAAAAAACCTGCTTTCCTGTTGAATGCGTTTGTGCAGGGCAAGTGCCAGCAAGTGTTCGGGTTTTGGAACTGTGAACGTACTAACCCTCGCTAGGCGATCGAACTCTCCCTCTTCCCCCCAGGTCACACACAGGTGCTCATCATTGATCAGATCATCAGGGCACACCAGCTACATTCGGCCCTTGCTGCCTGCCCCGTCCCCTGTGGCCTGGGAGTCCTGAGAAGCTGGGGGCATGAAGGGACGTGTCCAAGCTCCAATCCACCAGCCCCCTGCTGTTGTAACAGGCGCTGCAGGAGGGTGTGTCCAGCTGAGAACTAGGACCCGTGTGTGCCTCCCCACACTCCTGGGGGAGTGGAGTGTGGCTCTGGGTAGGGTCGACCTTCCCAGATTAGTTTTATTATAAAGCTTTGTGAGTGCAGCTCCACACCTCTGTGTGCGCCCCCCCTTGTCAGGACACCTCAGCACCAACACCAACTCGCCCAGCCTCCGGGCATAGGCACGCCCAGAGCAAACCCCCACGTACCTGAGTAGCCAGTAATGTCCATAGCTTTAAGATTCCTGCATTTAATGACGGTTAAGGTGAGGCGACCTGCAGTTGGCAAATAGCAAAGGGAAAACATGATCTCCCCCAGGTCCACGCTTTCCTTTCATGAAAGAGGAGACAGAGCGTTAGAGGTGTGTAAGAGCCAGCCAAGGCCCTGCACTGCCGCTTTTACCCCCTTTTCCTCTGACTGCAGAACTGCTTCACTTCTCGCGCACCCGAAGCGCGTGGGGGATGCATTCTAAATGCTAGCGCTGCGCCTGGCTCCCACCGAAAAGCACCCTGTGCGCCTGGCTTACGCGCTGGGGGGAAGCCAGCACAGCTTCCAAACCTGAATTCCGCACATAGTCCCTGGTCAGCCCAGGGGTCTTGTGAAAACCAGTCAGCTTCCTGCTCAAACACCTGCCCCCGGCCCCCTGTTTCTCTGCCCCCCCGGGGGTGACGGACAAGGCAGAAGCCCTGTGGGTGAACATCAGTGTTTCGACAGACAGGCCTTGATGGGTGGCGGGCAGAGACTTGGGGCGTTACGCTGAACCCTGGACAAAGGCTCTTCCTCAGCTCAGCCAGTTTGCCTCTCTCATTCGGTTTTACTGCTGGCTACAAAAGGGTCCCCCCCCAGTCCCTTCCCCCCGCCCACACACACACACACACACACACACACACACTGCTCAGACCCTTCCATTGGTTTTTTAGTCTCAACAATGAGCCAGCTCCTCTTACTGGAGTAAATACCTGCCCAGATGTTGCTTTCCCACAGCCATTTGAACAACTTCCTCTAGGTGGCGACGGAACCTCTCCCTTTCTTCAGACACAGCCTCACATCTGCCCTGCTACCTCATTAAATCATTAAGGGAGTGTAATGAGGCAGGAATCTCTGGACTGGGAGGGGGGGAGGTGTGCAGAGGTAACACTCTCAGCTCAGCCGTCAC
The DNA here is from genome assembly GCA_019425775.1 of Rafetus swinhoei. Lineage (NCBI taxonomy): Eukaryota > Metazoa > Chordata > Testudines > Trionychidae > Rafetus > Rafetus swinhoei. Next base: position 1,139,026 of record JAFJHL010000175.1, on the reverse strand, counting down.
TGTTCTCCATGAACCCTTGCAAATTGGATTGTATCTAAGTCAGAGGCTCAGAAATCCCATTTTAAACAGCTGCTGCCACTCTGCTCCCGGCACGGAGTGCGCAACAGCCAGGGGCGGCTCTTACGCAGCCACTAAAAATCTCAGCTTTAGCTGGCTAACACACCGCACCCTAACTGAGCGCAGGTGCTGCCTGTGACCCTAGGCCGCAGCCTCAGACCCTATCAGTACTTACTGTATATGCCTCCAAGATCAGGGCCTCATTGTGCTGCACATGGCCCGTACATCTCGTCAGAGATGGCGCTTTCCCCACAGAGCACAAGACAGACACAGGATGGGAGGCAAAACTGAGGCCAAGGAAGGGGAAGTGATTTGCCCAAGGTCACCTAGCAGCTCAGTAGCAGAGCTGCGAATAGAACTCAGAGCTCCTGATACTTCGTCCCGTGCCCTGACCACACAGATGGGAGATGCCCGTCTCCTTGAGAGTGACCCTTGAGGAGACAGCGTATGCTGGGCAGGATTTGTCAGTCTCGTTAGCTGAGGGGGAGCTGCATTGCAGACAGCCTGGAAAGCACTAATCATCCAAACCACAAGCCACACAATCCCCGCACCTTCTGGATGTGACACAAGGTGATTTTCATTTTCCTGCCCAGCTGGACACACAATTACAGACTTTAAAGTTGCCATTCTCAAGCAAAAATCCCTTCAAAACCAGATTGCCTCATAAAACTACTGAGCTGGAATTCATATGCAAATTACAGACCGTGGGAACGGGGCTGACTAGGGACTGGGAATGGCTCGCTTATTCCAGTAAGTACTTTTCCAGGTTAGGTGTTCTCACCCTCTTATCCCCATCCACCCTGATGGAATTCGCTCTGAGGTAACACTCCCATCTCCCCACCCCATTACCGGTTTCTTTTCCGTCACTTCATGCACCTGACGAAGTGAGCTGCAGCTCACAGAAGCTTCTGCCCTAATAAAACTGTTCATCTTGATGATGCCACCGGACTCCTTGCCGTTTTTGCTGAAACAGACTCACACGGCTCCCTCTCTGGAGCCTTCCTGATTTGGTTTCACTGGCCGGGGTATCACCCTGCCCTAGTGCTGTATCACTTGGAGAATTTCCTTGGGACCTCATGTGCAAACTTGCTATTAGCTGGGAAATTGTTTCTCCTGGAGCCACAAGAACTGCCCCGGAGTGGCAGGGTAATAGTTCCCACGATGCAACCCCCCCTCTGCCGTGCCCAGCACCGCGCCGTCCGCTGCCCAGCGCAGCGCTCCACTTTGCTTGGGCTTGATCTGAATGGGCACACGAGTACAGTCTGCCTCGTACACTGGGCTTCTACAGTGGAGCCCAATTCCCAACAGGGGGGTTTACCAGAATAGTTCACTCTAATCAACTCTTGCAGTCATGCTGCATTATTAATGGCTGGCAGTGGAAAGCCTAGCCCTTCGCAGGCAGTGCTCCTAAGGGGCTGCTGGGAAGGGCTGCCAAGGGGACAATCAGAATTCAATCAGTTTCATTTACCGGACTCTGCTCGTTCCCTCGGTTCAACGCCAGAGGCACCCACATCTCGCTAGCTGGGTGCTCATGAAACTCAGTATGAACAGATCTGCCGGCTGCTGGCGCTACCCTCCCCTGCGCAGCGCACAGCGCCCGCTGCTCACTGCAGTGTGGACAAGAGAAATGACGTTTCTCAGGAAATACAAGGAACGGGGGCAATATAAAAAGGGGGGAGAGCCTGACAGGCCCTCGTCTCAGAGTCTGTAGCTTTCCTCCACGCTGCCTTTGCCTTCCAACCTCACCTGCGTCTGTGGTGCAAATGCCAGGCGGTACATTTGCCAGCCTGCTCCCTGATCCACTCCCCCATCAGTGTGCTCTTCTGTGAAAGGACACCATGCGCCTCCGCCTCCCGTGTATCCCAGCTCGAGGCTGCATGTGACCGGAGCGTGGCTCTGGCAACTCCAGAGAGCACGGCTGTTTCTGAAGGAGCTTTGGGGGAGATGCCCATGTGCTGGTAGTGAAGAGGAGCGCACACTTGATCAACAGCCTCATGCATGTGATTTAGTTTCTAAAGAGCTGTGTGTCTGCAACTTCCAGCTTGTAATCAGCTTTTCAAAGGCCCTTGCGCCTTCGTGAGGATGACGGGGGGAGCTGGCGCAGGACAGCGGCAGAAGGAAGCTGGCGGTCTTGGCTCCTCTCAGGAGCAGCACTGGCTTGCTGGGAGGGTGGAGAAGAGCTCCGTTGTCTTGGGAGCAGCAGGCTAGCACTGGCAGAATCGCTTCTGAGGGATGGGCCACTAGCAGGCCGCCACTGACACATGCCAGACTGGCTTAGATTCCAGGAGCTCCATCGAGGTAGCTTAGCAAAGAGGAGGTTGAGGGCTGCCTTGAGTACAGCCTCCAAGTATCTACCTGGAAACAAGTATTTAATGAGGGGATCTTTAATCCTGCAGACAGATTCAGGCTGGAAACACGGCGCATAGCTCTTACATTGCGGGTAATCATCCCTTGGAACCACGCACCAAGGGTCACGGTGGAGTCTCCATTACAGGCGGTTTTAAAATCCAGAGCGGGTGTTTTCTGAGACCTCTGCTCTTGGGGCAAATGGTCAATGGTCCCTGCTGGCCTTGGACTCTGAGTGAAGCTGCATTTCTCACTGAAGCAGTAAGACGTCTGGTGCAGTCTGAGGAGATACGTTGCAAATTAAGAGAGCCAGGGAGCTGGTGCAGAACTCTGAATGTTGTTCCTTCCAGCCCAGCTTGCTCTGCCAAAAATACACATTCTCTCCTGAGCATTGCTGGGTTTGTTGATAGGCTGCTTGTCCCTAGGTACCAAGCTAAGCTCCAGGGAAGCTGGCTACAAACAGAGCTACTGGGATGTGTTTGCCAAATGCTCATACTCATTTGTAACGGCACCCAAATGATGCTTCTTTCAAGAACAGCCTTGAGCTAGCAGAGCTATGCAAGGCAAAAGAGCATGTACCAGAGCCATTGCCTCCTGTGAGACCGGTGTCCCCAAGATTTGTAATCTGGCATACCGACAAGGCAGAGGATGCAGCTTTGTATCTGAACCATAAAACAATACTATCAGGAAATCACCAAATCTGAAGAGGCAAGCTTAAACCGGGTGTGGACACAACAGCCAGCCTCATGGATCAGTAGTTCCTAGATGTAATTCTGAGAGAGTGAGGGTTTCTGCTTCCTAACACCTACAGGGTGTTACAAGGAGGAGAGAATATACTCCTTAACATCGGCTGATACACTTGGACTGAGGTGGAGATGGACGTAGGAGACAGATGTGTTGAGAGTCTCTGGGCTAGGTTACAAGGGTTAAAAAACAAGAGTAATGTCATGGTAGGGGTCTACTACAGAACCTCTAGCCAGGCAGAAGAGGTGGATGAAGATTTTTTTTAATCAATTAACAAAATCATCCAAAGCACAAGACTTGGTGGTGACAGGGGACTTCAGCTACCCAAACAAATAACACAGCACGGCACAGATTATCCAATGAGTTCTTGGAATGTATTGGAGACGGGGGGGTTTATTTCAGAAGGAGGAGAAATACCTACTGGAGGCGGGGACTGTTCTAGATTTGATTTTAACAGATAGGGAGGAACTGGTTGAGAATTTGAAAATGAAGGCAGCTTGAGTGAAAGTGATCGTGAAATTGTAGAGTTCATGATTCTTAGGAATGGTAGAAGGGAGAACGGCAAAATAAAGACCATGGATTTCCAGAAGGCAGACTTTAGCAAACTCAGGGAGCTGTACTGGGAAAGGTAATGAAGCAAATAATTAAGGAATCCATATGCAAATATCTGGATGATAATAAAGTGATGATAAAGTGATAAGTAATAGTCAGTGTGGATTTGTAAAGAACATATCATGTCAAACCAATCTGATAGCTTTCTTTGATAGGATAACAAGACTTGTGGATAATGGAGAAATGGCAGACGTGATATACCTAGACTTTAGTAAAGCATTTGATACAGTCTCGCATGACCTTCTTATCAATAAACTAGGGAAATACAACATTGATGGGGCTACTATATGGTGGGTACATAATTGGTTGGATAAGCTTTCTCAGAGAGTAAATAAATAAACAGGATGAAGTTTAATAAGGAGAAATGCAAAGTGCTCCACTCAGGAAGGAACAATCAGTTTCACACACACAGAATGGGAAGCGACTGTCTAGAAAGGAGTACTGCAGAAAGGGTTCTTGGGGTCACAATGGACCACAAGCTAAATATGAGTCAACAGTGTGACACTTGCAAAAAAAGCAAACATGATTCTGGGATGCGTTAACAGGAGTGTTGTGAGCAAGACATGAGAAGTCATTCTTCCGCTCTACTCTGCGCTGATTAGGCCTCAGTTGGAGTCTTGTGTCCAGTTCTGGGCACCGCATTTCAAGAAAGATGTGGAGAAATTGGAGAGGGTCCAGAGAAGAGCAACAAGAATGATGGGCGGTCTAGAGAACATGAGCTGTGAGGGGAGACTGAAAGAATTGGGCTTGTTTAGTTTGGAAAAGAGAAGACTGAGAGGGGACGTGATAGAAGCCAGTGAATCTGTGAAGCTTTTCCTCAGACTGACCCCGTTAGACTACGAGCGCCTTGAAGCAGGGACCCTGTTGGGGAATGTTTGGAAAGTATCTAGCACACAGTGGGTATAACTCTAATAAAACCTGGCCCAGAGTAGCTGACAGATCCCCAGCACACAGTGAGAACAGTCTCCAAGTATTGGCTATTCCAAACTTTGAAGCTTGGCTTTCAGAACCTATGTCTGTCCCTCTTCCTTTGGATGGCTGCAAGCTAAGACTTCACTAACCGAACCCTCTCTTGTCCCTAACGATCACAGACAAGGGAAAGCCACTGCCTGAGCTTTCCCTCGGACTGCAGGCGGCGGGAAAAAGACTGAATGCCAGTGGTTCTAAAATTGACTGCCTGACACTCGCCTGACGAGTGATGGAGAGACATGTCTGTACACAGACGGCAGCCAGCCAGACGCTGCTGCAGAAACAACCCTGGCCACACCAAAGAGCTCCAGCCGTGCCCATGCAGTGCTGGGCTGTGTTCTGAGATGCAGTGATCCCTTTTGGTGGGCGTCTCCCTGCTGAGCTGGATGCGGAGGCGCCGGGGCACCAACACCATTGGGTTTCCAAAGGCGGTGGTGCTCTTCGGGGTTGTCGTGTTTGCGGCATCCCTGCACTGAGAGAGGAGGAGGTTGTTCGCTCTCGCGAGCAGCAGTGTGCAGGAAAGAACAAGCCTGGGTCTTGTGGGACACGCTGGTGCCAAAGGCAGGGCTTGGCTCCTCCCCACACCAAGGGAGTAACCAGCCCAGCCTAAGTGACATGCTCAGCTCAGCGGTTCGCCGGACTTGGAACAGATACAGATTTCTGAGACTCCGTGCAGCTGTCCTGTCCTCCTGAGCATGTGCAGGGCTAGAGTCTGCACCTCTGCTCCCACTGCGAAGCCCCAACTCCACAAGATGCTGATTCGGGAGGAGGATCTACCTTCACACCGGGATGCCATGGGCGCAGAGGATGCAGGCAAATGGCTTTCAGGCCACTCAGGAAAACATGTGACTTTACTGGTGACAGTATTTGCCCAAGCTGGTGCCTCTCAGCTGAGCAGTTCGGAGGGGCTTGCTGGGAGAGAGAGGAGTGCACCTGTTGGGCTTATTACGGATGATTGGAAGCCCAGGGGCGTCAGCTGTTCCATGCTTGGATTGCAAACACTCCAAATTACTGCACATGTCCCTTCTCAGCCACATGGCTCAGACTGCGTTCTGCAAGCAGCGTGATTTCCTGGCTCCATCTGAACGTCTGGGGGAGCGACACCTCTGGGATGTGAATCTACCACCTCCACTACCTGGCTCCTTTTCAGCACCCCTAGACGCGCCTGACGCAAGGCTGGGTATCTTCTGGCAGAGACCCGAGGGTGGGAGGCTTTTTACTCCTGGCATTTGCTGACACATGAATTCCTGGTTTACTTCAGAGAACACAAACTGTTCAAGATACGGCTGCTCTTAAGATCCCCCCAAAACACAGTCCATTGCGTCTTCCAGCGGGGCGGCTGTGGGCCCCAAAGAGCATGAGAGGAGGGCTTTTGGGAATGCCTGGAGCCTTCCTTGGAAAAGTCGCTTAGATCTTGCATTCGAGATTGCACTGAACCCAGGAGCCTCACTGAAGGCAAAATTCCCCCAGTGCCAAGGGCCAGCAGCCCAGCACCAGGCTTCTGCACCACTTCTTATGTGGTCAGTCCGCCTTCAGCTGTCCTTCAGCCTCAGCACACATGGAGAAAGCTGCCCTGCACAATCAGCTTCTCTTCTTCTTGGACGTCGCTGACCCCATCTTTCTCCATGTCCTGATTTGCATCTTTACCAGGAAGAGAGGTGCTGTTCTGCATCTGGCTAGAAGGCAGCCTGCAGTCTCTCTTTTCTCCATCATGTAGAATGAGTTGTTGGGGACAAGAGCATTTGCACAGGCTCACTTTGATAGCTCACCTTAACCAGAGCAACTGACTTTAACTTTCCTAGTTCAGTGTGCTAATAGCAAGTTGCAATTAAAGTCCACCTAATACTGGGCTTTTTCAGATAAAATCAGAGAGACGCTGTGTGTGTTTTCACCTTAAGACATTTTGTCACTGGAGAAAGCTGGCACTGTTTCTGGTAAGAGTCAAAATGAGCCCGACTGAATTGCAAATTGCAAAAGCATTCAGTTTCCTGTTCACACTGAATTCTGTGCTAGGATTCTGGCCTCCATGTGTCACTGCCCCAGAAAAACATTCATAGCAGCATCACATCAATCATCAATACCCGCTCAATGAGACCAGACAACCTGGGGGCGTGGGGCTTGCAAAGAATTGTCGGTTCTGATTATCTTATTTCTGAAGAGGCAAAACAAAAGCAGAGAGGGATTATTTCTGTCTCCCTGCCACACACACTCTCCTTAGGGGTGCTGAAAATTGTCTCCCGTGTTGCAGAAAGTCCCATCCCTGCCTCTCACTTTTCAAGAAAGCCCAAACATCTTCTCCAGGTGATATTTCCCCTCCTATCCCCTCCCCCCCAAAAAGAACAAAAAAAGTAAAGGAAGGGACAGGGAGGGAGAGGAAAGAAAGGATGGCAGATGGTAGGCTAGGAGGGGAAAGGAGGGGGATATTTTAGGGCATTTCTACACTGGGGAGTTTTTTCTAAATAACTCCCCTTATTTCGAAACAACAAGGTGAGCGTCCACACCACTAAGGCTGTTATTTCGAAACACAGGCTTGTTATTTCGAAATAACAACTCCTGCTCGTGAAGAGGAATAAGCTTATTTCGAAATAGTTCTTTTGGGAGTTATTATTTTGAAAACCTGGCAGTGTAGACATAGCCTTAGTTTCCATCAACTAAGAATGAAATGAAAGAGATCTAAAAAGTTGGACCAAATCTGTTCAAATTTGTCTGAGGTCCCCCTTCTCCACAATGTTAGCTCCTCTCTCGTGACGGTCAGCCAAGGCACTGGCCCATTGTGCCTGGAGGCAGTCTGCACGTCTTGTCTCAGAAAGGCCAGACAAGCATCTACTCGAATCCAGCAGCCAGGGTACAAGTCTCCAGACCAGGCCTTGCAAAAGGGGAAGCCAGGTGACATCTGAACTCTCCCCAGCAGCCCTGGCTGGCAGAAAGAAAAGAGCCCAAAGCAGATTCTCCTAGCGGCATGAAAACTGCCACCATGGCAGGCCAGAGAAGGAGATGTGGAGAGCAGCAGGAGGCTCGGTGCTGAAGAGGGAGGCCAGTCTGTGTTCAGTCCCGTGGGGCTGAGAATGTGCGTGGACGTTACCAGACACCCACAGAACTCTGGCTGCCCCCGAGTGACCGTCCTTCAGCCCATTTTTGTCCATAGTCATTTTAACTATGCCCCTATAATCACAATGGACCCTCAAGCTTCCAGTAGGTGGTTGCCCTGGAAGGAGGAGGAGCAGGCCCAGCTGGAGCTGCCTTAGAGCAGCGGCTGCTCTGGGCAGGACTGCGGTTTCCGTTAAAAGCAAATGCTAACTCCCAGAGGCAGGGCGTGCCGAGCCCTCTCTCTTCCCCAAACCTGGGAGGGAATCCGAAGAGCGACCGGGGGGAACCTGGCACGAGGGAGTGCAAACACGTAGCTCTCCTTGGTATGGATTCCAAGGCCGTAGCCAGACCGATAACAATGGCGTTTTAGTTTTCCTCGTGTAGGCTGCAAGTTCCTCGCCTTTATGTTGCATCACACGATAGACTCATCGCCAGGAACCAACCTTGTATCATGCTGCCCCAGACCTTCCCGGCAGGCCGAGCTAGCTACCAGAATGGGGCTTGAGTCAGTCTCCTGAAAGAGAGGACACAGGCTCCGACGCCATTACAAGTGAGAGAACCTGGACGTGCACTGGTGCGAGGAGACATTTTGAGTAAGAAAGCAGAACAATACGTAATCAACATGGCACCCATTAAATGGATTGAAAACTGGACAGACAGGTCTCAAAAGGTATTTGAATATGGGGAATCAGTATCCCGCGGGGGTGTGGTCTAGTAGGGTCCCTCAGGGATCAGTTCTTTGCCCTACACCGTAACAAAGACCTGGAAGAAAAATCATCTCTGAGGAAGTCTGCCGATGTCAAAGCCTGCGGCTGTTGGAGCTAAGGAAAAGGTGAGCTCATTGGCACAGAGTGAGCTGGATTGCTTGGGGGAACTGACCAAACACAACGCCTCTCGGAGCACAGACCTCAGATCATCCAGACTGGATGGATTCCTGTCTCTGGAAGCTGGGATTCTGAATGAGACTTGGGCTCATGGTGCATAACCAGCTGAACCTGCACTTCCAGCACAATTCTGTGGCCAAAAGGTCTACGGCGATCCTTGAACGTGCAAACAGGGGAGCCAGTGAACAGAAAAAGGGCGGGCTATTCTCCCTGTGCTTGGCAATCACTACTGGAATGCTGTGTTCAGTTGGGATAGCTACAACTCAAGACAGACGTTGAGAAACGGAAGAGTGCGGGAGAGTCTGCAAGGATGGAGTAGGGTGGAAAGCAGGCTGTGACGTAGTGGGGTGTACCTTGCTGGTTGCTATGCTGGGTTGTGGGTTGTGAGTGACCTCCCCTGGCTGCTGTCTGCACCACAGCCCAGCAGGGCAGGGGATGAGTCATTATGCAAAGGGGGCTTCAAACCTGTCTGACCACCTACCCCCCAGGGAGAGAAACAAAGGAAGGTGGAATGCCGCCTGGCTGCAGGGCTGGAAGAGAGTTAGTTAGTTTCTGTCTGGGAGCATGGAGGAACCAGCCTAAGCCAGGGGCTGGGATTTAGGGGCCCAGTCTCCCCCATCTCAAGGGGGGCTGAGACATCCTAGGCCTGCCCTGTAACCAGATGACATCTGTGCTGTGCTGTATCCTGGAGAAGCAATAAACTCCCTCTATTCTACTGGCTGGTGGAGTCTGTTCGTGCCATTACGGGGGTGCAGGAGTCAGGGGACCCCGACAGCGTCGTCACACAGGCCTTAGAGAGAAAGGAGCTCGCCAGGTCAAGGGTGACTGGAGCACTGTCTACAAGCATCTCCGTGGATCCCGGACGTGTGCGAAGAGAGGTCTCTTCAATGCAGCACGGAAGATATCCCAAGACCCGGCGGATGGAGGCTGAAGCTACACAAATTCAGACTGGCAATATGGTGCAAGGGTTTACCCGTGAGGGTAATTAGCCATTGGAGCAACTTCCCAAGGGCTGTGGTGGGTTCATCATCACTGGAAATCTTGACACCAAGATGGGTGGTTTTCTAAGTGGTTTGCTCCCCTCAGGGAACCCCTCTGGCCCATGGTCTGCAGGAGGTCACACTGGTATCCAGGGATGAAAGTAACTCGAAATTCCTTACCGGTGCTGCCCTATTGCAACCCAGGGCCCTGCTGGCTCTTTGAACAGCTCCTTGCAGGCTTTTGCCACAGCTCAGCCAGGTCTTGCCAGAGCTGCCGCCAGGGCACCCCCATGTCCTGTCACCTCTGCTGGTACCACATTGGCCCTTGGAGCAAGGGCTCGGAACAGCCGGTGAGAAGAATCCAGTCGAATGGAGCGAAAGCACACGGCCCCCCCAGCAGTGGATGGGCAGGATTCACTCCAGCGCAAGCCGGCTGCAGCGTGGGGGAAACACTAGGCTATGTGCCAAGGGCCCAGAGTGCTCAGAAGCTGCTTGCTGCGGAATGTGAATTAGCTGGTTAACAGGGTGAAGAGTTGAATTCAGAATGGACGATACCCCGGAAATCCCTTTCAGAACAGTTTGGCTTTGGGGTGGTGATGGAGGCAGCAGAACCGTAAGCAAAGAAGTTGCCTTGGTTTAGAAAGTATTCAAGAGTCTGACTGTAATACGGGCAGGCGCCAGGCAAACCCTGCACCCTGACAGCCCTCAGCCAGCCAGCTGTGTTCCTGGGACAAACAAACATACCTGCCTACTTTGTACCAAAGCTAATTTCTACACTCAAGTGTTTCTGTTCCAGGAACACGGTCTGAAGTGAGTGACACAGCTCTAATTGGTGCACGTTAAATAGGTTTTGCTCAGGAAGAAAAGATAACATTGGATGAGACATTAATGGATCATTAACCTGACAGAATTCGGGCTATCCCTCTGGAATTATAGAACTGACACACCCAGGAGTTTCACTATTAAGCTAGCCTATTATTCTTTTTTCCTCTGTAATTTTGAAATGAATGGCACCATATTATTATGCCTGGCATCCTGGAATGTGCATCACTGCGCTCCAGATATGTATTTCTCCTTCCTCTTCGAAAGCGGAATATTTGGAACAGACTAAAAAGTAGCCTGACTCCTGTCCTGTAGCTCCGAGCCACAGCTCAGATGAACCCCTTCAAGGAACGTGCGAGTCCCTTCCCAGTGCGACACTCACTTCCCACGGTTACAACCCGTGCACGTGTCCTTTCCTGCGCTGCTGCACGTACTGACGTGAAATGACATGTAAAGCCCAATGAAGACCATTAGGAATATGATACGTTGTACATTCAAGCTACACCAGCTACTACAGTATCTTCCCATCCTCCCTTGCCAAGCATGTGACTTGTTTCATATGTTCTAGGCCTACAGAGCAGAGACTGGAAAAGACAAGCCCGAATGTGAGCACTTCGAGTTGGGGTGCTAACTGCAGCCCAGAAGTGTGGCTTGCTGGCTGTCGAACGTGAGATGCAAGGTGTGGCGGCGCGTTGGGGTTCCCCTGCCTCCTGCACCCCGTAGTGGCACGAACAGACTCCACCAGCCAGTAGAATAGAGGGAGTTTATTGCTTCTCCAGGATACAGCACAGCACAGATGTAATCCGGTTACAGGGCCAGGCCTAGGATGTCTCAGCTGCCCTTGAGATGGGGGAGACTGGGCCCCTAAATCCCAGCCCCTGGCTTAGGCTGCCTCCTCCATGATTCCAGCCAGAAACTAAACCTCTCTTCCAGCCCTGCCCCCCAGCCAGGTGCTGGTCTCCGCCCTCCTCCCTTTGTCTCTCCCTGGGAGACTGAGCCTGGGTGTCTGGGTTAATCCACATTGGGGAGAGTCAGTGAGAATCTCCCATCCCAGCGCAGGGGGACCCCGGGTCACAGAGCAGACAGCCCCCCCCACGCCACACAGGGCAAAGCTCCTTTCTAACGGCATCACTCTGCTGGCCTTGCCAAAAGGAAACAGCCGCAGAGCTAGCTGGGTGCAGCTGTGAGGGGTGGGCTTTTGTGTCTCACTGTGGGCAGCTCCCGACTGATTTGTCTGTGGGCCAGCGGCCCTGACCCAAGAAAGGTTTCCCAGCCCTGTGCCAAGAGCTCTAGAGGAGTTAGGGATTGCTAGGGCACGTCCACACAAACCCTCTTTGCCGAGAGACGGTGGCAGAAAACGTTGCAGGAGTTTTTGTTACCAGTTTCACCCCATCAGACTGGGCTTCTCCCCTCTGCTGTCTGCCCAGGCCCCCTGGATGCTGGAGCTCCCCTGCCTGTCCTGTACCTACAAACTGCCCTCTCCCACTATAGGCCTGGGCGGTGTGTGGTCTTGTCAGCCTGAGGGGTGCTGCCTAGCCCGTGCCATAGGCTGCCCTTCGCCCACACAGGACAAAGCCCCGACAGCGTGCCAGAGACATGAGAGAGCCTGGCAGCAATGCATCCCAGTCTCTCTCCCGCCTCGGGGATACAGACTGCCCTGGGCTCAGCCCACATTATCACCCTGTGGCTGGGCAACGTCACGTCACCGCGAGATTCCTGACTCCAAGCCAGCTGGGAAGGAGACAAATGCTCATGGTTCCCAAGGCTCTTCAGCTCCTGGGAGATGGGCCGCCCCCAGGCACGCTGGCAGCCGTTCGATAACCCCTCCGCCCTTCTTACGCTGCGGCCTGACATCTCCCCGCAAACCCAGAAATGCAGCCCAGCTTCCTTTGGACCTAGCTGAGTGTTAGCCGCCCAGCTGCTTCGCTCTCACGAGATGCCAGAGAAGCACTAATCCTCAATGCTGCACACCTAGGGCCACCAACGGGGGTGGGGGCAGCTTCCCTGGGGCCCGGTGATTTAAAAACGTGCTAGCCCCGCCCCCTTCACCTATGTGGGAGGGGGCCAGAGCCAGCTCCCCCAGGACTCAGCAGTCTCTGGCCAGTCCTGAGTGCCTCTGGCCGGCAGAAAGGATTTCCTTCCCCTTCCTGCCAAGGGCTTCCCCCTTGGCATGGGACAAAGTGCAAAGCCTAGACACCACTTTTTAAACAGCCAGAGCAAGCGAAGGAGATTTGGACGGAGGATGCCAACCCTCCAGGATTGCCCGGCGGCCCCAGGCATGACGTAAGATGCCACGTGTCGGTGGTGGGGCCCCCAGGAACATTTCCAGCCACGCTGGCAGCTATGGGGGCGGCCTGGGGCAGCTGAGCCAGCGTCCCTGCTGAATGTGAAGGCAGCGCACTGAGAGCCCTAACCAACACCCGGCCCCCACGCGCCACTGGACAGCTCTCTAGCACCCTCCGCCTCCCTGGGCCAGAGCGAGCGGGGGCAGGGACAGCGTCAATGGCGGAGCTGTAATAGAAACTGAAGGTTGGTTTGTCCAAGGGCATGAAGCCCCCAGGTTCCCCGCAGGGCCCAGCCCACAAGGGAGGGAACTGTTCAGTGCTTAGCAGAGTTGACTGGGGAGAGAGGGAATGAGGGAAACCGGAACGCGGCCCAGTCGCCAGGAGACAGGACAGAGCCGGAGCTCTCTGCCAGGGCTGCTGCTCCGGGAGGCTGGCGCTCTGCCGAGACACAGGCGTTAGTCGGCCCCGCGTGACAGGGCCTGCAGCGGGGCCTGTCTCCACGGCGCGGTTCTGTGGAGCTCTGGGACAGCTGCACGTCCCCGGCCTGACCTCTGCATAGCCAGAGACGCGCGCGGTGCCTTTGGACTGCACTCGGCACGCTGGCCATTCGGGCAGCAGGTGGAGCACCCTGCTAAGGGCAGTGTGGGCCAATGGGCAGGGCACATCAGAAGCTCTGGGTTCGTGTTCTGACTCTGCCACTGGCCTGTTGGGTCCCTCTGCACACCCAGAAGGCTGTGTGACCTAGTGGATAAAGCACAGGCCTGGGATTCAGGAGATCTGTTCTATTCTGGCTCTGCCCCTGCCCTACTGGGTGACCTGAGCAAGTCACAGCCCTGCTCAGTGCCTCAGTTTCCCCCACCGGTACATGAGGGATAGTGCCCCGCCTCCCTTGGCAAAGCACTGTGAGATGTAAGAGCTAGGTACGGACAGCCATTAGGCTGGGGTGAGCCTGTGTTACACAGGAATTCAGACGAGATGATCCCTTCTGGCCTTGCAATCCATGCAGTCCTCTAGCCAGCTAGTGCTGGTACAGGCCACCGCAGCACACGTGTTCCCCGCTCCCCCAAGCGCTCTGCCTCGGATGCCTACCCCAGCAAACCGGGCAGCTGTGTGCAGTGTCTGTGGGGAGACCTGGGGGCAGGGACACCCGTCCCTTCAGGAGCTACCGCGGGGGCTGCTCAAGGGGGAATTTCACATTCTGAGAGCCCCAGAGAGGAGCCTCCGGGGAGGTTTGCACATTCCCGTTCAAACCGAGACTGGCAACCAGGGAAGGGCTCCTGGCATAACCAGCTGGCATTTAAAGGGACTCGGGGCTTCCCCTTTAATCCAGCGGAATGCACAGTGACATCTGCGGGGTCCCCAGCCTGGAGGGGCTTTGACCTACCAGGGCTCCACGCGGGACCCTGCGCCTGCCGGTAGCACGCGGACAGGAGCATTAGCGGGCGCGGGCGAGTTCCCTGGCTGCCCTTCCCTTCGGCGCCAGGGGACACTCGGGAGGAGCTGTGCGGTGCCACGCGAGGCGGGCCACTCGCCATTCCTGGAGCTGGCAGAAAGCAGAGCTCAGCTGTGGCCAGGAGGCGGTTTGCCTCGCTGCCTATCCCAGTCTAGGGCAGGCGGCCGTGCAGCCTTACAGCCCCGCAGTCAGCAGAGAGAGGGGGAGGGGAGGGCTGTAGATCTGGGACTGCCTGGGAAGTCCTGCCAAGGGGCACCGGGGCAGTTCCCCTGAAAGGAGCCTCACGTGTCTATGGAACAGTCACTCTTTGGCCTCTCCTCTGGGGCTATCAGCCAGGAGGGCACTTAGGGCCAGCTGGGCTTACGGGTTTTGCGCTGGTCAGTACCAGCTGCAGTGAGGCCGGTTCCAGGTGACAGGCTCCCCAGCCCAGATTCCAAGTGTAACCCAGAGGTCTGTGTTGGTCCATCTCCCAGCCCCAGTGCCCCGGCCATGCTCTCAACGGGCACGGCTACACCGCAGAGCCCAAGTTGAGCTCCACGACGCAACTTCAGCTACGGCAATTGTGGAGCTGGAGTCGGCGTATGGCTTCCTGCCACTGCCCTGCTCCCCGTGCAGCGAGGTTGCAGCCGTCACAGTAAGAAGCCCGTTATTTCGAAATAAGGGTTTGCTGTGCAGACGGGCGCTCTGTTACTTGGGAACAGGCGTGGGGTAGACCTAGGCAAAGGCACTTCTCCTGCAGACCTTGTGAGGGTGTGAATGGAGGAGCCCTGCCTTGCGTCTGATATTCCACACTCTGCAAAATGAAGTGCTCCAATAGGAAGTGAGCCTCACACAGCCTTTGTGAGGGAGGCAGGGCATGTACCAACCACCAACAAAATGCAGCCACTCCCTTAGCCTGCCACAGGCCTCAGACCCAGAGGGCCAAATCTCTGCCCCGGGGGCTGGAAAAGGCTCTGCCGCCAGCCTGCTGGCACATGACCCTGGCACCTGGTCTAGCTGCAGGTGCCTCTGAGGTTTTAACCCCCTGTTGTTCGTGGAGCACTCAGGGGACCAGATAGCGAGTGTGACAGACTGGAATGGGGAGGGGACTAGCGTCCTATGGAAGACAAAGCCCCTAATATCTGGTCACTCTAGGATGGCTCTGTGTGATGGGGAGCGCTGCTTTGCTCATGGGAATTTAAAAAAAGTGAAACCAAAGGGAGTTTGTACAAAATCTGGCGTTGCTCACGCTGGAGAAGAACGCGACCGTCCTGAGCGAAGCCGGAAAACCCCCAAACGTCAGAGCACAGCTTGCAGATTTCTTATTTCATGTGTCGGGCACACAATCCGTTTATCACTGCGGAAGGGTCTTTGGGTCCTTCCACTGTGATAGAATCATCTCTGGAAATTGCAGCTGTTAGTATCCAAGTGACAGAGCTAGCAAGAGAAGTATATGCACTGGGGAAAGATAAAATGCCCATGTTTTAGAGGACTAGGCCTTGCTGATGCATGTGATTTATGCCAGATGATTTTCCACTCTTTCTCTGGCAAAAGATTAGATATTTATTCCACTTAGATGTGCAGAATACTAATGAGCGATGTATTAAAGTCTTGGTTCTTGACACTAGACTTCTCTTGACTAGCAAATCAATCCCAAATCTTTTCCAGCACTGAGAGTCTGAAAGAAGCAGTGACAGCTAAATGCTTTCTGGACAGAGGGGAGATCTGTAAGGATCTAAAGGAATGTTGTCACAGAAGCGGCACATTGATTGTAAGGGAGTTTGATATACGGATCCATTCAGAGCTCCCTCCACGCTCCCTCTCACCTTAACATATCAACTCTCCTAAAGACCATTCCCTTCAAAATGCCAAACACGGCTTAGTTTACTGGCATGACAAAACCAGCCTAGTCCTAGTCGCATTGGCAACGCTGAGCAGCAAGAGCGGTGTAACCACAGTTCTGGGCTCAATGAGATTGCTCTCTCTTTAGTACCTGCAGACAAGGCCTTGAATTTCTAGCCTCCCAGATTATTAGCAAGGGGCCTTATTAAAACCTCGGTGTGATTCTTAGCATATCAGGTGTAGCTTTTAGAACCTCTGTGGCTTCCAGGTCTTGACTGAAGGCCAACTACTCCCAGAGAGCGAGATGAGGCAGGCAGATAGCTTGAAAATAATAGCTGCTTCTGAGCAAGGTTGCTGGGCTCCGAGAGCGAATACGAATGAACCACGTTGCCTAAGTGTTTAGAGACTTACAGAAGTGCTCCAGTTACCCTGTGCGATAGCATCTGCATTCAGCGAAGGCTTAGCCTGTCCTGTGAGCAGCTTTCCTCTCTCCCTCTGCAGCGTAATGGCTCGGCTCTTAACTCCATTAGCGACGCTAATCATCGGTTACGGCTGTATTAGTCATTAGTTCTTGGGAATCAGCCTCCCCTGTAATGTTCCCGAGCGCACGACGCGCTCCAGCTGATAATCACATTCCTTTTTCTCTCCGAGCCAGGCGAGGAGACACGGGGTGGTTCCACCACCCGCTCTCAAGGGCACTTCATCACAACAGCAAATCTCCGAGGCGGAGCTTTTTGATCCCCCCACACAGCGAGACTCTGACATGACGTATTCAAGTCGGGCGGGCTTGAGGCGAACGTTTTGGGCAGTTGCTCAGCGGTGAAATGTACAGCAGATTCCTGCCTGTGGGTTTGAGGGGAGGCACAGGTCCAGAGCGAGGAGAAGAAAGGGCCCTGCTGTGTATCTGCTACATCCAGCACGCAGGCCAGGCTCCCCTAGAAACATCCAACACGGCAATCCCCACAAAAGCGGGGTCAGGGCTGGGTCCCACGCCCTCCCTGGGGCAGCCGGCACAGTGTCCAGCCCTCGCCAGCATCCGGTTCAAGTGTCAGTGCTCCTGGAGTCCACGTGAGTGTGAGGCCGCAGGGCCGAGTGACAGGGAGGGGGATGCCTGGGGTCGGCTTCCACGTGTGGCAAACCTTCCTCGGTTCAAGGAAAAGGGAAGGTTTCTGTGGCGGAAGCCTAGTGGGGCTGTAGGATTCTTTGGTACCCAGCACACCTCCTGTGGCAGTGAAGGGAACCCAGGTTTCAACTCCTGCCTCTGAGGCTGCACTTGCTACCCTGGGGCCCAGCAATCTCGCTCCCTGGCCCTGGGCTCCGGGGGGGCTACTGAGCGTCTTCCGCACTACGGTTTTCCTCCCTTCAACCAGCCGCTCGCTCCTTAGCTCTGGGGGGGCAATGCGGGGCAGTCTGGGCAGTGCTGAGGGTGTCTGCCTGCCTCTCTGCCCAGTGCCGCAGCCAAGAGACTTTCCCTTCACTCGGTGCCATTTGTATTAAACATCTAGGCCCCTCGCCCAGAAGCCGGGGGCACAGAACTTCAGAGGGGCCCGCATGCTAACATCCCCCTGGTGCTTTGTTAGCAGGTTACGGCTCCTCCTGGCCACGGGCTGGCTCAGCAAAGTAGCAACGCAAGCCGCGCGTTTCGGCGACCGCTACGGCTCTCCGGCGCCTGCAGCGCGCCACGGCAGTGACCCATGTGGCGATTCAGAGACATGACGGGCCTTCGCTGCCCGCGGTCTGAGCTAGGGCCAGGGCAACAGGGTTGCAAGCAGGAAAGCGAGTGTGAAGAGCCCTGGGCGTGATTCTCGTGAAAAACACCAGACTTCCTTCCCGTGCGGCCCTGTGCACCAAGCACCTTGCCTTTCTCAACTCCCTGTTTCAGTGGCTTTGTTCAAACTCTTTCTCATAAGGAACATTTCTCGAGGAAGAGCCTTTCAAAGCCATTGGCAATTAAATCCCCAGACTCGAGCCAGCTAGCCCAGCCTGCAGGGGAGTAAAGGCAGGACGCTGGCTAAGAAACGACCCAATCAGCTCTGCTCTGTGGTCAGTAAAGACTAGCCAGAGCGCCCCAGCCATGGCCACAGAGAAAGAACCCTGTTCTCACGGCAGGAAACGCAGTTCACAGCAGTGACGGGAGTGCGAGGCCGCCCTCGGGTTCCAAGGCAGGGAACTGCTCCCTAGGAGGAATTTCAAGGGTAGCGTCATTAGAGCAGCAGAAGGCTTACGTCTTCAGCCTCCGCTCCACGAGTCCCACCGGATAGCCAAGGAGCAGGGTTAGACTGCAGGCCAGGGGCAGGAAAGCACCACAGAAATCCGTGCAAAACCGAAGAGGCAGGAGCCAGAGTCACCAAGGGCACAAACTTGGGCACCGACGAGTGACTGGAGCAGCGCTAAGGGGGCCGAGGCTCTGTACTGCGAGGGGCGCCGGAGGACGGCGGATGAACCAAACTGGGTGGGTGTTAATGTGGGCTCGTGTGCACACAGCTCGCCTGCCCGTGGCCCCCCGGACGGGCCCTTCTGCCCCCACCCCACAGCCCCCGCAGGGACTGGCTCGCCTGCCCGCGGCCCCCTTCGAGGCTGGCCGACCAGGCTCTCACCAGCTGGGGAGCGGGAAGGCCCCGGCCCCAGGGCCTGGCTTTCTCTGACTCAGGCCGCAGTGAAATCCAAGAGGCTCCTGAAGGGCTTGCCGGGGGAGCGTCCCAGCTGCAAACAGCTCAATGCAGGGGCTGCCTGGGTCCCCGGAGGCAGCCAGAGCATGAGGACGGCTCACGGGGGCACTAGCGCAGGGCCTGGAGATCTGCAGGCAAGTCCCTGCTCTGCCACTGACTCCGTGTGGGACCTCGGGTGAGTCACGGCCGCAGCCCCCTGCCCAGGGCGGAATGGAAGTCCATGCCCTGCAGGCTGCTGGACGCTGCAGGGGGCGCATCAGGCCCACAGCCACACACCAGACGAGTCTCCGCTGCCAGCGTGTTGGGTTCCCTTCTGGGACCAGAGCCGGCTGCACGAGGGTGATGGAACCGGCTTGCCTCCCCTCCCCTGGCCTCAACCCCCGCAGGGGACTGACTGCTCCGGGCAGCTCTCGCCAGCCTTCCTTCCAGAGCCTCCCACGCGAGCCACGTGCAGCTCTGCCCCTTCCCTGCAGGGGGCCCGTGACAAGCACCGCCACCGCGCCTGACCAGCCCCTAGTGTCTGTGGGCAGCCCTGGCAGGGCCCGGAGAGCCCTCGCCTGGCAGGGACAGGCCAGCGCGATGAAGGAGTGATCCCGGCAGGACGGGCGGGTGGGGCAGTGCCCGCGAGTGTCTGCTGCTGCTGCCCCTGCGGAATCGCTAACGCTACGCGAGAGCCCGGCCCTGTTTGCCCCTTGCAAAGCCACAGAGCGGCTGGCCTTGACCTCCCCTCCTGGCGGGGACGGCAAGAGCCAAAACGGTGAGGGGACTCCCTTCCGACCTGCCCAGCCCCTGCACTGCAGAGAACCCGCCGGCCCGCCCTTTCGTCGCCCCAGGGCACGGAGCAGCCCTTTCAGCCGGCCAGCAGAGCCTGCAGCCTCTTGCCAGCCTTGGCTCCCAGCGGGCTGCCTCCCCACTGCTGGCACTAGGGGCAACTGGGGGGTGGGCCGCTGCTCAGCCCCCCTCCTGCCCGGCTGACATGTTGCCCCTCAACCCCCGGAATGGGGAGCGACGCTGCCAGGAGACACCGAGCGCTGCCGTGGCTCACCCAGCGAGGGGCCCAGCCGCACGCCAGCCCAGCTCAGTGCACGCCACAGCCTCCTCCCTGCTGCACTGGGCTCGCTGGCTGCTCTGCTGGATGCGGATTTGCTGGCGTGGTGCAGCCAGCAGGGCACAGGGGCGCGTGTGGGACCCCGCAGCGTAGCGCCTGCAGCATGGGGCCCCTGGCACCGAGCTCTGCCCTCCGCGGCGGGTACTCACGGTCGTGGCGTACTGAATGTCCTTCCAGATGGAGGTCTCCCGGGAGATGTCCGAGGCCTCGAACAGGTTCTCCAGGATCACCTCCCCGATCATGTCGTGCCTGGAGAACCTGTCGAAGTCGAAGACGCTCAGGTGCAGTTTCCTGCTGCCCAGCTCCTCGTAGGGCACGGGGAAGTGGAAGGACTCGTCGAAGGTGGGGTTCAGGGTCTTCCTGTGGACGCGCGTCTGGAACTTGCACTTCCTGTCAGGCAGGAGGTAGATCTTGACGTAGGGGTCCGAGCTGCCGCAGAAATCCTTGGCCGGCAGGTCGAAGGCCTTGAGGATCCGCACGATCAGCGTCTCGTTCTCATAGTCGTACTTGAGCGAGAAGTTGATTTTCCCGCAGGTTTTGGCAGCCTCCTTGTTGGGGTCCTCGGAGTCCACAGACTTTTGCTTATAGAGCTCGGGTTTGATCCTGCCGATGCTGGTCGGCTGCTCGGCCTCGGGGGGCAGGTCTGGGCCATAGTCCATGCTGGACACGTGCATCTGCCGCGGCAGGTGCCTCTTGAAGGAAATGTGCCTGCAGGGGGAGAGGGCGGTTAGACGTTTCCCGGCTCCCCCCCAGCGGAGCCCAAGCCGAGCTGGGAAGGGGCAGGGAAGGGGACGGGCTGTCTCCTGTCTTGTGCTGCCGGGGGACCTCGGAGCGGGTGGTGGGCTGGGCCATTGGGCTCTCTTCCTGGGTGTGCAAGGGGAACACCCCTGCCTCGCCTCACCTCTCAGAGTGTGCCTGCCACTGAGCCCAGGGTCCATCCCGAGAGCAAGCGCCCCGTGTCCAGGGCACAGCCCCGGCTGAGGAGACCCTGCGCCCCGCCTGCCCTTCGCCATGGCCAGACCCTGCGCCCCGCCTGCCCTTCGCCATGGCCAGACCCTGCGCCCCGCCTGCCCTTCGCCATGGCCAGACCCTGAGCCCCGTTCATTTTTTTGCTCTGTTACATCATGGGGATGAATCTCATGATGCAGGCGACTGAAAAGCTGGCAGGGCGGCATCAGGGGAGTAGGCCCAGACAGGCTGTCCCCACACACAGCCTGAGCTTTTACCCTCCCTTCTGCAGGAAGTGCCGGAGAAGTGGGAGTGTGTGTGTGTGTGCACGCACAGTGTTTGTGCGCTCAGAGGGGGTTCTGTGCGTGTGCACAGTGTTCGTGTGTGCGCAGAAAGAGGGTTCCGTGCGTGTGCACAGTGTGTGCGCGTAGAGGGGGTTCCGTGCATGTGTGCAGTGTGTGTGCATGCAGTGGCAGGTGTGTGCGGCGCAGAGGGGGTTCCAAGGGCAGCGGTGTGCGCGCGCACAGAGGCGTGTGCGCAGTGTATGTGTGCGTGCAGAGGGGTTTCCGTGCGTGTACGCAGTGTGTGTGTGTGCGCAGAGGGCGTTCCGTGCATGTGCACAGTGTGTGTGTGCACGCAGAGGGGTTTCCGTGCGTGTGCAGTGTCTGTGTGTGCGTGCAGAGGGGCTTCTGTGCGTGTGCGCAGTGTGTGTGTGTGCGCAGAGGGGGTTCTGTGCGTGTGCGCAGTGTGTGTGTGCGCACAGAGGGGCTTCTGTGCGTGTGCACAGTGTCTGTGTGTGCGTGCAGAGGGCGTTCCGTGCATGTGCGCAGTGTGTGTGTGCGCGCAGAGGGGGTTCCGTGTATGTGCACAGTGTGTGTGTGCACGCAGAGGGGGTTCTGTGCGTGTGCGCAGTGTGCGCGTGCGCGCAGAGGGGCTTCCGTGCATGTGCGCAGTGTCTGTGTGTGCGCGCAGAGGGCATTCCGTGCATGTGCGTAGTGTGTGTGCGCGTGCAGAGGGGGTTCCGTGCGTGTGCGCAGTGTGTGTGCGCGCGCAGAGGGGGTTCCGTGCGTGTGCGCAGTGTGTGTGTGCGCGCAGAGGGGGTTCCGTGCGTGTGTGCAGTGTGTGTGCGCGCGCAGAGGGGCTTCCGTGCATGTGCGCAGTGTGTGTGTGTGCGCGCAGAGGGGGTTCCGTGCGTGTGTGCAGTGTGTGTGTGCGCACAGAGGGGTTTCTGTGCGTGTGCGCAGTGTGTGTGTGCGCGCAGAGGGGCTTCCGTGCGTGTGCGCAGTGTGTGTGTGCGCGCAGAGGGGGTTCCATGCGTGTGCGGAGGGTGTGTGTGTGTGTGTGCAAAGAGAGGGGGTTTATGCGTGTGCGCAGTGTGTGTGCTGCGTGTGGGGGACAGAGCTGCCCGACAAGCAGTGCAATCCCGTGGCAATGCCTGGCGTAATTGCACGTGTCTCAAGATGACTCTTCGTCCCCCTTCAGACGTGGGTGTCGTGGGCACTGTGAGCCAGGGCACGGCGTGTTGGGAGCAGCAGCCAAGCCAAGCAACTCTTCGGCCAACGCTCCCGCACGGGTCGGCCGCTGCCTCCAGTCCAGCCGGGTCCATTCTGGCCCAGGCTCAGCAACGTCCCCGCTCTGTCTCCCTCGGAGCCCGAACCGCCCCCAGCAGCTGCCACCTGCGTCCTGCCGCCGCCCTACTGGAAGGGCAGGCAAATGGCCTCTCCCCACTGGCCATCACCAACGCAGCTCCCCCTCCAACCCCCCCGGGGAGCCGTGCGAGCAGGGGGACCTGCCTCTCTCCTATGTGGGGGCCAAAACTGGCCCTCCTGGCAAGCTCAGGCTAGGGAGGCTCTAGCCAGGCCTGAACGACACCTCTTGCATGAAGTGCCAGTGGTCCCCAGGCGCGGGGCCCCCGGCCTGGCCGCAGCCCCAAGAAGGCGCCACCCGCTCCGAATGGGAGTGAAGCCCCCATTTCGGCCAGGCACGCAGCGCTGACTGGACGGAGCCCGGCGCGGACTCACCTGGTGGAGGAGGTGGGCTCTGTCGTTTGCCGCTGGAGCCGGGCGTGCCGCATGATGTGGTCTTTCATGGACAGCTGGACCTCGGCCGGGATATCTGGCGAGGTGTGGCTGATCTTTACGGCGGCTTCCAGGAAGCCAAGTGTGCCCGTGTCCTTCAGCTTGTCGGCCATGCTCTCCTGGCTGCAGGCCGCCTGGCTCTGGGAGACGCTAGAAGAAACGGCCTTGTTCCTCCAGGGCACCCAGCACAGCTTCCAAAAGAGAAAGAGAAAAACTGCCACCAAGGCGAGGCCACACACAATAACTATCACTGCAAGGAGGCTGATGGAGAGCTCTAAGGGCAGGAGGGCGATGGTGACACGGAGCAGGAGGGGCAGGGAGGGAGAAGAGAAGAGAAGAGAAGAGACCTTGTGAGAAAGCTGTAAAAGAAAACAAAACAACGATCCAAGCTGGCTTGGCTGGGCTCCACACGGGCCCCTGCGCTTGTGCAAGTGACGGTGAATGCTCACCAGCCCCCTGCCGAGGGCGGGACACAGCCTGCTTCAGCGGGGGCTGCAGAGCTCCCAGACAGGGCTGATCTCCTGTCACTGCCTCAGAACGACTCGGTTTGAGCTGGTTCATGGGCACAGCCAGATGTTGGGGTTGGGTCCCTAGCAGGCCACCTCGCCCTGGAGACGCACCGTTCTGCTGCTGGGCAGGACATGCCTTGCACTGCAAACACCGGCTCTGGCCTGGGCTATTAACCCCCCTGCCAGGACTCTGAGGCAGGCTGGTTCTGTCCCATCCCAGTGCAGCTTCCAGCCAGCTGTGCCCTGGGAGAATGCAGCGCCACAGGCTGCGGACACCGGGCAATGGAACAGGGGTTTACAGCTGGCTCTGGCGTAAAACAGGCAAGCCAGCGCGAAAGCTGAGACCGCTCGCTCGCCATCACTTGCCCTTGTGTGCCGCAGGTCTCCGCTTTTAAAGCCCTCCCGCGGAGCGGGAAGAGGGCTCCTGGCAAAGGTGGAGGAATCATGGAATGAAATAAAGGAGCATGCACAGGCCACGGGGTTTGATGTGATCCACGGGTCTCAGATCAGGGCAGGCCCGATTATTTTACATGCCCTTCTGCAGCGTGTTAATGGACAGTCCGGAGATGACGTCGCAGGAAGAGCCCCCCCAGCCTGGATCCCGGCACCGGGGCATAGTTGAAGAGAGCTGCTCGCCCCACCCCACCCTGCCCCGGCGCCTGCACTGGCCACTGGGAGCTGCGCTAGGCCTGGGTACGGAGCTGCAGAGAACAGGCTGGGAGCTGGGAGCTGGGCTGAGCAGGCAACGGCAGGTTTGTCACCCTGCCTAGCGGAGCCGCATGGCTTCGTTACCATCAGAGCGAAAAGGCCCCAGCCCAGCCTCGCAGGTGAAAGTGGGCTGGGCGAAACATCCGAGCTGCGAGGTGTCGCAGCGCTGCCCCGCTCTCCTGCGTCCGTGCAGCACGTGGGCCATGGCTGGCACGCAGACAATGCAGCTCGCACGGTCCTGCTCCACGCTCGCACGAACCTGGTGGCCAAAGCAGCGTGCAGGGGTTCACTGGGCTACACCGCTCCCCAGGAACAGCACAAACCCGGCCCTGCCACCGCACTCCTCAGAGGACTGTCCCAGACGCATCGGCTGGACGTTCACACCAGTTGCTGCGAGGGTGGGACTAGCCAGACTCCTTGGGCACCTTGGTACCGTCCCTGCACTGCGCTGCTCCCTGCCCGGCCACACAGCAGACCTGCCCCAGGCACACCCGGGCTCTGCTCCGCCTAAGGGGCTGGCACGGGGTAGCTCGGCCCAGCTCCATGGAGCGAAGAGACAGGACAGCCCCTGGCAGAGCAATGGGAACTGGCCGCCCCCGGGCAGGAAGGCAGAGGGCCGAGCAATGACAAGAAGAGGGCAGAGCGGCCCGTGGAGGAGGGAGGGGTGGATACAGGGCTCGGGGATGGAGGGTGTAACACAAAACAGGGGAGTGGTAGGCAGAGCCATCCCAGCCAGAGGTCCCGCAGCAGCCTCCTCAACCGTCCTACGGATGGAACCATGGGGCCCAGGACAGCCCAGGGAATTACCTGGGGGGCTTGGAGCCCTTCCCTTAGCTTGTGTGACGTAGTGGGGGTATCTGGCTAGTTCCTATGCTGGCTCTGTGGTAATCCCCAATGGCTGCCATCGGTACCACAGCCCAGAAGGATGAGTCATTATGCAAAGAGGGTCTCTCAACCTGTCTGACCAGCTACCCCCAGGAGAGAGACAAAGGAAGGGGAATGCTGCCTGGCTGGGGCAGGGCTGGAGGAGAGTTAGTTTAGTTTCTGTCTGGGATCATGGAGGAACCAGCCTAAGCCAGGGGCTGGGATTTAGGGGCCCAGTCTCCCCCATCTCCAGGGGGGCTGAGGCATCCTAGGCCTGCCCTGTAACCAGATGACATCTGTGCTGTGCTGTATCCTGGAGAAACAATAAACTCCCTCCATTCTACGGGCTGGTGGAGTCTGTTCGTGCCATTACGGGGGTGCAGGAGTCAGGGGACCCCAACGGCGTCATCACAGCTTGCCCCCCACTTATCCTCTGGCCCACGTTGCTTGGGGGAGGGGCATTGGGCGAGGGGGCGGAGCAGGGGCAGGGTCTGGGGGAAGGGGTGGAGCCGAGGCAGGGGCAGGGCCTGCAGTGCGGGAGTTGCCCCCGGCCCTGGGGTGGGTGACTGCAGGCAGAATGAGGCACAGAATGAAGAGCCGAGGGGAGCTGCTGGGGCCGACCCGGACCCTGCCGAGAGCCCCAGCTCGGGTGCTGTTTTCTGCCACCGCCGATCGCCGCGCGCTCTTTCCAGGCCAGCCCTCTGCGCCCCCGCGCGGTCCCTCTAGCCTGCCCACACCCTGGAGAGAGAACACCGAGCAGGCGGCGAATGAGCGTGGGCCGATGGGCACATCCCGGGCTCCCTTCCGGCAGCGCCGAGACACGTGCCAAAACCCCAGGCACTGGGCTCTGGTGCTGCACTGGGGCCGGGAAAGCAGACGGGTGCCAGCTGCCTGAGAGGTTGCTCTCACCTGCCGCAGGCCCTGGCACCGGGAGCAGACGAGGCCTGTGTCTGGGCACCACAGCCGGCAGGCACGGCCGGGGCAATGGAGCCTGAATCAAGGCACCATGGCTGGCTGCCCGCTCAGCACCCCCCGGAGCCCAGCAGCAGGTGGAAGTTACCGCTTGTGGCAACCCCATCAACAGCCACGGGAACCAACAGCACCGCTCGCAGCCGGTCCCATGCCCCGCAGTCCCTGGAAGCCTCTGTGGCGTTCAGGGAGGTCTGGGTCGGGCCCGCGTGCAGGGCGGTGCACGGCTCTTTGCCTTCTGCCCTCACGCCTGGCTCTTGGCTGCTTCTGTCAAACCCAGGTGAGGGCATGAAAAGAAAGAGGCCTCCCTGGGCCGGGGGAGCAAGGAAGCCTGTGCAGTGCTGGCCGAGATAAGTGCGGCGGCAGGAATGAGTTCACTGGCTGGTTTGAAAGCGGTGTGAGTTTACGGTGCCTGTTTGCACTACACCTGGATCTAGCCAATGCCAACAACTTTGACAACTTAATTCATCCCCAACTGCCAGTTAAAAATAAACCGCTTGTACTCTGTTATCGGACGAGCCAAGCCGCACTCATCTGTCCTTCATTCTAGTTATAGAAATCAGCCTTGAAGTATGTCGCCCCATGAAACCCCAGGTCTCTCCATGAGGTCCAGTTCCTTTGATGCTGTTCTACCTCAGATCTAGCCATAATGAGATCTTTGATGCTAACGGCTGGAAAAACCCACCAAACATGAAGGGGATTTAAACATTCATCTTGACTAAACATCTGAACCTCGAAATCACTTTGCTGGTGTAATGAGGGGAACTGTTCACGTCGTCAGCCATCGCTGGCTTGCCGTTTGGGGGGGCAACTGCTCTGCAGAGGTTTCAACATCAATTCAAACAAGCAAACAGCAACTCTCAAACGAGCGTCAGACGCACAATGTGACATGCAGGTATCGTTACGCTGGCTCCAGCGAGATTCAGCTTTTTGTGGTGCCCAGGTTCCACGCATGCTCCCTGCAGTGCCGTCCAGGGCTGTCTCTCAATTGCATTACCCGCCTGGGCTGGCAGGCTGTCTGGGAGAGCCGGGCAAATGTCTTAGCTGCCCACAGATTAGTTACCGTAAAGGAGTCAAGGAGCAAGCCGCGGGACGACTAAACACCCACCTCCTCCTGCACTCAGCTCTTACACAAGAGCCTCGGGAGACAGGCTGCAGCATGGGCTGGCGAGTGAGTGAATTTAGTCTCCTCTAATAACAAACAGAACGGCAAAAGCCAGACCGTGGAGCTTCCTAGAGACTCGGCTAATTGAGTTCTCAACATGGCAGAGTTCAGAGTCACCCGTTTACTGTAGTTTAGCTCAGTCCCAGACTTTTTCTCAGGGTTCTCGCTGTCAAACACAGCTCTGTAAGAAAACATAAGGAGCTAGGGGGTTGGAAAATGTGTTTCTGTCGCTCCTTTTCTGGTACTTGCCTTTGCAAATGGTTTGTGAAATGAAGAAATGTTCCCACCACAGACAGTTCCTTCCAGCCGGTGTCCAGACCCTGGCCTTAAGCCTGAGCGACAGACATGAACACACAGCAAGGAGCTACCGGGTGGTGCATTCCCGGAAAGCAGCTTTATCCTTATTACTGTTATCCCTATGGTTAGCAGAGACAGAGCTGAGGCACTCCGGGGCTGGGATGGCCTCCAAAAGGCCACGGAGCAGCAGCAAGTCCAGAGCCCCGGAGGACCCCAGAGCATTCTCTGCTTCCTGGGAAATGGAGCACGTGATCCGCCGATGCCCTGCATGACAACACGGACCCTGAGCAGTAAGCGCCATGTCAGGGGACCCCCCTGAGGAAGCAGGAACCTGGCTCAGACACCTTGGCTCAGGGAGCAGGCCATCCCCAGGGCCTCAGCCCCCGCCACACTGGGAGAACGTTTGGTCAGAGGCTCAGGCATCAAAACGGCCTGGAAAGAAAACGCTTTGTCATGGAAGCATCTTTGGGGAATTGCACTGTCAGTGCAAAGAGCAAGTCTGGGCCATTTGCAGAGGCAAAGGCCGGGCCTTTGCTGGCTTTGCCACAGCCCCTCCCCGCTGCGGCCCTTGAAAGCAGCTCCTCAGTCAAATGCTCCATTTTGTTCCCCCTTGGATGGGCCCATCTTAGGAGAAGAGGGGGGCACTGAAATGCAGTTTTCACATCCCCGGGGATTTGACGCTCCCCAGGCCTGAGTTCCCAGTGGGGATAATTCGCAGGGTCCAAACAGCAAAGGACTCAACGCTCCTGACAGAGCCCCGGTTCCACCAGTCTATTCAGCGCAAGACAGCCTGGGGCGGACTATGGCCACGCCGACTCTGCCTGCTCTGAAGTAGCTTTCACCGGCACTAAGGAAATTCATGGGTGATTCTTGGTCTGAGGTGAAGAATTTTACCGACCATCTCACCGGCACACACAGACACACACACACACACACACCACACACAGACACCCACACCCACACACACAGCGTGGCGGCAGCTCACCCCACACGGCAGCATTTCTGGGCCGTCCAGGCCCCGTGGGACAGTCACGGTGGTGTGGGATGCGCCGGCTGCCCAGGGACGTGTGGG
Organism: Rafetus swinhoei; assembly: GCA_019425775.1. Lineage (NCBI taxonomy): Eukaryota > Metazoa > Chordata > Testudines > Trionychidae > Rafetus > Rafetus swinhoei. The sequence goes on along the minus strand of JAFJHL010000175.1, from coordinate 1,110,579 downwards.
ACAATAGCCACTGACCACGACTCTGCAGCCCGGCGTGCCGAGCAGGATGTGCACTACGCTGGCTGGGCTTTTGCCGTTCCAGTCTCTAGCTGGCGCGGGCTGTGTGTGGAACACGCATCTCTCCCGGGAACGCGTCTCGCCTGGGGGCCGAGCGAGTGGCCTCGGGCGAGACGAGAAGACTTTGGGTGGGGAGCGACTGTGGCTGCCACGTCCCCACTTCAGACTGGCTGGGAGCTCTGCCAGGGTGTGGCCGCCTGCTGAGGGACCCAGATTCCACTGGCTCCTTGTGCTAGGAAAGAGGGGGCTGAGGTGGCCTTGGGAAGAGGAGCCAGTGCAGACCCCAGAGGACCTGGAGCGTGCTAGTTGGAGGAAGTGGGGTAGGAAGAGTGAGAGGATCTCAGGGGCTCCTTTAAGAACTAACCTCCAAGCCCTTTGTCTGATGCGATTCCAAAGCATCTGGATGCTTCCAAGTCAATGAGGCTGATCAATAAAGTAGTTAGCAAAGCCAGCGCCTTTTAGCTCCCGGCTCTGCACAGAAGTGACCTCGTTAGTCTTCTCACACACCGGGAAGTGACCTTGGACAGTGCAATTCACCGCAACACGCACAACGCGGGCCAGGGCTCCAGGATAGTGAGCCAGCCGCCCCAGACATGGCAGGGCCGGGGGGTGGGGGTGTGACGTAGTGTGGGTACCTTGCTGGTTGCTAGGCTTGGGTTGTGAGTGACCCCCACTGGCTGCTGTCTGCAGCACGGCCCAGCAGGGCAGGGGATGAGTCACTATGCAAAGGGGGCTTCGAAACTGGTCAGACAGGTATCTCCCAGGGAGCGGAACCATGGGAAGAAGGGAGTGGGGCCCTGGATGGGGGCAGGGCTGGAAGTGAGGGAGTTAGTTTCTGTCTGGGATCATGGAGGAGACAGCCTAGGGAAAGGGGCTGGAATGTAGGGGCCCAGTCTCCCCCATCTCAAGGGGGGCTGAGGCATCCTATGCCCGGTTCCTGTAACCAGATGACATCTGTGCTGTGCTGTATCCTGGAGAAGCAATAAACTCCCTCTATTCTACTGGCTGGTGGAGTCTGTCCGTGCCATTACGGGGGTGCAGGGGACGGAAAAACCCCAACGCGCCGTCACAGGGGGTCAGGGAGGCCTCTCTGTCACTCAGCACCTCTCTGGCACAAGAGCCGCTCTGGGTCTCTCCAGCGCTGCTGGGGTCGGGCTGTGGGGCTGAGTGCACGGCGAAGGGAGAGGCAAAGGTGCTCTGTTGCTGTGGGGCTCACACAGACCGGCGAGTTAAGGGATACACTTGCCCCTTCCAGGAGAGCTCTGCTCTGCACCAACCCTGGCCATGACAGCTCTGCCCTGCGTCCTGCACACAGACCCAGGGACGCAGGGGCTATGGGGCAGGAGAGCAGCCCCCGGAACAGCGCCTGGGGAACAGGGAGTGGCCCTCATGACGCAGGAGCCCAGCGGACCGGAAAGCTCGGGAGGGTGGGGGGGATAAAGCAATGAGACATGAGGATCTTTCTACCCGGGCATTTCAGGGACAATCTGGTCACTGCAGTCCTGCTTTGGACACCGAGTCGCAGCTTCACCAGGGCCCAGTCAGGGTGGGAAGCATTGCCCATCCCATCTCTGATGGCAGGTGTTGGTCGGCACGAGAGCCAGGCAGCAGGCAGCCCGCTGGTAGTTTTGTGACTGTGTCCTTGGACAATTGGTCTCCATGTGGGTGGTGCCCTGTGTTCAATATCACTTCACATTACCCGGCCGCACCGAAATGTCTCCTGAAACATTCTTGAACCAGAGAGGCCATTCGCATCTGTCGCTTCCATGTCTGACCACAGCTGAGTTGCTCTCCACAGGCTATGGAAGGGGCTGGATGCCCGATGTGAATGCTGTTAAGCCCCACACCAGCGCCCCTGGAGAAAGAAGCCCCCCTCAGGCACAGGCCAGGCTCACAAGCAATGGGGTGAGATTTCACTACTGAGAACGCAATGAAACTGGTCGGAAAACAAGCAGGGACCAGACAGCGGCTTAGCCTCCGTCAGACAGCCTCATCTTGCGCTGTAATGAGGAATGCAAAGCATCCTGCCTCCGCACGGAGCCGCCACTCAGCCAGCAAAGATACGGCCCGGCAGGTGCCCAGCTTCTGAGCTGGGAGCCCTTGGGTTTCAGAACAGCTGCGGGGGCTTTCTGGCACTCCTCCAGCTTATCACTGCAGGCACCTCACCGCCAGCCACCCAGGAGCCTTGGCAGGAGCAAGTGTTTCCATTCCCAGGACGGACCATGGGGCAAACCGTGGGAGCAGGCAGCTGGGTACCGAGTTCTTTGCCGTTGTGACCTGGCAAAAAAACCACAATTCTTTTCTTTCCCTGGCGTGTGTCTGGCCAGGGCAGGGCTGTGCTGGGCAGCAGCCAGAGAGAGACAAACCGGTGCAGGGATCAGCAGCCAAGGACGCCGGGGGCTGTCAGATGCCCTCGCCTGCTTGCAAAGGAGCAGGGCATGTTTTCCAATGGTCCTGGCTTGAAGGGCAGCCTTGGTTCCAGAGGCTGTAGAACGTGAGCTGAACCCTGCTCCGTGACGCGTGGGGCCAATCCAGAGCAGCTCCCTAGATACCAGTGTAAAGGAGAGCAGAATTGGGTCTGGATGGCTTTCTAGGGAGCTCTCTTGCCAGATGTAGGTGTGTGCGTGTCTTCCAAGGGCTGGCTCCCCCTACCACAAAGGGTGGGGCACAGATCTCCGCAAGGAAAACTTCCCTGATACCCTGCTAGGGGAGGCTCCAGGGACCAAGCATTACAGAGCGAAGATCCATATGGCAAGGAACCGCCTTGAGCCTGGAGCCACTGTGCATGGGTCCCATCCCAGCTTCCTAAAAGCCTGGCTCCCTGGAGCTGTTCTAACTCCCAGCTCCAGTCTCACTTGGAAGCCAGAGGCTCTGGGGCAGCTGGTACCGTGGCCAGTGGCTCCAGGCGTGGAAGGCCACAGTGGAAGGGCACGGGCAGAGAGAGCCACCTTGGAGTGTCCCCCACCACTGTAGAGACGCCAGGCCCTGGAGGCAGCTGCACCCAAGTTTCAATTACACAGAAACGACTTCGGAAGAGTTTAATTTCCCACTACAAGACGCTCTGTGGACGAGAGAGCTTATTGGAATGCAAAGTGCAGACTTCAAAGGCAGGGATGAATCAGAGGATATTTTGAGAGTAATTATATAAGATTCTAACTTCAAAACCTCCTAATTATTGCAAGCTAAGTGTGGAGACACCCTGCTTTGACAGAGAGCTTGGAGGGAGCTAGCGGCTGGATCTACCCAATCGCCGCCCGCTGCCCAGCGCGCACGAGGCAACCTGACATTCTCTGTCCCAACCTCTCTTGTTCCACAGGCAGCTGAAGTTTTTTCCATTTGTGGTAATTCTTTCTTGGGGTGTTATTACAGACTCCGGGCCCTGGATGTCACTGTGCTCAGGATGTGGCTTTGACTCTCTGTACAGGACTTCTACAGCTAGTAGAAATCAAAATCTTAACAACTTGGAGGCAAGTGTTAGGAGTTCTAGATCTGTTACTCGGTGGGAGACATTCTTCGCGAGTCTGGACTCTGCTTTATTACATTTCATGAATTATGAATTTACTCTAACTTGAATTGTGATGAATCCCATTGCAAGTTCATTATCTGTAACTAGTTTGCTTCAGAGGTTTCATTCAGCAAACAGATGTCACACCGCGTGGCCCAGAAGCCCAGTCACAAACCACAAAAAGTTATTAGCAGACAAGGGAATGGTTTAGACATTGTCAGCCACGCTTGGGGTACAACAGAAGAAACTCGTCTCTTTCGCCTTCGCTCTGTTCCTCAGGGACATAGCTCTGTAGGACTGATATCGTTTGGAGTCAGGCAGATTGGGTGCCTGGGTTACTAGGTTCCTAACGGATGAGTTTTTCCAGAAGGATGATTACTGCTGAGGGTTTCTTCTCACTGTGACCTGAGGGAACAAGGTGTTTCTTCTCTTGCTCGCAGCACTTCTCAGCCTGCTCTCCCTGATGCCCTGGATTGCAGGCTTGGGACCTAGCCGCATCAGCGCGGGGATGGGCAACAATAATGCTAACACAGGCTGTGACAACCAAGACGCGGAAACAGCAATGGGGAAGATGGGGAGAGACGCACTGGGTGGCGCTGGGTTCTGACCGCCTTCCTCAAGCCGCCTGGTCCCACACAAACCAGGGGCTTCCTCAGATGGCAAAATGAACCTGCAGCTTGAGCACCTCTGCATTAGCTTGAGAGCCAGGCCCCGTCCCAGACGCGAGGGCTGATCACGCGGCAGGTATTCTGCAGTGGCCGCTCTCTGCGCACTGCTGAACTGAACAAAAACTGGAGACCAGCTTCCGAGAGAGCGTGGTAAAGACATGCAGAGTAAAGTGCAAACAGCGGAGTGCCGTGAGAAACGCCCAGGCACTACGGGGCCTATGAGACCCTGCCAGAGGCAGAGGGAGAGAGAGGGGAAGAACGGGCAGAGCTCAGAGGCAGTGTGATTCAAGTTGTAGTCCTCACTCCTGGCTGTTAACACAGACACCGCAAGGAGTGGACAAACCAAGCCACGCGGCAGAGGGAAGCACTGAACAGAAAACTCCAGAAGACCTAGACCAAAGCACTGGAAAGGCAAAGGAGGCTGATAAACGCAACGCGAGGCAGGTAAATGGAGCTATGCTGGAGATCTAGCAGCTGAAACAGAAGCTGCTGCTTTGCTTGCAAACCACAGAGCTGTTTACCTAGGAAGCTAGGGAGAAATTTCAGAACAGGCCATGGGCCAATAAACAGCAAAGATGGGGAAGTGCCTGCACCTGAGCAGAAGGGAAAAACAGGCAGCAGAGCTGTTCTAAGAAGCCTTCAGTGGATCCACGCCAAGCCCCACCGCAGATCTGAATGCAACACGTCAACTCGAGCCCAGCCCCTCCTTTGCTCAGGACAGGAAAACGGCGTTTCCAGTGCGCCAAGAAATGCCTGGAGAACCCAGGGCTGCTCTGCGCACACAGCGCCGGCACCTCTCTCCGCGCTGTGTGACTTCCCAGGCTGCACCTGGGCTGGGGGAGGGGTGCTTGAGGCAGCCGGCAATGCTCTGCTCCCAGCTACCCCTCTTTGGCCAGTTCCCTAGCTTGGGTGAGAGCTAGTGCAAGTGTGTCACTGTGAGCTGGGCCTTAGTCTGCCCCTGCCTCAGTTTCCCATCTGTGAAATGAGGAGGAGATGGGGCAGCCAGACCGGTGCTGAGGTTGGGGGTGGCGGGACTGGACCAGTGCTGAGCCGGGGGGGAGAGGGGGCCGAATCAGCGCTGAGCTGGGGGGTGGCGGGCCTGGACTGGTGCTGAGCCGGGGGGTGGCAGGCCTGGACTGGGGAGTGCAGGGCTGGATCGGCGCTGAGCTGGGAGGGGGGGTATTTGGTGTGACATAGTGGAGGGGCTGTCTGCTCTGTATCCCGGGGTCCCCCTGCGCTGTGATGTGTGATTCCCACTGACTCACCCACATGTTGTGATGTAGTGTCAGTTCCTTGCTGATTGCTATGCTGTGGGCTGTGGGTGACCCCTACTGGCTTCTGTCTGTGAGCACTGCCCAGCAGGTGGGCTGCCTAGGTCACGTGGACAAAGACCCAACCGGTCAGACTGGTTGAGGGCAGCGAGGGAACTAAGGAAGTGAGTGTGCGGGGGAGGGGGCAGTCTTGGGCTAGAACCATGAAGGAGACAGACTGAGGAGGGGGCTGGAATCTAGGGGTATGTCTAGACTACATGGCTCTGTTGACGGAGCCATGTAGATGAGTTTACTAGACATAGGAAAATTTACATCAAAATGGCCGCCACTGTGCCGATCAGCTGTTTGGCGGCACAGCGGGGCAGTCTGGATGCTCCGTGGTCGACAACGGAAGCTCTTGTCGACCGCTCCATTATGCCTCGTGAAATGAGGTTTACCGGAGTGGTCGACAAAGGCTTCCCTTGTCGACCGCAGCGTGTCCAGACTGCCCCGCCATGCCGCCAAACAGCTGATCAGCACAGCGCGGCGGCCATTTTGATGTAAATGAAGCAGCGATTATTTAAATCGCCGCTTCATTTTCCTATGTCTAGTAAACTCATCTATATGGCTCCGTTGACAGAGCCATGTAGTCTAGACATACCCTAGGGGCCCAGGGACCCCATCTCAAGGGGGCTGAGGCATCCTGGCCCAGACTCCTATAAGATACATCACGTCTGTGCTGTGCTGTATCCTGGAGGAGCAATAAACCCTCTATTCTACTGGCTGGCAGAGTCTGTTCTTGCTGTTACAGGGCTACAGGGTCGGAGGAACCCCGACTCACTGTCACATGGGGCTGGACTGGGGGGTGTGGGGCTGGACCGGCGCTGAGCTGGGGGCCTGCAGACGGAGGGCAGGCAGACTGTGCTTAGCTGGGGGCAGGGCTGTCACCCCGCAGTGGCAGGAGGATAAATCCCCGAGCAATGCAGTCAGAGCCGCGGTCAGGGTGCTCTGCCTAGCGGAAGCCCAGGCCCTGCGCTATCCAGAGCCAGGCCGAGGACTAGGGCAGGGTCGTGTGCTCACCCCGGGCTGCTCTAGCCAAATGGGCTGTGGCGAGATCTGCACATGGCTCTGCAATGCTGAACACACAGGACTGGCCCCGGCTCACGGGGCCTCACAGCCCTCCCCCTGCAAAATGCCCCCCGAGGGCAGAGGCAGGGTGCTGTAGGCTGGCTAGTCCGCCCCAGTGTCTCTGCGCGGGCGGGAGGCAGGCGGCCAGAGGACTCGTCTGCTGCCAACTGACATAAGAAGCTTTGAAATCGGCTTCCGTTCCAGCGAGGAGCAAGCAAACCCCTCCGAGCCCAGCTGCGGGCAGGCGGCACTCGCGGACCCCTCGTGCCCTTGTCGGAAGCCAGCCCAGGGCCGCGAATACTCCCACTGAGCCATGTTCGAAGTGACGGGCTTTGCAAACTGCTCTGGCTCGGCTGGAGGCTGCCCGCTCTGAGCAGCGTCTCATGGGCCTGGCCGGCTGGAAGGGTCGTCCCAGGACCCCCCACAGCTCTGCCTTTAACCCCCTTTCAGTGCACGTGCCGCGATGCAGCAGCGGCTCCTATTCCTCATAGGCAGGACAGGGGACCCCGACGCCAGTTGGCCTGGGCACCCCCAGAGCTGCCGTGGGCACAGAGCTTCCCTGCAGAAGCGTTCAGCACCAGGCCGGGCTGCGGGAGGACTCGGGTCAGGTGCGGGGGCCCCCGTTTCCCGTCAGGCTGGACGATGGTGACGTGCACCGTGAGCGCGGTGCCCGGGACACGGGAGCGGTTGAGGGAGTCCGGGGGCACTCTAGGCAGAGGAAAAGCAACCTGCATGGGGGAGCTACTGGACCATGGCTCAGGCTTCCTGGGAGGGGAGTCCCAAGGCCTGGCACAAAGCTGCCTGGCCGGATTCCCCTCTGGCACCTCCTCTTTGGGCCAGCTCCAAAGGCCACGTGGCTGTCCCTGCTTTCGGGGGGGGCCCGGAGGGGCGGTTTGGCTCCAGGGGGTTAAGTCACCGTGGAAGCCCCACTCTGGATGGTCAGGCCTGACTCCCGCTGGCATTGGCTGGGCTGTGTGGTGAGACCCCAGCAGACGCGTGACGGCCAGGCTGCACAGCACACCCCCAGGGGCTGCGCCAAACGGAAACTCGCTCTCCCTGGCGGAGACACGGGAGCTGCCTGCTCAGCTGAGGGCAGGAACAGCTCCCGGCTCCTCCGCCCGCCTGGCTCCTGCTAGCTGTGCTGTGGCTTCTATTAGCTTGCAGCAAAGGCAGAGCCCTTCAATCCCTCGGGCGTGCTCCCCAGCAGCCTGACTGTCTGATCCTGCGATGCACGGGCAGGGGCCCGGCTTCCTTTCCCCTCTCCTCACTAGCTCTGTCACTTTGGGCCATGCACTAGAAAGTCCCACCGAAATCAACCGCTTAGCAGAGACCAGGCTCCCCTCGAGCAGGTGATTCTGGGGCAAATGCCCATCCCCACCCGACAGGCCAGCTACAGCCCCCAGAAATGTGGAGGCGCGGGGGCCGGAGGTGGGACCTAAGGCCGTGTTGCAGTAGCAAAGGCATTTCCCTGCCTCAGCTGCAACCAGGGGTGGAAAGCCAACGCAGTGATTTGCAGTACAGGAGGCGTCCGGAAGCTGGAATTTCTGTGCTCAGACGGGACCAGACACCCTGGATGTTCTGTCTGAACGCTGCTGCTGGTGGGTATGCACAGAGCTGAGCTCCTGGCAGCATGCCTGCGGGCTTTGCTGCACAGTTTCCTCACATGTTGCCAAACACATGCACATTGTAGCATAACAAACCCAACTCAATGTCAAGGTGGCCCTAATTAGCATCCCCAGCTTCCAACTGCTTAGCACTCCCCAGAGACTGGCTTCCTCTTTGCATTCCCTCCACAAGCCCATTCACAGCCGCCCCGGCCCCCGGCCCCGCCAGGATGCCATTTTGCAATGTGCACGTCTAATTAACGGCACTGCATGGTGCAGAGAAGAGAGGATCCCTGCCTCCCCCGATGCTGCTCTTCATTAGCGACTGTTCGATTAGCGAGTTCATCGCAGTGAAATGACGATGCCCATAGCAGACAAGTTTTGTGTTTACATAATTCCCAGGCAGCGACAGCGCCAATCACTGCCTCTGACGAGGAGGGACGGGAAGATCTCAAACCGGACAAGGGAAGCTGCCGGCAAACGTAAGACGAAAACAAGGGGGTTGCAGGGAGCGGAGGAAATTGCACCTAACCGTGAGCAGAGAGAAAACGAGCCGGGATTTTAAAGCGCAAGCAGGAGTTAAGCTCCGAAGTGAAGGGAAGAACTGCCAGACAATGGGACCCATGGCAGCTTTTGCTGGCGGTGGTGTCTCTCTCACTGAGCCATGCACACACGCTGGACTGCGCGTTTATGGGCGCACAGCAGCCACTAGCTACACTCAGTCTGGCTTAGCAAGCAAAAGCACAACCCAACATCTGCAAAGAGAAAATCCCCGCTTCCCAGCTCCTGTCTGCCCAGCAACGGGGAAATGCGAGCAAGGGATCACCGTGCTGAGAGGCAGTTAAAAGCACATGCCTGGTCTCTACACAATCTAGGCAAAATATCTGAAAGCAAAGGAAAATATTTCCCAACCACGCTGCGGAGGCAAACTGTGCCAATGCAGGGGAGGTTAGCGTTACAAGTAGAAAGCAACCAAAATGAAGAAAGCAACTTTGGAAGTGTGGACTTACCAAGCAGGCTCCTGTTTGTGAGTCCAATTGCTAGCCACCTTCTGCTGCCCACTCCACACACACAACACACACTGAAAGAGAGCCGGCTGGCTGTTTCTATGGAGTTGTAGACTCTGGTTCCTGACTATGTATGAGACGGCTGCAGCTGCACTGGAATAGGCTCCGAGGTACACAAAAAAGTCTCCCAATCCGATCAGGCTCGCTGTACAGCTTGAGGAGTGATTCAACCAGCGCAGTCAGCCAGACCAAAACCCACAGCTGTGTCGACAGATAGCCCCTGACACACGCATGCCACAAGGCTCTGTGGGGCAAGTGATTTACATGTGCACACAAGTGACACAGCTACAGCAACACACACAAATATAAACCTTCACGCACGACTAGCATTGACTATCTGCATGTCTCTGGTTTCATGGGTTCAATAGTCTTTTAATATTGTTTGATTGAACAAGTACCTGCAAACGTAGCACACCCTGTGTTTGAACCTGGGACCTGCCACACCATAAGAGAGCCCTCTACCCTTTGAACTAAAGCAAAAACTCCCTCAGGTAGCAGCAGTAGTAGGTGCGGATCCTATCTGGGGACCAGCCAATAAAGGGGAAGGCAACATACATTTTACAGTTGCGTTGCACACTGTGTTTCTAAAATAGGCGTCTCCACTGTCTGCTCTTTGCCGTGCGTGCTAGTCCTCACCTGCCTGGCGGTGGAAGTGTAAATGAGGAAGGAGGATTTACACGAGCTTTGGAGGGCTGAACTCACTTGGCAAGGCACGCGCTTGTGTGGCTGTCCTCATTCAAAATCCGTTTGGAGTGAGGGCCCAAGGGAACCCATGGTGCCCCATGTGCTAATTTGCTGCTCACGCTTTCGGATGTGCACGCAGCTACACGGGGCCAGCACAGAGCCACATCACAAGTCTGCGGCTTTCCCAGCAGGTCTTCCTGCTACAGGCACCGCTCACGTGGATTTCTTCCCCAAGAAGGTCAGAGGCAAGTTTTTCATAGAAAGCCCCGAGCAATGTCTGTGCCCCGCAGTCTGCAGTGCAGAATGTGGACAGGCACAAGGATGCACCCGCCTGTCTGGACTCAGGGACCACAGCTAGTGAGCTGGGACAGGCGCGCGCATGCGTACCACGGTCACCATTTATGAGTGTTTGCCAGGTGCCAGCAGGGTGCCCCCCATTGCCCAGGGCCCGCTCCCTGTCCCCGGAGCCAGCACGGGGCACCCCTCGGACGACCAGGGCATATAGGTAAACAGGACCAGCGCCTACACGGACAGACAAGGGGGGCCGGGAACTGGTAGCTTAGCCTATGGCCTTCTGTTCTCCTTGGCTATATCTACACTGGCAGCTTCTTGCTCAAGAACAGCTGTTCTTGCGCAAAAACTTGCCGGCTGTCTACACTGCATGCACGTTCTTGCGCAAGTAAATTTACAGTCTAGCATTGTAAAACAGGGCTTCTTCCAGAAGAGTTATTCCTCTCCCCGCTCAGGAAGAAGCCCTCTTGTGCAAGAGGCCAGTGTAGACAGGCAACATGAATTTCTTGCGCAAGAAGCCCCTATGGTTAAAATGGCCATCAGAGCTTTCTTGGGCAAGAGAGCGTCCACACTGCCATGGATGCTCTTGCGCAAAAGCACATGCCAGTGTAGACGCGCTCTTGTGGAAGACTTTTTGTGCAAGAACTCTTCTGCAAAACCGTTCTTGCACAAGAAGCTGCCAGTGCAGACGCAGCCTTCGGGTTTACGCTTTGCCCACCCCGCCAGTCCTTTCCTTTCTCTGTGCTGGTACCGCAGGGGCGGAGGAGCATTTTCATGGCAGTGAGCCAGTGCGAGTGGGCACGAGGAAGAAGGGAGTTTTGCGGCCGGTTGCGCAGGTGCTGGCCGGGCGCTAGCACCCAGCGCCTGTGCTGATGACTTCCTGGGAAGGATCTCAACAGCACTTTGCAATCATTCGGTTCCTCCGCTGCAGTGCTTCCTCACAGGGCAGGGACGGGTTAACAGACGGGCCAACTGAGGCTAAAGAGCAGCTCGTCGGTTTACACCACGTCCCGCCCTGTATCAGTGCTGGCGTTGGGACTAGAGCCCAGAGTCCTGGCTCCCAGACAGCTGCTCTAACCAGTACACCAGACTCCCTGGCAGAGGCAGAGTTTCAGCTCACTGTTCCTTGCTCTAACCACCAGGTAATGCTTCCCTATAGGAACCACCACTTTCCAGCCTCTACAGGCAATGGCCAGTTCAGAGAACGTATTTCCCATTTTATTCCACTGGGTCCCTGTCAGATATTGGATCCCTTTGATAATTCTCATCCCTCTGTGGACGCGCTCAGTACCCCTCTGGTCTCTCGGACTCCTCCTGCCCCACACATCCATTCGGATTGTCTGCCCAGGACTTGCGGGTGACCCCCCATCTCTGCTGCCAGAATGCTCCAGCCACTGGCTTTGCTCCTCTCGCTCAGCCGGGGGAGCGGATTTTGATGCTGCAGAAAAACAGCCCGGGGGGGCGGGGATGGAGCTGGCGCGAGGGCTGAGTCCTGCCCTGGCTCCTGGGAGCAGTAGGGCAGCTGTGACGTAACGAGGTCTCTTGTCCCTGCTGTCCTACCCTTCTAGGCTGGGGGTGGGAAATGCAGCATTGGACCCCACACCCCAGGCTGTGTGCTTTGGACGCTAGCTGTACCGAGTCCTCTGCTCTCCGCCCGCCTTCTCATTTCCTCTCTCCAGGCAAGGAAGCCAGCCGTTCCTCCCCTGAGCCAGAGACCCCCCAGCTTCACAGGCTGGGGATCCCAGAGCTACTGGCCAGATTCTGCTCGTCCCTCAGGCCACAGCCCAGCCAGGAGGCAGTGGGGTGTCTTTGAGAAAGAGCTCAGGGTGACTGCCCGCTCCGCCCCGGAGCCCGGCCCTGGGAGAAATGCCAACGGAGGAGCCGTTGTTCTCATTTGTGTTTCTGGGGTGTCCTGGAGCCCAGCCCTGCAGCAGAGCCCCGTTGTGCTCAGCGTCGCACAGACACTGCCCCAAGGACGGTCCCAGCCCCATGGAGCTTACAGTCTGCATGCCAACAAGGCCCCGGAGGGACAGGGGAGCACAGAGGATCGAGCGCACGGCCTTAGCCAGCCTGACAGGCACTGGAGAGAGAGTCTGAATGGAGGATCCCTTCGCTTTGCAGGTGTTTCTGGGAGCCCGAGCTCAGCGTGGGAGCCCCTCACCGCGTGAGTCTCTGGCCAGAAGGGTGGGATGGGGCTAGGCTCCCTGCCGGGCCGGTGCCTGCGGCCGGTGTCAGGGCACTGGCTAGGCGGGGAAGAGAGGGCGTGGTGGTACTGCAGATGGGTGGTGGGAGTTCTGGCTGGGAGGGGGAGGAAGGGCCGTGCCGATACAGGAAGGGTTGGCAGGATGCAGCCACAGCATGGAGGGGAGGACCTAGAGAGGTCTGAGGCGAAGCTGCTGCCCAGGAGATGGGCCTGGCAGCCAGGTGGGCTGGCGGCACTGTCCACAGAGCCGGCGGGACAGGCAGACACAACAGCCGGATGTACAGCCCGAGCCTGCCGCGGGCAGAGCCTGCAGGGCGTGGGCAGCTCCTGACAGCAGCCGGGCTGCCAGCGCGCCGCACCGCACAGGGTCAGACCCGCCCTGGGCTCGCTGTGGCAGCGACAGCATCAGGATGTGTCTAGGCTGCAAAGAAGGGCTGTAACGATCCCGGGATCAATGGCCACTGCCTGTTGGCAGCACAGAACCCGCCTCCCAGCCCAGGAGCAACTTGCGCAGCTCAGCTCAGGTGCCCGGCCCAGTTCCGGAGCCCTGCGGTGGGGCCCTTTCTGCCCCCAGTGTCCAGGGGGCTCACCCCTTCCCTGCCTGGGGCAGGCGCACAGGCCACCGCCCGCAGCCGCGCTCTAGCCAAGCCGCGGCCCCAGCCTGGCAGGCGCTGCCACAGCAAATGCATCAGAGTCCAGCTGCATGGCTGCTGCTACTGGCAGGGATGCAGGGAACTGAGCAACCCCAGCTGGTGGGGGGGGCCCTGGCTTGGCACAGGCAGGTCTTTCCCAGCTCTGGCAGAAAGGCCCATGGCAAGCAGAGGGGGTCGGGCACAGAGGGGGGTTGGTTTAATTTCACACGGAGCACCCAGCACTGCCCGCTCCTGACACAAGCAAACACACCCCGAGCACGTCGTGGGCCAGGCTGCACAACAGCCCCACAGTAGCGCAAACTGCCCGCGCCCCATGCCTGCCCCCTCCCAGGAGACTCAGAGCCCTCCAGCACCAGTACCCAGGGCCCAGGCCGGTTGCGTGCCCGGCTGGAGGCCAGCGGAGCGGTGTCGCTGCCGGGGAGAATGGCAGCAAAGCGGGGGCACAGCGGGGAGGCCGGCCCAGGGGAGGGCACATAAAGGCCAGGCAGAGCCGGGTGGGGGTGAGTGTTGGCTGGTCACTCCCAGATGCTGGCCCTAAGCAGCATGGAGCTTTGTAATTTACAGTGTACGGCATGCGGGCCTGAGCTAAGTGAGCCTGGACCTTCCCTTCCTCAAGCTGGACAGCTCGTGTCGCAGTGGGGCAGGGCGGTGGGGTAGGAACGGGAGCCCGGCCCCACGGATCAGCCAGGTGGCGGCGCTGCCGTGTCGCAGTGGGGCAGGGCTGTGGGGTAGGAACGGAAGCCCGGCCCCACGGATCAGCCAAGTGGCGGCGCTGCCGTGTCGCAGTGGGGCAGGGCGGTGGGGTAGGAACGGGAGCCCGGCCCCACGGATCAGCCAGGTGGTGGCGCTGCCGTGTCGCGGTGGGGCGGGGCGGTGGGGTAGGAACGGGAGCCCAGCCCCACGGATCAGCCAGGTGGCGGCGCTGCCGTGTCGCGGTGGGGTGGGGCGGTGGGGTAGGCACGGAAGCCCGGCCCCACGGATCAGCCAGGTGGCGGCGCTGCCACACATGCTTGCGCCTGGTTGGGTTAAACACTGTCACTTCCCATCTCCTGGGAGGGCCCAACTCTCTGCCCAAGCACTCTCCAGCGCCGGGGATCTCTCGGATCTCTCACCTCCGCCCAGCGCCAGCACAGTGGGCATCAAGCCGACTGCCGCACCAGGCCACAGCAGACAGCCTGTGCTTCACCGGAGTCTCTTCCCAGGCTCAGGGTGCTGGCTCACGGTGAGCCCGCGCAGCCTCAGCGGGAGAGGGACCGGCTCGCCAGCGCTACCGGCCCATTGCTGGGCCATGCTAAGGATGAACTGAGTTGTCAGGGTTCGCCTCAGGCAGCACTGAATGCAGCTGCCCCTGGGTGAACCGGGATGAGCTGTGTGACAGCAACAGCACAGCAGCTCCGGCTCCACGGGACAGGTTGCTGCAGCGGGACTCTGAGGCGGCGAAGCGCAGGGCTGCTCTCCCTCACCATTCAGATCCCTGGGTTTTCAAGCTGACTTAATGATCTGTTTGCAGCATTAGGCAGCAGCCGCCCGCAGTGAGCTCTGCGGAGTAAATACACTGCGGAGGGCCGGAGCCGGCTGCAGCTGCGTTTACCTCTGCCCTTCGTATGGGAGAGAGAGCTGAGACAGACCCCTGGGTGCTTACAATGGGACAGTCAGCGAAGGACACTCCCCAGCCCACAGGCTGACAGACGAACAGACACTGCTTGATTTACAACAGACGGACCCAAACGCTCCAACTCTGCTAAGGGCTCCACCAACGCGGTGAGAGAAAGGGCCACTCTTGTCTCGGTGACAACAGGTAACCCGGAAGAAAAGTCCTGCAGCTGCTGCCCTGTTACCGCACCAGCTGGTACAACTGTACTCAAGGCTTGGTCGTCTTTCCCATGCAATCTGCAGGCTTTTGCGCAGGGCTTGGGACTGACTCTTCGCACAGGATTGTTTCTCCGTGGGATGTAAAGTCACCCTGCGCGGTGCAGAAGAACAGAACCACAACTCGCCGAGTCCGCGGGGAGCGACACTGCGTGCACATGAGGGGCTGTGTGTTCCACATGCAGCATGGAAGCAAGAGCCTCAGGGGCCCAAGTGGGCGCCCAGTGAGCCCAGTGCCCTCCCTGCACCATCCCTACCCCCGGCAGCTGGTGGCTGGTTTATGCCTCTGATCAGGAACGTTAACATCCCCTATGAGTGTTCGATCCTCTCTCATGGAACTGCATTTTCTCATTCCCCATGGGAAGGTCTAACCCATTCCTAATCTCTCCGAGCTCTTGGCTTCCACGGCCCCTCGTGTCAAGCACGATGTGACCGCATACGCCCTTGCGTCACTGTCAATGTTCACGGGCTCTTCCTTGTGCTGGTACCACAAGAGTTTCCCTGGCCCCCATTCATGTACCTTCCAAACGGCAGCGTTTCTTCCTCCAACCCCTCCTCATCCAGCACGCTGGCTGCACACACACAGCATTTTTACTGCCCGCCCTGGGCCCCTTCATCTTCTGCTCCATCCTCAGGCAGAAGAGGGACTCGATCGGAGCCCACTATTCCAGGTGGCTGCCCCCAGGTGTGCTTAGCACAGGCCTCCAATGCACAATGTGAGGCAGGCAGGCTGAGGCCGTTCGAAAGGCGCTGGGCCTGCCACAAACAACAACAGTCGGGAAAGGTTCCTCCTCGCCATTGGGGCCCCAGGGACATTGCAGCTGCTGGTTCTCAGGTCAGAACGCAAACAGGCTCCTTTGCCAGGCGGGGGAGTTCTGTGGCCAGACGTTCGACAGTTAGCACCACGGGCCCCCAGCGTGCTCTGTGACCCAGCCGCGGCCTGGCCTGCTCCACGCAGGGACCAGGGGGCAGAGGCAGTTCAAGCAGCTATGAGCCTGCCCTCTGCCCATGTTTCCATGGGCTTGCAGCAGATCCTTCCCGTGGCCAGGGTCACTCTGAGCTAGGGACACTGTGTGATTCCCCAACAGCCGTGAACCCTCGAAATGGCTAAAATGGGCCAGGCCTGCATGGGGACGACTGGGGTTTGAACTGGGGCATGGAGAAACAGCAGCGAGGGGCAGGCAGACAGACAATGTGCGCAGACTCCGATGCAGCACGGCCGCCTCCTCAGCATGCCTAGATAGGGCCCCGTGCAGAGCAGAGCCAGCCCCCCACTCCGCAGCGTCCGAGGAGCGTGCTGGCGAGGGTGGGAAGTGCAGCAGGTGCAGCTGAGTGACAGGAGTTGGCCCCATCCCCCTGCGTACTCTGCGGGGTTCCCCTCTGCTGCACATCCCACCCCGGCATCTCCCACCGATGAGAGCCAAGCCCACGTCCCCGCGCCTGCTCCCTGCACAGCCCTGGGGCCTCGCGCCCAAGGACCCATCGGCTCCATGCTGCCTGCGCCAGGCCCTCTCTTGGCACAGGCCAGCGCCAGCCCCCAGCGCCGAGTGAGAGCAATGAGGGCTGCAGGAATCTCCAGGGGCCCAAGAGCCAGGGGCCAGAGAACGGTCTGCACGCTCCTTGGGGCGCACTCTCTTGTGGGAGCAGCGTTCCCCCGGGCTTCCCTCAGCACTTCCACTTATGGCCCAAAACAGGGACTCCATCCCCTGCCCGACTCACCTCACCCCTGCAGCCCAGGGCTTGTTTGAATGCCCGGCTCTACAAATACACAGAAACTCCAGCAAGAGCCATGAAATAGAGACATCAGTTGAGACTGGCCGGCGCACAGGGCAGTGCTGGGGGCAGGAGCAAGAGAGAGACAGACATGATGTCTGGCAGAGCTATTACACAGAGCATGCACTGTGCACACACGCAAAGCGGGAGACAAGCCCCAGTGCCTGACTCTCCACTGCCTGTACGCTGGCGCCTCACGCAGGGTGTGCTGCTTAATAAGGCTGTGATGATTGCCCGCCCCTGCCCGCCAATGCTGAGCACAGCACCAGAACCAGTCTGCAGGCCCGGCAGGATTTGAGACACTCTGGGACAGGGTGTATTATGTAGCAACAAACACCCTAGGGCCCCCGGGCACCCCCCACCATGAAAGGGTTAAAGAACAACAGCAGTGATGCTTTAAAAGCTGAGTGACTGTGCAAAAGAAGAAACAACACAGCCAAATGCTAACCCCTCCCGGGGATCACCCCACTGGGAGGAATGACTCTGGCCCAAGGCGGCTGTGAAAACCATCTAACACTGTGCACAGGCTGCGCCCGGGTGGCAGATGTGAAAAGGCTCTCAGCAGCAGCCAGACTTTGCTGAATACAGACCCCTGTGCGGGCAGTCTGCTGCATTCCTTGGCAGGACAGCGCTAACACACCGGGCTGTGCAGGGCAAGGGTTTCTCTGCAACCAGACGTTGACACTAGAAGCCCCTAGAAGAAGCCGATGGCAGACAGAGGGCAGGAAATGACTTGCCCTTCTGGGGTGAGCGTGGGGTTACCCTTTACTGCTAGAGCTGCAGAGCCGAGGCTCAGTGAGTCCCTGCAGCCGGCAAGGAAGAACGGGGAGAGGTAAAAGGACAACTGCGCCTGCTCTTGCTAGCGAGCCGACTCGAAAAGTCTCTGAAATGCCTCGCTCGATACAAACTAGAGTCAGCCGTTCCTGGCCGCCTGAGGCGGAGGGCTGGAGAAATACTTGGGCCACTCTGGCCACTGAGACCACGGCTGCGCTTACAAGGGTATCTCACTCGTCAGCATCACCTGGGACTTTCACAGCAACTTTCCCACGCAAAGCGTCTCCCCAGCGGATTCCCCTCTCCCCCCCTCCCCTCCCGTCTGCAGCCCCGTTCCAGCTGCCCCCCCCCCGCGCTCTTCCTACTTGCAACAGGTTCCTTGGGCTCGCCCAGCACAAAATGCAGCAGAACTAAGTGGCACCATGTACGCCGCTGGGGAGCCCCAGCCCCTCAGTCCCTAGCTAGGGCACTGCTAGCTAGACATCTGCGCCACCTCCATTCCCTGTGGAGAAGTCACCTTCTTCCACGCCAGCCCGCCGCGCCTTCTGCTGCGCGCCCGCTCTCTTACCTACCGGGCAAGGGGACTATACCTGGCTCCGAGATACTCAGGCTCTGGTCTGAAGGCAGGAGCAGGAACTCCCGGCAGGTGTCCAAATCCAGGCTGGGCAGGCTTTTCTTGCGGCACAGCTCGCTGACAATCCGGACTGCCTTCTGACACCGGCTGTCCTCCTTGGTGGCACTCATCTCCCAAGCGGCATCCTTCGCTCTCCCCCTAGCTGGCTGTCTAGGAAAACCCAACCAGGGAGAGAATGTATTTATCTCCAGGAACACAGCGACACCCACTCTGCCCCCTGGCGCTCTGCTCTGCCCGGCTGCACGCTGCCCTCAGGTCTCAGGACCGGAGTGCCGGAGGGCAGCCTCCTGCGATGTCAGATTGCCTCCGAGATCAGCTAGCTCTGCACTGCCAAGGCGTGTGCCAGCCACACAAGAACCTCCTACCAGATTCAGTTTGATACCTTCCATGCTACAGTTTAAAGCTGCAGCCAAGAGCACTGTTTAACCCCTTGCTTGCTGCACCGTGTCACTGCAGCATGTGAGGAGGCATCTCCCCTGCCCAGGGGCAAAGCTCGGATCCACACTCAAGGGCTTCTCGGCAGAAAAATGAGCCTTGGAATCCCCCAGCCAGGAACAGCTTGTCACCGGCACCAGGGAAAAGCAGGGCGTGTGCAGTGTACCACACCCCAGAGAAACAGGCTTTAGCGGCTGCGGGGGCCCGGGTGACCGCCCCAGGCTGCGGGCAGCAGTTCCACAGTATTGTTCATGTCTGGCATCACTCTTGGCTGTGTCTTATAATGTAGCAGACAGGGCAGGCAGCATGACGGCTGCTCTGGGAACTGGAGTCGGGCATGAGCAAAGAAGCAGAGCACAGAGGGGTAATTACCATGGTCCCCAGCGGACTCGTTTCTTGCGGCCTCTGACGAGGAGCAGCTAGTGCTCGAGAGAGAAGCCGAGGAAAGCTGCCTGGTGTGCTAATCCCCCGTCTCCCAAGAGCCTCTGGCACCACGCCGCTGAACTGCCCTGCCAGCACTCGCAACAGCTCTCTGCGCAACCCCCAACACGAGCCCCGCTCAGGGCTCCGCAGATGCCCCCAGACTCAGGGTCCTCTGCAGCAGTGGTTCCCCACGCAGGGCAAAGGGAGCGACATGCTGTAGCCAACTATCGGGGGTGCAGATCAAACCCGCATCCTCCTGGCGCATGGCACGGCAGATGAGCAAGCTGGGCGGTGTCAGTCTGCAATCCCAACGCACATAGGAGGAGCCTGTGGTGGCAGGGCAGGGCAGTCTGGCAATGTACCAGGGCCTAGGAAGACGGGGCTGGTGCGAGGCAGGTCAGACTGGATGATCACATCAGTCCGTTGCGGCCTTCTCAATCTACAAAACGAAAGTAACCGAGCCCCCCGACCCTGCTGTAGGGCCGGAGAACAGCAAAGCCACAAGCACATGGGCCTGGGCACGTATCCTGGGTCCCAGGCAGAGGAAGAAAGAGTGACCACAGTGATTATCATCAAGTGAAAGATCACACGGCCCTTGTCATGTAATGGGATCCCAGAGACCCCCACCTACTGCTCTGCCATGTGACAGGACCCCATAGCCCGCCCCCACTGCTCTGCCATGTGACAGGACCCCCTAGAGCCCCACCCTACCGTTCTGCCATGTGACAGGACCCCATAGACCCATACCTACTGCTCTGTCATGTGACAGGACCCCCTAGACCCCCACCCTACTGGTCTGCCATGTGACAGGACCACCTAGAGCCCCCACTGCTCTGCCATGTGACAGGACCCCATAGGGCCCCCCACACTGCTCTGCCATGTGACAGATCACACAGTCTCTGCCCTGCCACCGTCTGGCACGTGACCCGCCAGAAGCCTTTAAGTTCAAGCTGCCTTTCATGCGGCTGCCCAGGGGTCAGCGCGTCCCTGGTCCCCGTGCTCTTCCCGCCCCACTGCTTACTCTCCCGAGTGCTGGCCGGCTGCGTGCATGGGGCCCCGCAGACTCTGCACGGTCCAGGCACAAGCCCGAGGACTGTCTGTATCTAGGGCACTTACCTACTCCCGCCACTGGACTCTGTGGAGCCTTTAATGGATTGAAACACCCGCTGTGAGTCAGGCGCAGCTATTATCCCCGAACAGAGGGAAACAAGCCATGGAGGCCCCCTGGGGCTGCTGCGCAGCTGTAAGACTAGAGCTCTGCCTTCTGGCCCCTCACCCGGGCTAGGGGCCTGCTCTCACTTGCCACCTGATTGCAGGAGGGGAGGGAGCAGGGTGGAGCCTCCCGGTTACCCCGTGGTGGTGTCTCGAGCCGGCTGGGCACAGATGTAAATGACCGTCCCTGCCCAAGGGGCGCCGGTTTCAGGGGAAGGTAAGCGGTTAGAGATAGACGGGTGGGGGAGGCGTCAGGAGCAGCGATCAGAGGCTGGCAGGAGGCAGTCACCTGGGCGCGTTATGGCAGAGGGCAGTGCCAGGAGGCGGAAGGAGGACAAGGCGGGAGCTGCAGATTTCACCTGGGAACTTTTTCCTGGTCTGAGCCATCCGTGGAGAGAGCAGGACAGCTGTACAGCAGGGTGGCGGGGTGCCCTCTACCCACTCAGGAAGGGAGCTTTCCTAAGACCTGGCGTTGGTTTTTACATTGGTCTGGTTAACCAGCACAAAGCCCGTGTGAGCACGCTGATTTCAATTTCAGCGCGGCTCCTTACCCTGCAGCCCAAACCTGTTCCTAAGTGGCTTAGGTTCTGTACATCGGGGAAATTGCCTGGCATAGCCAGAGACAATATAGGAAAGGCAGGAAGTGTCCAGTGCTGTCGGCCCCTGGGTAGCTCATGGCCTGTGCTTTCCCAGGCCTAGAAAAACCCTTGCTTGTCGCAGAAGAGATGGTATGTGCAAACCTACAAAAGCGACTGATTGCACCCCATTCGCGAGCCGCTTGGGAGCATGCCCAACTAGTCCCACATCAGAAACGCCAGCAGGCAGTTCACGAGACTCCCAGAGCCAAGGGCCACATAAAAATCCGCCAGACAGGCACAGAGCAGAGCCGAGTCCATTCAAGTGCACGATAAACCCCCGGGATGGCAGGTTAACCACTGCTCCAGGACGTGCCATGCAGGCGCTGCAATGGCAGCCCCGAGCGCCCCGACCAAGGCGCCTGTGACAGCGCAGCGCTGCCAGGGACGCGGCTCGCAGGGCCCTGGTAACGGTGCTCAGGACTGGCTTGGGCGCGTTGGCCCTTGCTGCACGCCTAAAGCACGCGGCCCTGCCGGGTACAGTTCGAACTGTGCGGAGCGCTGCCGTGTCGCCATGGCAACGTGCCTGCGCGCAGCTGCCAGGACAGTGCGGCATGGAGCGCACGGCCCGCGTACCGCATGGAGCAGACACTCAGCACTTCCCGGGCCGAGACGCCAGTTGCCATGGCAACGCGGCTGACTGTTCACGGCGAGGCAGTGTCCTATGGCCAGCCGCACGCAGACGCTGCTGCTCAGCTGCCCAGCCTGGGCCCCAGGAACACGGGCAGGAGACCCGGCCGCGCGCAAGGGGAGAGGGGACGCTGTCAGCACCAGCAGCCTGCCAGGGACTCGTCCCGAGAGCACAGGGCCCTGCAGGCCACGCAGGGGGCCCCGGCACTTTGCACTGACGCTTGCATACCAGCCCCCCGAGTCCCGTCCGCATTCGCTCGCTGAAGCCTGCCCAGTGCCCAGCGGGTGTCCCAGCTCCCGCCGCCCCAGCACCACATGCTTGCTCTCGGCGAGGGACAGACTGGGCATGCTTCAGGGCGGGAACTCGTGCGGATAGGCAAGTGCGCAGCCCTGACCCTGAGTAGGGGCTTGGGCTCCCCCACAACAGTGGCACGGTAATAACGTTCTCTCCTAGCAGCGGTGCCCACTGGGAATGGGCTGCATTGGGGGGCGTATTCCGGGGGGTGGAAGCGAGGAGGCTAAGACAGTGAAACCAAGTGCACTGTGTGAAGGAAGGCCCCTGCTTCCTGTTCTCCCGCTGAGACAGCAACCTGCAGGGTGGGATGGGAAGGGGGCTCGCTACTGCAACCAGCCAGGGGCTTGCTGGCCCTCCACAGAGCACACAGGCGCACCCAGGGCGAAGTCAGCAAGCCGGTCTCAGAGCCCCCCTCCTCCGCCAACAGCAGCGGTGCCCCAGGGCGGGCAGGGCTCAACCCAGACACAAGGCACTTGGCTTTCTTTACTGGCTGTGCCACCAGCTGGGCTGCAGCGGGCAGGTGACCAGAGGAGGGAACAAGAGACGCTACGTGCTGGGTTGTAATCCAACTGCACTCAGTACGTGATCCCTCTCCATTAGTGCCTCTCGAATCTCTCTTCCCGATACACTCCATCTCTCTCCACCCGCAGCCTGGCACCTTGTACTCTGCGCTCTGGAGCTCACAGGCCTGTGGCCTTTGCATCAGTTATTGGCAGCCACACCACACTCGGCGCGGCAGGCACACAAGTCATTAGGGGTGTTGGGGGAGACCCTCGTGGGCTTCCAGAAAACACGGCACTCCCAGGCTGATCAGGTACACACACGTAAGATCCAGGAGCTGCACGGCAGGGCGGAGATGGAACGTGTGCAGCTGTTGGCCTTGTCAGCCGTGACCCAGAGCTACGGGTTTTAGGCCAAAGGCTCAGTTCTGCTCTGAAGATGGGCGGTTTACGGCTTGTTAAACGAGAGCGGCAATACCCAGCGAGAAGTTACAATTTCTGCCATTCTTGGACTCCTGTGCCATGGAGGAGCAGGGGAAGAGAGGCAGCCTCTGCCTCAGTGAAATGTGTGGGAAATGCACAGAGGGGCAGATGCTCTCCAGGCTCTCTGGGATATATAATCTCCCTTGTGAAGAGTGAAAAGCAGCCCAAGCTGGGTGGGGCCCTTCCTAGTGAAAGGCACGAGGCTCACACCGTTCCTTTTCTCTCTCTTTCTGGGAAAGAAGAGGGTGTGCCCACCCAGGAAAGTGAGAATCAGCTACTTGGTGACAGTATTGGAAGATCCTTCCCTCTTCTTCCAAACCTCTCCAGCCCTAGCTCACCCCACATCTAGCCCAGTTCTTTCCTCCCCCTCCCCCCAAGATCCCGTCTGCTTCCGACCGTGTGCAGTGGCTGAAGGCAGAATGAACAGTCTGAGAAAGACGTCCAGACGTTCCCTAGAGCACTCCCTCAGCCCCATACTGTCCCTACAGCAGAACCCAGACCTGCTCCCCAACGCCAAACTTCCATTCGACAGGGGAGCGGCACAGGCGTCGGGTGCCTCTACCTCCCCCTGGCAGGAACCACGACATGGCAGCAGAATCCTTCCCCGATCCGGCCTACGTGCCAGCAAACATCCTCCCTTGCACCGCAGCGTTCCCAGCCCGGTGAGCAGCTCCGTGCAGCTGTGCTCCCAGCGTTGGAGCAGCACCGCACTCTCTCTCGTCCCTTCCCGCCAAGTGGCTCAACGTTGCGCTGAGGGATCATGACACAGACGAGTCCGCACTCCGCACGGCATCCCAGCCAGTCCAGCTGAGTGCAGACGTGAGGATTTAACACGTCTCTCAAACGCCAAGTGAAAGCCGCCCAGTGGAGCTGGGTAACCTGGAGAAATGCTCTGTATGCAACAATGCAGAGCTCAGGTAATTTTTAAACAATCTCTTCAGACAGGCCAGAAAAGTGAACTAATGAATAAAAAGCTCGGGATGCAATTTGCATCGGCCACAGAGCTGCGCACAAGATTGAAGACAGCCATATTCATAATGCTGCCAGTGGGAAGAGGCTCGCAGGAGGACTGGAGTTTTTCTTCCTTAAAGCAATGCGTGCTAAGCAAAGCAGAAATCATTAAGATGAACTTCTGTGGTGTGTCTGGGCAACAGAGAATCAGCGGCCATACACCGTGGCAGCCAAAGCCAGTTCTTGTACCTTGACTTCATTGTCATCTACCCCTTGCGACCTCTGTCTCTTGAAATAATTGAGGGAAAACAGAGCACTGGGTGCAAAATCCAACAGAAACTGCTGGCACAGTTGTTGTTCCCCCTCCACCCAGTGAGTCTTTATGTTCTGAATATTAACGAGTGAGCAATTGTAATGAGCATACTGCTAGCAGCTGGCACTCTCACTTGACTGGCGACCATCTCCTCTTTCCCAGAAAGCTGCATGTGGCGCCACCACCGAGACAGCCCCGGGAGCTGTCTCTCTGGACCTTGCTGGGGAGGCCCTGAGCGTCCCTGCCATGCCTGTTTGTACATAACAGGTCCAGAGCACAAAGTGACAGGGCAACGCATGCCTCATGCCTCAGAGCAAAACCCAAAGGGCTGGGGAGACCGGGAAAGGACTCGTGCAGCCCACCAATGAGTCAGAGATCACCTTAGCAAGTGGGTGAGCCACGTCCTTCTCCGAGACGCTCTAGGGCACGGCCCTGGCACCACTGCCCAGTCCGAGTGCCCCAGAGTCACAGTTCTCCAGGTTCCAGAGCGTACAAGGAAGGGGCATGGCCGTGAGTTTCTCTGCTGCGTCACCACCCAACGCATTTCCCATGAGCTAATGCCATGTATGCTCTTTCCAGGACACACCGGCATGAGCTGTGCTTGGTATGTGTCAGTACGCTTTACGTGCGAGGGGCCTAGTCACTGGCGTGGGAAAGGAATGGATTCCTATGTGGACACATGCTTGTCCACCTCGGCGCTTAACTTCTTCAGGGAAACATCGCATTTTGTTTGCCTTCAGATTAGAAATTCACCTTCGAAGAAATCATAAACTACCGGAGCCTGGCGAGGGAGTAGCAGGGTTTGTTTATGCCAGTTCTCACTAGTACTGTAATATTGTTTATTCTCTCCATTAATATGATAATTGAAAACGGCTCCAAAATGACTCATAGCATCTGACAGTGAAAAACTACTCTGATCTGGGGCCTTTGGCAACATCAGTGCGCCATCTGTGCATAAACAGACCGTGTATTGCTGGGCACCGGGCGATTCCACTTGGATAGGTGGCAGTGCTGGGGTGGCCCCTGCCTGACTCAAAGCAGAGATGAAACCAGCGTCCCCACTTAATCCCAGCACTCAGCTGGGGGAGGAAAATGCTGCATTTGTCACACTAGCCAGGTGAGTCTTGATGCATTAGAAGTTGGAGTGCAGCTGACGGGGAAAGCAGAGCGTGTAAGTGGGCGCCCCTGTGCTCTGCTCTGGGCTGGGGTGCGGTGGAGAGCAGACGGAGCGCGAGGTTTCTCTGACTCCCCAGCACAGCGGGCCCGACTGGAGTGTGAGTTTCCGCTGGGCATTCCCGGGGGACAGTGGAACGGCGTAAAGCGTCTCTTGTTGTGGAGGCCCTGCTGACAGGTGAGGTTTGCACCTCAAGCCGGGATTCACCCTCTTGGCTCCTTATTCACACAACGAGCCTGTCTTCTCGCTAATGAATTATCCAGCTGCCTGTGCAGGAGCCTTTTACAGAAGGATCTCCTGGAGCCGGGCCCATTGTGCTGGCAGCTTACAAAAGCCTCTACTTACTCTCCAAACCGACGCTAACCACACAAAGGAAATGCACCCCCCAGCCTCCATGTTGGGCCACCTTCTCACCAGCCACCTGCTCTCTGCCCTCTCCATGCTGACTTCAGTAAGAGCCCTTCCCTTTCTAGTCCAGTCTCCTCTGCTTGGCCTCTTGGCGTGTGGCAAGACACTGGGGACATCCCTGACAGCTGTAGCCTCCAGAAACAGCATCTGGGCTGCGCGGTAAGCAAACGCTCAGCTGCGCTCTTTGCAGATACACGCTCACGGATTTCCTCCGCGTGGCAGGCGTGGAACTGCAGCAGCGGGACAGGCCAGTGTGGGGAGCACAGGGGCAGCTGCGCTCCCTACTGTGGGGAGGAAAGGCTCTTCAACCCTTCTTCCTTTGGCTCAGTGGGTGCCCTCTGAATTCAGGGCCCTGGCCTGCAAACAGGGCCACCTCCCAAAGTCCCCTTGGCTCCCCCCACATCTCAGAGGGAGGGAGCTGCCAGAAGGAGCGACTGGCCAGTCATCTGGGGATGAGCAAGTCAGTTACCCAATCCCAGGGCTGCTTCCTGGAGAAGGGGGAAGTGGGCTAGTTCCAAGCAATCCAAATGATTTGAACTGAACTAATCAAATTAGCTTGGACCTCTCCTTGGTCAAAACTCTGCTTCCATGAGGCTGGGAAAGGCCCGGCGGTTGCTGTGCATGCAGCCAGCCTGCCATCAATATTAATGCAACGCCGTAATGGTTCCCTTGTTCGGAAAACATATTGCCAAGCTGCTGCTTTTATGGCCCTGTTTCATCCCCCTCTCTCGCGCAGCCAGCAGACATTACCAGCATCGCAACGTCGTTTGTTTTATTAAGGTACCACTTTTCTCGACAGCCCATAAACCTGCCTGTCAGAACACAGAAGACGGATTATTACTTTATTACTACATACAAATTGTAGAACTTTGTTTGGGAGTCTCCCTTGGCCACTGTAACTCAGCAGGGGCAGGGCTGGCAAGTCCTCTGACTTGCCCTGGGGCAGTAAATGTTCCCAGAGCAGCAAAGGGTTTTAGCCAATGACTCCATCACTGAACAACACATGGGCATGAGCGCAGCTCCCATGGGAGGCTGGGTAGTTGGCAGTTCTGCTTCGGCCCTGCTTTGCCTGGTTCAAGGCCACATTTCAGTGCAAACCTCTGCTCAACGTGCAGCAACGGTCACATGAGCAAAGAGACTCTTTCCTGCATGAAGAGGCTATAGCAATAGGGAGGGAGGGCGTTCAAATGCCAATCTATCCAAGTGGATGGGATCCTCTCGCCAAAGACGCTGTGTTCAGGTCTGTCACTAAGAAGACAGAGCAGAAATAGAAAGGATTCCAAGATGGGTGAAAGTGAAAGACTTCCAGAAAAGGATCAGCTGAAACGTTTTGGGATATTTAGTTCAGCGAGGAGAGGAGAAAATGGCATGTGAGAGAGATGGACGGCTGCTTGCCCACTGTCACAGCACAGGGAGAAGGAGCTGGGGATGAAAGTGAAAGGCAACAAACTTACAACTCGCCGAAGGAAATTCTTTTTCGCACAAAGGATAAAGAACCTGTGGAACTCACTACCACTAGATAGCTCTATGGCCAAGTAAGTAGAATTCAGAAAAAGATTAGACATTTCTCTGGCTAATCAAAACATCCGCAGTTATGAGAGACATGATACGAGAGTACAAGGGCTATATACCCTCCCTACCTCAGGGCATACATGAGCATAAATGGTGGGAGTTAGGCCAAAAGGTGCCCCTGGGGCAAGCTATTCCCCAATTGAGGATTCTTGCCCCTTCCTCCCTGCCAGCTGGCTCAGAGACAGGTGAGTGGACCACAGCCTGGCAATGCCTCTATGGTACTTGCAGGCAAGATTAGAGAGGGCTTTCCGCAAAGAGTTCTAAGCAAATGGACACGGAGCAAGATGCTCAGATGTGGGCCTGACCTTCCCCCACCCCATTACACCAGTGGGCAGTCTGTTGTCACGGTTCTTCCGCTCCCTGCTGGGTCCCTGCTGCTTCCTCCTTTGTCCATGGTGCTGAACGCCCAGCCGGCCACCACACAGCACTGGGCACGTGCTCAGGCACCAGGTGTCACTTCACACTGTGGGGTAGCCAGGCAGATCCTGCCCATCTGCACCTCCCATATTCCATGCGCCGCTCTGGGGAATGGCGCCAGGCAGGGCCCGTGGAGAGTGGAGCTGGCACACTTCTGAGGGGAGCCTTTGGACCTCAGACTACAGGAGTTTCAGCACAGCAGAGACCAGCAGAGCACGTTGGATCTCAACCCCCAGCAAGGGACAGCAAACAAACAGACGAGGCGCGGGATGTTTGCTTCCCCGCTGTGTTTGGAACCGTGGGCCACCTTCTCGTTACTCTTCCACCAGGCTCCATTTCCCGGGGGAATTCAGAGACTGAGACGAGCTGTGTGGCTGGTACAGCCCGTACAGAAATCCCTGCCCAGGCCCTGCATCACTGAGAAAGTGCCATTTTACTGCCCACGCAAGCCCATGTGAAAAGGAAGCGAAGAGCCGCTGCTGCCCTCGCCTGATGGCAGCTACCTTGGGAGTTCCAGCCCCACACAGGCCCC
Organism: Rafetus swinhoei; assembly: GCA_019425775.1. NCBI lineage: Eukaryota > Metazoa > Chordata > Testudines > Trionychidae > Rafetus > Rafetus swinhoei. The sequence continues at coordinate 1,082,439 of JAFJHL010000175.1, read as the reverse complement.
TCTGCCCAGTCTACTCCCCCACCACCCATGTCCCAGCACAAATACCTGCTCCACAGGACAGCAGCCTCCCTGCCTCCAGAGTGTGGAATGCATCCATTCCCCGGAGGGCCCTATATTCCCTGTGGGGTCTCCCACCCCGCCTGGGAGAGCAGCTCCTCAGCAGGTAGGAACATGTCCGGCTCCACACAGAAGGCATTCCCTGGGCTTACACCTTGTCCCTCCAGTCATGTGTGGAGCACATTTTGTTCTGTGCACCGACACATGTGCAGATGTGCACCACCAATAGAAACACCTGCTGCCAGCTGTGGACGCTGGGGGCGCTCTGCTAATCAGCCAGGCGACATCTGAATCTCTCTTCGGGGGCCGCCCAAGTGCTCAGCTTCCAGGGAGCACTGCTATTTGCCCCTCCCGTGAAGAGAGGGTTTCTGAACATGCCCAACACATTCTCTGTTCAATTGCATGATATCCTTCAAAACCAATTGGGCCTCTGGCTTTGTACCAGTTCCGTAAATACACAGAGAATCAAGAGGCATCGTTAGTTCTCCTTAAGAAACGGTCACTCGCAGGAGCAATGTTCCCTCAATGCTGGTAAGTCAGTCTGGCCTCGTCTTAGTTAAGGTGACGTCTCCTTGGAAGCACCTAGGACACATTTGTCAGCAGACACTCTGCCCCCGCCTGTCTCGGAGGGAGACGAAAGGACAAGCTCCAGCAGATATGGAAAGTTTACAGCTGATCACATTCCCAGGGCGCCCATCCACCAGCATGTAGGGGTGTGCCTGTCTCTGTTCCTGGCAGGATGGCAGCCACTAACGACATTGCCACAGAGAGATCGCACTACCCCTCAAGCACTCTCTGACTTGACAGGGACTGGAAGAGCTGGGAAGGCAGCATCTCCATCCCGGTGTGTCCACCCCCCAGAATTGACCTCTGGGAGCCGCACTGCCAGCTTTCGAAGGGACGGGAACACTGTCAGACTCTCTCATGGGAGCTCAGCAGCCCGGCAGAGCAGCTTTCAGGAGGTGCATTTGCAAGAAGCGAGGAGCCAGAGCCTCTGATCCCAGCACTGCGTCACACGGGGAGCAGTTCCCAGACATAGCCATCCCCCGGGAGCCCCGAGCTGTAGCTCAGTTACTGCATGTGCCCACTATCCAGCCCTGGCGAACCCTAGGGAAGCTTTCAACTGGCAGCCATGCACTGGGCTCTGGGGTTGATTTCCATCCCCGGGCTAGGAACTACCAGGCCCAGCTACATCCCGAGCCCACCTAGCCCAGGCTTCTGTCCCAGAAGCAGCAGGAGCAGAACCCTCCTCTTGCTGGCGAGCAGAGGGTTGGGGGACTGACAGGGCTCACGCTAGCCTGACCAAATCTTACAGAGTCACAACACACGGCACTGAATGGAGGTTCCTACATGTGGGCACCCCTGTACTAACTAGGCAGTTGTGTGAGCTCGTGTCCTTGTAAGGGACAGAGGGCTCTGCCACTGCCTGTCTGGCAGCCCTGGAGTAAGTCACTCAACTTCTCTGTGCCTCGTTTTCCCTCTCTCCCATGGGACATGGCTGCGTCCCCTTGCCACGTGCTGGGACAGCTCAGACCAGACCCACTGTCCACGTTGTCACACTGTTAGCATCGCCCTCCTCCCATGACCATGGCTGGGTGGCGCGCGCTCCGGCAAGGTCTCTGCCAAAAAAAGGGTTCTTAAAAATTCCTCATGTGGCAACCGCGGGCCTGGCGGGTTCCCCCTTGCGGCCTTCCACCGCCTCTGTGTGCACATCTATTAGACTGACCTCTTCGAAAGTGCCTCACCCCAGCTAGGAGCAAACACGTCCTGCATAGTCCTAGCACACGGGCTGGGCCACGCTTTGGGCCTGGGGAAGCAGGGGACGACGAATCGGTCCCAGGGAAGGGGCCCTCCTAGACTAGCCATTCCTTGTCCCTAATGTCTGTCGGAAGGGGAGAGAAAGAGAGAGGCCAGAGCTGATTCGGACTGTAAATCAGGAGCAGCCACAGTGAAGCCAGTGGAGCCTGGGCAAGACCGTGCCTGTGAGATCCCAGCAGGAGCGGCCTGAGGCCGGCTGTGGCAGCTGGCGCCCCAGGCGGAAGGTGCGATTGGCGCCCCCGCCTGCACGGCTGTCAATGGCCGTGATATCATCAAGCGCCCGGGCGCCCCGTGACGTCATCATTGGGCTCCCCGGGCACCCCGTTGAAGGCGGCACCCTAGGCGACCATCGAATCTGCCTATGCTCACGGGCCCCTGGATCCCAGCCCCTGAGGGAGGGACTGGCACGCCGCGTCACTTAGCTATGTTCAGTTGTACGACCCGGAGCAGCCGTGTTTCACTCATGGACTGTTGCCAAGATGGAGGAGGAATTTCTCTAAAACTCCGCACCTGAGGTGCCCGTCCACAGGCAGAGCTCTCCATCCATCTGCAGGACTCGATGCATGCCCATTCCGCGGGGCAGCCTGGGCACCAGCGCAGAGCCCGCCCGACAACACTGCACTCTGCCAGCCCACAGTCCTTCCACTGACAGCCCTGAGGGGAGGCCAGGGGCTCTCACCCACCTGGGTACAGCGCACAGGGCACAGACACAGCGCGGTCTGGCAGCTTCCAGCCACTGAGCCGGCCAACCCTTCAATGCCTGGGCTGATCCAAGAGCTGCAGCTGCCCTGTCTCAACCTTTGTTGCCTGCAACTCTTGTAAGGCGCTGTTTGCGGGCTGCAAATTCCTGTTTCCGTGGAAATGGCTGTTGTGTAAGATGGACCAAAACCAGGACCAGTGTTGGAGAAGCTGCTGGTGTAAAAGTTTTTCTTACCATCTTCCTGCCAATCTGACACTCTGCACCGTGGGGGCTGGCAGCTGGTACCTTCAGCTTCAGGCTGAGCGATGGAAGGGCCAGTTCTAGCAGACTGCCAAAGATCACAAGGACCAAAGAGCTGGGGGGAAAATCATGCGTTGATTTCAGCACCTTTGATGTCCCAGAGCCTTCAGCAACCTGGCATGAGCTTAACCCAGTGGTGCTCACCTTTTTGCACTGGTGACCCCTTTTACACACAAGCCTTTGAGTGTGCCTCCCTTATCAATTAAAAACCCTTTTCATACTTAATACTATTGTAAGTACTGGAGGCAAAGCAGGAGAACAGCTTGCAACCCCCGACTGAGAACCCCCATGTGTGCAACGCAGCACCCCCTATCTCCATGTGCACTGCCACACACACCCCTGCCGGGAACTCGCTGCAGCACAAAGGACTGTGACTGAACCCCCAGAGTACGCAGCAATAGGCGTGGGTGCAACAGAGCAGGACGGGCACTTCTCAGGGAGGCAGGAGCGCGTTCAATAACTGATCAAGGGGCAGATCATCGGCAGTGCCAATGCAAGTACCTTGCTCCCCTGCCTCCAACAAGACACGGCCTCACACAGATGCACGGAGATGTCCCTCCAAGGGATGCCAGTGGCTGTGCTCCTCATGCAGGCCGGGCAGGATGGGGAAGGCTCAGCACGAGCCCAGGGTGACTGCATCTCCAGAGCCAGCCGTAATATTATTGAATTCTTCCCCATGCACCCGGCTGCTCGTGGCCAGCAGCCAATAAGGCAGACAGACAAACCCAGACTCTGCTCTGACATTAAAAGGACGCCAGCTCTGCGTGTCTTCAGGAGGATTAGATTGGCTGTAACTGGGCGGAGGAGTGAGTTGATTTGACATGGCCATGGCCAGCAGGCAGCGTGGTGTATTTTGTATCATTTGATGCAGAATGGGGCTGGCAGATCCTGGGTCAGCACAGAAATCATTCCACGGCTCGGGGCACCAGGCTGGGGAGAAACGGCTTTCCAGGGAAAGGTGTCGGGGACGCACGCTGATGGATCTCATGCTCGGTGGAGGAGAAAGCGCAGGCTGCGAAGCAGGGATACTCTGCAATGGCTGCAGGCCGCACAGGCCGCCAGGAGGACTCCGCGAGCTCCAATTAACCATCAGGAATGGCAAACTCCTGCACTCAGTCGCCCCTGCAAAGGGAACTCCGCTCCACGCCCTGGGCTAACGGAGAAATCCCCCGTCTGTACTTCACAATTTCTGCTGGGGCCCTGTGGAGCAGACAAGGTGCTGAGAGTAGCACAGCTCTAGCGGTTGCCCAGGATTAGCACTGTTGATTATCTGCACGACAGCAGTGAGGGCTCCGGGCAGGCTGGAGCCCATGAAGCTGGACACTGTTCTGGGACAGGAAGGTGACGGGGTCGAAGGAGAAAAGGGGAGATTCTGAAAGGTGCCCCTGGCTGTTAAGTGCCTCATTAGCTCCCCATGGGCCGGGGTACTCCTGGCACGAGGCAGTCTGAAAGGCGAGGGGCGCCTTTGTGCCCTTCAAGGAGTCCAAACGAGGACACTGGGTAAGCAGTGGAGGAACAACACGCGCCATGTTCTAGACGGACAGGGCCAAGGCCCAGGCTAAACAGGGATTCAGTGGCATGACTAGACTCTTATCTTGGATGTTTGTTCTTGTTCCCAAGAGGCAGGGCGCAGGTGGCCTCGTGCCCTCTGCATGGCTGTAAAACTGCAGCGGCGGCCAGGGTCTGGCTCTGCCCCAGCTGGACCAGTGGGTGCTCAGCGCTTCTGGTCTTCCTGTGGTGAGCCACACACTGAACCCCAGGCCCGTGCTCAGGCCCCTCTCGACACCGTGGCACGGGAGCGCGCTCTGCTGCGGCGTGGGGAGATTTCTCGCTGCGCTGGGCCCCGGCTGCCCTCCTGCTGCAAAGGCAGCTGCTGGAACGCCAGCTCCTAGACAGCCCGCAGTGCGAAGAGGTCCCGCCTGGGCACTGGGGTCCTAACCTCGCATTCGGGTAGAATTAAAGCAGCAAAACTTCTGCAGACCCCAGAGTGCAAGGCAGCCACTGACAGCGCAGGTCAGACTGCAGGCCTGGGGCCAGGGAGCCTGATCACCGCAGACGGCAGCTCCGAATGTCTGAGGGGCAGCTCAGAGCAGCGAGCGCATAAGCAGGCAGCAGAATCCAGCCCCACCCCCCTGCTCCACCCTAACCAGAAACCTGCCCTGGGCGCCTGTCTGACAGCGCTTTACAGCCAATTTGTAAAGGAGCAATTAGCAGCCTCTCCTCTGGCCAGAGGAGGGAAGTGAGGCCCAGGCAGGGGCAGGGGCAGGGACAGGACTTGCCCCAGTCACCCAGCAGGGTAGCCACAGAGCTGGGCACAGGGCCCTGGTCTCCTGCGCCCCAGCTGCAGGCTGTGCCGGTCTCTTGAGCCCACCACAACCCCTCCGTTGGGCCCTCTTGCTACGGGAGATGTAAGTGCCCAGGTGGCAGGTTGGGCTGCTGCTAGGCCTGTCGGCACCACCTGGCCCGAGGGGGCACGTCCCTGTCCAGCAAGAAGGCTCTGCCTGCCTGGCCCTGCCAAGAGCCCAGGGGCACAGGAGGCCCGGAGGTCACACACGCAGCCAGGTCACGACAGAGGTTGCCTCGGGTCTGTGTAAGTTCAGGCTTGTTGCTGCTATGCTGGGAATTTTCTGGCCCTTCCAGCAAGGTCACCCTCCCCCGTGCAAATCAGCTGCCTCCAAATTCCTCCAGATGCTGGGTGGGGCTCCGGAGGGCAGTGCTGCGCAGGACGGGCTGGGGCTCGCCCTCGAGCGAAGGCAGGGCAGCTCCGGCCTGGCGCACTCTGCCCCTGTGGGGCAAAGGGCACCCCCTGGGTAGGGCCTTTAGAAGGGCTTTGTCCCTCCCTGGAGTCCAGCTCTGCCCCTGCCTCACTTTGGGATGCTTCACTCCCACTCTCTTGGCTCAGGCGCCAGCCCCAGCACTGCCATGTGCCTGCTCTCTCCCGGTGCCCCCAGCCAGCCCTTATCTCCTGGCAGAGGAAACGCTGCTTTGTATTCAGAGCGGCTCCCCACCCGAAAGCAGGGCCCCAAGCCTCCCGCCAGCTCTGGGCCAGCCCTGCTCTGAGCAGCTCCTCAGCGGGCAGGGCCAGGGAGCACAGCAGGCCAGGCTGCACGAGCACCAGCGGGGCCGCAGGGACCGGAGCCCCGAGAGGTAAGCGCAGGAGACCTGGCCAGACGCGTTGGGGAGGGGGTGAAAACACCGAGCACCCAGTGCCTGGGTGGGTTCAGTGCCCACGTGTTGCTGGCACGCGAAGGCAGGACGGGAGCGGGCCCCTTGCCCTCTGCACAGCTCTCTGACCTGGTGTGAGCAGCACAGGAAAATCCAACCCCTCCTCCCCCCGACGGCCAGCCCCAGAGCCACCAACCAGCCTGAGCAGCCAGTGGGTCACAGTACCAACTCCAGCCTCAAATCCATGAGACTGAGAAGCAGAATCTCTGCTCCCAGCCCCAGCCCCAGCGGTAATTAATAACTAAAGTGCTTGTGGAAGTGTGTGGGTCCTGGGGGCCTGGCCCGTTCAAGGTTGGGGCATAGCCCAGCCCCTGTGAATCCATGACAAGCCCAGAACTAGCAGCAGCACAGCATGTTTTCCTAAGACTGAACACTTGCTCACACACTATCAAAGAGAACTTGGAAAACTGTGGAACAGCACCACTACCCCCTGCCATAACAATATATTTGTAAACATAGAAATAATTTTTCTTCTAAGAAATTATAAATAAATACATTACCCAGTTTGGTGCTTGGCCTATATTTCATGATCTCTGCATGCAAACAGGACATGCTGGTGACTACAAAGATTTATTCTCCTCTGAATGCTCCATGCGTCCTTTTTCAGAGACATCAGTAAAAGAGCTGAGAGACAGCTGCAATCACTCAGCTGGACTCCTGTGGATCTGCGTCTCTGCCTGGAAAACATGTGGTGCGGCAAAACATCTCAGTCCTGGTCCTCACAGGAAGTGCACTAGCCACTTCTTTCATGGCATTTAGCCCAAGAGCTTTGGCTGGAACTGCTTCTCTCTGGGTAATTGGCTGAACTTCTCAGGCCTCTCTCAGCAATACAATTTCCTGGCTGGCCTCTAGGACTGTCAGGGCACCTGCTGCTGGTCTTCATAGCTGGCCACATCCCTCAACTCACCTCCAGAGCATCAGAGATCAAGTCACATGGCATTATATTCCATATTCTTTATGAAAATATCGAGCAGTCCGGTGGCACCTTACAGACTAACAAATATACTAGGTCATGAGCTTTCGTGGGTAAAACCCACTTCATCAGATGAGCTGAAGTGGAAATTACAGAATCCAGGGTATGTACAGCAGCAAAAGCAGTTGCCTGCCAATTGTAAGAGCAGTGTAAATGAAGCTAATTAAACCAGGCTGGACACAGAAGTGCGAATATCAAAGGTGGAAGAAATTGCCTTGGTAGCACATTAACCAGTTGATAGTGTTGAACCTCTAAATGAACTCCAGTTCAGCTGTCTCCCTCTGTGACTTTGTAGAAGAATGGATACCTTTAAATCCATTATTGAATGTCCATCAATGTACAGACTACAAAAAGGCATTTTCCCTTGCCTTTGGTATTCGCATTTCCACATCAAATCTATGAATGGGACACATCCAGCCTGACTTAATTAGCTTCATTGACACTGCTAATGAACAGATAACACCTCCTTGCAGGAGGAGGTGTTAGCGCCTGGCTCAGCAAGACAGATTAAAAGGGGGCCCAGGCTGGCAGAGTAGGCAGGCTCACTGGTATCTTCAGCACCTCAGTGGGCATCTCAGGGGCCTCAAATGATCACAGTGGGGCTGCAGGGCCAGGGACGGGCACCTTGCTGCAGAGGGCCCATGGACTGCTATAAATCCATGGTACGCCCATACTGTGTGCAGATCTGGGCATCTCTTCTCAAAAAGATATATTGGAATTGGAAAAGGTTCAGAAAAGGGCAACAAAAATGATTACAGCTATAGGACAGCTGCCATATAAGGAGAGATAAATAAGACTGGGACTTTTCAGCTTGGAAAAGAGACGACTATGGGGAGGATATGAGAGAGGTCTATAAATCATTACTAGTTGGAGAAAGTCAATAAGGAAGTGTTATTTACTCTTTCTCATGACACAAGAGTTATGTGTCACCACTTGAAATCAATAGGCAGCAGGTTTAAAACAAACAAAAGGGAGTATTTTTCCCACATAACACACAGCCAACCTGTGGAACTTCTTGCCAGAGGATGTTGTGATGGCCAAGACTATAACAAAGTCAAAAAAGACCTAGATACATTCATGGGGTCCACTGATGACTATTAGCCAGGATGGGCACGGATAGTGTCCAGTGTTCCCTAGAGTCTAAGCTGTGCGGGGCCCTGAGCCTCTGACTGGGCGGGGCTGATTAATCACCTGGGAAGCTGGGCTGCCGCGCAGCTTAGAGGAAACCCTGATGGTGTCCCTAGCCTGTTTGCTAGAAGCTGGGAATGGGCAGCAAGGGAGGGATCACTTGATGATTCCCTGTTCTGTTCGTTCTCTGTGGGACACCTGGCACTGGCCGCTGTCAGCAGACAGGACACTGAGCGAGAGGGACCTTTGGTCTGACCCAGTACGGCCGCTCTTAGAGCCTGACACTTTGGGAACCATAAATCCCAATGCCCAGACTCTGAAGCTGTCGACTCCTTGTCTAATGCCCTGGGACTCCTCTGCCCCCCAGAAAGATGCCCCAGTTCTGGGCACATGCTCAACCTCCAGCGACTTTAAGTGTAAGTGCTGTTTGGAGTGGGGGCGCTTTCCAGGCGCTTTCCGAGCTGGCCTGTTCTCATTCACTACCAAAGAGCGGGGCGCGGCCCCACAGCGAGGCTCTCGCTTGGTGAGTCCCAGCCCCAGCTCCTCCCATTCACTGGAGAGTTACTTCGCTGCATGCAGTTGTGTTGCCACAAGGCTTTTCTTCGCTCCCGAATGTTCCTCGTTCGCAGAATACACGGTAGCAAACGGGGCTGATTCAAGGAGGTAGGTGATAAAACTACCTAGAGAGGCTTGGTGATTTGGTATTGATACATGAAAATGATGTGTCATTAGGGGAACGCACAATTGCAATTTTCCATACACAGGAAGTCGTTTGCAGTGGCTGTGATAAATGTGGCCGTGCAGCGTGCATGGATAGTGCGAGTGGAGAGCAAGCAATAAGTAACACGCGCTGAAAAGGGGGAAGCTTCACAAAAACAGAAAATCAGAACCTGAGATGAGCACAGGGCAGGAAACAGCCGCCTAGTCATTTGAAAGATGAAACGACAAAACAGTACAAATCCAGCAGAGTCTCCTTAGAGCCCCTCTCCTTGCACCTGGAAAGTGCCCGGTGGGGGCTACAAATCAATTTCCTCTTAAGTAATTGTAGATGTCCCTGAAGCACTCATTAAAGTGACAGACTGGATTCTTACAATGGGAACTTAATGGGGTCTGTCTGCGCCGTGCGGCTGTTACAGACTTACAGCTCCCACGGCTCCTTCCTTTGCAAGCAGGCTAGCACAGAGAGCGAAGAGATTATCGACACGGGAGGCCTGCTCGCAGGGGTTCCGCCCTTCTGGGGGGAGCAGGGCACGTGCAAGATGCTGCTTATCTCTTAGGACAGACTCTCAGTCCAGCCGGTGAATTCTGTTGTCAAAGGCAGAGTAGCTCCTCCTGCCATGGACTTCCCAGGCCCTTTATTCAGCCAGGCTCGGCAGCTGCTGCTGGGCTTAAGCAGATCCTAGTTTGCCATTTCCAGCTGTATCCAGTGGCAACTCCTCCGGCCTCCTATGTTCCAGGACCTGGAGCTGCGCACAGGATGTTACCTCACACTGCCCCAAACACGGGATTCACCCTCGGTTGCCGTAGGAAGGCGTTGGCTCAGGACGCTGCTCGCAGCTTCAAGTTCATTTAAATGTCCACGAACCAAAATACCCTGGTGGAACCTGGGGAAAAACCTGACTACACACTCCTAGCTGTACTTACCATCCCACGCTTGCTGAGGGTGCAGGGGGTGTTGGGCCCTGTGACGACGCGTTGGGGTCCCCTGACTCCTGCACCCCCGTAATGGCACGAACAGACTCCACCAGCCCGTAGAATGGAGGGAGTTTATTGCTTCTCCAGGATACAGCACAGCACAGCACAGATGTCATCTGGTTACAGGGACTGCAGCTAAGAGGCCTCAGTGCCCTCCTCTGAGATGGGGGGTGGCTGGGCCCTACAATCCCAGCCCCTGGCTTAGGCTGGTTCCTCCATGATTCCAGCCAGAAACTAACTCCCCTTCCAGCCCTGCCCCCAGCCAGGGCTCCACTCCTTCTTCCCATTGTTCCGCTCCATGGGAGATACTGGTCAGACAGGTTTGAAGCCCCCTTTGCATAATGACCCTCCTCTGCCCTGCTGAGCCGTGCTGCAGACCGCAGCCAGTGGAGGTCACTCACACTACGTCACAGGCCCCCAGCAGCTGCCTGGGTGTGCGGGGTGGGATGGGGACTCGGGCTGACCACTGTGCACTCCCCAGGCAAATGCCCTATGAACTAGGCCACTCCCAAACCCACCCCACCTCCCTACCTTCAGGACATCCCTTATCCTGCCTTCCTAATACCATTGCCTGCTCCATCCCTGGGGGTCGTCAAACACTTCCAACCCATGCTCCAGAGGGACCACATCCTTTCCTGCACCCCCTCTTCTTGCCTTCAGATAACCCCGCACGCTCCCCACAGACCAGACCCGCCAACTCAAAGTGACACCAGACCCTGCCAGCACAAATCCAAAAGCCGCAGACTATATCTCCACTGCCACGATGATGGATACCCCCCCCAACGCACCTTCCAAGATCCAGGAAAACCACGTGCTCAACCGAGCCACTGGTTTCATGGTTCATTACAATTTGTAACATGAGCCACGGCTTGTTAATCCTTAATTACCTGCTTGTCTCATTCCAAGTGTAAGTCTCTTCTGCTTACCAATTACCAGCTCTCAATCTCCGCTTCATTTTACGTGGTCACATATTTACCCTTATGCCTCACAACCTGCCCAACTTGTGCACAGCTCAGACATGCAGGTTTCCCTCCCCACACCTACAGAAGAGCGCTGTGAAGCTTGAGTGCTTGTACCTTCCATCAGTAGAAGTTAGCCCAATAAAGGATATCCCCCCACATAGCTCACCTTTTTGAAATGAGTGCATACTATTAATGTGCAAAGCAGTAGGCACCTAGTACCTTTGGGCTATTGGAGCCAACTCATGTCTTTGGCACAGTCTGACAACAGAAACGTTGAACAAGCCACCACAAGCACAATGCTTTGTCCGCACATGTTTTCCCCACTCCCGAGAGATGGCAAACTTGCCCCCTCATTTTTCTTCCAGGTTATTTCAGAACAATCTGCAAGTAATGAAGCGTGCAGCAATATTGCCGTACACCCAAGACCTGCATTTCCAGGCACAGCACCAGTAATGGCTACACGAACATCCAAACTAAGACGTCCCCAGTAATAGGGTCCATCTTTCTTTCTTTAATCTTTTCCCCAGAATGAGCCAGATCCGGCCGAGCCCACATCTCTTGGTTTAACAGGCACGTCACAGCACATATGCCAGAACTTGTGTGATTTTAGAATCATAGAACACTAGAACTGGAAGAGACCTCGAGAGGTCATCGAGTCCAGTCCCCTGCCCTCATGGCAGGACCAAGTACTGTAGACCATCCCTGATAGACATTTATCTAACCTACTCTTAAATATCTCCAGAGATGGGGATTCCACAACCTCCCTGGGCAATTTATTCCAGTGTCTGACTACTCTGACAGTTAGGAACTTTTTCCTAATGTCCAACCTAAACCTCCCTTGCTGCAGTTTAAGCCCATTGCTCCTTGTTCTATCCTCAGAGGCCAGGATGAACAAGTTTTCTCCTTCTCCTCCTCATGACACCCTTTTAGATACCTGAAAACTGCTATCATGTTCCCCCTCAATCTTCTCTTTTCTAAACTAAACAAACCCAATTCTTTCAGCCTTCCTTCATAGGTCATGTTCTCTAGACCTTTAATCATTCTTGTTGCTCTTCTCTGGACCCTCTCCAATTTCTCCATATCTTTCTTGAAATGCGGTGCCCAGAACTGGACACAATACTCCAATTGAGGCCTAACTATCACAGAGTAGAGTAGAAGAATGACTTCTCGTGTCTTGCTCACAACACACCTGTTAATGCATCCCACAATCATGTTTGCTTTCTTTGCAACAGCATCACACTGCTGACTCATATTCAGCTTGTGGTCCACTATAACCTCTAGATCCCTTTCTGCCATACTCCTTCCTAGATAGTCGCTTCCCATTCTGTGTGTGTGAAACTGATTGTTCCTTCCTAAGTGGAGCACTTTGCATTTGTCTTTATTAAACTTCATCCTGTTTACCTCAGACCATTTCTCCAATTTGTCCAGATCATTTTGAATTATGACCCTATCCTCCAGATTAGTCGCAACCCCTCCCAGTTTGGTATCATCTGCAAACTTAATAAGCATACCTACTATGCCAATATCTAAATCGCTGATGAAGATATTGTACAGAGCCGGTCCCAAAACAGACCCCTGCGGAACTCCACTTGTTATGCCTTTCTAGCAGGATTGTGAACCATTAATAATTACTCTCTGAGGGTATGTACACTGCCACCTAGTTCGAACTAGGGTGGCTAATGTCAGTCATTCGAACTTGCAAATGAAGCCGGGATTAAAATATCCCGGCTTTATTTACATGTTCCCAGGCGCCGCCATTTTTAAATGCCCGGTAGTTCGAACTCCCTGCCCGCGGCTACACGCGGCACGGGCTAGGCAGTTCGAATTAAAGCTCCTAATTCGAACTACTGTTACTCCTCCTGCAATGAGGAGTTCGAACTACCGGGCATTTAAAAATGGCGGTGCTCGGGAACATGCAAATAAAGCCCGGGATATTTTAATCCTGGGCTTCATTTGCAAGTTCGAATGACTACATTAGCCACCCTAGTTCGAACTAGGGTGGCAGTGTAGACATACCCTGAGTACGGTTATCCAGCCAGTTATGCACCCACCTTATAGTAGCCCCATCTAAGTTGCATTTTCCTAGTTTATTGATAAGAATATCATGCGAGACCGTATCAAACGCCTTACTAAAGTCTAGGTATACCACATCCACTGCTTCTCCCTTATCCACAAGACTCGTTATCCTATCAAAGAAAGCTATCAGATTGGTTTGACATGATTTGTTCTTTACAAATCCATGCTGGCTGTTCCCTATCACCTTGCCACCTTCCAAACGTTTACAGATGATTTCCTTAATTACTTGCTCCATTATCTTCCCTGGCACAGAAGTTAAACTAACTGGTCTGTAGTTTCCTGGGTTGTTCTTGTTTCCCTTTTTATAAATGGGCACTATATTTGCCCTTTTCCAGTCTTCTGGAATCTCTCCTGTCAAACAAAGACAGGAGACAGTATTGTGTTATTTTAGCCGATGGAAGCGACACAGTCTCTGTTAAATCAGAAGCCGTATTTTCCCAAATGCAGCAATACATTTCCATTCTACCCGACTAGCATATCTCAACCCATTTCACCTGTAAGTTAACAGGGAATTTGACATTCCCATATATCTCGTGTGTTCTGCAATACATGCTAAATGCTTTGGTGATATTTAGAGAAATACGCTTTCTACGCCCATGCTTTCTCTTATTGTGTGGTGGTTTAATGCTCTTGAATGAACACGCCTCTAACTGTAAAATATCAAAATAGAGGGAAGTCCAAGAGTTTAATTTTTTTTTTCTTTTGGCCTAAAGACAGATCCCTTCACAAAGTAGCCCAGGTTACTTCAGCAAGTCTCCTGCCTCCAGCGTTGGCTGGCACTAGGAGCCTTCCCTGAGTAGAGGGGACAGATCCAGCCCTATGTCAATGTTACAGGTTTGTCTCAAACGTCTGCCAGAAGAAGACAGTCTTGCTGGCAAACAGCATGCCATCTTTCTCTGGACCGGTAGAAAGCTTACGGCACCAGTTCTGCCACAGATCCAAAAGCAAAACATTACTGGCTTTAAAAAAGAGCCAACCCTACCATATACGCCCCCAGAAACTTAGGGCACTTGACACCCCACGGAACCTGTCCTGCATCTCATCGACCTTCAGCCCTAATCTGTTTGTCCTTTACAAAGCAGAGTGCAACTTTGTAAAGAGCGTTAATTGTCTGGAACATGTTGAGTGTAAATTGTAGCAAATGGAGCAGAGTTGGCAGTGTGCACAGAGCACCAGAAACCCTGGCTCTGCAGCTCAGTGCAAGGGTAGGCAGGCCTGGCACTGCTCACGGTGTCCAAGTAAAACGAGCCGATCTTAAACTGGCACCATGTTCCAGACTTGCCAGTGGAGGAGGCAGTGGAGAACAGCAAGAAAGACACCCCCCCACACACACACTTTGACAGCTCCCCACTTTCTCAGGGAACCACCATCCCTGATCTGCAGCTCTGGGTGGCTTCCCCATTAGCCCACTGCTGGCGCAATGTCGTCTTGGCAAAAGCTCAGAACAAAAGGCATTTGTGAGATCCCTTGTTTGGTTCAGGAACAAGAAGCGTCAGTGAATTTTAAGGAAGCAGCTTGACGATGCCCCACTCCAGGCCCATGGCGGTAGCAGTGCTGGTGACACTCAGCTCCTCAGACAAGGAGAGTTATTTGCACTGTGGTAGCAACAGGAAGCATCCAGCCAAGGATGAGACATGGCAGCCAGGCCAGGAGATCACAGTGCAGAGAGCAGTGCTTTGCCAGCATCGCAAGAGTTTTTATGGCATCTCATCTCCCCTGGGTGTGTCCCTGCCATCCTGGGACTTTGCTGCTCGATTCAGAAATCCCCAGAGTCTTGTTACCTGCTCTCCCCACAGCGCTGCAGTCTTGTCTCTTCCCATTCTCTCAGAGGTAGCAGATATCCCTCGCCACCAATCTTCCCTCTCATTTTGTCTGTCCATAAGCAGAATACATGTTGTTGTGTGCACCAGGACATATGCAGATGTGCACCACCAACAGAAACATAGGTTGCCAGCTGTGGGAGCACTGGGCAGCGTGTGAATCTCTCAAGGGAGGCTGCCCAAGCAGACAGCCTCTTGTAGGACACACGTGGGATTCTACTCCTCCCTTGTCCCCATTTACTGTGAGCTCGCAGAGAACCCTATGCAAAGTGTCTGTGCCCTTTGCATGGCAAGGCAGTTTGCTGGGAGTCTGCGCTGTACGTCCTTTGGAAGAATGAAAGTAGAGCCAAGTGCCAGGGTCTCTGCTCTCACTAGCCAGTGCTGCCACGGGGAAGCCGGGGGGATGACAAATGCTGCTGCATGAACACCGCGCTCCTCGTGGTATGTTTCTAAGCAGGACCAATGTGCACAGTGCAGTACAAGCCATAGAAGAGAGCATGCCCACGCCCCGAGGAGCAGACAGGGCAAGAGGGGTGGGACCCACTTACTCTGGAAGTTGGCTGAGGAATCGCTGATCCCCTTCCTCATGGATTTCTTTGCCCAAGTGACTCGCTTTATTTTGTGCCTCCACAGATCTCGGGGGGCAGGGAGAACCCCTGGGGCACTGCCGCAGAGACACCTGCTCCGAGCCCTGCCTCCAGGCTCTGCCAGACCCCAGCAAGAGCCTGCGTCCAACGCCTGGCCATTGGCCAGATTGTAGCAGCACAGAAGGGGGCTGCAGAGCAAAGTCCTCGCTAGGCTCTGTGGCCTCTTTGCTCAGCTCTGCCCGGCCGTGCCAGCCCTGCCCAGGCACGTGTGGCGCAGCACTGGGACGGGGGCAGCACCTGTGGTCAGCCACGCCGGGAGAACAGGGTACACTCAGCCAAGAGGAAGGTCTCGCAGCGGGACCAGGGTGCTCAGCCTCTGCAGTGGCTGCAACTCGCTGGCCCCAGGGCCTAAAGCTCCTATTCTGTGCAGAGCCCACGCCCGAGTGCGTGGGTTTCTCTGCCAGGCGTGCCGGAGGCCCAGCCACCCCGCACATCGGTACCTGCCCCGGGATGGCTCAGCTGTGACTCCCCTTCGGCCAGCGCAAGCCTCCCAAGCTGTGCTACCTGCCCTGCAGTGCGCCTGAGTCATGATACAACAGGCTAGGAGATGGATCCTGACCTGCACCCCCACCCCAGGAGAGCCAGCTCCTCTCCCTGCACCCAGCCTGACCCATCACCCTCACGCCCCTGGGAGCATGTCCCTTGAGATGACATTCACAAAGGGGGGCTGCCACAACCAGTGGCCAGTTGGCCCCCTCCTCAGGGCCATCTCCCTGGTCACCAGGCAGTTGTTCTGCTGAGCAGAGGTCCTGCAGAGCAGCAGCCACAGAGGGGAACTATTCTCCCTTCCCCATCTGGCCCTGGCTGCCCTCGAATGGGGCCGGGGCCTGGCCAATGTTCTGTGCGGCTCTGATTTTCCCAACACTGTTAGTTGCAGAAAGTGGGCCCTGAGAGCCGCAGGGGGGTGAGAACGCTTCCTTAAACTGGGGGACCCGGCTGTTGTGTTGGAGGAATTCCTTTGAGCAGCTTGCCATGAATTATGGATCCCTGACCTTTCCCAGCTTAATTAGCACGGCAGGGCAAGGGGGGCCGGGGCTCCACCACAGCTGGGTGCACGGGGCTCTGGAGGCGTCCAAGAATTCCCTGCAGCTGGGGAGGCTGGAGCCTGGAGCTTCCACTTTCATGTGTGCTCCGTGGCAGGGAGGGGATGTGGCGAGCCCAGCTGCACTGGGAACTGGACCCCTGGCAACAGGTGCCCGGCTGCCTGACCTTTGGGAGAGGCACAGTGCTGACTCCGCTGGCAAGCCCCGCAGGGACGAGGCTGTTCCCATTGGAATAACTCAGCGCAGTGCAAGTCCCTCCAGGACTCCAGCCGCACCATTCTCTCCAGCTGGAGCGAATGCCCATGGGAGGGGCAGAGCCACCTCCGGCAGCTCAGGGCACCGCTCCTCCCAAGCGCCGGTGCCTCCTTCCAGGTGAGGGCCCTTTGGCACTCAGGACACCACATGCGTTAAGCTGAGAGGCAGTGAGGCAGGGCACTGGGGAGGCCTGGCTTCTGTTCCCAGCTGGGGGACCTTGGTCTGTTACATCCCCTCTCCAGCCCTCTTTTCCCTCCTGGCCCCTCTTTCTTGGCTGCTCCCAGCCTGACGAGGTGTTCGTACAGCACTGAGCACAGCGAGGGTCCCTTCCCAACGGTGAGTCTTGGGGCTACTGGCTGGGCTACACAGACGACATGAGCGATGGATAGGCTAACACGACTGCTGGCCATAGGGTCCCTGGGCTGCCACCGAATGCAGTGGGAGCGCCCGGGTCCCCTAGCAGCCCCTGGCCAGTTGGCATGAGTCCAGAAGAGGAAGGAACTGGAAAGTCCTGAGGCAAAGGCATGAAAACCAGGGGTCACAGACCCTCTTGTGGGGACACTGGACTGCTTGACGCTGGGCTTTCTGTTACCGCAGCGACCTGGCCGCAGAGCTGAGCTAGGGGAAGAGAGGCCCCTGGCAGCCCGTAGGCAGGAGCCGTACGGCGAGAGAGCTGCTCCAGCACATGAGGCCACCAGGCAGCGCCCCTGCAGGAGCAAGCCCCTGTCACATGCTGTCATGGCCAAGGCCAGGAATGCGCGCGACCACCTGTCTGAGCAGAGGGAGATCGCAGAGGCGGGCGCACTGGCAGTGGGCAGGATTATTCATCCAGAAACAAAGGCAGGAACCCCGGCGCTACTGACACGCCAGCCAAGTCCACTTCTCCCTGCACAGAGACACGGCTGGCTGCCGGCTGGCTGAACCGATGCCCCTTCTGGATCCACTGAGAACTGCGGCTGCAAACTCCCCTCCTTCGGCAATCGCGCACAAGCCTATTGCCTGGCAGGGCAGGGTTCCGCCGACAGACGAGAGCCCCGCTGCAGCTAGCCTGCGCACCGGCCCCAAGGCCCCTGTTGTGTGGCTTTTCTCCCCCTCTGCATGTAAACGGCGCGACCGTACCGCAGCACCGCCAGACTTCTCTGCTTCGATCTGCGACGCTGAGGCTCTCCGCTGCCCTGCACTTGAGTCTAACATGGACATCTTCCCAGTGCCAGCAGCCCTCGCGTCTCGGCCCCCCCACCACACCAAGGAGAGGAACAGACTGCCCAGCACACAGGCCCAGAGAGCCCTGCTTGGCCAGCCCCAGGCCAGCAATTATGGGGATGGATTCCTTGGCCAGGAAGCTGGGCATCTGTTCCTTGTCATGGCACTCCTGGCCCTGTGCGCCTCTTGGAGAAGGATGCTTATTAGCACCACTGCTTCCAGGTGGGGCCCCTGGCTCCACAGCAGAGGCTGGAACATCTCCAAGCCTGTTCCTCCTGGAGCAGTGGGAAGCTAGGCTCTTCCCTGGCTGTAGCAGCCTTGGGTACTTCAGGAACTCACCGGAGCAGTCTCTGAGCCATTAGCAAGGGTCTCTGAGAGCTCCTGGAGGGCGGGGGAAGTCCCACAGGACTGGAGAAGAGCAAACGTTGCACCTCTCCTTAGAAGGGGAACAAAGTGGACCATGGTCCAGTCAGCTTAACTTCACTACCTGGAACAAATGACTGAACAATCTGTGAGGGTAATGGGGTTATAATGAACAGCCAGCATGGATCTGCCAAGGACAAATCATGCCAAATCAACCTCGTTTCTGTCTCTGACCAGGTTCCTGGCCTAGTAGCTAGTGGGGAAGCTGCAGACACCAGAGATCTTGATTTTAGGAAGGCATCTTGCACAGTCCCATATGACATTTTCCTGAGCAAACTAGGGAAGCGTGGTCTGAATTACGTGAAGTGAGGTGTGTGCTGATTGCACACATTGTGAGAGCCATGTGTCCAATCACAGCGCTGCTGCGGCTCAACCGGTGCATCCCACAAATTCCAGGGACACGAGTGCAGTTAGCAAAACTCCCTTATTCTGGGTGACTGCCTTGGTCACGACAACCTTGTGGCCCACTGAGATGAAGGAGGGCCACTCGCATGGCCCACTCGCTAGCCTAGGCTGCCCTTTGCTGATTTAATCTGCAGCAAGGGAGATTTAGGTGAGATAACAGGAAACCCTTTCTAACCACAAACATAACGCTCTGCAATAGGCATCCAATGGAGGCTGTGGCATCCCATGGGTGGGGGTGTTTAAGAACAGGTTGGACAGACACCTGCCAGGGGTGGCCTAGGTTTACTTGCTCCTCCCTCAGCACTGGTGCTGAACTTGCTAACAGCTGGCGACCCCTTCCAGCCGGACGTTCCTATGCGCCCTACACTCTGGCTGCACAAGAAGATCTCACAGGGGCTTTTCCTCTCGCACTTGCACTGGATTCTGCTCCTGCCTGAGGGGCCAGGTGACGCTTCCAGGATGCTTCTCAGCGGAACATTCACACTCCATCGTAAGCATGGAACAAAAGCGCCAGGCTGCAGTGGAGAGGAGCGGCTGGGAGCCCCACTCCACCCTGCACTCACAACTCCTCGCCAGCCCCATATCGTTGTAGGCCCAGAAAAGCTCAGAATTCATCTCAAATGGAGGAAACGTCTTCCCATTAATCCCAGGCGCTGGTGACTCGGACGGCTCAGTCCCCAGGACCTGGTGCGGACAAAGCGAAGCACATCGGAGCGGAAATGAGAGGTCCCCGCTGCAGCAAAGCACATGGCCACATGCTGCGCAGCAGCCTTTCAGTGCCGTGGCAGGCTGGGAAATGCAGGCTGCTGCGTCGTGGCAGGGGCTGTTTGGAGCAGGAGATGAAAGGAAGTGCGAGGCTGAGACAGGCTGGGCAGCTTTCAGAAAGCCAATTGCTCCAAATGCAAAGGACTGGGCAGTCCTGGGTCGGGAAGAGAACAGGCTAGCCAGTGAGGAAGGAAGGTCAGAGTGAACGTGCATCCAAGGCTCGTGTTCTGCACGCAGGCCCTAGGAACTGCTCCATCGAGTGTGCTGTGGTGCTCGCATGCATCCTCCGGATGCTGCCTGCACCAGATTACACAAGGGTGGCTAGGGACACAGCAAACCCATGATGGTCAGGAGCACAAGGGGAGGGGGCTGTGCTGCCAGGGGCTCTACTGGACCAATCCTGACGAGAGCATGCTGAAAAGAGGTCAGCTGGGTTCCTCCTCTCCTGCGTCCTGGCCTAGCCTTGCTCTCGCCCTGGAGAGATGGCCTAGCCCTCGGGTTTCATTGGGAGAGCCTCCTTGGCACGCAGCTTGCAGGTGGTCTCCCTGTCGAAGCTCACAGAGCAGACGGTGACTCCCCTCTGACAACACTGCTTCCAAACCCACGTTTATCCCCTGCGCTTGCCAAGAGCCTCCTTGATTCCAGTGGGCACGGCTCCCTGCAGGGGGGCTGGAGTCACTTCTCTGCCTCCTTCAGGCAGGGCCCTCCAATCACCCCCTGCTGCTTGCATGCCTGGGAGGTGTCCAAGCTTCTCATGATCATTAAACCAAGCCTGGCCCAGAAGCATAACTGTGCCATGGGCACAGAAAGGAGGCAGTGGAGGGAAAAGCTTTTCTTGGACCAGCTTCTGTTGGGGATAGAGATGAGCGTCCAGGCTCCTCCTCAGGCCTGGGAAAGGTGTGCAGAGCGTCACAGCTAAAGACAAGCAGGGACACATCGAGGTGAAGTGGCCCATAAACACCCCTGCAGTCACAGAACACACTGGGGGTCCCTGTGTTACTGATGGCTGTTCAGTCCACCATGTTTAGTATCTAGCTAAGTTTGAATGTAAGCTTCCTGGTGCTTCTTTCGAAGACGCTGTGCAGGTTGCCTCTGAGGGTAAGGCCTGAGATGCCAACTCTGGAGTGGTTGCTGTGTGATGTGCTCACTCACAGGTGACAGGGAGCTTTTGTCTTTCCTGACTTTCCTGTGTGACCCCTCTAGTAGGGGAGCTATGCCTGCTCAGTCATTCCCCGCATCCCGCACCCTGCTCTGAAGAGCAAGTTGCTGGAGAACTCGAGCTCTCGCTCCCATAACTTAGGCCTAGTCTACATTATGCTCCCCAGTCAATTTAAGATACGCAACTTCAGCTACCAAATAGTCGACATACTTCGACCCACGTACCGAGGTGTCTTCCAGACAGTAAAGTTGGTGTGAGCTGCTCTCCCGTGGACTCCGCCTACTCTCCTCATCCTGGTGGAGTACTGGAGTCAATGAGAGAGCGCTCGGAGGTCGATTTATCATGTCTAAGCAGATGTGATAAATCAACGGCTGGTAGATCAATTGTTGCAGCGCGGATCCACTATGTAGTGGAGACAAGCCCTTAGCGTCTTTCTCCAGCTGGTGTTATTTCCAAGACTGACATCAGCCTGAAACATGGCCAGGACTGCGAATGAAGAACTGATGTTACTCTTCTTGAAGCAAGCCATGGTGGATGAATAAATATACATCCTAACTAAATGCCTCCTTTTGTTTCGATAGTTATTTGTGCAGAATTAAATCTGCATGAGGTTTACCAACAGAAAGACTTCCAGGGCCTCTCAGAAACAGGCCATGGTACTGTTTCCCCAGGGTCTGGTAAGACATGGGGTTAGTGGGATTTCTTGTCTTCTGGGAAAATCTTTCATGCAGCATCTACAAAGATCACTGCATTGCAGGACTGCAGCTGCTGTTGTCCGGGTGGAGACCAGGCAGTGATGGAAAACGTGTGCAGTGAGCAGGGAACAAGTGCTGGGCTCTAGAAGGGAGATGTACATAGAGGCACACAAGAAGCACATAGATTAGGTTGCTGGTGCTAGGGCCGTCCTTACCAGTACGCAGAATACACAGCTGTGTAGGGTACCTGAAAATTTGGGGCACCGCTGGGTCTTAATGCCCTCCCACCTGCCTCTCCCTATCCCTGCTCTGTGGCTCCGCTTTCTCCAGAGAGGAGCTGGTTAACTACAAGTGCCATAGCCTGCCAGCCCTCTTAGCAGCACATTGAACCTGTGAAAGAGCCATTCCAGTGGTAATGAAGCCATTGAACAGGCATTTGCCAACCCAGGTATATCCTGTCAGTTTCTGGATTTACTGTGTTATTCGACAGGCGCTTAGTTTAAAATTTGTTTTAAAAACATTTCATTAGTGTGCTGCTGAAGATTATAAAATCACGTCTCTTAAAAGTTGCCCTCCTTAAGCTGCCATTGGGGTTAGGGGCACCAGTTCAATAGTGCTGCGTATGGCCCCATAAATCCTACCTGGTGCTATGAACATCTGACACACATCCTTCTTCATGCCATGGCTAGGGTTCAGGAATAGGGGTGACTTAACTATTTAAAAATCAAGGGAATAAGATGCAAAGTCTGTTTCTTTGGAGCCCAGCGAAGTAGGACTGCTGCAGGACACTCAGGCGAGGCTAAGGCAATCTGGCCAGCCAGGCGGAGAAGCCAATGCAGAGCATGAAGATCTGAAGGAAGCTGTAGTTACTCCAGTATGCACCACATGGGCAGCAAGACCAAAGCAAATCATCTGGAACTAATTGCCTAGGGAGGTTGTGGAATCTCCATCACTGGGGATATTTAAGAGCAGGTTGGAAGAGACACCTGTCAGGGATGATCTAGATGGTGCTTGGTCCTGCCGTGAGGGCAGGGGACTGGACTCGATGACCTCTCGAGAGCCCTTCCAGTTCTAGTGTTCCATGATTCTATCTCCCATGCCCTGCACAAGCTGCCCCATAGCATCTGGCTGCAGACCTTTAAAGCCTTCACTTCGCTGGAGATCAGTTCTCTTGGACTCACCTTTTTCTCGGCCACGGTAGCACTCCCAGAAGCAGTGAACCTGTGGCTGCATTGCAGCAGCAAAGCCAACGGGTGAGAAGAATGACACGTGGCCATCACAGAAGGAACTGGCACAGCTCTTCATGCAGGCAGTCCATCATTATCCCATCTAAGGTCACTACACATAGGAAGTATGAATTCCAATGATGTGATTTTGCAGCAAGTGGCTTTCACTGCACACTGAAAAGAAGCTGGTGTCACTGCTCTCTTGGGCTACGTCTACACTGCTGAGTTTTTGCGCAAGAAAAAGTACAGTAGATTGTCAGAAGACAGGGCTTTTTGGGCAAGAGTTTTTCTTCTTTCTACGAGGAATAAGTCTTTTTGCGCAAGAGCTCTTGTGCAAAAAGGCGCGTGTGGACGGACAACAGGTTTCTTGTGCAAGAAACCTGTATCGGAAAAAGCACAGGCGCTCTGATGGCCATTCTGTGAATGGCCATCAGAGCTTTCTTGCGCAAGAGTGTCCATGGCAGTGTGGACACGCTCTTGTGCAAAAGCACATGGCAGTGTGGATGCGCTCTTGCGCAAAAGCACACGGCAGTGTGGACTCTTGTGCAAAAGCACATGGCAGTGTGGACGCGCTCTTGCGCAAAAGCACATGGCAGTGTGGACTCTCTTGCGCAAAAGCACATGGCAGTGTGGACGCGCTCTTGCGCAAAAGCACATGCCAGTGTGGACTCTCTTGTGCAAAAGCACATGGCAGTGTGGACGTGCTCTTGCGCAAGAACTTTTTGCGAAAGATCTAGTTCTTGCGCAAGAAGCCTGCAGTGTAGACGTAGCCTTGGGGTTAACAATAGAACGATTCACTGAACTTTTCCTGTCAGGAAACAAAGAGGTGACCTTGTGGCTAGTGGTGTGCCAAACCGTGCTGGTGAGATCATAACTGACAGTCAGAGGGACTCTGGCTGAGGTTGAGTAGCAAGAACCATCTGTTCCTTTGCTGAAAATCAGCTGGTTACTATTGTAACCGGAACAAAACAGCAAACATGCGAATTCCAGCATTAACAAAGGATCAAACGCTTGAGAATTTTTAAAATATTCATTTGATGAAAAAAAGACATAGGTAATAAACTGCAATCGTCCGCTAACATGCTCCCAGTGCACGGCACACTCCTGTCACTCGCATCTATTGTTCATGGGAATCCTTAATCCACTAACTAATCACAGCCTGATAAAACCATCACAGCCTGGCCGTTCTTTCCTCTCCAGGTGCTGGTCACACTACAGGGCCTCTCGTAACCCTCAGGAGGCATGAATGGAGAAATTAGCTTCTCCGCCGTGCATAACAATGGATTCATACTCTCATATGAAAACACATTGGGCAGGAAATTATTTTAGTGAAGAGCCAAACCATTCACCCTCCCAGGAGCTGGGGATTGGACAAGTCCCAGCACCTCTCTGACTCACCTTCCCCACGAGGAGAGTTGGGCCAGTGAGATGCATCCACCTGTGCCTGGGGGGAAGCAAGACAGAGTTAGCTCCCACCCTGGCAGACACCTAGCAAGAGACCATCTCCGACCCAAACAGCTTCCAGGCCTTGCGGACAGATGGAGAAGGGGTAGGAGGGAGGGAGGAAGGACACAGCCCTGTTTGTACAGATGATGAGAGATTAAGTGACATGCCCAGGGTCACATTGGGAGTGTGTGGCAGAGGCAGGACCGGAACCCAGGGAAATACATATGAGAGCTCAGAGTCATGCAGCTGGAGAGAGCACAAGCTGAGATGCAGCTTTCACCTCCCTCTCCCCCCCTGCCACCTCAGTAGGAGACACACTGCATGTCCACTCCCATCTTTCCCAATACCTGGCTCAGCACGACCAGCACAAAACCCTCCAGTGTGCGTAGAGCAGCAGCCAGGCTCCACGTACAGAGCCTGGCGCTCAAGGGAGGTGGGGTGACAGCAAGACTGGCCAGCCTGCCAGGGAAGCAGAGCATGCTGGGGCCAGCCAGGGTCCCAATGTGCTGGACAATCTTAACACACAACGCTGGCCCTTGCCCCAAGGGCGGAGAGGCCACTGCTCTCTCCTTGCAGTGTCAGCTTGAGGGGTAACTCCAGCGTTGCCTCTTTTCCCCTCCCCCAGCCTCTAGCTCCACTGCTGCGCCGCTTTACACATTGGCCAGCTGGCCCCTCGTGGGGGGTACTGCCAAGTGCCCAAGCTAACACTGCTCATGCCATTGCTCCATGATGCTCCGGCACTGGCTGCAGGGGGCTGCTAGGCTCAGGTGAGCATAGAGAACGTGAGCCAATAGTGCAGTTCTGAGCCTGTTGAAGTAAGGGATGCAACTCCAGCTAGGTAAACAGCGTAACTGGAATCCACATACCTTAGTTCAAGTTACCACAGTGTTCCCATTGCAGGGGGGCGTGAGAAACTCTCCCACCCACTTCCTTACTCCTCACAACCCGCTGGAGTACCGGTGCTGACAGGAGCACGATCAGTGGTCGATGTAACGGGTCGAGAGATCGATCCCCACGCTGATCTCCTGGTAAGTGTAGACAAGGCCTAAGTCACTGACTTGCGGTGTTAGCCCCGTGCTCGGAGCAGACTCTGCTTCCTGCTCTCACAGATTGCTCCCCTCCTCGCACACGCGGATCAGACCTGGGGCTGGCAGGAGAGGCACCGAGCCAGGTGCAAGCTGCATTCCCGTATGGGCTGTTTGTGCCGGTTATTGCCTCCTGCCAATGCACACATGCCTATGGCTAATGTCCCATTACATCTCAACCGCCTGTTCCTAATAAGCAAAATCAGCTTGGTCTCGGGGCCAAGTGACATGGGAAATCATTGCAAATTACAATGATAATTCATTGGAGCAGCGTCTCTTCATGCCACGGGCTACAGAGTCAGGAAGGGGAACGCACACACGCTGAATGCATTCGGCACTCCAGGCTGGGATGAACCACGGTCTTGTACTTGGACTTAGAAGCAAAGATGAGCAGGTTCCTTGTTCTATGTGAGGCTTTGTATCACTGTACCCCCGAGAGGCCACTACAAAGATCTGGGCTCTGTGGAGGGGGCGCTGCTCACACACGGGAAGTCAGGCCCTGCCCTAAGCACACAAATCTGACGGGGGAAAACTGAGTCACAGAGCAACTTAACTTGCCCAGTGACATGGGGAGCTTGGTGAGGGAGAGGCTGACCAGGCCGCAGGCTCCAGAGGAACCCGAAGCAGCGAGCATCCCCAGAGCTGCAGGGAGGGGGGTCCTGCTGGGCAGCCAGGCACCCAGGCTGGCTTGTTGCTCTAAGATCTTTTCTCTGAACTGCTTTGCTGAAAGGAGGCTGCCTGGTCACTGGGAACCCCAGTCCCTGCCCCGCGGGGTCTGCACACACGGCTGGCCTGCTGAAGCCACTGCAGCTGGTGCCCAGGGAGAACGCAGAGCTGGCTGACACGAGCTGACGAGCTGAGACAGCGGGAGGGCTGGGAGGTGCAGCCCCCAGGAACCATGGCGGGAGTTGAAGAATTCTGTGTCTGTCTCCATCCCGGGATCCTGCAGCCCACCGGGGTTACAAGGCAGCCCAGCAAACTGCAGTCCCGGGCGCCCCCTGGCGTGTGCTGCGGAGAACGCCCTCGTTCTGCTGAAACAAAAGGCAGGACTATGCAGCACTTCAAAGACTAACAAGATGGTTTATTAGGGGATGAGCTTTCGTGGGCCAGGCCCACTTCCTCAGTCTGGCCCCCGAAAGCTCATCCCCTAATAAACCATCCTGTTAGTCTTTACAGCGCTGCATAGTCCTGCCTTTCGTTTCAGCCAGACCAGACTAACACGGCTACATCTCTAGTACTTGTTCTGCTTGGCATTACAGTGGGAGCTGCCAGGCTGGCTCCTCCCTGGAGCAAGGGTGCCTCAGACCGGTGGGACGGACTTTGCTGCAATACAGGCAATGAGCCCCCAGCCTCCCAGCTGTCAGAGTCCAAGCCCCTCTGCCACGCACGGAGAGGCCTGTGCTGCAGGACAACGGGAAGTTCCGCACGATAGAACCTCCAGCACAGGTTTCCTGGCACCAGGTGGCCCAGCTTCACAGGCCTGGCCACAGCCACCTCTGCAGCATGGCCGGAGGGTGCGCCTGCAAGCTGGGCCGCGCTCACAGGCCCTGCCCTTTGCATCTCAGCTCAGTGTCCAGGAGAGCAAGTGTTTGCAGTGGCAGGAGAGCGGGAAGGAAGGGCGTTGCCACCCCCAGCTCTCGCTGCTGCTCTTGCTCACGTCCCAAAGGGAATGGACGCTTCTCCCGGCCCAGCCCCCACTTCTCTCGCCAGCCAAGCGGCCGTGCAGC
The DNA here is from genome assembly GCA_019425775.1 of Rafetus swinhoei. Classification (NCBI taxonomy): domain Eukaryota; kingdom Metazoa; phylum Chordata; order Testudines; family Trionychidae; genus Rafetus; species Rafetus swinhoei. The sequence goes on along the minus strand of JAFJHL010000175.1, from coordinate 1,055,606 downwards.
TGCTTTGCTACAGTGCACGTCCTCTGCCTGGAAGTGGCTGCTAAGCGAGTTTGCAGTCATAGAAAAAGCCAACCCTGAGAACCCGTGTCACTTCCTTAGTGTGGCTCGCTGGGGAAGGGGGGATCGCCATGTGCCTCCCTGCATTAGCTCTGGCTGGCCCAACAGGGAGCACTAGAGATTAGCCCGGGATCACTCCAGCCTGCATGGCAGCTCGAGCATCGCTCTGCGCCTCTGGCATCCTTGCTCAGCTGAAAGCCTCTCCCAGCCCCACAGGCCCTCACTGCCAGCCTGGCCGCTCGCTTGCAGCGACCTGGCTCCAGGCAGACCGGCCCAGGAGCACTCGGGGGTGATCTGCTGCAAAGGACAAGGGCAGAACTGCTTGGGCACCGAGCTTAGCGGCAAAGAAGAGCACTAGAGCACTGGAGCATGGAAGGTGGGGAAGGGCCCAGCACGGCTGGCTGGCTCTGCAGAGGAAGCCGAGTGCAGGGCTCTGCCAGCATCCGCCTGGGACCAGGCAGCTAAGCCAGTGCTCCTTCTCACAGGCAGGCACGCCCCCCCCAGAATGGAGCCTAGGTTCACATAACCCCGCCCTTCCTTTCAGGAGCCTTCCCACCCAGCCTGTGCCACTCCAGGCTCCCCCAGGGCTTCTTTGTAACTTCCCAAGCACTCAGAGCACCCAGCAGAGCCCAGGACACCCACCTGCGTGCACAGCCTCTCCGCAGCCAGCCCAGAGCCCCAGTGGGGCCCATTTCCCTGGCCCTGGCAGCGCAGGGACAACGGTGCCCGTGTGGCAAACTAGAGTTCGCAGTAATTGCTGTCAAACAGCGGAGCCACTTCCAATGCCTTGAAACACCTGGACAGTGGGTGTCACTGGCTGGCAACCCCCACGTGGCCAGTTCTCCATCCCTGCACAGGCACAGGCACTGGAGCAGCCTGTTTCTTCTGCTTACGGGGCCGGAGAGGCCCCTTGCCGGGAGGATCTGTTCCCGCTCTTCCCATTCCCAGCATCTGGGCAGCTCTCCAGGCTCTGACTCTTGGCCTCCTTCTCCGAGCAGACGTTTGTGTGCAACCTAATATTCCACAATAGAGCCGCCTGCTTCTCTGTGGCCCCAGGATCCATCCCAGCAGGGTGTCTTCTCTTAGCCAACTCCCAGCAGCCCTGCAATCCCAGCTGGCTGCCGGCAAGCACACCCAGAAGGCTGGGATTGGAAAGGGTCTTGCCTGCCCCATGTAGACATCAAGGCCCCAGCTCTCCAGAGCGACCCCAGATTCTGGGGACTTGCTGGGGCACTACGTGAACCCTTACTGCTCCAGCGGAGACAGCAAGAGCCGCAGGAGCCCAGTCCCTCTGACGCTCCGGCCCCAGGCATCTCTGCTCAGCTGCCAAGATGCGGGCCCACTACCAGGCCTGTCCCTGCTGAGATCAACTCTTCTGCCTAGGAGAGCCCCGGCCCAGGGCCGCTCACACGCCAGCAGTTACTCTGACTGCAGCAGAAGGGTTATTTTTATTCGGCTAAAATGTATATCCGAGGAGAAAATCTCAGCTCTGCAAATTCATCACTCGGCTCTGCCTAGGCTTTCCAATCCGGAACTGGGATTAGAGTCGGAATCATTCCCTCTCTCCAACCCCCATGTGCTCCTTCCGAAGCAGCTGGGGTAATTTCATCTTGCTGTTGGGGTCACTGGGCATGATCCTAGGTAACTCGGAGGAGTGGAAGATCAAAAGAATCGATGAAGCGCCCCCGCTCTAGGCCCAAGCACCCTAAAAGCATCCCCCTTCCCTTCCCCAGGCATAACTTTTCTCTGGCCCGCTGGTGGCTGGGAACAGCAAGACAGACCTTGAGGTTGCCTAGTTACTATCAGTGGTATAGAAGAAGAATTCAGATGTGTCTCTGTAGAGGGGAGGAGGAGGATAGGGCTGGCAGCATGTCCCAGCGTGGGAATCTTGCTACAGTTCACTATTTTCCTGCAAGTAAACAACCTGGGTATATAAGGAGGGAAAACTGCTTACGTTGGGTGTGCTTGATCTGAGATGTCTAGTCTCCTGGCACCTATTTGAGCGTTCAAATAAACTTTTTATGCTTCTCCACACCGGTGTGTTTATTGGAGCGCACACTGGGAACCGAACCCAGCTGTTGCCTCCCTCGGGCACTCTGTGCCGGCAACATTGCTAAGCCTGGAGCGAAGTTTCCAGCACTACACACCGGTTGGGCTGCTGTTACTGTCAGAGCCCATATTGCAGCTGCCTTCGGGCAGAGCTGGCAGCACATCCTGCACGGAGAGCAGACAGACATTTGCTATGGACGGCAGTCCACTGAGAAACCATTTCCCAGTTCTCAAGCACTTCCTCTAAACTCTCTGACCTTGGCATGGGTGGGCCAAACACCCTCCTGGGTCCATCCAGGTCAGCATGGGGGTGTCTCTGTGTGCACTTGCGGTTCTGTGAGTGTGTGCCTGTGGGGAAGAATAGGCCGCTCACAGTCTAGGCTCTGTCAGCTGTATGGATAATTTGAGGCCCTCAGCCTCCAGGACTGTCCGGCTGTTCTTAAGGAACCTGCAGCTGTGCTGGGCCAGACTGATATGCACAGGGCCAACTGCCAGCAAACCCACTTAGCGGGGAGGTTCCAAACCAGCGCCGGGAAGAGCAAAGGGCAGGCTCAATGACTGAAGAGCAGAAGGGGTCTCACTGGCTCGTTGCTAATACATCAATAACGTGCTGGCGGCAACTGACGGTTAAGGGCATCAGCAGCAATCTGTTCCCTCACCAAAGGCAGAGTGACAGCAGCTAGGGGCCCTTTCTTCAGCCCAGAGCCCAGCTCCATTCCCACCCTGCCTCCCTTGGGCCATTTCTCCTGCCCCCAATGGGACGTGCCTCTCAGCTGGGGGGAATGCAGAGCATGGCTTTTCGGGGGCTGGGGTTTTGCTCTGTTGGAACCAAGAGTTGGGCTTCCGAGGTCCCCTGGTATGGACTCACTGCAGGACCTCAGCCAAGTCACCTAGAGCATGCCTGTGCTGCAGAGATAACTTGGGTGATCGGCACCAGGCCTGAGACCATGGTTAGCCCAGCCCAGGGGCAGCTGCCCCAGTGCAAAGCCCTCGCCTAGGTACTGTGTCCTCACTGGTGCTGCGCTTGCCAAGGAGAATCGCCAGGGCCCGGGAACACGGCCCATAGTTCCTGGGGCTGCAGGGAGCTGAGCACTGTGAATTATGGGAGAACTGGTCAGCCATTCTGTGCACATGGGAAGAACTGTGGGAAGGCGCTGGCAGAGTCTCAGCCTGTGTCCTCACTACAAAAGTGGGCAGGTTACCAACCTAAGCAAAAGCAGAACCCGGGCTCTAAAGTGAGCCTACCACCAACAGGGCCAGCTAGCCCGGCTCAAGAGCGCCACGGAGCTCAAGGGGAAGGGGATGTGAATTTGGGATGTATTTTTCAGTCCGCAAAGGGACCCATCTTTTTCTCAATACTTTATGTACCAAGTGTGCGATTGCCCAAGCCACTCCAGGCTACCTGGAATTCCCCTCCAAACCTCCTTTTGCAGGGGGAACCCTCAGCAGCCAGCTTGTTCCCGGAGAGATTAACCAAACCAATTTCTAGCCCTTGTGTGTGACAGGGGCTGGTGTGAAAGTGCCACTTTTATTCTTTGGGGGAGCTTCTGATAAATAAAATACAGCAGCCGCCAGCCCAAATTTTGCAACTAGAAACAAGACAAACGGGCCATGCTCAGTCTCTGCTCTGTTGGTCTCTCTCAGGAGCTGGCTATCTGACTGTAGAAAAAGACAGACACACAACAGCCAGAAGATGCCAAGATGAACCCATGTTCAGAAGATACAGATATTTACGCTAGTGCCACACGCCTGTCATGAACATTCCAAAGCCTCATTAGTGACAAGTGAGTTCAGCTGCACTGCACACATGGCGCCAGGCCAGGGGGCTGACGCTGCGCCGTGCTGCAGGGCCCGTGCCATGTGACTCCTGGAGGCTGTTGCTAGTGCATAGAAGTTCATTTTCACACCCTGGTGCGCCCCTGAATTCCATTTTGGTTCCCGCACCTCCATTCCAATGAGCGCAGGCAGGGAACTGCGCATCAAAGAGCTGGAATCCAGCCACATTTCAGAAGAAGACAGCAGAACAGTGACAGTTTTCTGGCACCTTCAGGTGGTCTAAAACTATCAATATTTATAGCCTGCTCCACTAAGCTCATTAAGGATTAATGCCAAGGAATAAAGGAAGCCAGGGGAGTGGGAAGGTCCCTGTGTGTTAATAAATCCAGCTGCGGTGAAGGGGGACTGCAAAGCTTTGGGAGGAGGATATAAGAGAGTCCCAAGTCACTAACAAAACATGGATAACTTACAAGGGAGGAATGTGCTTGGCAGTCCCCAGTGGCTGTGTTTCTGCTCCAGGAGTTTTTGTGGGGCAGTTCTCTGGCCAAGGTAACAAGGGGTCAGATCCAATGATCACAATGGTCCTTTCTGGCCGTGGAACCTATGAAACAAAATCAACCTTCCACACTTATCCACCAAAGCCAGGATCAGCCCAGGAAACGAGGGGAAGCCCCAGACTGCCAAGAGGTCAGCCGGCAGGATCGGCTCCCTTTGCAGGATCAGGCCCAGGGCGCAGGCAAGTAAATGCTGGCAGAAGTGTTGGTTACTGTTTGACAGCACGGCTTCCTTGCAACCACACAGACACTCTGGATGCTGCTAACCTGCACTTTTCTTTTTGTCAGAAAATATTCACCACTCATTTTAATAGCAGTGAAAATGCCCCAGTTGATTACTTGTCAGTTACTGTATCTATTCCAGTAGCACCACAAAGCATTGAAACAGGATCAGGGCCTATTTCTGCTAAATACTGTGTACAATATAGAGCCAGTCTCTGCCCCCGAGAGCTGCCAGTCTAACCCGGCAAGACAGACAAAGTCTGGGGGAAAAGCTGTCAGCAGAGTGGAGGGGTGACAAACCTCAGGATGCTGCATTTTTTAAATTATGATGATTTTTTAAATTTAATAATAAAATGAAGCTTTGTCTGATGCACCATACCGAGTTCCAGGGGATGTACAGATTCCAAACTCGTGATGTCCTGCAGGGATCCATACTGGGACCAATCCTATTCCACCTATTCATAAATGATCTGGACAAAGGGGTGAACAGTGAGATGGTAAAATTTGCAGATTATACTAAACTGCAAAATATAGTTAAGTTCAAAGCAGACTGTGAAAAGCTTCAAAAAGATCTCACCAAACTAAGTGACTGGGCAACAAAATAGCAGATGAATTTTAATGTTGATCAATGCAAAGTAACACATATTGGAAAACATAATCCCAACTATACACATGAAACGATGGGGACTAAATTAGCCATTACCATGCAAGAGAGAGATCTTGGAGTCACTATGGATGGTTCTCTGAAAACATCCACTCAGTGTGCAGCGGCAGTGAAAAAAGCAAATAGAATGTCAGGAATCATTTAAAAAGGAATAGAGAATAAGAGAGAATATTTTACTGCTTCTATATAAAACCACCCACATCTGGAATATTGCATGCAGATGCGGTCATCTCATCTTAAAAAAATATATTTTGGCATTGGAAAAAGTCCAGAAAAGGATAACAAAAATGATTAAGGGTATGGAACAGCTGCCGTACGAGCAGATATTAATAAGACTGGGAATTTTCATCTTGGAAAAGAGACGACTAAGGGGGGATATGAGAGTGGTTTATAAAATCATGACTGGTGTGGAGAAAGTAAATAAGGAAAAGTTATTTACTTACTTCCATAACACAAGAACTAGAGGTCACCAAATGAAATTTATAGGTAGCAGGTTTAAAACAAACAAAAGGAAGTATTTCTTCATTCAATGCCTAGTCAACCTGTGGAACTCCTTGCCAGAGGATGTTGTGAAGGCCACAACTTAAACAGGATTCAAAAAAGAGCCAGATAATTTCTTAGAGGATAGATCCATCAATTGCTATTAGCCAAGATGGGCAGGAATGGTGTCTTCTGTTTGTCAGAATCTGGGAATAGGCAACAGGGGATGGATCACTTGATGGTCACCTGTTCTGTTCATTCCCTCAGGGGCACTTAGCATCAGCCACTGTTGGAAGACAAGATACTGAACTAGATGGACCTTCGGTCTGACCTAGTATGGCCATTCTTATGTTCAAACACTGACTGCTTGCGCTCAGCTGTATAGATGCTTCCCCATCCAGTCACTGTGATGCCATAGCCCTGTGGGAATTCCAGTGAAAAACTAACATTTTCCCATCCACCAGTACCTTAATGAACCTTGCCACTGCCTGAAGTCACATAAGCCAATTTGGATCCCCACATTTAACCTTCAACAAAGCTACTTCAATCCTTGTCGAGCTTGGAAAGCCAAATGGAGTTCACAAGAAGTTACAAATAAGCACTTAGTAAAAGACCTCCCGATGCAGAAGATCCCTGGCTTCAACCTCCAACAAAACTCATGGGCAACTTATTGCACATCTGCTCCAGCCACGGCAGATGCGGATACTTGCTGCACATATGGAAAAGACTCCCTAGTACCCAGAGCAGACCATGGAACACATAACTACGCAGTGCCTGCTTCACAGATAGAAAGGAGGCATCACAGCAATACACTCTGCTACTGCAGACACAATGATCTTGCGTCACATCTGAATGTAAAATTGTCATTGTTGTTGTTCTCCATTTACATCAGCCAGACAAAGAAGAATCCCAACAAACTAGCTGCCTTTGTTCCAGCTTCCCAAGGCCTAGGATGCGGGATTGGTCCATGAGAGGGGCACTAGCATTTTCCCTTGATTTCCTTTGCTTTGTCTCCATGCCAGCAGCTCCCTTTCTGTGCATGACACCTGCAGAGAAGGAAGTTAACCTCCTGCCTTCAGGGCTTCCAAGCAGCCAGAGTGCGACAGAAACCACTGGCTCATTGCTGCCTAAGGCCTGCTCTGTGCCACATTTCCCTGAAGATGAGCAATTCTCTCCAAGCCCTCAGTCATTAGCTGGAGTGTGTGGCTGGTTTAGCATCTCCTGGCTGTGGACCCACGTGGTCAACAGGAAAATTAATATCAACAATGAAAGGTGAGAGCAGAGCTGGCACAGACACCTGTCCCCTGCATCCCAACATTGTCCCCTCTCCATGGACTGTGCCATTTGCATTGGCAGCAGTTGCATTTATAGCCCAAAAAGCTGCTTCCTGGCTGAGTGGCAGATCTCTCAGCAGCTGGAATGCAGCACACAGCTCACTGGGACAGTCACTGGCCCCCTTGCAGAGGCTCATGGACCAGGGGCTCGTTGCCGTCAGCACGTTATTGATGTATTAGCAACCAGCCAGTGAGACCCTTTCTGCTCTTCTGTCGTTGAGCCTGCCCTTTGCTCTCCACCACCTGCACTTGATTTATCTGAGTCTGCACCAGGGAAGCAGTTTCTATGCATGCTGCGATGCTGCCCAGCACTGTCACAGCTGAACGGGTCACATGGGACATTCTGGCTGGGGTGGGATCAGCCACTGTCATCTGGCTCATAAGAGGCACAGCACGCTTAGACCCTGAGGGTATGTCTAGACTACATGGCTCTGTCGACGGAGCCATGTAGATGAGTTTACTAGACATAGGAAAATGAAGCGGTGATTTAAATAATCACCGCTTCATTTAAATCAAAATGGCCGCAGCGCTGTGCCGATCAGCTGTTTGGCGGCATGGCGGGGCAGTCTGGACGCGCCGCGGTCGACAAGGGAAGCCTTTGTCGACCACTCCGGCAAAGCTCATTTCACGAGGCACAACGGAGCAGTCGACAAAGGCTTCCCTTGTCAACCGCGGCGCATCCAGACTGCCCCGCTGTACTGCCAAACAGCTGATCGGCTCAGCGCGGCGGCCATTTTGATGTAAATGAAGCGGCGATTATTTAAATCGCTGCTTCATTTTCCTATGTCTAGTAAACTCATCTACATGGCTCCGTCGACGAAGAAGAAGTGGGCTGTGCCCACGAAAGCTCATGATCCCATCTACATGTTTTGTTAGTCTACAAAGGGCTACCAGACCTTTTGTTGTTTTTCTCCTGTGGAGCTGGAATGCCACCAGAGATCACACCTAGCGGGTGTTCCTCCTTTCCTGTTCAGCCAGCTGGGAACACCACGACATTCCGATGCGGGCTGCTGTCCTCAGTTGGTGGTGCGAGAGGGAGCAGCTGCACATGGTCCTTCACATGGCACTGCTGTGCTCAGATCACTCTGTAGGGCAGCAGGCAGGCCTGATTCTGCTGTCCTTTGCACTGGTGCATAGGCAGCGAGTTAACTTATAGGGGCCAAGGTGCTCAGAGTCGGGGGCTAGGTCCCGCAATGCTAACTGCAACACAGACTGTGATGAATTGAGAAGCTGGGAGCAGCACAGCCTTTGCAGCAGGAGTTTGTTTATAAAAAAATGCACGGTGATTAAGGTAACAAAAGACTTATTTTTAAAGTGAACTAAGGATCACCTGAGGATCCCAAAAGCATTGTCTGGAACTCCAGTGAAAGGATAAAAAAACAAAAGGTGAGCTAGCAGGGGAGTTTTGCTGCATAGCTGAGAGGCAGAGTTCGAGGGGAGCTAGATACACTTGACATTCTATAAGCTTCTTTAAAAGCAAAAGCACCTGATTAAAAAAAATAAACCTCCAGAAAGGATAAGCTCTAGGGCTGCGTCTAGATTGGCAAGATTTTGCGCAAATACTTTTAACGGAAAAGTTTTTCCGTTAAAAGTATTTGCACAAGAGAGCGTCTATACTGGCATGTGCCTTTGCGCAAAAGATTTGCTTTTGCGCAAAAGCGTCCGTGCCAGTGTAGATGCTCTCTTGCGCAAGAAAGCTCCGATGGCCATTTTAGCCATCGGGCTTTCTTCAAGAAATTAATGTTCCTGTCTACACTGGCCCTCTTGCACAAGTATTCTTGCGCAAGAGGGCTTATGCCTGAGCGGGAGCATCAAAGTATTTGCAAGAAGCACTGATTTTGTACATTACAAAGTCAGTGTTCTTGCGCAAATTCTCGCGGCCAGTGTAGACAGGCGGCAAGTTTTTGCGCAAAAGCGGCTGCTTTTGCGCAAAATCTTGCCAGTCTAGACACACCCTAGGAGTATAAAGAGAATGCCGGGAGAAGCCTATCAACAGAGTGGGGGCTATCCTGTTTCTTGTATCCAATGCAGCATGTATGATTACCTGCCTTATGGGCAGGTGGCGCATGTTGCATTCGGTGCAAGGCGCTCCTGGCTCTCAGGGACTGGGGGCTTTTACTGGAAGAACTAAGAGAGGCAGAGAGGTACACAGCTGAGCAGTTCCACCTGCAGTCAGACAGCCTCTGTGCTGTTGAGGAGGGTGAAAGGCTCAGGGAAGGAGAACATCCAATTGGAACAGAAGGAAATAATCCCATAGTTGAGACCTTCCTTTCAGATGATGCCGTGGTATCCTCTTGCATTAAGGATTCCTCTCCGGGAAGGGAACTCCCGTTATTAGGATGAGAGAGGTGTTAAATGTGGGGGATTCGATCATTAGAAACATAGACAGCTGGGTTTGTGATGACCAAGAGAACTCCATGGTGACTTGCCTGTCTGGTGCAAGGGTTGAAGATCTCTTGAGATATCTAGATAGATTTATGTGTAGTACTGGGGAGGAGCCAAATGTGTGGGCATGAATCAGAGAATAAAAGAACTGGAAGGGATCTTGAGAGGTCATCAAGTGCAGTCCCCTGCCCTCACGGCAGGACCAAGCACCTGATTTTCCCTGACAGATGTTTATCCAACCTTGTAGGGAAGCCTGGACAGCCCTCCCGTGACCAGAACAACGCCTGCATTGTCAGGCCTTGTCCAAAGTATGGATCTCTAACAACGCAAACCCTAGGCCTGTCTCAAATCTGGTGCACGTAAGCATGCAGATAAAGTGGGGGAAGCTTTGAGAGGCAGGAATGCTTGCACAACCATGCAGAACTGTCTAGTACTGCGAGATCAGGCCACAAAGACCAGAAACAACCTGGTACTAGCACATCCTATTTTTGATAAGCTGAAAATTTCAGAGACAGCTAAAAAAGCTGTTAATTAAGCGCTTTTGCAATACCCTAAGCAGCAAAATGAATCCTAAATATTGGCATAGTAGGTATCTTACATGATATGTAGTTGATTGGTAGATATTACTAGAACGACCAAGTCGAGTATAAATACAGGTGTAGAAAAGAATTAGTGAGAGGGAGTGAGCAGGATTGACCCACAGGTCCTGCTCATTGTAACTAGAAGTAATGGACCCCTTCACACCGGCTGCAGCAGTGCAAGGTGTCCCAATGCATGGGAATCAAAAGGACCACGATCTCCTGCCTAGTACTGTAGGTAGCATACGGGTGAAGTGTAAGTAAAGTAGGCTTAATTATTGTATTATAATAATCTTCTATTAATTGCTTTTGCATTGCTTTGAGCTGAATTAATTGCTTTAGAATTTATAGTATTTAAGGTTTAAATTGAATAGTAATTGTTTTTAAGGCTTGTAAAATTTAAACAACTATGTTAACTGCTTACAGCTTGCAATAAATATAAGTAAGTGGTTAAGTCTCTATGGAGGGTCCTGGTTTCCCTTGGATCTAAAAATTGAACCACACGACAAACCTGCTCTTAAATATCTCCAATAATGGAGATTCCACAACCTCCCTAGGCAACTTATTCCAGTGTTTCACCACCCTGACAGGAAGTTTTTCCTAATGTCCAACCTAAACCTCCTTTGCTGCAGTTGAAGCCCATTGCTTCTTGTCCATTAAGTTCCATCTCCACCTAGGTCTCTGCTGTGTCAGCAAAGTGTTAGATTTAGGGCACGTCTACACTACAAACTTGCCACTGCAGTAATTATTATGGCTACTGAACATCCCTGCCTTTCCTCTCACTGCATAGTCTACACACCATCTGTGGCTATTTTCAGAGTCTGCAGCTGTCCCATTGTGCCTGGTTCTGCTGCCTATAATCAGAGCTCAAGAGACTGTAATTTTTTAGTTGAAGTCAATTACAAAGCAACAGCAAAGAAAGCTGAGCCCTGGCTTCACTGGCCTCTAACTGAAACACAGACTTTTATTATTCTAATACACTCCATAAATTAAACATTATAATGGAAAGGCCAAAACACCCTGCATGGAGAGGAGTGCATTGGGAAGAAGGTAAATTGAGCCCCCCTTAATTCCAGCTGAGTCATCTGTTGAGCTGGTTTTTAGCAAGGGAAACTATTATCTGCCTGTTCTATCAGCCTAGTACAATATACACACAATGCAGTCGTATATTAGCCAAATATCTCCAGACCATGCTGGAAAGGAGTGCTTCTTAGACCGTGCCATTATAATATATCTCCATACTGGATCCTGGAACCACAAGCAAGCACACTGCTGAACCAGATTTCTAAACGATACATTCTAAACGAAAGTCCACCTATGCAAAGTTCTCATCCTCTTCATGGACCACCAGAGACTCAAGAGTCAGGGAGCCAGCACTACTCAGATATATGATGAACTATCAGCAGGAAAAGATTCAGGGCTGGCCCTTGTGACCCTACATCATGTGGATCTAATTGGTGTCATACTTACACATACCTATATACATCGTATCCATATTACTCATATGTATTAATTATCTGGGAGTAACCCTAAGGCTCAATGATAAAACTACATTCCTCAATCAACGTCTCAGGGCTAACATTCCCAGGCCTACCATAAGTGACTGGACACAACTGGAAAACAAAATCTGTCCAGTCATACAAGGAACTGTGCAGACCAAAGGACAGATGGGGCATAAATGTATAAGTGGCAAACTAAGGTGACCATATAACTGTGCTTATCCAATGGGGTCATCTTCAATCTGAGCATTATTTGGGTTTGGTCCTGCTTTGGGCAGGGGGCTGGACTTGATGACCTCCTGAGGTCTCTTCCAGCCCTAGGATTCTATGATTCATTATGCTTTTCCAGCACAATGGGTAAACATCCTCCCCATAAAAGAACAAAAAGAGGGAGAATGAAGCAGGAAGAGGGCCTGAAACATAAGCCCTTGTATCAGAGGCCTGGCTTGAGGCCTGGGCTAAAGTAGCAGTCAAAACTTTACTGCTATAAAGGAAATGTAAGTTGTTAGCAAAAAGGTCACCCTGCTCAGACACTGGCAAGAAGTGGGCTGATATTGCAGAAACACATATTCCTAAGAAATGCTAGGCACAAACACACATTCCACAAGGGTGGTACCAGAACACCCCACACCAAGAATGATACAAAAGCATTTCCCAAATATAACAGCAATGCACTGACCCCTCCTAAAGATAAAGTCAGGACGTCAGTGTGATGGATAGAGATGTACAAGGTGATGGGTGATAACCTACTATATTAGAGAGTGTTAACTAACCATGTCAGAGGGGCAGTACATAACTTGCTTGTAGTGACGTATAAAATGGAGTCTCAGAGGGAGTGTCTTTGGGATGGAAAGTCCCATCACTGACTGAGTTGAGCCCATTGTTACAGGCATACACATAATAATGGTCCGGTAGTCTGCAGGCTACTAGTACATGCTTAATCAACAATAAACCTGTTGGGGTGCCTTCATACCTTAACAGATCTTGTGAGCATTGGGCTAGGTAACCAGATGTCCAGTTTTTGACAGCACCACCACCTGGGCTATTAAAAGTCTGGTCAGCGGCGCTACAGGGCTAATGCAGGCTAGTCCTCCCTACCTGTCCTGGCACTGCCCTACACCCAGGAAGCAGCCAGAAGGTCTGGCTCCTAGACAGGCACACATTGCCTATGTCCTGAGTACTGGCTCTCTACTTCCATTGGTCAGGAACCAGCCAATGGGAGTTGGGGAGGGAGGGGTGATGCCTGTGAGCAAAGGCAGCACAGGGAGCCCCCTAATGCCCCCAACCCCACCATATGTCCCAGACCTGCTGGCTGATTCTGCGGTGCACTGTGGAGCCAGGACAGGCAGGGAGCCTGCCTTAGCCTCACTGCCCCTCTGACTAGGAGCCACCTGAGCTAAGTCAGCACACCAACCCTGAGCCCCAACCCTCTGCCCCAGCTCTGGCCCCCTCCCAAACCCAGAGCCCCATACTGCACCCAAACTCCTTATCCCCAGCCCCATCCCAGAGTCCACACTCCTAGCCCAGAGCCCTCACCCTCTCCTGCACCCCAACTCCCTTCCAGAGTCTGAAGCCCCCTCCTGCAACCTGAACTTCTGCAACCCAGAGCCTACCCCCACAATTAGAGCCCTCACCCCCTTCTAGACACCCCCCCACATGTCCCAGCCCAGTGAAAGTGAATGAGGATGTGGGAGAGGGAGCCATCCAGGGAAGGGGAATGTAGTGAGCAGGGGGATGGAGCCCTGGGGAAGGGGCAAGGCAGGGGTGTGGCCAAGGCATTCAGCTTTGTGCTACCAGTTGGCAATCCTGCATTGGGCGATTTACTTGAGGTCTGCTGTGCCAATTGTCTGTGCAGAGCTGGGCCAGCACACACACTGATGATAGATATTCAGCTTTGTATGGAACGATCTCACTCTGGTCCCCAAGGGGAGGAAGTCAATATGATCAAAGAGGCCTTTTCCACCTCTGAAGTCTTGTGCTGTCAGCACTCTATCCCACAAGAATGCTCCCCCCTCAGAACGGTGGCCGATAGCAACTCTCACTGCTCCTGCTCCTTCAGTTTCAGTAAAAACAATGAGAAGTTCTGTGGCACCTTATAGACTATCAGATGTATTGGAGCATAAGCTTTCGTGGGCAAAGTCCCACTTCGTCAGATGCATGTAGTGGAAATTCCAGAGGCAGGTATAAATATACAGGCACATGAAAAGAAGGGAGTACCAATCAAGAGAAAGGCCAGAGATAACGAGGTCAACTCAGTCAGGGGAGGATGTTCACACTTCCACATCAGCTGCTAGAAGTGGGCCACATCCTTCCTGACTGAATTGACCTTGTTATCTCTGGCCTTCCTCTTGATTGGTACTCTTTTCTGTTCATGTGCCTGTATATTTATACCTGCCCCTGGAATTTCCACTGCATGCATCTGACGAAGTGGGTCTTTGCCCACGAAAGCTTATGCTCCAATACATCTGTTAGTCTATAATAGTGGTTCCCAAACTTTTCGGCATCACGCCTCCTTTTTGATTTTTGAGAAACCCTCACGCCCCCCCCTCCCAAAAAAATAGCAGCAAAACTTGGGGTGGGATTGACGGGGTGTGTGTGGCTGGGTTGCCTCGCGCCCCCCCCCCCCGAATTTCTTCACGCCCCCTCGGGGGGCACGCCTCCTAGTTTGGGAACCCATGGTCTATAAGGTGCCATCGGACTTCTCTTTGTTTATGCAGATTCAAACTAACACGGCTACCCCTCTGATACTTCAATTTCAGTAAAATCTCAGTAGCTCCAGTGGAAGGCACCGTTATTACTCTTTTTATCTCCTTCAATAAGCCTCAATTTGAAGTTCCTCAGAGAGGCGGGAGAACAGTAAGTCATCGGTAAGAGTGAAACTGGAATGTTCTACAGTTTTTTAGCATTTGAATGTTAAACTTTAAAATTTGAATGTTTAAACTTTTATGGCCCCCAAGTTTAAAAATTGACATGAAATAGCCAATATAATAAAAATACAAAAGCAGTCACTTCATGCAAAGTGGCAAGTATATCAGCACTTAAGCATTCCTACCAGGCCAATAACTAAATAATATTCATTTCTGCCTAGTACACTGGGATTTCCTGTTTGGGTTTCTTTTCAATTAAGCAATAAATCTCAAGTCTGATGAGCTGCTAGAAACCATTCATTTAAATAATGTTAATATTCTGCCTGTCTTCTATCCATATCTGCTAATTACTAGCACTAATTCAAGAATTAAAACCACAATATAATAGGGGACAGGTGAGTGACTAGCTAATGGATACAGAGAATGCCTCCTTCAGTAGTTCATTTCACAACAAAGCCTCTTAAATTCAGTGTAAATAGCAGTTGATTCATTTTAGTTGTCTGTTATCCTGAAGCTCAACTGCTGCTAGTGTTCAAATAGCTGAGACATGCTGATGTAATCAATCAGCAACAGGGGAGCCTGTGCAGGTCCTTCCCTGGGCAAGGTGTGAGGGTGTGGCCCCCCACTCATGGAAGGGGCGTGACCTCTGGTAAAAGGGGCAGGGCTCCAGCAACCAGCCAGGAGCACTGCCCAGAACACAGCATGCCCCCCCCTTCCATCTCACAGAGTCACATGGTGCAGTAGCAGCAGTGACAGCTGGGACCACTGGGTCCTTTTGAATCACTAGACCCCGTGGCAACTGTCCCTTTTACACACACACACACACACACACACACCCTGGGCGGGCCTGATCAGCAGTGAATGAGTGCCACTGCACCAAGATTACACAGATCCGGCAACCTTCAATACCCCATCAGTAAATCAGCAAAAACAACAAGAAATCCTGTGGCACCTTATAGACTAGCAGATTTATCGGAGCATAAGCTTTCGTGGGCAAAGACGCGCTTTGTCAGATGCATGTAGTGGAAATTCCAGAGGCAGGTATAAATATACAGGCACATAAACAGAAAAGAATACTAATCAAGAGGAAGGCCAGAGATAATGAGGTCAATTCAGTCAGGGAGGATGTGGCCCACTTCTAGCAGCTGATGTGGAGGTGTGAACACCAAGAGGGGAGAAACTGCTTTTGTAGTTGGCCATTCACAGTCTTTGTTTAATCCTAAATTGATAGTGTCAAATTTGCAAATGAATTGTAGCTCTGCAGTTTCTCTTTGAAGTCTGTTTTTTAAGTTTTTTTGTTGCAGGATGGCTACTTTTAAATCTGCTACTGTGTGTCCAGGAAGATCGAAGTGTTCTCCTACAGCAGTGGTTCCCAACGCGGTGCCCGCGGGTGCCATGGCACCCACCGGGGCATTTATATGCGCCCGCCTAGTCGGGGTTGCGACGCGGGATGGCCGGGGGAGGACGGGCCGCACGTGCTGTAGGGCCGAACTCGCGCCGTGACGGGATGTGGGGAAGCGCCGGCAATGGGAGAACCTGCCGGGGAGCGCGCCGGGGAAGCCGTGGGAGCAGGGCAGCCGGTCCGGAGCAGCGAAATGGCCGCGGTGGGAGGTCTGGTGCCAGCGCAGGTGCACTTGGCACAGGGCCAGCTGGCCAGGCAACGCAGTGGGATGACATTACCCACCGGTGCGGCGCCCGCCACTCAAAAAGGTTGGGGACCACTGTCCTACAGGTTTTTGTGTGTTACCATTCCTGATGGCTGATTTGTGTCCATTTATTCTTTTACGTAGGGACTGTCCAGTTTGGCCAATGTATATGGCAGAGGTGCATTGCTGGCACATGATGGCATATATTACATTGGTAGATGTGCAGGTGAATGAGAAAATCAGGTGGCTTACATGAAAAAAAAGCAGAGGGATGAGAGGAGAGACATGAGGCAGCTAAGCTGTGTCCTTGTGCATACCACTCAGTGTGCAGCGGCAGTCAAAAAATCAAATAGAATGTTAGGAACCATTAAAAAGGGATAGCGAATAAGACAGAGAATATCTTATTGCCTCTCTATAAAACCATGGTACACTTACATCTTGAATACTGCATACAGATGTGGTCGCCTCATCTCAAAAAAGATGTATTGGCATTGGAAAAGGTTCAGAAAAGGGCAACAAAAACGATTAGGGTATTTGGAATGGGTCCCATATAAAGAGAGATTAAAAAGACTTGGACTTTTCAGCTTAGGAAAGAGGAGACTAAGGGAGGATGTGATAGAGGTCTATAAAACCATGACTGGTGTAGAAAATAAGGAAAAGTTATTTAATTATTTCCACAATATAAGAACTACAGGTCAGCAAATGAAATTAATAGGTAGCAGGTTTAAAACAAACAAATAAACAGAAATTTTTCTTCACTCAGCACATAATTAACCTGTGGAACTCCTTGCCAGAGGTTGTTGTGAAGACTTGTTCTTTAACAGGGTTCAAGAAAGAGCTAGATAAAATCATGGAGGTTTGGTCCATCAATGGCCAGGATGGGTCGGAATGGTGTCCCTAGCCTCTATTTGTCTGGAAATGGATGACAGGAGAGGGATCACGTGGGGATTACCTGTTGTGTTCCCTCCCTCTGGGGCATCTAGTATTGTTCACTGTCGGCAGACAGGATATTGGGCTAGATGGACCTTTGGTCTGACCCAGTATGGCCGTTCTTATGTTCACTTCCACAATCCCAGGGGTATTTCTGTTTTCATTTTGGTTGATATTTTGGTTTATGAGAGTTGTGAGGTGCTTATGATGTGTTATAGTGAGGTGCTATAAATATTTTCCATGCTAAGAGGGGATCAGCAGTTTTGCTGCAGGGGAGAATCTACAGGAGGAAGAAAGTTTAGACGAGATGCTCATTCAAAAATAAAGAAAAAAGCAGTTTGTCTTGCCCTGCGATGGCTCCCAATGTCACACAGTAAAAACACCTATTTCCTGCAGCTTTAGCTCTGTACAACACTTAGCAAATATCCAGTACCCGGGTTTAATAAATGTTCTACTCCAACAAAGGCTGCACAGTCAGCTCCAGAGAATATCCAGAATGAATTGGGAAGCCATTCTTCCACACATGTAGTGACAGACATAAAACTTCAAATATTGGAAACCAATTCTTTCCAAAATGTATTAGCTGTTTGCCTCCCCAGAGCAAGCACAGAGCTTCTCAGCCCCCTGCCTACTAAGTTATTGAGGTCCCTGGACTCCTTACATTATTCAGTCGTCAATATTCTCTTTGACAGGGCAGAGATTTTTCTCTCATATAAATTCCCCGTTTCAGAGCTGGGTGAAATATTCATATGAGAGGCTTTGCTGCCTTCATGTTTTCTAACAGCAAATTGTTTAAATTTTCTGAAAACAATTTCAAAGTTTCTAAAACTTCCCGTGGGATGAGAAGGCAGCTAATTTCCAATTATCACTGTTACTCCCATCCTGTGTCTTGAATATTCATGGAGTTTCTATATTTCTTCAGATTAACAAACATTCTTTTGTTTTCATTTAAAGGTCCATACGCTAGTAATGTTATAAAATGCCCAAAGGCCACAAAGGCCTGGTCTACACTAGGGAGTTATTTTGAAATAACCCCCGCTTATTTCAAAATAATAAGCAGAGCATCCACACTACCGAGACCATTATTTTGAAATAAGGGGCTGGTTATTTCAAAATCTGTACTCCTGCTTTCCTCGGGGAATAATGCTTCTTTCAAAATACTTCAGGGGGTAGCCGAGTTAGTTGTTACAGAAAAAAACAACAAATGGTCTGGTAGCACTTTATAGACTAACAAAACATGTAGATGGTATCAGGAGCTTTCGTGGGCACAGCCCACTTCTCCAGTCAGTCATCTGAAGAAGTGGGCTGTGCCCACGAAAGCTCATGATCCCATCTACATGTTTCGTTAGTCTATGAAGTGCTACCAGACCATTGGTTGTTTTTTTCAAAATAGTTATTCTGGGAGTTATTATTTCAAATATAGTTATTTTGAAATAATTTCCTAGTGTAAACATGCCCAAAGACATAAATCACTGTGCAAACCAGAGAAAAAACTTGGACACAATCAATAGGGCTGACTTCCACAGTCGCTTTGGCCTGCATTCTTGAGGAGAAAAACCAAAGAGCGAGACATTGTGTAGAAGGTTAAGAGCATGGAGGATTTATCAAAGTTGCAGTGTGCAGGGAGCAAGGCTGGCATGAAAGCTGACAAGGCGGCAGATCAGTGCTCTGGCAAAAGGGTGTTTAAGACTGAAATGAGAGCACGGCCTGTAGTGTCATTTACACAGTCCAGAGAAGTAGTGGTGCTAGCCAGTCTGGATAGCAGACAAGAGCTTGCCTGATTTTTCCTGGTTGGTGGATTTGATCCTGAATCCAATTGTACCTCCTCCATCCCCAGTGATGTTCCTTTGCCGGGGAAGGTCCCCTCCAGTGTCAGAATTGTGTATTTTAATTTTACACAGTTTTGTACTGCTGCACAATTTTGTACTTTGTACTGCTCATTTATTAGAGAACATCCATTTCTCAACTGACAACAAACAGAAAAATATTGCAGCCCAAGAACCTGTGTGTTTGCTCAGGGAGCTCTGGTAGCCAGACATTAAGTGTCAGGTTCTTGGTCTTCAACTAACATTGCAAATGAGGCAGGTCTGGGGAACTCCTCTCCTCTCCTTACCAGAGTTCGATGCTCCAGGGGGCATCAGGAGAAAGTTACAGTGCCAGGAAGAATCACTGCTGCATTATCCATTTAGAAAGGCCTAAAACTGGAAGAGCCCTCTCACTAGGTACAGCTGCTGGGCTGAATGGACGGCCATGAGGGGGCTTTCCTTTCACCCTCTCCCTTGGTTCTTGCTAGGCCGACAGAGCAAACGGCCACAAGTCCAAAGTGCAGACAAGGGCCTGTTTGCTGGGGTCAGCCTCCTGCAGCACGTGTCCCCCTCTGAGGCAACAGAGCCAGGTTTCCAGTGCTCCCATTCGCCCCTCCTCCACAGGCATAATCGTACCTGAACTGCCCCCCGTACAGCTTAGGGTCGTGTTGTTTCGGGGGCTGTCGGGGCGGGGAAGGCGTGAGGGGCACTCAGGCCGGGGCAGGCTTTCTCTGGCCCCATTTTACCTCCCGCCAGCCCCAGCCCTGGTCCCCCCAAGGGGTTGCTTGGCCTTGCCTGGACGCGGGTTTGGGGTCGGCACGAGCTGCACGGGCAAGGTGGGTCCAGCGAGGGCTGGTGGGTCGCGCGCTGTGCGGCTCCCAGAGCAGGCGGGGACCGGCCCTCGCCCGCCTCGCCCCACGGCAGCCCCCCCCACTGCCCCGGGGCGCTGGGCCCGCTCTGACTCTGGGGGCTTTGCCTGGGCCTCGCCCAGGGCCTGAGGGACGGGGCAGGGCCAATGGGAAACCAGGACCCGAGACTGACAGTCCCCAGGGCCAATGGGAGGGGCCAACGCTCCAGGGCAGCCTGACTGACAGGGCAGGCAGGCCAATGAGGGCGTCAGGAGCCCAGGGCCCGGTCCCCCGTGTGCGCGGCGCTGCCTGAGGCGGCGCGGGGCCGAGCTAAGGGGGGAGCCGGGCCGGAGGCAGAGGGGCCGGAGGAGCTGCCCAGGGAGCGGGGCTGGAGCTGGGTGGTGAGCAGCTGGGCAGCGCAGGGGCCGGGCCCAGCCAAGGGGTCGCAATGGGGGGGCAGTGCTGGGGAGGGCCTGACAAGGGGTCGCAATGGGGGCAGTGCTGGGGAGGGGTCCAGCCAAGGGGGTCACGGGGGCAGCGCAGGGGCCGGGCCCAGCCAAGGGGTTGTAGTGGGGCAGTGCTGGGGAGGGGCCCAGCCAAGGGGTGGCAATGGGGGCAGCGCAGGGGCCAGGCCCAGCCAAGGGGTCGCAGTGGGGGCAGTGCTGGGGAAGGGGCCCAGCCAAGGGGTTACATGGGGGGCAGCGCAGGGCCGGCCCAGCCAAGGGGTCGCAGTGGGGGGCAGTGCTGGGGAGGCCCAGCCAAGGGGGTCACAGTGTGGGGGGACAGTGCTGGGGAGGCCCAGCCAAGGGGGTCACAGTGGGGTAGCGCAGGGCTGGGGGCAGCGCAGGGCCGGGCCCAGCCAAGGGGTTGCAGTGGGGCAGTGCTGGGGAGGGGCCCAGCCAAGGGGTGGCAATGGGGGCAGCGCAGGGCCAGGCCCAGCCAAGGGGTCGCAGTGGGGCAGTGCTGGGAAGGGGCCCAGCCAAGGGGTCACATGGGGGCAGCGCAGGGGCCGGCCCAGCTAGGGGTCACAGTGGGGGGCAGTGCTGGGGAGGCCCAGCCAAGGGGGTCACAGTGGGGGCAGCGCAGGGGCCGGGCCCAGCCAAGGGGTTGCAGTGGGGCAGCGCTGGGGAGGCCCAGCCAAGGGGTCACAGTGGGGGGGGGGCAGTGCTGGGGGAGGGGCCCTGCCCCAGAGCCTGAGGGCGCGTGGCCCCGGCCGGAGCAAGTGTCTGCCCCACGGCCTCCCTGCCCCACAGCCGGGCCGGGGGCAAAGTGCCGGGGGGCGCCCTGGCCACTGGCCTGAGTGACCCTGACGAGATCGGGGTGCAGGCCCTAGACCCAGCCGCGCTGGGGTTACCAGGACTCTGCCCCAGGGCGGGGGGCAGGGGAGCCCTCGAGGGCAGGTGGGCTCTGGGCAACGGGAGCGGGATGCAGATGCTCTCGCCAGCCAGTGCACCGGGGTGGTGTCTGGGCCGGGGAGTTCCCCCCACAGCGGGACCATCCCCCACTTACACCTGTTCAGAGGGGATTGTAAGAAGGTGGACAAGTGCTGAGCACAGAAAAGGCCTTTGTGAGGTTAGGGGCAACAGTGTAAGCTGGTGTCACCTGATTTCACCTCCTGCTCAGCCAGCCTGCCCTCCGGATCGGAAAGCCCTGGCAATCTGCAGAAAGGCCAGCTCCTCATCCTCTCTTGAGTCCATTGTTCTCTAAAGCTGTTGAGAGGCAGAGCCTGAGGCTGGGTCATTCATGCCCCACTCCAGAGCAGGCAGGGCAGGGCTCTGCTGTGTGCTGCGTGAGTATGAGGCACTTGGAAACTTGAACTCTGACTCCTAAGTGGGACTTTCCAATCTGAGTCCTCCAGGACCTGGAGCCAAACCGCACTGAAGAAAGGGAAGTGTCTCCCCCCAGCACACTCAGCACCCTGGGAGACAGGGCAATGAGGGAGTTCAGTTTCACAGTCATTAAATAGCCCCCTGATTTACAGAATCAGTGCCAGGTCATGCTGATTTCATACAAACACCAGCAGTCCAGCAACAGACACGTACACCACTGAGAGGTGGCACAATTCTCAGGAAAGGGAGGCAATGCAGACAGTTCCATGAGTCTGCAGTGTAGGAGCTGCAAGGGAGAGAGACACTCCCTAGAGCAGTCAGGGGAGGCAATGGAGTGGTGAGTGTTCAGCCCTTGAACATCAGGCCATTTATTTATGGGCTTCCACAGGGATTTAGGGCCTTTCTTTAGGTACCTGGATTTGAAAATGCAGGCATACATGGGGAAATAGCCAGCATCTCTGAAATCTGGGCGTCTTCTGCTACACCATATAGGATACTTCCTGGCTAAGCAAGAAGAAAGGAACTAAGGGCATTACATCACACTGTAATTATGTGACCCATTGATGTTCATATTGTATCGTCATGTATTGCTAAAAGCTCGCTGGGGAGTTCAGAACAAATCTCCTTTGCAATACACACCTAGTTAACTACGCAGTCTTAGCGCAAGCCGAGGGCAGGTGCGAGTGCTTCACCCTGTACCTGTGCCCTGTGTGCTGTCTTTTCACTGAGGAGATGCCAGAGCACTGACCACTCTCCTGTGCACTGTACCTAGCCAGACACAAGCAGGAGGTATCTGGTATTTCTAGGAACTTGGGTCACGTGATCTCCACTTAGCTGTTAATATTGGGAGCTGCAAGGAATACGAATGGCTACATGGAAACAGCTGGGTTCTGAAATTAGGCTGATGCCATCAGTTTTCTTCTGTCTTGCTAGTGACTAATGCCTGCATTCACATGGACCCTGGGAGGAGCGTCTGGCCCTGTAGCAATAACAGCAGTGCCTGAGAGTGATCTGTGCATGTGCACACACAGCAGGGAGCTACACCAGGTGCTCTCACAGCTAAGGAGATGAGTGACAGTCCGGGATGGAGCCATTGCTGCTCCTCTAAAGTCATCACAATAAAAAGTTATTTCTGTGCTGGGAGGGAACTGCTTGATTTGAACAGCAGCACTGCAGTTGTGCACTGTCACACACAAACAGCCTGGAGTGGAGTTGTTTGCACTCAGAAATTTGTTTTCTGGAGCTTCTGTCAATGGAAACAACAGGAGCCTCTCTAACAAGCAAAGCCTTCGTGCTCCTTAAAGCCCTTAGCAGAGCCAAGATGCAGAGATTCTGCAGACAGCACCATTCCCCCTGGGTGATGCTTCCTTGTGTTCCTGGAAGCACTATTGAAGGTGGTTTTCTGACAGTACAGACACATGAGGTTTCACTCCAAGAGCAGCAAGGTAGGAAGTGGCAAGTTGTGTTTCTCTAACTTGGTTTGTATCTCAGAGAAGCTTTGCACCGTATTGCCTGGAGATATTTTAATGGCATTAAATCAAAACTGCTGGGCTTTGTCTGAGGAATGTGGACTGTAGCCCTGGGACGAGCGCTCCATTCAGAGAGCTCAGCAGGCAGCTTTCAGTGCTTATTATTTGCTTAGCACCAGGAGTAAACTGAGCACTGTGCAATACACAACATAGAGAGGACCAAGTCCAAAGAGCTTCCAAAGTGTCAGAGGCTGAGGATTCCCCAGTGACAACAGTGGGGAGGTCCGCAGCTCAGCCATCTGTGTGGGGAATCATAGAATATGGCCTCTGCAGCAGACACAAAAGGAGACAGAAGAGGGATATTATTCCCATACCCCCTATTCCCCTCACCTTCCCAGTGTCCCTTTGGCCTTGGTATTTCAGCATCCAGCACCTTGCTCTGAATTTGCTACATATGGAATTTAATCTGAAAGCCTCATTTTAAACCAATTGCAAGCAATAGCCTCAGCAAGGTGAGCATCAGTTAGAGAGCCAGCGGGAACAGGGGGTGCCCCAATTACCACAGCTAGTCCATGGCTGTGGCGATTTAGAGCCTGGGGAACACAGGGTGGTGAGCTTGAGTCCTGCCCACCCTTGGAGCAGCCAGACAGCCAACACCAGTTTTCCCAGGGATGGAGCAGCCTCTAGTTTTAGGAAGGCAGGATAAAGGGATGTTGTGAATGTAGGGAGGTGGGATGGGTTCTTCAGTGGCCTAGTATTGTAATTGGGGCCTGGAAGGTGATAATTGAAGAGCCAGAGGATCTCAACCTCAAGTATCACCAGCACTGCCATATCTAGCAAGCGCTACCTGCTCTGAATGATCAGTTCATGTCTCTGTAATCAATATACTCAACCCAGAATGAACTGGGGTAATTTATTTCAGGGATTTTTGTTAAACATCCCAAAGGTTATGGGAAAAGGAAAAAGACAGAATGGATGGATGGTAGCCAAGTGGGGGTAACTGACTAGACTGTGTAATGCCCCTGCAGAGACATCCAGCTACTATGGTGATGGGTGCAGGACAAGAACTCAAACAGAAAGATCCAGTTACTCAGGACCTTTCATGCCTTTGCATACAAAGCCCGAGCTCTGTCCAAGCCCCAGAAATCAGTCAGTCAAGCAGGTTCACCAGGGGTTAATATTATAGTGCATTAAAATCACTATAAAAGTTAACAGTGAAAGTTAATTGTCAGGTTAGCAAAACATTATGGTGAAGAAAGAGCACCTCATATATGGAGGTGTTTCGATACGGAGAGTTATACTGAACTGATCAAGGTGCTAAGAGAGGAGTGTATTCAGAACTATTGACTGTCAGTGGGAGTCCTATGCATCTAAGGACAGAAATTAAAGGTGGAAAAGGCCTTTTGGATCATTGCTTCCTGAGTCCTGCTCAGCAGGCCCTAGAGAGCTTTTGTTAGTGAGAACAGCAGGGCTTTTGCCTCTTCCTCCCTCTGGTGACTGTGCCAAAGCCCAAGCCCAAGCGCCTTCCCTTGGGAGTACTGATGGAAATGTTCAGCAGGAGTGAGGAAAGCATAGCCATGGGAGCAGGAGAGGGGAGCACACAGCCGTGGAGAGGATTCTGTTCGGTAGGAGCAGCATGTTAGGCTTGCTGAAGCTCCCTTCTGGCCCCAATGGCCAGATCCTGTGAGAACCCAGTCATTTTCCAGGCTCTCTCCTTGCTATACATAAACACCAGATAGTTTGGCAGGAAACACAGCTCTCTGGTTTTTTAAGCTTCCTCTGAAGCCATTCAAGCCTCTTGCAAGACTCCTTCCCCCAAGTGCAGGAATCTGTCCAAGCACTCTTCTCTTCAGTCAGCACCAGTTTTCCATTAGACGGAGTTTTCCTCCTCTGCCATTCTAAAGCAAAGGTACACATTTCTAATCCTTTTAAAAACCTCTGTGCTTTATTGAACTCAGGCCTTTCAATAATGAATGAAAAGAAAATCCTTTCATGGCTAATAAAGCAAGACTGGCAAAAAAAATTTTGACTGGAGCATCCGACTGTGAACAGAATCAATGCAACTGTAACGAGCCTCTCGGTCCAGCATTGATCGGCGAGACTGCAGAACTAACACTCGGAGGATATCACACTCCAGAGTAACTGCTATTTTTAATTCCAGATGCAGTTTTTAGAAGGTTCCCAATGCTATAATCAGAAGCAAACCTCCGGGGAGAAATCAGAGTGTACAGGTTTGAGTGGCTGCAAGACGTGATGAGGGTCACTAGCGATTTATTTTATGAAAGAGGGGATGTTAAATAAAAGTGCTGCTGCTTCATGTGCAGCCAAGGACACCTGGGGCAGGTCAGGAGTTCTGAGCTGGCTATAGTAGTCCAAAAATAGCACCACTGCCACTTGCTCCCTGTCCCCCTGCATGTACCTGTGGAATTTGGAAAGCCTCTTCTCACATGCTATTGCCAGCAAATTGGGTTGTATTGCTCAGGAGAGCCCTGGGAGGATCAGCCACAGAAATGGCCAATAGAGTTAGTGCTAAGTGAATGAGACTTTGTGCCAGGGGACCCTCATGTTAACTTTGCAGCAGGACTTTCTGTGCAGCCTCAGGGATGAGGCCTGTTTGCCAGGGCTCAGCTGCCTCAGGGATTCTGCGTAGACTGCTTCTTGCACCCCACCCTACCCAAAAGGTGGCTCACACCTTCTCTCTATTCCCCATGGTCACTGGATGCCTGCCTTGCAGGACATCGCAGCCAGAGTCCTTTGAGGCTGAAAGGAAGCTGCTGGTGGCTCACATCAGCCTGCACCCAGCACTCCTGGGAAATGCACCCAGTGAGCCAGGACACACTTGTGAATTGTCAGCACCTTGAGCTCCTCTAGCGACTAGTCAGACCCCTGGTCTGTACAAGCATGAGGCAGGCCTCTCACTGTAGGGGAAAGCCACAGCCCTTCCCCTGCCCCACGCACCTCAGTCAGGCCCAGGGCCCTGTCAGCAGCCATTGCAATGGCAGAGCCCCACCTACTGAATGACCCAGCACAAATGGGCCAAGAAAAGTCACCACTACCCTGATTAGCACTAGGAGGAGACCCGCTCCCCACAAGCTGTCCAGCCCCCCTTCAGGATATTCCTCAGCCTCACCAGGCAGGGTTGCCAGGTGTCCAGTATTCACCTGGACAGTCCAGTATTTTCGGCTCCTGTCCGGTAAAAAAATTCAGAGAATACCGGACACCTAAAATGTCCTAAACTGTCCGGTATTTTCTGAATTTTTCCCTGGCCAGGAGGCGAAAATGCTGGGCACCTGGCAACCCTACAAACACTCAGCGCCCGGCTTCCCCCGAACACCCCCAGCCCCCATGCTTACCTGATTCCTCAAGGCTGCCGGCACAAAATGGCTGCTGGCCAAAAGACCTAGGGGAAGCAATGCTTTCCCCTGTTCCTATCCCTGCACTTAAAGGGGACATGCTGTTTTAATGCTGTTTTATTTAAATGTTAGTTTTTTGGCTTAATAAGTCCTTGGAGTTCTTTTTTTTTTTTTGGCTCAACAACTTTGGTCCCCCTTTTTCCCCTTCAACAGAATTTTTTCCCGGTGTTTTTTTTTGGGGGTGTTTGGTATTTTGTTTCAACCATCTGGCAACCCTATCACCAGGCCTCATGGGCCTGGCCTCCCAAAGTCACTCACATCATGTTTCAAAACCAACAGTCCTGCAATCAAGCTGCTGCCCCAGGCAGCCAAGTGAAGCTCCTATCCCCAGCTCAGAGAGCAGCCTCTGTCTGAGCCTAGATGCATAAAGGCCACCTCTGGCACAGGAAACTGACTGTCCTGGATAGCGAGCACCTCTCCCAGCCTGCCCTGGACCCTCTGTGCTGTAGTAAGCTCCTGAGACTCAGCAGGCTGCAGCACGGTTCCTCCCTTGGCCTGGGCACTGACCCTCAGTCTGCTACCTTTTCTGGAAACAAGGCTCCTCAGCAACCAGCCCTAGGACCAGCACTGACCCTCTGAGACACCTTCCTCTTCCAGAACTCCAACTCATCTGATGAAGTGGGTTTTACACACAAAAGCTCATGCTCTAATAAATCTGTTAGTCTCTAAGGTACCACAGGACTCCTAATTTTTTTGCAGATACAGACTAACACAGCTACTCCTCTACTACTTTCTACTGAGAAAAGCCGTTTCCATCCACACTGCACCAGGGAAGCGGTACCCAGCACTGCCCCTAGTTCCAGAGATGCACTGATGGGCACATGTTGACAGCTTCTAAATGAACAGTAACCACTCAGAAAAAGTCATGTGCAGCATGGTGAACAGTGCAGAGGCATCTAGCCCTGCTCAAAGTGCAACAACTGCAGTCACAAAAGCAAACATAATGTGGGGCTATATATGAAATGGGGTGGGGAAGGACCCTGAAAACCCAGCCATGCCCATCTATAAATCAATAGCTTCCCCCTCATCCAGGGCACTATGTACAGCTCTGGTCACCCAGTCTCACCCAGGAACAGTAAACATAGGAGAGGATTTGAAGATGTAACAAGAATAATTTTCCACCTGGGAAAAAATCTGCATGGGACGGTGATTCAAACATTTTGGATTGTTCAGAGAAAGGAGAAAGAGTGTCAGAAGCGACAAGCAACATAATGAGTGACAGAGAGAGAGAGGGTAAATCACCTGGCTCCTGCTTATCATCTCTGCTAATACAGAGGCAAGCCCATTGGAATTAAAAACCAGCTGATTTAAAACAGAAAAGAGACCTTTCTACATTTATATGCTGTGAAATAATTAACACTCTGAACTCATCAAGGCAAACAGCTTATAGAATTGAAAAAACCATCAGTCACCAACAACATGGACAACAAAGGCTATTAAAACCCATCACATGACACTTCGGTGATTCTCTTCTATTGACAACAGATCACAGGCACTTCTCTAATGATGAAGCAGCTCAGGATCTGGGAAGCTGTTTCCTCGGGCTATTTCTAGCACATCTACTGAGCTTGGAGCAAATTTACTTTACATTCCAGCATGTTTCTGGGAGCGAAAAGCATTTCCACACTGCAAGTTTTGATGAGTGGTTTGTGATGTACATCTCTCTCTGGAGCTATCAGTTCCCATGGTCATGAGACTCCAGCCTTCCCCACTCGAAAGTAGGCCCTAGCACATCAGACTGGGATTACAAAAAGGAAGGTTGAAAGTCCCTTATTTCAAAAGTTAAATGTTTTTTGCAGCATTGGGGGAAGCGAATACATGGATCTGTTGTAACAATCCAGTAACATGGCCTGATTGCCTGTTTAAACAGGCAGTCCCAACATTCAGTTCCAAGTCAAGAGCCACTGAAGCCTTCCAAATACTAACACAACAGAACTGCAGCTGAATGTACCTGCCCAGGTTACCAAACTGAAGCCCTGTGTGCCTCAGGCCCTTGAAGAAATCTCTTACCAACTTTTGCTCTAGCTCTTTGCAGTCAGTTGGTTTTATTGCTGTCATCTGAGTTCTAACACTTTTCTACACTTTTTTCTTACATCCTGTTTTACAATCTTCTGACCATATGTATACGTGTCAGTATACCCACTACTGAACTGCAGCCACCTTTGGGCTGAAACATGGTGGCTATTTAAGCAATGTATCGGACTAGTACATACACACACGTTTAGGACAGGAAATGAAGAATCCACATCTTAGTTATTGAGACTTGGATTACCAACGTAGGTTGTTCCATGGAGGTGTAGGATCCAAGTTCCTTCATTTCTGTCAACAGGTGCCCAGGAGAAATAGTCAGTGCTTCAGGACAAGCACCAACCTTTAACTAAGGTGTGTTTGGAGCCAATACCTCTGTGGCCAGCTTGTCCCATAATCCGTCTAGGGGCTTTCATACACCTTTCCGTAATGCAGCCAAACGTGGCCCATCAGAGATGGATATTAGCTAGATGGACCCTGAGCTGATCTGTCCGACAATTCCTACATTTGTGTGATTATGTGAAGTTAAACACTGCCATAAACTAGAACAGGAATCATACCCTGGCCTTTTGGTTCCACTCAGTTATAATCCTGATAGACACTGTCTGCTAGACAAGAGCTACCAACACTTGTTTTGCTTAATGTTTTCTCTGAACTTGGACATTGCTTTTCTCCTCCTTGCCTGGCTTGAAGATGTCAGTAATGTTAGAGTGCTTGTGGGCTGAGCTCCCACGGAAAAAGGGAATCTCTCCCATTGCTGTCAGTTATTATTCACGGCCCTGAGACCTGTTGTTAACTGAGTAGAAGGAGACCAATTATCTGTCCTCTCTGGCTTTTGTATCCTTGCTGTCTTCTGGGAGAGGCAGAGCACAGTGCAGGCAGGTGTGGAGCTCAGGCACTCAGGGCCAGACTGTGGAGCTAAACAATCACTGAAAAGCAACAAAAGATGCTTCAGCAAAGAGCTGTGTGGCAATGCAGTCTAGGCAAGCAAACTACAGCCTGGGAGAGATGAGGGTGCCTCTGCTTTTTGGGCCAAAGCCAGGCAGCTCTGGTCCCTTTGCCCTCCCAGGTGTTCTCTATCTCATCTAGGTAACGAGGCAGATTAAGAGTTATTGGGGCCCTGGCACAAAGAACATTTACCCCCACCCCATGGCTTTGGGAGGGCCAGGGAGGCCATGCCCACTCACTTTTTAACATGGGTGTAGTAGCCTTGGACAGGTGCGGAGTCAGCAAAGGAGCTGATCATCCTGCCACAAAGCACAGCCCCTGCTCAAGGCACTAGCCTCTTCCTAGTGGAGGTTGAGGTGAGCCTTGCCCCCTGCTCCTCATCTAGCCCCCAAAACCCCTCCCTGGCCAGGCATGAAGCCAGGACCAGGCTGTGGTAAGAGCCACCCAGGGACTATGTCTACACTGGGAACCCACAGAGCATCCACACGGCCCGCCTGCTCTTGCACAAGAAGATTTACAGTAAAGCGTGGGAAGAGAGGGCGTCTTGTGCAAGAGCTACACTCTTTTTTAACAAGTTTAAGCCCTCTTGCGCAAGAGGGCAGTGTGGATGCTCGGCAGGGATTTCTTGCGCAAGAAACCCCTATGGCTAAAATGGCCATCGGAGCTTTTTTGCGCAAGAGAGTGTCCGCACTGGCATGGATGCTCTTGCGCAAAAGCACATGGCCGCGTGGATGTGTTCTTGTGCAAGAGTTCTTGCGCAGGAACCCGCCAGTGTAGACATAGCCAGGGAGACCAGGCTTCTGTGGGAAGCCCCAGACCAGCCATTCCCTTGGGAACTTTGTTTCTCCTTCTATTTTAATATGTGTTGGGCAGGGTGGGAGCCTTTCCATTTCCTACATCAGCAGCTCAAGAATGAGATTGGGGCAGGGACAGCAGCAGGTATGAAACTCTTACCCTGTACTCTAGCAACTATTTTACTGCTTGCCTGGCTCTTGGCTCTGCCCTCCCAGGCTATGTCTAGACTACACTGATCTATCGGAAAAAGGTACGCAAATTGTTCTCTGCAATTTGCTTGCCTTTTTCTGATAGTTTTATGGGAAGAGGCTTTTCTGAAATTGTCCCATCTACACTGGGCCAAATTTCGGAAAAGCCTCCTCTTTTGGAAGAGCCCTTCTTCCTCGTGGAAGAAGAAAGACAGGGTTTCTGAAAGAGTGCGTCTGCTCTTCTGCAAAAAAAGCAGAGGAGCACACGCGTTCCCTGACACGGCGGAGTTTTTTCGGGATACCTCTGGTTTCCTGGAAAAACCCCGTCATGTAGACAAAGCCCCAGAGGTACCAAACTCTGGGCCTAGAGACTGCAGCTCACTGAACAGGAGTTGACTTACTTCCTTGGAATACAGAGCTCGGCATCCAGAAGGTGCTCGGTTTTATTGTCTCATTACCCTCATCCCAGTCTTCCCATATACATTGTAATGGGCTTGCTGGGGTGCACATGGGTGTGGTTTGCTAGAGGCTGGGGCAATGCAAAGCAAGGCAATATGTTCACAGGGGTGCCTCTCCCATTCAAGAGTGAGTGAGAAAGAGGGCTTGTGAGTGGTGCTGCACTTTGAAGGCAAAACAGTCTCAGGAGACCCCCTCACACTCCCACAGTCTTAGAGGAAAACTTGCTGAGGCTGCATATTTATTATACCTGGAATAAACATCGCTCTGCTAATGACATGTGTGTGCATCCCAACAGCAAGGCTGTGGACAGAGCATCTTGCTCTGAGGCACTCAGCCTTAGCTCAGGACCATGGCATGTGCATGGGCAGTGCATCCATAAAACAAAGGAAGGCACAGCCTTCCCATACAGGTGACACAGAAGTGCTGCCAATTCCCCTGTCTAGTTTCATGCCTCTGATGTTTTTAATATGGTTCATGCAGGTTTTGGGGCAGCTGGGAAGGCTGAGTAGCAGACAGCCTCCTCAGCTGCCTGTCCCGGAACCTGCATAAACCACATACAAGCTCAAACTTCAAATGCAGGGATGCCCAGCTTGAAGGCTGCATCAGGGGCTCCACTGGCTCTGCAGTTGAATGCAGCCTGCTGGGTAGGTCTTAGTGCCCACTGATTTCCCCATCTGTGTGCTAGGAGGGGAGCCTTCCTGTATTCTGTGCCAGCAGTGGAGCTGGGTAGTGGGATAGCGTGGGGGAAATGAGGGAAGGGAGGTGAGGAGGCGGGGGGAAGAGGCAGTGGGGAAGGAAAGGTAAGTGGAATAGGGCAGATGGAGAGGAATGAGGGGAGGGGGATGGAGAAGAAAAGGGGATAGGAGAACTGGGGGGGAAAGCGAGAGTCCAGCATGTAGTGTCCCCTCAGCAGCAGCTGGAGCTCCCTGGTCAAGCAGGCCTATCTAACCCTCACCCTGACAAGCCCTGTTCCCCTACATCTGGACCCATCTGACAAACCCCCCACACCCAGACAGCCACCCCCACTGAGCTCCAGCACGCTGCACCTCAACCCTCAACCCATTCCCACTTCCCCAGCACCTGCATCACCCACCAAACCACACCTCCCCTCTGATCCCTTCACTGAGTTCAACCAGAGTGCCATTGGCCCTACAACCAGAGCCCCCCAAAGAGCCCTGTGCATCCAGATTGCCCAGCGAGCTGCTCACACCTGGATCCCTCACACTAAGCCCCTCTACACTTGGATCATGCTGGGCTGAGCCTGCCCAGCCATGCCTGGTACGCCTGGCACAGAGGGTCAGGGCCAGCCCTTACACTTTGTCAGGTACAGCCTCATTGCTGAGTTACTGTACTGGGGGGGGAGGGGTTTCAGGGCGATGTCCCCACCTCAATGAAGCCAGTGGCCTGTGCTCCCTACTGCTAGAAATGAGAAAATCTGGGGTTTTCTTAATGACTCTCCTGTCACTGACTTCCCGTAGGACAATGGACCCATCATTTAAAGCTTGATCTCAAGGGAAGTTTTTCTGCTGATTACAAACAAACAAACAAAAACCAGCAGATAAGGAATTTAATTATCCCATGGCTCAGTTTCTCCATCTGAAAAAGGGATAATAATCATACTTGCCTGCCTCACAGGAATTTGTGTAAATTCACTGGATTTAGTTAAGTGTTTTGATGTCATCAGATGCAAAGTGCTGAGAAGTGCAATTTTGCAATGTGGTTTTTACAATTCCAAAACCTTTCTGCTTCCTTCATGCAGTAGGTACTCCTCCTGCATTACAGGGAATTTCACTTTCAAACTTTATGGGTTGACTTCTCCTCCCACTGCATGATGCTGGAGCAATTTGCCAGAACAGGCAGGGGTAGTGATAGCAGGGCCCCACCAGGGCTATCACTACTTTTCAAAGGGCTAGACAAAAATGCTGGCTGGCCAGCCAGACTTATGCTGGTTGTGCATTAAGAGTGTGTGTGCTGCAGGGAGGGCTGGATCATTTGTGTCAGCAAGCACCCTGTGTTGGCATGTCCTCAGGGCAAGGGCCTGCTAAGTGGTACTAGGTGGACCAGTAAATGTCCAGGAGGAATGGATTCCCCCTCCACCTGGGCCAGAGCCCCTTAGAGCATTCCCAGAGGTAAGCAATGGTCTGGGCTAGGGCAATTAGGTTTTTTTATTTGTTCAAATTCTGTGATGGGCAGGGGCAGGGGAGGGCTTGGTTGGGGAGGGTAGTGAGCTTGAGCAGTGAGAGCCTAGGGAGAGAGAGGTGCGGAGCAAAGAAAGGGGAGGGCAGAGGAAGGAGGAACATAGTGATGGGGAGGAGAGGAGGTATTGGTAGGATAAGTTTCAATTCTTTTCAGTCTCATCTCTTTTCAGTGGATGGGAGATTATATTTGCCTGGTGAGAACAGGGTTGGGGATTTGGTTCCTGACCCCTGGGGATATTGGGTATGCCAGTCTGGTACATAAAGCTGGCACCACCATGCTGCCTCAGTGGACCATTTTGCTGCTTTGGTTCTGGGAGCTGCACGGGTGCTTTGGTTAAAGCAGCAGCCAGCCTTTATTTTACTGACAGGATCCATGTCCCTTGACAATTCTTATTCCTTGTCTGAGGTGCTTACAGCTGTTGAAACAACAAAAATAGGAAGAACTCAGCTTGTTTGAGGTGGCAGCTTTTGCAGTCTGATTCCAGCCATTTTCTTCCTATTGAGGGGCAAATGCCAGCTGAAACTGAGGCCTGACCCTTGTGAGGAGAGGACAGAGATTTCTCAGTTCGCTTTAACTGGTGCTTGCCATTCTGTGTTCCCCAGGATCAATTAAAGGGGTTGCGCGGGAAGGGGCTCGTGAGCTGCCTGCATGTCAGCTAGTGGGGTATATAAAAAACCAGTGACTGACATTTCTTATTCCCAAATTTAGCGCGTTTAATTAGGCACTGTCTGCATGTCTGGCACGGGGTACAAAACAGGCTCCATTTTGTTCAGAGAGAAAGGTGGAGTGGTTCAGGGGTTTGGCTGGACCGGACAAGCACAGGGAGGAGGGGGACAGTGGAGCAGGGGGCGGGCCTGGGCAAGGGAGCTGCAGCCTCCCCCAGTGGAAGCCCCCCCATGGGCCCGTTCTAGGCGGGGGGCAGGAGCCGCTTCCCGGGGCAGAGATTTGAATGCCAGGGGCGCCCTCTGGTGGGCGCGACGGGAGCTGCTGCCCCAGGCACAGAAGCTGTTGCCCTGGTACGGGCGTTCGCCGGCCTGGCTCACAGCGTGTCACGCGCGCAGCCGTGCCCGTGCGCGTGCGCCGGGCCGCCCCATGCCTGGGGCTCTGGGGGCTCCGTCAGCTGCCGCCCGCCTCGGCCGGGCCCTGCTAACGGCGCACAGCGCGCGGGGGGCAATTGCCGGGGGCCACGTGCTGCCGGCTGATTAGCAGAACGCGCATGCGCGTGCCCCGCCCCGTCCCCAGCTGCTGCGCCTCCGGGGGCCTCCCCCGGCGGGGCGGGGCTCGCGGCTGCCCGGTGGGCCCGTCTCCGCCCCTACCCGGGTCTGCGCGGGGAGACACGCAGCGGCTCGCGAGCGCTTGGACGGAGCCGCCTGCCTGAGGTGAGCAGCGCGCGTGCCGGCCTGGCCTCGTTCCCCCACAGCCAGCGCGCGCTCGCTCTGCCCCCCCCAGCCCTGTCAGTGTGACCCCCCCCACACACAGCCTTGTCAGTGTGACCCCACACACAGCCCAAACCGTGTGACCCCACACAGCCCTGTCAGTGTGACCCCACACACAGTCCTGTCCGTGTGACCCCCCACACACACAGCCTTGTCAGTGTGACCCCCCACACAGCCCAAACCGTGTGACCCCACACACAGTCCTGTCCATGTGACCCCACACACAGCCTTGTCAGTGTGACCCCCACACAGCCCAAACCGTGTGACCCCACACACAGTCCTGTCAGTGTGACCCCACACACAGCCTTGTCAGTGTGACCCCACACAGCCCAAACCGTGTGACCCCCACACAGCCCTGTCCATGTGACCCCACACACAGTCCTGTCAGTGTGACCCCACACACAGCCTTGTCAGTGTGACCCCACACAGCCCAAACCGTGTGACCCCCACACAGCCCTGTCCATGTGACCCCACACACACAGTCCTGTCAGTGTGACCCCCACACACAGTCCTGTCAGTGTGACCCCACAGTCCTGTCCGTGTGACCCCGCACACACAGCCCTGTCAGTGTGACCCCACAGTCCTGTCCGTGTGACCCCACACACACAGCCCTGTCAGTGTGACCCCACACACACAGCCTTGTCAGTGTGACCCCACACACAGCCCAAACCGTGTTACCCACACAGCCCTGTCCATGTGACCCCACACACACACAGTCCTGT
This sequence comes from Rafetus swinhoei, assembly GCA_019425775.1. Lineage (NCBI taxonomy): Eukaryota > Metazoa > Chordata > Testudines > Trionychidae > Rafetus > Rafetus swinhoei. The sequence goes on along the minus strand of JAFJHL010000175.1, from coordinate 1,020,426 downwards.
CAGTGTGACCCCCACACACAGTCCTGTCAGTGTGACCCCACAGTCCTGTCCGTGTGACCCCACACACACACAGCCCTGTCCGTGACCCCACACACACAGCCCTGTCCGTGTGACACCCCACACACAGCCCTGTCCATGTGACCCCCCACAGTCCTGTCAGTGTGACCCTCCCCACACAGCCCTGTCCGTGTGACCCCCCCCACACACACAGCCCTGTCCGTGTGACCCCCCCACACAGCCCTGTCAGTGTGACCCTTCCCACACAGCCCTGTCCGTGTGACCTCCCCACACACAGCCCTGTCAGTGTGACCCTCCCACACACACAGCCCTGTCCGTGTGACACCCCCCCACACACAGCCCTGTCCGTGTGACCCCCCCCACAGTCCTGTCAGTGTGACCCCCCCACACACACAGCCGTGTCAGTGTGACCCCCCACACAGCCCTGTCCGTGTGACACCCCACACACACACAGCCCTGTCCGTGTGACTCCCACACACACACACAGCCCTGTCCGTGTGACCCCACAGCCCTGTCAGTGTGACCCCACACACAGCCCTGTCCGTGACCCCCACAGTCCTGTCAGTGTGACCCCACACACACAGCCCTGTCCGTGTGACCCCCACACACAGCCCTGTCCGTGTGACACCCCCACAGCCCTGTCCGTGACACCCCACAGCTCTGTCCATGTGACCCCTCCACACACACAGCCCTGTCAGTGTGACACCCCCCACACAGCCCTGTCTGTGTGACCCCCAAACAGCCCTGTCCGTGTGACCCCCACAGCCCTGTCAGTGTGACACCCCCACACACAGCCCTATCCGTGTGACCCCCACAGCCCTGTCAGTGACACCCCACAGACAGCCCTGTCAGTGTGACACCCCCCCCACAGCCCTGTCAGTGTGACACACACACACACACACACACACACACAGAGCCCTGTCAGTGTGACACACACACACACAGCCCTGTCCGTGTGACACCCCCCACACACAGTCCTGTCAGTGTAACACCCACACCCACACACAACACTGTCAGTGACACCCCACAGACAGCCCTGTCCGTGTGACCCCCCACACAGCCCTGTCAGTGTGACACCCCCCACACAGCCCTATCCGTGTGACCCCCACACAGCCCTGTCAGTGTGACACCCCACAGCCCTGTCAGTGTGACTCCCCACAGACAGCCCTGTCCGTGTGACAGCCCCCACACAGCCCTGTCCGTGACCCCACAGCCCTGTCCATGTGACTCCTCACACACAGCCCTGTCCGTGTGACACCCCACAGCCCTGTCCGTGTGACCCCACAGCCCTGTCAGTGTGACACCCCACACACAGCCCTATCCGTGTGACCCCACACAGCCCTGTCAGTGTGACACCCTCCACAGACAGCCCTGTCCATGTGACCCCACAGACAGCCCTGTCCGTGTGACCCCCACAGCCCTGTCAGTGTGACACCCCCACACACGGCCCTATCCGTGTGACCCCCACACAGCCCTGTCAGTGTGACACCCCCACAGCCCTGTCAGTGTGACCCCCCCCACAGACAGCCCTGTCCGTGTGACCCCCCCCACACAGCCCTGTCCGTGTGACACACACACACACACACACAGCCCTGTCAGTGTGACACCTCCCACACACAGCCCTGTCAGTGTGACACCTCCCACACACAGCCCTGTCAGTGTGACACACACACACACAGCCCTGTCCATGTGACACCCCCCACACACAGTCCTGTCAGTGTAACACCCACACCCACACACAACACTGTCAGTGACACCCCCCCCACAGCCCTGTCAGTGTGACACACACACACACACATACATACACCGCTTTGTCAGCCCTGTCAGTGTGACACCCACACACAACCCTGTCAGTGACACCCCCCCACACACACAGCCCTGTCAGTGTGACACCCACCGACACACACAGCCCTGTCAGTGTGACACACACACACACAGCCCTGTCGGTGTGACACCCCCCCCACACCCACAGCCATGTCGGTGTGACACCCCCCCCACAGCCCTGTCGGTGTGACACCCCCGCTCCACACGCACACACGCAGCCCTGTTGGTGTGACACCCCCCCACACACACACACAGCTCTGTCGGTGTGACGCTCCCCCCCCCACAGCTCTATCTGTGTATCGGTGTGACACACACAAACTGTCCTGTCGGTGTAACACACCCACCCGCACCCCTGTCTGTGTACTGGTGTGACACACACACACACACACAGAGAGCCCTGTCGGTATATTGATGTGACACACACACACACACACACACACACACTCTCTTGTCTGTTCTCACACACGCACAGTCTCTTTCCAGGCCCGTATGCAGGAATTTCTGGGGTGTGTGCGCTTTTTTTTGTAAATGTGGTCCTCAGGGTGTGAATGCACCCCCATAGTTCCCCAAGTAAGCAGGGAAATCAGCCCCAGTCTTCCCCCTGCCCGGCCAGAGCATGGGGGAGGAGGCTTGGGCAGCGAGCTGTTCCTGTCTTCCCCTGGACCTCTGGAGCATGCTTACTGAGGGGAACATGGGAGTGCTTTCGCACCCTTCACACCCCTCCAGCGTACGAGTCTGCTTTTACACTCAGTTCCCAATACATCCTTGTTTTATTGTTGTTACTTCTTTGTGCTTTCTGCAAGGCACACACACTCTATGTAATTTGATTTTTCAAAGTGCTATTTTAGTGTTGTGACTGGCCTGTACATTTCATAATTTTTATTCCTCTTGCACTTTACATTTAATTGTTAGAGTAGTGAGTTCTGAAATGCCTGACCTGGCCTTGCTGGGGTAACTGTCCTTATGGCAACTGTTTAAAATCTATATATTATAGCTTGGGTTTCTTTGTTGCTCCTGCTGGTGCACTTCTGCACATACCTTGGTGCGCATAACATTTATTGCTTATGGGAACACACCAGCAGTACAGCTGGCAGAAGCACTGCCCAAATGTCTGGTGGGCCTTATCTTAGCGGGCCCATTGACTGTTCTGCCCTGGGGCCTGGAATTGCTATCAGCAGGCTGGGTGGGGCCAACATCTGCCCCAGGTTAGCCCTTGGCAGCCAAAGCCAAGGGTCCTGCAGCCCCCTCCTCGGGCTCCAAGGCAGCGAGCGAGAGATGGCCTGGCAGGCCATGGTGGCAGGACAGTGCAGCGCCCCACCAGAGTCAGATACTAGGCTTGATTTGGCCCCTGCTGCGCCCCCTTTGCAGAGCTCTGGGGACCACAGTGGCTTCCTGGGGAACCCTGAGCTGGGAGAGGTGTGGCAGGAGGCGGCGGGAATGGGCAGAGCAAGCCAGGGACAGCCCTGCAAGTCTGCCAGAAGCTACCGGAGCCCCAGGAGACACACTACAGTCCATAGACCCCAAGAATCATGCTTTGTCCAGCACGTTGGGCACTCGCAGAGCCCGGGGCGGGTTGGGCTCGGCCCCCTTCTACGGGCTGAGCAGCAGCATTTCCCAGCCTGGCAGCTGAGCGGCCCCACGCCGGGGCTAGGGGGTGTTCTTCAGTGGGGCTCCCTGTCTCGCTGGTGGAAGCGGCTCCGCTGTCATTCACTAGTCACTGGGCCAAAGGAAAGCTAACGGGAGGAAGGGCTGCTGGGGGCTGTGCGCTGCCTGTCAGCGGCGCCCCATGGGGACCTGGCTCCGATGCCGCCCGCTGCAGGGGGCTATGTCAGTTCTGCCATGTAGCCGTCCAGCGGGTCTGCTCTTTGACACAGGGACCCTGCCAGGCCCGGCCACCGCCTGCTCGTCGACACTGCCCGGCCGCGCCGGGGCGATGCAGAGACACCGCGCACAAGGGCTCGTCCAGCAGCTCGGACCCCGGGAGCAGCAAATCAAAGGCGCTGAGGAGAAAACCTGTCGTCTTGCCTCCTGTGCGGCCTCTGCCGAGCTCTGTGACGCTGAAGCAGAGACCCCCCGGTCAGCCCTGCGAGACCATCAGAGCTGACAGCGGATGGGCTATTCAGGTAGGGTGTGGGCCAGGCGGGGCCAAGCCCCCTTCTGCCATTGCCTGTGTCTCAAGTGGACGCCCTAACTCTGGCCACACGAGAGCCGAGCCTGTGCGGCCTAGCGCGCAAGTCGTTCCCTGGAGCGCTGGGGTTGAGGCTTTGCTGGGTCAGCGGAGGCCATTGGGCTTTCCTGTTGAAGTAGGGCCCCTTTCGTTAACTATGGATAGGGCCCAAGCAAGCGCTCAGCCTGTGAAGCCCTCCATAGCCCAGGGGTGTGGGTGCTGGCTTGGAAGGCTAAGCCTGTGAGTTCTATTCCCCCTGAGCCTGGTAAGACAAAGGGTTTTGAAAAATTATTGGCCCTTCTAGCAAAATGCAGATCACTCTTTTGCCCCCTGTGGTCCCTGGCCTGCCCAGGAGGTGGGAGATCCCAGTTCCAGTCCTGCCTCTGCCAAGGGACTGGAGCAGGGATCTCCTGCCTCCCAGGGACTGCCCCACCACCCCTAACCCAACCCCCTCCCCACCTAACCCCACCCCTGAGAGGTGAGAGCTGCCAGTCCAAGTCCCTGTCTTTTCTCCTAAGACAAATGGCTCCTCCTGGAGCAGGGACCTAAACAGGAATCTGCCACCTCCCAGTCACCTGGGAGAGGATTTCCCCAGTCAAACCCCTTCTAAAGGGGCAGAGGTAGGATTTGAACTAGGCAATCCAAGGATCTCCCACCTCCTAGGCAAGCACACAACCACCGGGCTACAGCGTGATCCTAAGTCTGGGGTTGCCCCAGGCCACTCTTAAGTAAAGGGGAACAGCGCCAACAGGTAAGAGTAATGGCACTAGTTCTTCAAATGAAACACTTTCACCCACAGCAGGGACTTGAACCCCCTGTGCCAACAGGCCAGGCAAGTGCTGTGACCACTGCCCTATGGAGAGCTTTACAGAGTTAGCCCTCTCTTTGGCCCAGTTAATAGTTTATTAAAGTGGAACACGTCTCAAGAGAAAAGCCAGACCATCTCCTTATTCAAATCCACTTGCCCCACCAGGGATTCGAACCAGTAGCAGGCACACCACAAGCAAACATGTTAACCACTGCCCTATGGAGACCTTTACAGAGCTACTTTTCTCTTTGGCCCAATTAATAGTTTTTTAAAGTGGAACAAGTTTCAACCAAAAAGCCATAACATTTCCTTGCTTAAATCCACTTGCCCCACCAAGGGCTTGAACCACTGGCGTTCACACCACAAATCAACACACTAACCACTGCCCTATGGAGAGTTGTCTGAAGTGAGCTTTCTCTTTGGCCTAATTAATAGTTTATTAAAGTGGAACGAATGTCAACAGCAAAGCCAGGACATTTCTTCATTCTAACCATTTTGCCCCACAAGGCAGATAGAGGAACTAAACAGCAGAGGTCACTCCCCCACAGAGCTTTTATAGGGGTAAGATTCTCCTTGGGCAAATTAATAGTTTATTAAAGTGGAGCAAGTGAGCCAGAACATTTTCTTGGTTAAAGTCATTGGGCCCACAGGGGAATTGAACTAGTAGTGTTCACACCCCAAGGCAACACACAGACCACTGCCCTATAGAGAGCTTCATGGATGTGAGCTTCTTTTTGGCCCAATTAATAGTTTAGTAAAGTGGAACCGTGTCAACAGAAAAGCCAGGACATTTCATTGCTCAAATCCACTTGCCCCACAGGGGAATTCAACAGTAGACGTCACACCAGTGGTCAACAGAAAGCGTTCATGGAGGTAAACCTATCTTTGGGCCAATTAATAGTTTATTTAAGTAAGTGGCACAGTGTCAACCAAAAAGCCAAGATACTGCTTCATTCAATCCTTTTGCCCCAAAGGATGGGGGAAAAAAGAGAGCCAAGGAATTGAACCAGTAGCATTTACACCACATGTTACCCCACTAACCACTGCCCCAGAGAAGAAGCATTATAAGAGGTTCTTGCTTTGACCCAATTAATAGTTAACCAAAGTGACACCACTGAACAAGAAAGCCTAGAAGGCAGGATTGTTCAAAGCCCTGTTTCCCCACAACTTCCACAGCTCTGGGTGGGGGGCCCTAATCTCAGGGCTGCAGAGGGTTTCTCTGTCTGGGGCTTTGCTTTGGCTGTTACTAATTAATGAACATGGGACAGTGGCATAAGGAAGGCTGAGGTTGCTCCCTGCTCAATTCTCAGCCCACAAAGGGAGCAAGTGAATCTAAATCCGCAACAGCCCAGGAGACTTTCTAAACCACTGCACAATGCAGCACTCAACAGGCAGCATTTTGCCCAATTAATATTCAATTAAAGTGGAACATAGAATCATAGATTACTAGAACTGGAAGGGAGCTTGAAAGGTCACCAAGTCCAGCCCCTGCCCTCACGGCAGGACCAGGCACCGTCTGGATCATCCCTGATAGATGTCTGTCTAGCCTGTTCTTAAATATCTCCAGGGATGGGGATTCCACCACCTTCCTAAGCAATTTATTCTTGTGTTTAACCACCCTGACAGGAAGGTTTTTCTAATGTGCAACCTAAACCTCCCTTGCTGCAATTTAAACCCATTGATTCGTGTCTTACCACGAGAGGTTAAGGAGAATATTGTTTCTCTCGCCTCTTTGTTAACACCCTTTTAGGTACTTAAAAGCTGCTATCATGTCCCCTGTCAGTCTTCTCTTTTCCAGACTAAACAAGCCCAGTTCTTTCAGTCTTCCCTCATAGCTCATGTTTTCTAGACCTTTAATCATTTTTGTTGCTCTTCTCTGGACCCTCCAGTTTTTTCACATCTTTCTTGAAATGTGGTGACCTGAACTTGACACAATACTCCAGTTAAGGCTTAATGAGTGCAGAGTGGTAAGCAAGAGTACTTCTCATGTCTTGTTCACAACACTCCTGTTAATGTATCCCAGAATCATGTTTGCTGTTTTTGCAACAGCGTCACACTGTTGACTCATAGTTAGCTTGCGGGCCACTATGACCCCTAGATCCTTTTGTGTAGTACTCCTTCCCAGTTACAGTAAAGCTCCAATTGTCTGGCATCCAGTGGTCCAGCACTCCCGATAGTCTGGCACCAACTGGAACCCGGAAGTGCTCCAGCCAGCCGGACAATTGGAGCTGCTGGCGGGGAACGGCCCGGTGAGGGGCGAACCCTCTGCCGTTTTGCAGGACGGCGTGGGAAGCCACGCGCCACCGCCGAGAGTTTCCGGGAGGGGAGCGGGCTCCCCACCCTCCAGACTGCAGTAGTTATCGCCGAGCAGGGGGGTAAGGGGCGGCGCTGTGGGACCAACCCGGCAGCACCCCAGCTGCTCTGCTCCGCCGCTTGTCCGCCGCTTGTCAGTTTCAGCAGCGGCGGCGGACTTGGGGAAGTGGCGGAGCAGAGCAGCTGGGGTGCTGCCAGGTTGGTCCCGCAGTGCCGCCCCCTCACCCCCCTCCTTGGTGCCCAGCAGCACCCCAGCTGCTCTGCTCCGCCGCTTCTCCAAGTCTGCCACTAGTCAGTTTCAGCAGCGTCAGCGGCGGACTTGGGGAAGCGGAGGGGCTTAGCAGAGCAGCTGGGGCGCCGAGCAGGGGGATGAGGGGCCGGCGCTGCGGGACCAACCCGGCAGCACCCCAGCTGCTCTGCTCCGCCACTTCCCCAAGTCCGCCGCCGCCGCTGCTGAAACTGACAAGCGGCAGAGCAGAGCAGCTGGGGTGCTGCCGGGTTGGTCCCACAGCGCCGCCCATTACCCCCCTGCTCGGCGATAACTACTGCAGTCTGGGGGGTGGGGAGCCCGCTCCCCTCCCGGAAACTCTCGGCGGCGGTGCAGGGCTTCCCACGCCTTCCTGCAAAATGGCGGAGGGTTTGCCCCTCGCCACGCCGTTCCCCGCCCACTCCCTGGATGCAGTGCAGGTCCTGGCAGACCCGTCACAGCCCGCCCCCCCGGAGTACCTCCCGATACTCCGACATAGCCGATAATCCGGCAGCACCTAGGTCCCAAAGGTGCCGGATTATCGGAAGTCTACTGTAGTCGCTTCCCATTCTGTATGTGTGAAACGGATTGTTCCTTCCTAAGTGGAGTACTTTGCATTTGTCCTTATTAAACTTCATCCTATTTACCTCAGACCATTTCTCCAGTTTGTACAGACCATTTTGAATTATCTCCAAAGCACTTGCAACCCTTCCCAGCTTGGTATCATCTGCATATTTTATAAGCGTACGCTCTATGCCATCATCTAACCTGTTGATGAAGATATTGACCAGAACTTGTCCCAAAACTGACCCCTGTGGAACTCCACTTGTTATGCCCTTCCAGTGTGATTGTGAAGTGTTAATAACTCCTCTCCGAGAAAGGTTGTCCAGACAGTTATGCACCCTCCTTATAGTCGCCCCATCTAGATTGTATTGCCCTAGTTTATTGACAAGAAGGTCATATGAGACTATCAAATGTTTTACTAAAGCCTATGTATACCATGTCTACTGCTTCCCCCATATCTACAAGGCTTCTTAGCCTATCAAAGAAAGCTCTAAGATTGGTTTGACATGATTTGTTCTTTATAAATTCACGCTGACTGTTACCTAACATCTTATTATCTTTCAGACATTTGCAGATAAATTCCTTAATTATTTGCTCCAGTATCTTCCCTGGCTCAGAAGTTAAGCTGATTAGTCTGTAGTTTCCTGGCTTGTCCTTATTTCCCTTTTTATAGATGGGTGCTATATTTGCCCTTTTCCAGTCTTATGGAATTTCTCCCAATTTCCATGACTTTTCAAATATGATAGCTAATGGCTCCAATACCTCCTCTATCAGATTCTTGGGTATTCTAGGGTGCATTTATTCAGGGTCTGGTGACTTGAAGACATCTAACTTTTCTAAGTAATTTTTAACTTGTTCTATTCCTATTTTAACTTCTAAACCTACTAGGGATGAAAGCGACTAGTCGACTAGTTGACTATCCAATAAACATATGCTTTTTGGATAATCGACTAGTGACTCCACTAGTTGCTCCCCCCCCCACTTGCTGCCTCTGTCAGAGAGAGGCAGCAAATGGGGAGCAGGAGCTGGGGGGAGCCGGCTTAAAAGCCAGTTCTCCCCAGCACTGTCTCCGTGGGGGCAGGGGTGTAGCAGGGAACTGGTGGCGCTTCTGCATTTGAAATGTAGCAAGAGCAGAGCAGAGCAGAGCTCTTGCTACATTTCAAAAGCAGAAGTGCGGCAGGAGCAGGGAGCAAGCGGGGGGACTCAAGCAGTCCGCTGGCCCTGTGCTACCCACGATGCTTCTGCCTTTGAAAGCAGGGCCCTTGCTAGTTGATACTAATTGAATAGTCGATGCATTCCATTAGTTGATTCAGCTAAATGTAACATCCTTAAAACCTACCCCATCACCACTAGCATTTACTATGTCAGGCATCTGGTTACCACCAATCTTCTTGGCGAAAACCGAAACAAGGAAGTCATTTAGCACCTCTGCCATTTCCAAGTTTCCTGTTATTGTTTCGCCCATTGAGCCATGGACTTATCCTGTCCTTGGTCTTCTTCTAGCGTCTAATGTACTTGTAGATTGTTTTCTTATTACCCTTAATGTCTCTATCTACATTGAGCTCGTTTTGTGCGTTTGCCTTTCTAATTTTGCCCCTACATACCTGTGTTGTTTGTATATATTCTGCTTTTGTACTTTGACTTAGTTTCCACTTTTTATACAACTCCTTTTTGATTTTTAGATCATTCAAGATCTCTTGGTTAAATCAACGTGGGGTCTTGCCAGACTTCCTGTCTTTCCTACGCAATGGAATTGCTCCCTCCTGCACCCTTAGTAATGCCCTTTTGAAATAATGTCAACTGGCTGCAATTGTTTTCCCTTAGTCTTGCTTCCCATGGGACCGATCTTACTACTTCTCTGAGTTTGCTAAAGTCTCCCTTCTTGAACGCCATTGTCTTTATTTTGCTGTTCTCCCTTCTACCATTCTTAGAATCATGAACTCTACAATTTCATGATCATTTTCACCCAAGCTGCCTTGCACTTTCAATTTGTCAACAAGTTCCTCCCTACTTGTTAAAATCAAATCTAGAACAGCTTCCCCCCAGTAGCTTTCTCCATCTTCTGAAATAAAAAATGGTCTCCAATGCAGTCCAAAGAACTTGTTGGATAATCTGTGCCCGGCTATGTTATTTTTCCAACAGATTTCTGGATAGTTGAAGTCCCTCATCACCATCAAATCCTGTGCTTGGGATGATTTTATTAGTTGTTTAAAAAAAGCCTCATCTGCCTCTTCTTCCTGGTGAGGTGGTCTGTAGTAGACTCTGAGCATGACATCACCTTTGTTTTTTACTCCTTGTAACCTAACTTGGAGATGCTCTCTCTCCTACGTCCATCTCCACCTCAGTCCAAGTGTGTAGATTTTTAATATATAAGGCAACACCTCCTCCCTTTTTTTCCTGCCTACCCTTCCTGAGCAGGCTGCACCTTTCTGTACCAATATTCCAGTCACGTGTATTATCCCACCACATTTCTGTGATCACAATCATGTCATAGTTTTGTTTATTTGCTAGCAGTTTAAGTTCTTCCTGCCTCTTCAAGGGGAGAGACTCGGGGCGCCCCACTCTATGCTGTCATTTATAAGTTGCTGCCACTAGCTGCTGGGAACAGGAACTCTCAGCCATGGTCACACATCAAAGATGAGCTGATAGTCTAGGAGGCGGCCCTGGCTCTACCGGTTGATGGCTTTACAGATCAGGCTTATTGGGGTGAATTTATGGCATGGACAGAGCTGACCTGGCTGAACCAAGCCATCCTGGCTCAGCACGAGTCACACGATTTGAAGGTAGGTCAGTGTAGTACACCCCAATAGCCTGTTTCTCAGCAGCATCCTTGTTGTACAGCCATAGCCAGTGGTGATACAGAGGTAGGGGAAGGCACACGGGGGCATCTGCCAGTGTTTGCCAGTCCTGCGCAGTAGGGATGTTAACATTTATTCACTTTGATAAACAGGTAACTATTGAAAATGTCATCAGTTACACATTTACATGCGGGGCGATGGAAGGAAGGAGGAGGTGGCTCAGTGGGAGCTCTCATTGTGCCCCCCACTATCAGCAGGTGCTGGTCACCTCTGCTCCAGCTCCACACCTGCACCCCAGCCCCTGTGGGGAAAGCCAGGCAGGCCAAAGATCTGAGGCGTCAGAGAGCCCTTCAGTGCACAAGCCAAGCATGGCCCAAGGAGGGTGAGGGGATGGGGTCCCCAAGGGCAAGGAGGCAGCATAGGAAGGCTGTGTGCCCTGTGGCCAGGCTCCTGGTGGAGAGGAAGCCAGCCTAGGCAGGCTATTGCTATAGCATCCTGTTCAGTGCAGTGGGGCAGCAGAGCAAGCTGCACCCCCCAGGCCAGGATGGGAGCAGGTGTTTAGTCCCAGGCTGCAGTGTAGCCCAGAATGCACAGTGGGAGGACCCTCCTTTCTTTGGTAACAGTGAGTCTCACCCTTCCACATGGCCCGTGGGCTGCGCCGAGCCTGGCCCTGCAGGAAGCAGTTACTGACGGGCCAGCCCCCATAGACACTGGGGCTCCGTGGATGTGAGTGGCTGCATAATGGTTCCGGGCTGGCTCTCTGCAAACTCCCTTGTGAGGAGGGGCCAGGTCTTCTCCCCTGTCTTTCCCTGCTGCTGCTTCTCCTCCTGCTCCCTCCCCCCACTCTCCCCTTTTTTGCCAGACTGGCTGCCCTTTACACAAACACGCCCTGCGCAGGGGGAGGGGGAGGGGGGAAGTCAGGCCTGACAGCACTCCTCCATTTTGGCAGGGCAGTGTCCAGGGTGCCTGCTGGGTGCAAGCAGCTGGTCAGCACACAGATGGCCTTTTGGTAGCAAGGCCCTGCACCTCCTGGACTGGGAGATGCTGTGCACAGGATGACAGGCCTGCGTGGGCACTGGGTTGTGCCCACAACCCATTGCTGGCAGTCACCATGGAGCCCAGAGGGCAGCTCAGGCTGTGATGTGTCCAGGGGAGGGGCAGTTTGTCATCTTGCCCTGAGCTAGTCCCTTGGCCTAAGCTCTTGGGAGCGATGCCAGGCTTCAGCTAGCAGCTGCTGCTGGAACTCTCGTGTCGGTGCCTACAAGAGCAGACATGCAGCAGCTGCTGGCTCACAGCTGTGCCATTGCTAAGTCCCATCACTCCAGGTCTGGTGCCGAGCGCCCTCGCTACCTGAGCCCAGCCCTTCCACTTGCTCAGCAAAGGCCTCCTGCTGTTGGCCACAGGCGGGGAGGGAAATTCCTTCAGTGTCCCTATGGCCTGCGAGAGACTCGCTGCTCTGTCCTCAGCAGGGAGCAGGCTCCTTCCCCCAGCCAGGCAGCTCTCTGCCCATTCTCAGCCCCTGCCTGGCGGGGCTCCTTAAGCAGCTGTGGGGCTGTGCTGCCCCCCAGCATAGAGGGAGTTGAGCATGGGCTGCTAGGCACTGGGATTCATGGGCTTTGGCACAGCGTGCTGTAGTGGTCAGACAGTGGTGACTGTAACAAAGCCTGGGAGGATCAGCTGCTGGGACAAAGCCAGGGCAGCCTAGCAGAGTCTCTGTGATCTATCCCCTAGACTCAGAGGGCAACAGAGCCACTGGTAGTGCAGTCCAAGCAGCATTACTCTGGCATAGCCCTTCTGAAAGGCTGCATGGTAAGTAGAAAAGTAGCCTCAGACCAAAGGCTGCATCTCCCTTTGTCCATTTCATCTCCCGCCTATTGCACCCATGTGTGTTTTGGTTCCTAGAATCGGCAAATAGTAGAACTGAAGGGAACGAGAGGTCACTGCATCTAGGCGTGTAATTGTCATGAATTTTGAAGCCTGTGAAGGAATTAGCCTCAGTGGCTTCATGTGGTAGTGAGTTGCACAGCCTAATCACACAGGAAGTACTTCCTCTTCTCAAGGAGGAGCTGGGTTTCATACACTCTGTTGCTGTGTGGTGGGAGAGGGAATGGGAGCACTCTGGAGAACAAGCCAGTCCTGTGTCCAGGCCCTTACTGAATACTCATAAGAACGGCCGTACTGGGTCAGACCAAAGGTCTGTCTAGTCCAGTAGCCTGTCTGCCGACAGTGGCCAACGCCAGGTACCCCAGAGACAATGATCAAGCGAGTTGTCTCATGCCATCCATCTCCAGCCTCTGACAGAGAGGCCAGGGACACCATTTCTATCCCCTGGCTAATAGCCTTTTAGGGACCTAACCTTCATGAAATTATCTAGCTTCTCTTTAAACTCTGTTATAGTCCTAGCCTTCACAGCCTCCGGTGGCAAGGAGTTCCACAGATTGACTGCGCTGTGTGAAGAACTTTCTTTTATTAGTTTTAAACCTGCTACCCATTAATTTCATTTAGTGTCCTTTAGTTCTTCTATTATGAGAACTAATAAATAACTTTTCTTTATCGGCCCTCTCCACACCACTCATGATTTTATACACCTCTATCATATCCCCCCTCAGTCTCCTCTTTTCTAAACTGAAAAGTCCCAGTCGCTTTAACCTCTCCTCATATGGGACCCATTTCAAACCCCTAATCATTTTAGTTGCCCTTTTCTGAACCCTAAGGGTGACACCCAGCAGCACACTGACCTCTGGCCTCCCCTGCAGACAGGGAAAGGAATACAAGACACTTGGGAGACACCAGCTCATCTCTACCCTGGGAGAACATTGGGAAATCACATGCTGGCGGGGGTGCCGTGGTTCCAGGCTCAGCCACTGGGCCCTGCCTTCAACTGCTGCTGTGTTGCAGGGGCAGGGGTTAAAGGCTCTGAACCTTAGCAACCAGAATTCAAACTCTCCTTTCTGATGTAGGAAAGTCCATCTCACTGCAGCAAGCTGGGGCCAAAGTCACCAAAGAGAAACAAGTCAGAGGGAGGAAGGCATCTGTGTTCCCAGAGGACCAAATGGAGAGCTGGTGGTGCAGAAAATGACAGGTAAGAGTCCAGCCACAGGGATAGGCCAGGTGGGCAGTATACGAGGAGATGGAGCAGATGGACTGGCAAGACTGAGCCCGTGCTCAACATGCAGAGAGAATACACTGGTAACTTCACTGCCTAGCTGAGAGATGCACACAATAAAACCTCGCCCCCGCCCCCCAGAGCTCCCATGGCCTGTTACCTCTTGGACCCCCAAGGCCCGCACTTGGGGAGGTGCCTTGTTAAGGCAGGGCACTTTAGGAGATTAAGATTAAATCTCAGGAAAAATTCCCCTCACTGGAAGGACAGTAGGACAATGGAACAGATGCCTGGGGAGGCTCTTTCCTTGGAGGTTTTCAAAAGTAGCCACCTACCCTGGATGGTTTAGACTAGAGTCTCTGAACCTTCCCAGCCTACTGTATGCCTCTCAGGAGTCTGTTAAATGTGGTGTATGAAGACAGATCAAATACTGACGCGGCACAACATATTAGTACTGAAAAATTGCTTACATCTGTATGAAATTTGTTTGTACTAACTTAGCTAATGCTTATGTAGCCTCTTGCAAAACTAGGCAAATATCTAGATGAGTTGATGTTCCCCTGAAAGATGTCTGTTTGCCCTCAGGGGTCTGTGTACCCCTCATTGAGAACTACTGGTTTAGACCCAATAGATTCTGCATCTTGGCCGGGGGCTGAGCTAAATGATCTTTGCTGTCCCTCCTAACCCCACACTTCTATGAGAAGTGGCATATCACCAATAGGAATGTCACATTTCAATTATTTGACTAATCAAATAGTCTATGCAGTTTCCATTGGCTATTCATTTAGTCGATAAGGGCGCTTCTGCCTTTGAAGTGTAGCAAAAACCACAGGGCTGTTGCTACACTTTGAAGGTGAAAGTGCTGCAGGGAGCACGGGGAATCCCCAGCTGACCCTGGGCTCCATGCAGCGCTGGCGCTTTGAAACGCCATGGCAAGCCCAGCATCAGGCTCCACGCAGCATTTCAAAGCAGCAGCGCTGCATGCAGGGCCAGCCCAAACCATTTTGGCGCCCTGGGCGCGTGGCGCCACCCCCAGGCGCACAGTGCATGCGCAGGCCCGCCCCTGGGGCACGGGCCCGCCCCCCCCCCCAGGGATCAGGGGCCCGCCCCAGTGCGCACAGCACATGCGCAGCCCGGGGCCCGCCCCCTGGTGCGCATGGCACATGCTCTGCCCTGCCCAGCAACCGCTGCTGGCATGCAGTGCCTGGCCGTGCAGGGCCCCGCGGGCGTGGGGGGAAGGGCGCTGCTAGCTGGCGCCGTGGGGATGGGGGGGCAACCGCCGGCGCTGCGGGAACCGGGCACACAGTGCCTGATGGCAACTATAAGGGACGCCGCGCGCCCCTTACAGCTGCCATCAGGCACCTCCCATCAGTTGGCACCCTGGGCAGCTGGCCGGCTCGCCCACCCCTTATTCCAGCCCTGGCTGCATGGAGCCCTGAGTCAGTAGGAAGTCCCCAGCTGACCCCGGGCTCCACATGGCACTGCCTCTTTGAAACACTGTATGCAGCCTGGGGCCAGCTGCTGCACACAGCATTTCAAAGCAGCAGCGCTGCGTGGAGTCTGGGGTCAACTGGGGACTCCCAGCTGGCCTGGGCTTTATGCGGCATTTCAAAGCTGCAGCACCACAGAGCCCAGGCTCTGGCCCCAGGCTTCACGCAGCACTGCTGCCTGTCTGCAAGAGCACAGGCAGAATGTGTCTGATGTGTGTGTGTATGCAACACCAGGAACACTTCAGCATGAGTAACAGCTGCCCGCTCAGGGCAGTGTTTGAGCCAGATAGCTTGGCTCTTATATCTTGCCATCTGCTCCATCCTGTTTATAGAAGAGAGGTCTTGAAAGGAGAGCCTGGCTTTCTAGTCAACTATTCCCACCATTCAGCTACCATTCTGTAACTGCCCAGCTGGAGCCAGGCAGCCTGCGGGCACCAGGACCACGGTACTAAAAATAGCACCATAGGCGGCCTCTGCTCCAGTCCCAGCACATGGTCCTGCCCCGGGGAGCAGCTGGGGCCCGGGTTGCCGGGGCTTCTGGGGACAGACCAGAGTAAAAAATAGCACTGTGGCCTTGGCTTCAGGCCCACAAACTGCTTTGCACATCGAAGGCAGAAAGATAGGGAAGGGGCAGGAGGAGAATAAGGGGGAGAGGGTGAGTAGAGGAAGGATTTTGTGCAGAGGGGAGAGGAGGGGGCCAGGGCAGGAGAAGAAAGGGGCAAGGCACCAAGGGACAGAGTAGAGAAGAGACAAATGCCTGGAGGCCAAGAGGAGACAATAAGGAAAAGGGCAGGGGGAGGAGAGGGAAGGTGTCAGTGGGGGTGGAAGAAGGGAGGGGACAGGGTGATGCTGGGAGAGGAAGGAGGGACAGTGGGGGCAAGAGAGAGGAAGAGGAGAGGGGAGCAGTGGGTTCCAGGAGAAGAAGGGTTGTAAGGAGGGGTGGGCATGAGGAAGGCAGGGGATGGAACAAGTCATGTGTGAGGGCACAGAGAGGTGTAAGGGGAACTGGGGCAGAGGGTGGCGAGGGGGTGGGCACCAGGGAGGAAGAGGGCAAGGAGGCAGGGGCAGTGAGGGAAGGGGGAGGCCCCAGGAATGTGCAGGGGTAAGGGAAGGTGCAGGTGCCACAGGATTGTGGGGGCAAAGCAGAAGGGCAGACACTGGAAGGGAGGAACAGGCACCAGAGGGCAGAGGAGAGAGGCAGGGCAGATGGGTAGAGGGAGGTGTTAGGAGAGGGGATGAGGAGGGTTAGCTACACATGATCAGAGTGGGGCTAGAGGAGGGGTGGGCACAGGGGGAAGAGAAGGGCAGGTGCAGGGGTCGAGGAGGAGGGGGGCGAGCAGGTCCCCAAAGGGCTGAGGGCAGTGAGAAGGGCAGGAGCCAGGACAGCAGAGGAGGGTGAGGGGTGGGGGGACAGCAGGCACCAGGGGAGCAGATGGGGGGAGGGGAGGAGACATGGCGGCGGAGGGAAAAGGGAGGGGTTTATGAGATATTTATTAATAACTTGGGTGCCACACTGGCACACATCCAAACAAGCCACATGAACTCAGTACTGGTGCACAAAACAAAACTCACTCCGCTCATGGGAGGAAAGTCTTAGAGGGAACACTGGTCCTATGCAATCTATTTTCATTGTAAAGGAATACATACATAAACCATAAGAGAGATCTATGGCAAAAGCCAGAGAGAAATAAGGACCACTAGCCAAAACAATGCTAGGAATGTGCTTTATACCTTGTTCTGTTCTAGCTCATGCTCCAGATACAGCTCTCTTCTTTGGTAAGTCTTGCCCAACAGTGGAGTTTACTTTTATTTGTACAAACTTCTGTTCTGTTTGTTTCCCACTGTCATGAAAGTGACTCATCAAAACACGTTTTGTGCCTTAAGGTCTAGTTCAGATTTGCAAAAAAGAAACTCAGATGGAAAGATTCTGCATTTTTCTAGTTTAATAGAAATAACCAAAACAAAGTGGTTTTTAAACAATGCTTTAAATTGATCTAATACAACTTCTACATCACATTCCAGAGCATTTAACAAGAAATATTTACAGGCAGCTAATGTATTAAATAATCATGAAAAGAAAAAACTTGCCTTTATTACACACCAGCAAAAAACACAGGAACGGAACAATTAGAAACAGTAACTGTTAAAAAAGTTAAATATGATTATTCAGAGAATACAATATCACAAACAGCACTTTTTGAAGAATCATACTGAAGGATGAGCAAAATTATCTATGTGCAAAAAGAATACCAGTTTAATTGCTGGAAACAAGAAATTATTGAGATTGCTGTGAATTTAACCCTTCCATGAATATGCTTACGTATAAAATTAAAACAAGCTTGTGACTGCATAAATCTTTATATGCTATATACATGTTTCATGATGTTCTGAACTTAAGAAATGTTCACATTTGCAGACCATTCCCAGTCATGTATTTTATTTCTTATTCCTTTAAATTTATGTCACTTTCTAGAGGGAAGGCTGTAATAAATCAGACTTATAGAATTCTTTTAGTACCTTTCCTTATAAATTCAGTTAATTTTAAAGAAAGCAGCCTTCAGTTATAAAGATCATTCAATAGAAAAGGGCAAAACTGCATTTCATACATGTAATAATACAATAAAGATATCTGCATTAACTGCAAATTTTGAAAACTATTTTGATTTGGATACATTAAAAAAACCACAAGAACCACACGAGTAGGCAAACACAAGAAAATAAGATGGAAGTGTTACTGTACATGCACTTTGACAAAGTAAAAGTAATTGCCGTATCTGAAGTTATAATGTATATGTTTAGTTTGAAATAGGTCTATGTAAACTGTGGCATATAAATTTGTTAAAAAAGTACCTCCATTATTTACTCAAACACCTACTTTTTAAAAAAATATGTAACTTTCCCCAATTTTTAAAATAAAATGCCACACTATATTGTCAATAACTCCTGCACACTTTTAGTTTTAAAAGCTAGACTTGGTGATATGCATACAAACTTTCCTATAAAATCACTATCCAAAGGAAAGGATTCCTGTCATGCTAATAGGCAACAGACAAAGCAGTTTTATTGCTTTTTCCAAGGAAGAGAATAACAAAAAAAAAAAAAGCCTACATCCAGTACATCATACACACAACTTTAAAACACTGTTGCCATTACCTAAGCTTAAATAGGATCAGCTAACAAACTAGGCTATACAACAGAATGGTTAAGCTTGGGTTAATTTTAAAGATCTCAGTTCTGGTAGCTTGTGGAAATGTTTATAAAACATTTCACTGATCCAGTGTTGAGTATGCTGACATTCCATCAATGCTACACCACATAGTATTAATGGTGATATTTCACAAGAAACAAGCTATCTACCTTTAACAGAGCATTTCTACTCAAAAATTGGAGGAACACCCTTTTTTGGATAGTAACTCAGCCTTAACATTATATGGTAGGCCACTTAATTCCAGGGCACAGTTAAGAGACCTGAATCTATGTAGCTGGTTAAATTAACACTAATCACTAGTAATTACATGGCAGGATACCTGCTGAGGTAATTGAGAAGTCCACAATTAGTATGCTGTACACTTTTCACTCCTGTTTCAAAGCAAGTTGCTTTATACTACTTTGGATTAACTTAAACCTCAAAACCATTTACAACAAAAAGTGAGATGTGAATGATCTTTTTACACGAGCATTTAAAAAATCAGAGCATACTGTTACATGACATGCCAAAGCATCTTCTTGCCATCACATTAGAACATTACAACTGAGCACATAAAACAATGATGCATGCACAGTGCACCCCCACTATCTGCTCCTAGGCTCATCCTTAACGTAAGGCATGTTTCTAAATCCCAGTGTAGCTCAACTTTTATTTGCGTCTATTGCACACACATCCTTCAGTACCCATTAACTGCTGAACAGAGGCTGCTCCCAACATGTCCAGATGTTAATATAAAATTCAACAATTTGCTGTTAAGTAGAATAAATGTAACCGGGCACAAATACATTCTGGCTGAGTGAACTCGAACAGTTCTAGGATAAATTTATGATCACAGTCTAAGGGAATAAAAAATAGATTAAATGTAGCTTATATATCTGTCAGCATCACTGATGAATGGAACCTAGCTAATTCCGAAGTGTTACTCTGATTTAATATATTTGGAGTGTCAAAAGGAAAGAAAAGAATGAAAACTGTTTACTTGATTTGATTGCTCTCTGTTCTCATTTACTTAATTGGACTGTTCTCTTTTGGTTGTATACAAGATAAGAAAACTTAAGGTTTCTTGCCAACAGTTCAAAATGTCATATAAACATCAATAGCAAAATAATCTTTATTGTCATCTGCAGAGATGAAAGGAAAAACTAACTTTTTAAAGTTTACTGGATAATGTGCAAGAATAAAACTTGAAGATCAAAGCTGAGTGTCACTAGCAGTGGTTTGTAGATGGAACTAATGGAATACAAGCTCTGTTAACATTTAACAAAATGCCTCAAAGAGAATCTACCTGCTTATGTGGAGTGGAACGAGAATAAACTGTCCAAGAGGTTATTTCAAAATATTAATATATCTACAGAACAGTGTTTAAAGGCCATAAAAACTGGCAACACAAACTGAAGACAATCCATGAAATCTCATTTTCCACTGTAATTTTAATAGTGAATATTCTTTTCAAATTGACAAGATTTTCTGAGATGATAAACTAGAAACTGGGAAAGGAAGGAGAATAGTCAGAGTGGGCTAATCTTACCAAAATTAGAATTTCCTATGCATATTTCCCACCCTTTCCTACTGACACTCAAAGACTGTCAAGTACATGGATGTACATATGTAGGTTTTAAAAGAAAAGAAATTGGGTAACTACTTTTGGCATTAAAATGTAAATGGTTTATAATGGCTACATGAGACAACATCCTCTGAGGAAAACATCATTTGAACAAAAACACAAAAAGAATCCAACAGTTTTGTTCTAGTGTAATATTTAAGGTGTAACCCAAGGAAATAAGAAAACTGTCAATGCCTTCAAATCCCTTTCCATATTTTAGAAGGGATTTTAGTCATATGTGAATTCATTTTTCTGACTATGTAAGAAGAAACTTAATCCTAAGTGTTGTGTATAAATACATTTTTAAGATTTGATGAATCAATACATTTTTTGCTAAAAATATTTACCTCTATTTTATGGTTAAGTTAAATCTTTCTTTACATGTGAATTTTGTCATATAAATCACTCATGCTGAATGTAAAAAAACCCAAAAAGTTTGCCATAGATCTGCTGTATTTAAGCAAAATTTTATAGCAAGTTTACATTCTGGTCATCCTGATCTGGTTTGCACTCACACACAGGACTGCTTCATATTATTGTGACAAAATTATTCCATGCAAAGGCTAACGATGACATTTCTTGGTTCCCATCCTTGCAGATCATGTCAGAGGAAGTTTTAACTAGCTCATTGTACAGGTCTGTCTACCCACAAATGCTGAAATCAAGGCAGTTTTCAGTGGGACGGTAGAATATAGGTGCCTACTTGATACAGAGCTTGGATAGTGACTAATCTATTTTCAGAATGCAACTAGAAATCACTCAGCCTTTCAACCCCAGGTCTGTGCAAGTGCTCCATTTTGTGGCTGGATAAGTAACCAAATTCCAACAGGTTTATTCTATTTTTTCCAGATATTTCACTTATAAGCTGCTTCTGAAGAAAGTTCTGAGTAGTTTTCTAATAAAATAAGATAGAACCTCAGTATGAATGCAATGTTAAAAATAGACAGCATATATTACAAATCTGTTCTTGATAGGAACATTAGTAAGAATACATATAAGCTTAAAAACAGCTCAGCAAATGTTGCTGATCTGCAGAAAATTTCAGTCCACTATTTACAAATAAGACAAAGTGAATACAGAAAATTTTACACATTTGGTAGTCAGGTTATTTTTTGCCAATAGTGGTCTATCAGAAACTGATATCAAGGAAGACTGGAAAATCACTAATTACCTTCTCAGTCTAAATGTGTATGTACAGAAAATTATATAACTAATATTGGCACTATCTGCCTCTGCAGGGGGATTTGGAAGAGACAATAAAATCCTAAGAATTCCAACTAGAAATGCCTGTAAGTGTCCTGTGCGTAAGATTCCATTAATAAATATGCATGAACCCTACTGAAAACATTCATTGCAACCAGGCTTAGCTCTGCATGTATTAAGAACTCACACTCCTGCACTTGCCAATTCAGAAGAGTTTAATGATCATTTGTAATGTTTCTATACATAAAAAGTTGGAAAGAAAGCAGAAACTAGAATTAACACAGAAGATCAGTTACTCACAACATCACTTAAATGAGAAGATGATAAAAGCAATGATGCAATTCACACTTAAGTTCACACAAGAGGGGATTTTTAGCAAAGTTTTCTTACAGTTTAGACAGCAGTCCATCATGAAAGTGATATACAGTTGCTGTATTGGTCCAGACTTAAGTTCACTAATCAGTATGACAGTCCACATATCTGTACAAGGAGAATCCTATATCAACTCTGCATCTTTATCAACATTCACCCACCTCCATTTGTGAGAACATGCCGAGAGAGATCTCTGGAAAAGAAAAGGAATTTCAAGTAATCCAACCCTCCCCAAAATTACAACCAAACTTTTCCCCCGTTGACAAGAATGTTTCTGTACACATTTTTGTAATCTAATACTGTCTAAAAACTATCAGCTTCTTCAAAATGACCACTGAAGGCATGATAATATTCCAGGAACACTTAAATAACAGTTTTTACAATAGGTTTAGGTCCATAATATCAGATTACTTTATATGCACTGGTCTTTCATCTGATTTTAGACGTTTTCTACGTGGCTGTATAAAATCTTCATCGGAGTCCTCAGTTATTTCACCATCATCCTCTTCCTGCTCAAATTCAGGCAAAGGTTGGAAGGTCCTGTCTGGGTAGATCTCTGTAAGTTTATCTTCAAAGTACAATGCAACTGCCTTCCCTGCCTGTGCTACTTCTGAATCAGCCTGCAAATAAAAAAAGGAATATTCACCTGTTGGTAATGCACATCCCTTCATCAAGTGTGCGTGGTCTGAAAAGCTTACCTTCAAATTAATCTCTTGTGTTTCTGCATAAACTTGAACAACTTTCATCATCTAAAAAGGATACCAGAGTCAAAAAAAATGAAATTATAATCCTTTCTAAAGTTATGAGATTGCAAAGGGTCGGATGACTACAGTTAGCCATAACAGGAAAAACAGATTGTTATGACCAAATCAGTACAGCTCTAAAATTCAATTAAATATAGGCCACTCTCTTTATAAGGCTGGTTCAAAATCTGTTTCACGAACCTTTGGCAAGATATGAAATTATCGAATAGTAAGCAGCTCCCAGTCATGTTAAAGCACATGATAATAAACACTCATGACAACATTCCTTTATAATAAAAGTTCAGGTGCCCAGACTGTCATGGTAAGTAAGTGTTCTGTGTTTCATAACAAAATAGCTCCTGTGTAAATATTGTCTATAAAAGAAATGTGTGCTTTCTTGCAGGTTCCATTTCCTCTTTGATTACTTCCTTGTGTCAAGCTATACAAATGCAGGAACTGTATCTGGACTCGTATCATGAATAAGGATTGGATTATGTCATGGCAGTCACCACTGTCATGGAATTGAAAATTTTGCTATTTATACAGAGCCTTGTGGCACACGTTATCAATTCATTAGCTTGCTGTGATCTAGTCCTCTTTGAAAGAGGCTAGATTACAGCCAACTAACGAACATTTCACAAGGACCTTGCTACCCTGCATTAAAAGTTTGGTAATTGTCTGTGAATTACATCTGTTTCAAAGAGGACTAGCCCAACGTGAGTTTAAGCTGTTAATGCACCGGAGAAGGGGCCTCAAGATCACCACAAAATTACCTTTTTTTAAAAACCATGACCATACTGTGAATTATGCATCATTTTCTGAGACAAAACTGCATCCATAGTGATGAATGGTCAGATTGCCTTAGCTTCCATAATCAGCCCTTGAGATGCCAGTCTGAAGAGCCCTTTTAAAGAACCACTGTTCCCTGGAGCTTCCCTGCTATTCTTGAAATAGTTACACTATACTTTTCAAGAGAAATAGAAATGGTTTCTTCCGGAGTGAAGGCTTCACTCACTCCCTGAGTCAAATGGTTCCTAAGAGAGACACTTTTTCCATATTCCCCATTAACTTCCACCTGACAGATGGTTATAAAGAAGTCAGGTCCCAAGTGCTTGTGTCTAAACCTATCATGTGGGAAAAGGGCTTCACCCCAAATCTTGTTTTAACACTTATTTCCATTATCCCAGTATTTTACGTGGGGCTCAGTCAGTTTTAAAAATAGGTTTGTTTAATCTGTGTAGTGCGCAAATGCTTTTTATACCTCAGAAATCTGAAGTTACACATTGAGAACTTTCAGTCATTTCACCATTGCTCAGGCTCATGCAAGACCATTCCCTATAGCTCGTTCTCCAGGCCTTCATGTGATCTTGCTTCAAGTGTTCATGAGCTGGTCATTCCCCCCCACATCTCTCCAGGACGAATCCATATTCTAGAAGGCTCGGCATCAAGGACTGTGACATTCAGAGAAAGTTTTCCTTTTCTTTGTTCCACTTTATTACTGCTATTCTCTCCACACCACCTTACATGGTACCTCCTCTAAGGGGTTGGCATCCTTCACCTCTTCATGTGATTGAGTTCATGTGAATAACTGGTGAGCAAAAGTCCCACTGCTGCTGGTGAACTACCCAAAGTCCCTGGAACTGTTTTACTTTCCTGTGTGGGCTACCCAGTTAAGGTCTGCTTCCGTGTCACGATAGAGCCAAAAGAGAACTGCCAGAAATGTTGGGGCTCTGCTTACATTTATGAAAACCTGACGGGGAGCTCAAAAAAAAGACAAGCTCTAGAGCAGTTTTTTTCCTTAGTGGTGTAGGACTCTATCCCTTAGCAGTATTTATGACGTAATACTGATAAGCATTAATGGCATATTCCAGTGACACAATCTGAATTATTACAGGGACTGCTCAATTTACGCCACACCATGGTTCTCAGATATGGCGACTGTCCAGTGATGATGGGCCACCCAGAAGACCTTAGCAAATAACTACTTCCCCACATCATGAATCTGAACCATACGTACAGCTACTTCAGAGTCCTCACCTTCTCACCAACACATGTAAAAGTTTTCCTTCAGAGCCCTTTATAGTCCCTTCTAACTAAAACCAAAAGCAAGATCTGTAATTAACTGCTTTGTATTTACTTATAAAGGGACCGACTCTGCATCTGCTCCACAAATGGAGTACCCACAGACTGCCAAGTGGAGTTCTGTGTGAGACAGCTGTGGGATCAGGCCTACGTAAATCAATCTTAAAAAAAAAAAAAAAATCTACAGTTTGGAAGTTAACATACTTCATTAAACCTTTCACAGTTCTTGAAGATCAGCCGGACATCTGCCACAAAATCATCAGGAGTTTGGTAGTGCTGGGAATGTTTCTTTTGGAGCTTCTTTTTTACTGTAGATAAATCCATTGGCTTCTTTATAATTTTATAGTAGTTTGGTATCTGTGAAGAAAGCGTAAATCAAATAAAAAACCACCAAAAAGGACTGATATGCAACCTTTATACTTCACAGAAGGAGAATTAATCTACTTAACATGAGTGTATTAAAATCCAGGAGCCCCATTACAGCATGAATATGAGGGAACAATCAGAAGACAATGACTCCATTTATGGGGGAAGAAAAGAGGGCAGAGCCTCTATTAACACAACTTTTTTTTTATATATATTTCAGAGTCGATTATTAGCATTTAAGAAACAAACTTAAGAAGAAAGAGGATATTAGACCGGAATGGGCACTAAGTGGCCTGCAGGCCAGACCTGGTTCACCAGGGTTAGCCCCAGGGAGCTTGCCAGATGCTTCATTTACCTGTGGATGTGCAGGTAAATGAAGTGTCCAGCAGCCCATCAAGGGCTAACCCTGGTGAACTGCTTATTGCCCTCCCCATATTAGACCATCACTGTATTTCCTAGAATCATTAAAATCGCTTGTCTTACATCTCAAAACGCAGATCAGATTTGTGTTTCATTCAAATGGTTGCTCTGTTAAAGCCCCTTGCTAAACACAAATATTACAATATTTTGTGGTTTATTCACTATCCCAAACCCTCTCCTGTTCATTCAGCTATTGCTACTGGGAAGGATTTTCTTAATTAATAAGTGTAATGGTTCAGAAGTACCATGTTAGGTACGACTAGTGACATTTTTGGTCTGGTTTTACTCCTAAAATATCTCTATTAGGGATGTTAGATTTTTGTGTATTTTAGCAATCATGTAGCCACAACAATTTTTATTCGTTAAACAGTTACTAAAATGGTCCCCAGGGGCCGGTGCTCCCAGCCCAACTCTCGGGGGAATCCCCTGCCACACTGCTGCTGCCTCTATCAGATGCAGCAGTGCAGGGTGGTAAGTGGAACCTGTCCGTGGGGAGGCCTGAGCTAGGAGATGCTGCTCCCCCAAGTACCCCTCTTGCTGCCCCTGTGGGAGGTAGCTCCCCACAGGCACCAGCTCCTGTGCCCCCCTGCTGCCTCTAATACAGAGGCAGCAAGAGGATTGTGTGTAGTCGTTTTGATTAACCAATAAGCCCAGGCTTATTGGTTAATTGTTTAAATGTCTATACCCTAACATCCCTAGTCTCTATTGCAAGAGCAAGCAACTCATTCAAAAAAACACCAAGAACTTGTCACAATGGTGGCCTTTTGGAGACATTGTTGGCATTTTATGTTTTCCATAGTTTCATGTAGTGGGAGACTCACCGAGGCTGGGACTGGCTCTTGGAATTCAATGCTCAGCTCATGGCAATATAGGTATAGCAGGAGACGTTCACATTTCTTGCAAAGGAACAAAAAACTTCAAGTGAATATCGCTTTTTAATCTGCAATCTAAAAACTGACAGTAAACTAATATCTACATAGGCAAAGACTATATAGTCGTACTTGTAGAAAATGAAGTTCTTCAAGCCTAGAAACGTCTTCATTCATTCTAAGTATGTAAAAGCTAACACTGATAAACATCTACACGTTTTGTTAGACCATTCGTTTAAGTTTTTCCAGTTATAGACTAACTCGGCTACCCCTCTGAAATTGATAAAGTATGTATGGTTAGAGAAGGAAGTATGCCTTTATTTTGGCTAGCATAATATACTTAATACTAAACCTCTTGACTCCTTTTTTTGCTTTCCTTTCCCCAAAAGAAAGCTGGAGTTCCAACAAAATTTGCACAAGGCAATAACTTAGTAAGAACAGAGCTACTAGTAGACATTTAATGACAATGTTACTATTCATACTGTTAAATGCAACTGAACTACATTTAGATCAGAACTTTTATTCATAAAGCCAGAATTAAGCAATCTGAAATTCCATTCAAATAATTTTTTAAATATTTCCCCTCAAATATTTCCTTATTTCAATTTGTTGGTCAGTTCCTCTGAAAAATGTATTCATGGTGAAGAAATTCTAAGGACTACTCTGACTGATGATGTCAAAACACTTTAGAGAGTCTCCATATCAGACTAGCTATCATTTTGACAGTCATTTTGTCATACATATACTCTTAGAAATACCTACCAGCACATTTCCCCATGAATTTAAGGCATCAAATGTACATATTATGTCAGATTAAAACAACCATGTTAAATCCACAAAAGAACTTTCAATTACAAATTTTTAGGAGATTGATTCACATTTAAAGCTAATCTTAATATATTTTTATTAGCTGTGTGCGCTCTCAGAAATTTTAACCTACTGGACAACTACAGCTAAAATATAGGGATGACCAATAACAAATCAGTTAATCAAAAATTAGGCGGTTTTTAGATGCAGATACCTACAGTATTTGACACATACCCTTTGGTCCACAGGACTTAAGCCTTGTGCTGTTTTCCCCTTCTTACTATGTTGCAAATTGTCACAATCATATTCTACTTCAGGTTTGCTTAGATCTCTGCAGAACGTACATATCCACTCCCCACTAAATAGGAAGACACACAATTAGTCCAGGAATCCACCAGAGATTACATCTACTATGTGACCACTATGAAGTTTCAATAACTTCTAAGCCTTTCAAAAGTCAAACTGTACCTCAAGACTCCTCTTAACTTAGTACGTATCACAGTGTAAGTTTTACTCATGTGTTCACTAAGAATTCTGAGCACGATTTTACAAGTCACTGGAAAATACTGACTGACAGATTCAGCACAAAAATAAATCCTAAGAACGAAGGCAATCTACATGCTAGAGAAGTTCCTATGCAATTCCTGGGCACTCAAGTCCCAGATCCTCTTGTGATATTGAGTTTCATGGTGTGAATAAGCCCACAAAACCAGTAATGTGTTAATTTCTGGTACCTTGGGAAGCTGAGAAGTGTTGGTACATGACAAGTGAGATGAAACACTTTTGGGCACTTTTCACAACACAACAAATCGCCTCCATTTTGGCATACAGCACACCAGTCTTCATTTGGATCATCTTCTTTGTTGTTGCCTTCCCCAATTCTAGTTGACCGATGCATCAGACTTCTCACTGGAGATTTCCCATTTACAAGACTATGTCCAGACTGTTTGCAACTCTCACTTAAATCTGCTGGTTCAGCTTTTACATGATTTTCAAGACTTCCTAATGCTTCCAACTCACTGTCCAGATGCAAATTAGTGGAGAGGGGTGGTGTCAAGCTGCTCTCAGGACTGCTAAGCTGAAATAAAATTACTACATGAAAATCTGCAAAGAGATCAGTTTTACAAATTCATCTTTCCTAAGATGCTAGAAATCAGAAGCCTCTGCTGCTGACTAGCACTAGCACTGCAAACTAAAATGCTTCCCAAAAAACAAATACTGGCAATTCCTCCTCGGCTAATGGAGTTACATACTCCAGTCTACGGAGACCTGCGCCATGAGTCTCCAGCCTGATATGGGATGATCCATTTCCACTGACTACTTTCATGGAGGATAAAACTTTTTGCCCTTCCCCAGTAGTCTTTAAGTCTTCACTCTTCTGTACTGATCTTTTTAAAGAAAGGTCTTGGGATGATGAATTCCCTTTGTCCCTCTCCCAGCATACAATTCCTTTCCATTATCCACCAGAGCTGGGAAGTCCTGCTGTATTCTTTTGCACTCCTCTGCATCCAACTGCAAGTTTCACAATGAGCTCATTCTTCTAAATCTATTTAAGAAACCTGGCTTATGTATTTGGGAGATTGAACCTTATTTTCTCTGCTAAAGTGCACAGGACTTTAATAGAGCTACAAACATTCAATAAATGTATCCAGAGAGAACATGCCAGTGACTTATCAGAAGCTTTTATTAGAGATTAAACACAATCAACATACTAAACTCTTGATGGTAGTTTTACTGAGATGCCAAAGACAGCATGAGCTTGGGCGGCAGCCTGCCTCTGGCTTGACAGATTAACTGTTCGGCATGTATACCAAAGGACAAAACCAAGTCTTAAGCAAGGGGCCAATCTGAGATTAAGCTCCAATTTGTCTCCACTGGACAGCTTCCACTGACAGCAATATGTGTGACACTTGGTGGATTAGGACACATTTTTCACAAGGTGCCAGGTCAAATCCAACCCAGCTCAGTAACGAACAAAATTGCTACAATCTGATGTCTATATGGGGGCATGTATCAAACAAGTGGAGATCCCAGTCTATTTGCCACTAGGCTGATGTCCACATCACTAAACCCAGCAACACAGATAGTGGCCTCAGCTGTAGTTTCAGCAGAGGTACCAAGGCAATTGAAATGTCCCCTCCTCCGTAGAACTCGCCCGCAGGGTTTAGGAAATGACTGGGGGCTGGGTACTTTGCCCGTTTGTCTATAAGGGTTCTTGTGCACCATTTATGGATTTCCAAATTCTTAAAGTTGCCATTGGGGAGGGGTAACGTGATTCATAAAGCAACTGTACCATGCATGCACTCCTCCTGCCATCCTCTGTTTTTTCTTGCTTCACTGCTCCTGAGAAACTGCATAGATCTTCCTCTGTCCCTGGCTCTTGCTTGACTTTCACATGGTCAGACTTGAAGTTAATGCCAGTCTTCTCAGCAGTTCTGCCTGAAGAACCACAACTAGAAAGAATCAAGGGTACACAGAAAGCTTAGTTCCAGTTGAAATGGACAACATACCTGTCAGGGATGATCTTGATTTACTTGGCCCTGCCTCCTCAGTGCAGAAATCCCTTCCAGTCCTAGATTTCTATTATTAAAAATGTAACTGAACATTTTAAAGCCCAAACTATTACTTTGAATTTCCTGATGCCTACATTTTAAAGACGACAGACTTTCTGGCAACATGATTCTTCGGTGATTATTATGCTAGATGCATTCACTCCTCCACTAACAGGTCATAGTTATAACAGTAGCTAATAGTGACTTGCTGTTACCATATTCTTTACATTTCACTTTTCAGCCACACAATGAACTAAGAACATACTCACCTGCCTCTGCTGCCTGTGCTGGAGGTGCTAGGTGGCCTCACTGGGGTATGGGAATTGGATAATCCTGAAAAAGTATAAATCGCCTTTCATTATATCTACAGTAAGTCACATGTAACTTGTGTTCTGCAGCAACACAAATTAAAGTGACACTAAATGGAATAAGCCAGTGATTCGTGTGCAAGTCAGTGTTCCTTCAGTCCAGTGGCTCTCAACCTTTCAAGACTAATGTACCCTTTAAGTTTCACTTCACTTCAAAATACGTTTCAAAAAACAAACAAAACCAGAAGTGTCATGGTATGTAATTACTGAAAAACTGCTCTCTCATTTTTGTGTGTGCGCGCGCGCGCGCGTGTATGTGTGTGTGTGTATATATATATATATATATATATATATATATAAAAGTTATAAATCTAGTGGAATGTAAATATTGTATTTCCATTTCACAGTATCTACTGCAGGTTGAACCTCACTAGTCCCATACTCTTGGGACCTGACCGGTGCCAAACCAGAGAATTTGCCAAACCACAGGAGGTCAGTGTTGTCTAACAGCATTACCAACACTTCCACTGCTTGCTGGGCTCTTACAGGACATTTAGGGGTAAATTAGAGCTGAGCAACAGCACAGAACATAGAGAGCCAGAACTGGTGGTTGTAAACAAACTTTATGGGACTGCAGGAAACTTGGTCACACCCATGGTAAGTGGACATCTGGCTAACTAAAATCATGCCAGACCATGGATGCTCAACCTGTATATAATGCAGTATAAACAAGACCCCTATGTATTCCCAACGGTACATCTTCCCCGGCTGAGAACCACTGCTAGTTCAGTCCTTTGTGCAAACACAGAAAAGCAGTTCTGATACAGGATCTGGCACTTTTGCATTTCTGTGTCGACTGCATTTTCATTTAGAATCCCAGTAACTACTTAAATTAATGCAAATTAAAAGACAGCCATATTCCTGACCTAAATACTTTATTTTTAATGTATGAATTATCTTGATCTGGTCGTCACTACCAACTTTCGTTGCAAATAAATGCAAGTCTTTGAACGAAAGCTGTCACACTTGTGATTTAAGTTTCTAGTTTTATTTTCAACTCATTTGAGAACCAACTTCCCCCCCCCCCCCCATTTTAACATAGTTGGATTGTTTGCTATTGCAAATAAAGTCAGTAGAATAATAGACCCATGGCATGCATTTTGCAAGTGAGCTTTCAGAACATAAATTTGTGTTGTAAGCATACACTAACTCAACTCAGAGCAAAGCTTGGAGGGTTGCAGAGAAAGGGTGAAGTGATGGGAAGAACAGCATGGAGTTGCTGAAGCAGTTTTGTGTCCAGTATCTTTGAAATGGCCATTTCCATTATGGCATCTTAGGTGATTTCTGCAATGTGAGTTTGTTCAGAAGTAGAACAAAAGCCCCGTTTAAAAAAATCTCTGTTAATTACCTTTTGTAATTGTTGGTTTTTTACATGTTTTGCTTGTAGCTATTCCAGTTAGGTGTGTGTGCGAACTGCATTCATAGCTGTCAAAGTTTTAGCCCAGCAACTATCCAAAAGGTTGACTGTGGAGCCCCCTGGAAAGGCACTAGTACAGCAGGCTATATGCGACCCCAGTGCCCCAGCTGCCCTCAGTTCCTTCTTGCAGGCTACTCCAACAGAAGGGAAGGAGGGTGGGTCTGGAAGAAATGAGCCACACATCTCCAAGAGTAACAGGTACAAAAGATGAGTAACTGTTTCTTCTTCGACAGCTTGCTCTTATCAGTTCCAATTAGGTGATTCACAGGCCTTACCCAGAAGGAGAGGTGGGAGTCAATGAGTTGCTGTCTGAGCACAGCCATGCTGACTGCCGAATCTTGTCTGGATTGCTAATATCTACTGTTAACATACTGACTATCAGCATGAGGCCATGTGGCACTTGCAGTGCATGAGAGCCACAGTTCCAACAGCCTTTCCTGGGGGTAAGAAGGAACTGAGGAGTGTTTGGATCAGCAGGGTTCTCTATAGTGTGCCACACCAGTGCCACTCCAGGGGCTGCATGGCTGACCCGATGGGTAGTTGGCAAAGGTAAAACTTTCCGACAGCCATGCATGTGTTGTGTGAACATCTAACTGGAATTGATATGAGCAAGCACACAAAGAAAAACAACATGTACTTCTAAAAAGGCTTGCACAAATAGCAAGCTCCTTATGTGACTCTGGATCTATCCCTAAGTGGAGCATCTAACATAATTCAGTAAATTCCCTTCATTAAGCCTGGAATGGGCCAGGGCTTCGTAAGTCAAAATATTCATACTGAACGTGGACTCAGATCTAAGGCTGCAAAGGTGATATGGTAACAAAAAGGACCAATGGACTTCCGAGGAACAGAGAGGTAAACGTCCCAGCACAAAGATGTGCTGGTTCCTTTTTGGGCCACTGGAATACCGTGTTTCCTTCTGGGCACTTCCTTCCCATAAAATAATCGGGAGTATAGTGCTAGAAGGATTGATTTATGAGGAAAGGCAAGTTAATGACCAAAGTCTAGTGGGTGCACATACCAAGAACAGAGAAATATTACTTCCTTGTACATTGGAGAAACTGCTTGCCAATTATTTTAAGCTTGAAATAAAGAATACTCTCTGCCCTCATTGCAATTTACCTGATGATCCTGGAGACAGCGCGGAGGGTCCTGGAGAAGGATTCATAGTGCTTGTAGGCTGAGGGGGTAAGTGACTGCCTGAGATATATCTACTTAGTAGGTTATCTAAATTACTTGAACCAGCATCTTCCAGCTGAAAATAAACCAAACAAAAACAAAATTTGACCTGGGGAAGTCATGAGATTAAACCATTAGGAGATTTTCATCTATATGCACATTTCAATATACATACATATTAGCAGGGCTCGACAAATACAACCCGGAAGAGCCAGGTTCAGACGATCTGCGCAGATCGCCGGACAGCACGGCTGGTGAACAGGGCTCGCCGTGGTTTGGCGAGCCCTGCATATTAGGTTAGCCAAACAATTGTTTTATCAAATTTAAATTTGCAAGTGTTTTTCACCAGTGTAACTCAACAGTTATGAGGAAACACATAGTTACTACCATTTAACTAATACTCATTATACAGACCATATTATGCTGGGGGCTCTGGCAGCTGCACTGGCTTCCGGTATGTTTCTAGGCACAATTAAAGGTTTTGGTTATGACCTATAAAGCCCTAAATGGGTTGGTTGCGGGGTATCTGAAGGACTGTCTCCTCCTATATGAACCTGCCCAGGGATTGAGGTCAGCTGGGGAGGCTCTTTTCAGTGTTCCCCCACTTACGGAGATAAGATTAACATCTACGCGGAACAGGGCCTTCTCAGCTTTTGCTCCCAGGTTGTGGAATTCTCTTCTTCGGGGTGTTCGCATGGCACCAACATTAGCATTGTTTCGGCATCAGGCTAAAGCCACCCTTTTTACTCGTGCTTTTATTGGGGGTGAGGGAGTGTGCGTTCGTTCCTCCTCTAGAGATTTTTTAGCAGGTTTTATGTCCTTCTGGGGTCTCGTATTTTTAATTTTTTATATGTATTTGTATTGTGTTTTTTAAAATGTTGTAAGCCGCCTCAAATATTTTAAATAGAGAGGTGGGGTAAAAATATTTTAGATAAATTAAATAAATATAGTAAAGATAAGCAATATCGATTCACCATATTTTCTAAATGCTCATTTTCTAAGAATATCAACCTCCATTCAGACAACACTTCTGTACCTGCAAGATAATTTCTTACCTCTGGTAATGCTGAACAATGGACAAAGCCTAACAAAAACAGTGCCAGAAGTTGTGATGCTCTGATATGCTTTAGTTTTAGTCTTAACAGTTAAGACCCACTGGTAAGCACATTAGGGGGCCTGGTATTTTAAGTCTGCATTTCAATTACTCCCTCAAATGTCTTCACTGTGTAAGAAACTAATTTCACCAAAGTGTAGCAATTTAAAATCAAGGCAATTTAAATGACTGATTTAATTCATTAGACTTTATGCCCCTGATTAAATCAGGTTGAGACTTTGTAAAACCAATTAGTAAATGTATATTACAACTTCATATTATAAATATGTAATAAAATATAAATGTTATGTTTTTGAAAGCTAAACCCCTAGTTCTATTAGATTAATAGACTTCTCTTGTCCAGCAGGTGTAAAGTTTTACTCACATGAGTAGTTCAGTTGACTTCAGTGGGACTAGACATACTTTTGAAGTTAAGCATACGCAGAAGTGTTTTCTTCTCAGAGCTAAAATTGTTTTACAAATGCTCTTAGTTGCATAAGAGCTGTCACTTCAACATAAAAGTGCTTCAGGTTGTTAAAGTTTGGACTTTTGATACATTATAAAAAGTTCACAATTACTTTTCCAAAATATGAGCCTTAAAATTGGCTCTTAAACCCATACTTAGGAACATAAGGATGGGATTTTCAAAAGCATTTAGGTGACTTAAAAATACAAATCCCACTGACTTCAAGGTGCTAATCCTAAGGGAAAAGTAGAGCCTGGTCGAATCATTTCAGATTTCTTTGACTGGGGAAGTTCAATTTGTCAAAAGGTAGTGATAGCTGTAAATACAGCACTGCTACTTGCTTATCAATATTGTGAGTTTGTGTTGTTCTCTCACAAAGGATGCTGGTGAAACACTAGACTTCCTTTTCAGCAGACAATAATTGTGAAAACTTCAAAAGGAAAAAAGACCTACATAAAATCTGAATTCTTACTAATACAGGAAAATTAGAAACAAGTACAAAACACCTATTTTAGCCATTTAAAACTAACATGAAAAATCTATTTTGACTAAAACATGTTTATCACCCTCACTCAATGTGTTAGGAAACAATAGTTTCATATTGTCTTGCTAAAGGAAGAAAGATCTGTTGGAGTTATCACAATGAAAAGTGTATGTAGCATTTATAGAAGACTTTACATTTGTAAAACACCTCAAGTCACCTAGTTAAGCTCACATTATGGCATAAACTACCTCTTCTTAAGCTAGTTTAAAACTGCAAGGCCATATTCTAGAGAGCTCTTTTCCAAAGGCTCAACAATAATGAACTTCAGCACAGCAGAGCAATTTAATCACCTCAAAAATGTGCTGTAGCTGTTCTGGAGTCTTTGCACATTTCTCTGTTTTCTGATATGCTTCTAAGGTTAATGATTTAATTTGATGAGCAAACTAAAACAGGTTCTAATTAAGTTAGGACTTGTCTATATGGAAGATATCCTGAAGAAAGCTAAGGCATGAATTTAAACCTGGACAGCTTAACTCCATTCATCTGAAGAAGTGGGCATGGTACCATCTACATGTTTTATTAGTCTCCAAGGTGCTGCAAGACTATTCATTGTTTAAGTTTTTTCAGTTACAGACTAACATGGCTACCTCTCAAACTTTTAAACCGATAATTATACAATATAGCTTATCCCCCTGCATGGGGGTACGTTAAATTCTGTATGAGCATGACTAGAGGGCCTGCTGAGGTCCTTTCAAGCCCTACATGTCTCTGATTCTGCAAGAGTGCCTTTTGTTTAGTATGTGTCATTTTGGAAGGAGTTTAAGGTAATCTGAAAAAAGCCACTTATACTGGCATAAGAGTGACCACATGAGGAATTATATCGGTATTTGAGCACCAGATGAGGTTCAGCATTACTTTATTTAAAGGTGGACTATTCCAAGTGCTCTAACATCCAAGTACTCACTGTCTGAAACTTGCTGTGTCCCACAGAAGTGTTAGATGTGTTA
The DNA here is from genome assembly GCA_019425775.1 of Rafetus swinhoei. Taxonomy (NCBI): domain Eukaryota; kingdom Metazoa; phylum Chordata; order Testudines; family Trionychidae; genus Rafetus; species Rafetus swinhoei. The sequence continues at coordinate 984,855 of JAFJHL010000175.1, read as the reverse complement.
GCTGACCACCTCTGGAGTCATTGGAGCCAGTGGATTCTGAGATGCAGCCCCCAAAACATAACAGCATTTCACAAAATCATGTTACTTTTCCCCCCCCACACACAACTTGGCTTAAACAATAGCTATAGTGCTCTCCCAACTGATCTCAGTTGCTCAGGATTTCTCTCAGCCAGTACATGCTACGCTGCCCCTTTGGGGAAGCAATACCAAAAAGTGAAGGGCGAAGTTTGTAACTCAGTTGGTGCGCGCCAAACTGGCAAGCCTAGAAGAGTGAAATGTACATGTATAGCAAGATCAGAGATCTGTTCAAGCAAGCAAGCTTCCAGGCAGGCAGGCAGATGTTACAGTAATGGAATGGCTAAAGTGGACTGCTGTGGTTATGGGTTCTGTAGAACTGTAAGGGCAGAGTGAGAAGTATGGTTTTCTGGTGTGCTGGGGCTTGGCTCAAACAGGACAGAGTTAAGGCAGTATGGGCAGTGTTCCTTGTAAGCCAAAAGGTTGGCTGGCTCCCAGAAGAGATTCAAACACCACTCAGTTGATAAGCAGAGCGCCCACAGTGCCCACAACTGGCAGTGTAAGTTTCTACTGGCGGTGCACATCCGCACATGCCTCGGTGCACAGAACATAAAAATGATCATCAGGGTTTTAACTCACTATTTCCTTCTTTTGGGAGTTGTTTTGTAGCTACCCTGCACATTCTGGAAGAGCATGAGGCACCATTAGCAACCTTAGCTCTGCATTCAAGGGTTGGGTGTTTAACTATACCACTGATGATACTGGTGTGATTTTCCTGCATAGGCAAGCTGTAAGTAACTAAAAACAGCCACCTAAGGCTGACATTTTCTTGTGACTAAGTATGCCCTGGTGTCAATTATTTATCTTAACAATTACATCACCTCATAAAGCATTGTCTAATTCAAAATGAGAACTCTAACTAAAGGTTGAGCAGATATGCACTGGATGATCCAACAGTTGGTATATCCAACACCAAACTGCAAATTCCCATTCTTTCTATTTAGAACAGTCGCAACCAGTAACCGCCTTATCATGAGCTTTAAGTAATGATGCGAATACAAAAGAACACGTGAAGAAAAATGAATTTGATGAAGGAAAGTCGGCAATCACCTCGTCTATAGCAGAATGAGCTGATCTTCCGCACTAACCTGTATGGGTGGGATATCTGGCAGGGAAGGTAGATTCTCTGGGTTTGTGACTGAAGGAATAAGTTCTATTGCTGTAACAGATGGACTTGTTGGACCACGGTTTGCATTTGCCATGGTGGCTGTCGTAGGACTAGTTGGATTGATAGTGTTGTTGTGCACTGAAACAACTGGAAAGGGCCCGGCATGCCCTGGGTTAGAATGCTGTTGGAAGAGTCAGGAAAAATAGACAACTATTGTGTTAGGGTTAAAGGCAGCAAAATATTCATCTTGGTATAAAATTATAGGACTTTAAATTACATGCTTGTCCCTGACCCCCAACTAGCTAGTTTCTATCTAGGCTAGTAATTTTTACAGGAAATACAGTCACTTTTCTATGTAAAAAGTACCATCTAATACAACGGTAACCAACCCAGCAGCATTTCACATTGGAATGGGAAAAAAGAACTAACAGCTCTGAATGGCTAGAAATACTGGTGTACAGTGTGCATCCTGTACTCTGTCTAGTCCCGTACTGCTGTGCATGGGCTGGGGGAGGGAAGGTAGATGGAAACAAGTATTTTCATAGAAATGCAGCATTTTAGTCCAGGGATTACTTTAGCAGAGCATGCATTTTAAGAAAGAAGTTTATTAATTAATAAAGCACTGGAATGGGTTATCTAGGAAGGGGGTGGAATCTCCATCCTGAGTGGCTTTTATGACCCAGCTTGACAAAGCTCTGGCTGGGATGGTTTAATTGAGATTGATCTGTTTTGAGCAGGGGGCTGGGCAGATGACCTCCTGAGGTCTCTTCCAATCCTAATGTTCTAGGATTCTGGGTTTTAAAAAACAAAACAAAACAGATTTTCCCTTCTGCTTTTCTAATTAAGTAAACTCCCATTATTTCGTATCTTTTTATTTTGAATATTTATCCAAGGTCTACACCATGTTTGTTTCAAACATGGGGTTATATCTACTGTAGCTCAGGACCAACATATAGTTTAAAAAAAGTTTTACAAAAATCATGAAATTGTTATTCACGATAGTATCCAAGAAAGAAACTCAGCTGCTACACAGCAACCACAAAGTGAAAGTAGTCCTTACTGCTTCAGCTTCCTAGCTGACTAAAACGCAGTTTGAAAACAATGACAAGTAATTAGATTTTCACATGTACACAGTTTTGAAATATCAGACAGCACATGACATGAACAAGTTAGCCTAAGCTACACACGTTTATCTATGAGAACTGAAAAACGTGGCGATAATTATTTGTGAATTAAGTTAACTCTAAAAGAAAGCTTTGTCCAGTGGGCAAGCAAAAGGTATACAGTACATACTTGTCTCTGTAGGTGTGGCTGCATCATGGAGTACTGTGGTCCATTATGGCGTGGTATTCCTGGTATACGAGCAGCATTCTGAGCCATTCTCATCTGGTGGGCTTGGAAAGCCCCACAGTTCATGTTACCCCGCTGTATGGTCTGCATGCTGATCAACCTAGGAGGCTACAAGAGTTTGGGATTTTTTTATTTTTTTTTAAATCCTGCTGTTAACAAGGAAATGAAAAGCAAATCTTCCATAGAAGTAGGTGCAATTACTGATAATTTATGTAGTCTCTAGAAAATCTCAATCACTCCCTCTTTAAAGCATGTCAAATCTCATGAGACTGGATTGCTCATACTTGGAAGTTAATTCTGTACAATACCAACAGGAATTTGGTGTTGGAGGGGAGCAGATTTAAGTCTTAGTGTTATACTGCAATGTAAGGGAACGTAGTCTGGAAACTTGCCTGTTGCTGTAACATTTGAGGGCCTGTTTGCCTAGGAAGAGGCCCAGCTGGTTGTGCCATCCTCATTTGTTGCAATTGCTGGTGTTTCTGTGCATACACCTGCTGTTGCATATGCTGAAGCCGCAGCTGTGCTAGATTAATTTGTCCTGGGGCTTTGTTGATGTGGTTTGTTCCTGGAGGAACTTGTCCAACTACTACATTAGGAGTGTAGCCAGGGGTTGGTTTATTTTCAATAACAAGATTACCTAAGGAACAGAGAAAAAGCAAGCTGGTGAACTACACAATTTCTATCCTAACTCAACTGCTGATTCAAAACAGAAATCTCTGAATGTTTTACTGTTGTTTCCTCCATATTTTACATTAAAATGTATACCACTAACCTTTTCTTGCCCCAAAGACAGCCTCCATAAACAGACCAGAGCTTGGTGAAACACTTTCACGTTAAAGTCTTAAAATGGATTTTGGGAAGAGGTAGTCTTAAAATGGATTTTTGGGTCAAATGAGCAGTGTCTGTTGTGCCTTAGGCTTTGTCTACAGTAAAAGCTCCACCAAGCTATAAAATCATGACTGGTATGGAAAAACTGAATAAGGAAGTTATTTACTTGTTCCCACAATATAAGAACTAGGGGGTCACCAAATGAAATTAATAGGCAACAGGTTTAAAACAAACTCACTCAGCCCACAGTCAACCTGTGGAACTCCTTGCCAGAGGGATGTGGTGAAGGCCAGGACTTTAACAAGGTTCAAAAAAGAGCTAGACAGATTCATGGAGGGTAGGTCCATCAATGGCTATGAGGAGGGCTCGCCGAACCGCGGCGAGCCCTGCTCGCCAGCTGCGCTGTCCAGCCATCTGCGCATGCGCAGATCGCCCGAACCCGGCTCTTCCAGGTTGCAATCTACTCACCACGGGCGAGTAGATTGCATTATTTGTCGAGCCCTGGCTATGAGCCAAGCTGGGTAGGAATGGTGTCCCTGGCCTCTGTTTCTCTGGAGGTGGGTGACAGGGGAGGGATCACATGAGGATTACCTGTTGTGATCCCTCCCTCTGAGGTACCTGGAATTGGCCACTGTTGGCAGACAGGATACTGGGCTAGATGGACCTTTGGTCTGATCCAATATGGTCGCTCTTATGCTCTTAAGCTACCAGTACAATCCCTCCGAGCGTGGTCACAGTTCTCTCAGCACAAAGGAACTTTATTCCATACAGTTATTTCTGTTCAGGAAGAGGAATAACTAAATTGGTGTAAGGCACCTCCTTTATACTGTGTAACTGCATCCACACGAGGACATGCCCTCAAAACTATCTGTCTAAAAACCAAAACAGCTGTGAAAGTGGCATTGGTAGAACTATCAAGCATAGACCAGGCCTTAGAGCGGCTTTGGAGAGATTGCCTCCTGATACAAGAGGGGAGGTGTTTAAGTGTCCACGCAAGACCTTGGCTACTGCTGAGAGTTAACAGCCACGTAAGGGCCCTACCAATCTTAGCTGGGAAAAACGTGTCACTACCTGCTCTGCGCAGCCACTCTTGGAGGGAGGACTAGACAGCAGCCCCAGTCCTGCAGCTGCAGGTGACTTGTGGAGGTAGGTCCGGTCTCCCCTTAAGACTAGGAGTGCCCCAATCAGGGGGCTCCTAGTTATGGCTGTGGAGGGACAGGACTTGCCCATCTCCTGGCACAACCACTCCTGGGGGGGAGCTCAGACCCACCTCCACAAGCCTCCTGCAGCTACAGGGAACTCCACAGTTGCTACCTTCATAATACAGCTCTGATGGCAGCAGAGAAGTGAGGGTGGTAATCCCATGACCCCACTACAACAGATTCAGCCCCACACAATTCCCTTCTGGGATGGGGCCCAAACCAGGACATTTCAGATTTAAACAACCAAAAATGTGACATTTCCCCATTTTCCAGTCCAACAGCTGTGTAATTAACCACAACGGGCTGTGAATTTGGAAAGGCCTTACAGATCCGATAGTGGTTTTTATTCTGTGGAAACGGAAGTACAGGAACTGCAATGAACTGCCCCAACGCAGTTCCCACAGTCTGTAGAATGTCACGGAGGCATCCTACGACAACTCAATAGTTGGGCTTTGCTCAAAACTGAGCTGAACAGGGGATAGACATTCCTGCTTTTCTGTCCATGTAGGCAGCTACTATGGACTTTCACACAAGGTTAGCTTTGATGCTCTCTGAAAAGTCGGCACCGCTTTCTTTGATTCCTCTTCATGAACTATTAATATGAACTCTGCAAATTTGGGCTCTGGGTGAAATTTTTCTTGATAGTCCTTTCACTGCTGGCCAATATACACAAAGCCTGGCCAAGAGGCAGCCCCTGAGGAGAACTGGTGCCCAGGGAAGAGGAATTTTTTCAAAGCTAACTTTCACCCATTATTTACATTATAAAAAAGACAGGTGTTTCCATAAGTGGTGGGCTCCAAGATGTGTTGCTGTGTCCATTCAGCATAGGTGTGTGAGCTCGCCACATGCACCGGTGCCGGAAGATTTTCCCTTAGCAGTACCCACAGGGGAAGCAGCTTAGGCGCCCGCGCCCCTTCCCCGGAGTGGTGTGCACATGCTGCACTACATAGGGCACCTCTGGCCTCCTCCACTCGGTTCCTGCTTTGCTGCCAGGGACCCCATGCCTGCTCTGTGCGTGGAGCAGAACTGCAGAACTCTGAGTTCCACCTGGGGGACACACTGCTTCTGGAAGCGTACGGCAGTGATCTGTGGACAGAGACCCCACTTGGGGTGAGAGGAGAACTACTCACTCAGTGGGCTAGGAGATTGCCTGAATCCGGGAGGTGGCAAGCCTCAGGTGAACACTGTGACGAATGCTCAAGTCCCAGAGGCGGATGGCCTCCTGACATAGCGTGCCCAACTGAGCTCACCAACCCCCCAGTGATTGACATAGAATATCAGGGCCATTTTGTCAGAAGATCTGGACCACTCTGCTTGCCAGGTGAAGGAGGAAGACCTCACGCCCTGTAAACCACGCGTAACTCCTGAACATTGATGTGGAAGGGCAGCTCCTGAGCAGGCCAAGTACCTTCAGTCCGGATATTGTCAAGGTAGGCACGCCAGCCCAGCTCCAACACATCCGATACTGGTGCCACCTGGGGGGGGGGGGGGGAAGAGCCCTTGAGGTTGTTTAGAGGTGGACGGCATAGGAAACCCCCCCATTGGTTCTAGGGGTACCACTGGGACCAGCCAGGCCTGTGACCACAGTACCGGAAGCATCGGACAAGGTGCTTGAGCAGGAGGTGAGGCTGGGTCTGAGGCCAGGCTGATGGAGTGTGCAGTGCCAGGAGACCAGGAACGGAGGCTGGTATCAGTGCAGTACTGCATGCGGGCCACTGATGCCGACGCCCAAGACATGGAGGAGCATCAAGACTGGTGCACTGGAAAGCATCCCCCACTGGAGGACCTGTGGTATGGACCTCGGTGGCCGGCCAGCTCATAGTGGGCTTGAGAATGGCTGCAGGATAGGTGCCGTGAAGCAGAGGGGGACTGCCAAGCCCTGTGATCATCATGGCCATGCTGCAGGTAGTCCTGAGCTGGGGAACGGTAATAGTATGGCGAACGGTGCTGCACCAAGCAACTGTCTGTTGAACAACCCTCAGACTGTGGAAAATACCAGTCTCAAGCGTATTGTACGTGCCAGGAGATGCGTGCCTCAGGACAGCTGCGTCGAAGTCCTGGGGAGCCCTATGTGATGTCCTCTGTGGCCTTAGGCCAGCAGCTCTTGCCACAAGGGGGCAAGGTCTTAGACGTTCCACCTGCGAGAGAATGATGCCTCTGCAGACACACTCCATACAACCCAGTCTTTCTACAAACACTTGAAATGTTATTTTCTTACCTAAATTGACTACATTCTTTGCCCAAAATGTGGGGTCACAATGGAAGCGTATTGCTCCGTTAGCAGCTGGGACGGGATCACATCGTGCTTTTAAAATATGACGCAACTGGAACGTAATCTGATGGGACAAAAATTAAGATGGATTATGACACAATGTCTGAGCAGAGTGAACATGTTTAGGAGAAGCAGAGTTTGTTCAGCCAAGAGCTGCCAGATATCACATAAAAATATGTATTTCGATAGCCAGTTAGATAATACCACCATTGCTGGAAAGAGTTTAAGGTTTATATTGTTAGTGCCCATAGCATCGTATTCAGATCTTAAAAAAAATATAGTTTAGATTTTATTAACAAATGTAAATATCTCTGCTTTAAAAATAAATGATGCTAAATTATAAATCCAGGTGATTTGACTGGATAATTATCTGGAATACTGACGGTTTAAATGTCTTTTGAACTCACTAGTTGAAGAGTTCACCTTCAGTTGAATCATTTAAAGAACTTTCACCCTTTGATAGCATTAGAAAATATGACTTGACTTAAATACACAGAAGTACTTCTGGGAATTCATATTAATGAGTTAACCTGGAAATTCCTACTCCACAGAGCTAATAGTCTAAAAAAGCATGTGCTCCAATCACTTTCCTCGCAAATGAAATAAAAACCAACAGATATGCTTTCTGCCATTAGGTTAAAAATTTAAATAAAATAGTTGAACTTGAGTGCTAGATTCTAAATGAGGACATTTATATAACAGGCACCACAGAAATGTGGAGGAGTGATGTTTATCAATGGGACACAGTAATTCCAAGGTACCAAATATAAAGGAACGACAGAGTAGGTCATGCTGGTGGGGGAGCTGCACTATTTACAAAAAGAAAGCACAGAGTCAAATATAGTAAAAAGCATAAATACATCAAACAGCTTCACAGTCTCTCTATGGATAGAAATTTCAAGCGTGTACTTCTGACCGCCTACCCAAGATGACAGTGACTGAAATTTGTGCTGCATGCAAGTCTAGTCTGAATTCTGGAAGGGGCCGGTTTCCTTACCAGCCGCTTGCTGTACAGCAGTGCAGTGCTACTACCACTTGCAATGGCCCAGTTGGTAAAGTTCATCACATGCTTCACCTGCCGCGAAAGCCCTGTGATGTCATTCTGCTGCTGTATTAGCTTCATCTGTCTCTCCTTTGTCACATTCTACAAAGAAACAGAAGCTCAATCAAGTTATTAGATTTAAAACACATTTATACTAGTATCAGGATTCTAGTGCATGTTTAAGAACAATACATCGTGAAGTTACTTAACACCTTCCTTTTTGAAAGATTCTTGAAATACTAATGCTGCCTATTCTTTGTTCAAAATTCAAGAGAAAAGGTCCTGAGGCTGGGGAAGAATCTGTTAGGTCAATTCACGTTTAGCAGAGTTATGAACTGCTGCAAATTGTCCTTTCCTCTTTGTTGTTCGGGTTGGCAGTAACATGTTGCCAGCATGTTGCCGCCAAAGCGCTTCTTATACTGGGAGCCCAGAAGCAGCCACAGAAGCTACAGCCAGAGCAGCTGTACAGCTAGGATTGGGGGATGAGGAGGAGAGAGAACTAGGCTGACTCCCCCAAATTCCAACTACCCACCTCCTGGTGCAACCAATGGTGGCAGTGGCCTATTTCAGCACCACCTAAGGCAGAGGCTCCCCCTTAACTACAGCACATGCTGTCAGCAGTCTAACACACTTCAGCTTTCTGCAGCTGCCAGCTGCTTCAGGCAGTCCTGTGGCAGAAGTCTGTACAGTACTGCAATACTAAAGCTTCTGGGTTCAAAAGTGATGCATGATGGGGATGATTGTTAGTTTCAGATAATTTTTTACCTTTTCTCCTTCAAAACATTTAGAAAACTACACTAGAAGGTTATTTAGGTTACCAAGTCAAACACTCAAACAGGAAATGTCATGATTTAGGGTGCTCGTACAACCGTAACTCAGCCCTCATACATGTATGCATGATGAGGCAGTCTTAACTGCACCATCATATACTATTTTTTCCAACAGACCTTATTCGGTGCACAGGAGGGATGGAGCTCTGAGAATAAGTGGTCTTGTGTAGTGAGTAAGGCCACTTGTATGTCCCCTCCAAATTTCCTCTAGCATCTTGAGGGCATGTGGAGAAGTAGTCTTAACCACCAGTGTTCAAGACATGTGAATGTCACTAGGGACAGGTTCAATTCTATCCCTTAGCTTATTACTTTGTCTCACTATGACACTGAGCAATTTACTTAAAATCAAAATTCTGCCGTGTGGCCACTAATTTCATGTTCACTTTGGGAGCCTAACTAGAGACCTCGGAGGCCAGATTTAGAGAAGTGTTGAGCACTCCCAGCTGTAAGTGAAGACAACTGGAGCTGTGGATGTGCAGTACTTAACTGGAATAAGCAAAGGGCATGGAGTGAGGAGATTAGGTTTTAGTCCTGCATGGTCTCAGGCAAGTCTGTCTCCAATTCCCCAACTGTTTCTCTCCAGCAGTGAGGATGCAAGTGAATGAACACCAGAGACAGAAATTGCATTTTCTATCTTTGCTGGGTTTCATTATTTCCCTTTTTTTCCCCTTCCAAAAACTCTATAGCTAAAGGAATAAGGGACAGGTTGTTAAAATTAAAGCCTTAGTTGATACTTTACGTTTCAAATGCTGTAACTGTTTTTCTTTCCTCTGTCTTTAAAAAAAGATTCAAAAGAATTTTAATGATGTTTGCTTTGGTGCTAAGCAGGTTGAGATCTCTCTATATCATGTTTATGTTGAAAACTGTTTAACGTTGGACCATTTTAGGGGTCATGTCAATATCTTCGATTCTTTGGGCCTATCTACTCCACTGAAACACAAATACTACATGAGGTTCTAGAGAATTTCAGAAGGGAAACATAGGGGGAAAGAACACCCAGGACATTATAGACCAGTCAAATACCTAGAAAAATGTGATAATTTTGAAGGACTTCGAGAACAACAATGCGATAACTAGCCGATATGGATTTTCTCAAGAACAAATCACGCCAAATCATGGTTTGCTGTCAAAATGGAAGAACATATCTAGTGGGGGTCTTCCTTAGGTCTGATCCTAGTCAGTGTTTTCATTAATGACTTGGATAATGGGGTGAATAATATGCTTATGAAGTGTGTAGACGACAAGGGTAGGATGGCAGGATTCGAATTCAAAATGACCAGGATAAACTGGAGAACTGGTCAGAAATCAATGAGCTGAAATTCAATACAGACAAGTACTAAGTACTTCACTATGAAAGAAAATTCAAATGCACAAATAGAAAATGGGGAATAACTGACAGGCCAATCAATGTACTGCTAATGAGGGCAAGTCAATGGGATACAGTTGTAAAAAGGGTGAATATCTGGGTGTATTAACAGGAATGTCATACGTAAGACATGGAGACAATCATCCCACTCTGCTCAGCACTGGTGAGGCCTCAACTGGCGTACCGTGTCCAGTTTTGGGCTCTGCACCATGACAGATGTGGCCAAATCTGAGAGAGTCCAGAGAAGAACAAAAGTGAAAAAAGTTTAGATCTGTGTGTTTAGTCTTGAGAAAATGAGGGTTCGGGTATGTTAAGGGTTATCAGAGGACTGTGATCACTTTTTCATATCTATGGAAGGTAGGACAAGCAGAAATTGACTTAATTTGCAGCAAAAGAGATTTGAACTAGATATGAGAAAAAAACTTCATCTCCCTTCCACCTTTATATTTTTGTAGTTCTATAAATGTATCACATGCTTTAAGAGTTTAATTAAACCGTGTAATTTAAGACAGGTGCTTTACACATTTATGTAAAAATATGCAACACCTATACTACCAGATTTCAGAATCCATTATTTAGAATGTATCCGCTTTTTTAGTTACTGGGAATTACAGTGCCAGTTCTGAAAGATGCCTTTCATAACTCCAAGGGTACATAATCTAATATCAAGACATCTACTGCAGTACAAAAAGTAGTAAGCACTCAACCATAATGTAGCCTTGCAGAATGCTACTGTTAGTCTGTCTCTTCCCCCTATATCGCTCTGCCCCCATAACAGTTCCCTCACATGAAAATATTAGTTTGCCATCAGAGTTGTAGGACGAGCAGGCAAATAGGCCCTGCTTTGGCTAGTAAAAATGTTCATTACAATTTATTATGAGACATTTATTGGTGTCTTTCCAAGAGCCTTTTGCCAGCATATATAATTTCAAAGCAATAACAAGGCGCATCTGTGAGCGCTAACGGAGCATGCACACGGTCACAGAGGGATGCATTCCTCGTGGAGACAAGGAGATTTATGAACACGAAGGAGTTACATTTCAGCCACATTCAGCTTCTGCCTCATGGAGATAGAATAGTTTGTTTCAGCCACAGAGTGTCCACTCAAATTTGGTTAAGTCGGGAAGGGTAGCTTAGGTTTTGAGCTACCCCCCCTTTGCCACTGCCACCTCACAAGAAGAGCAGGAGGAGGGGAGAATCTGGTCCTGACTACATGAAGCCAAACAAACTGCAGAGCAAACAGGCAACTGGCAAATGTTTATACAGTCATGTTAATTCCACATCTGTACACACATTTGTCCTCTAAGACAGTGTTTCTTAAACTATGTTCCGTGGAACACTGGTGTTCCTTGAACAACTCGCAGGTGTGCCGTGACCTCTTCTTTGATTTTGTTACGTCTTTGTTTTTGTCTTTTTTTGTTTGACAACAATTTTTTTTTTTTTTGAAGAAAATTTTCATAGGTGTTCCACATAAAAAAATACTGTTCGGTGTTCCATGGCCTCAAAAAGTTTAAGAAACACTGCTCTAAGAAAAGGGTTAGAGTTGAAAGACTTCAGAACTAGTATGTCTTAAGGTAGGAATTTTGCAGTTTAAGTCAGAGAAGGCTTTTTCCAAACATCTATAATAAAGAGCAAGTTTAAAAATGGGACTATAACACACAGATGTGCAAGTTCTGAAATACTATGGTTTTCCTATCAATGAAAGGATCCCAGGAGATTTAACTCCAAGCGTAACATCACATTTGAGTGATATACCACTGAAAGCCCTGTGTTACTACAGAAAACTCCACACTCAAGTATGGAATGCAAGTTCTCAATAGGTGTTTGAAACAGCTTATTTGTAAACAAAACAAATTTTTTTTTGGTCTTAACTGTACCTCAAGCTGCTGTAAGAGTGATTTTCCCTTTTTATTGATTTCATTGATGAGGGTGAAAATAGCTACTTTGATTTCCTGTTCAACTCGTTTGTTAGTTTCATTTACTTCTTTTATCCTAAAAGAAAAAGGGGAAAAAAAAAAAAAAAAAAAGAGAAATGTATTATCAAGCCAGTCATTTCATACTGTGCTTCCAAATACTACACAGCCATTTTCCTCCCCCTTAAAAAGTAAAGCAGCAACTTCTGTATTTTTAAAGTTATTTGAGAAATGCAGAATTGTGTGGCTTATTTACTTTCAAACACATAAAAAGTTGCTAACCTAGTGCTGAAGATAAGCCACCAAGAATTATTGGTAAATAAAGGAGAAAGTTTACATAGTTTCATTTGGTAACTTGTTTGATTTTTCTGTTCATCTTTTTATAACGGCACTTCCATGTTTTGCTTGAATTAGTGTGAAATATAAATTCTCTGTTCTTCTAATTTCTTATTTTAGTGTCTCCAGTCTTTCTGATCTGTAAGGTGTGTGTCAAACTATATGGCCAGCACGTCTGTCATCCGGAGCTCTCACTGACAGAGACCAGAGCAGCTGAGGTTATTTTACTCTATTGTAAATCATAACACCTTTAACAGTACAAGCAGTTGCATAAAAGGTGATCTGCTTTAACATTTACGTAGTTGTAACAGTGTCTGATGCACAAGAAAAAGTATAAAGCATTCCAACTATAAATCCAGTATAACTGACATAAGGAAGCAATGAGAATTTATACATATTCTAATTAGGAGCCTACAAAAGTATGAACAATACCTTTTATTAAACTGCACAATGCACATCCATACCTGAATATTATTTGTAGGTACTTACCTGTTCTGGACTTGAGTAGCTGCAAAATTAACATAATTCTTCTTTTCAAGAAGTTTGGCCAAAAGATTCTCAATTGCACCCTTCTGATTCTGAAAAGCTTCTTCCAAAAACTGATACCTTTCCAAGTCATAAAACAGAATACTAATTACTGTGGAGTACTGCATGGAAACGAAAGCTTCTTAGTATGGATTGAAATCTACATTTGATAGCAAGTTTGACAAATTATGGTCAAATTACTGGTAAGTAGTGATTTAAACCAATACTCCTCATGAGTGATAATGGCAAAATAAAGTTCCCAAAGAAAGAGAATCCTCTGAAGTAACTTACGTGCTATTAAAAAAATTCCCTGAACATCGGGAGAAGATGAGAAGTATTACTGTTCACAAGATAATAAGCTACAGGATATTGTAAAGGGGGCACAGAATAAAATTTACAACAATTTTATTATTTGTCAATATTTTTAAAACTCCTTAAGAAGTCTATTATGTGGGAAATAAATGTATTTTCTTTTGTTAAGAAAACATACGGTCAAGATGCAGTGCATAAAGACCAGTCAAAAATTTAGAAGATATACTGACTACCAGAACAGACTGCATACTATGACAGGTAATTTCATATTCAGTAATATGAATAAACCGAAAGTTGTTATATTTTCTAGCATTTTAATTATCTGATTCTTCTGGATCTTTTAACTTCACAGCTCTCCACACACCAAATCTCTGACTTAACAGATAGCACTTCTAAAGCACTGTCACTTAGTATTATCTGAAAAGAGTACAAACAGCTACAGTATCAAAAGATGAAACTAGGGATGTTTTGCTACTCAGTGTGGAGCATGGCAAGACAAGATACACAACACAAAAGGCAGATCACAATTTCAGGCTGACAGAGAATTTAAGAAATACTTTCAAGATTTTGTAATCTATTCCAGTCAGGTGTCCAAGCTACTAAGGTATCTTCCTCCCCACACACCATGCTTCTGCTTAAAGGCGCCTCTACAGAGACCACATCTACACTACAAGCATTTGGTTCATGCAAGTTACTTCAGAGCACCTCCCACCAAATCTGTGTATCATTTGTGTGCACGCTACATGTACTCAGCAGGAGCACTTACGCTGACATTGTAATGTTTTGTGGAAGAGTAAGGACTTGTGTCCAGGGATCTCTGGGAGCTAGCGGTCAAGTTCCCAGCATGCAACTTTCTCCACCCTTACACTTAGCCCATGATTTTTGCACCTTGTAAAAAAATCCCATGAACTCACAGGACACTTTTTGATGTTTGCAGTCTGACAGAAGCATGGGAACCACAGAGCTCTGAGCTAGCTTAATGAATGCTGCCAATAGGATGCACAATTCTCCTTTATTTTCAGAACTTAAGGAAGTGCTGCATCATCCAGGACATGAGGATTTCTTTAAGGACAACTTGAGGAACACAGTGAGAAAATAATTCAAGGTTATTTATGGCTTTCAGGGAGCAGCTGCATCTTGTTTGGACTTGAGAAATGAGCCCAAACTGGCAAGATTGCATCGTAATGCAGATCTGGGATGACACGCAGTAGCGGCATAACTTTTGGCTGAGAAAAGGGACATTCCAGGATTTGTGCACCAGACTTGCCCCAGTCCTCCAGGACAGAAAGACCCAAATAACAACATGGACAGTGAAGATGGGAGTAGTTATCATACACTGGAAACCTGCAGCACTGCACTGCTACTGGTCAGTGGGAAATCCCACAGTGGGGCCACTTTTCATACAACTGTGCAGGGCCATTAATAGTATTCTGTTAGGCAAGTGATTCTTGGTAATATGCAGACAGTGGGTGGATTGGCAGCAAGGGGGTGACAGTTAGAATATCCCTATTTTGGTACCAGACCTCCTTGCCACTAGGTACATCCACAGAAAGGGTAACTGTTCTATAGTCCCGCAAGTGTGGATGGGTCATCAGAGACGCTTCACGCATTTCAGTGTGGGCTGGTCAGGTAAGGTACATACTGCTTGCAGCCTTAAGAACACAGGACTGTTCAGAAAGCTGTAAGGATGGACTTTCTTTTCCAATCAACAGATTACCACTGGCAATACTGAAATGGGACCCAGCACCAAGGAAAGATTCAACTACTGGCACAAGAGGTGCAGAACAACAGTGGGATGTGCTGACATTCTACAGGACATTTGACTGTTTTTGCTCCCTAGATTGGATCTCGGTGAGAGAGATATCCAATGGTGATAGTGTTGCTTGTGTCCTGCATAATACCTATGAGGCAAAGGGGCAAACAGTCTGGGAGCTGCTAAGTACTAGTACTTACTGTACACTGATAAATATGATTGTTTTCCTGAAGCTATTATGTGGTACTTGGTGTGTTTTGACAACTGCTGTGCATTCTGCAATATTTGTTGTGAATAAAAAGTTTGAGTCTCCAAAAAGAGAACTTTTATTGAGTAGAAAACAGTGCAGAAAATCAATATTCAACACCTCCCTAAAAAGCAGAACCAGTGTTATACAAGTTTTTAACTAAACAGTGAAAATTAAAAATTATAAAAGTAGTAAACATATGTCCATTTGAGTAAACAAATGTATCCCATTGTGGCTACATGCATACCAGCCGTGGTCTTCACAGGTCAGTGTATGTGGAGCTGTGCTTTTCCTTGCTATCCCCTGGCGTGGAGTGGGGGGGTAATGATGAGCCCTGTGGCATCTTTAGGGATGTAGGGAGTAGTGACCATGGAGCTCTCCAGGGACTGCAGAAGATGGAGTCTGGTCTTTTTGGACAGAGATCAACCAGAATCTGCAGCATTTGGGTTTGCTGAGGGCCATTGGGTATTGTCTACACAGCAATTAAACCACCATGGCTGAATGTCTGTATAGCAATTAAAATCAACAGGCCAGCCAGGGGTGTTTAATTGTAGCGTCAACACACCCATTGTGTTGTACTGCTGGGACTCCTAGGCCTATTCCCCTGTCTCTCTCCAGGCTCTTAGTCATACTGCTCCAAGCCCTTTGTTCACACCAATGCAGCACTGGTCCGAAGGTACTTGCAGAGTGTATCACTCCTTGAGGTTAGGTGTTCTGGAGGGGGTCACACCTCCACGCCGCAAATGGCAGCAGCTACGGATAAAAACACATGTATTATTGGATTTACAGTCACAAAGGGAAGGGAGAGAAGTTAAGCACTTTTAATATGACACTTAGGCTTTGGAGTGCCTTTCCAGCCCCAGTCATTGTGAATATGGCCGGCGAGAGGGGAGGATTTCCTGTTGCATGAAGCTCTAAAACTTCAATCTCTATTCCATGGATACAAATACAGGACAACAGCACTGAGTATTGGCACTACTTTCCAAAGGCAATGGTGATTTTAGCTAATATCTCATCGCTGAGAGGCAGAAAGGCACAAATACAGTTGTTACCTGTGTCCCAAAGCCACCTGAGCTCACTTGCTACTAGTCTGTTTAAACTGATGACTGTGACTCGCCCCATTGCAGTCATCACAGATAACATGGGAAAGCATCCTAGCATGGAGGAAGGAAGAAGGCAGGCATCACTAGAAAGCTTCAGAAGAGGAGTGTAGACCCTTTCCATGGAAGTTCTAACAAGGTGTCTCAAGAGAATCCAAAGGACATCCCTGTGTACTTAAAGTGTTCTACATACGCCAGTTAGCCCAATGGGGGAATGAAAATCACGTGCCAAATCTACTCTTCTCATACAAGCAAACAATGAAAAGTTGATGCCTTTGTCTTGTTAACTTAGGGGTAGGCCGAAAGGCGCAACCAACACTTTGCATGCTTCAGGGTCCTTACACATTCGTACACACTTACCCAAGTCCACTTGCTTTTCACCATGCTCTTCTGCACTTGACAGCAAGACTAACAGTCTCAAGCAGGTTCGGCTGCAAGACATGACTGGAGCCCCAAGTCGCCTCTTCCTTCTACTCCTTGCTGTTCATGGTGGGGTCTCTGTGTCAGGCTCCTCCAATGTATCTGCAATGATTGGCGGCTGCTGGTGAGGTCTCTGCCAAGTAGGACAGGCAGTTGGTTGTGGAAGTGGCAGGTCTGCGGCACAGCTTCAGATCTATTGTTGCATTCCCTGGCCTTGTGGTATCCCTGAAGTTCTTTCACTTGCACCTGGCTGCAGATCACTGTTGCACCTCTTTGCCTGTATCCCCAGCACAGTCTGTTTGTAGATGTCCACGTTTCTAGGGTTAGTCCATAGCTGTTCTTGCACAGCCTCTTCTCCCCCACAGGACCAGGAGAGCTTCTAGCACCGGTCTGCACAGAGCTGGCACGGTCAGCTGGGAAGCTGCACACAATGGTGAACTCCTAGGTGTGCTCACCAAGTGGGGCAACCAGGAAAAGGTATTTCAGCACTACCCAGGCTAACTTAAAGGCATGTCTCCCAGCCGCTATGCTGCTTGGGCAGTGGAGTTTAATCTTGTGACAACTACACTCATTGTCACGGAGAACAGATAGGGCCAATACAGATCACGCAGTGACTACACTCACAGACTATACGTCTATACCAGTGGCCTCCAAACATTTTAAGCCCAAGATCACTTTTTAAATGTCAGGGCAACCCAGGATGTATCCCACCCCTTCCCAGAAACCCCGCCCACTCCATTCCCCCCTCTCTCCACCACTTGCTCTCCCCCACCCTCACTCACTTTCACTGGGCTAGGGGTGTGGGCTTTGGGTGCCAGAAGCGGTGAGAAGCGCAAGCTCTGTGAAGGAATCTGGGTGCAGGAGGGGACTCGACTGGGGCAGTGTTGGGGTCAGGTGGGGACATGGGGTACTGAGCAAGCTCCCAGGCCAAGGAGAAAACCTCCGCATGCCTGTGAAAAGTAGGGCTTTGCATTTCCCCGCTCAGCACCCCAGCATGCAGGACAGCTGCTTCCCAGGCAGGAGGCCCAAGGGAAAAGCCCGTGTGGGTGGGCGCACCACAGGGCTTGTGAGTTTGCTTTACCACAAGCCCTGAAACGGGGTGGTCTGGGCTTTTGCCTAACTCCATCTGCATGAGGCAGCACCTTCTCCTCAATGCTCACAGGCACCAGCCCCAACACCTCATGGCAGCCGGTTAGCAGATTTGTTATAATCCCCTCCCCACCCTGAACCTCCCTGCTGAAGACACAGGGGCAATCCGTGCAAGCAGCCTCGCCTCTCCTCTCCTCCTGAGGCCGTGGGGGGTTGAACTCCGAGAAATAGCTTCTTGCTGGCTAGATCCTCCACTTGCCACAGCAGCTGGACCAACTCTCTCCTCAGATCCCCATTTAGCCCCCCAAGCACCAGCAGGCTTCCTGAACAAGATCACAGGGTAGCGAGAGGGGCGGAGGCAGCAGTCAGGGGTGGTAGCAGCAGCAGGAGGTAGTGAATTGATGATGGGGACAGAAAAGTGGAAGGAAGCAAAAGCAAAAGGGCGAACGGGCAGGGATGGAGGCAGCAGCAGCAGGAAGGATGAAAATGAGAAGGGTCCCAAAAGAAGGGGATAGGAGTAGCAAAAACGGAGAGATGAGTGGGTGAGAGGCAGCAAGAGACAGAGGAGACAAGAGCATGGGGGAGGGCCAACAGTAACTGGAAAGTAATGGGGCAGGTGGAGAAGGCACTTCCAGCAAATGACAACACTGTCAAGGACACGGCTACTCAACATGCGGCCCGTTTGTTTGCGGCCCTCGGGGTGGTTGGGGTTTACGCGGGGCTCAACACGCGGCCTGCAGGCGGGATCCTTTGAACATGGCCCCCGCTGGGAACACGCTGCACAACAGCGAGGCCTCTCTCAGACGGGGTGAGCATTGAAAGACGCAAGCGGACAGGCTGACTGGAACAGACGGGTACAGAGTGTCAGCGTTTCTAGCCCCCAGGGAGGAGGTGCTGGGAGCGTCAGGACATTGTGGGAAGTGCTTTGTAATCATGCTTGTCAGTGTGAAATAAGCGATCTGCATATATTTGTGTGTACATGCAACCACATTTAAGTTGCGGCCCTCGGCATGTGCTGAGAGTATCGTTGTGGCCTCCGGGGCTTCCAAAGTTGAGTAGCCCTGGTGCAGGAGATCAGCGTGTCTTAGCGCCCAATGGAGCTCAGCTGAGACCTGGCTCACTCTGCATCGTCATTGCAATGCCTTTCGCCCTGCTGGAGAAACATGACCAGCTCTGACCCCACTTCATGATCACTAGAGTCCCAGGGCTCTTCTCTTCTGGGGCTCCATGAAAGGAGAAGGGAAGTGGTTTCTTACACTAGAAGAGGTTAAAAGTACATCATGCCTGTTACCTACCTACCCCCCTCCCCCTCCCCAGGAATAAGAAGCCCCAGCATACACCACATTGTAAAGAAGCCCAAGCCAATTCCACAGAGAAACCGGCTCTGCTGAAGCTTTGGACAGGAGGGGTAGGGTGAGATGGAGGGCAGGGACAGCGAAGGGAAGGCGGATTGTGGGACGTGGGAGATGAGGAGCATGGCTCCTAGGGAAGAGGAAGGAGATGATGAAGAGCAGGTGAGTGGAGTGGGATCAGGTGGAACAGAGCAGTGTTTCTCAACCAGTGGTATGCGTACCATTAGGAGTACGCAACAGAAGTCTGGGGAGGTACCTCAACACAAGTGAAATTTGGCAAAACATGTCCGGGATTTTGTCCTGCAAAGGGGATTGGGAAAGGGGCAGTGGCACATGCCTGTCAAATTGAACGTTCCGATCTGCGCACCCGGACGTTAACAGCCGCTAAGCGCACGTGCCCTAGCGCCTGGTGGGAAAAGCGTGCGGCTGCAGCAGCTCCGTTGAGACCCAGGGCAGTTCCAAGTTGGGGGGGCAGGTTTGGGCAAGGAGGAAAAAAAAAAAAAAAAAAATCACTTCCACAGCTGCCTCTCCTAGTTCGTTTCCTCTCCGGCAGCCTCCCCCGTGTGCTCCAGCGGGGAGGGCAGCTGAACCTGGAAACGCGCGTTACCCCCGCCAGCAGCTCAGTACAACGCATCCCCATCGTCCCTTCCCCGTGGCGCTGCGGAGGAGCTAAAAGGTGATGAAACAGCACAATAAGCTTTGCTCCAAAGGACCCCCCCCCCCACACACATCAGTGGTGTAGCAAGGGGAGGGGGGGACAGTTGCCCCCAGCCACCACGCTAGGGGGGCGCCAGGCTGGCAGGGCACAGTCCCATGCAGCAAGCCCGGAGCTGGCGGACCACTTGCTCCCTGCAGACAAGCCACTGGGGCAGGGCAGCGGGAGTGGGCACTTCAAAAGTAGGGTTACCATACGTATGGTGCCTGGCTCTGGGGGAGCGGAGGTGCACTGGATTAGAGAGGGAGATGCTGGGGGTGCCTGGCTCTGGGGGAGGGCATTGGGTTAGAGTGGTAGGCCTGGGGGTGTCTGGCTCTGGGGAAGGGGTGGGTGTACTGGGTTAGAGCAGGGGAGAGGTGGGACGGGAGATCGACTGTCAGAGCCAGTTGATGGTGATCAATGAGAAACAGCTACTTGATGCCATTCAGGGAGATGTTTTTTATTGCATCCTTTTAACAGCCAGAGACAAAAGTGAGCCTCAACACAGGTCAATGCAGGGCTTCCTACCTCATCCCAACCTCATAATATAGAACAGGCCAGAGGATCACTTGCGAGTTCTATTGTGGCTTAGCTGTATATGAAGCCCAAGCTTATCAACAGCATTAGGAAACTTCAGTAACAGAGCCCCTGAATATGCTTCTCTTCTCCCTCACTAGAGGAGTTTACACAACTCTTAGAGTGTCCTGCAAAAGTAATTGCTCTGCTCAAAGAGCACCACTGAAAGGGTAAATGAGCCGGATCGGAGATCTAGAAGGGCAACTGATCTGTTCTAACCAACTCCCAGAAATGTCTCATCTAGTGTTTAAAATATTCAAACCCCATTTCTTGTTGCAACTGGTCTATATCTGTGCAGTAAACCACAGTAAATAGTGTGCTACTTAGACCAGTATATTTGTTCTTGTAATGGCAAACTACTACCCATTCTGAACTAACAATGAGCAGGTTTGAACAACAAGAGCATCATCCCTCAAAATCTGCACAATGTTATTTTCCCTATACAAGAAAAAGAACGTAATAAGTCCTGAAATACATACAGGGCATCCCCACTATAAGTTGCCCTGGGATACATCCATTCCATACTAAAGTCGTTGATGCTCATAGGAACTGATGCCTTATGAGTCCTCCCATTCCCTGCTCTTAAGTTGTGCAAAAAAACCCCACTTTGCTCAAATGGAAGTCAGCCGCAGGAACATATCTTGGACTTATAGCGAGGACGGCTTGTAACAATCAAGGCCCACAGATACTAAAAAACATAATTTAACACTGAATATTTTTAATCTGTACGAATTTTCTGTCTTCTCAGGCAGTGTGATAAAAAGATTGGGACACTTAGCAAAAAAGAAATTTTACTGCTTTTATTTACTGCTAAGCTTTAGGCACAACACTCCTGTGAGGTTATCTGCATTTTACTCTAATTTCTCATCTTTGGGCAGGAAGTAGGGATCTGAAAGTGTAATCGTGTACGCGGTTAACCGATCAGCTTGGGCTCATTGGCACCCACTCCTATGGAGCCACCTTCCCCCACCCCCACGTTGTACCCTTTAATGCTATCTTTCTCATACAGAGGCAGCAGCATGGAGCGGCAAGCAGAAGCCACCTGCTCCCCATGTGTAACTGCTGACATTTCTAGCAGTAACAGGATTACTTGAACGCATTTTAACATCCCTAGTAGGAAGGAACCAAAAAACAAACAATCGTGGCTTCCTACAGCAACATTTCACAAACTGGGTCCCAGCCTGGCTGATCAACCCCCTCTCCGTGATTCCTGCATGCTGCCCAACACCTGTTCAGTGCTGTGAAGGCGGCACTGGGAGAAGTGGGGACAGATCACAGTCAAGAGCCGGGGTAGCAAGCAGGGAAGGGGCAGGAGTCAAGTGGGGGCAAGAAGAGGAGAGGTGGGGGTGTGGCCCTGGGACAGGGGTGGCATTTTCTAGCTGTTTTCATACAATGATAAAAAAAGAATAGTCGCTTACATAAATAACTAGGTATCTGCCTAATACATAAGGACACATACGTGTAAATGATACAATCTCATAAAAACACACAGAAAAGTGACAACCAGCAGACAAGTGAAAGGAGCTGGCTGGGGGGGCGGGGAGGCTGAAGCTCCCCCCAGATACCTACAGGGACAGTGCTGGCTGTTCCCCTTTGTCAGGGAGCGAGGGGAAGTGCGCAATATGTTGTGAAGCACTGGGATGGGTTCCCTAGGGAGCGGGTGCAATCTCCATCCCTAGAGGTGTTTAAGTCCTGGCTTGACAGAGCCCTGGCTGGGATGGTTGAGTTGGGGTTGGTCCTGCTTTGGGCAAGGGGCTGGACTCAACCTCCTGAGGTCTCTTCCAGCCCTAGGATTCTATCAACCTTGCTGGGAAGTGCAGGAGCAGACGAGCTGTACACTTTGCTCTTGCCAACAACACGGACAAGAAGGGGAAGAGCAAGCAGCTGTGGTATGAATCTGGAGGGGATGCAGTGTCAGGCCCCCTCTGCGCTGCCCTCCCTGCCTACTCTCCTATACACACATCCAGCCCCTGCCTACAGCCCCCCCAGGATCCAAGCAATGCCAGTAAGTGTGCTCATAGTTTATACATTTAAAAACAGAGCTTTTGTGAACATGTTTTTTTCTCTTCACATGTCAACAAACAACAGCAGGCTTGGGGGTCAATGGACAATTTTAAATCAAAACAGGGCTCCTCGGGCTGCTGACATTTGAGAACTGCTGTTCTAGAACAACCCCAAAGACAACTCCACTCCCACTTCTCTGGAGTCTGAGCATCGTGCCTGGGAACTCAACAGCCTCTCCTGTTTCAGGTGAGGGATAAGCAGATTAAAACCAGCTCCTGTGCTCACCTGGCATGAATGTGCTTAAATGTTTTACTGAGATCCATACAAGATTCCAAGTTTCATTTGAAAGCAGAGGCAGACATTTGTCCCTCTAATTTGCAGCAGCCCACAGAAGAGATTTTAAAATAAAAGTTTCTATTTAGAGGCACCAGAGAGCAGGTTATTAGTGAAGTCTTACGGAAGAGAATGCATTGTAGAACAAGACATGCCTATTTGTGGATCGCTACAGTGTCAAGCGTACAACTGGTGGAAATGGAAGACAGGCTACCAAGCCAAAGCTCATTAACAAATCCTAGACATTAATATTCTTGGTAATTGTATTCTGAGACTATTTACAATCAAACAGCATGGGGAAAAAACCTGGGCCAGGTATGCGTTTCAGTGGCTTATATCATGAAATTGTCAGTAATTGTTAGAACTGACATGTTCTCTATTAAGCTGCTTTAATGGTCCTTGAAGTTATTGACTGTGCTGAAAAGGTACTAAAAACATCCAGATCAGCTCTTTCAAACCAGTGTCCACAAACTGAAAGAGCAGCTTCACAGAGAAGTGCTGTCTGGAGACAGATTGCAGTAAGCAGTTCTGCAATGGTCTGCTAAAGCTCCCAACGTGCAGAGTTTTATTTCTGTAGCTGATTACTTGAAATATATATTTGCACATTAGAATCCTTACTACACCACTGCATAACTACTTACCAAAACTCCCAAACAGCATCATTCAAACCACTGCACAACCATAAGCCTTCAAAGACTTTATGCTCTTCAACAGCTCCTCCTCTCCAGTGCATCAGATAATTTCTTAAGACTAATACAAAAGGAGAGGAAAATGTACATTCTTTATAGGTTACAAACCTCACCATTTTAACTGAAATTAGATGTGTCAGACAAGCAACACACCAAGACAAGTGGATCAGACTTCAGCCCACTACATTAGGCATGTACATTCATCCACGATGTGACCCTTACATATTGGTTTTATGTAATCTAGCCAAAAAGTCACAGTACACATATTAAAACATGACCTTTCCAGAAAGTTACATCAACCACCATTCGCTACAAGAGACTCCATTCATTCAAAGTACCACTTATTAAATCCAGAATCATGCCAGTCTTTGACTGTATTTTGTGTACACATTCAAGTGGCAGCTCCAGCCAGTGGAAGACAAGTTTACACCCTCACTTCTATTGTCAATTCCTCTGAAGCCCTAACTAGCAGTCCTCTGAATCCACTCCTAGATGTTTCACATAGCTCAGCCAATCCACCACTCTCAGCTATGCCAGTCATAAGTAGGCAGCCAATCACTGTTAGAACATATCTAAGTAGAACTGCGTGACTGTGGTAAGTGCCACCACAGATGAAGATGAGACTAAAATGTTCATTTATACTTATTACTTAAGTCACCTGTAGAATTCAGGAGCTTAAAGGAGGCTTAGAGCATTCCCCTCAGCAAGAGCGCATTTAACAAACAGTAAATACAGCACTATTTTAATGGCACAGATATCAGAGATTAATTTCACTTTGTGCTGCTCTCAGTTAAGGCATTAAGACATTTTAATAATTGTACCTGTGTTCTTTGTGTTCCAGTAACTGACAGTCTCTGCATGTCAGTCTGTCACATGTTTCACAGAAAAGTTTTAACTGTTCTTGTTTGTGGACAGGACAGAAAACAGGACGTTGACCGGATGCTCCCACGGCCTCTGTTTTTAAAAACAAACCATTTTTGCATTTTAAAATAAAGTTTAAGACAGTTTGAAGAGCAAAATCTCTGCCATGCTGAGTAAGACTTAAGTTGGGCAAGGGCAATTATAAACCTATGGTAAGGTAAGAATCCATACTAGTGTAAATATGTACTCATTGAAATATTTACAGGATCAGTTTATCAAGAAAGTTTCCAGGTGTGTTGTTTTAAGCAACAAGCAGTTGGGGTTGCTTTCCCTTTCCTGCCTTAAATCTCAAATGAAGCCATATTGTTTGACTACTAAGCTGTGCGTTGTTTCACCCCACCCTATTGATGCCTCATTATCTGAAAGTTCAAACACCCCTCAGACTTTTGCATTGTTAAGCACTCAGGGATCTCCTAAACCACTTCTTCAAAACTTTGACAAAACTTTGGTCATAAAATAGAAACTCTCTCACAAGCAAATGAAGGATAAAAAGATGATAAATTCTTTCCCGGATTCCAAATGACCCCTTGAAGACACTTGTGGTGGGAAAGCAGAGGAAGAAGAAGCAGATAAGGATTAAAGAGAAGTAGTAAGTGGATGTTTTCCTGTATTGTCAAGTACTGTCTGAAGTTGTTACGAGATGCAAGTTATTGTAACAAAAGACAGTATCCATGAAAACAAAACTGGATCTTCCACTAAATTTTTTTTGAAGTGTTCAAGATTGATTTCTCATGGTCTAACAAATCATCATAAACCCATAATAGATAATTTCTTCCAACTACATGAAGAGTTAGTAATTCACCACAGCTGATAACATCACCAAGAATCACTATCTAGTTTGTTTCTACGGAATGATTACCGCATTAAAACAGTCCTAACTATGCAAGTGATATTTTCTACAACTCTACATTCATAGCAAAGTGCTGAAGGGTAAACCTGGCTCTTCTGTCATCCTGACTGTCATGATATTTGTACTGTGTGTTACATTAAGAATTAAGCCTTTAAAGTAGCTCTGCTGTGGTGGCTTTACCTGGACACTGTCACCTAGCGAGATTCAGAAGTTTGAAAATGTACCATGTGAAATCTTACGCATTAGTAAATGACGTCAAATTTAGGGTAGAATTAAAAAAGTCTTCAAGAGTTTAATTTTGCTGCTATAACTACAACAAGTTTTTCGGGCCAAACAAATTTTCATTGATATTAAGCATTATAAGTCAATAATAATACAGTTTTGGCACAGACCAGGAGTTCCTGAAAAGCCTTTACAGTGGAACTACACTACGCGGGAGCCAAAACTACCATCACAAGGATCCTAGTTCCATTCTCTCAACTTGTTCTGCTCACAGTAGTGATGTCAAGTAATTGTCTTACTTAGACCAGCACACACAACACCACTGCTTTAATTTAAGAAGCTTTTATCCCTCACTTGCAAAGGAAAGCTTCCAAATGAACTAAAGGTAGTGCTTTTTTATATAGCCTGAAAACAGTTCTAAGAGGAGTGACTTGTCCCCATTTATTTCAGTGAGTTGTGAACCACAAAGCCTGACTGACAAGTTAAGGACCAAATTTCTCAATGCTATAGATGTGCAATTTCACATGTGCCCTCAGTTAAAGTAGTGTCAGCAAACTAGCTAACTGCATGTATAACTGGTGAAAGACACTAGGCACGTGCGGCCCCTCGCACCTTCAGTGACACTGATGCAATAGTAACTTGGCACCCTATACGAGGGCCATATTCTGTACTCAAACCTCCTGTGGGTTGTGTATGGTACAGCAGGACCTTAACCTTCATAGCCCTGGTCCACAGACTAATGAAAGGTGCTTTCCCCGTCCTTGCCCCCAGATGAGTTGACACCAGTTTTATACCTCCCCACCCCACCCTCCTTTTTAAACTACCAGCCCTGAAATCACATCCTAGGATCTAGAAATTTAGTTTGGCTCTGTTACTAGCAATAACTGAAACGCCATAATTATACTGATACTTGAGGCAAAACAGAATTCAAAACTGTATTCACTACCCCATATCTGCCCAATCAGTGTTAGTAAACGGTCACTAAGGTAGGGAGGTATGAGTCACAATACACACACAATTCTGTTGATTAAAGTGATACACCCTATACAAGTTTAAGAAAACCAAACCCAAACAAAAATAGAAGCCTAGAACTAAAAAAAAAAAAAAAAAAAAATAGGACAATACTTCACAGACCCTTTTAACACTATTATTACCAAAACTAACCATTTTAATATGTACAAATTTATTCCACACAAGGCTCACTGACTGTATGTTGGCTTGCCCCAATTTTTCTCTAAAACCTTCCAGGGACATCACAGGCTAAGGATACGTACATGCAATTCAGCCTCTCTCTCAGGTTGTATGTGCGTGTGTGCTCATCCACACCATGAACCTCCAAGTGTTTTTTATTCCTAGGGTACAGGTAGGATTGGGCAAATGATCAGCAAACTCACCAGAGGAGACATCCTCTTTCTTTCTGATCATATGATCTTTAGTGAATTTTACTCGCTGATGTGCTTCTATGCATGTCTTGCAAAGCCATTCCCCACATTCCACACAGAAGCCCACAGCACTAGCATTATCTTCACAACTGGTGCACACCTAAAAGCAGGAACAAGTCAACATAGTTACTTACAAAGATTCAATTTCCCTTGAGGTTTTTTTGAACATAAAGAAAGTCCAGTAAAAGTATTCATACATTAGATTTTCCATCACATATACAGAAGATGAACATACTGCAATTTAGGTACTATTTGATATAAGAAAGTAGAAAACCGTACCTGTTCTGATTTCTCATCAGAGCTACTTGGTGCTTCCGATGTGTCCTTCACAAAGTAGTTATCGACCAGGTCTATCTGTCTGCATTCCTGGCGACATATAGGACACCTGATGACACCAACTGCAAGACAAAATGTTTTGCGTTTTTTGGTTTCAAAAAACAAGTCAAATTTATGACAATATGCTAGAAACAAACAGATTTAAAAGAAACAATCACAGTAAACATTCCCCAAATGGTTAAGTGAAAACCAGACTAGGATTAGCAGTAGCGCCCTAACAAACTCGTACCCATGGGACAAACATTGTGAAGTTTCAGACAAAGTTTTGGAATGAAGGACCAAACACCATTAAAAAACCTTCCTCCCGTCATGGGACCAAGCCCAACTGGCATGAATTATGGTGCCATTTTTCACAGGCTCTCTCAATAAGATTCAAATATAGTAGGTCATCCAGTTTAAATCACTTGGTTTTGGCTTCACCCGTTTTTCTTAGTAAGATTAAATATTTTACTCATTGCATCTCTTCCCTACACTTCAGGTCCTATACACAAACTTTAATTTCAAAGTAGCCTGAAGACCAAGAAACTGCATCCCTATAGTCTCCAATCTGAATTTTTGTCATATGGATACAATTATTCCACACTACAATAAGGATTTTAAATGCCTGCAATGTACTCCAGAATTGACAAGATGTGTGTCCCTTTCCCCACATTCCTCTGCCTTGAAAGAGCTATGCCATACAGCAGTGGTCTCCAACCTTTTTAAGCACAAGATCACTTTTTGAATTTAAGTGCAATCCAGGATCTACCTCAAACCCAAATGCTTTCGCCCCACCTCCTTCTCCAAAGCCCCACCCCCGCTCACTCCATCTTTCCTCCCTCCCCCATTCTTCCTCCCTTTCATCAGGCAGGGGCAAAGGATTGGGGTGCAGTCTCTGGTCTTGGGCTAAGGGATCTGGAGTGTGAGAAGGGCTCTGAGCTGAGCCTGGGGCAGAAGTTGGGCTGTAGAAGGGGGTTCAGGGTAAGGCTCTGTAAGGGAGTTTGGGTCTAGGAGCGCTCAGGGCTAGGGCAGGGGCTTGGGATGCAAGGGGGCAGGTATTCAGGATGCAGGCTCCAGCTGGACACTGCTTACCACAGGTGGCTCGTGTGGTGGTGCAGTGGGGCTAAGCTGGCCCTGCACCACTCTCAAAAGCAGCCAGCAAACTCCCTACATCCCAAACCCTGTTGTGCCCTTCACCCCTGTTCTGTGGAGACAGAATACAGGGTGGGAGAGGGGAACAGCTCCAAGGCAAAGCGCAGGAGTTGCGCAGCAGTGGTGGGCGGGGGAGGGCAGCTGAAGTGCCGGCACTTGATAGCCTCTTGGCCAAGCCCATCAAGATCACCTGTCAGAGGCTTCAAGATCTACCAGTAGATCCAGATCTACTGGTTGGTGACCTCTGCCATACAGTCATAAGCCTGGTGGAAAAGTCCCTGATTTAGATAAAGATTAATTGGAAAAGAGGAACTGGTTGCTCTATTAAAATTACATGAGGGCAATGCAATTAACACAATTCAAGTTTATAAAAAGTAGATCCTGTCAGACAAAACTAATTTTTTTACTAGATTATTTATTTTGGTTGATACAGGTAATAGTTCTGGTAATAAACTTAGGCTTCTGTAAGGCATTTCTCTAGGTACCAAACCACATTTTTACTTCATACTATATGACATTTTGATTAAAAAACTAAAATGATACAAACATCAACAGAGCACAGGTTAAACGGCTGACCAGTCTCAATAGGTATTTCTAAATGGGGAATCTTCAAGAGGGTGTATTTCAGGGAAGGGAGAGGAAAGAGGGAGTTGCAAGGATCTGCTCTTGGCCCTATGTTATTTAACAATTTTATCAATGATCTGGAAGAAAATATAAAATCAGCACAGAAAGTCTGCCAATGTCAAAAATTTGGGAATTTGTGAATAATGAAGGGAACAGGTCACTGATTCAGATCAACCTGGATCACTTGGTAAACAGGGTGCAAGCAATGTGTTTAATACACCTAACGTAAAGGGAAGCAGCTAGGAACAAAGAATGTAGGCCTGCTTAGACACTCTAACTCTTGGCCATCAGCTGAACATAAGCTCCCAGCATGACACTGTGGTTAAAAAAATGCAATATGATACTGGGATGCATAAACAGAGGAACCTCAAATAGGAGTAGAGAGTTTATTTTATCTCTGTATTTGGCAGTGAAATACAGCGAGCGTTCACATATTAAAAAGGATATTGATAAATTGGAGATGGTTCAAAAGAGAGACACACGTGATTAAAAGATCAGAAAATATACCTACTAGTTAGAGTTAGAGAAGGTAATGGCGGGCTGCCTTGAGTATAGTCTATAAGTATGTACATAGGAAATGTTTTTAATATTTGGCTTTTTCTTCTAGCAGAGAAAGGTAGAACACTGATGACTGGAAGCTGAAGTTAGACAAGTTTAGACTGGCACTGAGTGGATAGTAACCACTGGAACAATTTATCAAGATTGAAAGCTTTCTAAAAGTTATGCTCTAGGACTTATTTTGGGAAAGTTCTCAACAGTCCACTTCCTACAGAAGATCAGACTAGGTGATCACAGTATACCGTCCCCTTTCCTGGCCTTAGAATCTATGAATTTACTTTCTTATAGCTACCTTTTCAGGGAGTGGCTTGCAGATTAATAAAAGATTAAAGGATGGTCTCCTCAGAATACTTGAAGTAC
Organism: Rafetus swinhoei; assembly: GCA_019425775.1. Taxonomy (NCBI): domain Eukaryota; kingdom Metazoa; phylum Chordata; order Testudines; family Trionychidae; genus Rafetus; species Rafetus swinhoei. The sequence continues at coordinate 954,995 of JAFJHL010000175.1, read as the reverse complement.
ACATGGAACTGCACAAATCATCTCTGACAACAAGATCTCACATCAACCCTTTGCAATATGTCGCAAGGGTTAGATTAGCAGAAATAAAGAATGGTTTCATATTGCCTAGGTGTAGATGTGTTTACTTGTTTATATCATGAAGTCTCCGCAGTGAGAAGAGCCTTGATATTTTTTCTTCATACTAAAAGCTAAGGTTCAGTTAATTATGGACAATCGTGAGATAATTCCAAAAAGGAGCTTTGACAAAAGAGGAATCTAGATATACAGTGGAAAAAAATGGTTTCACTAAATAATTACCACTACATGTATTCACAGTAGAACACAGTCCACTTAAACTGAAACAGATCACATAACCCTCCTAGGTTTTACTACAGTTGTTCTCTTGAGCTATCCACAAGACAATGGAAGGAAAACTAATAAAATGAGAGATGTAAAAATCACTGATCTCAGTGAAGTCAGGTTTCATGAATTTAATGAGCTTCTTGAAAATCAGCATCTGGGTCTTACTAGGGATGTAAGCAGGTAATCAAGTCACTACTAGACTACTCGCTTCCCCACGCTTGCTGCCTCTATATCAGAGACAGCGCAAGGGGGGAGGGAGCAAGAGCTGGTGCTGGGGGGAGCCAGCTTAAAAACCAGTTCCACCAGCACGGTCTTAAAGGGCCGGGGGGCAGGGAGGCAGAGGTGCAGTGGTCCCAGAGCCGGTGCGAGCTGGGACTGCTCGGTCCTGACTCATGTCAGCTCCAGGAGCTACCCCTGCTGCAGCTCTGCAGTTTAAATGTAGTAGGAGCCAGGCTGCCTGCGCACCCCACTCCTACTATATTAGAACTGCACAGCCACAGCAGGGGTAGTGAGCACCCCCCTTTACTAATTGTGTAGTTGATACAAATTGTATCGACTACACGATTAGCCAATTACCCACTTCTTAACATCCTTAGTTCCTACTGTGAAAATTAAATGAGGGGGAGTAAACAAGCATCACATGTTTCTAGAGCATTCAGCCACCTAAAAATATGTAATCTTGCTTAGGGTGATATAAGAATCAAGCAAAACAGCTGCTCAAGGATTTTTCACATAGAGAGACCAATACTTCTTGAAATCACATGACAAAAATCTATTTTCATATTATTTTCAGGGGAACCTGCAGAAAGCTAGTCTTAAAAAGTGATAAAAGTCTTACCACCTATGAAAGAAGGTAGAAACAAGAAGTGACTATTTTCGGTGACAAGGAGCTTGTAGAGCAAGCAAAGATGTAACTGCACATGAAGTGCCCACACCAAAGTAACTGGTATATAGGGTAGATCAGAACTTTCCTTGAAACACTGGATTTATTCCCATGATTATGTTCATTACAGCCAGAGTAAGAGAGCTCTCATGTATTCAGTGGATTCGAATCCTTCTAAGAGATGTTTTTATCTTCTCAGTCTGCACATTGAACATTTCTTTTGTCTCAGATTTCATTTTCAACGGTGGTTTCATATGTCCTGTGCAATATTATGCAAAACACATCAGCCTGTATCCCACATTATTCCAGCCAGAACATGGTTCAGTAAATCTATGCATTATCTTAACTAATGTGACTCCCAAGTTCCATTCTCCCAACCATCACTGATAAATTTTTTGCTTGAGAAAAAGGTGGAAATGGTGTTATTTTATGGGAAAGAAAAAATCAGGAGGAACAGGTCACCACTACTGAAACTTCCACACCATGTAATCAAACTAACAGAAGAAGTATATTTTAGTACTTAAGCTACCTATGACAATGTTTTAGTCAAGAAGCAAGATCACTAGAAGGTTTTCCTTTCCCAGTCTCCCAACTTTCCCTCCTGTCAGGGAGCACTATCATGAAATGGACAGCTTCCATGAGGTGCTGGTGGACATTTTGGTGATGTTTTCTGATCCTGCAAAGGTAGCTAGCAGAACTTATGAAGGAACATATCAGATCAGACCAGACATGAATAATTCAAACTAGCGGATGATTAGAGTCCTGACAACTTGTGGATATTTTCTTTATAGCTGCAGCTATCCATAGATGATTTTTGTGGATGCAGATACCAATTCCGTATCCACACAGGAGTCTACTGATGATGCTCATTCCACTTGCTGCAACCACTCATGCCACCTCCAGAGACCAGCTTTTCTAGGGCAGGGCCATAAGCACAGACTCATAAGACTATCTGGAAGAGCTAGGATGAATGGTAGGGAATTCCGAACTTTTGCATGAAGAAAGCTACATTTCTGGATCTTTGTAAGCATTTTGCCCCAACTTTCCAGCGTAAAGGCACACGTGAGGGTAGCCATCCCAGCCCAGAAGCAGGTTGCTATAACCGAAGACCAAACTGAGTGCTTGGCAGAATGAGTTAGCAGGCTGTCCTGTAACATGCAGGGTAGTCAGTAAAGTTTTCCCACAGTGCACCACAGTCAAAGGACTACAGTAACCACATTTTGGGAAGCCAAAGAGTAGTCAGATATGACTGCAGCTTGGCTGCCAGAAACCCAAATTCAAGATCAGGTTCAAAAATTTGTTAAAGCGGAGTTAACAGTCAGTGTAGACCCGTAAGCCCTGGGTTCTCTAATTAGGGTCAGCTAACTAAGTACCTCTGACCCCGGGCTTACAGTGAAGCACAGATATACCCTAAGAGTCATACACAAAAATAACTGCTATGTAAATTAGCAGCACAGATAATTGTGGTTCTTGTTTCTCTCCTATAACCCTAAGTCTGATCTAATCAAGGAGCAGGAATAACTTCTTACCTGGAAATGTGGTTTGAGTCACCAATCCAGCAGGTGGGGAAAGCCTGCCTGGCACTGTCAACCACACTCAAGTGGAGATTGGTTTCACTTGCCATCTTCTCACATCATGTGCCACTCCTCCTTGTCATGGCATCAGGAGAGAGTGTGACCCCAAAGACTGCAACAGAGGGAGAAGAGAAACTCCCAGATCCCTTGTGACAAGCTCCTAACAAGGGTCAGGTGACCCAAACAGGAAGAATAACTCACCAAAGAAACTAAGGTGGGAAAAAGGCATTCATGAAAAAGTGGGGAAATATGGCCTAAAACTGTGTGGTCAGGGAGGTACCTGTGAGAAGAACTAGAGTACATAGTGTTTAATGACGGAACTCAGTCCTGAGTAGCTGTGCGGTAGATTGTGCATACTGACAAAGATCTCATTTATTAAAACTTTTTAAAATATCCACAGGACTATGGATGAAGGGAATTCTTGTCACCTTCTAAGAATTATCACTCTCTCTCTAGTTAGCTGCCAGACCCAAGAACGGGAATTTGAGCCTCCATTAATCAGACTATGTTGAAACTGCAACGTGTGAAGCAAGGACATCTTAATGCTCTTTTTAAGAGACAGAAGTTATTTCCTCAACTTCTTGACTAAAATAGAAGATAGAACATCTCAAATGAAGGACAGCCTTGTTAGATGAAGGATGAGATGCAGGAAGAAGTTCTACTATATACTGGGAGTGTTATATCGTTAGATAACTGTAAAACTCTGGAAAATCCTATTTGCTTAGAACTCCTGTTATGCACATCATTTTGTTGAGGTCAAAAAGATTTTATTATGAAAATATCAATGCAACAAGCCTTTTGTAGCTGTTTTAATTGTCATCATTCAAATTCAGAAGTGCATTAAATTAAAAGTGTCTTTACTATACAAGGACTCAACTATATTCAAACAGTACAGCAAGTCAATACCCCTATTATCATAGAAGTAAAAAAAGATCCTTACACCTTACAACAGGTTCTAGAATCCCACACTAACTTAAAGTGGAGCATATTAAAAAGACATTGACATAAAAACAAGACCCATCTGTAGAGCCCTGAGTGGATACAAAATTTTGTACCTGCATCTGTATACACAAAAACGAGCAGTGGATATCCCCATACACATCTGTTGTTAGTTTGCAGATATACACAAATCTGCAAGGTTCAAGATATAAAATCCATGTCCGCATCCACATCCATATCTGCAAAAATGAGCCACGGATATAAAGCAGATATCTGTGGATTTCAGGACTCTACCCATCTGAAATTTTACCTATCATTCTTAGGGATGTAAAATCCCAGTTAACTAGTTAACCCTAAGGTTTAGCCAATTAATCAATGAAGCAGGCTCCCACCCCCACTTCCCTCCCAGCTTGAGGGTGCTGGCAGCAGAAGCTGTCCCCCCTCCCATGCTTAGGGCAGCTGGCAGCCCTGTGCATCATGTGACTTGGTCCTGAACCCTGTGGAGCTGCAGTTATCCAGTACCCAATAAGTATCACCCAGTAAAAGTGATGCTTACTGGGTAACCGGTTACCTGTTCACATTCCTAATCATTGTTAAGTAACATCTGAAATGTCTTTAAACATATTTTTCATTTTATTTTGTGACCGGACATGAGAGGACTTGGCTAACAGTTAGCATCTTAAAAGCTTTCCCTGATGGCTGGGGGAGAGGGGGGAGCAGGAGGGGGGTCTCACACACAATACCAGAGAGATTTTTTTTAAATAGAATATAATTGTGTAAGCCATAGAAGCTGCAAATATAATACCACCCCAAACTATCATCAACTTTACCAGATTTCAAATTGACTTTGTCCTTTTAAAAAACTGCATCTCTTCACTCAGATTCTGCCTTCTTCACCATGGTTTCATAAAAAGTGCTCTTTATTTCTTTAATGCTTTAAAAGATTTCAACAGTAAAAAAAAGCAGAATTCCAAAGATCTTTGCTGCTGTGGGATAAAGTCAGTTAACTCTTTTCAAGACTTCGCTGATTAGGATGAAGGGCTTTACCCAAAAAAATCTCATGATCCTATATCTTGGTTAGTCTCTAAGGTCCCACGGGACTACTCATTTTTGAGTTATGACTAACCTGGCTACCCTTCTGAGACTGCATTGATTAGGGTAAGTCTCCTGCCAATTATAAACTAAGCACCGTGTTGTGGTCTTGGGGTGAAGGAGGCGAGGGGGAGAAAGTCAAGCTCTTACTTGGCACATCTGTAAAACACTTGTATGAAAAGGTGAAAAACAACTCCAGCCCAAAAACTGAGCAATCCAAATCTGCACATCTTGCTCTACTTCAATGCATTTTACCCAGTAGTTGTGTGCCTGTGTTCAACTCCATCGCTCCTGATTTTTCATAATCTGTAATTAAAGGCAAACAACTAGGATTTCATAGACCAAACCAATGTGAATAAGATTTCTAGAGAAGTTGCAATTCAGGCTGGCTAGTCCAAGAATAAGTCTATCTGCCAGAATCAGAATCATCATAGTTGTTAGAGAAGACTTTCTAGTCTATTTCAAGGAGACTGGAAAGATAACACAGCTGAAAAGCCCTTTTTCTATGTTTTATAGTTAGCCATGGAAAGTTCTGAATATTTGCTAAAACCTCTTAAAAAGTTTGGAACTAAAAGATTGCAAGATGTCCTAATCTCTTTACTAGAAATTGCACACAAGAATTATTTTCCTAGAAAGAGGTTGGCCGCTCAGCCAGTGAACTTTCATGAGACCTTGAACAAAGAGGACCTGTATCCCAATGGACACAAGACTATGTGAAAAATAATTGTAAAGTAATTGCTGGATTTTCTGGTCTGAGTAGATAGCCTTTTGACCATAAGAGTGGTATATGAAGATCAGTATGTTAAATCTGATCACTGTTAGTTTGCAGTTCATGTTTTTCTACATTCCAAAACCACGTGTCTTAACAAAATGTCTTGTTCAGGAGAATTCCCCCTTTAAATCACTTTGGTCAATCATACACACCATAAATCTGTTTCCTAGGAGAACAGATCATGAGAACTGTGCCATTTCCTCGCTTTTCCCCAGATTATTTCAGTATTGATAAGCTTCCCATGCTCCCTTGCATTAGTGTGAGCTTAACATTAGTTAAAAGTAAAGATGCCTTGTTTTTCTAACTTAAACCAGACAATACACATTCAACCTAAACTATCACCATCATATTTTTCTACAGAGAAAGGTAAAATTTAAGTATCAGCGTGTTTGCAGAAGAGCAAAAGTATTTAAGTACATTGCAAAGGCAAATGTTCATCTTACTGTATTGCTACTAAAAGCAAAATTAGAGCAAAGTGCTTCGGCTACAAAATACAGTTATTTGCTACACTGGTAAAAGCGGGGTGTAGAAAGTAAATTCAACAGTAAGCCTGGCAAAGGATGTTAGCAAAGTCTCGAGTAAACGATTAACCGATAAGCCTGGCCTGGCAGCAGCGGGGAGAAGGGGGAGGATGCAGGCACAGCCCCTGTCCGAGGGGAGCTCAGGTCCCGCCCACCCCACAGGCAGGGGCTGCTGCGGTAAGGCAACCTCTGTCCACAGAGGGGCCAGGCTTGTCACGGGAAGAGGTTGCTCCATGTGGGATACTGACAGAGCCCTTGCCAGTGGGGAGCTCGTGCCGGGAGCATCAGAGGCAGCAGCAGAGTGGAGGGGGCTCCCCAGCTGCCAGCCCCACCCCCAGGTACTATCAAATAATCACGTAACCACTAAGATTTAGTGTGTTAATTCGATTATTGAATTAATCGATATCTAACATCCCTAAGCCTGGCTAAGGTGCTTTTATTTGGACATTTAAACTTGAATAAAACTTTAGAAAATTGTGTTGAAAATGATGTCACTAAAAATAAAACAAAGTAAATGTGAATAAATGATCATTATGTATTTGCTTATAAGCAAGATGTCACAGCACCCAAGATAGGAAAAAAACTATAATCACAAAAACTAAATCAGAATGCTGAAAAAATCTTTACATTTTACACTGGTTAAATTTAAACTTCACTGTTCTCAGCTAAAAAATATCTACTTAAGCTTCAGAACTTGACATGCACGGATGGCTGCAAAAGAGCTGCCAATTTTGCTGCAAACAATCCAGTTAATATTAGCAGTACTGATTCAGTAACAGAAGGTACTGCTTCCCAGAATGCCTACTCAACATGCACATAGAACAGCAAATGTAGTGAACACCAAATAATCAGACATCTGCACCAGCATCCATCCTGTTCAATACAGTTACCATTTTAACAAATGATAAGTTTCATGTGGAGCAGATCAATACTTGATCTAGGTAACAAAAGCTTCCTCCTGGACAATTCTGGCTCAGGATGCATTAAGCATTCACATAGTACTATTGTTAAACTACTCGACCCATAACTATCTCTTTTTACCTAAATTGCCACAATGAGTTCAGCAGGGACTAAAGTCTAAACTCTTGACAAAATTTTTACCTAAACTTGGGGAACTGTAGTGAATTTTCCATGTGAAAAGCGATACTAGTCGTATCATAAGAACAAACATGAAAAGATTCAGAATGCAGCATTAACCCAATCCACAAGTAATCAAGTGCACTTTGGAACCGATACAAACACATGACTCTGAACTCTGGTTCACAGGCTTGTGAGGTGTTTTGCTACCCACCTGCCTTTAGCTTGAGGAAGCCTGGCATGTGGCTATCACATTCATTTCTCTGCAAGCATCTCCTTGTCCTGGGCACTCTCCTTTGTTTCCCTGCTTTCTAGCTCTCTATGCTAAAGAACTTTACAGCAGCCAGGCTTGATTGTGAAGCTCTTCTCATGAGCTTCGAGTTAGTCTGTAATAGGAAAAACTAAAAAAAAAAAAAAAAAAAAAAAAAAAAACCCATATAGACTAGTAGCATCTTAAAGACTAACAAAACATGACACACACACAGGAAGGACCCAGAGTGCCACCTTGCCTCTCAAGATAAACAAATTCCAGTGTCTTTTTTCATGCATAAAAGGGCACAGATAGACAGACCCATCCACATTTTGTTTCTTCCTGTTGATTCTCTTGTAGATATTGCAACATTTTGCTTAATGTATGCAAATAGGCCTCCACTGTGAGGCAGACAATGCACAATTCACATATGACCAGACAGGGAGATAAGCATCTCTTGCCTCAGACATGTATCTGAGAGGCAGGAGGTTTGTCACATCTGGGTGACCTGCCTTAATTCCAAGACCTTAACATAATTCTCAGTATAGATATATAATTTATATATTATCCGTGCATATATTTTGCCATTATGACGACAACTTGGCTATTGGCTTCCAGTAAAGACCTCATATCACTCTTTGGTAATCTAACAACATGGCATTTAACACAGGGCATCACCTCCTCCCTCCTGTGCCCTCTGCCAGTTGGCACCATGAGATCCCTGATTAACACTATTACTACCTGTTCAAAATTTAATTACTTTTACAGGAAATTCAATTTTTACCTCCGCTAGTTTTTAACAGCATAAAGAAAATATCACAGAAAAAAGGGAAATTCATCTGGAAAGTAAACTTTGAGAAACTTCCCTCTTAAGCTGCTGCCATTCACTCAAAACGGCAGCACAATACTTTGTATTTCATTACTTTTATAACGATTCAGCAAGCCAGAGTGATAACTAAGCTAACAATAGACTGCATCATCAGTACGTAAGTGCATCTTTATAACAGACAACTTCTGCCAATGAGTACTTATAATTCTAGACTAAATGGAAAAAGCAAGTCACAAAACTTCTCTATCCAACAAATTTTGTCCAGTGTAAAGAATCTCAACAGAAAAAATGTCAGCTGATCCAATACCACCAGTGTCAATGAAAACCATACTGGAGAGGAGAAAGAATCTGAAGTTTGAGTACTATATGAAGAATTAGGAACCCCTTTGCTTCCTGCACTGATGTGAATTTCCTTGAGGCACTGGGCAAGACTCTTAGCCTCATTTTTTCCTTATGTAAAATGCTGCTAAACTAACCAATACAAGCAATGACAGTACCCAGTATATCTGGCATGCACACAGCTTGCTTCAGTGAAGTTTATTCTGATCAACCTTACGCTTCAATCTCAAGCATCACTGAAAATGTCAAGAATGATGTCAGTTTCACACTGCTGCTGCTACTGCTTGGGAAAGCAGCTCCAGTGTTTGCTAAGGAAGAAGTATAGCAGAGACCTCCCTTCCTGCTTACTGACAGCAGCCAAGAGGCTCTGAAGAATGAAGAGCAGCAGATAAAACTAGCTTCTGGAAAGGCAAGAACGTGGGGATGGGGAAAGGAAGGAAGGGGGTTGAAATTTCACATTTCAGTCTCTAGGAGCCGGAATTTGATGTAAAAGATGAACCATCTAAAAAAGGATCCAAAGACAATATATACCTTGCTATAAACGCATTAGGTAACTCTCTACTGTAGTATCTGATTGCCTCACCACCTTTCATGTATTTATCCTTAACACCCAAAAGCTAGGTAGGGCTCTATCATTTTCATTTTACAGATGTGCAACTGGGGCACAGAGCGACTGACTTGCTACGGCCACACAGGAAGCTTGGTGGAACAGTAACTTAAACCCAGTCTAGGTTCCAAGTAGGGATGTCAAATCCTGTTTAACTGGTAACCCAGTTAAACATTATGTTTAACTAATTAAAGGGGGAAGACAAGCTGGGCTGGAGCACCCCTGCACCAGCCCCCACTCGTTAACCAGGTTAATCAGTTAACCATTCGCATCCCTAGTTCCAAGTCCTAAACTACTGCCCTGGGCACTGAAGCATCCCTTCCTTAAAAACCCCACACCCTTCACAAGCGCTAACAGCCACAGAGGCAGCACTTCTCACCAAGACACTGACCATGAACTTCACTAGCGCGTTCCCCAATACTAGTCTTTTATATCCCACTTTGGGTAGCAGGTGTCCCATCATTTTCTGCAACTCCCTGATGGAAGGGCTTAAATGACACAATTCAACATTACGTTTGATGTTAATACTAGATACTATGGGAAATAGCTAATTAGCTGCAATCACACACAGATGGTGTCAGAGCCTCTTAGTTTCAAATTTCCCCATTCCTGAAACAGAATGCATGCAATAGCAGACTGCAGTTATATTCACTCTAGACTTGAAAACGAATAAGCAGACTTATTTAGTTAAAAGAACAAACTTCCAGCTAGTTCAACAATTCACAAATAAAGCAGTATAGTATGGATCTGAAACCAAAGCGTGACAAAGGAATCAAGCAGGGAAATACAGAATGGCATATTTCCAATAATAATGTCCTTGGAAACATAGCATGGCAAAGTATACAACATTTGTACCAGATCCAGCCACATACTATAGCCACTGCCTACCATTAGCTAGAGCAGGGGTGGCCAACCTGTGGCTCTGGAGCCACCTGCTAAACATGCGGCTCCTTGCTCAGGCACTGACTCCGGGGCTGCAGCTACAGGTGCCAACTTTCCAGTGTTCAACTTCTTGCTCTGCCACCTCCTCCTCCAAGCGTATTGCGCCCTCACTCCTTCCCTCCCTCACAGGGCCTCCTGAGTACCTTGAAACAGCTGACTGCAGTAGGCGCAGGGAAGTTAGAGGAGGCACTGATCAGTGGGGCTGCTGATGGGCAAAAGATACTGGAGACAGCAGAGGAGGCACCCAATGGGGACTGCTGACAAATTACTGTTGCTCTTTGGCAATGTACATTGGTAAACTGTGGCTCTCAGGCTCAGGTTGGCCACGACTGAGCTAGAGCATTCAGGTGGGAGTGTTTTCACCTAACTTTACTGTTTCGTAGTAATTATCACTACACACATCCATTTTTCCTTCGCCACGTAAAAACAACAGTATGTCTCAATCAAATCTAATCACCAAAAACGTAAGAAAATTCTCAATTCTTCTAATCTACTTATGCTTGTCTCTGTCACTAGGAAGAGTCCACTAGTAAAGCTTCTTATAAGGGACGTAAAAATTCATTTAAAAAGGTAACTGTGTAATGGCTAAAATCTTACACTATTAAATGCTGTGGGCTCTGCAGTATAAAGCTTAAATAAGATCCCACAGCAAAGCCTCCTCAAGAGCGGGGGCTGCCAGCCCCTACTGGCCCCACTCCCTGCCACGGAGAAGCAGTCTCCACAGGCTCTGCAGCCTGCTCCCAGGGAGCCATCATGTAACCTGGGGTGGGGGAGAGGAGGTAGGCTGCAAGCAGTAGGCCCCATTGGGCTGTAGCAGCCACCTACCAGTTAACCAGAACCCATGGGTCAGATGGGAGAATAAATGCTCAAATCTCAGTAAACTGAACAATTAAGAACGCCACTTTCCTACTGGATACATTTTCTGAATATTTCATGCATAAATGGATCAAACTCAAAGACAGATGGACATTGCCATTTAGTAAGTGATGAGTACATGAACTAGTGACCTGTAGTGGGATTTCTTCCCAATTTTCTCTTTTGACACAATTAGGACCATAATTTAAAAGTTAGTTTTCCCATAAAGAGGAACAGCAACTCGAGACAATTAAAGGAACTATTTTTTCCTCCAATAAGAAAGAGTCATGTGATGTCACATTTCTACCAAAAAACAGTTCTGAGAGTTGAGAAAATCAGTTTGAAATTCTCCCTTCACCACAGCAGCATAAGCTATAGAGCATTACTTTACTAACATTTATTTCTAATTCATGCTCCCAGAGAGGAAGTGCCAAGTTTAACATGGTCATTTGGTTGAACACATCAGTGTATGTGTGACGGGTCGCCCCCGACCCGCACGGGAGAGGGTGGGGGCTGCCGCGCCGCGGGAAGCGGAGGGCAGACCCAAGCCCCTCTCGCGGCCGCGCGCAGTCAAAGGAAGCCGGCGGGGCCGCGCGCCGCCTCCGCACCTCCGCCGGCAGGGAAAGGCTAGCCACTCCCCAACGGCCGCGCCGCAGGGGGAGGGGGCGGGGCTAGCCAACCAGGTCACGGCTGGCCACACTGGCACACCGCCGGAAGGGGAGGGGCCCACAGTGGCGTCCGACGCGGCAGGCCGGTTCAAAAGGGCCCGCCGCCAGCGGAAGGGGGCAGCCTCCTCGCAGGGAGGGAGGAGAAACCCGGTCCCAGGCGGACCCGAGGATGCCGCGATCGGCAGCCAGCCCGGCGCGGCCCGAGCCTCCCGGGAAGGTCACCGCAGCTGGCGGTCAGCCAGCCCGGCTCGGGCGGCGGGTGGACCCCACTCCGACAGCCCTGGAGGGCAGCCAGGGGCGAGAACGGACTCGGCGGCGGAACGGGCGCCCGAGGTATCGCCTGGACAACCGCAGACCGGACCATCTGAACCGGGGTAGGTCTCAGAGGTGGGGGCAACAACCGAGGAACCCGGAAAGGAGGAAGGAGCCGGGGCAGGGCGCTTTTGGCGACCGTGGGTAGACGGGTTACGGCCGGAGTGACCCCCATCTACCGCGTTGGGGCGCGAGCAAGCCCCAACGCTTAGGGCCCCGGGCTGGGACCCGGAGAGAGGGCGGAACCGGGTCCCCCTCCCTCCCCGCCGGAGGAGCCTCTAGCCTTGGGCACCAACGGAGGGGGCGTGCCTCAGAGCCAGGGGCCGCCCCGGGTAGGTACTGGATCCAGGGGCTCCAGCCCCATCCCGCAAGGACGGGTGACCGTCACAGGGTTCGCTGACCCCCCCTGCCGTCCAGGGAGGGGGTGATCACACCCGATTACCCGGACCGCCGACCAGGGGGCCGGGAAGGATACGGCCGAAAAGGGGGAAGGAGGGTCCGCCGAACCCCCCTCCCGGCCGGGAAGGGGGTGATCGCACCCCTCACCCCTCACAGTATGCAACACCTGTAGTGGGATTAATGTATTCAATGTTTTTGGTACCCAGGGGAAAAGGGTCATTCATGGGCAGAAGTGTTAGAAAGGGAAAAAAAAATCCAGCCTTGCAACATGGAGAAAAAAACAAAACAAAACTTAAATTGCTAGAGATTTGAAATATGCCTTGGACCATAAACCATATACCTACACAAGGGATGTAAGCAACTAGTCAAGTCACTGCTTGCTCCCCCGCTTTGCTGCCTCTGTATCAGAGGCAGCAAGGGAGGGGGGGAGCAGGAGCCAGTGCTGGGGGGAGCTGACTTAAAAGCCCATTGCCCCCAGCACTGTCTCTTCGTTGCTGGGGGATGGTGGTGGTGGTGGGAAAACGGACAGGCAGGGGAGGCACAGGCACAGGAGCCAGGAACACTCAGTCCCAGCTCGCACCAGGTCTGGGACCTACCCCTGCTGCAGCTCTGCACTTTAAGTGTAGTAGAAGTCGGGCTGCCTGCGCACCCAGATCTGCCTACATTTAAACTGCAGAGCTGCAGCCAGGCCCCTTATCGATTAATCATGTAGTCGATACAATTTGTACCGACTACACAATTTGTCAATTACCTGCTTAACATCCTTAACCTACACTCTAATTTACATTCAGCTCCACTTAAAGAACTTCACAGCATATATGGATCAGGTGTGGTTTTTGGTAAACTGATAAGGAATGTTTTAATCCAAGAAGAACTGACTCTGATTTACATCGGAGAATACTGGCTGGAGCACTCAAAGAAAGCTAATCAGCGCTCTTAAGTAGTAAAGAAAGGTACAGGGAGAGTATGCATGCAGGAAACGGCATGGAGGATGCTGCCGCCTATTCCTGATCGCACTACCCTTGTGTCTGCAGTAACAGGGCCAAGAATGCAGGACACCGTCACAAAGTGCTTTGCATTTCAGTACCCTACAGCTTTCACAAAGCCTCAACATCCCAGTATCATCACCCCTATCACACATAAATAGGAGGTAAAATTAAGGCAGGACAACATGGTTAACATTTCCTTCTCTTTATGAAGAGAAACACAATCGTTAATCACATAGAGTCAAGGGCATGCATTAACTTCTGCTGAAGAACATGAGCTTTCTGCAAAGAACACATATCCTTCTGCACCATGCTCAGGCACTGATTCAGATGAGCTCATAGCCAGAGATGGCATGGCCAGTCGAAGAGATAGTTTTGTACCTTGTATGAGGCTTATCCAGAACTCAAGCCTGGGATTCCACTGTATAAAAATGCAGTTTACTCGTATGTAATAAGCAAATTCCATATTTTATTGAATAACGTGGTTCATTTATGTAACCTTTCCTTTGTAATTATTTACACACAAATAGAAGTCAAAAGCTAAAATTACTTAACTAAGGGTATGTTTCTTTGTTGTGGACTTTATGAAAAAACAAAACTCAAAAGTATAAAAATAAAAAAGGAAAACAAATGAGATCACACATTTGGAAGAGTCCTATTCTTAGGACTGATTGACTCAATATAGCAAATACTCAAGAACATTCACTTGAGAAAAGTGGCTTAGATTTTTTTTACTGATACATAGGAGATGCCACATTAGTTAACATATTCAAAGGCCATCCTATTTTCAACTAGCTTTGTAATAACATTTACCCTTTAAGTGTCCCACAATTGTTCTCAAGCTGTTTGCTTTTTTTTTTTTAATAAGCATAATAAAAAAAAGTGTTTTACACTTCAGGAAATACTTTCAAACACTTGTATTCTCTAATAACTCAAACTTCTGTTTTTAAGTTGAAACTTGGCATACATGTAACCCTCTGAAGAATGAGTATTTTGCCAAGTTTGATATAATGGTTGAGTTAGCTAAAATGAGTAAATAGCCTTGCACACGTATAGTACATCGTTATTTCCCTCACCAACTTCAACGCTCATCAAACACATATACCTGATATAATAGGCACACATCAAAATATCTGGGCTAAATGAATTGATTAGATAGACAGTCAAATAAACCCACACAGATCACTAAAATGTCAAACTAGCCTGATATCTAAACAAAATTTAAAATTTCAAATTCTACATCTTAAGTGTCTCTGCCAATATTCATGGCATTACAACTGATCTTTGTTTTAAAAAAATGATTCCTCTTCCTTTGTAGCGGTTTTCAAGACTTGCAAAAAAGTGATTGATTATTGTATTGCGCTAGATCCTAGAAAGCCCAGTCTCAGTTGAGACCAGGACCCAAATATCAAATAGCAAAACTGACCAGGCAACAAAGTGGTATCAAACAAAGTAAACTGAGGATTTTTCCCTGTGTTATAACAGAAGATTCCAAAGTGGCATCAGTAGATGGCAACTGGAAATTGGGGAACAGTCAGCTAAATACATTAAGACACATTAAATTCCTTTTCACATCTCTCTTTTACGTAAGCAGCTGCCACAAGGATGTTATGTGATCGTAAACAGGAAAAGCTGCCCCTACAACAATCAATTAAATGACTGGTGGCTCACAAGACACTTTCATATTAAAAAAGTATGGGAACCTGTAATTTATAGTAACCTTACATTTTTAACCTATGTGTGGTAAATAATCAGATTCATGTATGAAAATGTATTTAATTGAAAGAGTTAAAAAATATATTCTTCACTGGTTTAAGAAATCATGCAAAACCTAAATGGCAGGATTTCAATGAATTTTTTTTAGAATTATACCTCTACTGAAGTTTTGCCAACATTGCACACACTACCTTCCTAATTATGCACAAGTAAAAACAAGGAGCAGTCCTTTGGCACGCTAGAGAACAACAAATATATTACATGAACTTTCCTTGGTAAAATCCACTTCATCAGATAACTGGAGTGGAAATTAGAGAATCCAGAGTGTGTGTATATAACAGCAAAAGCAGTTATCTGTCATTGTAGAACCAGTATTAACGATGCTGAGTCTGGCTGGAAATGTCCCATTGGTACGTACTGGTCCTACTCTGGATTTGGTAGCTCCAACTCATCTGATGGAGTGGGTTTTACCCATGAAATCTTATGAGAATATGTACTCTTGAAAGTGCCACAGAACTACTCATTGTTTACAGACTAACACGGCTACCCCGAGACTTTTTACTATGCACAAGAAAGCAAGCAAGGGAATACCTACACTGCAGGTGGGAACCTGCCTCCCAGCCCAGGGGAGACAATCACATGCTAGCTCTGCTCAAACTAGCACCCTAAAAAAGAGTAGTGTGGATGTTTACAGCAAAGGCACTGGTATGGATTAGCCAGGCAAGTGTGAGCCTAGTCAGACAGGCTTGCTTTCAGGTGGCACCACACTGATATTTTTAGTGCTCGACCTCAGGGAGAGCTGGCTCATCAATCTAATCAGGCTGTCTACTAGGGATGTTAAATATTGGTTAATTAAATAGTCGATTAACCTCATCAATTCTTATTGGTTAGTTGACTATTTTATAATCCCTGGGGGCAGGGCCGGCAGCCAGTGTGCTCAGCCTCAACTCCTGGGGAGCCCTCTGCCACCCTGCATTGCTGCCTTTCCACCAGAGGCAGCAGTGCTGGGTGCCAGGCGGAAGCTGGTCCACGAGAGGAGACAGTTTAAAATCCAGCTCCCCCTCACAGACCAGCTGTCTGCCATCCCACACTACAGCAGCCTCTGTCTGGGGGTGGGGTCTGAGCTCCCGCACCCGGCGCAAACCGGAACGGAGCTGGACTGCCTGCCTGCTAATACACTTTAAATGCATATCTGCAGTGGGGGTAAGTCCCAAACCTGGCGCAAGCTGGGACTCAGCCATGCTGCTGGCCACCCTGCTAAAAAAGTTATTGCTTGGGGGGGAGGGGGGAGACCTTGTAGTCTATAGCATTAACCGATAAGCTTTTGCTTATCCTAAGTTTTTTCAGTTACAGACTAACATGGCTACCCCTCTGAAACAATGGAGCAGGTAATTTAAACTGGTATCCTGCAATTGCACAGATCCCTCAGGCATGGTAGTGGGCATGGTGAACTATCAAGACCCACAAGTCTTCAAGTAGTTGCTCATGGTAGGCTAGCAAGCCATACGGATTGCAGAATTATATACGAAAGGAAAGAACTTCTGAAAAGGTGTAGCATGTAGGAATGCATGTCCGCAACATCTAGCCTTCTGGTTTTACTCAACGGCTAGGCAACCTGCTGAGCTGATGGAAGTTTTACCACACAATATTGCACACTGTCCTCCACCGCTTCCAACAGGGCTGTATACATTCTTGCCCATGTGGCTGATGCATTTTCAGAGCCATCCAGAGGCATGGATTTAGATACCCTTAGCCAAACGAACCACAGTACTGGATATTTATACATCTCAATTTACACATCAGTTATGCATCTAAGTTGCCCCAAACAGTTATGAAGCCTTTTACACCTGCACAAAATATGAGTGTTCTTTAAGAGAACTGGAATTTATTTTCCGGCCTCAATTATCTTCTGCAGAAATTACTCTTTACTAATTCTCTACACTTGTTTAGCTGGGCATGCTATTATTAAAGCATGCAAAATTTGGCTTCGTATTCTACATCCTTTATTAGTGTACATTCTATATAGTATGGAAAATGTAGAATCTAGGCTCAGCAAAAGACCATCAGGTGTGTCAGAATCCTCCAAATAGCATTTTCAAAGTACAGTTAATGACCTTTCATTTTAAGATGGACCTCCTAATACCATGTTCTAGAACATCTGATGAGTTCTCTATACTTTTCCTACCCCCCCAAAGAAAAATTCAAGATGTGTACTCAACAAGAGCACACAGCACAGAACGCACAAGTTCAGCACTTATTCACATAACCATAAGACACATGTATAATGTACAGAACAGGCAAGGTTAAAAGGTGGACCAGTTGGCAAAGTGTGAACTACTGTATTAATCAATGTATACTGCAGATCAGAGGATCTCAAACCTTCCAACCTACTGTACTCTCTTCCGGAGCCTGATTTGTGTGTCTCACCCCCAAGATTCACCTTACTTACAAAATCAGACAAACACAATCAGGCAAACTTACAGAACATTAGTGAAAAAAATGGCTTGTTTTCTCATTTTTACCATACAATTATAAAATAAATCAAGTGGAATATAAATATTGTACTGTACTTACATTTCAGTGTATAGTATAACACTGGAAATGAAATTTTACTTTGTACTGATTCTACTAGTGCTTTTCACATAGCCTGTTGATATACCGTCTTTGTGTAAACCCAGTACACATACCTTGGTTGAAAACCACTACTTTGTCAACCATATGTGCATAGCTGAAGCTCTGAACCTAACTGTGTACACATACCATGTGCACATCACATACAAGTATTTATGGGTGTTTCTAACCTAAAGTCCTTAACACATGCCAAAAGTACTCATTGATGACTAAGGCCAAACCAAGTTTTATTAAAAGGAGCAGCAGCAGCAATTTGATTTGTAAACAGAAATGTCTGAAATGTTTCAGTCATGAAAAGAATGACACTGTTATTGTTTCATATAGATGAAGATAAATAGCATTTTACAAAGAGCTCCATTTAGGTTCATTAGATTTCACCTAAGTAAGCAATTTTTTTAACAGTTGTAAAACTGGAAAAGGGGCCTCAAGTAAGTGTTCCCCAGATTGGTTAAAAAGAACATTAACCAATGCTTTTTGTGTGATGGTACTGCGTACCTCCAGACACAGTACCAGCACCTCCAGTCAGAGCTCAACAACTTTTCCCCTGGAGTACTGGTACTTTTTTTAAAAAAATACACAAAAAAGCACTGACACTAACCAAAATACCACTTTAAAAGCAGTTTTTACAAATAGTTAAGTATCTAAAACCAGAAAATTTCAAAACATGACAAAATTCAGTTTTAATCAAGTTTAGAAATAAATCCCATTGTTTACCCCAACGTTAATGGAGCATGAAGATATTACACCATTGGACACAGCATCATTTAATGTGAGCATGTAGATTTTTCTAGCCAGAAACCAAATAATAATCTGGATTCAAATGAAGTTAACTTCTTCAAATTGCTACTTAACATTCATATTATAAACTTCCAGAGACAGAACTCTTTGAGGGCATGTCTACATTAGGAAATTATTTTGAAATAAGAAAATTTGAAATTAGTCCTGAAATAACAAAATCGAAATAATGTGTCCCCTATTTAAGGGAGCTTTGAAATTAGTCCAAGGCAAGCTCCATTATTGGGGACGCTCTACCTCAACTTAGAGCCCCAGGAAAGCACTGGGGAGTAATTACTTTGAATTAACTTAAAAAAACAACAAATAGTCTTTAAAGTGCTATCAGACTGACAAAACATGTAGACGGTATCATGAGCTTTCGTGGGCACAGCCCACTTCTTCAGAGACTATCTGAAGAAGTGGGCTGTGCCCATGAAAGCTCATGATACCGTCTACACGTTTTGTCAGTCTTTAAAGTGCTACCAGACTATCTGTTGTTTTTTTAAGTTTATCCTGTACAGACTAACTTGGCTACCCCAGAAGCTTACTTTGAATTAGTCTGGGGAGTAGTTATTTCGAAATAGCAGCAGTGGAGTGTCCACACTACCACTATTTCAAAATAGTTATTTCAAAATAAGCGTTATTCCCCAAGGAAAGCAGAAGTTCAGATTTTGAAATAACCAGCCCATTATTTCGAAATAAAGGGCTTAGTAATGTGGACTTGCTGCTTATTATTTTGAAATAACAGAGACTATTACAAAATAACTCCCTAGTGTAGACCAGAGCGGAGAAGACTTGCCAACAAAGTTCTCAGTGTCTAATGACAAGGGCAAGACTGTCATCTTCCAGGGACATACAGTAGGAGTGTCGGGTGTACTATCGCATAGGCTGCTCAGAAAAGGACTATACATAAGGAAACTACAACCAGACATATGAGATGAGTTTTGCCTGTTTTCCATCTAACTGCCAAAATGGATGACAACCTACAGGTGCAATTTTAGCATTTCTGCAAACAAACAGGTTGGCAACCTAGAGACAGCCCAAAACAACACTTCCTTAGTCCTTCTCAAGCCACCTTCTGAATCAAACAGAAAATGCCCACAAGCTCATGACTGATAATTACCTCTCGTTTAAAATGGCAGAGCCAACCAAAAACACCCAAGCACGGGCCCCGGGTGCCTGGCGCTACGCCGCTGCTTGCACAGCCGGCTCCCAACCCCCCAGGAGTGTCCCACACAACGGGCCCGGGGGCGCTCTAGGCGCCTCACGCGAGCTCGGCCCCCCGGACGAGGAGCGCTCCACGGGGCGTTTCTCACGCGAGCAGCCCACTACGGCTCCCGCGACACGGCGGGGAGTCTCCCTCCCGAGCGGCGCCCAACGGCTCCGGCCCCGCGCGCCGCGCACAGGCCGCCGGCGGGGCGGGCCTCACCTTGCTGGATGTCGCCGTTGGCGCCGCCCGGCACGGGCACGCTGAGCTGGCGCTCGGGCTCGGGCAGGCAGCGGCGGCAGAAGGAGTGCAGGCAGGGCAGCAGCTTGGGCTCGGCCTCGCGCCGGCTCTGCAGGCTCTGCGCGCACACGGCGCAGGTGTCTAGCAGCGACAGCGGGCCCGGCGCGGCCGCCGGCAGGGGGGGCACCGGGCTCGGGCCCGGGCCCGCCGCGGCCTCCGCCTCCGCCTCGGCCGGGCCCTTCTCGGCCGCCGCGCCGGGGCTCTCGCGCTCCTCGGGCGGGGCAGCCGCGGGCGCGAGCGGGGCGGGGCCGGAGGGGGACGCGGCCGCGGGCTCCTGGCCGGCGCCGACCGGGACGGGATCCGCGGCCCCCTCCCCGCCGCCTCCTTTGTTTTCCGCCATGTTTCCTCCTTTGAACCCGACTCCCCGCTCCGCGCACGCACCGCTCCGCGCCTGCGCCCGCACGCCCCGCGTCACCGGGCTCCCCGCACACGCTGCGGGCTCGTGCCCGCCAGCTACGCGGCAGGCGGCGGAGGGGCGGGGCTGAGCACGTGCCCGGGCGAGCCGCGCGCGCGGCCGAGACGCCGCGGCAAAGGGGAGTCGCGCGGCGGGGTCGGGGGGAGCGGCGGCGCGTGCACGTGAGGCTCCGCCCTGAGTGGAGCCAGAGCGGCGCCGTAAAGCTGCTGCGCCGGCGGGAAGGGCCGGGGCTGCCTTGTGTCTTCGCCAGGCTCGCGCTGCAGCTCGACGCCCGACTGGCTGCGCCGTGGGCTGGCCTAGGGGCCGCCGCCAATCAGCTTTCCAGCGGCCGGGCCACAGCAGCCAACTGCCACTGCGGGGAGTGTGATGGGCAGCGGCAGGGCCCACTCCTGCAGGGGAACCTTTCTCACCCCCTCCGCCACTGCCAGGGGCTGCCAGCCAGGCAGGGGTACAAAACCAAGAACCCTTGCCCGGCCCCCATCCCCACGCTGTCGCTCATTTGCACGGGGGGGGGGGAGAGGAGAGAGAGGTGGTGGGTCTGGGGGGGTGGGCTCAGGCGGCACTGAGCTGGGGGGGTGCTGTGCAGGACTTTCAGGGTGCAGGTGGCTCCACACCAGCAGCAACAGGGCCTGTGGCTCCAGGCATGGGCAGGCCCCTCTGCATAGGGCACCACCCCTGCTCCCATTGGCCGTGATTCCAGCCAATAGGATCAGTGGAGTCCATGCAGGGGAGGGGCAGCATGGGGCACCCTTCTGGCCACCCCCCTTGCCTGGGAGCCTGCCAACCCAGCCCCAGAGACTTGGAGCAGCCCAGGCGACGGTGCTGCCCAGAGCCACCAGGGTCCTGTTGAAAACCAGGCACCCGCAACCTTAAGTGGTGCCCAGGCCAAGCTGTGCACCAAGCCTGCATGAGCTAGGCCCATCCCTGGGGGCGCAAGGGGCTCTGTGCTCTGGCCTGTCCATTGTGGGTGTTTCTCTCCACTCAAGCCTGTCCATTGCAGGGGGGGTGGGGGGTGGTCTCTGCACTCAGGCCTGTCTATGGGATTAGGGGTCTGTCTTTCTTTCCTTGGCTGCCCAGAGATCTACCAGCTGACATCTCTTGCCTAGCCCCAGCCATAGCAGGCTCAACTCCTTTGACAGCAGACGGAACAAAGCAGCTCCATGGTGTCCATAAGCATCAAAAAGAGTGGCCTGAGGGATAAGTTCACAACAAAGTCTGACTTAGCTGCAGCCACTCTGCCAGGTGTTTAGGACCTTCAGCTCAAGCATACATAGAGGCTAATGGTGTTACACCGAGGGCCTGGTTTGTCTTTGTCAATGAGCCAAATAGGGGCATAGTTACATTTGTTTTCACTGCCTGCAAACACTTACTGGTCAAACACCAAGAAAAGAAACCAAACAGCCCAATCTGCAGCATCCCACTGTTGTCTCTCTCTCAGCTGGGTGACCCACTGGCAATGCAATTCATGTTGCCCTGCCTGCAGTGACCCATGCAGTTCATGACTAATCCTTACTATAGTGATTCCCAACCTTTTTCCCCATGGAGGAACCCCTAAAATAATTTTTCATATCCCAAGGAACCCCTACCTATGAAAACGTTTGCTTGGCCAGAAAAAGTTGACAGCGGGGAGCACAATTCAATTACTGCTAAATTTTTTCGAGAAAATTTATTTGTAAAGAGCTGTTGTATGTGTGTGTGTGTGTGTGAGAGCTCACATTGTAAGAAAAAAAATAGGAGTATTTTTCCTATCTTTTTTTTTCAAATATCCTCCCCCTCCTGCCTCACTCTCTCTTTTCTCTTCCTCCTGCCTCAGTCTCTCTCTTCTCCTCCCCCTCCTGCCTCTCACTAGCTGAGCCCAAATGGCTGCTTGCTCCTGCGCGGCGCCCGCCTGAGCTGCACAGAGGTCAGCTGAGCACCAGAGCAGGAGGCAAAGGCCGTGACAGAGGCTCCAGGCCCCCCTGGCTGAGCGGCACAGAAGGCAGCTGAACGGCACAGAAGTCAACCAAGCGCCAGGACAGGAGGCAAAGGGCGTGACAGATGCTCCAGGCCCTGCCCAGCGTTATTTATTCCACAATTTCTCGCAGAACCCCTGATGGTGGTCCGCGGAACCCCAGGGTTCCGTAGAACCCCCGTTGGGAAACCGGGCTTGAATCCAAAGGAACAGACAGAACCATTATCCTCTCTCCTCCGAACTGCTGGTTCATGATTCAGGGGGTAATGGTACAATTTAAAAGTTGCCTCATTCACTTATTAAAAAATTATAGGCAAGGTCTTTCTATTTGGATCTTTCAATTATCAAAGGAATCAGTTGAGGGCCAATTACAGGCCAAGCCCTGTATTGATTTGTGAAACTTACAAACCCAAATAAGCTTGGCAGAGTAGAAAAATGACAGTTCCTCTGAAACAGTTGCTCATACATTTGTCTTGGCCCTGTATTTGCCTGAAACCTAAAAGGTTTCATTTTGTACAGAATGATAAATAGTGTGAACTACTAGAGGTAAATTTGACCAACTCCTTATAAGTTACCTCATCGGAAACATATTACTTGCTGATAGATTACAGGATATTTTTTCATTTGCATTTTGTACTAATAGTTTTATGTCAAACCGCAGTAATTTTCTTTTTCCTTTTTCAAGTTATATTGTTAAGACACCTAGCATATGTGCTCATTTGATTAACACTTAACTTACTGAAAACCACTACTGTCTGCAGTGAATGAATAAATAAATACTAATTGGTTAAGAATAAGCAAAAACCTGCTTTTAAGATTACTATCTGGAGTTACAAAAAATAATTTACTAAATGAGTATAGCATTGAAATTGTGAGTTGTGATCCTTAATCTCTGAACCACATGATGGGAATTAAAAATTAGTTTAGATTCAATCAAGACTGTTAAATTTAGGACCAACACTATAGCTTGTTGCCCAGTTCCTTCCTGCTTTTCATCTCATTTTTCACATACCCATCCAGTGTTTCATATTCTTCATCAGCTGTCCACCTTTTGTTTTCCTGGGGGACTGGTTCAGAATAAGTTCTTCCTTAATTCCTAAAAGTGGATGTGGGTGTACTGCCCTTCTAGCCAGCAGCCTGAGCCTACATAAATATTCATATTATGAACAGGCTTTGGTGACAGGTTGCGTTGCTGTTCACTTTTAAATATACAAAGTATATAGTTATTTCATTACATAATATCTTCCTGCTGCACATTAATAGCAACACAAATGGCACCATCACACAGAAGACAGAAAATTAAAGAGAACAACTTTCATGGACTGAGAACCAGTTAAAAGACAGGAAACAAAGGGTAGGAATAAATGGTAAATTTTCAGAATGGAGAGGGGTAACTAGTGGTGTTCCCCAAGGGTCAGTCCTAGGACCAATCCTATTCAACTTATTCATAAATGAAAGGGGTAAACAGTGAGATGACAAAGTTTGCAGACAAGACTAAACTGCTCAAGGAAGTTAAGACCAAAGCAGACTGTGAAGAACTTCAAAAAGATCTCATCAAACTAAGTGACTGGGCAACAAAATGACAAATGAAATTTAATGTGGATAAATGTAAAGTAATGCACATTGGAAAAAATAACCCCAACTATACATATAATATGATGGGGGCTAATTTAGCTACAACTAATCAGGAAAGATCTTGGAGTCATCGTGGATAGTTCTCTGAAGACGTCCACTCACTGTGCAGCGGCAGTCAAAAAAGCAAACAGGATGTTAGGAATCATTAAAAAAGGGATAGAGAATAAGACGGAGAATATCTTATTGCCCTTATATAAATCCATGGTACGCCCACATCTTGAATACTGCATACAGATGTGGTCTCCTCATCTCAAAAAAGATATACTGGCTTTAGAAAAGGTTCAGAGAAGGGCAACTAAAATGATTAGGGGTTTGGAACGGGTCCCCTATGAGGAGAGATTAAAGAGACTGGGACTTTTCAGCTTGGAAAAGAGGAGACTGAGGGGGGATATACATGACTGGTGTGGAGAAAGTGAATAAGGAAAAGTTATTTACTTGTTCCCTTAATATAAGAACTAGGGGCCACCAAATGAAACTAATGGGCAGCAGGTTTAAAACAAATAAAAGGAAGTTCTTCTTCACACAGCGCATAGTCAATCTGTGGAACTCCTTGCCTGAGGAGGTTATGAAGGCTAGGACTAGAACAGGGTTTAAAAAGAGAACTAGATAAATTCATGGAGGTTTAGTCCATAAATGGCTATTAGCCAGTATGAGTAAGGAATGGTGTCCCTAGCCTCTGTTTGTCAGAGGGTGGAGATGGATGAGAGAGAGATCGCTTGATCATTACCTGTTCGATTCACTCCCTTTGGGACACCTGGCATTGGCCACTGTCGGCAGACAGGGTACTGGGCTGGATGGACCTTTGGTCTGACCCAGTATGGCCGTTCTTATGTACTAACAAGCCTCTTGGAGAAGTGTAGCCTCCCTAAGTAGTAACCTGAGTCTCTCCTCATGATCCTTAAGGGTTCGTGGCAGAAAATTCTTGCCAAGGCAGCACCTTCTTTCTGGTGACCCTCACCCAAACACTTCAAACATTGTGTGTAGAGTCACTTTTGGGCATAAGACTGCTGCAAGCCTGGCAAGATTAAAACCCCGGAGAATGAGGAATGCCCTGGTATGGGGGAAAAGAGGGGAAGGGAGAATTACTTCCTAGAACAGTTTTAACTTCTAATAAATTTAACTAACAACTATTAATAACTATTTACACTAAGATACCATTAGGAGTACTTGCATTTGCAAAAGCGAGACAATCCAGCTGCCGTCACCAGGCAGTAATAAGGAACTGGGGGATGGGTGGGTTAGCAAGGCTATATATTAGCCACCATAATGGTAGCATTCCAGAGGACACTCAGACTAACCCAATGGATGCTACTAGGCAAAAATCTTCTGGCTTCTGTGCACGTGCGCATGCACACACAAACAATTGGAATGTACATGAACCAGCACTCTAAGGCTATGTCTACATTGTGTATTCTGAAAATAAGCAGCAGAACAGCTCTTCCACAAGAGGGGTTTTTTGCGCAAGAAGGAGCAGTGTAGACTGCTCCGTCTTGCACAAAAGCCCCTTGTGCAAAGTGGCGGCTCATTAGGTATGCAAATGAGGCATGGCAATATTCATCGCCACGCCTCATTTGCATATCTTCTTGCGCAAGAATGCGCAATGTAGACGTAGCCTAAAAAGATCACTATCCACAAGTACCCAGAACAGACACGTTCTTCATCCATACCCATTCCCACAGTATCTCACAGCATGGATGCTGGCTGGTTAACCACAGTGAACAGAAGCTGCTCTGCTGATGCTTTCAGTGTTCTCTCTCAAAGTAGAAAAGATTCCACAAGACACACCTGCAGCCAAGTGGAAAAGATTCTAAATTTGAATGCAGCAGTTTCATGTTTCTTCCTTGGAAACGGAATCCCCCACCTCTTTTTTCTTCTTTATTATTTTTTATCTTTAAAGAACACTGGGCAGTTATTTCTATCAGAGTGCCCCTGGTAGGAATATGAGCACATTGTTCTCTGATTCACTGTCAAAGGATATTCTCCTGGCAGTAGGCTCAGGACTAGTTGATGAATATCCTTAAGTGCAAGAATCCTGTTCCTGCCTGAGATCTCAAACTACTGAGAGAGACAGCCTTTTTAGTGGCAAGCACTGTCAGCCCAAATGGTAGGAAAAGTACAGGCATTTTGGCAGACCCACCATACACTGTCTTCCATAGGACCCCACTGGGAATTTTTACCTAACGTGAGCTCTGACCATCAAAATCAGGTTACTCTCTTACCTAAGCCACACACCAAACAAGGGGATGTGAGGTTTCACACCTTAGATGTACTCAGAACTCTCCCCCACTTACCTTAATATAAAAACAGTCAGGGTCTCTTCTTCTAGACTGTTTATTGCTTTCGCATAGGGTTAAGGGTCAAGCTACATCATCCCAAAGGCTTTCAAAATGGGTCTCTGATTGGATTAAACTATGTTACCAGCTTGCTGTAGGGCTAACTAGCTGACATGAACAAGTCCAAGACAAGACAAGACAAGCCAGAACAAGTTCCTGCAGAACAAGCCCAAACAAGTAACTGCTGACACCACTAGCTATTGGGAAAGTTTATAGTAAATACAGGAAGAGAGAAACTAAATTAACTCTTGCAGATGTGTTTATAGTAAACCAAGTAGGCAGGACCACACTTCACTGATTGGTCTTCACATGCAAAAAGTAGTTATATAAGTAGCTAGCACATATGTATATAAACTGTGTCGTGTGTGATATGAATTGAGGTTATGGCTCATTCTGTATCTACACTCACAGCACCAGCACCTGGTCAGCATGGGCAATGAGCTGTTAGATGCCTAACAAAGTAATCTGAGTGACAAGCTGAGTTATTTTAGATCCTACGGAACTAGATGACGTGTTCTTCCAGAACTGGACCAGGTGTCTAGATTAGTTACATGGAAAGGTCTCAGAGAAAATCCCATTACTAGCTATTTTAGAAAACTACCCATGACATCAAGGAAGAGACCATTTGACTAGGGTGCAGGCAGTACCCGTGGTTTCTCTGAAAGGTGTTTTCATTTTTTATATTTGTAGGGCACCTATTTGGGGATCAAAGTGTGCATTTACAAAGCACTATTCCCTCACTGAGGCTTCCTGGTTGGATGCCCATTTTGCCAAAGCTCTCTTATAATCAATGGCTTTGTTGATTCCGAGCATCCTCCTTCACATCAAGTCACTGTTTGCTAGGCTTTGTCTACACCACACAGCTTTTAGCATCCTGGCCGTGTTGCTAAAAGTCTGGCAGCATTAATGCTGTTTGTCAGCACTTTTTGCCAACAAATTACTTCTATCCCCAACAAGTGGGGTTTGTGTTGTCTACAGGAGTGCACTCCTGCCAACAAAAAGCCATTAACACTGCCATTTGCCGCAGCAAAACTGCTTTTTTCCAGGGGGGGACTTTTTTGAAGCACCTGTGAACAACAAAAGTTTTGTTGTTCAATTGGGAATGTAGCTAAAGCCTTAGTCACCAAGAGCGACATATGAGCAATCATTCAAGAAAAAAAAATCTTGTAACTCCTGGATTCTGTATTGGCAAAGGAACTGGGGGGATGGTTGATCCTTCTTCATATCCTTGGGGAGTAGGGCAGTCAAGGCACAGGTGTGGCTCCGATAGACATCACTGAGATGAGACTTCTGGCACAGCACAGCGAGGAGTGGAATACTTATGGATAGGGTAAGAAACTTATATTTGAGAGACTTCTCTGTTTCTCATGCGAGTCACAGCATCACTGGCAACACATTATGTAAATTCCTCTGGCCAAATCAGCTGGGCCTTGCAATGGGCAAAGACCCCAAAACGATGCATCTCAGAGTAAAACCTTACCAAGCTGCTCTGCTCCTATTCAAATGACCATGGTTTCATGGAAGTGTAGTGGGGGTTTCTATTAAAGAGGGCTCCCTATACTCTTATACTGACAATCATCTACTTCCCCCATAGAGTAGCCAAAGCTGCCGGGTGCCCTGCTGATTAACACAACTGAGATAAAGACTACATTAAAGAATGCTGAGGTTTGGATTTAAGCTATGGTCACACTAAAGTGCAAACCTTCATGGGCACTCCCTCACCCCAACTTACTGAAGAACCCTTACTGGTCCTACATTTCTTCTGTACTGTATCATGTCTGCCTTTCCCATCCATAAATACCCAAGATATAGGAAGGAGTCTAGGTCATCTAGGAGAGGGCTCAAGTTAACAGGACACTGGACTCAGGAATTAGTGCACATTTCAGTTATGCATAAGGACTTCAATAAAAGCAAGTACCAATTTCTGTTGTGTTGGTATAATGCTAAATGCTAAGCATAATGGGTCCCAAGGCAACACTTCAATACAAATCATTTTCAGCAGTATTTGCCATACAAGAGCAGATCTCTGACATACAAAATACCATTGTGAAAGCCCAATTTTAAAATGCTTGGAAAGAAAAAGGATAAACTTGCAATAACGTGTATGCAATGACTGTGTGGGTGGCTATTGGGACAAAAAGGAAAGAATAGTGTCACAGTATCTGAAACTTCAGTTACATTTTGTAGCAGAAGCATAGTACTTTGGTATAAGGTCTGATCATTTCATCATATCAAAGTGCCTGGGACAAACAGACTAATTTAAGTCGCTCTTCCTAAGTTCTCCAGAAAGTTAGTCCTGAAACAGACACAGAAAGGCATAACATATACCTGAGCTTGAGAAAGCATCAAAAAAATTAGTTCTAGAAGCGACTGCATTAGACTCGCCTGAGGCAGTGAATTCTGTATTTTAAAACTGGTAGATTGATGGGTATCTATCCCCATAAGGGAAGAATAGCTACCTTTCGCAATGTGACAGCCAGTGACCTAGTAACATTTTCCTGACAGATAAGCTGAAATATAAAGAGCAGAACACTTTGTTAGCTTCTTAAATCAAGATTTGAAGTTAACATGGCTATTTTATATTAATTCACTGCAGCTTGATTTTATGTTCATATTTAGAAAAGGTGGTGACATGCAGATTAAGAGGCAACAGGAAGCACCACACAGCAGTAAGTAAGGGATGAAGCCAGCAGGGAACCACATTAGGATACCAGCAGGAGAGAAGGTCAGGCTGCCAGTAGGAGAGGAATCACACCAGGCTTCCATCAGAAAAGCAATATTCTGACAGTTCTATTTGACCTCACCATCCACATGGCAAACAAAGATGCAGCCATTATGCTGGAGTCTGTGGCTGATAGAAATATAAAGGTGGCAAGCATTTCAATCTCTTTAGAAGGCTTTAGTTGTAGTGTTAAGAAGCAAATATATTTCTCTTTTTGCTTTATACATAACTTTGTCCTGTTTATTGCTAAGGGAAATTTATCGGATTAAATACATGCTCCAGTTCCTCTTACAGAATGGCACTAAACTATTACTGCTAGCTTTCTTGCATGGTCACTAGTCAGCTTTGTAACTTCCTTCTGTCAAATTCTACATGGCTGAAAAATGTTGAACAGCATTTTGATAGTTGCAGCAAGATTTATGGCATGCATCTAGAGCTATGGACAGGTGCCTATATAATGGCAAAGATAGAAGGCTCGGATGAGAGAAAGAATGGTATCAAAGCAGCAAACCCTGGATCTGCCAGACAAAAATGCAAGGAAATGTAAACTGCAGCTTTTCTAAAGACAACCAAAAGCTCCTTCTAAAGGTCATGGAGGTAGTGACCACAGCAATGAATCTAGTGTCATCAGTAAATTCTTGCTCCAAGAAAGAACTTGTTCCATCTACGGTCTTTATAATATCATGCCCTCTAATAGCTCTTACAAAAGTCTTCAAAATCTCATGAAAAGGAGCTTAAGATGCCTGCATGAGGTTTAGTATCTGACGATGCTCAGATGTTTATAGCTTTCTGAAGCCAAAGAAATGTTAATAAAAAAATTTATTTCAGGTTTAAGATATACAAAAACAATTATGGTTCTGTCCAAGAACCACTGATTCACCCATGAAAACTTCATGCATTCAGTCTATAGAGCAGGATTTTTTTTCCTGAACCTGCTCTACCTCTCTCTGCCTTAGTCTCCAAAACTAGAAACTGAGCATTAATGATGTTTTTTTTTACCTCATTACACACACACAGATATTAGCAAGCCTAAGGACATGCGGCTTCTCTAAAAACAGTTCCAAGTATGCTACAGTGAATGGCAGGGGTCAGACCTCAGAAGTCTTGCTCGATGTTCTCTTTGTTGGCTTCCCCATGCTGCTGTTTAATTTGCAAGATTTCGTTTTCTAGTTGCACAATCGTTCGCTCAATCTCATAGTTTTTACTGACCAGAGACACCCACCTAGAACAGAACATATAGAAGTCCAGAGTTTAAATAATAATGAAGATTGCACAGAGCAATAAGTGTTTCTACCCTTAAAGAAAGTTAGCTGCACCTTTGAATCAATTCACTAAAAACAAGGAAGTAGTTCAACATGAGATAAAATTCAGCCATTACCTATAATCAATTTAAACAGAGAGAGATGGAACTTTTGTTCTCTTTACTTGATGTTAAACCAATATGCAAAACCTGACACATTCCAATTTTTGGCAGAAAACTAAGAGTTTTAGAAACAAAGTTTTGTAGATGATTTCAAATTAAGAACGTGTCCTCTGCCCTTCTCACTCAGTCACAGCTTCAAGCAGCCATGCTTGAATTACCCAGTTAAACAATTATCTGCCACTAGCATTCCCTGATAACAGATGCCAATCCTGTGAAGGCATCTAAGTCACCAAGAGCCTGTCAAGAGGCCACCCTCTCCAAGGCAGGGTACAAAATGCATATTTGGGGACTAGATTTAGAGGATATTTCTAGACACTTACGTTGACTCCATCTCTCGTAGCTTAGACCCAGCTGTGAGTTGCATGTTCTTTCGCTGCCAGTTAAGATCTTGAATGTTTTTCCTAGGAGAAAATGTTACTTGTTTAACCATACAATAGCATTCACTTTTTCTGCTCTCCAGGAAGTCTAACATTTGCTATTGTGCTCGAAATGCAGCTCACCTCCTTTACTCAGCTATTGGCAAAGAATTTGGATACCCAAATGCACAGCACCAGAAGTATGAAGATCAGTCATAGGCATATACAGAGACTAAATGTAAGGCTCAAGCCTAAAGAGAAAGTTGACTGTGGACATATAATACCATGAAATGAAATTCAAACATACTAGGAAAAGCAAGGAGTCCAAAACTCATTTTTGTTTTCTCCATTATGAGAAAAAACAGGATGCTTAAACTAAACTGCAGCATTCTCAGGAATGCTACACGGATTCCTTTGTAGGGAAGTGGCTCCAGTCACAGACTGGGAAGTGCTGGATATACAGGGCCCATTTGGATTTAGTATTAAAATCAGAACACTGATGAGGTTCTTACTTTTGTCACTGTTAATACCCAGACTACATATCAAGTTTGTTCTTTAATACTTTCCAGATTCCAGTAAAAAGCTGTCACCCTTAGCTCAGAAACTAATCCTAAACTTACCAAGAAAAGCAAGTAGTGGTGAAACATGGCTTGCTTGGCAACTTTGCCCTTCCTTTTGACAAGGATCCACACAATGTTTCATGAGATTGTCATCTTCAGACTGGACTATTGTAATTTGCTCTGAGTCTGAAGGTATAGTCAATGAAAAAGCTCCTGCTTGTGTGGAATACACTAGTCCATCAGAACAGGATAAGATGCCATGATCAAGTCACCCCTGTTCCCTACACTTGCCACCGGTGACTAATCTGCATTCGCTGTTACCAATGGTTGTTCTTCAAGGAGGATCCTACCACTGCTAGTTCCTGTTTATACTAGCAATCCAGGTAGAAACAGAGTTTGACTGAATTGGAAACAGGAGGAATTGTAGTAAGTTTGTCCAGAAAAGATGGACTAGTTCACCATCTGCTGCTTCAGCACAAAAAAAAAAAACAAAAAAACCAAAAAAAAAAAACACACACACACCACACCACACACACCATGACCAGGTCCTTTTCTCTACAACCCTGGCAGCAGCCTGGGGATGAGTGAAGGCCTTTCTAGATTGGTTCTTGAGGAATGTGTTAGAATTCCTTCAAAGTTTGAACACAAGGATGAGAAAGGGCAGCACTTACCTCAATTTCTGTAGTTCTTTCTGAGCTTGTTCAATCATATGAACCAGGTGTCTAATAGCAAAGATGAAAAGTATAAAAACAGGAAAACTCATGGAATCCATAAGCGCACTCATAACTACACAATCAATTAAGGAAAAACAAAGACTGGTTGTCATTTATTTCTCCAAAATAATGTAAGCAATATGATGGCCATCCTCCCCACCCAGGCCCAAGATGTTTGATATTTGCCTCTTACCTTGAAGAGGCACGCTGTATGTTATGATGCCATTGTTTTGTAAACCTATGTGATTGGTTTGACCTAATGCTTGGGAACAACTAAACAAAGACTGAAATATGCGCCTCAAAATGCAACAAGAAAAATTACAGAAAAAGGCTTTTTAATACTCTACAAGTATGATCATAAACTTTTGAGCAAAAGTCTTTTGGAAACTTGTGCTTGAAAAGATAAAAATATACTCTAATTGGTCATATTTCCCATAGTTTCTCCACTGAAATAAGAAAAATAAAGGTTAATGAATAATTTAGGACACGTATTGAACAATATCCAAAAATGAAAAACTGATACAGGTTAAAAAAGTTTAATTGTCAGTTTAATGTTAAAAATTTATGACTATGTATAGCGAATGAATTGGATAGGTCAGGGTAATACACAAAACATCATGCTAAAAAGTCCCCATATTGAGAAAAACAGGAGTAAGGTGACATGACAATAGTGTGGACAACACAAGTTGCATACATTGACACGTGTGAAAGCATGTTGTATGCATTACATAAGACACCATGCTTAATGTTGATTGGAAGAGCTAACGACCTCGAGATGTGGAAAGTTTTAAACAAGTGAACAAGGAGTGAAACTGGAGAACACCTTGCTCATCTCAATCTGTGGACTGATAAAGTGGAGAAAAGCTTCCTGGTATCCTGGAACTCAGTAACTTGGACCCCTACTAGTTCCATTTTATCTTTTATTAGTCATATAAATATGACTGGAAAACACCTAAATTGGATAGATGCATTCTTCAGTTTCTCACCTCACAGTTCAGGTAAGGGCACCCACACATCTACCAGGAATTCTCCACCCTCTTTTATCCTGTCCAGCTCAGAGTTACTCTCAGACATCTCTGCTAAAGCCCTGCCTCTGCCTAGGTTTTAACATAGTTCATTCTGCAAAACACCCCAGGAAGGGCTCCACAAATAAGTTTGAAAATCTATGAGAAAACAGATTCTGGCTGGTTCCCTTGATAGTCACTCAAGACAGATTTCACCGTAAAGGCTAAAACCCTGCCCACCATCCTCCAGTCTATCTGGTACAACTAAACTTCTTCTGAGGCGCTCCTGAGGAGCAGCAAGATTTGGGGACCTGGAACAGAGGGACATAAAACCTGCACACGATGCAGCGGTCTTCTGTTGGGCTCCCTGGGCCTCAATGTATTTGGAACAGTGGGAGAGACTGGAATATGGTCATGACCGGTAGGTAGGCATACAGCTCCACTGGATTATTCTCCAGTAGAGAGAGGGTTGTAACAAAAGCAGGGTTTCTACAGCAGGTTATGCAATGACTTCTGTGGCCTGGATAGGAAATATGGAGAGAGTTCCCTTCCACCCCAGTCAGCATACAGCCTGACCAGAGAAATTCTACCTTGGCTCCAAGAAAGGTTCTAAAGTTGTACGTGACATTTCACTACAATTTAATTATTTTGAAGCAGAACTCATATGTCAAATATCTGCAGAACTGCAAATTACAGATGTAAAATCCTGTGTAATTGGTTAACCAAGTAACGGGGAGTTGGGCAGGGAGACCTCTCCAAGCCAGTTGGGCTGGAGTGCCCATCCAAACCCAGACAGGCGCTGCTCCATCTGGGCTCCACAGACAGGCAGCTGCTCCAGCCCCCACCGGTTAACCAGAACCATTAAGGGTGAGGCTTACCAGTTAAGCATTCAAATCCCTACTGCAAATGGACACTTTTATCCAACATTTTCAGAAGAAGGGACTGCTTACTCGTTATACACTTTCCAAGCATTGCAGCCATGCTGGGACATTAACTCCAGATTCTCAATCCGAACAGCCTGATGCTCCAGCTGAGCCATTGAGTTATTGACACATTCCTGCCACGCTGTGATATCATTCTTCTGACCAGAGGAGGGAGCAGGCAGCTCATACCTGAAATAAAGCCAACCAGAAAAAATTGTTTTTAAACATAATGTGTGTGTGGGGAGGGGGGGTGAAGACCACTACAATTAGGGTCATGCATTTAGACCTTCTGGAGTCGGGTTTGCTCAGAAGCTCAAATACTGGCCAAGGCTCAAACCTGATGCAGAGAAAGCCATCAACTCAAAACTAGCCTTTAATATATTCTGGATACAGAAAATCTTTTATTTCCTCAATTATTAAGATTTCAAATGTCTCTACCTGAGAATTGCAGGCATGTTGCTAAATACCTACTTTCTTGTCAGTCATCTCTGCTGAAATGAGATTTTGTAATTTTCTACAACAACATTTCTTAACCCAGGCAGCTCCTGATGTCATAAAATATGAATATCCTGCAATTAAACACCCACACCTGGCCATGTCAGCTGACTTGGGTTATATAACTTTAAAATTGTGGTACCCTGTAAGGAGGGAGGGTCCCAGAGCTTGGGCTCTAGCTTAAGCCCAAATGGCTACACAGCAGTTTTACAGCCCAAACCTCAGTCAGCCAATAAAGTGTCAACTGTAGTGTAGACAAACCCACAGTAAACCAATGGAAACTCTTTTGCAGAAGGAGAAAATCATTATCAAGAAGCTGCTGCAAGGCGCTGACAATTTCTGCACTAACAATGCAGACCCCCAACCGTCACCCCTTTTATTCTTTTGAAAGGCATGAGTACATGCTTTAAATAAACCCTGCAGTATAATTACAGTTGAAACAGGTTTTCTATAAAAAAAAAACTTCATGTTAACTGAAGATGGGAAGTTATCTAGTTGTCTTTGGGTCTTTGCTTCCCCATTTACCAGAGACTAGAGTCATGCTCAGAACTAGTGTCGTAAAAAAAAGGTATAAAAATAGTAACCATGTAACTGATCAAAATTCTATGTTTACATGGTTAAACGTGTTACCTGGGCATGTAGAGGGAGGGAGGGAGGGAAGGCTTCTGGTTGCCCACACGCAGCCAGCTCACAGCCCTGCGCTCCCAAGCAGAGTTTAACCATTAACAGGAACACACAGGCATTAGCTTATTGATTGTTCGGTTAAACTTTTACATCTCTATTCAGAACCAGTCATCAAGACAGAGAAAATACAAGAAGGAGTCTTGTAGTCCACTTTAATTTAGTAAGAAACAATACAAAGTGCAGGTACTTGTCAAAATGACTGTAATGAATGAAATATAGCCTGTTACTGCTAGAAATAAAACAGTACCTTTCTGTTTCAAATTGGCAATATATTCAATAGAGCCAGGCTGAGCTATACAATGGGAAAGACTGCTGAGACTTCAGGGTTGCCAGCCCACGGTGTCTCAACTCTTTGGAAATCCAGAGTTTCAAATAAAGAGAGCATGTAGCTGTCACAACATTCTAAGAAATCTGAGGCTCCATGGATGCATCATCTAAAAAAAAAAGTAGTGATTTTGGCTTCTCTGTCCTTATTAGAAAAGGTGATTGTGTATGTTTTAGGTGGCCCGGATACAGCTGCATCACTGTATTGCTTCAGTAAAGACACTCCCATGCCAATGAGAGAGATTCTCCCTTCAGTGTAGTCAATCCACCTCCCAACAGGCAGGAATTATGTAGCTATCACTAAGTCGTTCAGGGGTGTGGATTCTTCATACCCCTGAACTGAAAGATGTAATTATACTGAAACGAGTCTATACTGTGGATCTGACCTAAGACTCATGCAATATACAGCACTTGTCAGCAGTGAATGGTCCCATCCAGACCAGGCCTCGCTCACTCAGCTCATAGACAATGCTGGTGCAGTCTCTCACTCACCTTTTCATGCTGAGGAGCTCTATGGGTTGCCGGGCTGCTAAGCGTTCAAACTCATTCCGCATAATTTCAGTCTGTGGGTGCAGAGCACGAAGTTACCTACAGCCAGGCCAGGGGAAGGAAGGACCACCATTCCTTCCCCCATAAAGGGCAGGAGAGACTAGAGCCCTGCTACATAAGAAGCAGCAGTTCTCTTTGTGCCTTAGCCCCACTGTAAAGCTACAGCCAGCCTCATGCTGCAACAGCCTACCAGCAAGACCCTGTAATCAGATTTCAGGACCTGACTCTTCCTCCTCCCCCACCTGCAGCTGTCTGCAGAGGCTATCACTCTATCCATGGC
The DNA here is from genome assembly GCA_019425775.1 of Rafetus swinhoei. Taxonomy (NCBI): domain Eukaryota; kingdom Metazoa; phylum Chordata; order Testudines; family Trionychidae; genus Rafetus; species Rafetus swinhoei. The sequence continues at coordinate 918,613 of JAFJHL010000175.1, read as the reverse complement.
ACTTCCCCAAATGTCCACCCTGGCTCACCTCAAAGGCGCTGTAGTCAGGTGTGGGCAGGTAGCTGAGGTAATTCTTGGTGGGCCGGTAGCGTCGAGTCTCTTCCTCCACCAGGGCTGCAGCCTATAGAGAGTGGGGTGGGGTCAGTGAAGCATAGAGTTACTGTACAGCCAGGTTTTCTTGGATATGACCTCTTTTGTGGTGCTCCAATCTCCATCCGCATGGATTTTTGAAACATGAAGAAATATCTGGGATTTTTCCTTGCTCATTGCAGATCAGAATGACACAGCTGTAACTCGGTTCTTCTCCACTAGGGGTAAGCAAACATACTTGCACCCTCTGCAGTTGGGTCTCTGTCATCTGTCTCCACACTTTTGCCCGCTGGGCGACCGCCCTGTTCTGGTTATGGCCTTTTGCCTCCAGGCCCTAACTGATCCCTTCCCTGTGTCCACAGCTGTTGGATCCTGGATGGCCAAACTGAGCAGCTTGCCCCACCAGAGCCGTGCCTGGCTGTGGCTCCTCACCCAAGGGAGAAGGAAAGGCCCAAGGGGAGGTACTGACTGATGGGCTGGTGCCGAGTCCCAGGCCTGTGTCAGACCCCTACCACCATGACAGGAAGTGACCCTCCCCCGCCTTGAGAAAGAGGTTATAGGTACCTTCCTCCCCAGTGCACAACTCCTACCCTCCAATACCTTCCCCATACATACACAAGTACATCCCCCTATAAACACACACATACATGTTCAGCTCCCCCCCCCCCCCATACCCTCTATCTGGCACTTTGAGTGCAGAATGGGGGCTCGCAAGAGACTTTAAAATACCGTGCCAGTAAGGCTTCTGTTTAAAAACTCCCCAAAGTCACAGATTTCCTGGCCTTGGATTGGTATTGCTGTCTCCACCCAAATGCAAAAACCTCTTTGAGAACCCAAGACGACGCACTTGGATATTTCTTCCTGTGGGGTACCCTCAAGCTCTTTAACCTTGTCTCTGGAGAGAGCTTAAAAATAAAACCCTTGTAATTGCTTAATATCTGGCTTTGCAGTCTTAGGAACCTGCACACAGAAACTCCTGCCTTTTATGAGACATGAATCAGATCATGGCCTTAAATGAGTTTTATTAACAAAACAAAGAAAACACAACTGGCAAACATTTCTTGGTTGCTAGATGTTACAGAGCAACTGAAAAAAGAAAAACACAGAATTGCTTCCCTGGGATTGAGTTTAAAAGTCACAGTGTAAGAGGGTGGTAATGTGCCCCACACAGAGAAGTCCAAAAACCCCAAAATAAAGAAAATAATCGGGTCACATCTGACTAAACATTCCCTGTTCTACTCATGTATCTGCTGTTCCAAGGTTTAATCCTTCCCAAGGCATGACTATTTCTAGATAGTCCATACCTTGCTCCCTGGCTCAGTTCATGTCTCCCAGCTCTGCCCTGGTCACACACAGACTGGAACAAGAAGATCATCTCTCCCAATTTGAAACTCCACACTCTGTGTTCACTGGCTCTCCTGGCTTCCTGCCAGCTTGCTGTCTGCCTCCCTAGCATTCCAGGAGACTCTTTACCTCCATTAGGACCCACTGTCTGTGGGTTTAACCCTTGCAGGGGATTTAGTCATCTGAATGGCTAGACTGTCCAAAAGAGGGAAGTGCCACTCCCACTAATCACACCCCTCTGTAGCCCCCCAGCACATACACACTTCTAGTGCATGCCCTCCCCAGTACCACACGCAAAAAGACACCCTGCAACCACACACGGGTACAGCTCCCCCCTCCCACCACACACACACACACACACGGGGGTACAGCTCCCCAGACACACACACACACGGGGTACAGCTCCCCCAGACACACACACACGGGGGTACAGCTCCCAGACACACACACACACACGGGTACAGCTCCCAGACAGACAGACAGACCCACACACGGGTACAGCTCCCCGACAGACACACACACACGGGTACAGCTCCCCCTCCCGACAGACACACACACACACACACACGGGTACAGCTCCCCTGACAGACAGACAGACACACACACACGGGTACAGCTCCCGACAGACACACACACGGGTACAGCTCCCTGACAGACACACACACACACACACACGGGTACAGCTCCCAGACAGACAGACAGACCCACACACGGGTACAGCTCCCCTGACAGACACACACACACACACACGGTACAGCTCCCAGACAGACAGACACACACACACACACGGGTACAGCGCTCCCAGACAGACAGACACACACACACACACGGGTACAGCTCCCAGACAGACACACACACACACGGGTACAGCTCCCCAGACAGACACACACACACGGGTACAGCTCCCCGACAGACAGACACACACACACACGCACGGGTACAGCTCCCCCACGCGCGCACACGGGTACAGCTCCCCACACGACCCAGCGCCCCGGTACAGCGCTCTCTCTCTCTCTCTCTCACACACACTCTCCCCCACTCACCGCCTCCCGCACGCCCGGCGCCTCGTAGCCTTGGTCGAAGTAGGGCAGCGCGTCCACAGCCACCTCACCGGCCACCAGACCCGGGCCCGACATGGCAGCAGTGAGAGCGACCGCGCGCTCCGCTGCGCCTGCGCCGTGACCCCAACGCCACTGCCCTCAGCGCGCCTGCGCCTAGGTCCGCTTTCCCTTGGTGCGCAGGCGCAGAGACCCGCGCGCTGTGGCTGCGTGAGGCGCACGCGCCTCCTGGATCCCCTCAGCCCGCCCCTCCCGGCTGCGGCTACGCGCCCATTGGCCCTGGCGCGCGGCCTCTCCTGAGACCGGGGGGGATGGGCCCCGTGCCCTGCCGCCCCTCCCTGGCTTGGGCTGAGCGTGCGGCGGGGGCTGCAGCCGCCACTCAGCAGCTGGAGCCGTTAACCGCCAGCTCCGCTTCATCCCAGTGAACGCCGCGCGGGTCCAGTCCTGCTCGAGGCTGCGGGGGGAGGGGGGGGAGGAGCCCGTGTCAGGCCCTTCCCTCGGGGCGGGGCCGCGCCCAGTCCCGTTAAACTGGGGCCCTGCGCCCAGGAGCCGTTTAGGGACGTGACCTGCGCCACCTTCAGCCAAAGCGCGGGGGGCAGGCGGTGGGGCTGCGGCGCTGGCGGGGCTGACAGGACAGAGCGGGGCTGGCCAGGGCCTGGCCCACGCTCACGGGGCTGCTCGGCAGGCGCCCTGGCGCTGCCCCTTCTCTTCATGGGGACAACCTGCTACTGGGAAAATAAGCCCTGGTGTCCTGGGCCCGGAACTGAGCTCTGCTGGGGCGTTGTCAACAGCTTGTATGAATTCCGCATGGCAGCCCTGCAGAGAAGTAGTACCTACTACCTCACCTTAGAGCACTGGGGCAAGACTTTTCATTTCACTACAGCAGTCATTGGCATGACACAGCATTCAGTCAGCCGCCAGCAGTGCCACCTACACAACTGTTTATGAGAAAGTGCCATCAGAAACCAGCCTCCAGCTCCAGTAGCTCAGGCCTACAGGCCAACAGAATTGTTTGAGTAATTTGCTAAACACACTCAGGAAACATCATTAGATTTGAATAAATAACTGGCATAAATCTATTATACAAACCCAGGCACGTATTAACTATTTTCAAACCATCATAGGACTCAATTGCCATAGCCCACTGACATTATTGTTCCCCACCAATGGATGCTGAGGAATCTACATTTTTCAACAGCAAAGAACTAGAATAGCAGTGTTTTGGTATCTTATCCAACTTTTGAGTTCCTTAGTATAGAAAAAGTTTAAAGGAAAAAAGGATTTTATATCCTTTTGAAAATATCTGGCTCAGCATCTGCAGCAATATGCATCCTTGAGATACTGTCCTCTCATTTGCAGTAATTCAATATTAAACCAATTGCTTTTAATACCAAAATTTAAAGAATGAATGGGGCTCCCTCTGTGAAGATGCCATTTTATCCCAAGAAAATTGCAGTTCTGATTTATGGAAGTCACCCAGCCCAAACTTACAGCAGGTAAGTGTACATGATAAGGTAAAGGATAAGTATGTTCCATATGGCAGCATAAAGGGTGAGGTGCTCTGGGCACTGTAAAAGCAGAATATAGAACAAGTTAGAAAACAAGCTGCCATTTCCATTTGGTTTAAAAAAAATGTAAAGCTTTGTGATAACAGGAAGTTCCAGTTACACTGAATGAAAAGCTATTTCTGATCTCAGGTCAACCAAGCACATGGCTAGATGCTATCAAAACCATATACCCTGTGTATGGAAGTGCACTCCAAGGAGAGAGGGTATAAGGCAATCCAGAGCAGTCTTTTCAGCTCCTGAGGCAGCCCCTTGAACAGGTTTAGTGCCAAAATTTGCACAGGCTGGTACTTGGATCCAGCATGACCAACAGACCCATGGTAGGGTCACCTTAGTTTCTTCCTTAAATGCTGAACTGGATTTAACCAAACAGAAAAGTTTTCCTAAAGAATGGCTCATCAAGCCAAGCAGCAAAAATATGGAGTCTGAAGTTTCACAAAGAAAAAGCTCCCCTTTTAAATTCCCCATTGCTAGGGAGAATGTGTTAAGCATCTCCAGCATCAAGTTCTTCATCTGCATCCATTTCCAGTTTGGCTCTGCACTGCTCCAGTGAAAGCAGGTATAGGATGGATTGCACTTCTTTTCCATTTTCTCCCACTATTTGAGCTTTCCATGGACTGAGCTGTATCTCAGTAAGTAGGTCTGACAATTTGGACAGCAGCATTTGTATGCAAAACTCCTCTTCATGTCCAAGTGATGAATACCTCCCTCTTCATCAGTGTTTCAGCACCTGTTTTCACTTTCTGTGAAGAAATTTCATTTTGCTTCCTACCGAGAAAAGGAAACACCTAATTAGAACACTAATTAGACTCCAGAATCAAAGAAGTTAATTGAAACATAAGACATTTTATTCAAAGAAACCATTTTGACCAACAAAACAGTTTGTGATGGAAGTTAATTAAGGCTCTTCAATTCATTCTCAGCCAATGCAGGATTGTTCCCAAAATCTTCATCTCACCCTATTTTATGTCTTCAGGGACAGAGCTACCACCATTTGTTTTAGCCAAAGACTTCTCAATATGCATAGACAAGTACCATCACTGGCGGGGTAGATTTGTAAAGAAATGAATTGCAGCTCATTTTGAATATTCTGGGGTATTAACAGTACCCAAGAAAAGTAACTATGACTATACAAGGTAGAAAATATGCTTCCCTCTTCTGGCTAAATTCCACCTGTTCAGTGAACGCTTTTATACACAGGCTCAACAACTGACCCAACCAACGGCAAAACCAAACGTTTACCCAGACTGCGAAGAATTTTGTTCATCCCGCTTGGTTCTGTCTCTGGAATAGTCTCCAAATACCCCAAGGCACGGACCTCAAACAGGCCTAAGGAAGAAAATCATTGTTTAGCCACCTGAGCTGCAATATGCAAAGAAATGGAACAAGCCACACCATTGATAACAAAGCATAATTTATTAGAGCTCCCATGAGGCTGGCACAAACTCTTGCTAATGTAATGTACAGCAGGGCTACTCAACATGCAACCCATGGGCTGCATGTGGCCCGCAGCCTGTTTGCAGCCCATGGTGCGGTTTGGATTTACGCAGGGCTCAACACAGGTGGGAGCCAAAACACAAAAAAGTAGTCAATATAATAGTCTTCTGTTGATATTAATAAAATGCAATATCAACCCGATTTCCACCCCTATGACAGCACTTTTAATGAGCAATGACAGTCCAGGAATGTAACTACTAAAACGCATATCAATAGAACTGACTTAAATGGGGCCTGCATGTTGTGTAGTCTTGCCTTAATCTTTGTATACATGCCTGACAGTGTGAAAAGCTGTTTACATAAATTTGCATATATATTTGGATGTATATGCAACCACACTTAAGTTGCAGCCCTCGGCACGTGCTGTAAGTATCATTGCAGCCCCCAGGGCTTCCAAAGTTGAATAGCCCTGAGCTACAGGATCCCTAAAGGAGTTTCTGCTTTCCATTTGAGAAAAGTTGGTTTAGTGAAGATAATTTCTTTTGGAAAATGCAAAGGGATAAAAGTTACCAGCACCTTTCAGAGCCCAGTAGCTCCTGCATTATATAGGCCAAAGTGCCATGGCATGCACAGAGCAGTTCCTGGATCCTTACTATGATTAGGGTCCCTTGGTCTCTTCTGAACCAGCTTCAGTATTATTTTAAAACCTTAGGAGGATCCTTTTGAGGTCACTTAGAAATGAATATATCACATTGTATACAAAGGTGACTTCTGCACCACAAAAGTAAGATGAAGCAGCTGGAATAGCAGGTCTCACCTTTGACCCCACTCTTACGGAGTTCCCGGTCCTGTATGAATCCTGCAAACATCTGTGTTTCCATGAACAGGTCTAGGAAATGGCGCACATTACGGGAGGTGTGCGACTTTCGAAACGGCTCTCGCTGGAACACCCGCTCTCCTTTCTCCGTGACATTCATGTGCAAGGAGTAATGTCCTACAATCTCCACAAAGAACTGTACAAAAGCTTCAGAGACCAGGGAGTTCAGAGTTACATCACCTACCAGGGGAAGGACAGAAAAGTCAATTTCACATTGCAGTAGTCAGCGTGATATACTTCTGGGAGAGTATCTCCTTCGCTCCTCCAAAAAGCCCTGGCTGAATAGGACTGGGTGGCTCAGACTGAACAACAGAGTTTCATATTGTACAGTATGCTGACTGATCTTCCCACATTGATAGCTACTAGACCACACTGGCAAGGGAAAGATCCAATAGATGTAGTATGTTCATTCCAGTATTATGTGATGGTGGTAACTAGAAATTGCAAAATTGGTATTTTAACTTAATGTGAATGATTGCTTAGTACAGACCTGCAGATGTATTTTCCTGGAATGATTCATTATTTTGTAAAGTGCTTTTGAGATGAGCAAGTTTAAAAGCTATTGTATAAAACTCCAATTCAGCACGTGTCATACTACACTCTGAAGTACAGAAACTCTAATTTCTAATTAATGAAGAGGATCCTATCAATGTGCATTGATTAAAAGAATTACAAAAACTCAAATATACTGCTAAGAGAACCTCTGTCTCATGTGGATCAGGCAAAACTAGGGCATTGCATTTCTCATTCTGCCTTTTTTATAACCCACTCAAATAGTAAAGCTTCTCTCTGAGTCACATGGAAATAGCTTGCTAATATATGGCACCAGCCACTTTCCACCATCTACATGTTTTGTGTTGACCAGAACAAATCTCTCAGGCTTCCATATAGTGCAAACACTTTGATACAATCACCTTGTGTGTACACCTGCTCCTGGGACAAAATTTCATTTCGTTCCTCCAAAATCTGTACAAGTGCAGCCTGGAGTTTATGAGGTAGGATCTCATCCTCATCTGATACCTAAACAAACAGAGATGGCTCATATGGAATAGGTATTGCATCTCACGTCAATATCAACAGTCCATGTCGAACAGAGAAAGGGATGCTGGGTGGCATGCTAGTTCAAGCAAGATCAGAGTTACTCTATAGAACAGTGCCTAGGTGTACTGATGGCAGAGAATGTGCACCTTGTGGCCATAGCAATGCAAAGAGGACAAAAACATTTAAACCAGATATTTACAGCAGCTGCATTCAAATTACATATTACAAATATGCAATACAAAATGATACTTTCACATCTGACACATCCAGTATGCAGATTCAGACTCTGAACATACCCAACAAACAAAATTTATGGGGAGAAACAGCAAATTACAAGGTCAGTCTTAGTGAGGCACTTATTCTTTAATACCTGTGTCTACCAGACTCCATGTGCTGGCTGCAATGCAAAGTAGAACAGTGAGACAGAATTCTCAAATGGGAAGAGAGGCAATAAGACCGGGACCAAAACAAAAACCAAATTGCTTCAGTGAGGACATTTATAGTCACTGTAGGACTAAGTTAAAGAAAAAAAATGGGCAATATTGAGATCAGGAAAGTCACTTAAACCTCTCTGCTTCAGTTTCCCCTTCTGTTGGGGAGAATACACAGTTGTCTCCTGGAATGTCAAAACACTAAGATAAATTTGTATGGTGCTAAAGTATGAAATGCTAGTGAAGTGATATTTGAAAAGGAACTATAATCACTGGAATATTAAATCATCCAACGTTCTAAAATTAACAGCTCAGAAAATGCACTATGATCAGTAGTCCCAACTAGGGAATTGTTACACATGCTAAACAATACTCAAACATGTATTCTATATACAGCCACTCATTTGAGGATCTCAATTTTTCAAACAATACAGAATATTTGAGACTAACATCCTAAGTGAGCAGTGGTGTTTCTTCATAAGAATGGCCATACTGGGTCAGACCAAAGGTCCATCTAGCCCAGTATCCTGTCTTCTGACAATAGCCAATACCAGATGCCCCAGAGGGAGGGAACAACAGGTAATCCTCATGTGATTCCTCTCCTGTCACCCATTTTCAGACAAACAGAGGCTGGAGCCACCATTCCTACCAACTGTGGCTAATCGATTCATGGAGGTTTGGTCCATCAATGGCTATCTAGCTCTTTTTTGAACCCTGTTAAAGTCCTAGCCTTCACCGCATCCTCTGGCAAGGAGTTCCACAGGTTGACTGTACACTGAGTGAAGAAAAACATCCTTGTGTTTGTTTTAAACATGCTGCCTACTAATTTCATTTCACTTGTTCCCTAGTTCTTATATTGTGGGAACAAGTAAATAACTTCCCCCTTATTCACTTTTTCCACACCAGTCATGATTTTATAGACCTCTATCCTGTCTTCCCCCCCCCCCTTAGTCTCCTCTTTTCTAAGTTGAAAAGTCCAAGTCTTTTTAATCTCTCTTCATATGGGTCCGGTTCCAAACCCCTCATCATTTGTTGCCCTTTTCTGAACCTGTTCCAATGCCAATATATCTTTTTTTCAGATGAGGTGACCACATCTGTACGCAGTATTCACGATGTGGGGGTACCATGGTTTTATATAGATGCAATAAGATATTTTCTCTCTCTTTTTTAATGATTCCTAACATTGTTTGCTTTTTTGATTGTTGCTACACACTGAGTGGATGTTTTGAGAAAACTATCCACAATGACTCCGAGATCTTGTTCTTGAGTAGTTGTAGCTAAAATTAGTCCGCATCATATTGTATGTATAGTTGCGATTATTTTTCCCATGTGCATTACTTTATCAACATTACATTTCATTTGCCATTTTGTTGCCCAATCACTTAGTTTGGTGAGATCTTTTTGAAGCTCTTCAGAGTCTGCTTTGGTCTCAACTATCTTGAATGGTTTAGTATTATCTGCAAATTTTGCCATCTCACTGTTCACCCCTTTCTCTAGATCATTTATGAGCAAGTTGAATAGGAATGGTTCCAGGACAGACCCTTGGGGAACCCCACTAGTTACCCCTCTTCACTCAGAAAACTTACCATTTATTCCTACCTTTTGTTTCCTGTCTTTTAACCAATTATCAATCCATGAAAGGATGTTCCCTCTTATCCCATGGCAACTTACTTTACTTAAGAGCCTTTGGTGAGGGACCTTGTCAAATGCTTTCTGGAAATCTAAACCAAAACAACCAAATCTAGGAAATAATTTGACTAGACAATAAGGATAGAAATCTTATCGTGAACAAAAGCCCAGAGCAGAAGAGAACCCAAAACCCAGGTAGGGAGCTGCTCCAGCCCCAAGGGGAGCCCACAGCTGACAGGGCAAGGCTGGAGCAGCCCCTGCCTGCAGTGGAGGGCCACTCCAGCCTAGCCTTGGCAGGCTGGGGGACTGCTCCAGTTCAGCAGGTCTGGAGCAGCCTCCCGCCTGCACCCCCTTTAAGGGGTTAACCTGTTAAACAGGATTTTACAGCCCTGGTCAGAAGGGAGGCACCTATCCTTGGAGCCCTGCAGATCTAGGTCTGTTTGGGCTGGTACTTGGGGGCTCTGCACATATTGATCCTGTGATACCCTGTATGATGCCACAGCGATCCATCATCAGGAAGGTCTTTTCACTTACCTGTTGCAGAAACTTGTCAGCACAAAGGTCAACAATCAGTACCTAGGGAAAGATGAACAGCTATATTAACCATTATTATGCTGAGCCCAACTTTGCTGCTCTATGGAATTTGGGGGGACATTTTAGGGTATTTTGAATATTAGAATAGTAATGAGTTACGCTATGTAAGATATCTGCAAATCTGTTATAATCTGCCAAAGATAATAATCAGTTATGTTTGTATCACCTTTGCGTTTTGGGTTATTGAGATATATGTTTAGTCTGTATTGCAAAACTTGTGCCAAGCTTCTGGACAACACTGACGGGATGTCACAGAAGTCCATTTGGGGTTGTCAGCTGGTGTGATGATCATGCCACTGATGCCCACCTTCCTGCTTTCTGGGGGCCAGAAATTCTGGTCTTCCCCAGCCAAGGTACAGAGTTGGGGTAACCATCCCCCTGCAGAGCAACACAGACACTGGGCCACTTCAGCTCCGGAAGGACTCAACTATGTGAGCTCAGCACTCAAACCAATCTTCCCAGAGAGGCCAAAACCCCAAATAAATCCATCTTACTCTGTGTAAAAGTTTTACACAGAGGAAGCTCATGAGGTCTGCCCTCTGTATTAGAGAGATTCACAGCAGTTGCTCTCCTTCCCCAAGTGACAATTATTTACACTGGGCTTGATAATAAAAGTATAAAAAGTAGGATTTAAGTGGTTGCAAGTGGAAACAGTCAGATCAAAGTTACTAAATTCAAATCAACAAAAAACATTAACTAGTTCTAATCCACTAAAACGTGTTACATGCAAATTCTAACCCTAAGCAGCTGTTCATCTCAGGTAAAAAGCTTCAAGTCAGAATTGATCTTTACTCTGGCCTAGGTCTACAGCTTCTCCCTCCCTAGTCCCCACCCACCAGTGCTGCTAACTGACTCCTCCTGCCCATGATCGGCAGGCCAAGGGCATCTGAACAGTACCTTGCATTTCCTCCAACATCCCCCCACCCCCAAGACTCACCTCTTCTATGGGCAAGTCCTGGAGCTGTGGTAAGGAGCAGGAAAGAATGCCAATAAGGAATGGGGTGGGAGAACAGACAATATCGATCATGGATGCTGGTAGAACAGGAATGTAGGTATGTTGCCAGGTGAAGGGGTAAAGTGTTGCTACCACAGCATGGCCACATTTAGACAAGGTGCTAGATGGAGAGAAAACACACATAATGAATTCAAATGCAAATTAAACGGTCAGATCCTAGCCACAGAGTTAAATGACAAGTGCCCAGTATGCGGGGAACACAATTCACACACACCAGGACTGAGAAGGAGCCCAATGTCTCAATTTATATGCCCTGCTCTTCACAGGGAGATGGGAATAGTACACAGCTGACAAAGTCTGTCTTAAATCACATGATAAATGTTCTCATCTCCTTTTGCAGTGCACCATTTAGACAATTTCTGACCCAGTTTTTAACAGGTTTGCTGTTACAACTCAGTTTAAATTCTCATGTGCAGAATGAAAAGTCTTGACTGACTGTCCATACGCCTGGGGTCCTGTGCAGCCTGAAGATCCTGCATCCACATGCCTAGCGCTTTGGACAACTTGAGCACTCAAGCTCTTAGCATACACAGCGCCACAGGCAGATCTTAAAAAGCAACCGTTTCAGAGAATTACAAAACATTAACTTGCTCAGGAAAGAGGCCTAGAAGTAGAAGGAAACATGAAACATCTTAAAGCGAGATGCACTTGACTCGTTCTTCACCTCAGATTGTCCGCAACGAAGATCACCCTCCTTTCCAGCAGGAGAGAGGCACACACCCAGATCAGATGGCAGACACTAAGGCACTTAAACAAGCACTCGAAATCCACGTGCTCCAGCCGGGAATCCAACGGACGGCAGAGTTCAATGACCTGAAAGCAGAGCACAGAGGCAGGGAGTCAGAGATGCACAGCAAGATTTCAACACAGACAGACCTGGGGATTTGGAAATCTGTGAAACTAACGATGGATGTTCCACAAACAGTGGAATGCAAAAGTTCACAAGCACTATATGCTCTGCCCCCCCTTTCCCTAGGAGAACAGCACGAGGGATATCTCCATCTCCCCCCCCCTCCCCCCATGTGAAGACTTTAAGAAACAATCCTCACTAAAATCTACAGCCAGCACTGCAGCAAACTGGTCAAGCACCCCTATGCCAGGCGTATGCGGTCACCTTATACAGACAGTAACCCACATCTGCAGCCAAGTCCTGGTTTCACAGTTACCTCATTTCCTGCTCCTGGCAGGAAGCTCTTCACAGTGATCGTGCGTCCGGGAGCCGGGAAAGGGGCCTCCATGACGCTGCGCATGAACGGATGCACCAAGGCTGGGGACATCTCTCGCCTCTTCTCGACCTCATCCAGAATCTGCAGAAAAATCATCTCCAGTCATTGCAGCGCCAGACAGAACTAGGGGTGAGACAGATCCCTAGACACAGGACCACAAACATCATCTTCAATAATCAGGGCTCTCATCCAGACTGATGTCTTGACTCCCACTGTCGGGACGGCTCCTGCACAGATGTGCAGCATAAGGACACCAAAAGGCAAGCGGACAGTGGACTGTCAAAAATCAGCTGCTCATACCATTAACAGAAGCAAAGACCTACTCTGTGGGCCCCCGAGTAGTCGGTAAGTCTCATTACATTGCTGAGAAGTCCCATCATAGGAGTGACAGGCCCTCTTCAGGTATAAAACTGCTGTTGGAATGGAATGGACTGATTTCCAGCAGTGTCAGTCACCTTCAGCTCCCACAGGCTTCAGTTTTGAGGCATCCCTTTTACCCCCTTTCAGAATCTCCGATTCCGCACAGACAAGCATACACCGGCTGCAGATAGTTAGCTAGAGCTGTGACGTCTTTCCAACAGAATCACTGCCATGGAGACTAACAGATACTTGCACAACCCATGGGCATGTAACTAGGAATGAGTGGACGTGAGAAACGAGGCACTAAGTTTGGCATCAGGAACTCTTTCCTGAGAGCGAGGCAGATTTGGCTGTGGAATGGTCTCCCAAGTGTTAGCCTCAAAGCCGGAGATAACACGCAGCAGGGAACCAAACTGCCATGGGTTACTTACTATTGTCGGTGAGATGCAGCAGTGCAATTACAGGCTGTATGGCAGTAGCTCAGCTATTTCCTACAGCTCTCAAACTGCCAGAAAGGCATCTTGGGATGCACAGGTCCGACCAGGGCAACCTTCCCCCAGTGCTCCAAGGCCCACAGCAACCCTCCGGTGGCAGGCCCAGCCACTGCCCCGCCTCTGCTCCACCCCTTCCCCAAGCCCCTCCAATGCTCCTTCCTACCCCAGCTCCACCCCCTGCCCAAAGCCACTTCCCCCGAGCAACGGGAGCCAGGGGCTTACCAGGAGGCCTGCCCAGGGCAGCAGCAGAGGTTAGCCCCCCTCTTGCACTCACTGCAGCAGTGGGAGCCAGAGCTTTCTGCCCTGCTGCCCTCCACATCACTGCAGCAGTGGGAAGGGGAATGTCCTGGGGCAGGGGTGCTCTGCTTCCTGCTGCCGCGGTGAAGCAGAGCACAGCGGGCTGGAAGAGAGTAGCAGAGCGGAGCAGGCTACTGGGTCCCTTCTGCTCCTGCCACCATGTTGAGTATGGGAAGAGAGGCCAGGACCTGCCCTATGGATAGGCCGGCAGTGGGTGATACTCGGATGCGACAGGTTGTGGGGCGGGCTGGGCTGCTCACTCACCTTGGAGAAGAGGTTGAAGCAGCCCAGGCGGCTCACCATGCAGTACACCTCTGGAAGCCGCTTCCCTTTCCCTTCTGGCTACAAGGCAAGGGGAACGGAGAGAGTTACACCCGGAGCAGATCAAGGGAAGCAAGGCTGCAAATGGCCATGTCAGCACCTCCCACAGGACTCATCCCATACACTGAGTGCTTCCTCCCACCCAGCTCTGTGCACTCAGAGACTCAACCAGAGTAATGAGCCCCAGGAACAGGATCTAGCCCACTCACGCCCCATCCCTTCTAGGCATTGTGTTCCAGGTGGCATGGGCAGCACCATGCACCTTTCACTGCTGCTCTACCCTCTTGTCCAAGAGGGCTGGTAAATCCAGAACCAGCATTAAGAGAAAGGCAGCTCCCACCTGGCCAACCAGCTGTTGCTGATGCTGGTCCTAGCTGGACTGCAAAGCTCTCCACCCCCATTACTGCAGACCCTCCCACTGGCCATACAGCTCACAAGCAGCCACTTACCAAGAGCTTCTTGCAGTAACCGAACCAGCGGCTGCCATCCTCACCCGTCAGCACAAAGGAAAAGGTTTCACTGGGGAGACCAAGCAGAGTTGCTCATCATGCAATTCACAGACTGGGGGAGCAGGACTAAGGGGAGCAAATGCAACTCCCCGCATCCCGTCTGCAGCCCTTTAAGCTCACTGTGGGAGACCCAGAGGGCTGCTCCCTGCTGCAGACCCCTTCCCTCCCACACACAGGGGACTGAGGTGCCCACAGGCTGCAGAAAACTCAGTCTGCTGTCTCCAAGCTTGTCCACTCTGCCAATCACCAGCAGCAGCTGCCACTGCAGCAGGATCTAACCCCAGGAGAGTGCTGCAGACGCTACACAAGATAGAGGTTCCGCTGGAAGTAGCGGGAACGAGGATGAGTAGAGATGGCCCTGCACACCCCTAGCATTCTTATTTTGGGATCAAAACCTCCAGGGAGTTCTCCTACCTTGGCCTGTATCTTCCATTTCCAGCCACAGCCACCTGGTAGATGCCATCACACCCAGCCCTAGCCCACCTCTCTTACTTATTCCAGTGGGAGCCCAGCGAGCAGTGCTTACTCACAAAACTAAGCTTTACCTTTTGAGCTCTGCTGTTGGAAGCCAGGCTTTAGGATCTGGGAAGCAGAACTTGGGGATGACCTTTAACCTCTCCTCGGTATCCTTGGACTGCTTGATGGGTTGCTCGGGCTGGGAAAAGTAACACCCCTGTTATACAGGGCCACTCCCCCAAGATCAGAGAACAACGGCAGCAGCGTTCACTGGAATAGGCTGAGTTTCCACCCTGCAGTAGGGGCTTGTGGGCATCAACCCCCAAAAGTCAGATGTGAGGACCAGGAGAATATTCTCTGCCTATTCCAGATTCCCAGCTTCCTCTCATGTTGCTCTATGCAGCTCAAAGCACAAAGCCACCGGTCCAGCCTTGGCAGATCCAGGCCAGGTCTTACAGGTCCAGTACCTACTTCTCTATCACTAGGACGGTTTGATGCTCAGCTCTCCAAAGAGCAAAGTGAATTCCTGGTCCCACATTTCCAACCACACAGACTTTTGCTACATCCTGTGCCTGACCGGTTAAGCTGTGGCTTTAGCTCAGTGGCCTTTCCCACCTTCAACTGGAAAGTTGGCTTTCTAGCTCAAGCTATAGAGGCTCATGCACTAAGCTCCACAGGCATTACACAAGTACTGATCAGTGGCAGTAATACAAGCTTTGAATGGAATAAAGCCTGCAGAGCTCCACCTAGTGATCACTGAAGGGTGAGTCTGCCTGGCTCAGTCCTGCCATTAGGAGATGCCATGACACTACAGAAATATCTCCTCAAGATATTTGTACGTGTAACAGGCTGAGATCCCAACTTGCACAGGAAGGGGGGTTTATCCCTCCTACGGTCTGTTCCACAGGGAGAGAGCAAAGCTTTGTGCATCATTACGAGATGGGAAGGGCACCAATTCTTTGACATCAGTTATCTCTAGCCAGCCCAAGTCAAAGTCCCCCAGAGAACAGGCGGCCACCTTCAGAACCATTCAGGAACAAGAGTGGGGTTCATTTAGCACTGCCCTGGGGAACTGCTGACTCAACTGCACTTGGAGTAAGGGATTCGACCAGCTATGGGAGACAGAGAAAACCATAAGGTCTTTTTCAAGGAACACAAGTCGTATTTCATGTGCACTAGCATATATTTGTGCCTCTCTGTCATTTCCACTCCTTGTATCTGATGAAGTGGGTCTTTGCCCACAAAAGCAGATGCCCAAATACATCTGTTAGTCTCTAAAGTGCCACAGGACTCCTGTTTGCAGACGCAGACTAACATGATTGCCCCTCCCATACAAGTCATATTTGGGAGTCACACTTCCCCACACTGCACAGATGGGAACCTCACATCACTTAATGTCACAAGATGGGACAGGAAAGAAATAGGGATGTTAAACGTTTAATAGGGTAACCATGTCACTGTTGAACATCTCAGCGGTGACAGTAACCTGCACTGCAGCGTCTGTAGTATAAAGCTTTACACTGCAGAGCCCTCAGTGAAGCCTCCCCAGGAGTAGGGCCACCAGCCCCTGCCAGCTCTGCTCTCAAGAAGGAGACTTCACTGAGTGTAGTGGACACTATTAACAGAATCATCTGCTTATTGGTTAAATGGTTAGTTGTTTACACGGAAACATCCCTAGTTAAGAAGGGCTGGTCTTCAGAAGATGTCTACTGCATGGACATTTTGCTGGCCCCAGACATACAGCTCATGCAAGCGGGGGACAGGCGGATTACTTGGGAGCAAGCCTAGTTTTAGAGCCAAGGCTAGTCTGTAATCACAGCCCCTACGGTATAATCAGTGCTCCGTAATTACTGGCCTGATAGTTCCTCAGTATGAAAGACCCTCCCTGTGTAAATCCCCCGTCATTCACCAAAACATTCTCAATCAAGCTGAGGCTAGACACACTGAGAAACTGCTTAGTTCTGTCAGTACTGTTACAAAACCAGGCCAAGCTCCATTCGGTGCAGACTGGAACCGATCCACTGATGAGGTGCAGCAGGGAAGGAAGATGCTCTGCCACTCCCCAGAGGCTCCGACGGTCACGGGGGAGGACACCTCTGGCAAATAAAGCCACATTTTTTCACTGCCTTTCAATACAGGGAGTTCATGCCCTATGTTCACTTTCACCCTGCTGCATGGACACTGCCCCCAGGAGCTGGCAGTGTTCCTTGGGGGTTCCAGAGTCAGAGTATATTTAACCACAATCCTCTCAGCAGCATGCTGAGCTCTTAGGGCTTTCAATACCACAGGCCCTTGCAGCCCTTCCAACCGTCCCTTAGGGTGAAACAGCTGCCCCCCTGCGCTAATTCCCAACAGTAACTTTTTCCTTTTTACAGGAACCGGGAAAATTTCTTTTCTGGAAACTGAAAAACCAACAGTAACTTGTGGTGTGCAGCTGAGGCAGCTTGCAGGAGAGGAGGGGCAATGTAGCTGTACACCCAAAGCTGGGCTGACCTCAGTCCCGCTCCTGTGGCTACACAGACAAGGAGGGATGTGCTAGCTCATGTGGCATAGGAAACAGTGACCGAATGCCACTTCATTCTCTTTTCCCCAAAAAATCAAGATGAAGCCACAAACCAAACTGCGGCCAACTCTGGCAGCTACGGAGCCACAAACACACCCATCAGCCACAGCAAGTCTTTCATTCTGCTTGCTCAGACCTACATACATAGCAAAGGGCAGCTTCAGAGAGCCCCCGCACTGGCCCTGATGAGATGAGAGAAATGTGAGCTCTATAGGGAGGCCTAGTCATAGTTCCCACCATGGTCCTACACTGAGCAGTTTTCAGATGTTGTTCTATCAGCCCAAGCTTTTATAAGGTCCCTGTGGTGTCTGAGCACCTTCTGCAAGGAGTAAGAACACACCTCTCTCCCCCAGCCCTGCTAGCATAGGCGAAGAGAGGAGAGCAGTTCTCATTTCATAAAAGGGCTCAGCAGCAACATTTTCCATTCAAATTACTTCAGAGGAGACTCAACCTCTCTTGGGCTTGATTCTCTCGCAGCACTAAGCAATTGCAACAGCAAAATATTACCATATGCTTCCACTCCCTGCCAATCCCACCCACAATCCCAGATTCTAGGGAGGACTTTCCCATTAACACCCGGTTCTGACACATCCAGGACACGGGATCAGGATCAGAGCGCTCTGTGAGAAGGCGTTTCCACAAGCCCCATGCACGGGAAGCAGAATACAGCCTGCCACAACGCGAACCCAGCTGCAGCCATACTACAGCACTGAACTGAAAATGACCTGGGGAAGCGACGGTTTCTAGCGCAGCCAAGGACAGGCCCATGTTAGCTGCTGCTTGGACACGTTGGGCTTTGCCCTTTCATGTGTGAAAGCCAGAACAGGTTTAATAACTGCTCCAAGGAACAAGGGCTTGGCACAAGCTCAGCAAGCATCAGTTCAAGGACCCAGTCAGGCTGCTCCCTCTGTGTGTAGCAGGGAGAGTGTCACAGGACACGACATTTCCCCCAAAACCAGGAAGCAATATGCATTTTAATATGGTCAGATGTCAAGTCCTACCTCTGGGAGCAAAGGCGGCAGGCCAGGCTTACAGGCGGGGGGGCTCTTGGGAGGCAGCACAGGCTGACTGCACGTAGTGAAATACTTGGGAGTTAGGGTGGTTAATCAGCTGAACGTGAGATGTCAGTGCAACACCATGTGATCCTTGGATGTCAAACAGGAACATTTTGCATAAGCTTCTAGGGGTGCTCTCTCAGCTCTATTTGGCACTGGCGTGACTGCTGCTGAAATACTGCGGCCAGTGCTGGTGCCCATGACTCAAGGATGTTGATCAATTGGAGAAGAGCCACGAAAACGGTGAAAAAATTGGAAAGTGCCTTATAATGAAAGGGTGAAGGAGCACCATCTACTTAGCTTAGCAAAGAGGTTACAGGTGACTTGTTCACAGCCTGCAAATATCTACCTAGGTGAGAGTAATCAACTCTTGGAACAATTTATCAAGGATTGTGGTGGTGGATTCTCCATCACTGGAATTTATAAATTAAAAGTGGACAAGTCTGTAAGAATAATGAAGAACTTGAGCCTTCCCAGGAGAAGTATATCCAACGTCCCATTAATGTAGTGCCCTGAGCCTCCAGCATGGTTGTGCTTTCCTTATAACACCCCTGTGAGGTAGGGAAGTGCAGCCATCAGGGAAACTAGAGACAGATCTCATATCTACTACACTGGGAATCCATGCTGCAGCAATCAATGCACCGGCCATCAATTTATCACGTCTGCTTAGACTAGGGATGTAAAATCCCGTTCAAAATGTTAACCAGCTAAATGTTAAGTTTAAGCTGTTAACCAGAATCCCATAGGCAGGGGGCTGCTTCTGCCCAGGCAGGCCCGCTGGTTAACTGCTCATCTGGTAAGGATGATGCTTCCCAGGTAACTTTACATCCTAGCTTAGACACAATAAATCCATCTCCAAGCACTCTTCGATGGACACGGTACCCCACTAGGACGAGAAGAGTAGCTGAAATCAACATGAGAGCAGCCCCACCAACCTTACATGGTAGCTATGTCGATTTGAGCTACACAACTTGCCTAGCTAACATGATGTAGCTTAGATGCTGTTGGGGGTAAATAGAGACAAGGCGAGAGGATGGGTGATGTGTGTACAGAGAGTTTGGCAGAGCCAGAAGCAATTAGCTGGACATCCTGGCTCTGCTCATCTGCACAGAGCCGGGGAAGAGGGAAATGCAGGGAGGGAAAAAATTCAACAGGTGAAGCTGATGGGAGTGGTGCAGCTAGTGGCAGCTGCATGGGACCCACCTTGCTGGGGAACTGCTGTATGACCTGCGGGGTGTACGTCGTCTCAGATGGCCTCTTCTTTAGGGACACGACCACAAAGAGCTCGAA
Source organism: Rafetus swinhoei (assembly GCA_019425775.1). Classification (NCBI taxonomy): domain Eukaryota; kingdom Metazoa; phylum Chordata; order Testudines; family Trionychidae; genus Rafetus; species Rafetus swinhoei. The sequence continues at coordinate 898,961 of JAFJHL010000175.1, read as the reverse complement.
CAGCTGCTGTTCCTGGAATTCAATCAGATCCCGCTCCAGCGTCTGATAGTGCGGGTTTCTCTTGTGGGTCGCCTGCACTTGCAGCAGGCGCTTGTGGCGGCCTGAGGAATAAGGACCAGGTCAGTGACAGGAGGCTGGGGCTGTAACACTAAGCATCTGAGGCTCTCAATACACCTCATTGTTTGCACTGCACAAGTGAAAAGGTGAAGGGACATGCCCAAGGTCACACGGCAGGCAAGTGGCAGAGCAGGAATGAACCTCAGGTCCCAACACAGAGCCTAGTGCCTCCTGCCTTGAGCAGGACACCCCAATCTCAGCTCCCACAAAGGCAATAACATCCCCAGCCCCTTTGTCAGTGGATTTTATCAGCAGCCCAACACTTTCAACACCTCCATAGGCTGATTCTTAGCCCGGAGGCTCCCCCTAACCTCTAGCTGCATGAGGGACACATGCCTGAGGGCTGTGATGGGGAAGACAGAGAAGGGGCCTCATTTTGTCAACAGGGCATGTGAAGGGTGTGATAGTCTCCATAAAGCTGCCACGCGCCAGGCAATCGTATCACAAGAGCGATGTCTTCAGCAGCAAGAGAATTCAAAACGGAGGCTGAGTCCAGCTCCGCCCTGTCCCCCATAGCATCACAGACTCTGCCTACGCGGCACATGGGGAAGACTGGCACAGCCGAGGGGCTGCACAGGGTCTGACATGCTCTGTGGGTTTGTATTATTCAGCCAGACTCACTTGGTGACTCACTGGCTCCATTTTGAGCCAGCCTACAACCTTCCCCCCAACACAGAGAGATGGAGTTTTGCCATCAACCTCAAATTATGGGCTTTTACACGTCATCTACAGGAAGGAAACATTTAAAACAGCCCAACTGGTTCCTTGTCACTGGGTACTCCCAGCACAGTGCCGTCCCATTTACTACAGATGAGTCTGCCTAGCATGTCTAAGCTCAGGCCTGCAGGCAAAGTTTTTACCCCTTCATTTCCCAACTCTGGGAAGCTGGAAGCTCAGATCCCTTCTGTGCCAACTAGAGCAGATGAGTCAACACTGAAAGCCTAGATGTGAGCCTGTCATTCTGGTTGTCCCACCAGTGTTGTCGTCAAGACAAGGGACCAAACTACCTACTTTTCGGGGCCCCCGTTCCAAACGGCATTGCAGAGCACAGCCCACGTGAACAGAGAAAGGGGTGTAGCACTCAGTTCTGAGCACCAGACATGCTCCAGGGAAGTGAGTTACTCCAAAGTACGGCCGTCACTGGAACACAGAGTGAGCCCGGAGTGACGGACAGGATAGGCTGGGAGACATGGCACATGGAGCTTGACATGCTGACTCCGGCCCCTCCAAATCCTCCTCACTGGCACAAGAGGCTGGTTTGACACAAGAGTGGCAGTTTCCTGCATTGGCTACCAGAGGCCCAAAAACCACAGGAGTGGCTAGTCCCATTGGAACCCTGCCAGCATTAATTATGCTATGGGAATAGGACCAGCCCCAGCGACTGACTCACTCACTTTTCGGCAGATTCTCTGTCTCACTTTCATTCCCACTGGTTTCACCTGAAACGAGAAACAAGGCTTCCATAAATCATAGTTGCCGTGAGAAGGTGGGTGACACCCATGGCTGCTGAAGGGGCTGCATGCAAGACCTCCCTTGGATCTACACCACTCAGAGCTGCTCATTAGCCATCCTGTTCATTACAGTAATCTCAGCAAAAGCAGCCCTTTGACAGTCCACTATTTATTGGAGAGTTTGTCTGTGTTTCATCAAGAACTCCTCCCAAATGGTAAGAGCAAGGACCATCAAATTCCATCTGCAACTTCCTCTTATAACTTAAAACCACGTAAGGGTTTGGTTGTGCCAGGAAAATAGTCTCTGCCTGCATTGGATTTACTTCCCATCAAACCAAACAGAAGAGACAGAGAATCACCAAGTCAAGTACAGTTCTCAAAACTGACATGACTGAGCGCATGTTGAAAGAGACCCAACCAAGATAAACCAGAAAAATCCATCACAACCAATGGTGTGTGCAATCAGCACACACTCACTTCACCTGCCCTGGCTTTATACGGGTGCCCCTTTTATAATAGCAATAGAAAAAAAAACTGTGTGGATGAAACCAGCAGAATCTGGCAACCCTGCACGTAGGTAATGGTAACAAAATGCTTGATAAGCCATCTACAGAACCCCAGCAAGCTGTATGCGGCTGTTGGGAAACCAGTTGCCCACCACTGGCTCAGAGGTACCCTAGCACTGCAGGCTCAGACAGGGCTTGATTTGCAGAGGTCCTGAACACCCAAAAATCCCCAACCGAGTCAGTGCAAGATGTAGGAGATCAGCACCTCTGGCCCTCAAACTGCCCTGATACATTTGCTCATTCTCGGAGCAGTCGCTACCACATAAAGGCCCCGTTATACTGCCAAGACCATGGCGTGTGGTGAATGCGACATGTCCATGGTCATGCCACGTGTGTGCTACATGAGGAAGAGGATGACGCAGGCCGTCTCCATACCTTTTGCTGGAGGAGCTTCTTTCCCTGTGTAAGTGATTAACTTCACTCTCTTCTTCCCGCGTTTAGACTCGAAGATCTCCTGTATTTTTAACACAAGCTGGAATCCAGAGAGAAAGCCAAGATTAATACAGGCCACACACGCGAAAGGTGGCGGGTACCAGTAGCACAGCAGAGCACACGGAAGACTTAGCAGATGCCAGTGCTTCCAGAAAAGGCTTTGCAAAGCACTTGCTCAAGAGAGATTGGTCGTAGGGATGCAACAACTCCATGGATACTGCAGGTCTAGCAAGGAACAATTACTACATGAGCCTGTTAGACACCACACAGAGCACAGCAGAGAAGGAAAGACGCATAATTTAGACTCTAGAGGACTAGTTCCTGTATATTTGGTTTATCAAGCAGGCCACAGAGACCCAGACACAGGGAGGTCTGAAGCTATGAACAAGACAAACCAACCATCAAGAAAGTTACAGCAGCATCCTGTAGGATTTGCCTTGAGGAAGCCTTCTGCAAAGGATCAAGAGCTCTGTGCACCTGCAGCCCTTCCCCTCCCCTTTCTGAGCATAGCCAGTGCTGCTTAACGTAGCTTGGCCTAGTTTCCTGGCATTGTACAGAATGCACCAATCATCTGAGACCCCAGCATGTTTTCCAATGCAGAGTGTCTTCTGCTTGCTGTGTGTAACAGCACACCAGACAAAGGGTCTGCCCCAAGGCATTTCCTCAGATGAGTGGTTATAAACCCCCCTCATATTTGTATCTTCTCCACTCTAGTGTGCCCAGAGGGGGGGCAGTGCCATGTCTGCCCCACAGGGATCAGGTGAGCCCAGTCTACAGAGAGAAGAAACATGAACGTTACCACTACCCTATGTGGGTCAAGCAACAGAAGAGAGAAAGGCACCAACATTCTAACATGGAGGGCAGGAGCAGCTGAGTTTTTGTTGATTCAACCATTTTTAAAGCCTTGGTTAACACCAAACCCACAAGGATCTCTGGAAATGAAGCCCACAGGTGCTGAAAGGCATCTCCACTCTCCTCCTAAGGTGCTGTGCCTCCCAAGACACAGGCAAGACGGGAGAGCGCACCTTGTTGCTACTTGCTAGAGCTTGCTGACATTTTTGGAGCAGGGCGATTTATTTTTTTTTAACACAGTAGGGAGGTCAAGTTCTCTCTTGCCCCAGTGTTAAGAATCCACACATGTTCCCAGCAAGTAGCAGGGTGGGGCCAGTTATTTCTGTCCCCACACACACGGCAGAAATAGAAAGAGTCACTGACAGAACCTGTTCTCCAGCTCAAACCCTCATCCCCAATCTCAGTGAACTAGGCCGAATTTCAGGCTTGCCTCGTTTTCTGATCGCTTCCTGATTTTCTGGAGCAGCAACAGACATGTTCTCTTTGTGCAGGGAGACACCCTACAGAGGCGCTACTGTTTCACTTGTGCGGGCTTCCTTCTCTCTGGCTCTCCCCTAGACATTTTGTTATTGCTCCTAACTGAGCAGATTTCAGTCACCAGGGAGAGATGCTGGGAGCATTCAAAGCAGCAAGGTTTCTTTTCCTGCTCGAGACAGAACTTGCCTTTTTTGGACTGAAATTCTTTTCTTGCTTTTTCTGAGTCTGTCTTGCAATCCCAGCAGAATCCTTTGAGTGCTGGGAGAACAGCATCTCTCCCTGCATAGAAATTGCTCCCAGACTCTTGGAACAGGTTTGGGGTTTTGTGAAGGAGTCCCCCCTCTCCCTTCAACTCCAGAAAAAGGTCACATGCTATCATTTCGTTTCCATCGTTCTGACACCTTGCTCCCTACTGCCAAGCAGGGTGTTTATTATAATCTTTGTACGGGGGTATTACTACTCCACGTATCTACAGACTTCGCAGGCAGCTCGCTCCGCCTCACAGCCCCCCACCCACCGAGTAGGTAAACATTGTCCCTATTTACAGAGAAACGATGGCTTTCCCAGGCCACCAGAGCATGTTCTTGTCAGCCAGAACTAGAACTCAGGAGTGCCATGTTCAAACCACTAACCAATGATGCCCCACCACAGTAGCTACCATGTCCTTTCCCTCCTGTGCACTGTGTTTTGCTATGGTAGCATTGCTCAAGACAACTGGAAGCTGAATTGGGTTTCAGGTTTTTTAAATGCAAGCATCTGGAAATATGCCAAACAGACACAGGCAGGAACCACAGCAAAGTTTGATTTCTCCAACATGACGACAGAATTAAATCCCTTTCTTGCTTCTGCCCTGAGAGGCGTGTGTCCCTTATCCACACAGCAGGGAGCGGCAGGAAGAACGATACCCAAGAGTTATGAAACAGGCTCATTCCTAAGGAGCTGTTCAGCAGCTTTTAACGAGGAACAGCTGCCAGCTTGCTTTCATGAACATTAGATCAGGAATACAGACCAACCGCCCAAATAACTGAGCAACAAGCCCCCACAAGAGAGCCAGGGTGGCTCCAGGCCTTGCCAGCCAGAGTAAGTGCTTACACCGAAAAAGCTAATCGACAGTTTAATGAGTCACACGGACTTGTACAGAAACTCCCTGTGGTTATTTCCCTGACCCCTACACCTTTCAGTCGATAGACTACGTTCTCCCAAGTCGGGACTGCCCTCCCTGCCTGCTTGACAGAAGTGCCCAGCCCACAGCAGGGGGCTACCACAGGTAAGTAAGTCGTTAATTCAATTCCACGTGAACACTCAGTACATGCCTGTCTTGCAAAGCCATGTCTCAGTCAAACCCCACAGGGTTCCCTGGGACCCTTCCCCCTCCCCGCCAAAGCCTCAATTCGCCCACGTCGATCTGCTATTGTAGGGTCTTCAGGCTCTCCCTCTGTTCCTCACTCTACCACGTGGGAGAGCCTGTGACCCTGGGCAAGCCACACCCCGCCCCACATCTCCACTCTCCCCAACCCCCCTGCAGAGCAGAGAGAAGCAGCACTGATCTGCGAGGCCACGGGGCGCCGGGACCATCGCCAAGCATTCAAAGGTGCTAGCGAAGGGCGAGTGTTAGCATCACAAGCGCCATGCCAGAAGCAGGGACTCCCGCGCGAGCAGCAGGCACAAGCCTCACCCGGGGAAGGTTCCTTTTCATGCCAGCGACCTCCCCTGCTCGGAATAGCTTCCACTCGGTCAGCGTGACGGGCAGGGTGGTGTCCTTCCCACGCAGGCACGCCCGGGCGGCTTTCAGCTCCAGGGTCTTGCGATGGAGGAAGGCAGGCTTGGGAGGGAGCTGGGAACGGACAGGACAAGACACCGCGGGTGGGACGGATGCTTTGGAGTGAAAGCCTTTGCTGGCCAGGTTTCAAAGGGGCTGCCCAGCATTAGTGCGGGGCTTACAGGGAAACGTGATCCCCGATCACAGCTTCTCAGCTCTGACCCGTCCCTCCACACGCTCAGCGTGGACCCGGCCCCTCATTCCAAGCCCCTCAAGCTGCCCACACCTGCCTTCCTGGGACCTCAGAGCAACGGCTGCTTATTGCTGAGGGACAAACAGGGAGACCCAAGACCCGTGGCAGGGAGTAAATGCTGGGTGTCTGGAGAGGAGGGATGTCCTGAAGCTCACCTTCCCTCCGGGGCCCTGCAGCTGCCCACCTTACCTTGCAGCCAGGAACAGTTTATTTGTCGATACACTACACTTTCCCCACACACCCAGGTGAGCCTGCCCGGCCTTGGCTAATTTACAGCCACCCAGCCAGAGAGCAATTCCCAGCTGTGCTGGGCTCCAAGATGGCTGCTTTCCACATCCCATCCCTGGGCCCTCTGGCCTCAGGCCAAGCTGGGTGGGCCCCATGGACATGAACCCAGACAGCCTGGGATTCACGCTCACCTTGGGAGGCTTGAAGGCATTCTTTGGGGGTGGCAGCTTCCAGGTGGACGGGACCCTCCACAAAGGTAAAGGCAACACTTTGATGTCTTCATACAGATTCTCCTTCACAGGAGCTGGCGAGAACAACCCGTAAGAGACTCAGGAAGTGGGGGGTAAAACGTCCCTCCCAGTCGGCCAGAACCAAGCAGAGCTAATGCCTGGCAGAGTCTGCCGGAAACGTCAGGGCTATAGGATCGGAGACAGCCCATCCCCCAGTGACGCTGCACCACGGCCATGGGGTTCCCAAAGCCCTGCCAACCCCCGGACCTGTGGCTGTGGGTATCCTGTGTAGAGACCCCACTAATTCACAGCTGCTTGCTGCTGCAGGAGCACAGCCACCAGCGCCTCCAACAGTGGCCAACTTTTTCTGCAAGCGTTTATGTAAAGCATCTATGGGAAAGCTGAAGCCAGCTCAGCTGTGTCCTATTCCAGGTGCCACTAGAGAGCCTGCTGGTACTTAGCACTGTGTCCCTACTACCCAGGGACCAGACACGGGGAAATCCAAACACTTGCAGGCCTGAACAGGCCCCTCCCCGCCCCCACTCAGGTCACTGGCAGAGCACAGGCACATACAGAGAATGTCCTCGTAGACATTGTCCTCTGACTGCGTGTAGTAGAGTCGGGATCCCGAGCTGCTGTTCAGCTCCTCGTGGAGCTTCTGGGAGCTGGTGGCTGCCATGCGACTGCGGAAGCCCTGGATGTCTTCAAACTCAAAGGATTTCCTGAAAGCAGAACGGCACATTTGAGCCATTTCTTCTGAGGAGGGATGCAAGTCAAAAGGAGGAGGGAGCGAGGCCCAGAAACAGGCCAGGCCTCCAGCCCCAGGCCCGTGACAACCTCCCTAGGCAATTTATTCCAGTGCTTAACCACTCTGGCAGGTAGCAAGTTATTCCTAATGGCCAATCTCAACCTCCCTTGCTGCAATTTAAGCCCCTTGCTTCTTGTCCTGCCCCAGGTCCCTGCCCTCCCCCCCCCACACACAGCACTTACCCATGTGCCCAGAGCAGGCTGCACCTCAGTGTTTCCAGCGTGCGTAGCACTAGCCCAGAGCTAACACAGGGTACATGGCGTTGCTGGTCTAACTCAGACCCACAGGCAAGTGGGCAGCCTCGCCCAGCCTGCTACTGTAGAGCTTATCGGAGACGCATGGCCCCAGACTCCAGGCAAGTAACAGCTCAGTCACCTGGAGTCATGTCTGACCCACGCAGCAACAGGGCTCTTCACTAGAGAAGACAATTAGCCCACGAGCCTTGGGCAGCATCCCAAAACGCAGGGCAGGCGGCAGCACCCCAGCTCTGCCGAGGGCCTGGCTAGCACAGCTCGGTCAGCTTTCAGAGTCCTGGGGCAGTAGGAGATGTGTGTGGGGCAGTAGTAGGAACAGTCTCTGTGCACAGCAGGCACTGCACCGCACGGGGTGTGTGTTGGGGAATTTAAGGCCTCCCCTCTCTCTTCCAAAGAAAGCCCAGGGGCCAAGCTCCCCCCAGTCCCAAGGATTTTAAGGTCTCCTCTGGAAGTGCAATTCCTATGAGGCTTTCAGGAACGCCCCAGTCTCACCACCTGGTTTGGGTGGGGACTTGCTTAGCAGGGGCTATGGGGCAGGTGCTCTGTGCACACAAGAGCAAGAAAGAATTAAGCCACCTACCTCTTGGATCTCCCTCTGATTTTCCTGTTTGCCAATCCCTGCTCAGGCTCGTGGGAGGATTCTGCTGGGGACTCGTTACACTGGCCCTCCTGTGGCTTCTCTCCCCCGCCGCTGGCGTGGTCCCTTTCCGACAGGTAGCGGAAAGTCCGGCGGGGCTTTGGGGGAGGGACGGCAGCGGGCCGCGGCTCCTGGCCCTCGGGCTCTGAGTAAATGTTTTCGCAGCTCCTCCCCGTCGCCCGGAGGGGCTCCCCTCCCCCAGCCTGTAGCTCTCGCTCTGTTGAGCCACAGCTCTCCCGCTTCCTTTTCAGCTCCACAGCCTCCGCAACCACCTTGCCAAGGGGAACGGCTTCTAGGCCCTTCCACGCCCCGCGGGAGGTGTAGAAGTTCCTTGGGGGTAAACTCTGCTCTGGGTCCATCAGGCCTCCCCGCCAGTCTCCGTTTTCCGCCACCCGGGAACTCAGGCTGCACGTGTGCACTTTGGGCCTGAGCATCTCTGAGGAGCCACAATCGCTCTCATCCTCGCTCTGAGAAAGGTTCCTGCCCTTTTCCCGGAAGTCCAGGCCCAAGCCCTTTGTGTTTGCCAGCTCCGCCTTCCCGCCACTGCCATACCCCTGTGGCTGGGCCTTGGGCAGAGCCTCATAGCCAGGGTCATACTGCACGCCAAAGTCCTTCGGTTGCTGTCTGTCCTCGCCGCAGCCCCCCCGAGTCCTCCCCTCCCACTGGGAGATCTTCTGTTTGATGTTCCGGCAGTGGCTGCGGGACAGAGTCTGCACAGCGCACCGAGAAAAGCCACCATCCGGGGTCCCTGTGGGGTGCATGGCAGGAGCCTGAGTCCTCACAAAGGCCCCATCGCAGGCACCGCCTTGTCCACACGCACAGCGAGACGGTGCCAAGTCCCCACGCCCCTGCTCTGCTCCAGCAGACCACGGACAATCCCTCCAGACAGCAGCCCTGCCGGCAGCCAGTCCTAATTGAGCCCTGGGGGGAGAGAACATCCATGAGCCCAACTCCCAGGCAGAAGGCACCTCTCACACACCCCAAAACAGGCAGCAGCAAACTGGAAGGCACAGCACTGACCCTCCTCGGGCAGCCCCTCCTCACCAAGTGCTCAACGGATCCCCTCACACCAGAAAATGTCTGTTCCCCAAAGGACACAGCTTTCAACTCACGCTGCAGGGAGCACAAGGCTCCACGTACAACACAGCCGGGGTGGCTGCCGGCCCGGCTGCTCTGCTTGGGAAAGAGGCCGGGCTGCGGTTCTCAGAGTCCCCGCAGGGCTGCTCTCCCGAAGACAGCAGCAACAGGCACTCCAGAGCACGCCCGGCACAGAGTTTCCAGGGTCCTGTGGTCTCGCCAGGCTCAGAGCTGGCCTGCACATTATGGTAGCCAAGGCACCAACAGCCCCGTGTGCATGCTGGAGCTCCTGCCGGGGGTGCTGAGATAGACACATTATGGGCACAGCACTAAGGGGCCTCCCAGCTCCAGGCTCCAGCAAGCCCCGATCACCGGGCAGCTGGGGCATGATGCAGTGAAGCCAAAGGCTCGTTGCACTGACAGCAGACAGGCCCAGGAATTGCCAACACTACGCCTGCCTCTGGAGTGCCCTGCCTGCCCCCCAGCCGGTCAGGAACCTGCTCAGTGCTCCACCTGCCCACACCTGACCTAGATCGGCCACCAGGGAGACTCCAGTTGCTAGGGCAGCTGCAAGCTGGCTCCTGGTGTCACGTGGGAGGGGGAGACGCAGCAGCTCCGGGTGCAGGGCTGTGCTGCTCACTCACCCTGCTCTCACGGCCCAGCGGCTCCACTCCGACCCAGAGTGCAGGCCACTCACCATGGCTGCTAGCTGGGCGACGGGGACACCCTGAGCACGGACAAACGTGACGCTGTCTGGGTGGTTCCAGCCACGGCCAGAGCGGGACATGCAGGTGGGCAGCCGGGTGGGGGGCTGCCAGCTAGGCTGTGCTGTACGTGGCCAGCGCACACGGGTCTGGGCACAGCTGCGGCACAGACATTTCCAGCAACACCAGCAGGGCTCAGCCGCCTTGTGCCCACACCTGAGCTCTCTGAACATGCCACGCTGCCGAGGTGCTCACCCAGCGCACGGGCAGGCTTGCTCCCTGTGGCTCCAAGCAGCAGCACCGCTGAGCCCCCTCGTGCGCCGGAGGAGCCGGCTGTGCCTGCCGCACAGGCTGAAGAAAGGGGCCTCTGCACTGGCCAAGGCAGCTCCTGACAGACCCAGAAACAGCAGCAAATGTTGAGCAGCGATGCCACAGCTCCTCTGGTGGGACTGAGGCTGCAGAGACGTGGCACCTGCACAGACGCCTGGTGGGACTTACCGCTCTGCACAGGGTCTGGCGTCCCAGCGGCTCCCTGCTGCGCTCCTCCAGCTGGCACCCAAGGGCAGCTCCCTTCCCCCAGCACGGGCCAGCTGCCCCTAGCAGCGGCTGCTGCGGCCCATCTCCCGGGATGGCGGTGCTCTCCTGGAGGGGAGGACACACACATGCTGCTTCAGAACCAAGCCAATGCCCCATCCCGAGCAGGGTGGCAGCCACCCGCTTGGCACCGTCACGCCACACCTGGTGGCCCCACTGTGCGGGGGTCTGCGCTGCCCCTGCCCCTGCCCCAGGGCTTCCCCATGGAAAGTTCCCTGCTCCCATGCCAGGGCTGAAGCTCGGAAAGCCACCATGCCCAGCTCCCAGCGGGGGCGAGCTTGTGCAGCGGGGCCTCTCCCTGCACAGACGCAGCTGGTCGGGGGACGCTCAGCCAAGCGAGCGGGATACGCGCCCCGCTCCCTGCCGGCAGGTCGCTGGGCTGCGCTCACGGCCTACCACAGCACGAGCCCTGCCCCCCGTTGCGCAGCCGTCTCCTCTCAGCCCCCCCGCGCAGCAGCTATAAATACGCGCTGTCTCCAAACATCCTGAGCCAGGAGCCATCCTCCCTCGGCCGTCTGTGCCGCTCGATTAGCAGGCAGGAAAGCGCCCCTTCCCCTCAGTGGCCACGGCTGCCACACAGCGATAAGGCCCTCGCTTCCCAGGAACAGACCTGGCCAGAGCCACTAAGCCAGCGCTGAGGCCACTGGGAGCAGGCGCCTGGGGCGTGGGCCAGGGAGGGTGGAAGCAGCAGCGCGTTGCTGGGGGGGGGATTTGCAGCTGCACTTTGCCAGAACAGCCCCCTGCTCCCGCCCTGGGCACCGTACCAGGCACCCAGCCAAACGTGGGGAGCAGACACCTACGAGCCCAGAACCAGCTGGCCCGGTGCGCCTGAGCCCCCCAGATCCGGCAGGGCAGTGGGAATAGAGCATGCAGGGCAGCAGCAGAGGCTCTGGAAGGCAGGGCCTCCCTCAGCTCAGGAAGCAGAAGCAAATGCACCCAGCCTGGATTGCAGAACGAGCCCGGCAGCTGGCTCGGGAAAATGATGCTCTGAGCCTCCTGAGTGCCCACAGGACCCAGAGCCCAGCGCAGCCTCCCCAGCTGCCCAAAGAGATTCTGCTCCCACAGGGAGCCCCCCAGCAGCATGAGTCGCAGGCGGGGCCAGAGAGGGGAGCAGCTCCAATCACTCCCCTTATCAGATCTCCCAGAACAGGGGCTGCAGGGAACACGGGGCCATTCACAGGCCCCGCCAAGTCCCTCTGCCCATCCGGCCTAGGAACAGCTCCTCCAGGGGCCGGGCAGCACAGGGCTGGAGGGCTCAGTTACGCCCCTGTACCAAGGTCCCCTGCCAGCCATCTAGCGCCCCACGGAGCCCCAGTACACATCACACTGCAAGCAGGCCCACCTGGGTCTGCCCTACAGCAGGCCCCGGCCCCCTCCACCCAGTGGAGAGCCACAGAGGGAACAGGTGTGGGGACAGCGTCTGTGCCTCTGCTCAGGAAAGTGGGCTTCAAGCGGGTTTCTGATCCCCCTTCTGCAGCTGCCATAGCCTGCGAGTAAGGGACACAGCGAGCCCCAACAGAGCACGCCACGTCACTCAGCGGAGCCAGCAGGCCCCATCCCTGCAGCATCCTGCTGCCCAAGCTCTCTCGCCAGGGACACAGCTCACAGGCCTCTCAGAGACACCCGCCCTCCCCATCCAGGGTCAGCTAGGGAACCCCAAGAACCAGTGAGGACCAAGGCCACAGCAAAAACCCCTCCACACTTTACAGCAGCAGCATTGCTGATTGGCTCCCAAGGATTTCAGCACAACCAGCCATCAGACGATTTCCAACAGCCGGGGAAGGGGAGACTGCCCCAGGGTCCAGCAATTCCAAAGAGCCAGGGTTCCAGGTAGGGATGTTAAATATCGATTAACGGAATAGTCAACTCACCTCAGGAATTCCTGTCGGTTACTCGACTAGTCTACACTACCCGGGGGTGGGGCCGGCAGCCACTGCGCTCCAGCCCCGCTCCCTAGGAGCCCCCTCCCTGTCTGCGCTGCTGCCTCTGTATCAGAGGCAGCAGCACGGGGTGCCAGGAGCTGGTCCGAGCCAGTTTGAAAACCAGCTCCCCGCTCAGACTGGCTGCCTGTCGCCCCACGCTGCTGCCTCTGTGCGGGGGTCTGAGCTCCCGGGCCTGGCACAAGTCAGAACGGAGCCAGGCTGCTAAAAAACTTACCGACAGGGGGTTCGTGTGCAGTCTGTAGCATTAACCGATAAGCTTCTGCTTATTGATTAATTGGTGAATTGACTGCACGATTACAGCTGGAAATCACGGCGGGAGCACTGGGTGGCACAGAAGGGCTGACAGGGAGCAGGCTAGCTGCCAGCCCTGTCCTTTCCGGGAATGCAGAGCCGCTCCCACACACACACAGCCCAGGCTCCTCTGCTGACCCCCCAACAACAGCAGCAAAGAGGAGAGCGCTCCACTGAAGGGGAATGAGGCACAGGCAAAAGGCAAAGCCGCACGGGGCACCAAGTCAGCAACACGCAGGGCTTAGGGCAGCTCAAACCCGAGGAAAGAGTCCAACCCAAAGCTCCCCCGAGAGGAGCCTGTTGTGGCCAGCTCTGGCCATTTACCATCTCTCTCTCACTCCATTCGGGGGTTAAACACAGTAGCTGGTTGTCAGGTAGCGATGTGACAATCCCTCCTCGGGTCCAGCCGCCGTGGCAGAGGAGAAAGATGGGTAACACGACAGCTCAGACACCCAACAACACTGATTTTTTCAGTCTCACGATTTTAAAATCACCCTCAATATTTGTTTGAGGCCCAACTCACGATTTTCCAAAGGCTTGGCTCTCACAAGCCACCGGCACATGCCTGCCTGGCCAGCCAGTCCCAATCACCTGCTGTAGACAGCATCAGCAGGACAGCTGAGGAAGAAGCCCTCAGGAGGGCAGTTTTAAGATGCAACAGCAACTCACCAGCTAGTATTCACTGCCCTGCAGTGCTGCCTGTCTGCTGCATGGCACATCCGCTCCCACGAAGCTCTCTACTCATCGCCAGCCCAGCGGGCCTGCCCAGCACCCAGCCGAGGGCGGACCCACACAGCCTGCCAGCTCAGGCAGGCTTCACTCAGTACGGCCTTGGTCTGCAAGTGCTCCTGTGCTGCCTAAGGCGGCCAGCAAACGGGTATTCTCTCAACTGAGCCAGGGTCTAACTTGCACCAGGAGGCATCCGGTTCACAGCCACTTCTCTACCGAGAGAAAAGCATCATAGGTCTCTCAAACGTCTCTCAATTAAGCTGCACAGCTTTGGCTGCAGTCCTGGGACCCAAGGTCTCCAAGGCGTGTCACTGGTCCTTGAGTTCGCACTTAGAGCCAGATACAACTAACAGCAATTAGCTTGCATTCTGCCTCTGCCGGAAGACGAGCTGAAGGAACAAGCAGACATCACCGCTCCCTGGGTCTAGTCAGCCAGGCACAGCACTGAACAGGTCTGTCTCCAATACACCCACACGCTGGGAGGAACGGAACGCAGCATTTAGCATGTCCAGGCTTGAGAGACAGGTGGCTGCTCTCAAGCAAGAGGGATTTGGTGGAAGTTGCTCTAGAGGGAGAAGCACATGAGCACAGGCAGCTATACAGACTTTGCTCTCTGGAGGAGTCACACACATTGCTCTGAAGAAGGATGGGCTGGTCTGACCTAAGTTGAAGTTGTCAAACAGACAACCTCCATGAAGCCCTCGAGACCTGGCCTCCGGGACCTTCACAGCACACCTTGAGGGACCAGGGTCAGACTGAAATCTCCCCGACCTTTTAACTTCATCACATCTGACAGCGTCTTACGGGGTGTTGCTGTAGGATCGCGGATCTCAACAGGTTTCCAGCTTGTCTGGTTGCCAGGACTTGTGTATCTGATCAACAAATTACTAATCCTAAAACCAACCAGGTACTTCCAGACCCTTCCATGTAGAGACACAGACCAACTACTGAGGGGCTCCTGCAGAACCCAAGAGCTAGACTTGGCAAGGATGAATCTCATCACCAGTTGTGTCCTGCTACTCCAGAGCTCTTCCCTATTGAACATTTTCTAGTGTTTCTAACCAAACTCGGGCTTCCTGCTCAGAAGGAAGTGCTTTACCCTTCAGCCCATTGCTTGGTCTCTGCACGGCCCTAACTGTGCCCCTGAGCAGAGGGCTCTTCATGCAGGGAGCAGCCAACTCCGAGCGGTTTTAGTGACATTTACCTTATTAAAACGATTAAACGAAGTCTCTACCCTGACACAGCTCTCTCCCAACTGCATGCAAATGGCCCAATTGTCTCCAGTGGGGCTACTTTGGGGAACACAGGAAAACAGTGAGCCCACCCCATGAATGGCTACGAGGGATAGCATCGACGGGCACCAAGCAAAGATTCTAAATCAATTGCATTTTACTGTAAGTGTTCTTCCTGGGTACAAAGAGGTTTGAACGTGCCTAACCGCAATCTGCCAACAGTGCTCCCCATGTCTGGAGGGGAGAAACCCTCTCAAGATGCAGGTCTTCGATTCAGTGAAAGTTGCTGTAACAACTTCCCCGGAAGCGGAAGCACACAGAAGTTTAACACAACACGGCCAGCAATACGGTCTTTTTCCAGTTCTGAGAGCCAGAGAGCATTCTAAGCATTTTCCATGCAAAGAATCCCAACAGGACTCAATTTCCTGCAGCTGCATGTGCCAAACAAGAAAGCTGCCAATGTTATTCAAGAACAAAATACTCTTCATTGTGGAGCCCACCCAGCACAGGTGCTGCTGGCCGGGTGCTAACCCCCAAACTGCAGTCACACAACCTCGAGTAATTAGCAACACAAAGGCACTAGCATATATGCAGCCGCTCCTATTCCAAGGCTGCAAAGCAGGCACCAGAACCTGCACAAATTAATTCCTTGGGACTGTCAGCTTCCCCAGCCAATCCCTGTACTCCCGTCTCAAAGAGCTTCTCCAAGCTGCCCTGCCCAAGAGGTGACAAGTCTTCTTGCCACAATGACCCAAGCAGGGGCAGGCCTTCAGCCCTCCTGCCTTCTGGGAAAGCAGCCAAGCAAATATTGGAGCGAGATTGTTAGTGAAGATATTTATTCCTCACTGCGAAGGTGCAAACAAGGATCCATCTCAGACTCCGTGGCCACTTCTACCCTGCAAACCCCAGGCTTTCCTGAGCAGGCCCTTCTGGAAGTGGCAAGTCTGGGGCTGTATCAGACAAAACTCCCCAGGAAGGCCATGTCCTGTCGTTCTCCTCGGTCACAGAAACCCTGAGTAGGCGCTGGAAGCTGCCATTGGCTAGCAGCAGACTGCAGCTCCAGATGCGCAGACAGTACCCGACCCAGGCTGGGATGCGTGCTGCTATGTACACACCCACTGAGCACCCAGCCGGGCCCACAAGCACATGGGGCTCCATCACAACCAGTGTGAGCATAAATGTCCCACACTGCATCTTGCCCAGGCCGCACAAGCCCAAGGAGACACCTTCTGGGCCACTGGGTGCCGAGCCATTTGGCACCAGGCAGGAAGGGAGCCGTGCCAGGTCATCAGATTTTATACATGGCGTTTTCCCAATAGGCCCAGCTCCGGGGGCCTTGCTCTGTCTGAGTCTAGCTGTCGTGGCTGCAGAGGGAAGATCCCTAAAGGCTCAAGCACAAATGGAGCCCAACACTCATTTTTTTTAAATCTCATGGTCACTGGGGTTGACTCCTGATTCCTGAATGTCCGGGACCAGCAGTGCTGACAGGCAGCAAAGCACCAGCCCTGCAGCAGGATTTCAGCCAAGTGTGGTGGCGTTTGCCCCAGGGCCCTGCAGCTTCACACCAAGGTGCAGGCAAACTCTGCCAGGCTGGGCAGAGGGAGACGATCAAAGGCCAGCAAACCTGAACGGCTCCTGGATGCAGACCGGAGTCAGGACGTGCCTGTCCCACAGGAGACATGGAAGAGAAGCGGCACCTGCAGCCCCCCGGGGTGACGGGCCGCTCCCTGCTGAGGCCTTTGTGGTCTTGTCCATTTGCAGGGTTTGCACTGACTGAGGAAACCGACCGTTCGGCCTCCCTGCTCCTTGGCCTCAGCCCAGCTCCCTGGGCCCCATGGCCAGCATCGCAGACAGTCCAGGAGTCCCCCACAGCCTGAGCTGCCCAGAGAGGGACAGTTCTCCCCTCTCGCTAGGCTGGGCCTTCCTCTGCAGTGGCCGATGGCACCGCGGACCACGCCAACACCGTGGCAAGGAGGGGAACTGTTGCTGCACAGCCACTCGGATGCAGACCAAGGGAGAAGCAGGCACAACTCCACGTCGCAGCTCAGTGCTATCACCTGCCGAACGGGGAGAGCCCCAGCTCCCCGGGCCTGCGACTCCTCACGCCTCCACAGCACCCACAGGTGACACCAGGGAGCTCACTTAGCCCTGCACAGACTCCCAGGGGACACCTTCCCTCCCCCGGCTGGGGCAGAGCCAGGGACAGCTCCAGCAGAGAACTGCCAACAGCTGAAACAGGGCAACCCACTGACAGGGCAACAATCACTCTGCACCTCGCTCCAGCCGGCTCAAAGCACCGGGCAGGGGGCGGGCACAGGGCACCGAGGGCCACCAGGAGAACGGGCTGCAAGCAGGCTCTTGAGCATTGGGGGAAATCAGCGTGGCGGGGTTACGGCAGCAGAGCCTAGCACAGGCAGGAGATGAAGGGCTTTAACAGCCATGGTCCTGACTTCAGCACTGACAAGGGACCAGCACGAGCCCTCTCCTCACAGGGCCTGCGAACAGCTGGCTCCTCGCCGCAGCGGCACATGCTGGAACAAAGGACTTGGCACTTGGGGCCCTTTCCCACGCCTGGGAGCTGAACCCCAGGGACCCACAGCTGTGGCTTTTCAGTGTCTACCAACAGCATTTGCTCCAGCTTAACTCATGAGCCGTGCAGGGCAGCTCCACAGCTGGTGTATGTGCCTTCCCCAGCATAACAGGGCTTCTGGGCACCACTGTAGTGACACAGCCAACCCCAGAGCAGTGGACAGATCCCTGCCCTTGGGGGGCAGCAGCACTACCAGGAAAACACAGAGCACGAGGACCCATGGCAGAAATCCACTCCCAGACCCTGGCTGGCTCACAGAGGCGATTGTAACGTCACAGGGACAAAACCCAAACAAACCTGGGAGCCAGAAACCGAAACTTCAATATTCCTCTACCATGGGTCTCAGTTTCTCTTCGTTGCTACCACACCCCAGCCTGAGCCCCCTCTGGAGACACAAGCCCCCCCTTTCTTGGCTTCATGTACTGGAGGAGGAGAACACTGATAACCTCAGTATGAGCCAGCTCCAAGGGGCCAAGCATTTCTGGATGCAGACGCCAAAGCTGGGAGAAGTTAGGCCAGGAAGCTTTGTGAGATCATCCAGCCCTTCCCACAGGCCCAGGGCAGGCTGGGTCCCTCCCGTAGGGTCCCTGAGGATGCGTCCAGCCTGGTTCTGAATAGCTCAAGGAAAGGGGCTTTCTGTCTCTCCCCTGCCGACACTGCTCTCAATGGCAGGGCACCCCCTGTATATTCAGCTTTGACCACCCCATCCCAGTTCCCCAGCACTGCTAGTTCAGCTCCCTGTACTGGTGCCTGGCTCTCAGTTTGCCCACCCACCCCAGCCATCCTGCGGCTCACTCCCATCTCCTGCTGGCCAGGGGGGCCCACAGCACCCCAGGGGCAGCAACAGGCCTCTGGTGGGGGCGGGTTTTCCTGCTCTGGGACAACGTACGCCACAGCTGCCTCCACCCCGAGTCTCTCTCCCTCCCTTGGCTGGGAGCTCCCCACCCACATCCCCCTTCCTGACCCTTCACTCTGTCCCTGGCCTCCCGCTGCCCACCACAGCCCCATGGCATCCTCAGGGAGCACTGTTAACGCGCCGCTCGCTACAGCATCCCGGCCTAGAGATGCCACCGAATCCCACTCCCCTCCCCACCTTGGCTCAGGATGAACCCAGCCCCTTCTCCGCACCCCTCAGGCCCCTTTCACACACCAAGCCTTCCTCAGCGGCCGCACCCCTCCCTCGCGTCACCATGGCAAGCAGCCGCCTCACTGCCACCACCCACCATGCCCCGAGCCCCACGGCACCGTCTCTGCAGAGGCAACTGCTACTCTTTACAGGGATTATCCCCTCCCAGCGCCAGAATGGAACCCAAACCACAACCTGCCCCCCGGCACTGCCTTGGAGCCACAAGCCCCGCTGTCCAGAAGCCAGCCTTCCCTGGTAACACTGCCATGATCCAGCCCCCAGCCCTGGCTCGTCACACAGAGGTTCCCAGGGGTCAGAGCAAGCCAAGGGGTGTGACTACCAGAACCCAGGGTCCATACGCCGGACACCACCTTCCTGGACCTGCAGAGAAGAGGCTACATCACCTTGCGCAGCTGCAGTAGCTGCTTCCCCTGATCTCACTCCAGTCTCCTGCCGTGTGCTAGGGAAGGGAAAGGATTTCAGCACAGGGTGAAAATTCAGCTCTGCAGCCACCTGTTTTGTGCAAACACTGTAGAGCCATCTCCTGGGCCAGGGGAAAATGGCCTGAGACAAAACAGGTGAGAAAAACCCAAGAGCAGAGACTGGTCTCACCCACAGGAAGACATGAGCAAGTTTAAACTAATCCATCACGCCCCCCCCCCCCCCCCGGAGAGACTGATGGTGAGTCTCCCGCTCTAGCATTTGCTGCACATGCTGTTGCTCTGCCCATGCAGGGCAGCATGCCATGCAGAGGTGCCCAGAGCAGCAGCAAGCCACGGCAGGCCAGCAGCCAGCTTGCCAAGCAGTGACGGCGCGTTTCTCTCTTCCAGACATGCTGGCCTGGGACACCAGTGTCCCTGGACCATGAAGGTTGTGCTACAGCTGAATCCCAGGGCGGGCTAGTGCAGCAGCTCTCAGGCTGACCACTCCATCTCCACAAGGCCGAGGGCAAACAGAGCTGGGGCTGGCAGGAGCATGACACCCACGAGCCGGCTGCATTTACAAGGGCACTTCACTGCTGTTCCTACAAACCCGTCCAACAGTGCATCTCCCAGGAAGGCCAGAGCCAGTCATTCCAGCCCAGGATGCCCCAGCACCCTCCCAGCAGGGTCTCTTGCCCTGAGCCACGATAGCATTCCCCTCATCCAGCCCGAGGAACGATCCATTGCCCAGAGCCCTCTCCTCCAGGGCAGCCAAGCCCAGAGCAGCCTGGGACTAGGGCTCCTTCCCCTGCCATCTGGCCCCCAGCCCCCAGCACCGCTCGGCTGCCACTGCAGTGGCTTGGTCTCTTGGGGGAAAGCCCTGGGCTTCCTTTCCCTTGGCTGAGGGAGATGGTGGAGGAGAAACCACGCTGCTGCAGCTTCCAGGGCTTCTCCTGCTGGGAGTTTTAACAGCCAGGGCTCCCACAGGCTTGGGCTCTCGGATGGGGCAGCGGGCGAGGGCTCTAGCTGGGGACTCTGCAAACCCGCGTTCACTTTCCTGCTGCACCACAGTCACCCTGAGGCAACTTGGGCAGGTCCCTTGGCTGCCCTGCCTCTCTGCCGGAGCGAAGCACCCACTGCAGGCCCAGGCACTCAGTTAGCACAGCCATGAGGTGGGACAAGGCCACAGGGGCCAGGCCTGCCCAAAAAGTAAAAGTATGAAGAGGCAATGGCAAATGTGACAGGCAGGCTCCAAGCCAGCAAGAACCCCTCCCGCTTCAGGGCAGACACCTCCAACTGATGGGTCAGGAAGACACTGCCCCAATGGGCAGGTTTTTCTATCCTTCTCCTCTGGGGAGCTTCTGGCACCTTCCTCTGAAGCAGCCAATTCCGGCCAGTCAGACTCAGAAGAATGGATGAGAAGGTGCCATGGGCTGGTCCACTCTGCTAACTCCCATGTTCCTGCCACCATCCAGCCACAGCGCATTAGAGGCTGGAGAGGAGTCTGTTTGCAGAACACACCTTCCCACAGCACTGCGGGCCAGCCTGCTAGAACAGCGCTTTAAATGACGTGGAAGCAGCAGCAGCCCAGTGCTCAGGCACATCTGCCTCAGGGAAGCACGGAGTCAGACTGCAGCAGGCAGGCAAATACAGACTTTTCCTTTGGGATCACACTGGGCTGTTGAAAGCCGTTTAAAAACCTTATCCCGCATTTTTCCTTTGTTTCTGCATTAGCAAGCGCTTGGCCGTCATTCCCTCCGAAAGACAATGGGAGGTCACGAGACTACATGACTACATTTCCTGGTTTGGCTGTGAAGCAGCTTCGAAACGCAGGCAACAAATCCTGCAGTTGAGGTACTTTGGTTCCCCTCCAGCCACGCCAGTCTGGGCAACAGAGCCTGGCCAGACGTTCGACGAAGAGCCCGTCTACCCTTCCCTGTGCACAACCCCCAGATGCGTCCTCCTGTCTTCCCAACCCCCGACACACAGCGCCCCAGAAATCTGCCACGGCTCGACGGTTCAGAAATTCCTTGGGACACGCTCCCGTCCGCACTCGCGTTATTCTGAAGAGCCATGCACTGGAGCCAGAACATGGAGGGCATCATGGCAGCCAGGAAATGCCCAGGCAAAGCCAAACCCACTGACTCAGGGACCTAAGCGCTGACCGTTACTCCTAGTTCTACAGCCCCAAAGCTGCAACCTGAACCTAAGGGAATCGACTCTGCAACGCGCCTTGGGCGGCAACTGCGGCGACTTGGCTGGCTCTGCCTTTGGGCACTAACAGCCCCACGTGCGGCCGGCCCCGCGACAGGGCAGAGCCGTGCGGAGCGCTAGGGCTGGCCGCAAGACCAGGACTCGGAAAGAAACCCACTTGCCACTGCCGCCGGCGGGACAGGGAGCCAGCCCCAGGGCAGCAGCCTTGCCCAGCACGGCCGCCTGCCAGCCCCCCACCCCGGCCCGGGGCACCTCGAACCCACCTCCCCCCAGGCCGAACGGGGGGGGCAAAGCGCATTCGGGAGCTGCGGCCTCAGCCACTGGCCGGCCCCTGCTCCACAGGAAAGCCACCAAGCCGGGGACTGACCTGGGCCCGGGCTGCGCCCCACGCCAGCCCGGCTCGGGTGCCCCGAGCGCCACGCCCCCGCCTGGCAGCATGGGGCTCCCGCCAGCGCACCAAGCCGGGAGCCTGCGACCCAGCGGAGGGGCGGGACCCGGGCTGGACTCACCCCGCTGGGAGGCTTGTTCAGCCGGGTCCCCCCCCGCGCGAGCAGCCCCGGGACCGCGAGGCGGGGAAGGGAGCAGCTGGCCCGGCAGCCCGCGGCCGGGATGCAGCGAGAGTCTGAATGCGGGCGGCAGCCGCCAGACACCCCCCTGGCCCGCCACCGCGCCGCCCCCTGGCCCACTGCACTGCCCCATTGCCCCGCGCCGCCCCATTGCACTGCCCCACTGCCCCGCCGCCGCCCCCTGCCCTACTGCACTGCCCCATTGCCCCGCGCCGCCCCCTGCCCCGCCACCGCGCCGCCCCTGCACTGCCCCATTGCCCCGCGCCGCCCCATTGCACTGCCCCACTGCCCCGCCGCCGCCCCCTGCCCTACTGCACTGCCCCATTGCCCCGCGCCGCCCCCTGCCCCGCCACCGCGCCGCCCCCTGGCCCATTGCACTGCCCCATTGCCCCGCGCCGCCCCATTGCACTGCCCCACTGCCCCGCCGCCGCCCCCTGCCCTACTGCACTGCCCCATTGCCCCGCGCCGCCCCCTGCCCCGCCACCGCGCCGCCCCCTGGCCCACTGCACTGCCCCATTGCCCCGCGCCGCCTCATTGCACTGCCCCACTGCCCCGCCGCCGCCCCCTGCCCTACTGCACTGCCCCATTGCCCCGCGCCGCCCCCTGCCCCGCCACCGCGCCGCCCCCTGGCCCATTGCACTGCCCCACTGCCCCGCCGCCGCCCCCTGCCCTACTGCACTGCCCCACTGCCCCGCCGCCGCCCCCTGCCCCGCCACCGCCCTGCTCCGTCGCGCCAGCCCCGCACCCGCACCGCCCGGACCAGGGGGCGCTCACTGCCCGGGCAGCGCCGCGGGACCCCCGGGTGCTGCAACAGGCCGCCTGGGCCGGGCTCTCACCTGCCCCCGCCGCCCGGGCCGGTCCCTGCTCTGGTCCCGCTCGGCGGGGCCCGCGGGCGTTTCTAGCTTCATACATTTGGGCAGCATCCCATTGGGCAGCGTGTCCGTCACTCAGACACCTGGCCCCGCCCCTAGTCCCGCTTTTTAAAGGGACACACACCGCAAAGCCCGCGGGTTCCCTGCTTTGCACCCGCTACCTTGACAGGCCGCTGGGAGGCGGCTGTGGGGGGGTCTCAGTCAGCCTGAAGTATGGCTCCCGACCTGACCCCAAGGGAGACCCCCACTCTGACCCCTGGGGAGACAGGCAGACCCCAGGCAGGATCCCCAGGGAGACGCCCCCGAGCTGTGATCACCCACCAGTGACAGTGACAGTCCCGCAGGCCGTAGGGTGTCCTGGGGCTGCCCCGTTTCCCAGCTCAAGCACCCATGTTACAGCACCACCGGCTGGGCTGCCCCCCCCGCCCATCGCAGGGACTGCCACAGGAATGAGAATTAGCCCCTAGCGGGGGCAGTGACACCCAGGCTCTGGGGCAGGTCCCGTTTGGCAGCCAGGGAGTGGGGGATGCCCCACAAACCCCATGCAGGGCTCCAGCAGGGAGCAGACAGCTCAGCCAGGCCTCTGGAAACGTGCCCCAGCCGGACCTGCCAGCACCCTGCCCCCAGCTGGGCTACCGGGCCCTCGATGGCCAAGCCCCCAAACACGTGACCCCCCAGGTGCCGCTGGAGCCCTCATTAACATAACAGCCCCTGCCTACCCCAGGCCAGGCTGCCTGCCGCTCCCGGCCCTCTTGCTCCCTTGGCACAAAGGAGGCAGGGCCGCCCAGCGGAGCGGGAGCGCCTGCCTCCTGGGGACAAACTGGCCACTGCCAACAGGAGCCCGGGAATTGGGAAAGGCTGGCACTTGAGGCTGGGATCTCATTGTCCCCCTGCCTCCGCCCCTGGCACCATGCACACCCCTCACGCCTGGCCAGTTGCTCACACCATGGGCTGTAGGTGTCTGAGCTCCACAGGTCAGTGCCCATCTGTCGTGTGTCCTCTCCCCGCAGCCACAGCCAAGTCCACTTCACAGGGCCTGGCCGCCTTCACACCCGGGTGTCAGAATTCAGCAGCTGAGGCCCCAGCCAGGGGGATGGTCCTGCCTCAGGCCTCACGAGCTTAAAAGGAAGGACTAACTGGGAGCCCCCTGTGAGACAGAAGGGAGGGTGGGGGGTGCAGAGGTGGGAGCCAGTGCAGCTACACAGGAGCGCTCAGCACTGATGAGTACATGTTACAATTCAATGGCCTATGGGCAGGGCTGGCTTTAGGAAGTGCGGGGCCCAATTCAAACCGTTTTGGCGGGGCCCCCCCACCCAGGATTTTTTGTTGAGCAAAAAAAAAAAAAAACCACCCACGCAACAAACCACAACCACACACAAATATCACATCAGAAGTAGATCTGATCAAAATGGATATCAATATAGTTGAACATTTTCAAAAAAAAATGCCATCCTTTATTATGCAAAATTTTACATAAAATTAAATCAGTTGCCTTAAGTGTAGGTCAAATATTTTCAATTGCAAACTATCCAATTTTTTCAATAAAGTTTAAAGTTTGATTTTTAAAAAGTTACCAGAGAGCGTTGCAGTTTTTTGTTACATTGATTTACTTTTTAAATAGCAAAAATGGAGTCTTTGTTAAGAAAGTGTCAGTTCTGTGGTCAAATTCCAGTCCTTAGTGATTTCAGCACCAATGATTTCACTAGGTAATATGGTACCTCACCACCATTGCCTCCTTGCACTGCCCTTCAACACATTGCCTGCATGTTGAGTCCAAGGTCAGTCTAGACAAGATCTTATCAATGATTTTTGCTCAAGCGATCACTGAGACAAGACAAGGACTCTCAATTGATTCTCGTCAGCTCTGCTTTAAACACTGGGGCTGTGTCTAGACTGGCCAGTTTTTCCGCAAAATCAGCTGCTTTTGCGGAAAAACTGGCCACCTGTCTACACTGGCGGCAATTTCGCAAAAGCACTGACTTCCTACTGTAAGAAATCAGTGCTTTTGCAGAAATACTATGCTGCTCCCGTTCAGGCAAAAGTCCCTTTTGCGCAAAACTTTGCGCAAAGGGCCAGTGTAGACAGCTGAGATTTGTTTTCCATAAAAGCCCCCATCGCGAAAATGGCGATCGGGGCTTTTTTGCGAGCTGTCTAGATTGGCCACGGACGCTTTTCTGCAAAAAGTGCTTTTGCAGAAAAGCATCCGTGCCAATCTAGACGCTCTTTTCCGAAAATGCTTTTAACGGAAAACTTTTCCGTTAAAAGCATTTGCAGAAAATCATGCCAGTGTAGATGTAGTCTGGATGTAAAGTGTCAGATATAATTGAGGACTCCCAAATAGACTCTACACCACCAGAAATAAAACCTGTTTCCATCTTCTGTGACTTTCAGTTAGATGTGACTCACTATCCTCTGCTTAGTGTTCAAGTTATGGTAGACCCTAAGCCAGGTCATATTAAGTTCAGATCTTTTAATCATACAATATGGATAACAACATTTCATTCTCCCAGCTCCCAGTCTTAAGTGAATTTCAACCCAAAAGAGCCAAAATTGATCACCTTGACACAGCAAGTGTGTCTGCTGATCTCTGTGGCAAAGTAGATTGTCTATATAAATAAGGTCTGCTCGTGAAGCCTTTTCCTACAGTTGCTTAACAGATGGCAGTAGATAGCTCATTCAGACCACTGGCTGATAATAGTTAGTCACCCTGACCAGTCATTAACCATAGTCATGGACTCACCCTACTCTCCATTGTCTCTATGATTCTCTGATGGCCTGTGACAAAAAAGGAGGGTGGAAAGGGAAACTGAAGGGAGAGACCTCTCTAAATTCACCAATCAAAGAGCAGTACAGCCGCTCCCCAAGTTACGACCACCTCCACTTACGACCATCCGCACTTACGACCAAAGTGGTCATAAATGCAGATCCGAGTGACGAACGGCAATCCGCGCTTACGAACAGTGCAGTCTCCATGTAACTCTATGGGATCCAAGTTACGAACACTTCGCGTTACGGACCAAGTGTTGGTCCGTAATTTGTTCGTTAC
The DNA here is from genome assembly GCA_019425775.1 of Rafetus swinhoei. Classification (NCBI taxonomy): domain Eukaryota; kingdom Metazoa; phylum Chordata; order Testudines; family Trionychidae; genus Rafetus; species Rafetus swinhoei. The sequence continues at coordinate 873,491 of JAFJHL010000175.1, read as the reverse complement.
TCAGGGAGCGGCTGTATTGCCAACTCAAAAATCAAAAGGAACGCCTACACAAAGTTATGAGAATGGTCTACAAATCATAAGATTTTTTAAAAATAAAACATGTTGGATTTTTATTGGCTTTTTGTTTCTTGAGTATTTAGGGTTCATGTTTTAAAGCTTTCCTCCTTAGCTGTAAGGCCCAGAAGTATAGATAACTTTTTTTAAATGAAAGCTGAGATTCCTACATAATCAATTGACTCCAGGCCTTTAGAAAAACACCAAATGTTTTGAGACTCATGGTAAAACAATGGAGGAATTCTTGTGAGCCCATGCTTTGCCCACAGTATAAATAAAAAAAACAACAACAACATCTTCTCCACTAAACATCCTATCCACTAAACATCCTAATGAGATACTGCAAATGGTGAACTGAATTCAACAGCTCCTGATATGAACAGGTATCAACCTAGTTTTTCATATTTGAGATGGGTTACCAGGAATCATACATGACAATATGAAATCTTTCCACTCTCAAGTCAGCATATTCACAAAGCACCTATAATTTTGATCCATGCATTTATTGGATAGTGAAAGAGAAAGGAGGGGAATTAGTGTAGATAAATGTTCAAATTAAAAAAAAAAAAAAGCCTGAAGGAATTAGACCTGGGCTCCTACATCTCAGGTTCAGGACTGACTAGGACACTTATGACCAGATTTTCAAAGGTGTGTAAAGATCAGATAGATATCTTTGAAGATCTGAGTTGGCAACTGTCTCTTTAGGAGCTTAATTACCTTTGAAAATCTGAGCTTAGATTTCCAAGTCCAAATTTCAAAAATGACTTTAGTCACTCAAGTGCTTTTGAAAATTTTAACTGGGGACCTAAAGAGACAAAAATAGACAAAAGGCAGGAGATATGGTATTCCTTTTAAAAACATGTGACATCTATTTTTAACTAAATTTTATATTATTTTTCTCCCAGGTGCAGCTGACCCCTCCAGCCCCCTCACTACGCCACTGCCCCCCCTCCTGCAGATCTATCATCTTATGCATGTGCAAGATCTGAGAGAGCCGTCCCATGAATCTGCAGTTAGTGTCTGTGGCGCCTGCTTTTGGGTAGTGTCTCAATGCTGCCACATTCACCTCCAAAGAGGGGGCTTCCCAAAGCAGGCCCTTGTTGCAGACCTCCAAGGCATCCACCAGTCCAGTCTCCTTTCAATGGGCCCACTTCCCAGGGCTCATTGATCTTGGATCTGGCTTCCATCCCCTCTCCAACCTTTGCAACTGCCCAGAGGTGCTCACCTTCCGCCTTATCCATTCCCACCTCATTCACCCCACAGGAACAGTCTCTGCCTCACTTGTCCTAGGGACTATTCTACCAAGACGTAATACAAAGTTCCCATGTAAAAGGACTCAATACAAAGCTAAAAACTTCAATGAGAGAATGATTAATACAGAGACATGTCTACATCTGCCGCAAGGAGACACCTCTGCCTGCCTCCACCCCTCTCCCCCAGAGTCTATAGCCCCATTGCAAAGCGGGGGAGTGGAAGGAAAGAGGCTGAGGCCCATCAATGGGACTGAAGCAGTCACGAGCAAGCCATGCCCAGGAGCCATTCTCCTGTCCATTGCTGGTGCAGTGTTGCTTCAGGCACGCTGAAATGCAGTCACCTCTAGGGTGGGCTGGACAGCTGTTTAACACCTGCACAAGGTTTCAGGCAGGGGGCAGTGTGGGCTGCCTTCCTGCAGAGCCCCCATCAGAACTACTGTGCCCTCCTGGCTTAGGAAAAGAATAAACAGGAGGATTGGAAATTAACCCTCCCAGTCTCACGTCCCCTAGGCAGGGAATGAGCCATCTACATTAGGCCCCAGCTGGAGTATCATGTCCAGTTCTGGGCGTCACATTTCAGGAAACGTGGAGAAACTGGAGAAAGTCCAGAGAAGATCGACACAAATGATGAAAGATCTAGAGAACATGAGCTATGAGGCAAGGCTGAAGAAATTGGCCTCGTTTACCTTGGAAAAGAGAAGACCGAGAAGGGACATGAGAGCAGCTTTCAAGTATCTAAAAGAGTATCATAAGGAAGAGGAAGAAAAATTGTTCTGCTTGGCCTCTGAGGTTAGGATGAGAAGCAATGGGCTTAAACTGCAGCAAGGGAGGTTTAGGTTGGACATTAGGAAAAACTTCCTGCCTGTCAGGGTGGTTAAACACTGGAATAAATTGCCTAGTGAGATTGTGGAATCTCCATCACTGGAGATATTTAAGAGCAGGTGAGACAGACACCTGTCGGGGATGAGCTAGGGCAACGCAACTTTGGAAGCCCCAGGGGCCACACTGATACTTACAGAACATGCTGAGGGACTCAACTTAAGTGTGGTTGCATATGCAAGCAAATATATACAAATAGCTTCTCTCACATGGACAGGCATGAATACAAAGATTAAGGCAAGACTACACAACACAACACACAGGCCCCATTTAAGTCAGTTCTGCTGATATTAATAAAATGCAATATTTACCCGATTTCTACCCATGTGACAGCACTTTTCATGAGCAATGACAGTCCAAGAATTTAACTACTAAAGCACATATCAACAGAAGATCATTACACTGACTACTTTTTTGTTTTGGGTCCCACTCGCCGGCCACATGTTGATCCCCACATAAACCCAAACTGCTCCGTGGGGCGCAAACAAACTGACCATGGGCAGCGAACCAAGTTATTAATAAATATTTTATAAACCTTTCCCTTTTCTCTCTGCTGCCATGTCCCTTCCCCTTGCTCCATCAGCTCCCCTGGTGCCTGCTGCCCCCCAACTTCTCACCCTCCTCTGCTGTCCTGACTCCTGCCCTCCTGACTGCCCTCAGCCCTCCTGCGACCTGCCCCCCTGCACCAGCCCTTCTCTCCCCCCTGTGCCCACTCTTCCAGTAGCCCCACTCTGATCATGTGAGCTACCCCTCCTCATCCCCTCTTCTAATATCTCCCTCTACACACCTGCCCTGCCTCTCTCCTCTGGTGCTGGTCCCTCCCCTGCAGGTGTCTGCCCTTCTGCTTCACCCCCAGAATCCCCTGGCACCTGCACCTTCCCTTAGCCCTGCACCCTCCTGGTGCCTCCTCCTTCCCTCACTGCCCCTGCCCCCTTTGCCCTCTTTTTCCCTGATGCCCACCCCCTCACCACTCTCTGCCCTGTTCCCTTCCTGCCCCCTCTGCCCTCACACATGCCTTGCTCCATCCCCACCTTTCTCATGCCCACCCCTTCTTTCAAACCTTCTCCCAGCACCTCCCCTCCCTCTCTAGCCCCCAATGCCCTTCCTCCTCTTCTCTCCCAGCATCACCCTGTCCCCCCTCCCACTGACACCTCCCCTCCTGCCCTTTCCCTCATTGTCTGCGCTTGGCCCCCTGCCATTTTCTGTCCTCCACCCTGTCTCTTGATGCCTTCCCTTTCTTCCCCCTCCCCAAGCCCCTTCGCCCCATCCCCTTTCCCTCCTCCCCTCCGCTCCCTCCTCCCCTACCTTCTGCCTTCCACGTTGCAGGGCCAGAGTCTGTGCTCAGGCCCCGGAGGCCGAACCCAGAGGCAGCCCCGCAACATGCCTCCGAGGAGTTTTAAAATCCCGGGCCGTGACATCTCATCACGCCCAGGCGTCCTCCCCGCCCACCTGCAATGCACATGGAAGCAGCAGCAGCAGCCGGCGAGGGGGAGCCGCGCTGAGCCGCGCATGGCAGGGACGGTCCGGGGCCAAGGGGGACGCTCTGGGGGCAGGGTGGGAGGGACGTCTTGAGGGGCGGGCGGGGCCAGGGCCCGCTCCAGGCAGAGCCGGGGGAGAGACCCAGCTCCACATATTGCTGGAGCAGGGCCCCCGGCTCTGTAACTCACCGGCACGTCCGGGTTCAAGGGCGCAGGGGCCCCTTAGGCGCAGGGCCCTATTCGGCCGAATCGGCTTAAGGCCGGCCCTACCTATGGGACCACATTACTATCTAGCATCTTCTGACACTGTCCAGCTGCTCTAGAGCTAGTTCTCTGGAGGGAAAATCCAGTTCCACAGTCCAGCGAAACAAACCAGGGCCCCAAGACAGGGCCACGGACAGCCAGTGTCCTGCAGGGTTCAGAATCAGGGGTGGGGGCATTTACTTGTGGGTGCTTGAAAGATGAGCTGGTTTCATTTTGTGCTTCCTAGTGGGGGGCCTCTGCTGGTGCAAGTAAATGCATGGCTGTCTCATCTGGGGAAGTGCGTTTTGCCCACGAAAGCTCATGCTACTCTCTCTGGCTACGGCCACACTGCACACACTGATTTTGGAATAAGCTATTCTGGAAGAAATCCCCCAAAATAGCTTCTTTCAAACGAGCGCCTCTCCGCACCAGAAGCTCAGTGAAATAGCGCTGGGCTATTTCGAAACAGAGCGCCCACACTGATTGGATGCTGAATCACATTTAAAGCCACCTGGAACCACTTCAGGCAGGGCTCCAGGACAGCATTCACTTCCCGTGGCAGCTGCCTGAGGTTAGCTGAGGCTCATGCTTAATGGGACCCCCCTGGACAGCCGCGTCTCAGGCTTTTTTCCTTTATCTACCTCCTGGAGGGACAGCAAACCCATTCCTCTGCCTGCTCCGGTTGCCCTTGTGGACACCTCTGCAATCCAGCTATGGAGCAGGAGCTGCCTCTGGGCAGTCTACGGCTATTGCAGCTGGGGGTGCACCTCAAGCAGCAGTTTCTGCAGGCTGCAGCCCAGGCCCTGCAGGAACCCAACTCGCTGATCAGCTTGGAGACCCTCCTTGGCTCTCTGCAGGCGCAGCTCATGCTGCTGGGTCCCGCCCACCCTCCCCTGCACGCCGTGCCCCGCCGCCTCTGGTGCTCTGGACACCAGCAGCGACTGGTGAGACCGGCTCGTCTCGGAGCCGTGGGCAACCAGCAGTGGCTCCAGAATTTCTGGATGAGGAAGGACACCTCTCTGGAGCTCTGTCCTTCCTGCCCTCAGGTGACGGGCCACTCACATGTGACCTGCCGCCCCCTCCAGAAGCAGGTCGCCATCACCCTGTGGAAGCTCTCCACCCAGATAGCTACCGATCCGTGGGGAACCAGTTCAGCATGGGGAGATCGACCGTCAGGGCCTTGGTTATTCAGGTCTGGTGCTCTCGGGCTATCGTCCCAGGAGGGGGGTGGACTGCTGGAATGGGGCTCTCTAGGGAAATGGGGTGGGGTGCAAGCCCCCTCCCCGGGAAGTTTTTCAGTCCCACCTTCACAAAGCCCTGCTGGGGGGATGGGGTAAGTGGGGGGGTTGCTCCTGCTGGGGGGAGGGGGGCTTGGGCTCAGGGACCTTCCAAGGGCCATGGCCCCCTTGTGATGCTCTGTTTTTTTGGCTCTTTCTATGGGTGGTGAAGGCCAGCAACACCATCCTGCTGTGCAGGGTCATCAACCTTGGCGACGTGGATGCCATCATCACCGGCTTTGCCAACATGGGCTTCGCCAACTGCAGGGGGCTATTGACAGGGGCACCCACATCCCCCTCCAGCCCCCCAACCACTGGGGATCTGTGTATATAAACCAGAAGGGGAACTTTTTGATGGGCCTGCAGGCCGTCATGGACCGTCACGGCCAGTTCACGGACATATACGTTGGGGAAGGCCCACAACACCCATGTCTTCCAGCACATGAGCGTGTTTGAGAAGCCGCATGCTGGAAGTTTTTTCCCCAATCGCACCATCAGGGTCGGGGATGTGGACATGCCGATGTGCATAGTGGGGGACGTGGCCTACCCTCTCTTGCCCTGACCCATGAAACCCTACATCAGCCACCCTGACCACCAGGCTCAGTGATGGAGAGCGCCTTTGGGTGTCTGAAGATGCGGTTCCGATGCCTCCTCACCCGGCTGGACATTGGCGAATGGAACATCCCACACATGGTGGCCACATGATGTGTGCGCACAATATTTATGAGAGGAAGAGGGAGGCATTCCTGCCAGGGTGGGGGGGCAGAGGCTGACCGGATCAGCAGGGCCTTCGCACGGCTGCACACGGCTGCCATCCGGCAGGCCCATCAAGGGGGTCAAGCATCTCTGGGAGGCCCTGAGGGAGAGTTTCTCACAAGGACCCCAGTGACACTCCCCTGGGCCTCCCCACTAGGGGCCTGTGCATCGCCCCTCTCTGCCTTTCCTCCCACACCCTTCCCTCCCCTCTTCACCCTTCTCCTGCAGAGACAATAAAACAGACCATTTGTTTTGGAAAAAAGAAACTCTGCTTTTTTATTTGGGGTAGAAGTAACTGGGGAAAGACCCTGGAAGGGGATGGGTGGGGGGAGGGGAAAAGGGAGGTGGGAATGAGAATCTTGGGAGGGGTGAGGAGAGGCTCAGGGCTGGGGCTGGGCGTGGCATCGGGCTCCGGGGATCCCACCGCCACAGGTGCGGCGGCCACGGGGAAGGGGGGTGGTTGGAGGCGAAGCGGGAGCGAGAGCAGTCGCAGGCAGCATGCTGGCAAGCAGGGATTGAACGGCCGCACACATGGTGCAGCCCTGCTCCAGCATCTCCCACCAGGCATCTTGCCGCAGCTGAATGTCTTCCTGCGGTCCAGGGCCTGCTCCAGGGCTCAGAGTGCCGTGAGGTGCTCCCTCTGGAATTCGTCCCTGGGTCTCCGGTGCCTGCGGGTCCCTCGGGTTCGGGAGGCTGCCCCGGGTGTTGTCGACCGCCCCCTTCTCGCAGCTGGTCGGGCTGTGGAGAACAGAGAGGCCGTCACTCATCCCAGGGGACACTGTGCCTGAAGCCTCGCCTTCATCTCTGAGCTGAGAGTGACAGTTCTCAGCTCAGAGGAAGGTGCTGTGCTTGGAGCAAGGCCATGTGTGCTCTAGCCAGTGGGCCCTTTCCTGAAAGGGCTCCAATGTCCTTGGGGGGGAGCCGCACTACCCCCATATCCTGGGACAAGCAGGCATGGGAAGGTGCCGGCCAGATCGGGATCCTGCAGGTGGGTGGGAGGCCACGGGGTGGCTGGGCTGCCCTCCCTACCACGCACACGCCAGGTCCGGCAGTGGCGGCATCCCACAGGGCGAGAACTTGTATCCCCACTGAGGGAGAGGGGGGCAGGGGGCAGGGGGAGGTGTGTGTGAGCGGCAGATGCTCCTGCGCCGCACTGTCCCCGGGAGTGGGTGCTGCCCCAAGAGGGCGGGCATGCCCGTGTGCCGTGTGCAGCACTGCTGAGGGTGTGTGCCTGCATGTGTGTCTCCATGGCCCTGGCCTCCTTCTAGCGGTGGCCAGTGGCGGGAGGGTGCCCCACCCCGTGTCCCACCCCATGTCAGGAGCATGGCTGGCCTCTCCAGACACCCCGTGACCAATAGCACAAGGGACCTCTGGTGCAGCCTGCTGGGGCCGTGTGCCCCGGACCGGCACTCCATGGGTTCTCACGTGCACAGGCTGCTGCGCGATCCCCATGCCACAAAGGCCAAGTGAGGGACGTGCAGCTGCCCCTCGCCACCCACCCCCTCCACTGTGTGTGTGTGTGTGCAGGGAACGTGCTGGTGTAAGCCACACTCCTAGGCTGTGTCTACACTGGTGTGATCTTGCGCAAAAACTTGCTGCCTGTCTATACTGGCCACGTGTTCTTGCGCAAGTAAACTGACGTTCTAATGTATGAAATCAGGGCTTCTTGCGCCAGAACTCTGACGCTCCCGCTCAGGAAGAAGACCTTTTGCGAAAGAGCTCTTCCAGAAGAGGCCAGTGTAGACAGACAACATGAATTTCTTGCGCAAGAAAGCCCCTATGGTTAAAATGGCCATCAGAGCTTTCTTGCACAAATGAGCGTCTGCACTGGCATGGATGCTCTTGTGCAAAAGCACATGCCAGTGTAGACGCTCTCTTCTGGAAGAGTTTTTGTGTGAGAACGCGCCAGTGTAGACGTAGCCCCTAGTGTAGTTCACTGATCCATGCAGTGGCACCTAGACCACAGCGACAGACAAGAACAAGGCACCGCTACCTACAGCATGGGCTGGGAGCCAGCTGGCTTTTAGCTCAACAGGGCAGAGGCTCCTATGCTAAGCACCACAGGTCCCAGGCTCAAACGTGCCCAGTGGCGGTTACAATGTCACTCACCTAACGTGCCTGCCTCGGACAATGCCTGGAACATGTCCAGAGTGTGGGGTACTGGCTCCAGGGTCAGGAGAGCGACAGAGCGCGACTTGTCCGGCTCCTCCTCTTTTTCCTCCTCCTCCACATCTCTGTCCCCTGGGAGGATGATGATGGGCGTCTCGAGCCCTGAGTCACTATTGTGGGGAGGGAGGGAGGAAGGGCCTGCCCTACCCCGCAAGATGCAGTTCAGGTCCTCAGAGTAGGGGCACGTGTGGGGTTCCGCCCTGGAGCAGGAGCTGCACTCGTGGGCCCTGGCATATGCCTGGTGGAGCTCTTTAACTTTCATCCAGACCTGCTCCTGGGTGTGGATGTGCCCCTTGGTGGCCAGGCTGTCGGCCACATGGCCATAGACGTCAGCATTCCTGTGCCAGGTGCAGAGATCCTGGAAGTTCTCAATAAGGTCCAGGATCTCCATGCCAGGCCAGGAAGGCAGGTGTCTCTTTTGGCCCCAGGCAGGCTCCTAGGAGCAATGTAGGGCTGGGTAAGAGCAATGGAGGCACATTGTGCCTGAGTCCATTGTGGCAGCTCCTAGGTAGCTCAGGGCTTCCTGTCTGCCACAAGCCCTTTCCCCTGAGGCTGCAGCTTTAGGGGCTCCAAGGGAAGGGGACTGTAGAGTTTGGCTCAGTGTGGACAGAGCGGCCAGCAGGGCACCATGAGAGGGGCTGGAGGCCCCTTGTTTCAAAATAACTGTGGCCGCCCTGCCTACACAGGCACTATTCCGAAACAGCTATTTTGGAAGAGGCGCTATTCCTCGTGGAACGAGGTTTACAAACGCCAAAATAAGTCGCCCGCTATTTCGAAATTATTCTGAAATAACGTTGCTGTGTAGACGCACTATATATATTTTTGTTGGTCTCTACAGTGCCACAGGACCAGTCGTGGGTTTTATGTTACACCCATGTAAGAGCAGTCCAACGCCACCAGATGGCAACATTTGGGCATTGATTCCAAAGGACAGGCCAGCTGTACTGCCATTCCTCCCCGTCACTGGCTGTTTGCTAATGACACAAATACTTAATTGTCGGCTTCCACTCCCATAGGCCATAAAGCACTTCCTTCTCTAAAGCACTTTTTCTCCTATGATGCACTCAAGGCACTTTCTAAACTACTCATCCATGAGTCACTTCCCCATTCTAGACAAGCTGTCCTCTCGGGGCACCCCTGCAATGCTGCTCCCTTTAGGACAGGAAGTGATGAGCCATACTCTGGCTGGGCAGTGCCCATCACACTGGGAGCCTGTGCCTGCTCTGAGGCTGCCAATACGAATGAGGGTGGGCTATGGCCGCAGGTCCTTCCTTGCTTATGGCCACGTCTAGACTATGGGGGTTTTTCAGGACACCGGAGGAAGAAACCAGCAATGCTTTAGAGCAGGGCTACTCAACCCACAGCCCATGGGGCGCATGCAGCCCCCGGCCCGTTTGTTTGTGGCCCTCGAGGTGGTTGGGGTTTACGCGGGGCTCAACACGCGGCCTGCGGGCGGGATCCTTTGAACATGGCCTCCGCTGGGAACACGCTGCACAACGGCGAGGCCTCTCCCAGGCGGGGTGAGCATTGAAAGGTGCAAGCGGACGGGCTGGCTGGAACTGACGGGTACAGGGTGTCGGTGTTTCTAGCCCCCGGGGAGGAGGTGCCGGGAGTGCAGGGGCAGTGTCTGAAAGAAGCTATTTGCATATATTTGCTTATATAAGCAACCACACTTAAGTTGCAGCCCTCAGCACGTGCTGTGAGTGTCATTGTGGCCCCGGGGGCTTCCAAAGTTGAGTAGCCCTGGTTTAGGCGATGGGGGCGGGGGCAGCCATAGCCGGGCTATAGGCTATCTGTTGATAACAGCAAAGGCTGAGCTCACAAGGCTAGGGAAGCATTTCACCATTTTGTACTTACTGAGCAACGGTTTCTGACAACGTGTCCCAGTGGGGTGAGACCAGTTATTGGCTCCCACCCGGGGTTCATGGGCTCCATTTGTCTGTCAGTGCAGTGAGAGCAAATGCCGTCCTCCTGTCGCCAGCTCAGCCAGCTCCCCGCCCCACCTGCAGTGCCTGCCTGCCTGCCAGCTCCACCCTTTCCTGACCCCCGCCCGGGCAGGGCTGCCCTTTGCCTTCTAGGCTATTGCTTCAAGGGGCTGGCCCAAAGGGGAGCCAGCGAGCACAAGGGAGCGATGCCCCTGCTGAGAGGACAGGCAACGCGGAGCTTTTCTGACTCTCTGAGAACAGGCTTCTCCCCGCAGTGTGGGCGGACGCAGCCTAGCCTGCCAGCGGCCGGGTTATTCCGCATGCAGCGTGGCTACAGCACGCACAGAAGGCTGGAGCTCACGGGCTTGGCTCTCATATGTGAATATCTGAGCAGGCAGGACTTGTGTTGCCCCCTCTCATAATAGCTGCAGGGTTTTTCTTTAAGCGCCAGCTCCCGCAGTCCTGTGATCAAGAGACATTCTCACTTTCGCGGGCAGGGTGGCCCTTGCGCTGGCAAAAATGCCTGAACACGTGAGACCAAGTGACCCAGACACCATGCAGCGAAGAGAAAGAACCCAGCTTCATTATTTGTTAAAAACCTCATGATCTGAGGGGACCGCCCCGTGATTTTGAACACCCAAGGCCAGTAACAGCTCAGAGAAGGGACGTAGTCTCCCGGTGCCACCGCAGGAGACCGAAGGGCAGGTGCGGGTGAGCTCTGGGCTGCCAACAGAGGGGAGGGGGTGTCAGACAGGCGTGAGGAGCTCCTCCGAGGTTTTCAGCCCCTCTGCGATGAGGTTGAGCTCATAGCACCAGGTCTCGTAGCGGTAGGCAATGCGGATCTGAGCTACATTTGTCTTCCAGATGTTGTTGCCATGGGGCCCCTCCTCACGGTAATGCTCCCCTAGGAACTTGGTCTTCTCCTGCCACAGACAAGGGAACAGACTGAAAGGCACCTGGCTCGATGCCCTGGCCCCCACTGACACCCGCCCGGCTGCCCATGCCATGCACAAGTTAGCGCTGCCTCTGCAGACTCCCAGAGAAGCTCCTTCTACGTCTCCAATTCCCTCTGGTGCCGGGTCTGAGTGACCTGACAAAGCCACCCCCCCGGCTTTCCCCCCACACTGGGGCACACATGGACACAGCGGGAAGAGACACCCGCCCTGCCGGGCCACCGGTGCATTGCTGAGCCGCTGGCCCCTCCCCAGGGCAAGGGGCAGACAGACGGACGTACCTCATGGGACAGACCGCACTGCAGGACGCTGTTCCGGGCAATTTCACACATGTCGCAGGTGCTGAGTTTGAAGACTTGGGCGGCGATGGCGTATTCCTCCATCAGGGGCTCCTGCAGCAACACAAGAGCCGCATGGGGGGAGAGCAGCCTGTCACAGCCGCCTGTGCGGGTGTGGTGCACATTGCTCCCGGGGATTGCCCTGCCCTGCCCTACCTTGGTGTAGTGGAACTGCATGGGGTCGTCGGTGGAGAGCGAGACCATCAGGCCTTTCTGGTGGAAGTCCAGCAGCGGGTTCTTGGCGTATTCCAGGAAGAGGCTGTTGTTGCTGAGCGGGGACATGGCGATGGGGATTTGCGCCAGGAAGTACAAGTACTGCAGCACCGGGCTCTGCAAGGCAGAAGGTGGCAGCTTTGGGGAGGGCAGCAGGGCAGCGCAGACGCTGATCCCGCCTCCACCCCCTCCCAGGCCTCGTCAAAGCCCTGACCCATAGGGTTGCCAGGTGTCCGGTTTGGAACCGGACCGTCCAGTATTTGAGCTTTCTGTCTGGGAAACACAGTGAGAAAACAGAACTGTCGGGTATTTTCTAAATCAGCTGCGATGTCGATTGTGATGGAATGTCGAGTGTGTCCGGTACTTCTGTTGAAACCATCTGGCACCCCTACTGGGACGCGGCGCTCACAGCAGGGAGAGGGCCAGTCGCTGGCCAGCACGCCCACAGGGAGTAGATCCTGGCTCCGGCCAGTCCGCTCCGCCGGGGCGTGCGCACGCTGCGAGCAGAGTCCTGGCGCCCAGCAGACGGCCTGGAGAAGGGCCAGGGTGCTCCGGGCCGGGGCGGGATTTCCATGACCCAGGACATGTCACAGCTCAGTCGCGTGGGGCGGGGCCATGGCGCCCCAGACTCAAGGGCAGCCTTGCTGTGGGCAGTGGGCGGATGCAGCCAGTGCCACTGGCAGTGTGATGGGGACAGGCCCTGAGGCAGGCCAGCCCTGCCCGGGACTCGGAGCGACTCTCCCACACTCACCTTCTTGAGGTTCAGGCCGTGGGAAATGTTGTCGGCCATCATGAAGGCTGCGAGCAGGTGGGTGATGGCCCCAGCTTCCCCACAGTGCGGTCGGAAGAGGAAGGTGTTGAGGCCACGCTCCCTGCCGGCAGACACGGGGGCTGTAGCAACCTTTGCAGCAGGAGCGGGGGGCTGAGAGCCATGCAACCCAGCTACATCTGGGCAGGATGGAAACCGCCTCAAGCCGGGGGGCCACAGCCTCCAGCTCCCCTAGTTCAGCACCTGTGAATCGACAGGGCTAGCGCAGGGGGTGGGAGGGCACTGCTGGGCAGGAGCTGAGCCTGAGATGGAAGCCCCAGAGCCCAGCTCGACCTTCTCCCTGAGACGGACACGTCCCTCCTGCCCCCTCCCCTCTCCCCGGATGCGACCCCCCAGAGCCCGGCTGGACCCATTCCCAGGGAGGGACCCCAGAGCTCAGCGTTTGCCCTTCAGAGCCTTCAGCCTGGGTGTGAGGAGACAATCTCTGCTGTGTCACTCAAGTCACTGCCTGGCTCTGGGCTCCTCCGCCGGGGCCCTCTCCACTGGAGGCACAGATCCCAGCACAGCTGCCGAGCCCTGCCCAACGCCGGTCTCGCCGTGCTGCCGCTGGAGGCGACTCACAGCCAGCGAGCCAGGTGCCACCGGAGGGTCCAGCAGCAGTGGGGCGGGGCCCTACCTGCGGAGGGCGTTGAGCACCGTGATGTTGGCGTACATGTAGTACAGGTAATAGGTGTACGAGGGGTTCTTCGCCTGGCTCCACTTGTCTGGCGTGGGGCTCCTGGTGGAGAACATGTGCCCGCTGTGCTTGGACTCATCGTCCACGCTGTCGAAGCCGGTGATCTGTCGGGACGAGCAGGCGGGCGTGAGTCAGTCCCACCCCCTATCCCTGGCTCTGGGACCATGACGCCACCTTCCTCCCCAGGGGCTAAGTGACTTTGGACATGCACCTCCCCAGCCTGTGCACCACCTGGAGTGCAGGAGTGGCCCAGCTGCCTCGGCCCCGCCTCTGCCCACCCTGCCTGGCCCTCCCTTGATGGCCCGCACCAGGCAAATTCAGAAAGGGGCTTGCCCCTCATCTCACAGGCCTCCCTCTCTGGGCTCCGGGCCAAGCAGGGAGGATGTGGGGCTGGCCTCCCCGGGCTGTAGCAGAGGGCTTGGTGCTGAGGCCGAGCTTGCCAGTGAGGCAGGCAGGGCCGGGCTCTGACCCCCAGAGGCACCACCCCTCCTGCCAGCGCTTCACCAGGCCCAGGCCTCTCTGGGCCGCACTTACGTGGCGCAGGAACACGCTCAGCTCCTTGTTGGCCTGAGGACGGAGCGTCGCTTCAAACACGGGCACAAAAATGTTCTCCAACATCTGCCCAAAGTTGGGGAGGAAGTTCTTGGCCCTGAACACGTCGCTGGGGACAGAGAACAGGATTAGCCTCCAGCGGGGGAGCCACGCAGCCCCCAGCATGGACAGAATGCCCCCCTAAGCCCCTTCTACAGCCATCCCACGGCTGCCACGTCAGGATGCCCTACTGCGCCTGCTCCCACCAGCCGAGCCCCGACTCCCGGCATCTGTCTCCTTGGGGGGAGAGAAGTGGGGAGGGGGCACGTACTAAATCCTGGGCACTTGGATCATCCACTTCATGTTGGGGGAGTAGATCCTGTGCTTGTTGAACCAGCTGGCCAGCTTGGGCCACTCCTCTGGCGAGCGCCCATAGATGGACAGGCGGGGTTCCGCATGCTGGTACTTGGCATCCTCCAGGTCAGAGCCAACTTCCTGCAGAGAGGGGGGCGGGTGGTCAGGCGTGGCCCACTCACCTGCCTGACCCGGCATGCTGTGGGCAGGCGCCTCCCTGCTGGCGGGGTGCCCTGTGCCCTCACCCCCCTCACCTTGATGATGGTGGCAAAGTACTCGCCCTCGATGGCGTTCTCTGTCTTCAGGTAGAGGTCGCGCAGCTCGCTGGCTCCGACGGGGTTGTACTTGTCATTGAACTTGTCGAAGCGCTGGAAGGTCTGGCGGCCCTGGGGGCAAAGCAGGGGCAGAGCCAAGGTCAGACAATGCTTCACGGGCCTAAAGGGGCGGGGTGCTCAGGCCACAAGGGGGAGGAGTGAGTTAACCCAGTTCTAGAGAACTGGCCCCTGCCATAGGAGGGCAGGAGTCCCGGGGTGGGGGGGAGTCAGGGGATGAAGAGCTCCTGGGAGAAGTAGGTGGGGGTGTCCTGGGGCATGACCCTGGGGAGGGGCAGACCTGGGACGTCTGAGGGCAGAGGCCCAATGACTCACGGCGTGGACATCCAGGGAATCCACCGTCAAGTCGTAGGGGTGCAGGTTGAGCTGCTGGAAGAGCTGCTTCAGGGTGAGTTTCTGGCCCTTGGCATCATAGACGACCCGCTCGGCGTCCACGCGGTACGACTTCTTGATGAAGCGCAGAAGGTGCTTCTGGTTCATGCAGGCCGCAGCATGGATGTGGGTGTCCACCTGGCGGGCAGCGGGGAGCTGTCAGCCCAGCCGGGTCCCGGCAGCCAGGGGCACAGGAAGGATGCCGCTGACACTGCCTGCAGCCTTGGCAACTGCCCCATGCAGCAGCCTGCCCCCAAGGGCGACCCCAGGTGCTAGGAGGGGAACACCCTCTGCCTGCCCCGGCCAGGCCCGCACACTCTCAGCTCGGGGTGACCGCGGCTGCGGAGAGAGGCGCAGGCTGGGGAAGCGGCTGGGAATGGCGGCGCCTCACCTTCCGGCAGTTGTAGAAATCCCGGTGTGGGTTGTTCTTCAGCTCCTTCAGCTCCTCCATCTCGTTCAGCATCTCGTGCACCTTGAACTTGGAGGAGAGGAACTTGAGGCGCCGATGAGCGTAGGTTTTCCTGACGGACAAAGGGTGAGACCCATCACTGCGGGCGGGGTCAGGCCCAGCTGGGGGCGGCAGGCGGTGTGAACGGGCACGGCTGCCATGCTGCGAGAAACTCCTGCTGAACCCCAGAGTGCCACCTGCCCAGCACCACCCCAGAGCGCTGCGCCAAGGAGAGGGCAGGTCCCCTCCCACAGAGCCAGTGGCAGGATCACCCAGGCCAGAGGAGCCTCCTTGGGCACACAGCTGTGCAGCAGCGCCCAGCAACCTGGCAGGGCCACTCCCAGAACCTGCTTCTTCCGGCCCCGTGCTAAGGGACCACTCCGCCGGGGCCTGGGGCTGTAGCCAGGGCACCAGAGCTAAGAGCTGCTTTCACCCAGCTGCCCTGGGAGCTTTAATACCCAGGAATGCCAGGGCCTGGCTCTGTGCCCCGATGACACACTCCCTCCATCACCAGGCGTGTGGGGCCAGACGGGGCAGTTAGCATGTCCCTAAAGACAGTCCTAGGGCAGGGACACCACCCCGCCAAACTCCTCCAGGCCCAGAGAGGCCAGCCATGGGGCCTGCAGCATGGTTGGCTCATTTGGGCGCTGGGGCCTGGCAGGGATGACTGGGGCTGTGGCCAGCCCCTCTGAGCCAGGGGGAGCTGGTGCCCTGCCTGAGAGCTGCTAAGTTCTGTAGCGCACAGCCCCGGCCTGGCAGGGGTCCCCTGACGTCCGTCTGTGGGGCAAGGTGGGGCCTGGTGGGGCACTCACACAGGGCCCTGTGCGATCAGGGCCAGGAGGAAGTTCATGTCATCCAGGAATTCCTCGAGGTTGGGGTAGGGCAGGGCCTTGGGCTCCCCTCGCCTGGCAGCGGCCGCGCTGGCGTAGACGTAGACCACGCCGTGCTGCATGTGGATGCAGTCACCCAGGTCCGCGGGCAGATTGTCGGATCGGAAAGGGTCCTCGCCCTGCCCCACAGGCAGAGTGAACACTGTCCCAAAGGAGAGCGGAGGTGAGGAATGGGCCGGGCGGGCAGCCTTTGCCTGGGGCTGGGCCAGCGCCGGCCTGCGCAGGACCCCAGGGAGCCCACCCTGGAGCCCACGGCCTGGCCAATGGCTGCCCAGCACAGGCCCAGTCAGACACCGGCTGCTGCTGCCAGCATCCTCCTATGACGGCCCCTGCCCTGCCCCAGGGCGTCCCTGCCTCTCGTCCCAGCCCTCAGTCTGCTGGGTCTCTTCAGGCCCACAAGGCCTGAGCCAGCGTGCGGCCCGGCCGGAGCCCGATTGCTGGTGAGATCTGACAGCCCTGGGGGGCTCTGACCGGAGCATGGAGATATGCCAGTGTATGTGGGGCCTCTGCTTTCACGTGGGGCCTGCCTAGCGGCCGTGGACAGAGCCTTCCGCAGCCTCTAGGGAGGAATCACTGCAGGAGGGCCAGGGCCAGCCACGCTCGACAGGCCATACAAGGCAGTGAGGGACTGTCTCACCCCACAGGGAGCAGGACAAAGCGCCAGGCATTCAGGGGGTCCCTCCGCCCCCCGAGCAGGGACTGAGTCTCTAGTGGAGGCAGACTCCAGGCTAGATGGGAGGAGGCTGCATTCCTGCAGCCTCAACAACGGGCGTCATCCCCCAGCGAGATGCCGGTTCAGCCCCCCCAGCACTGCTACTGGGGACCCCCCTCGCCTGCCCAGCCCTGGGCTCCCCAGCTGCACTTGAAAGGCTGCCTGCTTGTGTGGGCTGAGCGTGTGACCCTGGCAGTCCTGGCTGCTCGCTACCTGGGGCGCAGCTCTCATCGGCTCGCCAGACCTCGCCTTCAATGCTGCGCAGATACTGTGCTGGGGTCGTGGGGAACCTCTGAAGTGACTTCTGCATGTATTTCTCCCGGATGCACAAGGCCCGGTAGAGGCCTCTGCAGACGACTTCAAAGTCCTCCACGGTGACCTGCAAAAGGGCTCTGCTGAGGACACTGGCTTGTGCCGCGTGTGGGGTCAGCCCAGCGCCGGCAGGAGCTCGCAGCCTCGCTCCCTGTGCGTGTGCTGGAGAACAGCCGAGGCAAGGCCCCCCACGCCCACCTCCCACGCCTGGCAGCCGCTCTCCAGGCCCTGCCCTTTCGGCCTGGCTGAAGCCGCGTGGGGCAGTGCTGTGGCCAGGGCCAGGGCGAAAGGCTTTTGCTGAGGCAGAAGAAAAGCCCCAGAGGCCAGGAGAAGCCATGAGGTGCTGCCCTGGGGCATGAGTCCCAGATGCTTTGGACGCTGCAGCCCAGTGTGCTGCAGGGGCTATTTTAGGAGCCCCGGCTGGTCCCACTTCAATTTCAGCACCAACACATCTGATTTACTGCAAAGACAAGTGTTGTGGTCAGGCCAGGTCATGAGCGAGTGGCAGGTTCAGGGACTGTCACCCAGCAGCTGCAGTGGCTGGCTGGGACCCTGGCGAGGGAGCGAGGCCAGAGCGGCCATCTCAGTGTCCTGCCCGGAGAACCTGTAACCCACCCTGTCCTGTAATGGTCCCCACTTTTGCTGCTCAGCCCCCAGCTGACTGCACCGGCACATGGTGGGGACTCAGGGGAAAGGGGCCACTCCGCGATTCTCCACAGGCACAGCACAAGCTGAGCCTGGGCCCGGCTGTCACCACACCAGGGGGTGTGCAAGCAACTCACACGGTGACAGAGCTCGGTGCAGCCTCGCACTTGTGCCCCCTGCCCTGGGCCGGTGACTGGCTGGAGCGATGGCTGGTGACTGGCTTGGTGCATCTCTGGCTACGCAGACATGTACCAAGGGGACTCAGCATCTGCTCCATCTGCCTCCCTCCAGCATCTCTTCTGGAGGGGCCACACAGTCCCTGGGCCTTCCCAGCCACCCCACAGAGCTTCTTTGCCACATCCAAGGGCTTGCACCGTGGGGCTCACTCGGGAAGTAGCAGACTGAGCGAGGGGCACTGAAACAAGGGGCTCCCACACGCACGCTCCAGCTTGCCAGGCCAGCAGCCAGGAGGGCGGAGAGCAGAGCGAGTGGTGGGGAGAGAAGTGGCACTGAGAGGTGGGTGGGAGCGGGACACACTGGCACTCACCCCGGAGGCATAGTCCCCAGTGATCTGCACGCGCTGGAAGTCGGGCACGGCCTGGTAGAGTGGCGAGGCCGCGATGAGCTCATCAATGGTGGAGAGTTTGGTTGCAGACTGTTCAGCCACGGGCAGAGCTAGTGCAATTGTCTTCAGGGAAAGCCGCTTCTTCCTGGGGAGTGGGGGAGGGAGCAGGACAGCTCAGTCCAGCCAGCACCACCAGCCTGCCCTGCACTCGGTAGCAAAGGGCTACCCCCAGGGTTCCCAGGGAAATGCGATGAGCAGCCCCACTCTCCTGTGTCGTGCAGACCGAGGATGACGCTGCAGGACAGACTCCGAGGGGAGCCGTGTTAGTCCCGTAGAACCTCAGAGACTAACCAAAATGTATCTCTAGCATCATGAGCTTTCGTGGGCAAGCCCCGGAGGCTATCTATATATTTGTTAGTCTCTAAGGTGCTACAGGACCACTCGGTTTGATTGCAGGACAGGACACTCCAATGCCTCAGCCGTCCCAGATGCTGCTCGTCTCCCTGGGTCATGCCCCGGGACAGCCTGCTGGCAAGTGCCATGTTCTGCCTCCTGGGCATCGCACAGGGGCAGAGGCTGCAGCACAAGCGTTGATCCCACAAGCTTAGCTTGCCAGGGGCCAGGACTTCATGATGTTTGCAGCCATCGCAGGATTTGCAACGGTTCCTGTGACACTAAGCCTAGATTATTGGCTGGACTAGCTGGCCCTGTGTCTACTTGCATGGCCCCTATAGTACAGTCTCTGAAGGCCTCATAATTGCTCATGGGGGTGTCTCCTCACAGCCCTGGTGTGGCAGGATCGGGTAAGCTAAGTGACTGGCCCAAGGGCACCCAGGGCATCTGCGGTGGAACCCAAAACAGGCCCCCCAGTCTCAAGCCCCAACCCAGCTCTCATCTCCACCCTCTCAAAAGGCTCTGAGGAGCCGGGAAGCAGCCACTGACCACACCAGCCTTTGGGCCATGCTCAGGCACGCAGCACAGAGCAGCTGGACAGACAGGCTGGACGGATTCCGTCAGGGCTTTCAAACACATTTGCAGGGGCGTGCCCAGCTCTTGCCACAGCAATTGTTTTGTGGGCTGAGTCCTGCCCAGCACAGGCTCTGGGGGCCACCAGACACCAGGGCCCACAGAAGAGTGTGCGCTGGGGGCAGGCGGGCTGCCTGCGCATGCAGCGTGGTGAAGCACCTGCAAACAAACAGCATAAGCTGCTCAGCTGGGTTTCCACAGCCACAGCCTGGGCACGTTTGGTCAGACAGTGATCAGGCCAGATTGTCCCAGAGGGTTCCCTGAGATACTCCCAGGCCATCCTCTTCTCCTGAGATCAGGGCATGCAGCGGCAGGAGTGCTGGAGCAGGAGGCTAGCAGGCCCAGGGCCAGAGCAGGTGTCAGAGATGGGATGCTTTCAGCCTGTCCCTCCCTGCACTGCCCCAGGCCTGCTTCCCTTCAGCCAGCTCTCACCGCTTGTCAGCTGTGGCTGTGGTCTCCTGGTGGATCATGTGCTCCCTCATTTCCCGGTGCAAGATGGGGCAGCTTTCTTCCACATCGAAAGGTGAGACCTCGTGCTTGCTGTCCTCATCCTTCACCTCCGAGGCAAAGACCTTCTCAGCGAAGGAGCGCATCATTTCATCCATCTCTGCAGGGACAAGGCACCCTGGTGACCTGGCCAGTCCACACCCATCAGCCCTTGTCAGCACCCTAACCAGGGCGCCTCCAACCCAACAAGACGAGGCCCTCTGCCCACCCCACCCCCACCCCGCCCCCAGGCCCACCTGGCACAGCCAAGCTCAGCTGTTAGCTGCATCTATGGCCCCTTTGGCCTGCACCTCCTCTCCCAGCAGGACTGTGTGCCCCAGCACACCCCAGACACCCAGCTCTTAGCACAAGGGCACAAGCAACCAGCTGTTGTCTTGGTGCTAATGTCTCAGGGCCTGTCATGAGACTGGAGATGAGTCCTGACTTCGCTCAGCTCCATGGGCAATGCTGGCTTGGGGCAGGCCTAGAGGAAAATTGGGGCCTGGAGGGGAAGGGTCAGGGCCAGGGCCCTGCGGGGGGCAGGGGGGAGAGGGGCAGGCAGGTGGGAGGACACACAACAGGGACCTGACTCTCCAGCTGTGTGCTGCTCTCCACCTGTCACTTACACACAGCACCCTGGGTGGATGGAGGCAGCAAAGAGGCTGAAGATGCACAGAGAGCTGCTCCCCAAGTGGCAAAGGGGGATAGGGCAGGGGCTATATACACTCCTGAAGGGCGTGGAGACAGTGACTAGGCAAGTGCTATTTACCTCATCTCATAACTCATGATCCAGGGGCACCTGTGGAACTCCTTCCCAGGGGCTGAGGTAAAAGCCAAAAGTGCAACTGGGTTAAAAAAAACCCTGGAGTTCCTGGAGTGATCAATGGCGATAAGCCGAGATGTTCAGGGACTCAGCCCATGCTCTGAGGCTATGTCTAGACTGCAGAGTTTTTCCAGGATACCGGAGGGAACCCAGAAAAACTCTGCCGCGTCCAAGGAACGTCTGCTTTTCTGAAAAAAATTTCGGAAAAGCAAACGCGTTTTTTCAGCATCCCTGTAAACCTTGTTTTACGAGGAAGAAGGGAATGTTCCAAAAAAGGGGTTTTGTCCGTGTAGAGGGGCCAAATGTCAGACAAGCCTCTTCCGAAAAAAGAATCGGAAAAAGAAACACAAATTGCGGTTCACAATTTGTGTATCTTTTTTTGGAAAAAACCTGGGAGTGTAGATGTAGCCTGAGTGTCCCTCGGCCTCTGGCGGCCAGGCTGGACTGGCCAGCATGGGATGGAGCATGTGATAATTGCCCTGCTTCCTTCATTCCCTCTGATGCCTCCGGCACTGGGCTCCATGGGCCAGCGGGCGGCCCCAGAGTGGCCCTTGTTATGTGCATGTCACCCTGGGCGGAGGGACGCGCCCACAGGCCAGCAGGTGGGACCGACACCGCTCCAGCCGGGACGGGGGGCTCCTCGGGGAAGGGCAGGGAAGCCCCGCCCCAGTGCCGGCCCCACCCTGCGGGGGGCGAATGGGGCGGGACAGCTCTCCCTGCCCTCCAGGCTCTGGGGCAAGCGCAGGGGCGCTGGGGCTCGGGGCCCATTTTGCGCCATGGGGCTCAGCCCAGGCGCTAATGGAGCACTGGCCCAGGGCCTGAGGGACGGGGCAGGGCCAATGGGAAACCAGGACCCGAGACTGACAGTCCCCAGGGCCAATGGGAGGGGCCAACGCTCCAGGGCAGCCTGACTGACAGGGCAGGCAGGCCAATGAGGGCGTCAGGAGCCCAGGGCCCGTCCCCGTGCGCGGCGCTGCCTGAGGCGGCGCGGCCGAGCTAAGGGGAGCCGGGCCGAGGCAGAGGGGCCGGAGGAGCTGCCCAGGAGCGGGGCTGGAGCTGGGTGGTGAGCAGCTGGGCAGCGCAGGGGCCGGGCCCAGCCAAGGGGTCGCAGTGGGGGCAGTGCTGGGGGAGGCCCAGCCAAGGGGGTCACAGTGGGGCAGTGCTGGGGAGGGGCCCAGCCAAGGGGTCGCAATGGGGGCAGTGCTGGGGAGGGGCCCAGCCAAGGGGTTGCAATGGGGGCAGTGATGGGGAGGGGCCCAGCCAAGGGTCGCAATGGGGGCAGTGCTGGGGAGGCCCAGCCAAGGGGTTGCAATGGGGGCAGTGATGGGGAGGGGCCCAGCCAAGGGTTGCAATGGGGGCAGTGATGGGGAGGGCCCAGCCAAGGGTCGCAATGGGGGCAGTGCTGGGAGGGGCCCAGCCAAGGGGTTGCAATGGGGCAGTGATGGGGAGGGGCCCAGCCAAGGTCGCAATGGGGGCAGTGCTGGGGAGGCCCAGCCAAGGGGTCGCAATGGGGCAGTGCTGGGGAGGCCCAGCCAAGGGGTTGCAATGGTGGGGGGGGCAGTGATGGGGAAGGGGCCCTGCTCCAGAGCCTGAGGGCGCCTGGCCCCGGCCGGAGCAAGTGTCTGCCCCGCGGCCTCCCTGCCCCACAGCCGGGCCGGGCCGGGGGCAAAGTGCCGGGGGGCGCCCTGGCCACTGGCCTGAGTGACCCTGACGAGATTGGGGTGCAGGCCCCGGGCCCAGCCGCGCCAGAGTTACCAGGACTCTGTCCCAGGGCGGGGGGCAGGGGAGCCCTCAAGGGCGGGTGGGCTCTGGCCTAGGGTTGCCAGATGGTTTCAACAAAAATACCAGACATACTTGACATTACGTCACAATCAACATTGCATCTGAGTTAGAAAATACCGGACAGTTCTATTTTCTCACTTTGTTTCCCAGGCAGAAAGCTCAAATACTGGTCTGTCCGGTTCAAAACCGGACACCTGGCAACCCTACTCTGGGCAACAGGAGCGGGATGCAGATGCTCTCGCCAGCCAGTGCACCGGGGTGGTGTCTGGCCCGGCCTGCCAACTCTCCACAACTGCCCTGGAGTCTCAGGAATTAAACATTCATCTTTCATTACAGACTGTGCCATGTGATGAAACCTCTCGAAATAGGTCCCATCAAAACTGGCAACCCTGGGTATAGGCCAGGACAGCTCCCCATGCTAGAGGAGCCGTTTCCCTGCTTACATCTAGAAAAGAGTTTCCTTAACCTCCTCGCTGCTGTAAGGGCAAGGGAGCCGGCAGCCACAAGCAACGAGCTCCTGTGACCCTCAGACTCAGCTCCATAGGTCGCAGGTAGGGGAAGGAGCCTGTGCAGGAGGCCAGCATCTCTACTGCCTTGCCCCTGAATGCTGCAAGGCACTAGCAGGGACCCAGCCAGTGCTGTGGAATCGAATCCGGGGCCTGGCCTTCTGCACAGCCCCCTGCAGGCCACAGACACTGTCTGGAACAGCTGGAGAAAGCATCTGCTTCCAGGACCAGACTGCCCCACACAGAGCCCCTGAATGTGAGCGGAGTAGGGAGCCTCAGCAGGATGGTAGCAGGGATATGAGCTGGGAGGAGCAGAAGGCTGGCCATGCTGGAGATAAGCACATTCAATGCCATTTCATGGAAGCACAAGGAGCAGGTGCCAGGAGTGGGCCCCAATTGCACTCCAGAAACAAGTGGGGGAGCTCTCGCTCTGAACCCTCAGCTCCTACTCTGACATGGCCTTGGGGAGGCAACAGCATTTTATCCGCTGCCATTTCAATTTCAGCTCTAGAGTCCCTGAGGCAACCGTGTTCCCAGCAGCTGCAAGAACCTGGGGCAAAGAGGCTTCTGCGTCCAGCACCAGTGTAAAACTGCAAAATTCAGGAGTCATGTCTATTTCTCAGCAGCTCAGGTTTTTCTGTATCAGCAGCTTTTGCTCTGCGTGACAAGGGCCCGGCAGTGGTAAGTCACTGGGAACCTGAGAGATGCGCTGAGTCATCATAGCCATTTGCCTTCTCATTACAGGTTTCACCTCTCTAACTTAGGACACTCTGGTCCAGCAACATCCCTGGTCCAGCTGACGGCTGGGAGCCCTGAGAGCTGGCAGGGCAACAGGCTGCTGGTGAGGCCAGGAGTCTAGCGTGTGGCAGCAGGGCTGCCCAGTGGAGGGGAAGGGGGTAGCAGCAGGAGGCCCGACCAAGGTTGGTGGGGGCTGGTGGCGGGAAGGGGGTGGGGGCAGAAATTATCTCTTCCAGCCCGCCAAAATTCCTCATCTGGGATTGGTCAGGTCCCAATGGCGCTGGACCAGGGAGGGCCAACCTGTATTAGCTTCAGAACAAATGTAACCTCTGAACCACTACCCTGGTCACATCCTGTTGGCAGATGCGGATGCTGGGGGTGTGAGCTTTCCAGCATGTGCAGATGGTCTGTTTGTCTTTGCCATGTCCACAGCAGAAGGGAAGGCTTCAAGGGGCCCCTGACCTGGATAAAGACTACTAAGAGTCTGGTCCTGGTTCCAGTCAAGTTGACTGCAGTGTGAGCAGGAGGTGGGCATGGGCAGAGGAGAGCGAAGGCTAGGTTAGCATGTGTCACACAGCAGAACAGTGAGGTGCTTGTTAGATTTGGGAGGAGACAGAAGGATTTTGTCTCCCCTCTAGTCCTGCTCATTTCACAGAGAACAAGATCTCTCCCTAAATTATGGAGACCCAGTCTCTCCCAGAGGCACCATTTCAAATGTGGGGTGGGGGGTGACCTGTGCATGTTATAATGGGGGGGAAGCACGAGTGGGGGCCAGACTGAAGACAAGCCATGCAGCAAATTGGGAGAGACTGACCCCATACACCCTCCCCACATCACCTCTTTCCAGGGGCTACTAAGATACTGGAAAACACTAGTTTTTTTGGCAGATAGCTTAAAATTAACTGACAGGAACACTGTATCTAATTTCTATATAAAAGAAAGAACATTAAATATTAGACCCACTCAGCTCTAATACTAATATAGTTGACATCTTGTGGCAAGTCACTCAAGGGACACTGGTTAGCCTTACAATTTTCATGTATACAGTAATTACTTGTTTAACACGTGCCCACTTAACACGTTTTTTGCGATAGCACGATTTTTTTTTTTAGGGAATGTTTTTTGAATAGCACGACCGTCTCCGAAATAACACGGTTTCCCCAGCCGGCCTGTTGCTGGCGGCTGTGCGGGGCTTCCCCCACCTCCCTGCAAAGTAGCGGAGGGTTTGCCGCTCGCTGCACCGTTCCCCGCCGACCCCCCCCCCACCGGACGCAGTGCGGGTCCCGGCAGACCTGTCACGGGGCATACTCCCATCCCAATCCCCCTTCCCTCTCCTCCCCTTCCCCTTCCCAGAGCCAAACACCTCCCCCTCGCTGCTGTAACCCAGTCCCCTTTCTCCCCCACCCTTATGTCCCGGGCCCCAGGCAACTGCCTGTGCTCAGAGGCCAGCTGCTAGCAAGTGCAGGCTGGAGCCGCGAGTGCACATGCGCTTGAAACGCAACCCCCACCTTTTCCATTACTTTCAATGGGAAAATTGACCCCGCATAACACGTTTTCTCTTAGCACAATCATTTTCTGAAGCGTAGCTACTGTGTTAAGTGAGGAATTACTGTATTCTTACTTTGTTACTAACTCTGCATAGAGAGAGAGAGACTGTCAGGACTCCAGGCTCTGTCTCAGCTCTGGAAGGGAAGCAGGGTCTAGTGGGTTACAGCAGGGGGCAGATACATTTGGATTCTATATAAGATCATCAGAACAGCCAGACTGGGTCAGACCAAAGGTCCAGCTAGCCCAGTGTCCTGTGTTCCCACAGTGGCCATTGCCAGGTGCTTCAGAAGGCATGAAAAGAAGAGGCAATCATCAAATGATCCACCCCTTGTTGCCCATTCACAGCTTCTGGCACAGAGAAGCTAGAGACACCATCCCTGCCCATTCTGCCTAGTAGCCATTGATGGACCTGTCCTCCTTGAACTTATTTTGTTCTTATTAGCATCCTATTATAGTTTGGGTCTTTCCACTATCTCCCGGGAAAAAGTTCCACAAGTTGATCGTGAAGAAATAATGTGTTTTGTTTGTTTTATATCTGCTGCCTATAAATGTCATTGGGTGAACTTCTTGTATTATAATTAGTGAAGGAATAAATAACATTTCCTTATTCTAGTTTTCCATACCACTCATGATTTTCTAGACCACTAACATATCTCCCACCCTTTACTCATGTCTTTTACTAGCTGAAAAGTCCCAGTATTGTTAAGCTTTCCTCATCTAGAAACTGTTTCTTACCCGTACTTATTTCTGTTGCCCTTTCTGTACCTTTCCCAAAGCTAATATATCTTTTCAGCTGGGGTGATCAGATCAGTATACTATGACTTTATATAGAAGCAATATTATATTTTGTATCTTATTATCATTTCTTTTCCTAATGATTCCCAATATTCTGTTAGCTTTTTAGACCATCACTGCACATGAGCAGATGTTTTCAGAGAACTATCCACAAAGATTCCAAGATCTCTTTCTTTAGTGGTAACAGCTACTTTAGATTCCATCATTTTTGTATTATCAGCACTAAATTCCATCTGCCTTTGTGTTGCTCAGTCACCCAGTTTTGTGAGATTCCCTTTGTAACTCTTTGCCATCAGCTTTGGAGTTCACTATTTTGACTAATTTTATATCATTGCAAATTTTGCCACCTTACTGTTTACGACTTTTTCAAGAACATTTATGAGAAGTTTATCAGCAATGGTCCAAATGCAGATCTTTTTTCCCCTCTTTTAGGTGGAGTAGCAGGCAATGTTTTCATGATGATCTAAAGCTCCTTAAATTACTTGAATAACAAAACCTTTTGTTGCCTTACTCATCCTGCCTCCTCCAAAGGGAAAGCTGGGAGCAACACAAACTCCATTACAGTTAAGAACTGCATCTGGAGCTAAGGCATGCACTTTAAGCAGACCTCAAATATGAAATCCAGAGGTTCAAACTTGCAGGGTCAACTGAACTCTCTAGCCCCCCCATAAATGATGCCTTTGGTCTCCCATGGCCTCAGCTGTAGGAACAAGGAGGTAAGGATCAAGTAGAAACTTTACAAAACACCAGCTGTAAAGGAAACGTTTACTAATAAATAGCACCTTTAGCCAGACACACAGAACACATGGAAACCAATTCTACTTGTGGTCCAGGCTGGTTCCTGGAATGTATTGCTGAGAAATGGCCACTTCTTGGATTGTTAACATTCTGCATCGACCCATGGTCATTTGTCTACTGGCTATTTCTAGTGATAATGTATCTGTTTCAGACTCTAGCAGCCACATAAGGAAGGGCCACGAATATTCATGTTTCTCTTCTGCTCTGTGAGCTAACGTAAAAGCAGATAATCAGTTCTCCAGTCCCCAGATTCTTCTCCCTGCCAATCAATATTAGTTAGCATTTGTGCAGAATTGTTTCGGTGGCAACTGTTCTAAATAGGACTGTCAAGCAATTAAAAATTAATCATGATTAATTGCTCAATAAAACAACAACAGAAAACCCTTGAAGTATTTGACAATGTAGAAAAACATTGCTAAACATTTACTAAATGTCAATTGGTATTTTAGTGTTTAACAGTGATTAAAACAGTGATTATTTGCAATTAGTTTCCTTAGTTAATTGCATGCATTAAATAGGATTAATTGACAGCCCCAATTCAAAATTGTTCTGTTTGCAATAGAGCGAGCAGTATCTGTATCACTTTGGAATAAGCAGTCCCAGTTACACATACAAATTCTGCTTTGACTGGACAAGCTTGCCATAAAGTGGTACCTAAGGGTATGTCTACACTACAACGTTATTTCGAAATAGTTAATTCGAAATAGCTTATTTCTAAATGACACGTCTACACAAAGTGCATTTCGAAATAGCGTTTTGCTATTTTGAAATAGTGCGTCCACACTGAGTGGACGCTGAATTGCATTTAAGGCTGGCCAGAACCAGGTCCAGTAGGGCATCAGGTCAAGTTTTATTTTGTGTGGCTGCTGCCTGAGGCTATTTGAGACCTGTGCTTAAAGGAACCCTCCCCCCCCTCCCCCCCAGACAGCTGGTTCTCAGGTTTCCCTGCTTGCTTGCCTACCTCAATGAGGGACAGCAAAGCATTTTGTCTCTGTGTGCTCTGATTGCCCTCACTCAGGACACCACAGCACTCTGCAACATGGAGCTGCCCCTGGGCACTCTGGTGCTTCTCTTGGAGGCGTTGCTGCGAGCCTGGCTGCACTTTCTGCAGGCTGCCATCCGGGAGGTCCATCGGGGGGCTGTCAGTATCCAGGAGGCCCTGCGGGAGAGCTTCCACCCTGAGGAGCACTAACAGTCTCCCTGGTCTGCCCCACTGGGGGCTTGTGCCTCATTCCTCCCTCACGTCCTTCCACTTACACGCCCCTCCCAGCCCCCCTTCCTGATGTAAAATGAAATACAAATGTTTTCATAAACACGAACTGTCTTTATTTAACAAAACTGGGGAGGGGAATTAAACTCTGGTGAGACTGGGGAAAGGAGGAGGGAGAAGGTAGGAGAGAGAGTGGGAGAGGGGAGGGGGAAACCTGGGAGGAGAGAACTGGAAAGGGGAAGAAAGGGGAGGGGAAGCTCAGGGCTCGGGGGTGGGGGTCTCGCTGGACCAACTTGATTTTCATGCAAACCTGCTCCTGGGTTCACATGTGGCCTTTGGCAGCCAGGCTGGCAGCTATCCTGCCATAGATGGTTGCATTCCTCCGTCTAGTGCGGAGATCATGGACATTGGGGGGCATCCCCCCCAAACCTGAATAAGGTCCATGATCTCTGCCCTGGACCAGGAAGGTGCCTTCCTTCTTCGGGCCCTGGCAGGCTCCTGGGAGCTGGCAGACTGCTCCTGGGGAGCGGTGGAGGGCTGGCTGTCAGTGGCTTGCTGGCTCATGTTTTGGGGCCATTGGGTCAGGGGCAGTGACTGCTGGCTCTGGGCTGGCAGGTTTGGAGCTGGCACAGGCACTGTGGCCAGAGTCAACCCCTTTAAGGGCTCCGGGGAGGGAGAGGAGTGTTCTTGGTTGAGGCTGGAGTGGCCACCAGGGCACCCTGGGAAGGCTGGAGGCCCCCTATTTCGAAATAAGTGTCTACACAGCACTTATTTTGAAATAGCTATTTCGAATTTGGCGTTATTCCTCGTAGAATGAGGTTTACCAAATTCGAAATAAGCACTCTGCTATTTAGAATTTATTTTGAAATAGCGGTTTGGCTATTGTAGATGCTGGTAAAGTTATTTCAAAATAAGAGCTGTTATTTCGAAATAACTTTGCTGTGTAGACATACCCTAAGATAACTGTGTTGGAAACAGCTCACTCCTATCTTGGAGGTTGCGCAGCCCTTAGGTGGAGCCTAGAATCTACATTAACAACTGCAGTAAATGACTTCCATGAAAAAGCTCTATCGAGAAACCTAATCTGGCATTTTCCTGTGACCATCTGCAGAGAGCTGCATTTGGCAACAGGGTCTGAGCTGGGTTAGGGGAGGAAGAGCTGGGATCCTCCAAGACAGCAGCTTTTGCTAATGGAGTCTATCCACTGGCCAACCCTAATAAAGTCACCGAACTCATGGCCTATTCAGTGTTATTAGGTAATTATTTTTATGCATATTCACACATCATGCACTAGAGCTAAGCTGGACTCCATTAGGAGCCCTAAGCGGAATGTCCCTCTCGTTGGCGGGGGGCTCGAAGGACTTGTATATGCGTCACTAATCATTTCTGTGAGCCTCTCCCGAGCACCACAATTGCCCTGCAGATCACTCACTGGCGTGGTGGGCTGATTGCAACTGCAACGTAACTTGCGGCTAGGGATTTTCAAAAGCGTGGGGTTTTTTTGTAAATGTGTAACTGCTGAATTTTTCAGCAGTTACATGTTTACAGGTGGAGGAGGAGAGGCGGCTCCATGGGAGCCGATATGTACCTCCTCACCCTGCTCTGCTACCTCTGATACAGAAGCAGCAGTGCGCAGGGGGAGGGCGGTGGAAGGGCAGGCGGCTCTGCAGGAGCTGGTCCTCATGGGGAGCTGGCTTAAAAGCTGGCTCTCTGCAAGCACTGGCTCCCACCTGCCCCGTCTCCCCCACTGCTGCCTCTGTTACAAAGGCACTAGGATGTGGGGAAAGCTTTGCGTGTAACTGTGAAGGTTATGTGTATACACTATCACATTCCTACTTGCAGTAGGACTTGAAATCCCAGAAATGAGGGATGCTCTGGCCCAAGGCAAGTCCCTGGGGGGGAGGGGACCTACACTAAACAGTAAACTGACTAACAATAGAAACGATTTACAGGGAAAACAAAGTCTCAGAGAGGTAGCCATGTTAGTTTGTATCTGCAAAACCAATGGAGACCTGTGGCACTTTAAAGACTAACAGATTTATTAGGCCATAAACTTTTGTGGGTAAAATCCACTTCAGCAGATGAGTGGGAGTAGAAATTAGGTTAATCAAGTCAGGGTGGAAATGGCTCATTCACAGCCGTTGATGTGGAAATGTGGATCTCAAGAGAGCGAAAACTACCTTTGTAGAGCGTTAACCAAAAAAGATCTTTATTCAACCCTAAATGGACATGGAAATGTGCAGCAGCTAACCGCTGAGATGAGCAAATCCCAAGCACCGTCACTGGCAGCAAGAAGTAACTGAAGGTGGAGGGTTACAACTCCCCTATATAGTGCGCCAGACGGCACCTGACCAGGCTCTCCTGTGGGTACTCTCCTGTGGGAAAATCTTCTGGCACTGGTGCGTGTGGTGATCCCGCACACCTTTGTTGAATGGACATGAGCAGTCACTCAAAAAAGATGATGTTTTAGTGATTTGGCTTGTCTGAGTTGTTCTGGATCCACCAATGGGAGAAACCAAGGTTGTGGGGAACTCCCACAGCCGGTGTCTCAGCACAGGGAGGGTAAAGAAATGGACATTGATCTGGCTTGCACTTTTGTTTGGTGTCTGAGAAACTTGGGTTTATAGCCTCATAGATATGTCAGGCTGGAAGGGCCTCACAGTGTCATTAAGCCCAGCTCCCTGTACTGGGGCAGGACCAAATAAACCCAGATAGTCCCTGCCAGCTGTTTGTCCAAACTGTTCTCCAGCGATGGGGTTTCTACAACCTTTCTTGGAAGCCTGTTCCAGGACCTAATGATGCTTAGAATTACAAAGCTTTTCCTAATATCTAACACACATCTCCCCTTGGTGCACAATAGACTTCTGATCCTGATCCTTCCTTCAGTGGATACAGAGAACAACTGATCACCAACCTCTTGCTAATAGCACTTAACATATTTGTACACTGTTGAAAGCCCCCCCCCCCCAATCTTTTCTCAAGGCTAAACACGCTGAGTTTTTTTAACCTTTCCCATCAGTCTGGTTTCCTAAATCTTTCATCATTTTTGTTGCCTTCTCTGGATGCTCCAATCTGTCCACCTCATTCCTGAAGTGTGATGCCCAGAACTGGACACCGTACTCCAGCTGAGGCTTCCCCCTTTATCCCCACACAAAAAAACAAGAGACTCCCCATCAGGGTTTGGCTGCTGCCATCTGCAACAGCAGACATAATGGGCACACCACAACAGACTTTGCAATTTACAAAGAGCACTCCCTAGCTGCTCACATCATTGGCTTTTTTGAGACCTACCTTCAACTTTCACCTGTGGCATCTTTGCTACAAGCTGCCGAAGCCCCAAGTAACTCACTGCGTTGAGGGAGTGCAGGCGGCTGAGTGAAGCTGCTAAACAGACTAATACAAATGTCACTGCTGTATGTTCCTCTGTAACCAGAGTCTCTACTCTAAAAGGAGAGGAGAGATCAGCTATGGGACTATTTAAAAGTTGCAGCCAAGAGCAGTCTCAGTGAGGCTTAAGGCCAGCATTAACTCTGTTGACCCTGAAGTAGCAGAAGGCTAATGCAGAGTTTCACAGGGATGCGTCCCAGAATCATTCATCATGCAAATGCTGACATTAGTCCCTGATACTATGGGACTTAGCAAACTGTGGAATTAAAGAGCTGCTCCTGCACACAGTATACTGACAAAATCACTCTCTGCTCTGGACTCAGCAGGGTGGGGAATTGGGCTGTGGGGGCACCAGGAGGAGCAGAGAGCACTTGGTCTGTAACAGGCCCAGCTATTGGCTTTGTTTAGATTTCTTGGGGAAGAAGTTAAAAGAAACTGAGTTCAGACTAGTGCAGCTCAAGCAAAACACCCAGGGCTAAGCTTGTCATAGTTGCAGCTTGTGACTGTAACACAGGAAACAGACTGACCAGCTTTCCTCGGAGACAAACGTGTTTATTATTTTCATTACAGTGGCCTTTAGAGACCTCCGCTGAGTTCAGGGACCCCACATGCAGACACCAAGTGACACTCCCCCAAAGAGCTTACAGTCTAACCAGCCGGGTGGGCTACAGGGAGTATTATCCCCTTCAGGGACAGGGAGAACAAAGGCCCCACAGTCCAGCACCTTCACAAGATCATTTCCAAGTCACTTGATGAACCTTTCAGAAATGTGGCTCATTTAGGTTCTGTGGGTGCCACTGATTCTTGTGTTAATGCTCAGCTGGGTTAGCAGCAACATATTCTCAGTGGCTTTGGGGCCGTATCACGGATTTTACATTCACCAGTCATCTGCCCTGGCGGAACCTGGGGCCCTGCTCTGTGTCAGTCTCATGGCACTTAGGAGAATGGTGGGAGACTCCATGCCATGTTATGATTGTTATTGCTACGACCCTAGCATGTGGGAGCCTTCCTTGTAGACCACACCCCATTGGCACTCAAGAGATTTCTATGCTCTGGCCTGGGCTTTATGATCCTGGTCTATGCTGTTCATCCAACATTGAAGACTGCTGACTAGAGCCAGCGTTGCACTGCTTCCTTCTAGCCCTGCTTTCATTAACCTTGAGAGAGAATAAAGCTGACACTTGATTCTAGGAACCTACCCCCACATCATTGCGTGGCTGAGTCTCTGATGTAAGCACTGTAAAACCAATGGCTCCTAACATTATTTAGCCTAGACCGGGGTGGGCAAAAGGGCCTCTGCCAAGTGGGTGGATCGGGCCTGCAGATCCGGCCTGGGGGCGGGGGAGTGCCCGAAGTCTTCTCCGCTCTGCCTCCTGCCCTGCAAGCAGTGCACGGCCCTTCAAAGCACCGCACACTGCTTGCAGAGCAGGGGCAGGGCGAAGGAAGCTTCACACACTCCCCAACCCCCAGGCCCTAATTGGCCTGGGGGCACAGGAGTGCAGGAAGCCTCCTCCCGCTGTGCGAGGAGCACATGGTGCTTTGAAGCGCCGCGTGCTGCTTGCAGGGCAGGGGGCAGAGTCGAGGAGGCTTCATGCGCTCCCCTGCCCCAAGGACGATCAGGGTCTGGGGCCGGGGGAGCTGCAGGAAGCTTCCTTCGCCCTGCCCCGGCCCTGCGAGGAGCCCGCGACACTTCAAAGTGCCATGGACTCTTCGCAGGGCGGGAGAAGGCTTCCCGTGCTCCTGCGCCCCCAAACCCTGATTGGCCTGTGGTTGGGGGAGCGTGCCACGCCTCTTCCAGGGCATGGGTGCCTAGTGGGAAGGGGGGCAAAGGGGCTCCCCCATCCCAAGACCAATCATGGTCTGGGGTAGCCCCACCCCTTCCAGGGTGGCCCCTGGGGCAAAAATTATTGCCCACCCCTGCCCTAGACCAACAATATTTGCTTGTAATCACTTTGGGTTGGATGCTAAGGCCAGAAGATTCACATCAGAAATAACAGAATGACCATCAAAGCTCAGATTTCTTATACTAGCATCTCTTGCTTCTCTCACTTACTTAAACTGAAGAGTCAATTCCACTAAGCTTCATTGATAAGGTCCTTCGCAGAAACATTAGCAGCGATGTGCCACGATACAATATTCAGAATTAAGTCCTCATTAAACTAACACACTGAACATCAGTGTGTGATCTTTGGTCCAGCTGTGAACTTTTTCCAGCCTTTGGGATGCATCACTGTTGAACCATTTACTCTCACTATTGAGATCTGCCTTGCCAGGCACAGGCCAGCACTAAATTCCTACTAGGGTTGCTTGCTCCTGGCTGCTCCTCTGCACAGGCTTTACAAGGGAGGAGACTGGAACATGGTTAGACTAAGGCAGACCTCAGCTTTTAGCAACATCCTTCTCCCTGCTTGCTGCCTTCACATGCACCTGTTACCAAAAGTGGAGTCTGAATCTTGGCTGAGTTTTACCAGGCAAGCCAAAAGGCAGCCTGTCAGAGAAATGTTACGTTCCTCAGTTTCATACACATCTCAGTTTGTGAATGATGGGATGAAATTCACACTGTAGGCGCTCACCAGCATACTGGGCCAGTTATTAACACTAGCTTACATGGGGAGTTCCTCTCAGCCATTCACTCCTTAGCTGTGGGCTCAGCTAAATGTTCAGGTAAATGGCTTTGCATCTCACCCCACAATATTAGCCAGTTAGATCCCAGGAGGTCAGGAGGACAGACCAGAGTCCTGCTAGAGTAAAAAATTCCCTATAGCACCAGAAACAAAATGCTGCTCTTCTACAGTAAACTTCACCTAATCCTTCATCATGGGGCTCTCAGCGGCTTAGGAGTTTAATTTACAGCCACAGCAGTTCTTGCTGCTTGACTATTGAATCATCTCTACTCCACTGCAGCTCTCAGCTCCAAATTTTACAATAGTTGCCCCAAGGGGAGCTGGGACCTGCTGGGTGAGTGTCACATACTCAGGCAAGTTCTGTTGTGCCTGTTTGGAGGGAAGAGGAAAATAGGGACAAGTGAAAGGCCTCATCTGACACTTGTTGAGGGAGGGTATCAGATAACCATGCAGCTGAGCTCGGCTTCGAGTGACCTTGAAGGCTGCAGGGCTGGCTGGAATTAGCAGCAAAAACAGGCAGAAGTGCATTGCTCAGAAAGAGCTAGAAACCAGCCCACTCCTTACATGCAAGGAGCCCCCCGTAGGCTGGATTTCAGTCTGGTGTGAGATAAAGGGTTGCACCCTGCACTTGATCCCCTTTGAGAGGGGCTACTTCCTCCACCTCTGTCTGCCCAGCCTCCCTTGACTTCAACACTGTGCTAAGGTACAGCTTCCACAGGAAGTGCACTGAACAGTGTGTGTGTGGTGGGAGAGCAGAAGACTCCAATCCTCCTACTACACTCACAAATGAGTTTCCTGACGACAGAAAAGCAAATGTTTTAAGAACATAACGATGGCCACATTGGGTTGGACCAAAGGTCCATCTGACCCAGGATCCTGTCTTCTGACAGCAGCCAGTGCTAGGTGTCCCAGAGGGAATGAACTGAGCAGATTACCATCAAGGGATCACCCTCCATTGCCCATTCCCAGCGTCTGGCAGAGAATAGCCTTCTACATTACCAGAGAAGTTTGGGGGTGCATTTACACCGGGAGCTCCTCAGAGTGGATGTACACAACTGAGAACTGTCAACTTTTAAACAATGGCCTAAGTCTCTTTGGAAATGGAGCAGCTGGTAACAGCACTCATGCAGCTGTACAAATATGGCATAAACGTACAAGCAGAGGGGTCAGGTTGTCACACCTGCCTGTGGGTTCAGTGTTCCATACTAGTTGGTTTCCTGCATAGAGGGAACCAGGGCGGCTCTAGACTAGCTGTCAGCAACTGGCGCCCTAGGCGAACCATGCAATTGGCACCCCCACCTCCAAACCCCTCAATGATATTGCACAACCATTTGGCACCCCATTTAACTTGGCGCCCTAGGCGACCGCCTAGTTCGCCTATATGGATGGGCCGCCCCTGGAGGGAACATGCTTGGATGCTGAAGCTACAAACATTCAAATTGGAACAGTTTTTTTTTTTTTTAAACAGCAAGGACAATTAGCTCTGGAAAAGCTTCCCAAAGCAAGTGGGAAATTCCTTACCCATAGGACTCTTTAAAACCAGGCTGAATGATTTCCCACCAGATACACTAATTAAACCACAAGTTATTGGATTTGATGGTGTCACTTATGTAGCACACAATCAATTCTCTTCACTGCTAGATTCACTGGGTGAAATGCTTCATCTAGCCCTGCAATACACAGAAGTCAGGCCATATCATAATTGTTCTTTTCAAATATTAAAATCTATTAAGGGGGATTTCTCCAACATGAATGTTCTTTTTACTCATGACTATTTCACAGTGTGAAGCACTCTGACTACTTACTCCACAGTAGTGATCTTTTCTAATATGGAAGGAAGAGTCTGGATTTTATGTTCGCCACCAAATTGCAACTACATGATGAGCAAAAAGAAACATGTGGGTGCCGTGGCCCTAAAAGAGCTCCTGTAATCCACTGCATAGAGAAAAAAAATCTGACACCACAGAATTTATTAACGCAAGACTGAAAAATTGCAAACGCTAGCATAGAACATGAAGATACAATTTTCCCCATTACAACTGATTTTGCATCAGCAACACCCATCCACAGAAAATTAACAGGAGGTATGCAAATACGTTTTCAAACTTTAGGTGGTGTCCTGCTTTAGGATAGCAGCCACCAAGAATTGCATTATACACATCACTATGTAGATCAGAACTAGAGGAACAAATGCAAGAGGCACAGGAGGCCTCATCCAAAGCTGTGGTGACTTCCACGGACATCTGCTGGCTCTGGCTCCTGCCCATGGTCCCTTGTAGGGGTTTCAGGCCCCTGTGCAGGTCACAGATGTGTGTGTGGCTACTGCAGATGCTGACAATTCTTGCAGAGAAAGGATGGCCAGCATTGTCCAATAAGCATGCTGTGGTAAGGGAGGTATCTGTCCCGTTAATGATCCCCAAAAATATAAACAGAGTTTAGATTTATTTTAAAAATAATTGTACAGTATACAGAAAATTGTAGACTATTTA
This sequence comes from Rafetus swinhoei, assembly GCA_019425775.1. Classification (NCBI taxonomy): domain Eukaryota; kingdom Metazoa; phylum Chordata; order Testudines; family Trionychidae; genus Rafetus; species Rafetus swinhoei. The sequence goes on along the minus strand of JAFJHL010000175.1, from coordinate 837,075 downwards.
AAACAATTAACTTTCCAATGGAACGAAGTAGCCATTTGACCCAGGATACAGACCCTCCCAACAGGTCCCATCCATCCGGCAGATTGCACATTACCATTCTCATCTGGGTTTGGCAGTCCAAAGGCATGTTGAATGTCATGTGAATACAACTGAGGCTATGTCTACATAACCTAATGTTGCCAACAAAACTTAACACAAAAATAGCCAGAGGGTGTTCACACTTGCTCCCTCTGTCCACAGGTCGTGTCCACACTGGGTTCGTGTCCATCATTGGCAGTGTGAGCAGTGCACTGTGGGTATGTATCTCCCAGTGCTGTGTTGTGGGAAGGCAGAGCCGATCCCTGCGCATCTTGGGATTCCCTCAGAGTCTCCCACAGCCTTTTCAGCTGCTGGGAGCAGCATCGTGAGTAGCTTTGTGAGCTCTCTGAGCTGAGGAGTGTCAAAGCAGCACAGCAGCCTGTCCCCTCCCTCCGTAGCAGCAGCCTGCCTGCGGCTGTGTTCTTAGTGCAGGGCAGAACAGGAGCATTCCAATGATTTGCCCTTCGTTTGTTCCACAAAGGGAGCAGCTCACGCAGCTGTCAGACACTTCCCAGAGCTTGGAAAGGGGAGGGGCGCCTGCCTGCAGGGCAGCAGAGATCAAAGCGGAGTGGACACAGCAGGGCAGGCACTGTGGGATACTGGCAGAAGCCAGTTCTGTCCACAAAACAGAGTCCACACTGGCTCTGTCAACAACGAAGGCAAGGGAAAAGAAAAAGTCTGAGGCTGTCTACACTACAGGGTTTTTGCGTAAAAACCTGTGGAGCGTCCACACCTCAAGCACGTTTTTGTGCAAGTAAATCAAAAGAACAGGGGTTTTTGCAGTGTAGGTAGTCCTTTTTCTACGAGGAATAACTCCTTTTTGCACAAGAGTTCTTGCGCAAAAAAGTGTGTGGGGATGGGCAACAGGGTTTTTGCACAAAAAGAGCCAATCGAAAAAAGCACAGGTGCTCTGGTGGTTATTCTATGAATAGCAATCAGCGCTTTCTTTCAAGAGAGCATCCATGCCGTCTGGGATGCGCTTTTGCAGTGTGGACATAGCCTCAGAGAGGTGGAAGAGTTTCTCCTGACTGAAGTCCCATTGCAGTGTGTATGCTCTGCCTGTTTTGTTGCCAAAAGGCAGGTTATGGCGACAGAACTTTGTAGTGTGGACAAAGCATCAAAGAGCCCAGAAATTAATTGAAAACAAATCTATCCCTCTGTAAATATCTGAATTCTGTTACAAAAAAGGTAGAATGAGCAGTGAGAATAAAATGCATTGAACTCTGTGAAACATTAGCAGACTGAGGATGTTAAAGCAATATTATGGCCAGTCACCATTTTCTATCTGGTTAAATGGATACAATGGCCATCAGGAGATCAATATTTTCCTGTTACCATCACCTGAGATTATTAACCAATGGTTACCTTAAAATCTCTGTCGTCTCATTTATGCTGTTTGGGTCTTTGTTTCTCTCATCTGGGACAGTGAAAGTAGCTAGGCAAGTTTCACTTGTGGGACACTGCACTACCCAACAGGGGACATTGACATTTCATATTTTTTTTAAAAGAAAACATGAAAATATTGTGTGTGTTTATAGCCCCTTCACTTCCCAGCTAGCCTTACAAAATTCCTGAGCCTGAGTCCCAGCCCTGCTAGACAGAATTCCTCTAGGTATCTGATGACACCCCCTAGAAGATTTGGTCCAAGCTATGCATATGCCAACCTAATGTAAAATATGTTGTACAAAATAACCAATAAGCTTTTATATCTTGAAAAAGTTTCAGCAGACAAAAGCATTAACCCAGCAAGATGTGTGCTGTGCTACTTCCATGCTGTGTTTAGATTTTCTCTCCTTTCCCAAGTCAGCCCAGAACCAGTACCATCATTCTTTACAGCAGTGATATGGCTGTGGTGACCAGAGGGTTAAACTGCTTTAATCATAGACAGAGTCTACGAGCATCAAACCTTGGGGGCATCCTGAGGAACTCCCCACTGAATCCAAGGATCCTAGAGGGAAATCCACATTATACAACTCTTGTCCAGTCTCCCTAACATCAAGATTTGGTATTTCCCAAGAGGAAGGGTTCTGCTTGGGGAAGGGGACTACAGAAAAAGTAGAGTTTGCCAGCTGAAACATTAACTCCAGAGTTTCCCAGAAGCTGGAGTCAGAGCTAGTGTGTTTTAACAACAAACAGCATGTGATACGCTGTTTTAACACAGCAAATGCTTCTCAGATGCACTTTCAGCTAGTTACCATGCTGCAGACCCTGCCAGATAGGATATTTGATCTTGATAGGCTCAAACTCCTGACCTTTAAACTTCAAATACAAGCTGTAAAGGAGCAAAATTTCTCAGTAGTATCATGCAAGTGTGCTTTGACGGCATGCCTTCTGGAGAGATCCTATACACACTTCACTAGGTGTTCCTTTTCCCCACAGGCAGGCAGAAAAGCTTGCACATTTCCAGGTAATCTACACAATGTGCAGAGACCTGAGTAACAGCATCTTAGCAGCCACAGATACCCGCCTCTCCTGCACAGGGCATCCTCAGGCCATGATTCTTCTTACTTTTAATAGCCTGAAGGCAAGACACAAGACCCAAAGTCCTTACAATGGGGCCACCTCAGAACACACTCATGGCTGATTAGAGAAAGCAGACACCACATTATGCCAGACTCTCAATTCTGGTGCATCCTACCTCTCCCCTCCCAGGGGACATTTAAACAAACCCCCAACACAAGGTTTCTGAAGAGCTTTTGCAAATCAAGAATGAAATTTTATCACATAAGAAAATGTAGACGCTTCCAGTTCTTTACAGACAACACAGTACACCTTGCTTTACTACCAAGGGCTTTCTTGGACTCGTCCCAGTAAGAGACCTGAGTGTGACTTTAAACAATGGAGACAAGAAGCCACAAGATGAAAGGGCTCCTAGTTAAGAATCCAACACACAGATCCCAAGAAGCACCCTCCATGATGCCGCCAACCCTTGTGCATGGGTGCATCATTGGAAGTTCAAGTTTTACATACAGAGTTGACTCTGAAATAAGGTGTTAGTTTCACATCAGCCAAAAGGGAAGTAACGTTAGGTATACAAGTGATGATTTGCGGGGTACCGTATATAGTAGAGTAGCCTTCCCCTATGGATTTGAGGCGGCAGCATGTAGCTGATAACTGAGGTATCATTAAAGGGCTAACTTTACCTCTCAACTGTAGCTGGAGGAGGAAATCTATGATTCTGTTACCAGCCGCTATCTATGTAGAGTTCATGTAAGGGCTCTGAGCTCCCTCAGTCAGTTATACACCACCTGTGTGCTACCAACTGCTCTTCCTAGAGCAACCAGACAATCAGGAACTGCGCTTTGCTTTGGAATCACTGGCACAGGCAGTGATACTTAGTGCAGCGTTAGACCAACTAGTTCTACTAGCGCCCAGATCTCTATCTTGAGACAGCTTTTTGAGAAGGTGTCTGAACTGAATAAGCCCTGAACAACACTTTTCAGAGACTTCTGTCAGGCCTTCGATTCCAGGCCCCCTGCAAGTGTCCAGGATCTGACTGAGCATCCCTAAGAAAACAGTGTCATTGATGGAGGAATTCTACCATGGAACGGAAAGCTGTACTCGAGTCAATGGCAGATACATGGCTCTGTTTCCTAGTCCCACAGTAGTTTAGCAAAGTTGCATTCGGTCATGACTGTTGTTCAGGATTGGCACTGACTGGTTGATGGATTAGCTTTAGGAGGCAGCTGTGGGTAAGGTTGATCTGAACCCCACTGCGCTCCAAGAGCTTGAGTACAGTGATGACATTGTCTTGTTGGCTCAGTTTGGTGGATTTCTATAGCTATTGGCTGATCTGGCCAGGCAAGAAGCAGCATGCATTGGTTTGGTTATTAACCCAGATAAAATTATGTCCCTGGCCATTCCCACTAAACAACCTCCCGCTCCAGAGTAAGCTGGTTGTAATAGTAGCCTGTCTGGAGGAGGCACTGAAAAGATGGGACCTGTCAGATAAGTGGGCAGCATCACAGACAGTGCCAGGGGATGCTAGAAAGATGTGGTCATTTGTATAGCAGGTGGTGATGGCACATTTGGCTATCGTAAATTGAGCTTGCTATGAAATTGTGGATCTGTAGAGAAATCTGTTGCGTGAAAGTTAAACATGGGTTCTGAGGGAAGCTAAAGACCATTGGAATGATATTTTCAATTCTCATCTTCATCAGCTGTTCTGTATCCAAGAGCAGGACAAGACAGAAACAAAGACATTTAAATCTGAGCCAAACAACCAAGTTCTTCAGCACTGATTTGTTTTCAGCAGCTTTCTTGATATGAACATATTATTTGCATGGAAGACCAACTAAATTCTGAAGCAATGTCATTACATAACCAGTGATCATGTTGGTGCCCAAAACTTTGATGGTGACACAAGTGATGGACCTAAACCGAACCCCCAGCCAGACCACTGGAAGGGCCTAGCCAGAGATCGATCCAGGAGGCACCTGTTCTGCAAGGAGGCCATGTCCCTTTGCGATTCCCCATGAAGATGATGGGCTTTGAAACATGCTACTTTAGCTCATCTGGATACAGAGGCCAATACCAATGGAACACTGGCTAATGAAGGGCCCAACATATTCTCCCTGTTACATACAACACCTTTGGTATTACAACACTTTCTTGTAAGGGTTAGAAACATCTCCATGATTTGTGCAAGGATTCGCTCATACTCTGCTGGGGGTGGAAGGAGCACCAAAATCCCATCAGCAAACCAAGAAAACTTCTATGTGCTGTTCACTGAATTAATTTCCTTCCTCATTCTGCAAACCCCTGCTACAGATGATTCTGAAGTCAGAAATAATCAGGAGCCAGAGCAGTTTTCTGTATTATATTTTTTCTGCTAGATTCTCACCCACCTTGGGAAGGTCTGCATGCACTGCAGTCTGGAGCAAACACTACACATTGTGCAAGCCAGTAAGAAACCCAGGACTCCTTTCTCTTGGAGTGTGGCCCCCAGCTACTCTTCCCAGAGATTCATGACAGAGGCTGTATTGGAAGTTTGGTGATGAGGAGACTGGCCAATAGTTTTAAAACAGAACTGAAAGTTCTGACACATCTAAGCAATCAATAGTCACTCAAACTGGCATAATTCACTGCTGCGGTTGCCTGTCAAGTAGCTGCCCACATATATTTCCAGCCAACATTCACAAGAGCAGCTGATTAGTTTGGTCCTATCTGGAGATGAAGGAAGCCCTGGTCACAGTGACAGAGCTAGATGGAATTTACATGAATCTACCCACTAAATCAAAACAGAAAACCGATCCATTGCTTTGCACAGTCTTTAGACACAGAAAGCCCCTCCATATGCTTACTGGAGCTTCAGGCCAACAAGTTTCTCTAGATGAAGAGGCAGAGTTCAGTCATGGAAATTAATTGACCACGTGTGTTTCTCAAAGACACGACCATTTACAAGTGCCCCAGCTGCCAAGGGAACTGGAATCCTTGGTAATTCCCCTCAGTCTGACACTGGAAAAATGCTCTGAAGCTCCTTAGCAAACAGGCACTTAATTAACAAAGATCTCTCCTTTTTATTACAGATCAATAGAGGGTTGGAGTCAATGGCATGACATAAGGGGTGTGCTGTGAGTTGGCTGCGCAGGGCACAGAGCAGATACTCTGCCACCTGATCCAGACTGGTATCAAGAAAGAATGGAAAAACCATTTCTGACTTTACCTGTCAGTCAGTGATTAGTGACATTTCTCAAATTGCCCTGCCGGAAACAAACATCACTTCTAGCATCTACTCTAGAGGTTAAAATGTTGTCATCTTTTTCACAGCATTTGGTGTCTAAAGTTCGCTTTTCTTGTGACCAGTTTTCTGTTTTAACCTATCCAGGCGAGGGGAAGGGGGAAGAAATCCCAGTGCATCAACAGAGGGAGCTCTCTCTGTTCAGTTAGCCAAGCAAGGAGGTAGATGTTCAGAGATGGTCTCTTCAGATGGAGCCCAGAAAAGGACCTTATACTGCTTGGCTGGCACCAAGGTACTGGCAGGGCATCATCATGGGATGCTTTAGAGTGGCATCAACACTTGTCCTCCAGCTACATCTGAACCAGGTGTTCTTAGTGGCTAAAAGAGAAAAGCATCTTTGATTAGCTTTTACACTAGTTCATGGTGCACCCATATAATTCAGGACAGTACTCTCTGAACAGCAGTTGGAAAGATTCTAACCCTCCATTGGTCCTTTGTTTGAATTATGGCCGGTTTTGTTTGAGCTGCTCAAGAATAGCACCTGGTTCTTCCTGTTGGCTGTGAAGGTGCAGTTAACCCTCCTCCCCCGCCCCACCTGAGCTGTGCTTCCCAGGTTAGCTGTGCAGAAGCAGGTCACAAACAAGCGCTAATCTCAGAGCTGTGAGGATCGTAAGTGGCATTGGTGTGAGAATAAGGAAGTATGAAGCTTCTGGATTAAACCGCGTTTCCCAAAGGACAGAGGCAGCTAGCAAGGGGACATCCAGACCAGAACTGATAGTCCAACTAATCCACAAGACACCAACCAACAGGTTCTACAATATAACAAAGGCTGTGGCAACTGGTCCAGTCTTATCTACTTTTCCCAAGACCTCTAGATTAAATGATATGAATTAAGGGAAAGATCACACCTCACCTCATCACATCACAACACACGAAAATCCCATGCAGCCTTGATTCCCATCTTCACTGCTGTTGAGCTTTTTCATCCGGTACTGGCGGATCTCTCTCACCAATGTGTAAAAAGCATCTTCAACACCCTGAATGCAAAGGTTCCTTGTCAGATAGTCTCTCCCCCACAGGGCTGGACATTACTCTGGACTCAAATCACCATTTTACTATTCCAAAGGGTTCTTTTGACACACTAACCCAAAATGCATGCTTCCCTCCAGGGCAGCTCCCAGACCACTAAGAGCCATGAGGATCGTGGCCAATTTACACCGCAATTCATTGCGGCAGGAAACAAGCACTAGCAGTCTTCCTAAGATGGAGGCAATGGCTAATTGTAGCTAGAAGAGGAGGTTCCCGAAGATAATGTCCTCAGTAGGAAATGGGGTTATTTCTTGGCAAATTGCCTCCATGTTCAAGTTTCATTTTCAGGCTACTTCATAGTAACTTATTTTCCTTTTCCAGGTTTGCTCTGCAAAGTGACACGTCTGGAGCAATGACGTGGGGGAGCCCAATGAACAGAGAGCAATAGGCAGAGAACATTCTCTACAGAAACACAAACACTCCAAGGACATGCCACTGACTTAGCTTCAACACTGGCCTTGGTTAGAGCCAAAGAAAACTTGGCAGCTTTGGGACTAAATCCCATAAGAACAGCATTGGCTCTTGCTACAAGTTACTGGAAAGAGGGATGGCTTAACTCTGATCTGGTTGGTAAAGACGTGGCATTTTTAGAACCCAGTTATGGGACCATCCAGAGGAAAATCGATCAGTATCACTGCATACGCAGGTTGCTCTCAAAAGGTAAAAATGGGAAAAGGATTTACTCTGTCTCCACCCCAGGCCATCAGCACCATGAAAGAGCCGGGTCACTACCATATTTATAGCAGCAAGTAGAGAAATCACAATGGAATTGTGGAATTGGAAGAAGCTTGTTACCTGTCTTGTTTTGGCTGATGTCTCAATGAAGGGGATCCCATAGCTCTTGGCTAGTTCTTGCGCCTGTTTTGTATCCACTGTCCTTGTGGGCAAGTCACACTTGTTTCCCACTAGCACCATTGGCACATCATCTGAATCTTTCACTCTCTTAATCTGTTCTCTGGGAAAAGAACACATTAAAAACCAGCTTTTCTTATACAAAAACTGAGTTTTAAACTGACACTTTATTACAAACCAGACATTAGGGCTGGAAAGGCCCTCACAAAGCCTAGCCCCTAATCCACTCTCCTTACCCCATCAGCAGTGTTTCCTCTAAGATTTTCCAACCGTGAGCGGAGAGAGTTGTGGCTTGTGCGTCAATATTGAGGTTGTGTGCGCTGGCTTGGATGTGCGCCACCGTGGCACCCAATTTATTAATACACACATGTTCCCAGTTGCTGGAGCAGACCCCAGCTGGCCCTTCAGCATGTCCCATTCCCGGCTGCTGGAGCAGACACCACTGAGCCCGCCATGCGGCATGTCCCGTTCCTGGCCCAGCCACCAGAACAGGCCCTGGCCCCCCTGCCACATGGCAGCCCTGGCCACTGGAGCAGGCCAACCTCCGCCACAGCAGGTCCTTGCCCCCGCCCCAATGGCGCTCTCACCACGCCATCTTAGCCAGCCCCACCGGCTGCGCGGCTCTCCAGAGGCGGTGGGCAGAGAAGAATTTTTTTGTGCACAGTTGCGCAGGCGCACATCTTAGCGGAAACATGGCCCATCTGTGGATTCACCTTGATGTGCACCCCCTTCGCTACTATGCGAGCTGTATCCTGTATTCCATGCCACTGAACCATTACTGGATCTTCAACAATATCTTGGTGGCTATTCCAGTCTCCATTTGCTGACAATTTATGAAGCACCCAAGTTCCCTCTAAGCTGTGCAGCTGCCTGTTAAGCCCTGTGCAGGGGCTCAGGGCTATAGTGGGGGGAGGCACCTCTCCCCGCTGACTCCAGCACAGTCCTGCCCTAGACTTGCTGTAGCTGGGGGAGCCCCGGCCCCACGCCAGCCTGACATGGACATGTTATGGCTGGGAGATAGGCCTGGCTTTGCTGTGGCCATGCAGAGGTGCTTCTTACTTAGCCCAAAGCGGCTGTGGAGAGACAGGGCTGGGGGTAGCCCTCTTTCCCAGGGGCAGCTGGCCCCACAGACCCCTGCATCCCCAGCTCCACGCCAGAGCCTGCACTCCCAGTCAGAGCTCTCACCCCCGCTGTCCCACCCTGAGCCCTCTCCTGTTCTCCAATCTCCTTGATCTCCATATTGGTACACATAAGCGATTTGTTCTGCACAAGGACCACTGTGCGCCACTCAAACTCTGAATGTGACTTCACAAGACATTCTGAAGCTCAGTATGCTGGATGGCATTTCTGCAGCACTTATTATGTGAAGATGATTGACTGTCTTGCACGTTTGGTCTCCACTAACTGCAGGGGTGAATTATGCTCGATGCCAGTTGAAGATTGCACCCTTACAGCCTTCTCTCTCCAAAATAAACCTAAGAAAAGCTTCCTCCCAAAGTGCAAAACGTACCTGTAGAGATTGATATCGGCAAATGATTTGCTGTTATTAATGGCAAAGACACAGAGGAAGCCTTCGCCAGTTCTCATGTACTGGTCCCGCATAGCGCTGTACTCCTCCTGCCCTGCAGTATCCAGAATGTCTAGCAAGCAGGTCTCACCGTCAATAACTACCTGCTTCCGGTAGGAATCCTGAGGGAGATACAAAAACAACTTCAAAAACTAAGACAAGACTTGGTGCTATTGCTGCTGCTGCGCCTTACCTCTGCCTCTATTCAGGAGGCATTTCCTAGTGCACAGCGTACAGCTGGCCACAGTTCCACAGCTTGCTCTGCTCTCTCAAACGTTATAGGGAAAGATTTTGAGTGCAGGGCATATTGCTAGCGACCTTAATGGACGTGTGAGAAAGAAAGGCCGTTCACCTCTGGAAAAGCAAAATGCTGCCTCCTACCCCACTGTTGCTGTAGGGCAGGGGTGGGCAATAATTTTTGATGGGGGTACTACGCCAAGATTTTGGAAAGTGGTCAAGGGGCTGCACTTTTCTATGGAGGGGCTGCGGGGTTTGGAATGGAGGCTGGGTGCAGAAGGGAGCTGGGGGCAGGGGATTGGAGTGCAGGAGAGAATTCTGACCTGGGGGAGGAGCGTAGCAGGGATGCAGGGTCTGGGAGGGAATTGTGACCTGGGGTGGGATGTGTGCGCAGAGGATTTGGGTGATGACCTGGGGCAGGGAGTTAGCAAGTGGGAGGGGCTGAGGCAGGGGAAGCAGGCTCTGGCCAGAAGTCAACTTACCTTAGGTCAGAGCTACTCAACTTTGGAGCCCCGGGGGCCACAGTGATACTCACAGGACACGCTGGGGGCCACAACTTAAGTGTGGTTGCATATACGTGCAAATATATGCAAATAGCTTCTTTCACACTGATGAGCATGAGTGCAAAGATTAAGCCTTATGCCGCAGCACCGGACCCAAACGTGGCCAGTGCGAGCCAGACTGCACCTCTCAGGCTCTGCCCACAAGGCTAAGCAGCCAGCACTTCCCACAATGTCCTGGTGCTCCTGGCACCTCCTCCCCGGGGGCTAGAAACACCAGCATCCTGTACCCGTCAGTTCCAGCCAGCCCGTCCGCTTGCGTCTGTCAGTGCTCTCCATGTCTGGGAGAGGCCTGGCCGTGGTGCAGTGTGTTCCCAGTGGGGCCACATTCAAAGGATCCCACCCGCGGGCTGCGTATTGAGCCCCGTGTAAACCCAAACCACACCGGGGCCACCTGTGGCCCGCATGTTGAGTAGCTCTGCCTTAGGTGGTTCCCAGCCAGCAGCCCAACAGGATCCCTGAGGCAGGCTCCCTCCTGCAGCAGCCCCAGCCACACTGGTTCCCTCTGTCTGCTGCTCAGAGCCACATGTCCCTGGGGGTGAGAGAATGTGTGCGCTCCCCCACCCCCATGTCAATCACTGCAGTGGGGCCTAGGGGAGCACTCAAACCCTCTCACCAGGGTCATGTGGTGCCTAGAGGGAACCATCAGTTGTTTTGAACCCCTCTATGTGCTGGGCACCCCTGGCAGGGGGGAGGAGGAGAGGACTTCATGCACTCCCTGCCCCCAGCCAATCACTGGAGCTGGGGACAGGGGAGCGTGTGAACTCTCACTCCCTACCAGGGCTGCACGGCACCTAGAGAGAACCACCAGCTGTTTTAAACAATTGGGGTCTGGGGGTGCGGTGAGCATGAAGTCTGTCGCCTCCACTCCCCCTGCCAAGGCAGGCTGGACCCTTCTACTGCGATTCATTAAAGATGAGCATAGGTAGAGGAAATGATAAAACTCTCTCACAAAATTGCCCCCCGACGTACCTGTGGTACCCCGCCATCAAGGAGAATATGCCCCCCCTTCCTCCCGGGGACAGTGGCCTCTATAATCCCCAAAGAGAATCCCAGAAAGAAACGAATATTATTGAGCATGACTCAGAGGGGGGTTTCCTGGTCTGTGTTCGGTTTTAGAAGGAGCAAAAGTTCAACGCTCGGCTGTGGCCGTACGTACTCGCATCTCTTTTATTTGGATCCATTTCTCACCTACAAAACCAAATACTTCAGCGCTATTTCCGCTTCAAACATTACTCAAATGATCCAACTAATGGTCATTTTACTGCATCATCCCCCTGGCCTGACTAGCGCCCAATAAAGCCCTTTTCAATCGGCACCTTGCCCCGAGACCCAAGTCAAACCAGCGGTGCAGCACACGGGAACGCGCTCCCGGGAGCTGCCATCGATGGCAGCCGGGATCTTGAACTAGGGGCCCCTGTGCAAGGTGCCAAGCAGGAAAAGGGGCCTCGGCGGGCAGCGCGCTGGAGCCCCCCCTTCCGCGAAACAGCGGCGCCCGCCCGGGCGGGGTGCCCCGGGCCCAGCCCCCATTGTCCGCGCCGCGCCGCGCGCTCACCTCGATGGTGGGGTCGTACTCGTCCACGAAGTGGTTCTGGATGAGCTGGATGGTGAGCGCGCTCTTGCCCACGCCCCCGGCCCCCACCACCACCAGCTTGTACTCGGTCATGGCCCCGGCCCGGCCCGGGACCGGCCTTCCGCCTTCCGGCCCCCGCCCCAGCCCCGCGGCAGGAAGGAGCCGGGCGCAGGCGCCGCAGCCGCCCCGGGCCTGGCTGCTCCGCTCTGAGCTTGCGCTGCGCGCGGGAGGGGCGGGGCCGCGCGGGGGGAGGTACCAAACTGGAGGCGTTTTTTCAAAATCAGTAAAACTTTATTCTATTTCCATTCTTTGCCATTAACAGAAAATCGGAGAAAGCAAATGTTTGTTTCACAAAGATAATGCATCTCCCAGAGAAGAAAAACCCTAAACTGAGAATAGAGGTAATATGAAAAAAACCAAAAAACAAACCACAGTACTGCCCTCTATTCCAAGAAAATAACTCCTGATCTTTTTGGTTAAAGTAATACTTAGACCAATCATTCAGTTTTCTTGCTTGATAAAGTGTGACTGGGGAAGAATGGGGGGGAGGGGGAGGGGGGGAGAAAAAAAAAAGAGCACACAGACATCAACTATTTCACCTTGATGAAAGTCTCAATACAGCTATGGAAAGCCTAAGTATTTATTCTTTTACAGTACACTGGGTGCTGGCTGCAAAAAGAAAAATGTATTCACTTCAGGCACAATTTTTAAATTTAAATCAGTAAAAGAAACTGGGTTTAGAAGCTGCAGAGTTCTAAGCAGCAGCAAAATCTGTGCATTGTTTTATATATTTAAGTTACCACACAGATGGCACACCTCATCCTTCTGAAATTCTGCACTGCACCTACTAATTGCAGAGTTACAAAACAGATCTACTCTGGAAGGTACTTTCACTGAGCTTTAACAGAACTTTGCTACATGGACTCACGTTTAAATGAGATATGAAAACATTGTAACATTTGGCCGTCAACTTAAAAAGTTATCTGAATGCTCACAGATTTATATAAAAAAGTTTATCTAATCCACCCTCATATGGTCCTCCAAATTCAAGCTGAACTTGAAGTGAGCCTCCCACATGGAGGGGAAGATAATGCAACTGAGAGCTAAGGCATAGTAACACCTTGGCAGAAATAATGAGGATAGAGTATACATCCTTTTAGTGCAGAATTTCATAAGGTCTACCGCAGTAGAACTGTCTATAATGTTCACTTACATAGGCAATGTAGATTTGCAGTTACCAGTTGCGTTAAATGCACCATTCAAAAAGCGTCTAACAAGTGATACTATAAGGCGCCACCTTAAGTCTCCAGGATGCAACTGTGCATAATTTTAAAATGTTTTCATAAATTTATTTTTTAAACATAACATGAGGAAGGTGTTAAACTGGTATAATAGCTTCTTAGAATTTGGAAGGGATGAATAGGGAGATATTCAGTACCCTTCACCAGCTCCCATTGCATCATCCTACTTAGTTATGTGCTTTATGGTTCCGCTAGTCAATAACACCAGCTTGACGAATCTTTCTCTCTGCAACAAATCCCTGTAACGACATAAAACATCATTAGGCAACTGCAATGTGAAGTAATGGGTATGGTTAACAGATGGAGAAATTGAGAGAATGGAATATATCCACGTGTAGGCCACTCTTCATGTTGTTTCTAACAGGATACCCTGTTGGTACTGGGGGGCTAAACTGGCTCTTCAGAAATCCTAACAAGCAGCACGGAGCTCCCAGGCTTCCCTATGCACTCATCTGTTGTTTTACCTAGCCACTATATTCTATACCATTGCCTTGAACTCTGAAGAATCAACTCTACAGACCTCCCAGGGTGAGGACTGAGTTTGCTGGGCTCCCCTCCATCTCTCCCTGCTAACAAAAGTTCTAGGAAATGCAGTGAGCTGAGGCTCCAGCTCTTTCCCCTTTCTCCTAGGTATATTATTGAGAATAAATTCTCATAAGAACACCACTTTCTCTAGAGGAATTTTAAATGTCGCAGGAAAGTACATTTTTCTGCCTAGCAATCTGTCTCTCACGCTTAGGCTACATCTACACTGTGGGTGTTCTGCGGAAGAACTGCAAATGGAGCGCTCATTTGCATACTCATGCTCTCATTTGCATATCTTCCAATCCTTTTTGCAGAGAAGTTTTTGTAATTAAAGAGCCCTGTGTAGATGGGGCCATTTGTTGGAAAAAAAAAAAAAAACCTTTAGCGCAAGAGCCTGTAAACCTCATTTTTTTGAGGAATAAAGGCTCTTGCGCAAAAGGGTTTTTTTCTGACGAATGGCCCCATCCACACAAGGATTTTTAATCGCAAAAACCTCTTCCACAAAAAGGATCGAAATATATGCAAATGAGAGCATGAGTATGCAAATGAGCACTCCATTTGCATTTCCTCTTCCACAAAACACCCACAGTATAGACAGCCTTAGAGACAGCATCATCTGCCAGCTGAGGTAGTAGCTACCTATCCACTTCCGAATTTGGATTAATTCTATGTTAGAGCAAAGTGGGCACTCAGTGAAGTTCTTCCTGGATCGGCAGCTTGAGTGGCTTGTGGCAAACACAGCAAGACTCAAAGTCTTGATTTGACTTTTACATTTAAATGAACAAATTACAAACAATTTTTGCCTTCATCAGCATTTAGCAATATACAGTAATGCAACCTGTGATTGGCTGACCACACCCATTCCACTCTTGGTGCATATGTGGCCAATGCAAACAGCATCAGATTCTTTTAGCCAGTAGTCTACTGAGGCCACTCCTGCACCCTAATGTTCTCACATCCCCATGTCAAATACAGAGCTGAGCAGGCACAAGCATCCCTACTTCCTTCAACACTACAGAATCCCAGAGGAATCGGACTCCACCATAGTGGAGCAGGACGATGTGTTGGGAACCCATGTGGACAAGACATAAGAGCCAGTTACAGCACGGTAAGAAACACTTCTCAGAGACTGAGTCACCAAAAGTGGCATTCAGGTGGACAAGCCAAAAATTGTGTTTCCTTAGCAGTGAACAGTCGGACTCCTGCTTAGCGAAGAACTGTAGGACAGCCCTGTCAAAAGCACCCATCCCATTTGGAGGCCTGTACCAAGGAACAGCATATTGTAAGTGAGCGGACTGAGCTCCATGTAGTTATTCTACAGATTTTAGAAATAGGGACAGTCCTCAAGTGAGAGACCATGAGGGAGAGAAAGAAATGCAAGTTTAAAATAAACTAGGCTTTGCAGGTTGGCAAAGCACAGGATGTCCCCAGATAGGACGACGACGTGCAGATACTGCTGCAAGATGGAACCTCAGAAATACTTTGCAGTATCAGGGCTAGCTAGCAGTCCACCCACTTGTGCTGAAATGAACAGTCAAGGGCAACAGGAGGTGGTGGGCTGGGAAGCCCCAATTGTGAAGTTATTTTACAAGCCAGTCTAGTTAAGGCTTTCCTGTTCGGAAGCAGAATATTCTCAACTTCAGAGATCTGACCACTGTTTTCCCAAGACTGCTGGCAAAGCCAGCAAGGTGATGGGGCTATGGTAAAAAGCTGAATAGGGTCTTAATGCCAGAACTGTCCAACTAAAGCCTGGGCTATCATGATTAATCATGTATCTTGCCTCATTTCTCTCAATACCAGTGGAGATGACCTGCTCCTTCTTGTCGTCATAACGCACAGCTGTCATGCTGTCTGTCAGCACCTGGATCATGGATCCCTGGACTAATGGCAAAAATGGCAGGCAGATGGCTCTGGGCCAATTTCTGAGGGGGCCACAGCCCTGGTGTTTGAAGGTGATCTAGATATGCTCCCTCCAACCCTGAAGAGGGTTTACCCGTTTGAGGGCTTATCTTCATGTCTATGCAGTGCTTGCTGGGTAAATGGATTTTCAGCCCTCTCCTGCAGGGAATAGCAGTTAAGGTCTGGCAAACTGCATCCCAGCATCCTTTTGGATTTTAGTAAGCCATTTGACGGTGCTGCACGATATTAGCATAAACAAAATTAGGGAAATATGATCTAGATAAAGTTACTAGAAGGCAGATGTACAACTGGTTGAAAGACTATGCTCAGGAGTAGTTAACGATTCACTGTTACACTAAATTGAGTCCTGCAGAAGTCAGTCCTCCATCTGCTCTCATTTAGTATTTTCACTGATGACTTGGAGACTGGAGTGGACAGTATGTTTATAACATTTGCAGGTGACACCAAGCTAGAAGGGGTATTCCGAACCTTGACAAATGAGAGATTCCGAACTTAAAAAGATCGAATTAAATCATTAAATTCAAGAGAGCCAAGTACAAAGGATTTTCTGAACAAACACTGGGAGTCCAGGGGAGAAGGCAGGCTTGGAATGCTGCTCCTGCCCCACATAACCTTATAGCTCTTATTGGCCGAAACCATCCAATGGGAGCTGCCTATTTGCTAGACCGAAAGCTTGTGACATACCCCTGCTCCCTCCCCCTGGGCTCACAGCATTCAGAGCAGCACATTTGGCCCCCAGCTGGCTGATGAACCTTCTGGGCAGGGCTGCTGGCCAGGAGCTGCACAGGTAAGTGCCTCCTGGCCAGAGCCTGCTTCTCACATCCCAGCCCCTCCTTCCCCCAACTCTCTCCACCAATACTAAATGTAACCCAAACCCTCTGTACTCTTGCACCTGTACCCATATTCCTGCACCCCCTTACATGCCTCATCCAGGTCAAAATCCTCTCCTGCAGCCATACCCGTCTTCTGACCTAGGTCACAACCTCCTTCTCCCAAACTCCCTCCTGCATCCCAATCCCTTAACCCCAAGCTCTCTTCTGCACCCAACCTGCATCCCAAACCCTGTACCTTCTCCATTAATACAATGGAAAAGTGCAGCCTTTGACCACTTACAAATTCTTGGAGTGGCCCCCATCAAAAGTTATTGCCCACCCCTGGGCTAAGTGGTAGCAATGCTGAAAAGGATCAAGGGATTGCTGTTGACTCATGCAATGTGTGATCCGGAATATGATACAGTTGTGAAAACAGTAATACACCAGGCTACTTTAATGGAAGAGTTGTCTCTAAGACACTGGAGATAATGGTCCCTCTATTCAGCACTGGTGAGGCTTCAAATGGAGTATTTTCCCCCTACCCTGGGCATCCCACTTTAGGAAAGGAGTAGGCAAACCAGCAAGAGTACAGGGAAAAGCAACAAAAGTGATCAAAGGATTAGAAAATCTAACCTATGGAAAAAAAAAAGTAAAAATGAGGTGTACTTAAGTTTTGAGAAAGATGACTGCCGGGGGACCTAGTAAATCTCAACACATTAAGGCTGCGTCTAGACTGGCATGATTTTCCGCAAATGCTTTTTAACGGAAAAGTTTTTCCGTTAAAAGCATTTGCAGAAAAGAGCGTCTAGATTGGCACGGACGCTTTTGCGCAAAAGCATCCGTGGCCAGTCTAGACGCGGTTTTGTGCAAAAAAGCCCCGATCGCCATTTTCGCCATCGGGGCTTTTTTGCGCAAAACAGTCCTGAGCTGTCTACACTGGCCCTCTTGCGCAAATACATTTGCGCAAGAGGCTTTTTCCCGAACGGGAGCAGCATAGTATTTGCGCAAGAACACTGACAATCATACATTAGATCGTCAGCGTTCTTGCGCAAATTCAAGCGGCCAGTGTAGACAGCTGGCAAGTTTTTCCGCAAAAGCAACTGCTTTTGCGGAAAAACTTGCCAGTCTAGACGCAGCCTAAATGTATTAAAAACTGGCTGACAGAAATGGTGAACTACCATCAAGTAGGTTAAGTTTCTAGTGGGGTTCTGTGGAGATCAGTTCTTGGCCGTAACATTTTTATCAGTGATCTGGAACACAAAAATAAAGGGACACTGATTCAGAGTGATCTGGATGCAAGCAAACCACCTGTTGAATATAGCTAAATGTAAATATATACATCTAGGAACAATGAACACAAGTCTTCAGTACAGCATGGGGGAGACTATCGTGGGAAGCAGTGACTGAAGATCTGGTGTTTATGATGGCTAGTCTAATATGAATATGAGCTTTCAATGCAATTCTGTGGCTAAGAGACTTAACAGGACTATGAAGCTATCTGGTGTGGCTCATTAACATGGGGGCTGGCCTCTGGGCACACTTACTAATCAAGATACAAACCACACACTGGTTGAATATGCTACACTTAGATTTCACTAGCTAAGTGCCAAGTAAACTCCTCAGGTTCTAGTACTCCCGTTGGGTGGGCACTCTCCAACTGTTAGCGTCTTGTGGTGGGTTCATAGGGGGGCAGATCCTGCTCTCTTGACTGCTGCTTGGGTCACCTCAGTTCATCCTCTCCTGGGCTGTTCTCTGGGCAGCTCCTCAGCAGGCTTCTGGCAGGAGCTCCTTTCTCCAGGCTGCTCACTCCTCTGGTAGCCACCCACCTTTTTGCTTCAGTCCTTTTACTCCCCCAGCATCTGAGGCCAGAACGTTCTCTGGTGTCTGGTCAAAACTTATGAACAAAGCTCTCAGCTCTTGATCTGAGGTTCTTGTAAAGACCATTCCTCTCTGCAAGCACAGATGTTCGAGGTCTTGTGTCTCAAGATCATAGGACTGTCACTCGCTTCATCTAGTCTTAAATCTTTAAAATGCAACATCAAGTTTCAACTTAGAGCTGGGTTATGATCTACTAATCCAACTGACCCGTGAATCCTGCTCTGACTGCATCAGTTCAAACTGTCTGAAGTGGCTCATGAACATGCATGCCAGCTTCAGGGGAGACTGGCACAAACCCCACGCACTGTAACAACTCTCTCGCAGGGTCAGAATCTTTTTGGGGCACTCTGGTCTATCTTGCCACCCAGGCAAGGCCACCACTGTAACATGCTCCCTTATGCAGAAAAAAGAAAAATCACAACATTCAGGTTATTTCTACTGCAAAGGACCAGTGAGTCACTTACCTTGGTCAACTGTACCTTAGATCTCTCAAAGATATGCTTGTAACCAATCCTGTAAACTAATGCACGAACTGGGAAAAAGCAATGAGTTTCTGACAAGAGTTAGTCTTATAGGCAGTGTTTCTCAACCAGTGGTATGAGTACCCTTAGGGGTACTCGAGAGAAGTCTGCAGGGGGGGGGGGGGGGTACGGTACACCAACACAACTGAAATTTGGAGAGAACTGAATTTATGTTTTAAGTTTTACAGCAATATTATTTTTGTACTTTTTACACCCAACAATTTCATCGCCCACCCGGCTACGATTAAGTCGTTTAAACAAATGTGTTGCAATGGTAGAAAAAAATCTTGTGTCTGAAAACTGCAGGTACTGGGATACTTTATAGAAAAATGTTGAGAAACACTGGTCTTAGGTATCAAAAGCTATAGAAACTGCTGCCAAATGCACTCTAGATGTTCTTTATGACTAACCCATTCCCTGCTTATACTCGTTCCACAACGGTTCTTCCGATGTCTGTAGGCTTCTCGTTTGATGGGCAGAACATGACAACTTTTACTTCAAGCTCACACTTGGTAATGCTTCTCTCCCGACTGTGGGGATTTCTTGCATCATAGCAAATACTAATAGTTATAAAGCAAAGTTACCACTTAACCACAAACATGGGTCAAATATTCTGAATGACATTAAGGTATACTGCAAGGCACAAGCCAAACACTCAACATCCTTACCTACTTCCATGTTATAATTGTTTCAGTAGGTGAGCTAGACTGAGTTTCCATTTATTCATTTGTCAGTGTTCATTGAAGCCAGGGTGTTGGCATGAGCTGGCACTTGGTCTGCCTGCATCACAGTGATTTTGGGAAGCGTTAAGGGGAATCTCAAGCAGACACAGAGATTATTTTTCCTCTATCATTAACTACGGTGCAACAGCTGTGGGAATATTGTGTCCAGTTCTGATGTGCGCAGGTAAAAAAGAGGAATATTGATGAACTAGAGTGAGTGGCCAGACAGACCCACGAGAGGGGTCTTCAATCTAGCAGAAGAATTCTAACATGATCCAATTGTTGGACGTTAAAGCTACACAGATTCAGGTCAGAAAGAAGGTAAATTTTTAACAGTGAACATAATTAACAACTGGAACAACTGTGGATTCTTAGAAAAACACCAATCTTGGTTTTAGGAGACTGGCTCTGGCATTATTTTGGGAAAGATCTAGGATCCGTCAGACTAAATGAGCAGAACTGCCTCCTCCCAACCCCCCTTGGAATCTTTGACTACATTAAGGGCTCTTAAAGAGGATTGTGATCAATTGCTCTGCACTGCAAGTAGGTTAAGTGGTAACAGAGCTTAATTTGCAAAGGTGATTGAGGATATATATCAAGGAAAAAAACCCCCAACTATAAGGGCAGAAAAGTTATGGAACAGGCTTCCAAGGGAGGTTGGGAATTCTTAACATTGGAGGGCATTTAAGTACAGGTTGGACAAATACCTGCTAGGGATAGGTCAGGTTTATATCAGGGGTGGGCAATAGTTTTAGCCCAGGGGACAATTCAAAAACAGGCAGGGGTGGAGCTACCCCATCCCCAGACCATGATTGGTCTCGGGGTGGGGATGCCCCTTGCCCACCCTTTCCACTAGGCACCCATGCCCTGGAAGAGGCTCGGCACGCTCCCCCACCGCCAGGCCAAGCAGGGCATGGGGCAGGAGAGCATGGGAAGCCTCCTCCCGCCCTGTGAGGAGCATGTGGCACTTTGGAGTGCCGAGGGCTACTCGCAGGGCCGGGGCAGGGTGAAGGAAGCTTCCACGCAGCTCCCCTGCCCCCAGACCCTGATTGGCCTGGGGAACATGCAAAGCCTCTTTTGCTCTCCCCCCCCCCCCGTCCTGTGAGCAGCGCACAGCACTTCAAAGCCCAGAATGGGCCAAGGTCTCCTCCACTGGTCTGAGATACCTGAACCCAGATTTCTCAAAAATAAGAGGTGGTTGCCAAAGGATCCAGAAGCAAGGAGATCCGTGACAAATTGTGAAGACTAGAGAGGATATCACTGTCACAGCAACAACATCTCTCAGCAACTCTGAGGTCTCTTGAGGGTAATTAGAAAAATGGTGCCTGAAATCCTGGTCTTGCTTGCTTCTTTCTTAGGGCTCAAACTGAGGCCCAGGGAGCACAGAAGGACTCTAATGTCTGGCCTCACCCACCTTTGGCCATCAAAGAGATCATCAGTTGTTTGAACCTCCTTGGGAATCCCTGGTGAGCTGGTGCGACAGCCACATCACGTAAGGACTCTCTCAAGTGGATTGTCTTGGTGTTGGGAGAGTCTCAGTGTGTGAGGCTTTTATACAGGAGAGCTTAGTAATCAGCAACATCTGGAGGCTAGTAAATGACCAAGTAGTATGTCCAACAGGTTTGGTCTCTCCCCTTAAGTGGAGGACTGGAAAACCATTCCTGCTATGACTTTTCTTGGACTACAGCTATCCCAAGCAATCCAAGTACTCAAATCCCTTTGTGGGGCTTGGCACCTCCTGTCAGCACACTTTGATATGGCCAAAACCAGGTAGTAGCATGCATCACAAGTTTTCTCCAGGCCCTAACAGTTATCTATAGTCAGGGTGAAAGGTGTTCTTGAATTTGTGAGGTTTCTCTCACACCACTTCTAACGGTATCCAGATGGTAAGGTCCTGAAACACCTTGAAGCCCTTCAAAAGAAAGAAGCTACAGGACATTTACTGCCCAGTTGGGATAGGATGAGTAAGTGGCAGCAGGGACAAATTCTTCCCCTTCTAGATGTTGTTCCTTTTGACTTTCCCTTCTGAAATCTTGGATCCTGAGGCTGAGAATCTGGCACTAGCTGACACGGTTGCGATAGTTTATATTGTCTCTTTGGGGAGGGGAGAACCTAACCCTAGTAGGGGTTGATAATGCAGGTTTGTGTGTACGGCTGCCCTGCTCCCCCCACCCAAGGCAACCAGAAGGGCCCAAGGAAGTACCCGAAAGGGTGTTCACTCTGAATCCTAGCAAGTTTCCTACTGCTCTTACAAATTCTTCCCGCATTGCGCTACCCAAAACAAGCATCGAGACAACTATGGTGATGAAAATGAGAATACCTCTTCCAAGGAGCAGTAATGTTGTCAGGAGTGCTCTAATTGGGTAGGAAAGGGCGGGGAAACCTTTTTTGGGTCAGGGATGCTGCCCCACAGAAAAATCAGTCTGGGTCCAGGGGCTGCAGGGAGGCAGT
Organism: Rafetus swinhoei; assembly: GCA_019425775.1. Taxonomy (NCBI): domain Eukaryota; kingdom Metazoa; phylum Chordata; order Testudines; family Trionychidae; genus Rafetus; species Rafetus swinhoei. Next base: position 815,309 of record JAFJHL010000175.1, on the reverse strand, counting down.
GTGGGGAGGGGGAAAAGGGAGGAGCTTAAATGCCAGCAAGGGCTCCCCAATGCTGGGAGAGGCCCTAATCCTCAGGGGCCAGATCCATGCAATCCAGGGGTCGCATCCAGCAACTGGGACTTAGGTTCCCCACTCCTGGGGTAGGAGATGAAGCTACCAGAAGCCATGCCTCCCCTTTTACCTGTCATACTGAAGACTTAACTAAGCCACTAGCTGCTATCACCATCCTAAACCTCTCAAGGAAAGACAACTCCAGTACCAGGAAAAGTAGTTTGTATGTTGGGTACCAAACGATCAATATCCACAGCTGGGGACCATAGGTCCCGTGGATACCGTTGCTGCTCTTAACTGTTGGTATTAAGATGCCAGAGGAGACCCTTCTTTAGCCTTTCAGTTGAGAGCCCTAGAGGAATCACTCTTGCACCCTGTGCCTTAGCTCTGTTCATTACTGTAAAATCCTTGTCTCTGGCCTTGATAAATGTCATCTGGCCCTGCTCATATCCATTGAGAATGCTGCTGAAAAGATAAAAATGGAGGAGGGGAATGAAGTAGTTATTCTGCTGTAAGGCCTCTGAAACATTTGACAGCCTCATGCTTACTAACACCGTCTTGTTCTCTTGGGCTCTTCCCCAGGCCCCATCTATATCCGCCCGATATCCCTTGTACTATAGGCTGACTGTAAATCTTTTGCGGCATGGATGGGCTTTGTACTTAACACCACATGGTTCTCGTCTAAGAGAAGGGCTTGTAAGCAACACAGCGATATAAATCACTTCCTCAGCAGGCACCTGTACTTCAGCCCAGCTCTGGAGTGGTGCTCCTTCCCACTGCTAAAGCAGGAACTTGAATGGATGTGGACACCAGGGGTGGGGTGTCTTGGCTGACCGCTTAGGAGCGTGGGGTAGAATTTCTTTTCACCACAGTACTCATGGAAGACAGCTCTAGTTCCAACCTTCCTTTCAGTGTCCAGCAAGGCTTGCACACACACAACGCTCCAGGAAGAATTTTCCATGGGCTTTCTTCAGTCACTCAGAACTACATACATGGATACGTTGCCTAGAGTATAATGCTTTCCCAAACAAAATAGGCATCAGGTGCTTAAGTGGCACTGAAGTTTTGCCTAGAGGGGCAGGTTTTAAACTCAGAGGACTTCACTTTTACTAGGATTCTTGTATTGAGGGAAGGATTGCTATCCTAAAAAACAAACCGATTCAATGAAGGGGTTTTTGTGTACTGCCAACAAGCCTAACACATGCAGGCATTCTATCCCACTGCTCCCAGCAACAAAAAGGGATCAAAATGGTTGGTCCTACTCTCCCTCTTTACGTCCTTGTATGGAGGCATGTGTGTTCAAGGACATACAAGCACAGGCACAGTCTCCAGCAGATGCTGCTGGCAAAAAGAATCTGCTCTTTGCAAATGAGGCACACGTGCACCAAGAACGCACAATCCATCTCGAAGAAACAAGAGTCTATTACCATTATTTCCACATACTTATCTAGAGTAATTCTGCACACAAGTATACCTTTGAGTTATCCGGTCCCCTTGGTTGTCGAAGAACTGTTAGGCGAGGAGCACTAGCATCATCTAAGGTAATGCTCTTTAAACGATTCACAAGTCGATCAGGACGCGGAGCAGCAACAGCCTTAGCGCCCTCACTGTAACAGAAATGGCATTAGTTACTCGGAGCAGCAGCTGTTCTCTGGACAACATGCTAGCTAACATTTGGGAAGAAGGCACAAAACATGACTGGGACTCAGATAATTTGTACCAAGCCAAAAAGGAAATTGAGAATGAAGTAGTCTCATTTTGAGATAGACTTTCTAGAAAGTCCCTTAATACCAGCCTTGAGAGCCTATGGCATCCACTGCAGCCTCTGGATTCTGAGATGTTAGCAGGGACCCACAGAGCTTTATCCCCTACAACTAGCCAAAAGCTGCCATCTTTCCTCCCAATACAAGCCTTCAACAGTCACCCACCACATGGGTTGCAACATCCAAACTAAGCTTAACGTCCATGCTCAGGAACCACTGATATGCAGCACTAGCATGCCAACAACTCTCCAGAAAAGGGAAAACCAACTTGCTGTTAGCTGCAGTGATGACATTCAAAATGAACTAAATGTAAACTACATGGCTGTGTCTAGACTGGCAAGTTTTTCCGCAAAATCAGCTGCTTTTGCGGAAAAACTTGCCAGCTGCCTACACTGGCCGCTTGAATTTCCGCAAGAACACTGACTTCCTATTGCACTGATTTCAGACTTCTTGCGGAAATACTATGCTGCTCCCGTTCGGGCAAAAGTCCCTTTTGCGCAAAGCTTTTGCGCAAAAGGGCCAGTGTAGACAGCTCAGATTTGTTTTGCGCAAAAAGGCCCCGATCGCAAAAATGGTGATTGGGGCTTTTTGCTTAAATCTAGATTGGCACGACGCTTTTCCGCAAAAAGTGCTTTTGCGGAAAGTGTCGTGCCAATCTAAACGCTTTCGCAAATGCTTTTAACGGAAAACTTTTCTGTTAAAAGCATTTGCGGAAAATCATGTCAGTCTAGACACAGCCCGTAAGTCTGCAGTGTGGGGAACAATAGCTCTGACCGGCAAGAGCTACTTACTCATCTCAGAGGATGTTAGTGCACATGCTCAAGGATAATATAGTTAAATTAATTCCTCACAAAAATGAGGGAGTATGTAAATTTTGCACAAAAGTGAAAGCTTCATGTCTCCTAAGCCCATGGCTCCTCAGGCTGATGTGATTAAGGCACATCAGTTTCATGGCCAATGGTAAAGGAATCGTATTCAAAACTGCCCTAACAATGGACCTGGGAGCCATACTGCTTTTCCAGTATGAAGGGAGACAAGTCCATGACCTTTGGGATTGTAGTGGTGTACCGTAGCCACTCAGCCATTACACCTCTGTATGCCGAGTTTTGAATAAACATCATTCCACCTCAGCTGGCTTCTGCTGAATAGGTTTGAAATACAACAGGAAGATCTAGCAAAATGCCTGATTTGGCAGCTTCCTGGGTGGGAAGCCATTATGACTGCATAACTCCTACATTTGAGTCGTTACATTGGTTTTCAATTAACTTCAAGTACTGAGTGTTCAGAAGATCCTAATGTTGTGTAGGACATGGTTACTTAAGACTGACTGACCCACACTCCTCATCACAGCATTTAAGAGTAGCTGGCAGGCTCTTGCTGTCAGCTTTGTTAACATTTCAAAACAAAGGCTTATTAACGCAAACTCAAATGCAAGCAGCTTTTTGGTTTAGCCTTTGCCTATTTTTGTTTGAGAACCATGACATGGCTTTAAAGTTTGGGCACGTCTAGCTGCTGCTGCAAAAGGCTTTTTCAAGTACAACTGGCATGAACGGTCAACCATTCAAAAAAGCAATTTATTCAACCATGTCTGCAAAGCTTTACCTTGATTTGTATGCACTTATGCTTTTCTGCCCTGTCTTGCTTTTCTCTTGCTCTGAAGCAAATGCAGAACAGGGAGCTCTCTCCTCCAATTTGGCACAGATTTCAAAAGTTCCCTCGGGGCATATATTCAGTTTTCCAAAACACCCAAAATAAAAAGTGTTTGCTTGCCACATTTTCCTGTAGTTAAAGTATCTACCAGTAAGGGATTAGTGGAAAGACGTTTATAACAAGTGTGCAGCCTCTAAATATAGTAGAGCTAGAATGAAGTTTTGAACATCAGTAAAATGCCAGTCATAAGCTTTGACTCCATCCGTTGAACACATTTTGCATATGCTGTATGCAGTGCTGCTGTAGCTTTGCTGGTCTCAGGGTATTAGAGAGAAGGTGGTTTACTGGACCAATTTCTGTTGAGACACAAGCTGCATCAATGGCTCAATGTCAGGCTGGCGGTCGGTTTCTAGCGGAGTGCCCCAAGGTTCGGTTCTAGGACCGGTTTTGTTCAATATCTTTATTAATGACCTGGATGAGGGGATGGATTGCACCCCCAGCAAGTTTGCAGATGACACTAAGCTAGGGGGAGAGGTAGATACGCTTGAGGGCAAAAATAGGGTCCAGAGTGACTTAGACAAATTGGAGGATTGGGCCACAAGAAATCTGATGAGGTTCAACAAGGACAAGTGCAGAGTCCTGCACTTGGGACGGAAGAATCCCAAGCATTGGTACAGGCTGGGGACCAACCAGTTTAGTAGTAGTTCTGCAGAAAAGGACCTGGGGGTTACAGTGGATGAAAAGCTGGATGTGAGTCAACAGTGTGCCCTTGTAGCCAAGAAGGCTAATGGCATATTAGGTTGCATTAAGAGGAGCATTGCCAGCAGATCCAGAGATGTCATTATTCCCCTTTATTCGGCTCTGGTGAGGCCACATCTGGAGTATTGTGTCCAGTTCTGGGCCCCCACTACAAAAAGGATGTGGAGGCATTGGAGAGGGTCCAGCGGAGGGCAACCAAAATGATTAGGGGCTGGAGCATATGACTTATGAGGAGAGGCTGAGGAGTTGGGTCTGTTTAGTCTGCAGAAGCGAGAGTGAGGGGATTTGATAGCAGCCTTCAACTTCCTGAAGGAGGTTCCAAAGAGGATGGAGAGAGGCTGTTCTCAGTAGTGACAGATGGCAGAACAAGGAGCAATGGTCTCAAGTTGTGGTGGGAGAGGTCCAGGTTGGATATTAGGAAAAGCTATTTCACTAGGAGGGTAGTGAAGCACTGGAATGGGTTACCTAGGGAAGTAGTGGAGTCTCCATCCCTAGAGGTGTAAGTCTCGGCTTGACCAAACCCTGGCTGGGTTGATTTAGTTGGGATTGGTCCTGCCTAGAGCAGGGGGCTGGGACTTGATGACCATCTGAGGTCTCTTCCAGCTCTATGGTTCTATGGAACTTGAAAACTCATCTCATCACCAGAAGTTGACCCAATAGAGATTACCTCATTCACTTCTCTCAGGCCTTGTCTCCACTTACCTGGAGACCAATGCTGTGAAGATCCATCTCCCAGAGGTCAATTTAGCAGGTCTAGTAAGGACCCACTAAATCCACCACTAATCACGCTCCTGTCAACTGCTGTACTCCAGCAGGTCACAACGAGTAAGGGAAGTTGATGGGAGAGTTACTCGTGTTGACCTCCCGCAACAGGGATGCCGCAGAAACTCTAATTAAGGCATGTTGACTCCAGCTATGCTATTCACATCGCTGGAGTTGCATTTCTTAGACAGACTTTGTCCCCTAGTGTAGATGTGGCCTCATATCACAAAGGCCCAGTGGCCCATCCTATTAAATCCTGACTTCTAATTTCAGTCTTTTACTCAGATTATCTGTACAAATCCTTGGTTCCCATTATCAAACACAATACTTAACCTGCCAATAATGGACAAGACTGCTGTTGTCTATCCAGTGGCTATTAAGAACAGGACTTACAATGTGTTTGATAATACAGCAGGCAGCCACTTACCGAACATCCCAACTAACACAAAGCACATTAAGATCCATCATATAAATGAAACGTCATTTTCCCATGCAGTACGTTTTGGGTTTTCTTCCCCCATGCTACAGAGATTGGATCATTTGTTCCATAACCAGGTAATCCCAATTCCTCACCAGACACGCCATACATTGCAGGCACTGCATTTCCCTGTGCGCTGATTCAGGATCACAGAGAACTCGACTTCATCTCCAGCCTGCAGCTCTACACCATCCTGAACTTCTTTCACATGAAAGAAGAGCTTTTTGCTGTCACCCACTTCGTAGTTAATGAAGCCAAACTGAAAAACAGCAATGTAGTTCATTCATGTTATTTCTAATGGACACATTACTCCATTTCATTTCAGCTGCACTTTGTTTTTGTTGGATTAAAAAAGGCAGAGAGTGTGGGCAAGGTTTTCAAAAACAGATGCCTAACATCAAGCTTCTAAATCCACATTAGACACCTATTAAACCAAAAGGCATTAGGAGTGTCGCAGGACTGACACCAGGCCACTTATGTGGCTAAATGTAGCCTCAGAACCCTAACTTTACACCCTAACGTTTAAAATCATGGGCTAACACTAAGGGTCATCGCTCTGTGTGGAAACACTTCTGTGGTATGTTGAGTTAGACTTTGAAGAAGGAGCATCTGCAGTCTGATAGCAGAAGGGATCTGGAGAAAGCAAACAATGAAAGGAGGCAGAGGCAAGACATTCCTCTTTTCTGAGTGTAAGTAGACTGAATAAATGCCAGAAAACCTCTATCGTGTGCTCATATTTACTCTTAATGCAAGAAACTAATGCCCTTTGAAAACAAGGGGGCAACATATTCCATCCTTTGACCTCCTGCATCCATGCCTTCCCAAGTAGATTGTGGAATTTACTGCCACAAGTTACTTGCATATAGAAAGTTCAGTAGAATTCCATAAAGTTTACACTTTTATTCTTGTGATCTATTGGCAATGACATCAGCTATGACAAGTAGTGAAGGGATCTCAGTCCTCATATTTCACGACACAGCCACCCATTAACTCGACAATAGGAACAAACTTCTCCCATAGGTAAAACACACACAAAACCCAGATTTGAAAGCTTATTTCCAATATAAGGTTGATATGGGACTGTCAAGTGGTGCTGTTACCATGGAAATGGGTATGAACACCACCATCAGCAACATATTAAAAGACCACTTGGAAATGTTTGAATTTGTGTTAAATGACTATATTATTTCAAGACATAATGGATTGCTTTTGGGCCTCAAAGCAACCACCATCTAAAGAGCTAAAAATAGCCAAATCAATACGGTCCTTTTTAGACAACTGCTGCGTGCCTACTGAGGCCCAATGATGCAAGCTCCTATGACTCCTTGGAAGATGGGATACAACACAATTGTGCTGTTACCTTTGTTTTCCTCCAGAATTCAAGTCCCAGTTCTTGGGGGTCTATACAAGGTAGCACCATCAGATGGCTACACTTGTAGTAGTCAGGAAGTCTTTCCTTAACACAAAACTATCTATCCTTATCATTAAGTTTTGGAGTTTGACTGGGAAGGTTCCGGATGGCTGTGGAATCCCCATCATTGGAGGTTTAAAAACCAGACAGACCACCCCAAACTGATGTGTGCCCTAGATTCATTTGATCCTGTCTCAATGTGGGGGTTGGATTTAAAGACCCTTCCACTCCTGCATTTCTAGGATTATACAGTAACTTGTCTCAAGGAAGAATCCACTAACCTGATCTTTCACACATTCCACAGTGGCTCTGCGAAAAGGTGTAATGTTACAAGCCATTGTCTGTCCATTCTGACCAAGGACGCAGAGCTGGAACTTGACCGTCTCCCCCTTTTGCAAGCAATCACCCTTGTTTGCCATCCCCACGATTCCAAATGGATAGACCTCTCCTTTCATCTCCCCTAATGGAGTGGGAAGGAAGACAGTTTTAAATTTCTGTTTCTACAATGTTTTTTCCTAGCTAGAAACATGGAAAATTAAGTTTACACCAGTTTGCTAGTTTAGCGTTTACTAAGCTACAGCCAAAGCTCATGTCAAATTACATAAAGTCTAAGCTAACAGACTCATTAAAAGTCATCTCAATTTACAGCAGTATGCTGGGATCTTGACTTAGATAAGTGCCGAGTCAGTTTGTTTCTGCTTACCGTCCTCCATGACCTCAATCATTCCCTGGTATTCAGTCTGTGTGGGATCTACACTCCGCAGAGGGCGAATTACTTTACCCGTGTAGACAGTTGGATCAGCTTCCTCAGTGGCACCATTCACTACAAAAACAAAGCCAGTAGACTCTTTAGATTACATAATTTGGAGCCTAACCCATTGAGACATTTATCTCTGAACTGGGACCACTGGGTAACACTGCATTATTATGCTTTTTGGTCTCAGCACAGCACCCAAGGCATACAGAATCTAGCATAGGGAGGGGCAAGTTTTAGTCAAGAATCTCACGGGTTCTGGAAACTGGAGAGCAAACCAAGACCCAAAGGGTTCTCCTTCTAGACCGCAGCAGCCTATTCAGGAAGGCTGAGTGGAATGGAGCATCCTGAAGCATTCCAATCATTCCCACTATAGGACTCTGATGTCTCCACAGATGATGAACACAAAGCTTTGCAGACACTCATGACTGAACTGGCATTTCATATAGTTCTCATGGTAAATTCCTTCTACAAAGACAAGTCATCTACAACTCCCTTTTCTTGTATACTTATGATTCTAGGAGTAAAAGCTCTTTTCTGAAACATTTTTCTGCTTCACACAACCATGCCCTTTTATCCCCATGTTTTTCCCCAATCATCTATCCCTTGTTCATTATTTTATCTATCTGCGAATCCTCAATGCACTGAATTCCACCCATTTCCCAGATACCAGTGGAACAACCCTTTCCTCAATTCCACCCCCCCACCGGCTCTAGTAGGGGTGTTAAATATCAATCAACTAATCAAATAGTCAATGGGATTTCCATCAACCATTTGATAAGAACTAGGCATGTTCCGCATTTGAAACGCCGCACGGAGCCCGGGGCCAGCAGGGAGTCCCCCGCTGACCCCAAGCTCCATGCAGGCACTTCTGTTTGAAATGTACAGGAGTCCCTGCTGGAGCTCTTGTACATTTCAAAGAGGAAGTGTCACCGCTGCGCCCCTGCCCCATCCCACAGAGCTGAAGCTGGGGGGAAACCAGGTTTTAAGCAAGCTCTTTGTGATGAGGCAGCAAGGGAGGGGCGGGGGGGAGAAGGGGGGAAGCGACTAGTCGACTCATGTGTTGACTATCCATTAAGCTTTTGCTTATTGGATAATTGATTAGTTGCTTACATCCCCACCCCCAAGAGACCGACTTTTTTTTTTTTTTTTTTAGGAATAAACTAACTGAACAGACTTGAAAGTTTGGAAAAGGTTATCAAGCAGCTCCTTCTTCAGGGCCTCATGCTATCTACTTTCTGCCCCTCCCAGACTAAGCTTTTCATAGCATGGGTTGTCAATTGTCTCCTACATCCCAAGCAGGCGGTCAATATTTGGCAGACACAAGTGATCCAGTCATGAGCACCCAGGCAGCATGATCTAGAAGCAGGAGTCAGGTAAGTAACATTATCTTTTAGCTGTTGCAGCAAGCTGTTCTTGCTTAATTAGTTCCCACCCCTCCTGACACAGTGAGCAGCTCTTTTTAAGAGGTCCCTCATGAGCCCTACAGTGATGGGCCCAATTCTGGTCTGCTGTGCACCATGCGTCACAGATGCTCTATCAGTGTTCCAACTCTACTTTAGATTGGCGCTCCAAGCCCAAAACTGCCAGCCTTGCTCCATTAACCTGGAACTCACTACAAAACTGGCCTTTGACTAAAGGAGAAGTTATTGGACATATATTTACCTGCATGTGTTTTGTTCACCTTTTCTGCACTGACTTTATTTCCTTTGCCTTTTGACAAGCTGTATTCCACCATGTCCCCAAGTTCCAGGCTATCGATATCACCAGAGAATTCGCTGCATGGGAGAAGTCATGCATGTTTTGCTTTAGTTACACACTCATCCAAGCCGCTCATCCAGCAACAAGTGGAAGGGACAGAACCTTTACACTTCAGCTGGCTCACTATTTTCACTATTACAAGAACTTCTAGTTTGAATGCCAACATTTTGCTCCGTGTCTACAGGTTATTTAAGTCTACCCAACAGCCTTCATGCAATAGGTTGACAGTAATCCATTTGGCTACTGGAACAGAGAGAAATAAATTATGCTTCCCATCAAGCAGGTCACTATCTGTAACCCAAGTCCATGGCATGGATAATGACTTCATTTGAACCAGCACCTATTAAAAGAAGGCATTAAATTCTGCAGGAAGGAAAGACCAAAATGGAGTATCCATTAAATATATGCACATGAAATCAAAGGGCTATTCCAAATCCCAAGAGCCTTCCCAGCTTGTCAGAAGTTAGGAATGCATCACTGATCAATTCCCAAGTCCTCTGGTGGCTAATTTAACTGACTTTAGATATTGATACTTTATTACAACAGTTGCTGGTCAGAGCAGGTCTTCATCCTGCTAGCAGGCAGTTAAGACTGATTCAGAAAAAACAGTCTGTCACTCCTATTACTCCTAAGGGAAGCCTCTCAGAGTGCTGAAAGCATACCTTTGCACCAGGAGTCTCATCCTGCACAAGCCACACCAATGAAGCTCTACAGAAGTACAGCCCTCTAGCTGTACTTATACTAATAATGTAGAATATAGTCTCGAAACACTTCAGATATAGGATATTAAACAGCAAAGCTTGCCACAGCCCTGTAGGAATGGTTAATGAGAAGTTTCTCAGATTCTTGACTTCATGCACATGGTGCACAGAAAACAGATTAACATTCTGCAATATACAAGGGAGTCACTTACCTGTAATGGAAAAAGATCTCCTTATCATGATTGGCTGTTTCAATAAATCCAAAGTTATCTTTCAGGGTTGCCACATACCCCACAAGCCTTTTGGAGCTGTAATTGCGACCAAGCATTCTGACAGAAACTGCTACCTGTGAGCCTGTCCTCTTCACTTCACAAACACTGAACTCAACCTGGTGGAAAGGGAAGATTGTCAAAATGACAATAACGTGTGTATTTTATCCAAAGAGTTAATTACATGTCTGCACTCTTCCTCCCCAGAGAGAAGACTGTATTACTTTCGCCACAGCTCTTGACCTGAACAAGATGAAAGTAACCTATTACACAAATAAAGTAATTGGCTATCATACCAATGCGTGGATTTATCAACCCTGTGTTTTGCTGATCTTCGTATGAAGACTTGAAACCATGGACATTGCTGATACAAAACTTCAGAGTGTTGGTGGCATTTCCTATGCACTGCCAGCAGTGACTATTGCACAGAAATGGTTTGACTTAGCAGCCATACAGATGTATTACTCAGACTTGAAGGCCAGAAGGGACTATCATGCTCATTCAGTCTGACCTCCTGTACATACTGCAGGCCACAGAACCCTAACCACCCACTTCTGCAGGAGGCCATCAGAGTTACCAAAGTCCTCGAATCTCGTTTCAACAACTTCAAGTTATAGAAAATCCACCATTTACTCCAGTACAAACTAGGGATGTGAAATTTAGTCAACTAATTGAATAGTCGACGGAATTTGCACCAGCTCTTACTACATTTCAAAGGCGGAAGTGCCGCCAGTTCCCCACTGCGCCCCTGCCCCACCACGGAGACAGTTAAAAGCCAATTCCCCCCAGCATCGGCTCCTGCTGCCCCCTTGCTGCCTTTCTCCAATAGAGGCAGCGGGGGGGTTGTGGGTGGGGGAGGAGGAAGAGTGACTAATAGTGTCACTAGCAAGCATATGCTTATCGGATAGTCAACTAGTCGCTTACATGGCTAGTACAAACCAGAAAATGTTGCAACATTGTGGAGAAAGGCACCCCGCCCTTTCCCCGAGGGCTTCTGCCCATCTGACCTGGGGAAAAAAATTCCTTCCTAACTCCAAAACACAGCAGTCAGTTAAACCCGGAGCACATGGATAAAACCCACCAAGGAAAGAATTCTCTGTAGTAACTCAGCTCTCCCTATTTCAAGCTTTTGGAGCTATTTACGAATGGATGGGCAGGCCCGCCAATGCACATTTACATTGCATAAGAATGGGAGAGGGCGCCACAGTGGGCGCACAATGCCACTGTCCAAGCGGAGCTGAGGGCTGGCTGCCCCAGCCCTTACACCTGATGCCCTGTCTCGTCGGGGCACGGAGTCCTCCCACCTTGCCAGAGTGCCCGCAGGAGCTGTTGACCATCCTGCCGATGGGTTGTATGCCATTTTAGGCAAACTTTAGAAGCACAATCTTCAACAAGTTGTTTTGTGCCTGTACTACCCACCTTAAAAAGCTGTTCAAATCCACACTCCAACAGTCAGGCTTGAAATTAGATCAAGGATTCTAAACTTGTTCATGGCGAGTTTACATCCATTTCTTCTTTGCCATCACCAGCCCTCAACTTCAGTAACTCCTCTCTCTCCCTGATAGTTATTGTTCTGATGTATTTCTAGACAGCAATCCATTTCCTCTCATCCTTTGTTTTATCAGTCTCTTCTTTTAAGGTGGGTTGTTCCATTCTTTTGGTCATCCTAGTAGTCCTTCTCTGCAGCTGTTCCACTTTGAATTCATTTTTCTTGAATGCAGGAGGCGAGCAGCATCATGTTGTTGGCTCAGTCATCTTGTGATAGGACCAATTCATCCAGGTCTCTCTCCTCCATTGTTGCTTTCAGCTGGTATCTGCAACTTTCTCTGTAAGTTCTTATTAGTGCTTCTCCACCATTTTGCATCATTAAGTTTAATCCAATTTCTATTACTCCAGTTTTCAAAGTTGTCCAAATCTTCTCTCATGATATTCCAGTGCTCTTCTATATTGGCAACACTTCCAATGTTAAAAATTGGTCTAAGACTGATCCTGGAAGAATTGCAGTAGAAACTTCCCCTCTACTGGCAGTTATCTTTCAGCATGACCCACTGTAGTCTCTGCTTTAACCAGTTCCTTATCTATCTTTTGATTCTTGCATTAATCCCCACCTTCTCCAATTTACAATCCGCCCCCCGCCCCCCCCTCCCCCGATTCCTTATGGAAATCCAGGTAGATCTGTTGCATTTTCCTTTTCTAAAGGAAGTAGTTAATTTCTCAAAGAAAGATCAGGGTGATCTCTGTAAAACAATACAGTATTGTATCCTAATTACTGTGTATTTCTTCAACTGACCTTTCAAAATTAGTTCTGTGAGCATGCATACAGCTGAGGCCAAACTAATGGGCCTGAGGCTTCCTAGATTATTTTTCTCTTTTTTAAAATACAGGTGCTGTATTTGCATTTCTCCACTCGTTAGGGATTTCTACTTCTTTATCTTTATCTCCCAACATCACCCTGCCACTGCCCCAAAGCCTCTCTATCCCTGTTACAAATTGAGGCAAAGTGTTTGTTCAGGCATCGGACCATACATAGATCTATGATCTCCACTCCATTCTCATTGCTTAGCACTTCCATTTCTTCCTTTTATAAAAAATATGGCCACAGAATCTTTTGCTACCAGTTTTAATTTCTTACGAAAGATCCAAAATCTGCTTGGCTTCTGGCAGTTCTTAACTTTCCTTTCCCCTTTACTTGAAAGCTGCTTCTTGGACGTCTTACTCGCTGATCCACCTCTCATCACACCTTTGACGTGCTTTGTCATCCAGTGTGATCGGCAATCCAGCCCTGTGAGTTTTTTCTCCTTGCCTGGGATGGTGGCTTCTGATACTTTAAGTTTCTGAAACTAATTTCAAACTTCCAATATTCAGATCCTTTGAGTTCTTTAAAGAAGTCCACTTCCCTTAATTTTTTAAAGGCTGCCATTTCAAAATCAAGGACCCTAGTTTGAGGCAGATATTTTTATTCACTATCACTCAAACCAAGTTTACCCTCTATAACCAGTTCTCCTCAAGTCCTCAAGACTTACCAATACCAACCCTAAAATCGTTATGCACAAGCACTACACAATGGAGCCTCTGTTCCCATTCTTTCAAGTGATTTTGACCCAGGTTACGTTTTATCCATTCCATCTCTTCTAAATTTATTTAGTCTACTTCTTCATTAATGTACAGTGCTACTCCACCACCCTTTCCTGGGTCTTTTTCTGAATAGTGCATATCCTTTAACAGCTATATTAAAATCACGACTACTATTTCACCATGTTTCCATGATCAGTATAATAGTTAGTTTCTGTACCTGCCCCATTAGTTTTAGTTCCTCCATTGTGTTACACAGGCTCCTTAAACCAGTGCACAAGACTCTTTAGCAGTTTCTGCTTGCCTGCACCCAGATTCCCTGTCTAATTACATGCAGTCGTTTTACTCCCAGTATTGCCTACCTGTTATGTCGCTAGCTTTCCTCTTGTCCATTTGCCTACCCAGTTCCTTTCCCCAGTGTTTTATCCAAATTGACTTTCCACTCTCTCAACATTAGCATCTCCCAACATCTCCCCTGAATTCCTGGTTTAAAGCTTTTCATCAGTTGTGCCAACCTCTGTCCCAGAAGTCTGTTTTCCTTATTATTAAGGTGGAGTTCACCCCAGGAAAACAGTCCTCAGTCCAGGAATGATTCCACTGGGGAAACATCCCCAAGCCCTCCTTACAGCACCACTGCCCAACCATCTGCTGATCAATCTTGTCCTGCCTTCACCCTCTTCCTTTAGGAGCCCAGGGAAGCACACTGAGAACAGGCCTTAAGAAGAACAAAGTCACCTTCTGTCATAACTGGCTGGCATTTTCTGATCATACAGCCTGCCTCAGAAATGAAGTCCCCACACATTCAGCCCTAACACATTCAGCCCTAACAACTGGAGTTATGGGGAAGAGAAGAGGAGGAGGGCACATTACCTGGCCATGGTCTGGTAGTGACCATATGGCCATCCATGAATGATTAAAGTAGTTGGATCAGATAAGCAACTACTATCAAGCCTTTAAATGTCCAAAATAAAGCTAAACAGTATGGCTATGGATACTCAGCACTACAGACCTTTTATCATCTACATGTGTTGTTGATGGCTGCTCTTCAAACATCTGCTCATTACTCATATCTACTTCCATAGACTCCCCTTGGACTTCCCTAAGCAGTGAGCAGCTTTTGCTAAAAGCAAGCTAACCACAAAACATGCCCTATCAGATTTTTACATACAAGGCACAAATTCCCTATAGTTCAGCTCCCTGTCCTACAATTGACACCCCCAAGCTTCTTGAGAATGGAGACAACAGTTCATGTCTGTTTAGGCCCTGTGGAGGAAAGGGTGTTAATTAGCTTGAACAAATAGTGTCTTCATGATATGCCACCCCTCTTTTTGTACCGTGGCTGCCCTCCAGAACTTCATTGGTATCCTCTGCCTGCTTTATGCCTCTTACACTACCACTTATGGTAAGAATAGCCTCCCCCACACTACGAACAAGCACACTCCCTCTTCTTCAAATCCACTTAACATAAAATCTTCTTTCATTCATCTCCTTTTAGACCAATCTTCATAGGAAAAAACAGTGAGACAGTTGCCCCATGCATATTTGGCTGAATTAGTATAGGCCCTCTAAAGACATAATCTCTTTCCAACTGAGCACCAATTACTTGCAGTATACCCTCTAAATAAATACCAATAAAGCAATGCATAACTCAGATGAAGCACATCTCAAGAGTTTCAGAAATCTTCTGTATAAGGAAGAAAAAAAGTGACTTCACCGGGTTGAAGTGTTCTGAATACCAAAATGGGCAAGGAAACGCATAACAGTACAGATATACCATTCTTCACTCTTTGGAACTTATTTTTTACCCCAAATGGCTAGGTAAAGCAAAGGTCACAAAGAAAGATCATATATAACTTGGTTATATTGCCTTATCTCCTATTTGAGGGTTAGTAGATCCTTCCACATCCTTGGCCTGATATGGAATGGTCAGTTTCACTCCACAATCATCGTACACGATTAGTCCATCTTCAGGTTCCTAAAGAGAAATAGCGAGATTCATTATCAGACAAATTAACTGGCAAATGCATGCTTTTTAAGAGCCTTGGGCAACATTTGTTTTATAAGATAGCTGTTCAGTAGTCAGTAACAAAATGGCCACCATAATTCAGAACCTAAAAATGGCATAAAATTTGGACTATTTCTATCAGTCAAACATAGTTTACCAATACAACATGTTTACAATGGGCATGTGTCAGTACTCAGCAAAATGCCTATTTGAAATACTGAGCACTGTCACTTTTGGTGGTGCAATTTTAAACACTTTAAGGCATGCCTGCTCTACCACTGTGCTCTGGCAAATTCAAACAAACCTGCTGAAAAACTACCACTAACTGAGAAGTCTCCCACAAGACCCTAAAGATAATTATCCTACACAAGACTGGAACTAATCTTTTCAGCTGCTACATCCCTTCTAAGAGCCAGAAGTTCAACTTGCATTACTCAGCTTCAGACAAATACCATTCTAGCTCTTTAAGCTGACTTACCATTAGCCACGCAGTATACTCACGTGATTAGTCAAATATTTCCAGAAATTTATACATATTTCGTAAGTGTGTCCTCAGTTCAAAGTAAGGATGCAACAGCGTAGTTAACAGATTAACCGATAAGCAAAAGCTTATCGGTTAATGCTATTGACTACATGGATTTCCCCTTCCCCTCAGTAAGTTTTTTAGCAGGCTGGCCAGCAACCTGGCTCAGTGCTGGCTTCTGCCAGGAGCTCAGACACACCCTGGGCCAGGGGCTGCTGCCACCCCACGCTGCTGCCTGTGTTTCAGAGGCAGCAGCACAGGGTGGCAGGCAGACGGTTCGTGAGGGGAGTTGGTTTTCAAACTGGAACTCCCGCCTGGAACCCTGCACTGCTGCCTCTGATAGAGGTCCCTAGGGAGTGGGGCTGGAGTGCACTGGCTACTGGCCCCACATTCAGGGACTATAGAATAGTCGACTAACCGATAGGCATTCATGAGGTTAATCGACTATTCAGTTAATCAATATTTAACATTCATAGTTCAGGACAGAAAATGAACTACCTAATTCATACCTAGAGAGAAATAGCATTACCTTCTCTTTGCTTTTATTTGGACTAGTGGCTTTGGCAGGTGTGGCTTCTTTTTCTATAGTGCCCACAAAGCGGTGATCTGACTGGCTGTGGAATGAAACCGTGCCTTTAGGAAGCTTCTTAATCCTTATAGCATGATTTCTTTGGGCAGACAGCATATCCTAGAAAACAAGGCCCACAATATTTTAAAGTGAACTCAAAACTTGTATTCGTATTTAAAAAGTTGTATTTTTACTCACAGGAACCACAGTAAACTCTACTTCATCTGAAATGTGGAGCTGGTTTCCATCCAGAATTTCACTGAAGTGAAAGAACATGCGGGCATCCCGGTCAACACATTTAATGAAGCCAAAGCCATCTCTCATTGCAGCAATCACTCCCTGGGGACACACAAGGGACCTGGTCAGTTGCTGCAGCCAGTGAAAAGTAATTAGAGACCTTAGAGGTCTGTCTGCACAGAGCTGCACTTGTGGAATGTGTACAATAACTAGTGCAAGGTCAGAGCCTTGTAAGAACGACTGCTGGTATATGCACATGCTCCTTTGTAGATCACAGCACTTAAACACAGCAACAAGAAAAGATGCAAAATGGGAAAAAAAACACCCTTTTTTTGCACCTCAGTCTCTGAAAAGGGAGATGAGTGAAAATATGGGTGTTTATATGCAATCACCTAGAACTACAGTGTAAGGAAGCATCTGTCTCCTCTTAGAATTGCTGATCTAGATCCTGTTGTGGGAAACTAGCAGTAACAGCTTTTAGAAGGTGGGTCCAAGGACAAAAGTTATAAACTCGCAGAGTTGTAGGTTAAGATGGCATTCAGAAGCCATCTCATGCTGAAACTTGGGGTAAGGGTTTAAAAAAAAAAAAAAAAAAAAAAAATCCATCCTATCTGCCTGTATTCTTAAAAAAACCAAAAAACAAAAAAAAGAATCTGCTACTTAAGTCAGTATCTCATTAGCATTTCTGTCTGAAGCCACTTAGAATGGAGTCTCAAGAGATAGTGAAAGTACCAAATTTCCAAGATACCGCTTATCACCTCAAGGCTCAAAAACCATCTCTGCAAACCCCGGATAGACTCAAGCGAGGGAGGATCAGTAGTCCCTGCAACAGCTTAACAACATGCATTAGAGGATTCATGCACAGCCAGAGATGGATGCAGATACAGCTACCAAATGCCGCTAACGGAACTCAGGGCAATTCTGGAATGTTTGACTAAAATCAAAAGTTAGAATTGCAGCTTTAAAGCATATGCTTTTGTTGTGAAAGATTGATGGCTGCCCAAGAAGATTTTGATTCTCATTAGCAATCAGTATAGGACCTCACAACTAATGCTTGGATTATACCTGCCAGAACTATTTTACCTTGGTAAAGAACCTGCCTACCACCAAACAATCACAAGAACCAGCAGAAAAAACAAAGATGAGATGCATAGCAAATTGAAACCCCCAAGTTGTTCATTACTATTGAACTCCAGTTTCCTCTCATTACTATTGAACTCCAGTTTCCTCTCACTGAAGACCTTTGCTCCAAAAAGGGATATGAGAGACTAGTACTCAACTCCCAATTCTATCTGGGAAGAAAAACATCCCATAAGAGACTAGATTCCCACTATCTAATACAAGTAGCATTTCAGAAATTAAGCACTCAAAACACCTTGTTTTTACAAAGGATAAATTTGAAGACAATCATCAATCCCTGTGAGAAACTTGGTATTCAACATTGTGTTTTCAGCTCAGGTAGGTTCCAAAAGGGTCAAACAGTATTTAAACACAAAGTTATGCAGGTCTTCCTGTATGTGAGTAATTGCTAATTTCTGCCAAATCGTTTGGATTCAGTTCAGACCTTGAATACTTAGTTAGCTATCCACTCTGTGGATGTTAAGGGTGATGCTTATTGGTTAACCATTAATTGATGAGGGTTACCGGAGAAGGTTAACCAGTCAGAGCAGCCCCCACTTGCATCAGGAGGGAGTAGTAGGAAAGCCTCTCCAGCCTGGCCAGAATGCCTCCCCCGTGCCTGAACCTGGTTATGTAACCGGTTAAGAGATTTTACATCGCTAATACACTCTCTGCAATAAACACAACTGTTCACATGGTATTACTTCTGCTGTTACTAGAAGAGAGACCAACCAGGCAGATGAAGTAACCACCATTTGCACATACTACCATGAGTGCCAGATGTCACTCAGCTCCTCAAAAAGGTATGACCAACAATGTAAGAGTGTTATTTAGAAGTAAATATTAATAAAATAATTAAGTTCCACGTCTTTGGGTACCATTTGTTTACTCAACAAACATGTTAACATTGATACAAAGAGTTAGCTCCTCTGAACCCACTTCTATAACATAAGAAAAATGCATGTCAGGACTTACAGCCGAAGGAAAGATTTTAAAGCCAGATCACCTTGAATTCTAGCATAGGTGTCTGGTTGAATTGGAGATGCTGCATTATATGGCGGCCCAAGCAACTTCCCCAATGTTATGATGAAAGCCAGAATAAATTCCTTTTCAAATGTCTATAGGAAGGGTGGGGAACCCTTTATGGGTCAGGGGCCACTGACACATGGGGAAGAGGAGAAATCTGTCAGGGGATGTACTAAAGCGAGAAGCAAAAAAGAATACTTCATTGATGTGGCCCCCAACTGAGAAGCAGAAAGACCCTCCCCACACACTAGAGCCTGGGTGGGGGATTGAGCTAGTAGATTGAGGGAATCAGTGTGTGGGAGAGGGCTTGTAGGAGGGTGCAGGAGCAGCTGGGCAGGAGCCAAGTGAGTGTGCAGGGTCTGAGCGATGGGGGGCACTTACCTGGGTTAGGCTAAAAGGGGTTAAAAACAAGGCTGATGACATCCTAGGAGTCTACTACAGGCCACCTACCCAGGTGGAAGAAGTGGATGAGGCTTTTTTTAAACAACTAACAATATCATCCAAAGCCCAAGATTTGGTGGTGATGGGGGACTTCAACTATCCAGATATATGTTGGGAAAATAACACAGCGGGGCACAGACTATCCAATAAGTTCTTGGACTGCATTGGAGACAACTTTTTATTTCAGAAGGTTGAAAAAGCTACCAGGGGGAAGCTGTTCTAGATTTGATCCTAACAAATAGGGAGGAACTGGTTGAGAATTTGAAAGTGGGTGAAAGTGATCATGAAATCAGAGTTCACAATTCTAAGGAAGGGTAGAAGGGAGAACAGCAAAATAGAGATAATGGATTTCGGGAAGGCGGATTTTGGTATGCTCAGAGAGCTGATAGGTAAGGTCCCATGGGAATCAAGACTGAGGGGAAAAACAACCGAGGAGAGTTGGCAGTTTTTCAAAGGGACATTGTTAAGGGCCCAAAAGCAAGCTATTCTGCTGCGTCGGAAAGATAGAAAATATGGCAAAAGACCACCTTGGCTTAACCACGAGATCTTGCATGATCTAAAAATAAAAAAGAAGGAGTCATAAAAAATGGAAAGTAGGACAAATTACAAAGAATGAATATAGGCAAACAACACAGGAATGCAGGGGCAAGATTAGAAAGGCAAAGGCACAAAGTGAGCTCAAACTAGCTACGGGAATAAAGGGAAACAAGACGAATTTTTATAAATATATTAGAAGCAAGAGGAAGACCAAGGACAGGGTAGGCCCACTGGTCAGTGAGGAGGGAGAAACAGTAACAGGAAATTTGGAAATGGCAGAGATGCTTAATGACTTCTTTGTTTCGGTTTTCACGGAGAAGTCTGAAGGAATGCCTAACATAGTGAATGCTAGTGGGAAGGGGGGAGGTTTAGAAGATAAAATAAAAAAAAAGAACAAGTTAAAAATCACGTAGAAAAGTTAGATGCCTGCAAGTCACCAGGGCCTGATGAAATGCATCCTAGAATACTCAAGGAGCTGATAGAGGAGGTATCTGAGCCTCTAGCTATCATCTTTGGAAAATCATGGGAGACAGGAGAGATTCCAGAAGACTGGAAAAGGGCAAATAGTGCCCATTTATAAAAAGGGAAATAAGAACAACCCAGGAAACTACAGACCAGTTAGTTTAACTTCTGTGCCAGGGAAGATAATGGAGCAAGTAATTAAGGAAATCACCTGCAAACACTTGGAAGGTGGCAAGGTGTTAGGGAACAGCCAGCATGGATTTGTAAGGAACAAATCATGTCAAACCAATCTGATAGCTTTCTTTCATAGGATAACAAGACTTGTGGATAAGGGAGAAGCGGTGGATGTGGTATACCTAGACTTTAGTAAGGCATTTGATACAGTCTCGCATGATATTCTTATCAATAAACTAGGCAAATACAACTTAGATGGGGCTACTATAAGGTGGGTGCATAACTGGCTGGATAACCGTACTCAGAGAGTAGTTATTAACGGTTCACAATCCTGCTGGAAAGGTATAACAAGTGGGGTTCCGCAGGGGTCTGTTTTGGGACCGGCTCTGTTCAATATCTTCATCAATGATTTAGATATTGGCATAGAAAGTACACTTATTAAGTTTGCATATGATACCAAGCTGGGAGGGGTTGCGACTGCTCTGGAGGATAGGGTCATAATTCAAAATGATCTGGACAAATTGGAGAAATGGTCTGAGGTAAACCGTTTAATAAAGACACATGCAAAGTGCTCCACTTAGGAAGGAACAATCAGTTTCACACATACAGAATCGGAAGCGACTATCTAGGAAGGAGTACGGCAGAAAGGGATCTAGGGGTTATAGTGGACCACAAGCTGAATATGAGTCAGAAGTGTGATGCTGGTGCAAAAAAAAAAAAAAAAAAAAAAAAAAAAAAGCGCAAACCTGATTCTGGGATGCATTAACAGGTGTGTTGTTAGCAAGACACGAGAAATCATTCTTCCGCTCTACTCTGGTTAGGCCTCAGCTGGAGTACTGTGTCCAGTTCTGGGCACCGCATTTCAAGAAAGATGTGGAGAAATTGGAGAGGGTCCAGAGAAGAGCAACAAGAATGATTAAAGGTCTAGAGAACATGACCTATGAGGGAAGGCTGAAAGAATTGGGTTTGTTGAAGATCGAGGGGGGACATGATAGCCATTTTCAGGTATCTAAAAGGGTGTCATGAGGAGGAGGGAGAAAACTTGTTCATCTTGGCCTCTGAGGATAGAACAAGAAGCAATGGGCTTAAACTGCAGCAAGGGAGGTTTAGGTTGGACATTAGGAAAAAGTTCCTAACTGTCAGAGTAGTAAAACACTGGAATAAATTGCCCAGGGAGGTTGTGGAATCCCCATCTCTGGAGATATTTAAGAGTAGGTTAGATAAATGTCTATCAGGGATGGTCTAGTCAGTACTTGGTCCTGCCATGGGGGCAGGGGACTGGACTCGACCTCTCGAGGTCCCTTCCAGTCCTAGTATTCTATGATCTGGCACAGCTCCCTGGGGATGGACATGACTCCATGTCCCCCACAGCTTCTATTGGCCACACTCACAGCCAATCAGAGCAGCAGGGGAAAAAGGAGGCAGCACTTTTCTGTGCTGCTGGAGCTGCTTCCTCCCCTGTGCCAGGCAGAGCCAACAGTTTGGAACTGCTCCCGACCTGCCTGACTCCAGCCCACAAGCCCTCCAGCCTGACTCCAGCCGTGTGCTGGCGCTAGCACTCCCGAGCCTCAGGGACCGCATCCAGGTAAACCAGGAGCCATACGTTCCCTATCCCTGATCTATAGGGATGAAGGGCATTCCCTTCTGCACACATTCTCTGGTGTTGTCCACCACAGAGTGAGCTCCTGAAATCACTAGAGAGCATAAGAAAATTAAGACTGTTAACCAGTTTTCCATTGCACCATAGCGAAGCTATAAAATGTGCAGAAAGCCTCAAGAACAACTTTATGTAGCAGTGAAATAGACCCTGCAGCAGCTTTTATTATAAGTTTAAAAAAATCTGTTTGGTTCAAAGTTGTAACTCAGAAATGTTTGTAAATGAACAGTCTCAATTCTGGACATGTTTGTAACTGAAGTTCAACTGTAATTTACTTTAGTCTTATTTTATGTTTGTAGTTTATGTTCCTAAACAAAGTTAATTCTCATTCGTTGGCATAACTATTAACACAGGTTGATTTGCAACCTATCACAGCCTTTACACATAACTTGGTACTTCTTGTTAATGATCCACATTAAGAACTCCTAAAGCTTAACATTTAAACATTAATATAGGTAAAAATGAAATGTGTGTAAAGTGATGAACATTTTACTAATCTTTTCCCTTGGATTTTATAGAAAGCTACATTGGGAATTCAATTACAAGTGTATAAAACAAGCATCTTAATGTTTAATTAAAGCTATCTTAAATGTGCTGGACAAAAGTTAGTTTATCAAAACGTGCAAGTCTGTGGCTGGGAGGGAGACAAGAGGTCAAGTTTTACCCATGGCTAGTGTGGGGTGAACCACACTTTGGGGGCAGCTGGAGGTGCCTCCTGAGAGCTGATTTTCAGAGGGGGGCAATCAGCCCTTCCTGTGTATCTGGTGCCTTCCAAGGACGTGAATTTGGCACCTAAAAGTTGAGCAATGTGCATTTGAAAGCAGGAATTTTTGTCTTTTTACTAGCACTAGTGCGCCCCAGTGACCTAACGGGCAAAGCATTGGCTTCCTAAGCCAGGGATTGTAGGTTCAAGTCCCATCTGGGGTGACAACTGAGATGTTCCCTAGCAGATGTAAAGAGTCTTTGGCTTCCTTTTTGCCATGGTAGCTGTGAGATGTTTGAACGCTGGGCAAGGGTCCCCCCCGAATTGTCATTTTCCCCCAGACAGGACCTCTCAGTAGCAAACACTTAAATAGATTCAGTAAACAAAAGAAGTGCTCCTAGGAAGTTAACTAATTATTCCCCTGTATGCTGGAATTTGAGTGCCTAGAGATACCAACAGGTGCTTTTGAAAAGTCCACTGAGCACCCAGCTGCACCTTTTGGGTTCCTAAAAAGGTATTTGAAAACCTAGCTCTATTGTCCTTAAAGATTTTAGAATTAGCAGATGTGGCCTCATGGGCAACTCCTGGTTTTTATTCAGAATGGAAGAAAAAACCCAACTCAAACTCCCAATCTGTGCCACAGTTTTGAACGAACTAGTCCAAATGAAGAAAAATATTTTCTTTGCATCTGCTAGCTAACAGAAGCCCCAAACTTCACAACTGAAAATATTCACATTTGGAAAAGTTAGCAGCATTTGCTCCATTGTGAAGAGTGAAAATTAAGTACTTAATGTACAACATGACATTGTCCCATTTGTAAACCTTGAGCTGAGCTCCAAAGTTAGCAATGTTTTACCCCTTATTCTGTATAATTAAAGAGGCAGTATCCTTTCACTCATTAAAATCTGAGGGCTTGTTAACAGTGCATTTTTATCACTTTTTGAAGACAACCTCTTGAAAATTTGATTTCAGTGAAGGATGTCAAGAAACATATTAGAACAGCATTTCTCAACCTTTTTTATTAAAGTACCCCTTTAAAAAAAATTTAAGTACCCTCAGTACCTACAGTTTTCAGATGCAATTTTTTTTCTACCATTGCAACATATTTGTTTAAACAACTTCATCGTAGCCAGGCGGGCAATGAAATTTTTGGGTGTAAAAAGTACAAAAAATAATATAACATTGTAAAACACAAATTCAGTTTTCAACTAATTTCAGTTGTGTTGACTTCTCTCAAGTACCCCCTAAGGGTACTCGTACCACTGGTTGAGAAACACTGTATTAGAATATCTCAAGTTAAAAACACCTAATTCAGAGCAATCTTAAGACTTCACAGGCATACGCTGGGGCGGGCGGCAGAGGGGCTATGTACACAGATCTATTTAAAATCAGATACTTGCCATTTCTCTAGCTTCACTAGTAAACTGGAAAGTATTGTGAAGAACTTCAATATTGGTGGCTCGTTCCAATTTGTCACGTCGATCTGTAGAAATGTTGAATCTAACATGGTCACCTTCCAGCAGAGTCACCTTGGATTTTGTATCTTTGTCTCCAAATGGAAGTTCCTTGGGAATCACAAAGTCAACTTTGATGCGTCCAGGCAATGGGTCATTCTGGTGACCACAGGGAAAGGAAAACATTTTTTTCATAAACTAGACATTCCTTCCAGACTCTAAACTGAGCATTGAAAGAAATTCATTAATTTGTACTTCAGTTGATTATGAACTGGTCTTCTGAGCATTCCCAGAGGTAATGGTAAGTTATTAATTAGAATTTCAGACAGAGTTCTTTAAAGATACATATTACTTCAGTTTTACATATGGGGACACCAAGACAGAGGTTAAGTGACTTGCCCAGGATTACAGCAATTCAGTGACCCATGCTGCCCATATCCTACATGGGTGACTTTTACTGCCACGTATCAATTTTATATGAAGTTAAGACTTCAACTGTTGCCCCAGAACAGAATTCATCAATGTTTTCAAGCACTTAAGTGTCTACTTGCTTCTAAATTCAGTCCTATGACATGCAGATGGGATAAATGCGTAGTGTAGGAGTCCCTTTAGCCTGAAGAGAACAGGAAACTTGGACACCTTCTAGGGATGTTAAATTTCGATTAACCAGCTAATCAAGTAGTTGATGGAATTTCCATTGATTAGTCAGGAGCTCACGATCCCACTGCACCTCTTCCTTTGAAATGTGCAAGAGCCAGCCACAGCTCTAGTGCGTTTCAAAGGAAGAGGCACAGTGGGGAACCTAAGTGTGCAGGGACTGTTGCAGAGTTGGTGCAGGGGGGAGGGGAAGAAGAGAGAAACCAGCTTTTAAGCTGGCTCCCCCTAGCATCATCTCCCCCCACATTGGTGCCTCTGATACAGAGGCAGCGGGGGGAGGGGGAGGAGGAAATGGGGAAGAAGAGCCACTAGTTGACTAGTGACTCCAGTACCCGATAAACCTAGGCTAGACTGGTTGCTTACATCCCTAATACCTTCTATGATTGAGTACTTTTCCAAAGCAACAGGGATACAGCAACACAAGCTATTCTGAAAGGTCAGGAACCAAGCACACATGCCTTAGACTTTCCTCAAAAGACAAATCATCAAATGATGCCTACATTTAGGACCTTGGATGTTGTTTGGGGTTCTCTCCCCTCCCCCCACCCTACCTCCCCCCCAAAAATCCCTCACACTACATCTTTTCAAACCAGCAACAGATGAAAGGATCCCTCCCCTTTTGCCTCTGCCCTATGTTTACACTACGGGCTTCTTGCGCAAGATCTTCTGCAAAAACTTCTTGTGCAACAGCACATCCACACAACAAAAGCACATGGAAAAAGCGATGCGCTTTTGCGCAAGAGAACATCCAGACTACCTGGATGCTCTCACAAGCAAGCAAGCAGTGAATGCTATGGACAAAATGGCCACCAGGGCACCTGTGCTTTTTCCTCTTCCCTCTTCTTGCACAAAAAACCCCTCTTGCCCATCCACACGCCTTTTTGTGAAAGAACTCTTTCGCAAAAAGGAGTTATTCCTCACAGGAGGAGGAATACCTACACCGCAAAAACCCCTGTTCTTTTATTTTACTTGCGCAAAAACGCGCTTGATGTGTGGACGCTCTGCGAGCTTTTGCGCAAAAACTCTGTAGTGCAGACCTAGTCTAAGAGGCAAGATTCTTCCCCACCACTGTCCCTTTCTCGAGTTCGTATTTATGAATGGGGCATCGCCTTAACACTTGCTCTTTCATCATTCCCACTGACAGCAATCGTTACAGATACAGGCAGTGATTATATAGTAACAGAAGTAATTAGTAATTTTATTTTGAGTAGTGTTATGGGGCTAAGATGCCAGAGAAAACTGTACTATTAGATACAGAATCCTTATTTACACCACTCTACAGCAGTATCTTTACTGTTTTACATTTCAGAACAAATGCTCAGAGTAGTACTATACAATCTGAACTAGGTAAACACTTTTCTCCTATTTCAGACCTGCAGCTGTTGGGAAGATGACCTCAAAGAAATATTACATTTACCTGATTTTTGTTGGGTACTTTTGGGATTACTTTGGTTACAACTCCATCAAAGTGTTCAATGCTGATATCTTCAAAAATAACAGTTCCTTGAGGCAGTAGTCTTACATCTGTTGCAACTTCTTTACCCTATGAGCAGAAAGCAGATCAAAGCAAAGATGGAAGACGTACAAGTTACTAGAAGACTTGTTTGTGTATAGTTATATTTGAATCTTGCCTTCAATTTAACAGGATTTAATCTTACATTTCTGTCTTTAATTGTGAACTCCACATCATCACCAGGCTGTAAGGCTTCTAAGTCACCTTTAAATTCACTATAGTGGAAGAATATCTCCTTTACGACATCGCCCCTTTCAATAAATCCAAAGGCCTCCTAAGAGAACATACAATGTTTAGCAAACAGTTAACTGTCTAATACACCAGAGACAAAAAGCAAAGTTCTCAGATAAAGCCAAGCAATGAGAGAAAAAAGCCCAATGAAACATCAGATTAACTGTGCCCACAGATAATCTACAGCTACTGCACCATTTGCATAAAGTTTTTTTTAAATTTTACGTACATAATGGGAAAATTCAGATTACTATAGCCATCTTAAGTGTTCTAAATGCCCTCTCTGCCCAGTCTTTTCTATATAGAACACATATTGCTCCTTTTAAGCAGCTTTTAAAAGTTGTGTAAATATTACTTACCTTCATGGCACAAACTACTCCTTGACAGCGGGCTTGTTTCTTTTTCAATAGCATAATGTTACGAGCACTTACAGCACCAGTACTAGGAAAAAGGATAGACTAAGATGACAAAGAGGACCTAAGCAGTGCCTGGTAATAAGACAAATGTCAATCCTATCAGATTTTATGAAGTTTTCTTATTGGCTGTTGGACTGGGCAAGGTAGGGGAAACTACAATATGCTACTCTTGCCAAATAAAAAGTAAAGGTCTATTAGCTACTCTTTCCTTGCTTTAAACACACACCCAATTGTAATTTAAGATCTTTGAACTGAAGCAAGAAATACCAGATTTGAAATTCAACAGTTTTTAGCTAGTCAGAACTAACATACAAGATTACTTTTATCAAGTTTAAAAGAGACATGGCATCAGAGACATGGCACTTTTGGCCAACAGAGTCAAAGAATTTCAAATTTTTTGTAAACAAGTCTAAATCTTGTGTGTAATCACTAGCTTATATGACAAATTGGAGAATTAGTCTGAATTTGACCAGATGAAACTGAGTACAGACAAATACTACATTTAGGAAAGAAAAACAATCAAATGCAAAGTTACAAAATGGGGAAATACTGTCTAGGTAGCAGTACTGCCGAAGTCTGGAAATTATGGGCGAACAGTCAATGACTAATATTCTGCCATTTATCAGCATGTGCTGTAAGACAGACATGAGGTAATTATCCAACTCTGGTCAACACTGGGGAAGCCTCCCCCGGAGTATTGTGTCCAATTCTGGGTGTCACCTCAGGATACATGTGGACAAACTGGAAAGAGTCCAGAGGCCAGCAACAAAAGTTACCAAAGGTTGCCTCCGAGGAAAAGAAAAAAGCCACCCCTGAGGAAAAGAAAAAAGCCACCCATGCATGTTTAGTTAAAAAAACAGGACTGTTGGACCACTTGTTAAGAGTCTGCCGATACATAACTGTGATCAGTTGTTCTTCATGTGCACAAGTAGCAATAGGTTTAATCTGCAGAGAGGACAATTTAGGTGAGTTATTATGGAAAAACGGTAACAGTAAAGTAACCTCCAGAATAGCATTCCAAGGGATGCTGTGGAATACCCATCATCTGAGGGTTTGTTTGTTTTTTTAAATCGTTTGGATAAACACCTGTCAGGGAAGGTCTAGGCTTACTTTGTCCTGCCTCATTGTAGATGACCTCCCTTCCAGCCCTGCATTCCTGCAACACCACAGTTTATTAAGCAAGTAATCAGGAAATACAAGTGTCAACTTACTGTTTATTTGTATCAATTACAAAATTTATTTTGTCTCCAGTTTCCAGCTGTACATTTCCTTCCACATCCTCAGGGGTGTACGTCAAGTAGAACACTTCCTGAAAAATAAGGTTCACCAGCATTACTCTATTTGAAAAATGCAACTTTCCTTTAAAACACCATTACGTGTCAATGTGACATTTAATTACTTTCCATTTCCAGTTAAATTTCAACATTTGTTGTGAGAAATTGGAAATTGTGAAAACGTTGCATGCGAAAACGTTTTGCTTCCTTGGTGCTATGGTTTTGCTGAGTCCATACCCAGCAACTTGAGTTGAAAGGTTTGTACACAGTAATACCGTTACATTTAAGTTCATTTCCAAAGGGTTTAAAAAAAAAAAAAGTTAAGTCCAAGAAAATAAAGATCCTGAGCAGTTAGTAGTTAATATCTGACATTAAATCACAATGATTCTACTAGTAAGAATCTAGAGCTAGGTATTAAGTGCTACATTAAATTTAACAAAAGGTATTATGGCAGAGTAAGTTGTCAAAAACTTATGGATTCAGAGGTTTCGCTATTTGTGGTAATTAGTGTTTGTAGTTCTTAATGTTTCCTCTAAGACTGGGTGACAACTGCAGTTTAAACTGTCTACTTCAAAAACAGTGCCATTTTTTTCTGTGTACAGATCACACTGGTTGGTCACTCAAAAGTTTAAGTAAAATACATGAGTTTTACCCCATTACGTTCGTAGCATACACTCCCTGTTGGACTCTGACCCGGGGCAGCTGGAGATTTACTCTCTAAATTGTGAGGAACAGCACACACAACCTACCAGTCAAAAAAAAAAAAAAAAAAAAAAGTCCATTGCTAATCATTTCAGGAGCAGCACTGTGCAATACAAACTGAACTTTAATATCCTCTACTACACACTCAGGGATTCACTTTAAATGTAATCCACAAGGGGTTGCCATGCTGCCAAGTCCCAAACTTACAGTACTTCTGTTGACTGTAAGAAGTGTTTGGGGTTAAATAAAAGCCCAAACTGAATCTTTGCCAGAGATAAAAAACTTAAATTGAAAAATTTATGCAATTAAGATTATGCGTGCAAAAATGGGATTTGTCCTTTTGTATTAGAGTAAAACGGATATCAATTATCTGCATATAGAAATAAGACATCACAGCAACTAACTTGTCCATTTATTCGTTCTTCAGGTAAAATTTCTGGTTTTATCTTCACCAATTTAACAGCAATGGGTTTTCCAGTTCGGCGGTCAGAAGATACTTCAAATTCAACATCATCTGCAAGAATTAAAACTACAATAGTGACAAGATTCTCAACCTCTGTGTACATTGTCTTTTTTCCAATAAAAAATGAGAGCAAGAGTAGAAAAGCCAAATAAGTAATGGAAAGTGAGGAAAAGGAAAAACCCATATACTAGATGCATTTGTTAGCTCTACACTCTGACGTCTGAACACCAGAAGTGAATTCTCAACTTGGTTATTACTGCTTAGAGCCATTTTGCTGGTAGGAGTTTCTTCTGATAACACTCAGTTTTGCCAATCATCTAAAATATCTATGTTTTAAAGTCCTGCCATTTCCAACCTACTTCTAAAAACTCAACCACCAGACTACATGATAGACATGTTATGAAATTGTTTTTAATCTTTACTGCCAGATTAAGTACAGTTGTGGGGGATAAAGTTTCCCTTCTGAAATAAGATCATCCATCACTAGCGTAATATCATTGAAATTAATGGGTTTACATCTAGAAATAATCCAGACTATAGACTCCCAAACAAGGGAAGTAGGTAAAAGTTATTAGAGTACTTGTTAGTACATAGTTTCCCTAGTTTCCAGAGGAGGTTGTGCAATCTCCATCTCTGGAGATATTTAAGAGTAGGTTAGATAAATGTCTATCAGGGATGGTCTAGACAGGGCTGGGTCCTGCCATGAGGTCAGGGGACTGGACTTGATGACCTCTTGAGGTCCCTTCCAGTCCTAATATTCTATGATTCTTGCCACTTAAGTTGGTCCCAGCATGACTCCTCCCCAAAAAAGGTAGCGATAGAACAGCACTACTGGAAAAAAGTCTTAGTTATCCAAGATTTTTTTCACTTTGACTTTCCTTTCTACTGGGAAATTGGATTCTATTGTCAGTTTAGTCAGTCAAACTGTCTGCAGGGGTGGTTACATGTCCAAACTACGGATGTAAGCCACTAGTGAACTATCCGATAGTTGACTAGTCCCTCAACTAGTCGCTTCCCCCTTCCGTTGCTGCCTCAGAGGCAGCAAGGGGAGGGAAGCAGAAGCCAGTGCTGTGGGGAGCGGACTTAAAAGCTGGTTCCCCCCAGAGCTGTCTCCGCAGGGGGAAGGGGAGCTGTGCAAGCTGCAAATCTGCTGATTCCCGGCTCACGCTGGGTCCCCTGCTGTGCTTCAGCCTTTTTACATTTAAGGCTGGTGTGCAGCAAGGGGTCCCGCTGTGACCTGGGAATCAGGGACCCGGCACAAGCCAGGCCAGCTACCACTGCACTCCAGCCTTTTAAATGTATTAAAAGCCTGCTGGCTCTTAATACATTTAAAAGGCAGAGCCGCAGCAGGGTTAGCTCCTGGGGGAAGGAACTAACCCCGCTGTGGCTCCCCCACTTACCAACTAGTCGGTGGAAAAATCCATCTACTAGTTGATTACATTTAACATCCCTAGTCCAAACTTTGTGTTACAAGGTATAACATTGCCATTTTCAACTTAGAATGCACAGAATCTTATCAGCTCACTTATTACCTCCTACTTTAAGCTCCTGCAGGTTGCCATTATACTGTGAACAGTGGAAGAACAGTCTAGCTTGCCGTTCTGAACACTGAATGAATCCATAAGAGGTCAGCAGTTTTTCAATA
Source organism: Rafetus swinhoei (assembly GCA_019425775.1). Lineage (NCBI taxonomy): Eukaryota > Metazoa > Chordata > Testudines > Trionychidae > Rafetus > Rafetus swinhoei. The sequence continues at coordinate 784,071 of JAFJHL010000175.1, read as the reverse complement.
ACCCCAGTTTCACGCAGTGCTGCCGAAGTACCATTGGGGTACCCGTTGTGTCCATTGTTGTGGAGAAGGTTTGGATCAAAGCTCATCTATTTAAAAAAAAATAAAAGGTAAGCTACAACTACTCCAACACAAAGTTTCACTTCCCCACCCCTGAAAGTCGTACACCAGTGCACATTATAAACATGAAGTGAAGAGTCAGTTAAAAAGTTATAAAAAACAAAAACTGGCCAATAGGCAAGTAGAATTTGGAATAAATTAATATGGTAGAAGAACTCTAAAATATGTTTTAAGATAGTTTCCTAAATTGGAGCATTACTAATAGATTTAACAAATACATACTGTAATGACTACATGAAATTTGCTCATCAAGTCCAATTTCAGTCTAATTTACCCAGGCAGGTTTTGCTTTTTTATTCAATACTGTATTAAGAGCATTCTCAGTAGAAAAATTCTTATATTACTGCTTTCCATTTGACTAAGTTTGTATATATATATATATATACACACACACACACACACACACACACAAATATAAACAAACTTGCTTTCATTAATAGATTTGACAGTTTTAAATAACCAATGAAAAAATGTAATTGGATTATCATAGTAATTAAATGTTAGTGGGAGTCTGGCAGTGTTTAAAAATGTCATTCAATAATGAAGTTAGAACAAAGGAAAAAAGTTAATTAAACCGCCGTTTAATGTTTCTCTGGAAGACCTTTTTTAACCACAGTGTTTTGAAATGCATTAAAAGAACCATTTCTTTATATTTATAGAAATGCAATGAGAGACCCCTCCCAAAAGAATCTCTTAATTTTAACACTTTCATAACTTGGAGGAAGTGTGCTGTTTTAAAAGTAAGACCAAATTAGTAGCTATTATAAAAGCGAGGTCCTAACTGAACACTGTGCAATTCAGAGAGCACTTTGTCTTGAATAGTCTATCAACATGCAGTTTGAGATGCTATATTTAATGTTTTCAGTTGTTGAAGTTTCAGTTGTTGCAGTTTCCAATGTATCTGTTTAAGAAACTGATTGCAGGTTTCCGTTTTGTTCTCAGATACCTATATATTCTGATCCGTCACAGCACCAGGATAACATTCTCAACATGTTAACATTAATAGGATTACAAGGCTTATTAGTCACTCAGTGTAGTGAAGTCTATAGTTAAAAGCAGTGCATATTACAGTTTGCCAGCTAAAGTGAAGTTACTGATCTCAAGAAGGTAGTACAAATCTGGCTGTAAATTTCTTAAGCCACAAAACAATAGTGGATTTCCTGTTACGTAGAATTTACAGTAAGCCATGGCAAGCAAATGCCTGTGGTTCTCTCAAAGAGAAACTTCATCAGAAAGATGGGTAATGACATAAGACGACTGACATGATTTCCCATCTGTGAACTATTGCTAACCAAGGAGACTGAAGTCCTGTAGAGAAGCAGCAAGCACACATGAATGCACTTGTTACTCCTTCCTTTTTAAAAAAGCACCAATGTGTGTCATAAGGGTGTCAACACACAGACTTCAAGTGCTGTTTCAGTTCTATGAGCCATCCCAGCCCCTCATTTTATAGCTTAAGATTCAAGGCAGATACGGTAGCTTATACTAGGAAATAATCAAAGTCAGTAATATCCATCCCTACTGGATGACTTGGACCAAGTGGCAATTAAACACACAGCCCGCATCAAACTGAGGGGGGGGAAGTGACATATTCATGTGGTAGAAGTTTCTGAAACAGATACAGGAAAATAAAGCAGCTAGGGTTTCCAACTACCTCAGAAGGAATTGGATGCTGTACTAAAAGGGTTGATATTAGAAAAGTTGAAAGGTAAGAATGTTTGTGCAGAGTAGTTAGCCCCTGAGACTCCCGCGCTATATAAACACAACAGACGAATAAACCGCTGCCCTGACTTACAGATCTCTGATACAGGGGGGTCCTCTTCTGCTTTTTAGACCCGGATGAGGTAGAAGATGAAGAGAAAGGTAAAGGAAGAGAAGGAGGGGGAGCTGCAGGAGGGGGGAGAGGATCTGATGACACAGTATAATGGTTCTCCATCTCACACAGCTGTGATAACATAGTACATTATAACTCGTCAATATTTAGCACAACTTTGAACACATGCAAGTCACTGTTAGTCAAGTGCATATCCTATAAGAGGTTCAATTAGAACTTCACACAAATAGTAAATCCACATTTTAGTAGTTTGCACCGGTTTACTCCACTGTTTTCAAGAAAAGCATGTGTGACTGTTTATAGTCCCACATTTTCATGTTCTTTCCATTTATAGGTTGGCTCAAACTTGCAGAATAGTCAGGTCCCACAAAAGCTAGAGGTCACAAGGATAAACATTGGAGAAGTGTACAGAAGCACCTCTAGAACAGGAGTTAGTACATAGCAGCTGTGGCAACTAATTAAAAACCTCAATTGTAATAATAGAGGCTACAAAAACCTATGTAGAGCCCCATAAATCTTCAGACTTCTTCCATTATACAGTATGGTCTCCAACAAGACTAAACGGTGATCTGCTGTCCTATTTTAAAAAGGAAAGCAGAACAGATGAACCTGAAGGGAAGCGGTAGTTGCCACTCGAAGTTGAATCTGTCACTACCAATGGGTACAGGACTAGGATTTTGCTTTGTATCTATGTCAGTGGAGAGTGCCTCCAAATCCTGTAGAAATCCTGTGTCCAACAATACACTGTTACTCATACATTGGAATATCTGAAAGTTGAGTGACTAGTTAAGTCTGAAAGAAGCTACAATTTTAGGAAGGCTTGAGTTTCACACCTCACCTATTTTTATTAACTTTCCCTGTCTATTACGGAAGCTCCCCTGTAACATGGAGCACAGAATACAGGATACATTCAGAGGTGCTGGACACCTGAAACTTCATCTATTCTCACTGGGAACTGTAAGTGGTATGCTTTCTGCAGGACTTCATGTACTGTCAAGATCGAGATGAACTTTTCTATTGCTCAGGAATGTAATGCTCTTCTCCAGTTGCTATAGTACAGTGGCCAGCAACTCTGCCACAAGCCTTAGTTTATGCAGTTAATTTCTATTAGGCATATTTAGCATTTTATTAAAAAGCCTTGAAGCATGTAATGTAAAGATCTGTTCTTCCATGAAGCTGGGTACAAGTGAAAATACTGCAAACTAATAATTTATAGTAAATGTTATTTACATATTTTATCTAGAGTTTAAGAACAGTTGTTCAATAGCCAACTACCCCAGGTTTTGCTGTTACCCCATTAGAACTTGTAACTGAATACAACAGGTCTGGATCAATGGAGCAGAACACTTTCCTTCTGTAAAAAGAGTAATTCCATCAAGCAGCTTCAACACAGTCTTAACTTCCTTAGGGGATCGCGACAGGAAACATTTCATATGCAGTTATCAGAATAGTAGAATTTTTTTATGATGCTGCAATTTCTATAGCTTTCTGATGTCACGGAATGATGTATAGATTTGTTCTTTAAGAAACCTGACCACTTTACCGTAATCTTGTAAAGACTGTTAAAATTTCGGAACTCGGTAATAACCAAGGTTCATAACTTCTATGACCAATTAAGTTGTTTCCAATATGAAACCCGAGACCCGGGGGAGTCAAGTGCTCCCATCAACTAAATCTTAACACAAGACTTACAGTCACATGCACAGTTGAAAAGTTAGTAAGTAGTACAAGCTTTAGAACACACTTAAGGGGTTTCTAGTAGCAATGCCAAAATGCACTAGTTCATGATATCAGAGAGATAATATCAAATGCCACTTACCACTACAGCACTAGCTCCAAAGGCAAGTTCTAAAATTACAAGAAGCTTCAAGACTATCATCTGGGTATATTCAGACAGATCTGCTAAATATCTTTATTCTATAAACACAACCATCAGAATGCTCTGTACAGTCCTACCTTGTAGTAATGACCCATCTGCCATAAACCTACACCAGACCCATTTTGGAGCAGTAGCTGTTACTTGTTTTTGCTGACATTAACTAGGAGTCCAGTGGCATCTTAAAGACTAACATTTATTAGGGCATAAGCTTTTCTGAGTTGCAGCTCACTTTGTACATCTGACAAAGTGAGATGCAATATATGAAATCTTATGCCCTAATAAATTTGCCAATCTAAGACGACACTGGTCTTGTTTTTGCAAGCCCAGACCAAATTATTTGGCAAACCCACATACTAAACTTCCTCTGTCAGGCACACAGCCTCAACAGAAGATTAAAAAAACCCAATAAATGGGAAATATTCAAAAGGTGTTAACCGTCAACACTAAAATTTAGTTAAAACAAAGAGGAGCTGGAATCCAGTAAATGATCGATAATGTCAAAGTGGTAGGGAGACCAGAATTAAACTACTAGCCTATTCTGAAATAGTGAAGGTGGCAGACACCTGACACTGATAAAGGGTCCCAAAGGACAAGCTTCATTAAATCCATTTGAAAAAAAGGCTGCACGTCCCTAAATGTTGTTTAATCTCTTGCATATTCAAAAAAAATCTCAGCACGTTAAAGAGACTGCTGTAATTTCTCTCTCAAAGGAAGTTTTTGCATTACATTTGAACTGATCTGGTGTCCCTGGCCTCTGTCAGAGGCTGCAGAAGGATGGCAGGAGACAAATCGCTTGATCATTGTCTTCGGTACACCCCCTCTGGGGCACCTGGTGCTGGCCACTGTCGGCAGACAGGCTACTGGGCCAGATGGACCTTTGGTCTGACCCAGTATGGCCATTCTTATGATCTGGGATTAATTTTAAGACTATTTCTAAAATGGCAAACACACACGTCTGACCAAAAGATGATAAATTCAGTCCCAACTGGAAGTGTGCTGTCCAGGCTGACACTAAATGTATTCAGTTAGGAGTGAAGACAGCATGGAAAATTCAACAAATTCTTTCCAAGTGCGTGACATATGTCTAGGTCTATTTCAACTTAATGCTGCATATAACAAATCAGACAGCCATGTCAATTTACACGTGTCATTTATCCGGGAGTCTCATCACAAAAGGTGCTTCTGCGGCTGCTCCACACAAGAGCCAGGTCAGAAACAGGCTGGAATTGCTGTACTCTTCTAAGGAAGCTTGGACTGTTTTCTTCAATCAGAAGCCAGGTGCTTTTTGCTAGACTGGACCCACAGTTACTCTCCACCCCCCAAAAAAGGCATCTTGTGCATCTAGCCTGCTAGTTTTCAGGAGGGGTCACTATCAACTGCTACAATATAAACATTTGAGGAAAACAGGAATTTTATTTAATAAGAATCGGATTCCAAGCATTAGAATCAACTGATATTTCAAGAAAAATCTGGATGAAACTGCAGGAGTTTGGGGAAGTGATTGCATTTGTAAGATTGCTTTCCATTATTAGTCAAATGAATAGGAGCTACAAGTGACAATTCTTGAAAGCCCATACATAGTTTTAAGTAGAAGCGCAATCAGGTATTAATTCTACCCTCATACATTTAAGAACAACAAGGACTAGTCTCTGCAACAGCAAAAATGTGTTAATGTAACTTGTTAGATGCCAAATAATTGAAGGATTTAGTTCAGAACCATCTACGACCGTTTAATAGAGATAGTACATTCACCAACCTCGCAGTGATATTCAAATATTGCACTTTCAGTAGTATTCGCTGATTCTTCTCGTTTCAGCACACGTTTCAAAGTATGACGATTGCTATTATTAAAAAAAGACAGTGAGAGGAAAATGATCTATTGAGCTAATAAAGAATATAACTGCTGCTGCACTGGGGAGTTTCAGTGCAGCACTGGAGAAAACAAAGACTACTAGCAGCGTTGGGACGTGCTCTTCTGAAGCTGTTGAGTAGGCACAAACTTCTTGTTTCAGATCAAGTGTTGTGTCTTCAGTGTAGTTTCACTCTTCTTTGGTCTTGTTTTGTTGTTACAATGTGGCCTGTTCCTTTCCTGATCTGAACGTGAAGCAGCAGTTTCAGGTGGTAAATTCTGTTCTGTTACACTTCATACTGGAGAAGGAAAACAAAACAAAAACAGACACTCAGAATGACTGGGAGTAAGGATATCATGGACCTTCCCCATAAATTCCTACTACTGGGCACTACCGTAATTGTACAGGTTTGTTCCTTGTTAGACAAGATTATCTGCTTTTACAGATGCACTGTAGTTTCTCCCATTTCTGGTCTTGGATTCCCAGGAAATCCACCTCCAACCAGGGTCAGAACAGAAATGTGTCCAACTCATGATGGTCTCTGTAGACCCAGTAAAACTTTCCTAGAAAGGTCTCAATTTTATTATATAGAACACTGAAATGGTAACCTTGCTTTGCTCAATACCAAGTGAATGAACAATGTCACGTACATTTGACCCTTTCCTTTGAAATTATTAATATGATTCATTTGCCAGCACTTTAGGTTTAGTCAGTTTTACAGTTGTACCAATAGCAAAGGAGGCTTGTTGATTAGTCTTCATACAATTAGAAACTTTTGAAAAGACCAGTAACAACTAATACACAGGTGAAAGATTGAACGTACAGTAGGAAAGCCTTTTTAAAAAGCTAATGCAAGTGTTTCTACAAATCATTTAGAGCACAAGTTACCCTGCAACACTATTAATTGTGTAGTTTGCACTGGTTCACTGTCAAATTAGGAATACATCTACATTACTGCATAAATTGACCTAAGCTATTCAACTCCAGCTATGTGAATGATGTAGCTGAGATGTACCTTAGGTCAAGTTACTGCAAGGTCTCCTCCAGGGTCTAGTGCAGGGGGCTACTCTTGCTAACTTCAAAATCCCTTCTAGCACTATATTTCTAGGATATTCCCACATCATCTGGAGGCTGAGGGCACAAACTCAGCCTGTAAGTGCCTTCTTTAAAGCATCATTCCCTGCAACAGGGCTTGAGAAACCAGGAGCCACTGACTCAGTCCACATTGATTTCATATTCCTCCTCCATAATCTGAAGATAGCATACCAAGAAGAAATTTTCATCAGAAACTTGTAAGACACAGCATAGTTCTAAGACACCTATGCTACAATAGAGATACAAGAGAACTGAGGTACTGTAGAATAGGGATGTAAAATCATGGTTAATCAGTTAACTGATTAGACGGGGGCAGGCACGGGGGCCATTCCACAATGGCTGGGCTGGTGTGCTTTCTCCCCCACGAGGCTGCTGATGTTTTCTAGGTACAGGAAACCCCTGCCTTATGACAGCCCGAGCTGCGACCCCCTGCACTTACAGTCATTTTTTTTTTTTTTTTTAAGCGCGGAAAGGGCCAAAACCCCCCAACTTACATCCTTGGCCCGTATTTACGACGGTGCCTATCGTAAACGTGGGTTCAAGTTACAACGCCCCTGACTGGCGACGCTATCCCAGGAACTGAACGCATCGCAAGTTGGGGGCAGCCTGTAACCGGTTACCCATTCACATCCCTATTGCTGAAGCACAAGTCCTTATGCAAACAGCTGACTCAGTGGATCCTGGGGGAGCGGGAAGAGTAAATCCTAAGGGTGAGATCCAAAAGGACAGAGGCAAAGCTCATCTCCCCATAATACAAGGCCCAGATGCAAACTATGGTTATTCCTCAAAGTAGGAAGCATAACTAATTCAGATTTTATTTGAAATCAAAACCTTGAGTGAACAAAATCTGAATACTAAGAAATAGTCATTGTTGTGAAAGTGTTAGGCAGCTAATTCCAGTGGTAAGAAAACGTAAGATCTAAACTGCCGCAGGAGAACACTAGTATAATATCTTCTTTACTATCTATTTTAGAAGTGCGCATTTGTCTGAGAGTCTGTCCATTCAAAAATTCCTCCTAAATGGTCAAAGCTAGGACCAAATTTGTTATGAAGCTTCATCTGATAAGCAAGGTCAGGGTTTGGTTCTGCCAGGACATTGGGATATGACTGGAATTTGATTGTTTCTCATAAGATGGAAAGGGAAAGGTCTAGTATAGGGATGGGCAAAAATTTTTAATGGGGGGGGGCACTCTAAGATTTTGGAAAATAGTCAAGAACCACACTTCTGTGCAGGGGACACGGGTTTTGGGATAGCAGGTGAGGTACAGAAGGGAGCTTAGGACAGAGGACTGGGGTGCAGGAGGGAGTGTGGGATCTGAGGAGTTTGGGTGAATGAAGGGATTATGATCCGGGGCAGGAGCTTGGAGTGCAGGGTCCAGGAAGGGTTATGGGTGCAGAAGAGGATTCTGGCCTGGGGGAGGCATGCAGGGTCTGGGAGAGAATTGTGACCTGGAGGAGATGGGAAGAAGGGATACAGAGAGTTTGGTGGTGGCCTGGGGTAAGAAGTTGGGGGAAAGAAGCAGGCTCTGGCTGGGAGGCACTTACCTAGGCAGCTCCTAGCCAGCAGCTTTGCACAAACCTGAGACAGGCTCATGGCCTGGGGGGGTGGGGGGAGGAAACAGAGGAGGTGCTGTGCCACATGAGGAGGCTTAATTCATTGCCCCCACATGCAGCAAAATTTCTCAGTTCCTATTGGCTGGAAGCTGGCCAATGGGAGCTTGCTAGGGGAAGCTTTCTCCTCCCTTCCCAGCTTGTAAGCAACCTCCTGTTTAAGCACCTGCTCTGCAGTAAGGATACCAGCGAGGCAGCTTGGAGGGCCAGATTCGGCCTACAAGCTGCCTCTTGCACACCCAGGTCTAGCAGGAGGAAGTTACACTACAGAATGACACAGGGGGCAGCAAAGGGCCAGATATGAGGACCAGGATATCTATAAAGCCATTGGGCCAGCAGGGGGCAGAGATGGAGAAAAGGACAGCTATCATCAATTTCAGAGAGTTTGTCTGTGTGCCTATCTCCCAGCTAGAGGACATGCATCCCTCCCCCAACCGTGCCTGCAGCAGCAGCCATGGAGAGGTGTTTCTCCCCTGGCCCCAAGCTGCTGTGGAGATAGAGGCCTGGGGTAATCCTCTCTCCCTGAGGCAGCCTGAATACTGAACCTCTCCTCCCCAGCCCAGCCCAATGATTTAAATGAAGGAAAAGAAAAATTAATAAGAGCTAATGACTCAAGCAATGCTGGATAAATCTTCTAGTGAGTTACTACTTCAGTAAGCTATCCTGAGAGATTTTCCACATGGCACTGGAAGAAATTCTCTGCCCTTTCCTCATCATATGTGCAATCAAGGCATAATGGCAGAGACCAGAATGCTGTGTTGGCTTGTCTTAGTAGCAGTGAGAGCACCTCCCTTTGGGCAGGGAAACAATATCCTTCAATCATTTATGTGCAATTTGCAGAGCTCTATCCTTTCCACTGACTTAGAGATCCATCATTTGACAACAAAAAACTTGTAACTGTGGTTAGAAGCCGCTCAACCAACATGCTAGGGAAGTGTACACACATCTTAGCATTCAAATTGAAGTTTATTTCAGATACAACCCCAGTTTATCCAAGTAATTTTCCACAATTAAAACAACCTAGCAGTACAAGTTTGTATCTCTCTGCATGATTCAGCCTGGAGAAGAAGACCTTTGATTGTTGACATTTCTTGAAAGTTTAAGCTTACATCCTTATCATTAACACTCCATCAGGAAATGGGATTTCAAATAACATTTTGGTGAAAATGGGCAGGGAATCTCTCTCAGCTCTACACTTCATCCAGCTTACCATAAAAAGCTGAGAATAAATTGCAACAGATTTTGATGGTATTTACAAATATATTTCCATAAAGAATTAGGTTCTTAAAATTTCTCCCTATACTATACCGACATAACACCTGCAAAACTGTCTGAAAGATGCAGGAGATAAGATCGGAAATAGAGACCCTCTACCAATTTCAAAGGACAGTATCCACTTGCCTCTAATATACAGAGACCATGCTGCCTTAAGGAGGGCAAATTGTTACTATGTAGTATCATCAGTGCAAATGGGGCATCATGTTTCAACATTAAGATAGTTAAGACCAAAGCAGACGGTGAAGAACTTCAAAAAGATATCACAAAATTAAGTGATTGGGCAACAAAATGGCAAATGAAATTTAATGTGGATAAAGTAATGCACATTGGTTCTTCTTCACACAGCCATCCCGTGGAACTCCTTGCCTGAGGAGGTTGTGAAGGTTATGACTATAACAGGGTTTAAAAAAGAGCTAGATACATTCGTGGAGGTTATGTCCATTAATAGCTATTAGCCAGGATGGGTAAGGAATGGTGTCCCTAGCCTCTGTTTCTCAGGGTGGAGATGGATGGCAGGAGAGAGATCGCTTGATCGTTACCTGTTTGGTTCACTCCCTCTGGGGCATCTGGCATTGGTCACTGTCGGCAGACAGAATACTGGGCTGGATGGACCTTTGGTCTGACCCAGTATGGCCGTTCTTATTACAGGGTTGGAGAAAAATCAATGATTTAATTTTTTTTAAATTGATTTTTTAATTTAAATTTTTTGAAAATAGTAAGTTTCTCATTTAAAAATCGTTACAATTAAATCTTATCATGAACATGTTACACATACACTTACAGTCTCGTGAAAATGAATTGATTGCTTTAGTCTGTTCAGCCTAACAACCAGCTCTTGCTCCTTTAAAGTTCTGAATTTTCAGTTTGTTAGTCTGCTGAGAAACATGTGCAAAAGACACACCAGCTCAATAGGATTGTTTTTCTTCTGTGCTTATGTGGTGGTGAACCTTGGCCAAAAATGGCAGAGGAGTTAGTTAAGACATGTTAGTTAAGACATTGTCTAAGGCAGGGGTGGGGAACCTTTTTAGGGTCAGGGAAGGGGGCACTGAGCCACAGGAAAAAAAAAAAAAAAAAAAAAAAAATCAGTCAAGGGCTGCACACAAAAACCCCTTGCGGAGTTGGCACCCGACTGAAAAGAAACACTCCCCACGTTCCCCTGGCACACCAGAGCCTAGTGCAGTGGTCCCCAACGCGGTGCCCGTGGGCGCCATGGCAGCCGCCGAGCAATTTCTGTGCGCCCGCCGAGTGAACGGGGTCGGCCCGGCCCCCGCCCCGGCCCCCGGATGCTCGGTGCAAGGGCTGTGCCGGCCCCGGGCGTGCGGCATATGGGCGGTGCCGGCCCCGGCTGCGGGCGTGCGGCATATGGGCGGTGCCGGCCCCGGCTGCGGGCGTGCGGCACAGGAGCAGGGCAGGCCCCAAGCATGCAGCACATGGGCAGTGCCAGCCCAGGGCGCGCGGCATTTGGGTGGCTCTGCCCCTAGGTGCACGGCGCAAGGGCTGTGCTGGCCCCGGGCGCGTGGCATATGGGCGGTGCCAGCCCCTGGGCGCACGGCACAGGGGTGGCACCGGCCCCGGGTATGCAGCACAGGAGCGGCACCGGCCCCGGGCGTGCAGTACAGGAGCGGTGAGGGCCCTGACCCCGGGCATGCGGCACATGGGCTGTTCCAGCCCCAGCGCACGGCATATGGGCAGCCCCACCCCTGGGCGTGCGACAAGAGCGGCACCGGCCCCCAGGTGCATGTGTGGCCCCGTCCCCAGGTGCCTGGCGCATGAGTAGCCCCGCCCCCGGGCACCTGGCAGTCCCAAAATGTTGGGGACCACTGGCCTAGTGGGACCCAGCTTAGACTGTGTGCTCCAGCACCATAGGGAGTGGGGGGCAGAGGAGGGGCTGGAGTGCCAGCACAGTCTCCCCAATGCAGAGGGGGGCCCTGTGCCTCAGGGGCCAGATCCACGCAAGCCGGGGGCCGCAATCAGCCCCCAAGCCTGAGGTTCCCCACTCCCGGTCTAAAGACAGAGACACAATATATAGGAAAGGACAAAGACACCATAGAAAGGAACATTGGAGTCAACTGGAAAGGAAAAAGGAAGACATTCAGCACATATTCATCTTCCTATATTCCCTTACACTTTTGCCACAGAATAACTGTCATGGTTTTGTGTAAAGGAGACCCTATCCGGGAATATGTTAAAGACATTAATTCCTTGGGCAAAAAGGAAAACCTATAAAGCGTAAGCAGTGCAAGATGCAGGAAGAAACATAAGGAAAACGGCTTATTGGGAGAAAAAGATGCAGATATGTCTGAAGAACAAAGTGGATGAACTTTGCAATACATCATTCTTCAACCCTCTCTGTCTGCCTTTTAGTACAAATGTCATTTAACAAGAAAATCCCCAAGCTATTGGCTATGTTGGATGTTGCTAGAAAAAGAGTTAGCTAATCCTTAGAGGTTGTTTAATCATCCAAGTGTATAGTACAGAAAGCGGCAGTTCAGAGAAATCTAGAATTGCCAGAGTGCCTTTTTCTTATTTTATAGTACACAATGCATGCCGCTTATTTTGGAACATCATGGTCACAGGCCATAATGGTGATGCCATTAAGTCTATTCCCTATTTAACTTTAGCACAGCTCAGCTTTCCCAAAGAAACTCCATCCGACACTTGTTTTCAATGGGGTTTTCTCCAAAATTAAGTGCACTCTAAGCATATTGAGTCTTAGCTTTTCTGGTAACTTGGAATCAGATCTGCATCAATATGACAGTGGGAAGAGGGAAAATGAGAGCTAACACTAAAAATTTTAAAGACACTGTATATTTAGTATTCTGAGGACTTGTCTGTGGATAGCCATCAGCAGGCAATTTGGGAAACTCCTGCAATTCCAAATGTGAAACATGTATAACTTTTTTAGTTTAATAAAATACACACACTATTGTGTGTGAGATTTAGTTCTTACCATTCCTAATGTAATGCTGCTGCATCTGCAACTTGATGCACATAGTATTATGTACTATTTACAAAGTTAATAAAAATCAAGTTACCTAAAAAAGTTACACAAATACCCTCTTGGATTATGTAAAATGCTGCAGAGAACTGTAAATTAACATTTTAGTGAACAGAGCTGCACTATTGTTTGAAGAAACGTAATTTAAATTCTCTCACTGAAACTTGTTCAATGACTTTTGTGATTTAAACGACCTTGATTTAAATCAAACCACCCATGAAAATTACGTATTGACTTGACAGAAGAAAACATTGAAACTTAACACAATCGGGATGGAGAGCGCACATTGAGATGGTTTGGGAGGCTGCCTTGCAAATGAGTCATGATCCCCTTATTAAAACATTTTTTCATCAAAGCTGCCTAGCACACTAGTGCTACTGACAAATTAATGCTACTTTTAACACTTTCTAGTCTTGCAAAAACATGTTTTTTCATGAAGTAAACCAAAACAATTCTTATCCTAATTACACATTTGCCATGGCTAATTGGTTAGATATGGGAAAAATAAGCACATGCTTTCATAACTTAGGTCTGATGCAAGATGGGTTTAGCATTCTTACAGTACTGAAAAAGGTTTGGCTAGGAAGAACCTGAGTAAAATCTAAGTGTATGTCTGCCTCAAATTCTTGACTTTTCAACTCAGCTTCTATAAATACTCCTCTCAACTATCAACACCTAGAGCAGCTGCCCAGTTCTCAAGTCACACTGCACTCTACATTTGTATATTTGCAGCTAAAATAATGAACTCAGACAACAAAAATACGCCAGAGCTACTGATGTTGTGCAGTTTAAGTTCCTTCAAGGAAGGAGTACTGCAGAAAGGGATCTAGGAGTTATAGGGGACCACAAGCTAAACGTGAGTCAACAGTGTGACAAACAAAAACCATGATTCTGGGAGGTATTAACAGGAGCGTTGAGAGAAAAACAGGACAAATAATACTTCCGCTCCTCTCTAAGCTGATTAGGCCTCAATTGGAGTACTGTATCCAGTTCTGGGCACCACTTTTCAAGAAATGTGAAGAAATTGGAGAAGGTACAGAGAAGAGCAACAAAAATGATTAAAGGTCTAGAAAACATGACCTATGAGGGAAGACTAAACAAGCCCAATTCTTTCAGTTTAGAATAGAGAAGACTGAGGGGGGACAGGATAGCAGTTTTCAAGTATGTAAAACGGTGTCTCAGGGAGGAGGGGGGAGAATTGTTCCCCTTGGCCTCTGACAATAGGACAAGAAGCAATGGGCTTAAACTGCAGCAAGGGAGGTCTAGATTGGACATTAAGGAAAACTTAACTGTCAGGATGCTTAAACACTGGAATAAATTGCCTAGGGAGGTTGTGGAATCTCAATCACCAGAGATATTTAAGAAACTTGATGGCCTCAAGGTCCCTTCCAGTTCTTGGTATTCTATGAGACTAAATGCTTAATTCGTTTAAATAAGGGTGATATTAAGAGCTCCACAGATACATCTTTTGAGTTTCATAATCAAGCAACTGCTAGACTGCAGACACAACCACTTTGTTACCCATTCTTTCAAAACTGAAATGCATTTTCATGTAATTTCACATAAAACACCTGATGGGGTAAATACACCGCTTCGGTTTAACTTATGTGTGTTTAAAAATTCTATTGTTTGAGCCCCTTCGGTCAGAGAAAGCTAACAGAAGTAAAAAAAACTCCAACATTCCAGGATATCCACGAAACTGGGGCAATGCAGTTATCAACTGTTTGATGCCACATGACTGTTTAAAATAATCTGAGATAGAATGGGAGAGGGAGAGAGATGAAGGTAAAGGTTGAAGGGACAAAACAGTTAGCAAGGGAGCAAGTGAAGAGATGTAGTTAAAAATCCCTATTAAAAGGAAGAGTTAGCTTTATCCTATACATGGTTTAAAGCCAGGCTGTGTGTCTCGTGGGGTGACGTTGTTACTCCGGGCAGCCACAAAAGATCGAAGCGGGCGGGGGGTGGGGACCATTCTCGTTGGCAGGGCAGGGCTGCTGCACAGCAAGCGGCCTAGACAACCATTTACAGTACACGGGTACGCGGGATCCGGGGAAGCGGCAGGCCCCCAACTGGCTGCTACAAGCCGTTACATGGCAGCAAGATGGTGGCTGCTGGGGCAAGCCAAGGAGACCCCCGCCCAGCTACCGGGCGCGAGGTGATGCTGGAGGCGCCGAGCAGGGCAGCAGCGCGGCGCTGTCGGGCGGGGCCCAGCGGCGAGGGGCCGGAGGCCGAGGCCGTGACAAAGCATTGGCCCGGCAGCGCGCCCCTCCCAGGCCCGCCGGCCATGACGGCTCGCATGGCCGGGCCTGCGCCCCTCGCCGCATACACGGGAGGGGGGGAAAATATGGCGGCTGCGCCCCCACACACAAAGGAAGAGGCCTGCGCTCCCTCCCGGGCACCACTGGCTGCGCGCTGCATGCCGGGAGCTGTAGTTCCCCCACCCCGGGGCCCTTGCTCAGCACCTCGGCCCCTCCGGCCCCCCGCTAGCCCAGCGCCCCGCGGCCGCCCCACGCAGAGGCTGCCGGGAACTGTAGGCCCGAAGAGGCCCCGCTCCCAGCCCCCCCACAACTGGAACGGCAGCCCCGACCTGCCGGGACTCGGAGCTTTCTCGCTGCTCGGGCCCCTCATCGGCCCCAGCACCAGGCCCCGCGGCCCATCCACCCCCCACAGGGAGAGCGGGGGGAGGGGCTCTGCCCGTTCGGGACCGTTGGGCGGGGGTCGCGGCCCCCGGAGCCTCCTGCCATTCCCCCCGTCCCCGCCGAGCACACAGGGCCCGACCCGGCGGGGGCAGGCGCCCCAGGGCCGCACTTACCCCAACAGCTCAGCGCCCCCGCTCCAGCGCCGCCATGAGCAGCACGGCACAGCACGTAGGAATAAATCCCGGCCTCTCGCGAGAGCCGCGGGGAGGGGGGGGGGAGAGAAAATGCGCGTGCGCGCGGAGAACCCGGGTCGCAGACCGAGGGGAGGGCGCAAGCGCAGAAAAGGACATACACACCAACCGGGCTCGGGAAATTGCGCATGCGCGAGTCCTCCGCTGCTGGCGCAGGGATACCTATGCGCTTGCGCGAGAGAGGGCGCCCATGCGCTGCCTCCAGGGCGGCGTATGTCCAGGGCGCAATGCGAGAACCACCGGCGGCGCCCCCTGCTGGCTGCGCAGGACTCGGGCACGGCCCCAAGCCGATGCGTGCCCGGCCCGCCTGCCCCAAGCGCGCTGCGCTCGGCCGCCACCCAGCAACAGCCGCCGCACTCTGCGCGCTCGGGCAGGCGGGTGACAGCAGCTCCAGGCTCTGCACCAGGCCGGCTTGGCCCAGCATGGGCTCCTCCGGCTGTGCGCGCAGGAAGGCAGCTCGCGCCTGGCGCCTGCGGGAGGAAATCAGTGCGAAGTCTGCCGGCAGCGGCACTAAGCCGTGTGAAATTACAGCTTAAAAGCTACAGGGTGCTCTACGGCGCAGAATGAACGTACTATTTGAAAGGTCATCTGAGGAAGTGGGTTGTGCCTAGGAAAGCTCATGATGCCATCTACATGTTTTGTTAGGACTGGTACATTCCATTTTGTGTTACATTGTTTTGGTTTATTAACAGGGACACGAGAAGCAGTACACGTAAAACGCAGGATTCCTTTGCTCACCGGAAAGCCTAAAAATAACGCGAAGAAGTGAAGCATGGGAAAGAAATCTCAGATAAAGCCAGTGCATAGATTTGCTCTGTTACTCTCTGAAGCGTCAGAAATTGTCAGATCTGAAAGTGAAAAAACCCCACCAAAATTCTTAGGACTAGAAATAAGGATTTATAACTTCTTCATGCATTTTTTCCATTGAGCCCTACTTTGTCTAATGAGACATTTCAAAGTTTTGGGAGATGGGGCTGTGTCCAGGGGCGGCCCTTGACTATAGGCCGATTCACCCGTCGCCTAGGCGCCGCCTTCAATGGGACGCCCAATGATGACGTCACTCCATTGACAGCTGTGCAGGCAGGGGCACTGATTGCACGTTCCACCTGGGGCACCAGCTGCTGCAGCCCGCCTCGGGGCACTCCTGGCTGTATCCTTTCCCTCCATGGATTAAAGTGCTAAGTAGAAAGCAATAGGCACAACAAATATCTTTCGCATATGGATCACCTGTTTAAACTTGTGTTGATAGGGAAGGGGAGCAGGGCTTTTTGATTGTTGGCCTCCAGTTACACAGCTTCCACACTCAAAGCAAATAAGAGTGCTTCACTCATTGGTGAGCTACAGTAGTGGAGTACATGATATCACATCATATAAACAAAGGTAATTTTACCAGTTCAGTCCTGATATTACAGTAAAAGCTATCATGTTCTGGTGGTTATGTGGAATAGAGTCCTGTACTCCAAAGAACTTGCAAGGTAAAAGCATTTAGAACATGTTCCCCAGTCAGGTCAGATCTGACAGACAGAATACTGTTGCAGAGATACGTCACCCTCTCACAGAAATCGAAGGCTGTGTTAGAAGAACTAATTCCATTTACCCTTTGTAGACACACTGGACTGACTTTTTTTACACACACTGGATGCCTGTGCACAGAACATTCACTGTTTTTGTTTTACCTCTGTTATAACATCTAAAGCAGTGGTCCCCAACGTGGTGCCCGCGGGCGCCATGGCGCCCGCCGGAGCATTTATATGCGCCCGCCTAGTGACCAGGGCCGGCCTGACCCATTCTTGCGCCCCAGGCGTGCGGCACATGCGTGGCCCGGCCCCCGGGCGCCCGGCAGCCCCAAAAGGTTGGGGACCACTGATCTAAATAATTAGTCAAAATAATTTAATTGCATGGGGTTACAAGTGTTGGTAGACAGCCACACATACAAAGCACAGTCTCACGGTAATACTGCAGGTATTTATTTCAAGAAAAATAAGCCAATATACATATTTGATAAACCTGAGATGTAAAGAAAACGGTTTCAAGTTGGCTGACTGATTACAGCAGGCAAATGAGAGTAAGAATAATTATCATAGCACACCACAGTAATACTATGAATAAAAGTATCTCCTATCTGAGATTATTTACAGTATAAATTAGAATCAGACTGTACCCATATCTGCTTACTATAGGAAATCATTTGACACTCAATTTGGCACTGATGGCATATGGAAAGGCATTAAGCTACAGCTGGTGCTAAAGAATAGCTGAATCAGTTTCAACTATTTGTATAGCCAAGAGTAGCAGCAATTTTTCTACCAATTTCAAGTTATGTACTCAGGATCCCAGGTCCTGGTGTTTGCAGTACGGTCATACAGGAGGTGGAGTCTCAGAAAAGTGCCTGATTATTGCTCAGAACTTCCATTAAGGAAGATAAACTGGCAAGTAAAGCAACAAGGAGTCATTTTGCTCTAGTACTAAAGTTCAGGTGCTGTGATGAAAGCATGGATTTTCAGGAGTTGGGTGCCTGACTCACTGACTTCACTGGGAGTTGAGCAGCCTTATGCTCTTCTGCAATTCCCTCCCAACAGCCATGAGGCACATTTAGGGCCACCGGTTCTACAGTGAACATTCTTTCAGACAAGTTGAATAGCAGAAGTACTCATTAAAATAGCACCCTCATGACCGCTTTCCTTAATAAGGATTTAAGTGATGACTGAGAAGGCAACTGCAGCTCAGCTTCCAATTCCTTAAGCTTCGCATCCTAATCAGGTTGCTGTACAAATCAGTGCAGAGTTATAAGGGTAGAATGCACTGATGCCCACCCTGCAGCACACTTCACCATAAAAACAAGATACTAGACAAATAATTGCTCTGTTTGTATCCCAACGCTGAAGCACTAGGGTGAAAATGAGCTTGAAGTCTCGCAGACATGAAAGGAATGCCGAAAAATGCAGTCTGGTCTCAAAACACTGAGTTCTGCAGAAAAATAATGTACTGTAACTTCATGCATTCTTCAACTGAGATGAAAATAATGGGAGAAAAATTATCTTCTTTTTTCTTCCCTTTTCAGAAATCCCTTGTCTCTACCCAACTCACTTTCCAAAGATATCATGGAGAAAGGAAAGGAATTCTCTCTCAATCAAAAACATAAGGCCCCTCACTCAGAAGATGATGCAGTTAAACTACACTCTTGTTGACACTGAGAAGTTTAGCATGAACTGATTAAGAAAAATCTTTTGAATACTTGTTAACAGGGACAGAAAGCTTGCATTTAAAAAAGTATTGTTTCTGGATTAAGAGAGGTACTTTTAAACATTACCTGTTTTGGGGGCATTTGGTGTGTTCACTTCTTCCAACACAAAAGCTCAAAAACATGCTAAATTACAACTCTGCCATTTTCTGGGTGTCTGCAATAAAAAGCAGAGCCTCTACCAACCTGTATCCAAGTGACATTATTAACCCAGCCAAATGCTGTTGGGAGATTTATTCAAAGAAAAAGTTAAATGTGTGATGTTTAATATATGCAAGACAACTTCTCCAATAAACCCTTTCACTTACATCTACTGAAAAAAAAATTCACAACCTGCACAATGCTCTACAACCACTGATGAGGTCAGAATGCTAAAATGGATTTGGACTGCTGCCTATAGAGTAAGAGGTCTCCTTCTGGGGCTTATCCATAAACATTCACAATTACATTTACAAAAAGCACAGCTGCATAAATACCTCATTATTAAGTCGCTGTATAATATTAAGACTGAGCAGCAATGGAAACCATTGTTATCAGAAGGTGACATCAGACAGGGTTATCAGGAAACCATGGAGAAATAAAACATAACTAAGAGATAAAACATTGTCCCGTAGGGTGGCTGGTTTCCATAGAGTTTTGAAAGTCAAGAGTTTGGAGAGAATTATTTTGTCGCATGAGATGCAGTGTCAGGCAGTTCCTCTCTTCTCACCTCGATAGTTTGTTTGCTGATGGTTAACAGCTCCCGTAGCTCTTTATTTTCAAGCTAAAAAAAAATTGATACATTAAGATGTCTTTTCTACCTCTTGATTCCACAACCCCTACTGCACACAGATGCACACCAATTAAAAAAAAAAAAGAACTTTGGATGAATGGAGAGGCATAGGAGCTGTGCTCTTTATTGTACTTTTAAATGTTTTAATTTAGCATCCAATATACAAAAAACAGTGAGCACAAATGGAGTATCCCTCTGTCTCTTACTTTCTGTTCTCCATGAATAGAAAAAGCATTTCTAAACAGGATTAGTGGATACTATACAAAACAGCAGCCTCTATTAAGTAAAAGCCTAGTTGTGTCTTTCTAAAACTACGTGCTATTTAGTGAGTTTTTTTCTAACATTTACTTACTGTATGCAAAATTTAAAGAGATCATTAGGATTTCCCTTTAAAAGGCCAGACTGGGTTACAGCCCTGAATGAAGCAAAAAAAGTTTCTCTGTATCTGTGAAAACTTAGATTTATCCTTGATGAGTATGAGCAGGCAACAGGTCCCTCCCACAAACTACTGCCAGACACACCAAGGTCTTACCTCCAACTGGGCTAATTTCTCCTGAATTTTACAGAACTGATCATCATCCATCTGAACAGCTTTTCTCATCACTTCCCCCATCTCACAGATTCTGTCTATGTGACTCTCAATTTCCTGCAAATACATTGAAGCAGGACAATACTATGCACAGCTGACAGTGTTTTACATCTTCCAAATCTTTTTCCAATAGTTACATTTCATGTTCCATAGAACAGGCTGCATGATATCCTTAAATATTAACATGGGATCATTCAAGAAGGGATAAGTAGTGGTACAATAGCTGAACTGAACGTGGTTGTGTTGGTACTTCCTATGCAAAATTAGATGCATTCAAGTACACTACAAGAACTGATTAAGACAGAAGAACTGGCTTCCAAAAAATATAGGCAAAGTAAACAGCCTTACCTCACTCAGAGAAATCTAAACAAATCAATAACAGGCTAATTCTGTTACAGAATCCCTCTCAATGCAGCTTTGTTCCTTCGGGCCAAAGATACACATTAAGAGCTAGTTCTCAGAAGTGCATGCTGAAGTTTTCCCGCTGACACTGGGCAGTAGCTCCCACTTTGGGCATGTCCCCATAAAGTATAAAAGCATTCCCAGATAACAAAGTCAGGAATTCTGCTCCAAAGACCAATCTCCACAGGGATTCCTGCAACTAAGTTCTGGAGGCAGGGCTATATTAGAAGTGTTCAACCTCAGAGGAACTAAGTTATGCTCACTGCAACAAGAATACAGTGGGTTAACACTATCCTCAGTTAAAGAGTTGGGCCTGTTTAGATTGGACACCCACAATAGAAGAACAGATTAGACTGAGCTATGGTGTAACTAATGCCATGAAAACACATGTTACAGATGCATCTCTGGGCTTTTAAGGTTTTATGTCAGAGCTCCGATATTACTTAATTTGTTATATCACATTACAGTTGTTACAATAAGGCTTAGATGTTCTTAAATCACTGGATGTAAACACAGACCAATGTGTGTTTTCCAGAAAGTGGCACTGGGAGCTTCTGGGATTAAAATATTCAACGTAAAAATTCCTTAAGAATGGAAGGTGCAGGAGGGTCGACGGTTCATGGAATCAAGGAGGAGACTTCAGAGCAGAGTTGTTTGTGGAAAAGAATACAAAGTGAGCATAAAAGGTATATGAAAGTAGCAGAGCACAGGGTTTCCCAACACTTGCAGAAACAGGTAAAAACAACAACCACCGCTCTTTCCAACTTACCCCAGAGTGAGTTTGATGCACTTTCAGGACTGGCTCAGCATCCACATCTTTTCTTCCCATTATTAAGTGTAACATCTGCTTCCTGTACTTGCTCATTATAAGTTCCAAAGCATCTTGATGTTCCTCCAAGGAGATCCACAACTCTACAACATTCAATACAATCATCATTAAACAACAATCTTGAAAGGCAGCCTAACCTTCCTCACTACAGTTAAACATAAACTTAATAAAAGCAAGTTCCTAACAGATGTGTAAAATGTCCCAGACTTCTTGCTGAATTAAGTTATCTTACGAAGAACATGCACATTTTCTTAGAATCTAGATAGAATAAACCAATACATTACACTATGCTGGAAAAGTTACTGGCCTCAGTTCTATTTATATAGAAAAACATTTTATTCAATATAATAGGTTCTAGAAAAGAGATATCTCTTTCATAGAAGATAGATGTCTTTGCTTTCATTGTTCCTCAAGTCACTACAGATGTTTCCAAAATGCAGTTTTCTAAGCTCCCACCTTTAAACACACTATTTCATAATAAAATCCTATCAAGAAACTCCACTGAAGGGATTCTTTCTTCTGAGATCTTAGTTACAGGGTTTAAAATGTTCCAAATATTGATGACTTTCTCTCAAATTATATCACTTAATTATTAGAAACCACTGGGTAAAATGTCATATTTTGTTGGTGCTTTACTTCTGCACAGAAAGCACCTTTTGCTTAACTAGGTATTTTAGCACTTCTGCTAAAATACTAGGTAATTAGGTATTTCTGCACTTCTGCATTTCCTTTCATGTTATAGTGCCTATCTATTATACACTAGAGAGAGTTTGTCTGTGAATGTGTTTGTCCAAGAACTCCTCCTAAATGGTAAGAGCTAGGAGTGTCAAATTTGGTAGGCAGCTTCCTCTTACCATAACTTACAGCAAGGTAAGGGTTTGGCTTTGCCAGGAAAATGGGATATACCTGGAATGGGATTGTTTCTCATAAAACAGAAAGGAAGGACTCTCCAATAGAATGACCACATGGGAGAAGAAGGGGATATGGAATGGAAAGCAGGGACAGTTATATTGTATAATGACCACAGGGGGGCAAGCAAGGGACCAGAGATGGGGAGTGAGACAAATATAACTCCATTGGGGCAGCAGGGGTGCAAAAAGGGAGAGTTATCTACTTTATATTGGATAGAGTTTGTCTGTTTGTGTGTCTGTTCTCCAGCTGGGGAACACACACTCTTTCGCTAGGTGTGCCCGCTGCAGCAGCCATGGAGAGGCACTTCTCACCTGGCTCCAAGTTGCTGCAGTGAGAGAGAGATGGGGTTGTCCTCTCTTTCCCCCCCTGGCAGCCTGCATCCGCAACTTCTCATTCCCAAACCCAGCCAAGCAAGGATTTAAATGAAGAAAAATGAAATCTGTGTTAAGGACCCAAGCAATGCTGGGTAAATCTTCTAGCGTATATCTCTTAATATTTTCAAGTTCTAAGCGACCAAGTGCGAAGAGCAATGAAGTAAATCTAGACTAACCTCTGTTTTCCTGCTGCAAGTCTCTGATTTGTGTGTTTTCTTGTGATAGCAAGATGTGAGGTTTGTATTTAGATATGTCCTTCAGATCAGTTGTATCTTCTTGGTACTTGAAAACAAAGGGATGCTTTTACCAAGGAAAACAGTATTTGTGTAACACTTCTGCATAGAAGAATGGTATCTTCTGCACTAACCTTTTCCGACAGTGACGTTCCAATCTCCTTCATGGCTGCCACCCGTTTATGGAGGACAGTAGACTGATCAATGAGAGACTCTGCTGCATTATCATGCTCTTTCAGCCTTTCCAGCAAGGTCTTGGCATCTGTTAAGATCTTCTCTATTGTACAGGTCATAGTCAGCTGTGAGAACAAACAGAAGTAGTGGGCACATATCAGGTGCTTAGTACTGCAGAAAGCACGTTTTCTTGTGTCAGGTGAGTAACAGAATACTGGCTGCTAGTCAGGCATATTAGGGGAGGCTAGGGAACATCGAGGACACTAGGCTAGGGTTGTCGGTCCTTGCCTGGCAGTATTGAGCTTACCTTTCATTCCTGCAGCACAACTGAGGAGATGCCCTAATGCAGCTGCCCTCCTCGCTACCCTCCCAAAACAGTTGCCAACTTGGTTGGACAAATTCCTAGAAGTTTGATTACATATTATCTTTCATTAAGATTAATCTTTTAAATCCTAGAACCTAGAGATACCAGGACAATGTTGGACGGTTGGCAACCCTAACCTGAATAGCGTGGCTACCTTCCATTCCCACCATACCCCCTACAGGATGGCCACACATCCCCACTGGGCGGTTACCACCCACCACCATGTCCAGCTCCTCATGGGGAGGCCCAGCTGAATCTATTTCTGAGCCAGAGTCTGTAGAAAACCAGGGCGGGCAGAAGGACTGTACTGGCTTCGCCGCATGCGGGGGGCAAGGGAAAAGCTTCTGGGGTGAGAAATTTAAGCCCCGCCTACACATGTAAGACAGTGCGGCAACGGGGGTGCAGTAGGGTCAGCCTCACATATGGACTGCACCTCCTCAGCCACTACTTCCTCACCAGTACTGGGTCCCAAGGTGTGGCATGTGTGGTAGTTGCCCAGGATGGGTATCAGCACCCTCACACATGATGGCAGCCACGCATGCGTAGTAGGCTCCACATGCACAGACCTCTTCTCAGCTCAGTGAGTCCTGGATGCTGTGGAGCATCCATGTGACTAAGGTACCCACCCCAGAGTAACCCCAGACCTCTGACTCCACCTCTACCCCCACCCTGTGCTGTCTCCCAGCCAAACTGTGCTGGCCTGGAGCTTGGCAGCAGTCCTGAATCCCAGCGTGACACTGGGAAGCAGTGCCTTGTTACTGGACACACTCGTCCAGGAGAGGCATAAGGCAGCCAGGCCCGCATCTGAGTGTGTGGACAGACTGAATTCTTGGGCCTTCGTTAAGCTTCTTGGCCCACAGCACATCCAGGTGCCACAAGGCTATTCACCAGCTGTGATGGGCCTTCATAGCCCATCATGGTTTGTTAGCCCTTGTGGGACAATGCCTGGGCCTGCAGTCAACAGTTCAGAGTTACAAAGAAAAGCATATATATTTTTGGACCACCTGGACTACTGCCATTATAAATGAGACTAATGTGTGCAGTAACTTGTAAGTTTTTTACAGCAACTAAAGACTAGATACAGTGTGAGACTGACAGCTATTTTGAGCAAAATCAACCTGAGTGTGTCAGTTTTTAGCTAATGCCTGCAGCCTGGGCAAGAGTTGCCATCTGGCTTGCCAGTGTCACAATGTCATCATGCCTTTGTGTGATGTCATCCTATCTCTGAGTGGAGCTCAAGGTCTCTAGCTGCACTCTGATCAGATCTGTTGCTAACTCTACCCAGGGCCTTCATGCCTGCCCTTTGGGACTGCAGCCAGCTAGAAGATGTAGGCCACATTCTTACAGACTAGATCCACAGCCTTGGGCCACGGAGTTTCCCTGTTAATCAGCACAGTGGCCTTCCCTCAGTATTGACTGATAAAGATACTGAAAACACACACATTAATTGGTCCAGCTACCTACAGTAAAATCTGAAGAGTTACGAACTCAGAAATGGAAGCTGTTCATAACCCTGAAATATTCGCAACTGAACAAAATGGTATAGTTGTTCTTTCCAAAGTTAACTGAACATTGATGTAATAGCTTTGAAACTGCTATGCAGAAATAAAATGCTTGTTTTAACCAGCTTTGTGAAACAAGCACAATAACTATTTCCTTATCTTGTGAATTTTGTTTTTAAAGTTTTCCCTTCTTTTAGTACTTTGCTTTTTAACATAGTACTGTGTTGGGGGTTTTTTTTTGGTGTCCTCTGCTATCAGATTGCACGCTTCTGATTCCAGTTGAGATGCATGGTTCACCTGTTTGCAACTCCAAGATACTGTCAAATACATCACGCGCAGAGACACAAAGTGGCATCACAAGGATGTGCAGTAAATATCATAACATGAAGAGTTGACAGCCCAAGTAGTGGTACCTGAATAGATATGGTGTGCATCTTCTGAGACATACACCTCAATATGAAACAGTTATATCCATGAGAGAACAGGCTTTCCAGAAATTTCATCAAAGGGAGATGGTTACCCCTAAGAGAGCTGGTAACACATTTTGTTATGCAGCACACCCAAAACCAGTACTGTTAAGCCCTATATAAGATGCATGTATTTTTATTGTATCAAGATACAATTATGTGAACAGTGCCAAGTAAGCTGTCATGGGATAAAAGAGAAGGTCCACTTATCCATTGATAAATGGTCAGTTTTCAATCTTTTATGCAGTTATTACTCCCCTTTGTTTCCTGAATGGAGAGAGGTAACTAGTGGTGGTCCCCAAGGGTCCAGACTCGGATCAAGCCCATTCAACTTTCATAAATATCTAGACAAATGGGTAAACAGTGAGGTGGCAGTATTTGCAGATGATACAAAACTGCTCAAGATAGCTAAGACCAAAGCAGACTACAGAAATTCAAAAAGGATCTCACAAAACTAGGTGACTGGGCAACACAATGGCAAATGAATTTTAATGTTGACAAATGTAAAATAATGCATATTGGAAAACAATCCTAACTTATGTATAAAATGATGGCGACTAAATTAGCCATTACCACTGGAGAGATATCTTGGAGTCATTGTGGATAGCTCTCTAAAAAAATCCACTCTGTGCAGCAGCAGTTAAAAAAGCAAACAGAATGCTGGAAATTGTTAAGAAAGAAATAAGACAGAATATCTTATTGCCTCAATAGAAATCTATGGTACACCCACATCTTGACTGCTGTGTGCAGATGTGGTCACCATATCTCAAAAAGATATCTTGACATTAGGAAAAAGTTCAGAAAAGGGCAACAAAAATTATTACAGCTATGGAATAGCTGCCACAAGGAGAGATGAATAAGACTGGGACTTTTCAGCTTGGAAGAGACTAAGGGGGGGACTGATAGAGCTTTATATAAAATTATGAGTGGTGTGGAAAAAGTGAATAAAGACTTATTCACTCCTTTCTATAAGCACAAGAACAACATGGGGGTCAACAAAATGCAATAGCTAATCAGTTTAAAATAAAGAAAAGGAAGGACTGCTTCCTACAATGGAACTCCTTGCCAGAGATATTGTGAAGGCTAAAACACACACACACACAAAATGAAAGTTCATGGACGATAGGCCCATCGAAGTTATTAGCCAGGACGAGCAGTGATGATGGCACGAACCTATTTGCCAAAAGCTGGGAATAAGTGATGGGGGGGGGGACAGATCACTTGATGATTACCTGCTCCTTTCATTCTCTCAGGGGCACCTAGCATTGATCACTCCTACCACCTTTGGTCTGACATAATATGGTCACTCATGTTCTTTTTGTTTACCACAGTGGGGCTCTGATTCCTGATTGTGGCCTCTAGGCGCTTGTATATGAGCACATTTGAAATCTAGGATATTTCGCAAGCTATGAAGTTACACTCCACTATAATTTGTACAATAATGACATTGTACTTAGTGCTTTTCAAAACAAGGGGACACAGTCTCTTTCCCCAGGCCAAGAATTTTTCCATTTTGAGGCCCAATTTTTAAAATCTTCAATTATTTCTGTGGGAAGTGTACATGCAGAGGACTTGAGTCATACACTTTTGTACCAGATATGGGCTGATCACAGAAACTTGCTTATACATACCAGCAGTATTAATCATAAGACCCTTTAATGTTCTTCCAAACATGGCTGAGGTTAAATAAGAGATTATAAATTCACTGTCACCTAGTGGCTGACCAGTATATTTCATCTTCCCCTTTAAGTTTCATTTTCCTACCATTTATACGTTCACACAACTTAAGTTCTATGTATCATCCTCATAAGTACTTCCAAATCATACTTTTTTTTTAAGTTACATGACCAAGATGCTACACATTCAGTTCATCTGAATGTCAATTATTTCTAGTGACAGGCTGTGGTGAGTCTGGAATCCTTGAATCTGCAGAGTTAATTTGGCTAATGGTTTTTTCTGAGGATGTTGATGGTTTCTGTTCAACTCTCCACTATTGGTCTTAATTAAATATTATCAGGATACTGAATTTTTTTTTTTTAAATTGGTAAAGTTTGATTAGTTCACCCTTTCTCTCATCTCATTACAGCTTACTTTCCACATGGGCACCACACTGTAGACCTTGGAGTTCTAAGAGATGTCAACTGTAAAAGTGTTTATAAACTCGTTTAGACTTTTTAATCTAGTTTTGCCACTCTTCACATCTGGCCAAGTTGGCGATCCAAAGTTGGATTAGAGGTTCTAACTTGTCTTCCTAGCGGAACTGGCCCTTTGATAACAAGCACTATAAATGCAAAGCTTTTGTATTTGTATGTTATTTGTGGTGAGCTGCCCCTACAGTTCAGAATAATTCCAGCTCTAGAACGAATCACAGAAGTTTCAGGTGATAAACTATGGGAGAATGTAAAGTGATTGTAAATCCCTTCTGAGATGACAATCAAGTCAGCACCTCCAGTCACTTTAAAACTTAATACCTGAATACTTTCCCTGAATATGCAGTTTCCTTCTCCAGGCAGGCTGCATGGCATCACATATCACAGATCCCAGAAACAATGGCTTTGGTCTGTAATATCAGTCAACTTCCTGACTGCTTTGTGTGGCAAGCTGATGCAAAATGTTCATATCCCATACATAAGTCACACTACATGCCTTTGGCTAGACATGCATCATCTCTTGCACATATGCTGGAATTTGGCCCTCCTTGCCTGGGAGTTTTCTTCTCTTGTCTCAGGAAGTTTATAAACATGAGTTTTAACACCCAAACGTCTGTTTACAATGTAAAATAGTTTCTTTTAAATGTGTTAAGTTGCTCTAGATTTTGCTGTCCATCAGCTCTGAATACATTGCTCTCAATATAGTTGTGAATAGAGTTAAATCCTTCTTGAACTGTAGCTACTTGTCCCAAAGAACAAATTTTATTAAATCCATTTGAAAAAAAATGACCTCTTCATGCTTCTGAATATGCAAAAAAATTAAACTCTGTTCAAAAAATTACAGCAAGGTAAAGAGACTGCTGTCATTTCTCTTACTCAAAGTAAATTTTTGTGATATGCCATTTGAGCTAATATGGATTTAATTTTACAACTATTTCTACAATGGCAAACAGAAACTTATTGACTGAACAAAAAAATGATAAATTCAGTCCCAACTGGAAGTGTGCTGTCCAGGCTGACACTAAATGTATTCAGTTAGGAGTGAAGACAGCATGGAAAATTCAACAAATTCTTTCCAAGTGCGTGACATATGTCTAGGTCTATTTCAACTTAATGCTGCATATAACAAACCAGACAGCCATGTCAATTTACACGTGTCATTTATCCGGGAGTCTCATCACAAAAGGTGCTTCTGCGGCTGCTCCACACAAGAGCCAGGTCAGAAACAGGCTGGAATTGCTGTACTCTTCTAAGGAAGCTTGGACTGTTTTCTTCAATCAGAAGCCAGGTGCTTTTTGCTAGACTGGACCCACAGTTACTCTCCACCCCCCAAAAAAGGCATCTTGTGCATCTAGCCTGCTAGTTTTCAGGAGGGGTCACTATCAACTGCTGCAATATAAACATTTGAGGAAAACAGGAATTTTATTTAATAAGAATCGGATTCCAAGCATTAGAATCAACTGATATTTCAAGAAAAATCTGGATGAAACTGCAGGAGTTTGGGGAAGTGATTGCATTTGTAAGATTGCTTTCCATTATTAGTCAAATGAATAGGAGCTACAAGTGACAATTCTTGAAAGCCCATACATAGTTTTAAGTAGAAGCGCAATCAGGTATTAATTCTACCCTCATACATTTAAAAACAACAAGGACTAGTCTCTGCAACAGCAAAAATGTGTTAATGTAACTTGTTAGATGCCAAATAATTGAAGGATTTAGTTCAGAACCATCTACGACCGTTTAATAGAGATAGTACATTCACCAACCTCGCAGTGATATTCAAATACTGCACTTTCAATAGCATTCGCTGATTCTTCTCTTTCAGCACACGTTTCAAAGTACGACGATTGCTGTTATTAAAAAAAAGACAGTGAGAGGAAAATGATCTATTGAGCTAATAAAGAATATAACTGCTGCTGCACTGGGGAGTTTCAGTGCAGCACTGGAGAAAACAAAGACTACTAGCAGCGTTGGGACGTGCTCTTCTGAAGCTGTTGAGTAGGCACAAACTTCTTGTTTCAGATCAAGTGTTGTGTCTTGTTATGTTGTTACAATGCGGCCTGTTTCTTTCCTGATCTGAACTTGAAGCAGCAGTTTCAGGTGGTAAATTCTGTTCTGTTACACTTCATACTGGAGAAGGAAAACAAAACAAAAACAGACACTCAGAATGACTGGGAGTAAGGATATCATGGACCTTCCCCATAAATTCCTACTACTGGGCACTACCTTAATTGTACAGGTTTGTTCCATGTTAGACAAGATTATCTGCTTTTACAGACGCACTGTAGTTTCCCCCATTTTTGGTCTTGAATTCCCAGGAAATCCACCTCCAACCAGGGTCAGAACAGAAATGTGTCCAACTCATGATGGTCTCTGTAGACCCAGTAAAACTTTCCTAGAAAGGTCTCAATTTTATTATATAGAACACTGAAATGATAATCTTGCTTTGCTCAATACCAAGTGAATGAACAATGTCACATAAATTTGACCCTTTCCTTTGAAATTATTAATATGATCCATTTGCCAGCACTTTAAGTTTAGTCAGTTTTATAGTTGTAGCAACAGCAGAAGTGGCTTATTGATTAGAGCAGAAGAGGCTTGTTGGTTAGAGTCCTCATACAACCAGAAACACTTGAAAAACCAATGTGTTCAAGAAGATACGGGGGCAGGCTTAGTAGTACCTAGAACTACTTTGACTTAATATAAAATTGAATCGATTCGCAATTGATATTATCTCTTTAATCTATCATTGCTCTAAGCACACAGCCTATATACTCCAACACAGGCAAGTTGAACCATCATTTGTCTTTTTATGACATTTCAAAACCTCATTATGTAACACCTAGAGCCAATGAACATCTAATATTATAATCAGGTGCTTACAGATTGCCAGTTCTGCCTACTTGTTATTCCCTTGGATATTTTCATACCCTCTGCTCCTTGTTTCCAGCCCCCTTCCTTTTTTTTTTCCCCTTCACCCCTATTTATTTTGGGTCTGCATATCCTAAACTCAAAACTCCGGTCATCTGAAGAAGTGGGTTGTGCCCACAAAAGCTCATGATACCATCTATAAGTTTTGTTAGTCAATAAAGTACTCCCAGACCATTTGTTGTTTTTTAAGTTTATTAGAAAAAACTTGTGGCGAGTAGATTACACCCCGGAAGAGCTGGCGCAGAGTGATCTGCGCATGCGCAGAGCGCAGAACCGCGCAGCTGGCGAGCCCGGCGAGCCCTGGTAACGACTTACAATCCTTTCCCAACACTGTTTCAACTTCCACAAGCAGAGGACTTAAAACAGAAACTGGCATCTAATACGCAGCACTATCAGGTGAAAGACTGAAGGTATAGTAGGAAAGTCTTTTTTAAAAAGCAAATTCAAATATTTCTACAAATCATTTAGAGCGTAAGTTATTTTTCACACAAGCCAGTACAAATGTGTTTCCTGGATAGGAAAACAATAACATAATTGTGCAACTGGTTGAAACAATTCACTGAGTATGTATTAATGGCTCACCTTTCAAACTAAAAGCCAGTTCCCCACGTGTGTCGGCTCCCCCCAGCGCTGCTGCCTCAGATAGAGGGAGCAGTGCGTGTGTGTGTGTGTGGGGGGGGGTGCAAGTGGCTTGCAGGAGCTGACACGTGCCAGGATCTGGCTTGAAAGCTGGATTCCTGTGTGTACCGTCTCCCACCTGCCCCCACCCAGGGGGGACCCGGTGCCTTTGGGAATCGGCTTAAAAGCCAGCTTAAAAGGCACTCTCCTCCGATGCATTTCTCCCTACCCCCACCGCCTCTGTGTGTAGAATCACAGAAGACCAGAACAGGAAGGGAGCTTGAGAGGTCAGGTCTAGTTCCCCACCCTCGTGGCAGGACCCAGTATCATCTAGACCAGTGGTCCCCAACATGGTGCCCGCGGGCGCCATGGCACCTGCCAGGGCATTTATGTGCGCCCGCTGAGTGATCAGGGCCAGCCCCGCCCCCAGATGCGCGGCATGTGGGTGGCCCCGGCCCTGGCCCTGCTCCCGGGCGGCCGCGGCCCTGCCCCCGGGCGGCCCCAAAAGTATGGGGACCACTGATCTAGACCATCCCTAATAGTTGTCTATCTAACCTGTTCTTAAAGATCCCCAGAGATGGAGATTCTACAACCTCCCTAGGCAACTTATTCCAGTGTTTAACCACCCTGACAGGAAGTTTTTCCTAATGTCCAACCTAAACCTCCCTTGCTGCAGTTTAAGCCTATTGCTTCTTGTTCTATCCTCAGAGGCCAAGGAGAACAATTTTTCTCCCTCTTTCTTGTGACACCCGTTTAGATACCTGAAAACCGTTATCAAGTCCCCTCTCAGTCTTCTCCTTTCCAAAGTAAACAAGCCCAATTCTTTCAGTCTTCCATCATAGGTCATGTTCTCTAGACCCTTAATCATTCTTGTTGCTCTTCTCTGGACCTAGATAATTTCCTAGATAAGCTAGATAATTTCATGGAGGTTAGGTCCATAAAAGGCTATTAGCCAGGGGATAAAATGGTGTCCTTGGCCTCTGTTTGACAGAGGCTGGAGAGGGATGGCAGGAGACAAAGCGCTTGATCATTGTCTTCGGTCCACCCCCTCTGGGGCACCTGGTGCTGGCCACTGTCGGCAGACAGGATACTGGGCTAGATGGACCTTTGGTCTGACCCGGTACGGCCGTTCTTATGTTCTTATGTTATGTTCTTATGTTCTTATGACCTTCTCCAATTTCTCCACATCTTTTTAAAAATGTGGCACCCAGAACTGGACACAATACTCCAACTGAGGTCTAATCAGTGCAGAATGGAGCAGAAGAATGACTTCTCACGTCTTGCTCACGACACTCCTGTTAATGCATCCCAGACTCAGGTTTGCTTTTTTTGCAACAGGGTCACACTGCTGACTCATATTTAGTTTGTGGTCCACTATGACCCCTAGATCGCTTTCTGCAGTACTCCTTTCTAGACAGTTGCTTCCCATTCTGTATGTAGTTAATAAGGTTATCCAATAAACCTATGCTTATCAGTTAATCTTGTGCTTGATTACATGTTGACATCCCTAGTGCTGACACACTATTTTGTGGTTAGAGGCTCTTCACCCAAAGCGCAAGGGAAGCGCACATATCTTAGCACTCAGAATAAAGTTATTTCAGATACAGCCCAAGTTTATAACAGTATTTTACCACAATTAAAATGCACCAGCAGTACAAATTTGCATTCTCTGCATGATCCAGACTAGAATAAAGACCCTTGATTGTTTGATGTTTCTTGAAAAATTTAAGCATAGAGCCATATTATTAGTGCCTTGCAAATAAGTCAGGATCCCCTTGAACTATTTTTCATCCAAATTACCTATCACACTCTTGATACTGATAAATTCATGCTACATTTAACACTTTTTAGCCCTGCAAGAACATAAGTTTTCTTGAAACAAATCAAAACAACTCATCCTAATTACACATCTGCTGGCTAATTTACTTAGATTATAGATGTGAAAGTTTAACTGTTTACATGGTTAACCAATGAGGGGGCAGGTGGAAACTACTTTACCATTCTTACAGTATTGAAAAAAGATTTTACTGAAGTTCTCGCTCATCAAACCTAAATGTATGTGTGAATCAAATTTTTTCCTTTTAATCTCAGCTGCTATAAATACTCTTAAACTATAAACAGCCAGAGCAGCAGATCCTTCAAGTCACACTGATCTCTGTATTTCTATATGTGAGTTCATGACCTCAGCTGCAAAGACAGCAAAGGTAAAGCTATACATGTTGTGCAGTTTAAGGTCTTTCAAATTTTAATTTGTTTAAATAGGGTCAAAATTAAGAGCTCCATAGATGCACCTTTTCAATTAATCAGAACCAAAAGTTGCCAGGCTGCAGCCACAACCATTGTATTATAGCGATGTGAAAGAGTAGTTGACTATCTGATAAGCAAGGATAGTCAAATTGTTCCCCCCCCTTTACTATCAGAAAGAGGCAGCAAGGTGGGGGGGGCGGGTAGAAGAGAAGAGGGTACTTCGAAGGGGCAGCACCCTGGGGGCAGCTGAGTCGTCCCCAGCCTGCATGTGGCAGCATTTCAAAGCGACAGCACCCTGTGGAGCCTCCAGCTGATCTCAGGCTCCATGGGGTGCTGCCTTTGAAATTCCATGAGGAGCCTGACACCGGGCTCCCTGCGGCATTTCAAAGTGGCAGCGCCACATGGAACCTGGGATAAGCAGGGGAGTCCCCAGCTGACCCCATGCTCCCGCAGGGCTTTCGCCTTTGAAGCGTAGCCACAGCCTTGGGAGGGCTCTATCGACTAATCGAATAGTCGCTGCAAATGGAAACTTAGCATCCCTCTTTCCCCAGCCCAGCAGCGCTGGGACGCGCTTTCCTGCAGTTTCACACACGAACACTGGCTGCGCGCTGCATGCCGGGAGCTGTAGTTCCCCCACCTCGGCCCCCAGCTAGCCCAGAGCCCCGCGGCCGCCCCACGCAGAGGCTGCCGGGATCTGTGGGCCCGAAGCGGCTCCGCTCCCGCCAGGACCCGGCGCTTTCTCGCCGCTCAGGCCCATCCACCTGCCACAGGGAGAGCGGGGGGAGGGGCTCTGCCCGTTCGGGACCGTTGGGCGGGGGGTCGCGGCGCCCGGAGCCTCCTGCCATTCCCCCCGCCGAGCCCACAGGGCCCGACGCGGCGGGGTCCGCACTTACCCCAACAGCTCAGCGCCCCCGCTCCAGCGCCGCCATGAGCAGCACGTCACAGCACGTAGGAATAAATCCCGGCCTCTCGCGAGAGCCGCGGGGGGGAGAGAAAATGCGCGTGCGCGCGGAGAGCCCGGGAACGCGCAAGCACAGAAAGGGAAGCCCCCAACCTTGGGAAAGTGCGCATGCGCGCGTCCTTCCCTTCTCCGCTGCGGCAGAGGTACCTGTGCGCTTGCGCGAGAAGCGAAGCTGACCAGTGAGGTGGTAGGGCCGAAGGGGGGCGCCCGTGACAGCGGCCGAAGAGCTAGACCGGTGCTAGCGGGTATTTTACACTCAGTGCCACCTAGTGGCTGAACCATATAATGCAGTTTAGCAATTCATAACAACAGGGGTGGGTTGGGGACCACTCTCATTAAAATCGGGGGGGCGACATGCAACTGAGGAGCAAACAAAAAAATCTCACGGACGTGCCCCCAACTGATAAACGGGAAAAAAGAGACACACTCACCTCATCGCCTGCGGTGCCAGCATTCCCCTTGCATTCCAGCCCTGCGAGGCACAGGCCTTGTCTCCAGGGTCAGATTAACTTTTGGAGGCCTGGGGTTTATAGATTTTATGGGCCCCTGAGGCTCTGGGGATCAGTGTGTGGGCTGGGGTTGTGTATGGGCTGAAAGAGAGCGCGGGTGCAGGAGTGGAATGAGGGTAGGTGGCATGTGAGTGGGAGGGGACAGGTAGGTCTGCACTGCCGGGTGCTGACCAGCTCTACTCCCCACACACTACTCCTATCACTCTCTCTCCCACCTCCACAAGCAGAGCCTGCGGGCAGGAGGCAAACCGCAGCTTGCTTGGATCCAGCCCACAAGGCTTGGAGTTTCCACCTGCCCCTGCCAGCAGCACCAGTGCCTGCTCATCCTGCTGCGGAGCTCCAAGCCTAGAGGGCCAAATCCAGGCAAGCTCTGGGGCAGATGTGGACTGTAGGTTTCCCATTCCTGCATTACAAGGTCCAGGAAACCATTACCGACAGAACAGAACTGAGCCCCCACACATTCTGCCCAATTGCAGAGCTCTAAAAACTCAAGGCTCATTTGGGAAAGTTTGGTAGTCCTGTCCTTCCTCACCCCCAATTTGTGCTTAGTTCAGCATTTTGTCTGTTTTAAATGATAACAAAAGGCCTTGCAATCAGGTTTGCAGAAGGCTCTTGAGTAGAGACTTTCCCTTTTTTTGGTAGCTTTTATTTCATACCTATCATAACCAGATAAGTCTCCATTTTTTCTAACACTTGCTATTGTGGCTTTTTATTGTTGCTTGTCCTTTGCCATGAATGGTCATGGTGTTTCTCGGGATCCCAAGAAGCTTTCACAGAGACCTTTACCTTGTGAGGATACACTGTAAAGATCATAAAAATAATGGCCCATTCTTCTCTACTATTTTTCATCAGATGACAAAGCACTTAATAATCTTTTAACATATTTAGTGTCACAACACCCTATGAGATAGGAAATTATTATTTTCATTTCCATAGAGAACTGAGGCTAAGTAATTTCCCTAAACTTATCTAGAAAGTCCCCAGCAGAGCAGTGGATGGCACACAAGTCTCTTATGTTGTAAGCCAGTGCCCCAACCACTGGACCATCCTTACTACAGTCTATTTGCAATGATAGGGATAGTGGGAGACTGAGAATGTCATAAAGTTCTCCTAACTGACTACAGTTCTGGAAATTCTCTTAGGGTACATCTAGACAGCAGGGCTAAAGTTGAATTAAGCTATGTAACTTCAGCTACGTCAATAGCTCAGCTGAAGTCAAAATAGCTTAAATTGGCTTTTGGCTCTGTCTACACAGCTGGAAGTCAAAGGAAGAACACTCTTCCTTCGGCTTCCCTTACTCCTCATGGAAGCAGGGTTACCATGAGTCGGAGTAAGAAGTCCTCCAGTTTGACATTATTTAGAAAGAAAGGCTTGTAGTGTAGACATGCATTATGTTATTTCGGAATAACGTCAGTTATTCCGAAATAACGCTGCTGTGTAGATGTCTCCTTAGAGACAAATGGTATATTTGGAGAAAGCACCAATATAACAAAAACTTCTATATGAAATGTAGCAGGACATGGATAGGACAGCCATGAATTACCAAAACAGTTTGCAGAAAGGCTTTCTATGATTTCACAGTTTAAAATGTTCTATTAATTGAAATTGTAGGGCGAGGGCAAGGGATTGGGAGTCAGGACTACTGGATTCATTCCTAGCTATGGAAGTGGCATGTGATCTAGTAGTTTGGAGCTAGGAATCACAGATACTGTGTTCTGTTCAAGATCCACTAGACGCTTGCTATGTGACCTTTGGCAATTCACTTCACTTCTTTCTGCCTCTGATTATGCATCTGTGAAATGAAGATGATCCAGTCTTCTTATTACACATGGTGTGGTGTGGGCTAATTAGTGAATTTTTGGCATGCCTTTGAGCTCCTTGGTCAAGAAGAGGCAAGTAAGTGCAAAGTATTATTGTATTATTACATATTTAATATGTGCACATAATGACAATTTTTTCATCTGTGTGACCTGCCCATGGAAAGAAAGAGCTCACTGACGTGGTAAATGATGCCTTTGAACCATTGGCAACACAGAAATCTAGAATTTTGGTACGTAAAGCTATTGCTAAACACACAGGTTTACAAATAATCCCATTCTGTAGGGCTGCCTAGGTGTAATTTTTGTGGAAATTTTGTGGTTATGTTCTTGCATAAAGATGACCCGAACATTTCTCTGGTTTAGTTCACTTAATAGGTTGTGTATAAATACATATATTTTGTGACTGAGTCTCTTGAACTAGAAAATGTATTTTCTAAACAAACTGAGATTTCTCAGAAAAAAGTTCCTTAGGGTCGTTCTTCCCCTACCATACACACTCGCTACAGAAATAGCCTTGAAAAACAGAATAAAAACAAATAGTCCTTTTACCATGCTTTTGTCTAGAGAAAATAAAACTTAGTGCAAATGACCACAATACATTTTCCCTAATTAAGAACGTTAAAATATAAGCAATTTTAAAAGATTGTGGTTTTTTTAAACATAGTAAATCAATTTAATCCCCGATGTAACATTCAGCTAAGGGAATTCTACTGGGATAATTTTGACTTAGTATTTACTACTTAAGCTGGTATGTAATGAATACCAATGTCAGGCAATGTTGTATATTTGTAGCAGGGCACACATCCTTGACCCAAGGGGGTTCTGGTTACTTATTTAAATACCCCCTTACACACTGTTTGATAAATTCTAGGCTGAGTTTTGTTTATACATCATCTTATCTAATATTCCTGTTTGTTCCTTTTCACAGTAAACATCCTCCACTCAAGTTAAAATAACAGAATTTCTGTTATGCTGACTTGGTTCTTTGTTACTCATTTGCTAAGTGAAGTGATTGTTAGTGACATTTACTGTCCTTGAAGCTTAATGTACCTTTGTTCTACAAGGCTTTTAGCTTTCCATTATTGGCACCAAAATATTATTTTTTTCTATGCATAAGGCAGGTTTTTAGTCAGAGGATTCCCATTGACTGTAGTGAGTTAAATCTTCAATACTTAAATAATTTACTCCTTAATGTTTCAAAACCTTTAAACAGAGATACAGAATAATCATTTAGGACGCTTTTTACTGGACATGACAAAGACAAAAATTCTAAAGAGCCTAGTCAAGAGTTGCTGAATAAGACAATTACAGACCAACAACTGAATTTCAGGATTTTCTTACCAGTCAATTAGAGATAATCCAAGCAGCCATATTTCGAGCACTAATACAATATTTATATAATTAAAAACATAATAGAGTGACTCATTTGGCATTCCTGGAAAAAGTAATTTTATTTTGACTATAACAGGTCTTTTATGGAAGTAGAAACTGGCCCGAATTTTACAGCATAGTTTTCTGTTACTTTCTGAGCACTTTTCGTAGTTATTTTATTGCTGAATGTTAAGCTTGGAATACTTTTAGTATCTGCTTTCCTATTTCATGTTGGGTAAATCTAGTACAATCACGAATGCTCAGACTTGCTATAGTGATACTATAGGTGTTTTATAATTACAGAAAGAGAGAAGGTGAAAGATTGATGGCACTGATCTCAGATGGGCATAGTGTCCCTTAGTCCTATTCTAAGCACATCCCTCCTGATCTCAACCTACTACTCTATCAATGCATCATAATCCTGATCTACTGTACTCGGAGTGAGGACAGTCCTAGGCTCCCAACTCTCTCAATTCACTTCTGTCTTGCCCCACAGCACTGGCTGCTGTTCAAATCCTAATCCAATCTCAACTCTGCTGATGCTGAGGCATCTCAGATCTGACCTGTAGCAGCCTCTACTATACTGGGTGTCCTATAACTCTGTCACTGCATCTCAATACCAATTGGCAAAGCTCCTGAACTGTTATATGGAGTACATCTGATATGGTTCTATGAGGGCAATGGATGTTGGTACATACATACAAAAAACAGTACTTTGCCTGTTTGCCTAGCACTGTGGTTTCCAACCTTTTTAAGTATGAGATCACTTTTTGAATATAAGTGCAATCCAGGATCTACCTCAAATATAAATACCCTTACCTTGCCTCCTTCCCCCCGCTTCTAGGCCCCGCCCCTGCTCACTCCTCGTCCCTCTCTTGCCCATCCTCACTCACTTTCATCAGGCTGGGGCAGAGGGTTGGGGTGCAGGCTCTGGTCTTGCATTAAGGAATCAGGAGTGTGAGAGCAGGGCTGGCCTTAGGCTGATTCGACCAATTCCCCCAAATCGGGGCCTGCGCTTAAAGGGGCCCCGCGCCCTGAACCCGGAAGTGTGCCGGGCGCTATGGGCGGCGAGTTACTATTCAGAGCCGGGGCCCTGCTCCAGCAATATGTGGAGCTGGGTCTCTCCCCTGGCTCTGCCTGGAGCGGGCCCCGGCCCCCACCTGCCGGCCCCCCTGCACGTCCTCCCACCCTGCCCCTGTCCCGTCCCTGCCATGCGTAGCTCTCGGTGCGGCTCCCCCTCGCCGGCTGCTGCTGCTGCTGCCATGCGCGGCGTTCTCAGGTGGGTGGGGAGGACGCCCGGGCGTGACGTGATGTCACGGTCCAGGAATTTTAAAGTGCTTGGCGCGGCATGGCCTAGCAGCTCCGGGATTGGAGTGCGGGGCCCGAGCACAGACTCTGGCCCCGCAAAGTGGAAGGCAGAAGGTAGGGGAGGGAAAAATCTAGGGGAAGGGGGTGGGAGAGGAAGGGGCTTGTGCGGAGGGGGAGGGGAGGGGAGGAGTGGGAGAGGAAGGGGATTGTGCAGAGGGGGAGGGGAGGGAGGAGGGAGAGGAAGGGGCTTGTGCAGAGGGGAGGGGAGAGGGGGAGAGGAAGGCACCAAGAGACAGGGTTGAGGAGAGACAAATGCCAGGGGGCCAAGTGCAGACAATGAGGAAAAGGGCAGGAGGGGAGGTGTCAGTGGGAGGGGGGACAGGGTGATGCTGAGAGAGGAGAGGAGAGGGGAAGGGCATTGGGGGCCAGAGGGGGGAGGGGGAGGTGCTGGGAGAAGGCTTGAAAGAAGGGGTGGACATGAGGTGGGGATGGAGCAAGTCATGTGTGAGGGCACAGAGAGGCAGGAGGGGAACAGAGCAGAGAGTGGTGAGGGGGTAGGCATCAGGGAAAAAGGGGGCGGTGCAGTAAGGGAAGGGGGAGGCACCACGAGGGGGCAGGGGTAAGGGAAGGTACAGGTGCCAAGGGATTCTGGGGGTGAAGCAGAAGGGCAGACCCCTGCAGGGGAGGGACCAGCACCAGAGGAGAGAGGCAGGGCAGGTGTGTAGAGGGAGGTGTTAGGAGAGGGGATGAGGAGGGGTAGCTCACATGATCAGAGTGGGGCTACTGGAGGAGTGGGCACAGCAGGGAGAGAAGGGCTGGTGGAGGGGGGCAGGTCGCAGGAGGGCTGAGGGCAGTGAGAAGGGCAGGAGTCAGGACAGCAGAGGAGGGTGAGGGGTTGGGGGGCAGCAGGCACCAGGGGAGCTGATGGAGCAAGGGGAGGGGACATGGCAGCAGAGAGAAAAGGGAAAGGTTTATAAAATATTTATTAATCACTTGGGTGCCACAGTGGCACATCCAAACAAGCCACATGAACTCAGTACTGGTGCACAACACAAAATCAATTCTGCTCATGGGAGGAAACTCTTAGGCTATGTCTACACTGGTGGCTTCTTGTGCAAGAACATCTTGCGCAAGGGTTCATGTGCAAGAAGTCTTGCGCAAGAACACGTCCACACAACCACGTGCGAGCTGTGCTTCTGCACAAGAGCATCCATGCCAGTGTAGACGCTCTCTTGCGCAAGAAAGCTCCAATCGCCTTTTTAGCCATAGGGGTTTCTTGCGCAAGAAATCCCTGCCGAGCATCCACACTGCCCTCTTGTGCAAGAGAGCTTACACCTGTTAGAAAAGAGCGTAGCTCTTGCGCAAGACGCCCTCTCTTACCACGCCATACTGTAAATTTCCTTGAGCAAGAGCAGGCGGGCAGTGTGGATGCTCTGTGGGTTCTTGCACAAGAACGGCTGTACTTGCGTAAGAAGCCGCAAGTGTAGACATAGCCTTAGAGGGAACACTTCCCCCAGCTTCTCTGCCCCCGCGTTAATGTCACATGCATTGGGTTAATGCAACTGCAGGATAGTTGCATGCGGGCGGTTTGGTGGGGGCCAAACTAATCCCTGTTGGTAGGAGGATGGTGGGAAAAGCCCTTCGAGAGGGGTGACATGACACCTTTTACTTCTGGTCATGTGTCCATCTTGCCCCGAGCGTGTTACCTCCAGAGGCCTGGTTAACAGGGGTCAGGGGATGTGGCTAATGGGGGTCAGGGCGTGGTTAATGGGGGTCAGGGCGTGTGGCTAATTGGGATTGGGGCATGGTTAACGGGGGTCAGGGGTGTGTGGCTAATGGGGCACCACCAAAAATTATACAAATCTGCTGCCCCTGCCGGTCCCAGAGGAGGAGTGCATCGGCTGCCTGCGCCACAGGAGGTGTGAGTTTAGCGCAGGGTTTTCCTGTGCCGTGGGAGGGTGTGTGTGTGTTGGCAGGGGATTTTTTGTGCCTTTTTTTTTTTTTTTGCTGCTCAATTAAAAAAATTCCTGGCCCCCCCCGTTAAAACTTTTGTGTGCTTTTTTTTTTTTTTGCTCGACCAAAATTGCTGCGGGGCCCCGTCAAAATTGTTTGAATTGGGCCCCGCACTTCCTAAAGCCGGCCCTGTGTGAGAGGGCCTCTGAGTTGCTCTTGAGGCAGGCAGTTGAGGTGACAGGGGGTTCTAGGTGCAGGCTCTGGGACAGCATTTGGATACAGGGGTACTCGGGGCTAGGGCAAGGGCTTGGGGTGCAGGAGGGGGTTCATGACTGTGGTAGAAGTTTGGGATGTGGGCTCCAGCTGAGCACTTCTAGTGGTTCCTGGGTGGTGGGGCGGTGGGGCTAAGGCAGACTCACCCCTGCCCTGGCCCTGCACCACTCTCTAAAGCATCCAGCAAAGTCCATCCCAAGTCCTGTTGAGCCCCCTCTCTGCTTTGTGGAGAAAGGATACAGAGTGGGAGGGGGCACCTTGACATCAGCACCCTCCTCTCCCACCCCTCCCTTCCATAGAAAGCAGGGGGCTTCCCAGGGGGAGGGGCAGTTGCAAGGCAAAGGGCAGGAGATGAGCAGCAGTTGGGGGAGGGGCAGCTGAAGTGCTGGCACTTGATAGCCTCTTGGCCAAACCAGTCAGGATCACCTGTCAGAGGCTCCAAGATCTACCAGTAGATCCCCATCGACTGGTTGGTGACCACTGGCCTAGCATAAGGAAGAGTTCATCCTTGAATTCAAAGAACGTATGGGGTTCATAGATGTATAGTCCCACAGTCAGGAGACTCTGCAATGAGCTATTTGATTAAAAATGATTAAAGGCCTAGAGAACATGAGCTATGAGGGAAGAATGAAATAATTGGGCTTGTTTAGTTTAGAAAAGAGAAGACTGAGAGGGGACATGATAGGAGTTTTGAAGTATCTAAAAGGGTGTTAGGAGGAGAAAGAAAAATTGTTTTCCTTAGCCTCTGATAATAGGACAAGAAGTACTGGGCTTACATTGTAGCAAGGGAGGTTTAGGTTGGACATTAGGAAAAACTCCCTGTCAGGGTGGTTAAACACTGGAATAAATTGCCTAGGGAGGTTGTGGAATCTCCATCACTG
Organism: Rafetus swinhoei; assembly: GCA_019425775.1. NCBI lineage: Eukaryota > Metazoa > Chordata > Testudines > Trionychidae > Rafetus > Rafetus swinhoei. The sequence goes on along the minus strand of JAFJHL010000175.1, from coordinate 741,638 downwards.
GAGTTATTTAAGAGCAGTTTTGATAGACATCTATCAGGGGTGATCTAGATCAGAGCTACTTAACTTTGGAAGCCGTGGCGGCCACAATGATACTCTCATCACATGTCAAGGGCTACAACTTAAGTGTGGTTGCATACACATGCAAATATATATGCAAATATATGCAAATAGCATGAATGCAAAAATTAAGGCAAGACTACACAACACACAGGCCCCATTTAAGTCAGTTCTGCTGATATTAATACAATGCAATAGTTACCTGATTTTTACCCATATGACAGCATTTTTAATCAGCAATGACAGTCCAGGAATGTAACTACTAAAACGCATAGCAACAGAAGACCATTACATTGACTAATTTTTTGTTTTGGCTCCCACCTGCAGGCCACAAACGGGTGGTGGGCTGCACGCGGCCCATCGGCTGCGTGTTGAGTAGCCCTGATCTAGATGGTGCTTGGTCCTGCCGTGAGGGCAGGGGACTGGACTTGATGATCTCTCAAGGTCCCTTCCACTTCTAGTACTCTATGTTTCTATGATTCTATAGCCTACAAACAGCACATACAACTTTAAGAACCATTCAGAATGTCAGTGCCAAGAATTCTAACTCTAGTCTGACTGAGGCTACGTCTACACTATGGCACTATTTTGGGATACTAGAAGTATCCCAAAATAGCTATTCTGCATCTTTTGAGTGTGCCCATTATTTTGAAGTATAATGGGCTTGCTAATCCAAAGTCCCTGTAAACCTCATTGCACAAGGGTTAAGGACATTTCAGAGTAGTGCTTTATTTCAAAATTACCTCGAAATAAGCTACGCAATTTGTGTAGCACAAATTGTGTAGCTTATTTTGAGGTAAGGGTGCAGTGTAGACACACCCTCAGTCCACTAAAGGAACAGCTCCACTAGAGCAGCTAGCAGAGCATCAGCAAGTCCATTATTATTACAGCTGAGGGCACAGCACTCTGCTGCAATATAACTACATCATTCTGTGTAATAGTCTTCTCATCCCATGCATTGACAACACCTGACTTGAAGTCATTCAGTTTTGGCTGGGCTTTAATGATTATTCATTATTAATATTATTTTTACTCTCCATTTCAGGAAATAAGGCATCCTTGCTTAAGATTCTCACTGGCTGGGATATGCAACAAGTGAAGAGGAGGGAGAAGTAGCTAGTGTCTCACAGAGCCCAAGTTGCATTCTCTCGGGCTCAAGGATTGGGTTCGCCACTCTCCCAACAGAACACCGTGACAAAAATAATCTGTTAAACTAAAAAAGAACATTTGTGATCTAGTGCAGGAGAAGACATCCCATGTCTTGGAAGTACTGAACTCATTTGAACACTGGAAATTCTCATCAGTTGAGATTTTAGTCTAACTGCACAAATAGAGCAGTTCTTTTAAAACTGCAGCAGCAAAACTTATCCTACAAATAAAGTGATGAGCATTGTCCATACGTGGAGTCTTCTTTCTAATTCCTTTGGCTTCTTATCAGAGTGACTGTGAAAACTGAAGAAAATGTATAAAGTTGGCCTCTCAAACTTTTCAGTGTTTAACTTCAATTCGATTAAACACTTATGTATGTGTACAAAGTGAAAAATGAGGTTACAAGAGGTTAATGCTTTAATGCTTTTAATAACTCTTATCCACATGGCTGTATTTTGTCAAATAGAAAATGGGTTCTAGCAGGAAAAGCATGTGCTAGATAGGAAATTATGCTTCCAAAAAGAACAAAAGTGCTGCATTGCAAAATGCTTCTAGGGCATCTTGGAAAGACACATATTGTATTTCTGCACTGAAAACAAATGTAAAGTGTTTTTCAGGAGTTTTTAGCTCATAACAAAAGCCAAGAAAGAATGGATCTTTTTTCTCAGACTTGCGGTTGGGAGGAAGAATTCACAAAACATCCTGCAGTGCAGACAAAGACAGGATTCCTCTGCAAGGAGTGCGGGGGCAGGGCCGGCCCGAGCCATTCGTGCACCCTGGGCAGCCCCACACGGCGCTCCCTACAATGGGGTGCCCCGGGCGGTAGCCCGGTCAGCCCGTAGCTTGGGCCGACTCTGTGCGGTGGTGGGGCTTATAGAGTCCTGAGTGCAAAATAATGTCAGTAAAACCAGGGACAACTTCAAAACTGGTCCTAATAGCCTTAAAACAGTGCTGCCATGTGTGCCACCCTTCAGCCATGGTGCCCCACTGGCAGTCAAAATGCAGGAACGGGAAGAAGAAGTTACTCACCTTCGTGCAGTAACGATGGTTCTTCAAGATGTGTCCCCGGGGGTGCTCCACTGTAGGTGTCGGTCTCATCCTGGCGCTGCAGATCGGAGACTTTCAATAGCTGTAGTCAGCCAGGCCGCGCATGCTTGGCTAGTGTCTTGCACCATTTGATCGTCGTGCGCGGTCCGGCTCTCGCCAGTTCCTCTCACCGCTTGGTTATCTGTAACGAGAAATAGACCGAAGCTCCAGAGCAGGGAAGAGGGCGGGACACGGAGCACCTCTGGTGACACATCTCGAAGAGCCATCGTTACTGCACAAAGGTGAGTAACTTCTTCTTCTTCGAGTGGTCCCCGTGAGTGCTCCACTGTAGGTGACTAGATAGCAGTACTCACAATGTGCTCCAGAGTCAAGGTTTGTCAGTGACTGAGAGTACCGCGGAAGCCACAGAGGAATCAGTGGCCCATCTTTGCACTATTGCATAATGGTTCGTAAATGTTGCATTCAATGACCATGTAGCCACTCTGCAGATGTTGTGCAAAGAAACCCCCTGCATGAAGGCTGTTGACGTAGTCATAGCTCTCGTAGAGTGTGCTTTTGGGGGATTTTGAAGACTTTTGTTGCGAATGGAATAGCACGTAGTAATGCATGTTACTATGAGTTTCGCAATGTGCTGAGATGACAGGGGATTACCTTTAGATTGGTCCGCTATTGATACTATTAGGTGGTCCGTTTTACACCAGTCCCGTGTTCTATCGATATAGAAGGCAATTGCTCGACGAACGTCGAGGGTATGGAGGACAGCTTCTCGTGCAGAGGCATGAGGCTTCGGATAGAATGAGCGTAGTACAATCGGCTCATTGACATGAAAGTTGGAGCAAACTTTGGGAATAAAAGCAGGATGAGCTCACAATATCACTAAATCGTTGGTAAAGGACGTGAATGGTGGCATCGCCATCAAGGTTGCCAGCTCACTAACCCTGTGTGCAGATGTAATTGCCAATAGAAAAACAACTTTAATGGTAAGCATATGTAGAGAAGTCGTGGCTAATGACTCAAATGGGGGATACATTAGGGTATCCAGCACCAAGTCCAAGCTCCAGGTGGGTGGAGGCAGTCTGCATGGGGGACTGAGATTCATCAACCCTTTCATTAATCTCTTTGTGGTTGGGTGAGCAAATACCGATAACCCCTCTATAGAATGGTGGAAAACACTTATTGCTGCTAAATGTACTCTCAAAGAGGAGATAGAAAGACCCGTTCATTGGAGGTAAAGAATGTAATCGAGGATCTGGTGCAGTGGTGATGCACATGGGTCAATCTGGTTATCAGAGCACCAGGTTATGAATCTCTTCCATTTAGCAAGGTACGTTATTCTTGTAGATTCCCTCCTGCTATGCATTAATACCATCTTTACTTGTTCCGAACAGAGCTCCTCAGATGCTTTGAATCAGCTAGGAGCCATGCCGTTAGATGCAGAGTTTCTGGTCTCGGATGAGGGAGAGAGCCGTGGTCCTGAGAAAGTAGGTCTGATAGGAGGGGAAGAGGGCAGGGTGGTTGTAACAACATCTGACATAGAAAGGGATACCACGGTTGCCTCGCCCATGCCGGGGCTATGAGGATCACTTGTGCTGAGTCTGTGCTGATTTTCTCGAACACTCTGGGTATCAGTACAGTCGGGGGAAATGCATAGAGCAGGGGCATGTTCCAACGGATCAGGGGCATGTTCCAACGGATCAGGAATGCGTCCCCTAGGGAGCCCTTCCCGATGCCCACTCTTGAATAATAGTGGCAACACTTCTTGTTGTTGTAGGTGGCGAACAGGTCTATCTCTGGAGACCCCCAGAGGCAGAAGATGGTGCAAAGGATGTCTGAGCAAATCTCCCACTCATGATGGTGCAGGAAATGTCTGCTGAGTGAATCCGCCACCACATTGCTCGTGCCAGGTAAGTATGATGCAATTTGTAGTGGGGCGGACTGGCCGCCCACTGACCCTGAGGCGGAGGAACCCTTCTGGGAGCCATTCTTGGCCCAACCTAGCCCCTCCCACTCACCTGACAGGAAGCCAGGGGGCGTAGCCAGGGCTATAAGAGCCCTGCCGGGGAGCTCAGTCAGGGCCCAGCCTCTGTGGGAGACAGAGGCCTGCCCAGAGCTCCCTGCCAGAGAGGCTGGGACCTGGTTTGGGCCTCCACTAGCCTCCATCCCAGAGGCCTGCACAGACCTCCCTGCTGGGGAGGCTGAGGCTTGGCTCGGGCCTCTGACTGCAGCTGACCCTGAGGACCTGCCTGACCCTGAGGACCAGCTTGACCCTGAGGCCCTATCTGACCCCAAGGACGTACCGGACCCCAAGGCCCTACCTGACCCCAAGGACCAGCTCGAGCAACCCTGCCTGCTGTGTCCAGCCTACCAGCCAGAGCACCGGGACCTGCAAGCCGCTGAGGCATGGGTCAGCCCACTGGGCCCCGTGGGATGACACCACCCTTGACTCCCTGAGTGACTGGCCGGAGAACCAGGTACCCACTGAGGGGGAGATGGGAAGTGGCCCAGGGAATAGCACGGGCTGGTAAAGGCCCTAGGCTGGCGCGTTTCGGGCTGGAGCCCCCGCCGAGCCAGCTGCAGCTGCTTGGCTGCACTCAGGGCCCTGGGCCAGGGCGCAGAGGAGTGGGCAGGCCTGCACCCCCCCTGCCACCCACCTACCGGGTGGCAGTCTCCCCCTCCCCGCTACTGCAGGAGAATGGCCTGCCACCCTCCTGAACAAGGAGACCCCAAACCTGCGTTGTTTAGTGCCCAGCCTGGGACCAGGCCTGGGCCTCTTAAACTGTGAACTATTTGTTTGTCACCCCGCCCTGAACCAGGGCTAGGGCCTTGAGCTAACTGCTCACTGTGGGACTCTAGAACTAAGGGTATGTTGACTGGCCTGCTTGAACCAAGGCCTGGGCCAGGGAACTGTTATTTGTTTGTATTTGTTGCCCTGCCTGGGACAAGACCTAGACTCTTGAACTTGTACTTTGGGTTTTGCTGCCCCACCCTGACCGAGGGCCAGGGCCTCCTAAACTGTCTCGGTTTGTTGCCTGCCCTACCCCAGGACTAGGGCTTTGTGAGTGTATTGAACTCTTACCCCTGACCCGGACCTAAAGCAAAGCCGGGCACCAGAACTATTTGCCTCTTGCCCCGACCTGAAGCAAGGCCGGGAGTTGAACTGGGTGCCTCCTTCCCCAACCCGAGCAAGGCCGGGTTGTGGAACTATTGACTTGGGGACTATTTTGAGTGGCTGCATAGTGGGGCGGACTGGCCGCCCACTGACCCGGAGGCGGAGGAACCCCTCTGGGAGGCCTACCGACCTACACTATTAATGTGATGTTGTTTCGAATACACCAGTTCCATAACTGGACTGTTTCCGTGCACAGTGATCAGGATTGCACTCCTCCCTGTCGATTTATATAATACATCGTTGCGATGTTGTCTGTCAATACCCTGATGGTTGTGCCAGCAATGTGAACACGGAAGTGCCTGCATGCATGGAATACTGCCCTGAGCTCGAGGAGATTTATGCGGAGAAGGGCCACTTGCCCTGAACTGTCATGCCATTCATATGGGTGCCCCAGCCAGTGAGGGATGCATCTGTGGTCAACTGATTCAATGGTTGCGGCCGATGGAATGGGACACCCGTCATGAGGTTGTGTGTTTTGCTCCACCACAACAGGGATGCGCGGACATGGGTAGGAGGAGTTACTATCTTGTGAATGCTGTGTTTGACAGAATATATACTGATGCCAGCCAGTGCAGAAGACAGTGAAAGTGAAGTCTTGTGTGCTGAACCACAAACGTGGTGGCAGCCATGTGCCCCATGAGCTGCAGAAAAGTGAGCACCGATACAGTGGGGGCACGCATCATGATGGTGACTAGATCTTGAATTGTGCAGAAGTGTTCCATTCGCAAGTATGCCCAAGCCGTGATAAAAGACAGGACTATGCAGCACTTTAAAGACTAACAAGATGGTTTATTAGATGATAGAATCGAGTCGCGCCCCTATGAAACTTATAGCCTGTGTCGGCTCTATTGTGGACTTCTGCTCGTTGACGATAAGGCCAAGAGAGTCAAAAGTCTGCTTGGCTAGTGAGACCTTATGGGATGTCTCTTCCCGAGACTGGCCTTTTATGAGGCAGTCGTCGAGATAAGGAAAAATCATGACGTTCTTGCAACATAAGTATGCAGCCACTACCGACAGTCTTTGAGAAAACTCTGGGAGAGGCTGCTAGACCCAACAGTAGAACTCGATATTGAAAATGGCTGTTGCCAAGTACAAAGTGAAGGAATCGCCTGTGCGCTGGGTGGATGGCGATGTGAAAGTATGCATCTTGGAGGTTGAGGACTACAAACCAATTGTCGTTGTCTAGTGCTGTTATTATCGTGGTAAGGGTCACCATTTTGAACCGTTGCTTCCGGAGGTGGTGATTCAGCTTTCTGAGATCTAGGATGGGTCTCCATCCCCGTTTTCTTCTTCATGAGGAAATAACGGGAATAGAAACTCCTTCCTCTGAACTGCAATGGAACCATCTCTATGGCTCTGTCACATTATTGGATTTTAAAGATCATTGCTGCACCCATGGGGGAGGAGGGATATCTGCCCCAAAGTCTATACAAAAGGGGGCCATGTAAGGTGTCACATGAAAGCTTATGTTCTACCTAAACTGATGGTGTCAAATTTGCAGATGAACTGTAGCTCAGCAGTTTCTCTTTGAAGTCTGATCTTGAAGTTTTTTTGCTGCAGGATGGCTACTTTTAAATCTGCTACTGTGTCCAGGGAGATTGAAGTGTTCTCCTACAGGTTTTTGTATATTGCCATTCCTAATATCTGATTTGTGTCCATTTATTCTTTTATGTAGGGACTGTCCAGTTTGGCCGATGTATATAGCAGAGCGGCATTGCTGGCACACAATGGAGTATATTATATTGGTAGATGTGCAAGTGAATGAACCAGTGATGGTGTGGTTGATCTGGTTAGGTCCTGTGATGGTGTTGCTGGTGTAGATATGAGGGCAGAGTTGGCACCGAGGTTTGTTGCATGGATTGGTTCCTGAGTTAGAGTTATGATGGTGCGGTGTATAGTTGCTGGTGAGAATTTGCTTCAGGTTAGCGGGTTGTCTGTGGCAAGGACTGGCCTGCTTCTCAAGGCCTGTGAAAGTGAGGGTTCATTGTCCAGGATGGGTTGTAGATCACTGATGATGCGTTGGAGAGGTTTTAGCTGAAGACTGTAAGTGATGGCCAGTGGTGTTCTGTTGGTTTCTTTCTTGGGCTTGTCTTGTAGAAGGAGGCTTCTGGGTACATGTCTGGCTTTGTTAATCTGTTTCCTCACTTCCTTGTGCGGGTATCGTAGTTTCAAGAATGCTTAGTGAAGATCTTGTAGGTGTTGGTCTCTGTCTGAGGGGTTGGAGCAGATGCAGTTGTACCTTAGTGCTTGGCTGTAGACAATGGATCGTGTGGTGTGCCAGGAAAATAGGATATACCTGGAATGGTATTGTTGCTCATAAAAATGGAAAGGGCGGACTCTCCAATAGAATGATCACATGAGGGCAGCAGGGGATATGGGATGGAAAGCAAGAACAATTAGATTGTATAATGTGTAAAGAGACAGGTTCTGTCCCTAGCTGGACGTGACTCTTTTCTCATCCCTGCTAGTTCTACACCAAGGGAAACCCATTACATTCAGGAATTACTCAGGATTTACAGCAATGGAAGTGAGGAGGGAATTAGGTCCAAAAGAAGACAAATTCTTGCCTTGAGGTACTTAAAGGCTAGATATTTCTGCACACAATTTATAAATTATACTTCAATATAATTGCATAATTATTATATAAATGTAAACTAAGGTTACTCACCTTGTGCAGTAACTGGAGTTCTTCAAGATGGTGTCCCCGTGGATGCTCCAATCTTGGTCTTGGTGCCGTCCTGGCATCTGGATCAGAGATTTTGAAGCAGACCCTGCCAGGCTGTGCATGCACAGCACAAACATACGCGCACTGTGCTAGTAAGCACTGCACATGCACGGCTCGATCTCTCCAGTTCCTTCTCTACCCCAGAGCCCCCAGGTTCAAAGCAGAGGGGAGGAGGGTGGGTCGTGGAGCACCCACAGGGACACCATCTCGAGGAACTCCAGTTACTGCACAAGGCGAGTAACTTTTTTTCTTCTTCAAGAGATCCCCGTGGATGCTCCACACTGGTAAATAGCAAGCAGTTTCGCCCCATGGGGGTTGGGGCTTTGGAGTGTTATGGTAAGCGGATGATAACACCACAAAGCCCACTGCAGTGTCGACTACATAGGAAAGTGTGTAGTGCTTAGCAGAGGTAAGTTGCGATGCCCAGGTGGCTGCCTTGCAAATGTCCATTAGTGGCATGTTGCGTAGATACTCAGTAGAAGCAGATACGGCCCTGGTGGAATGAGCTGTCAAGCATAATGGTGGCTGTAGGCCATTGAGCATGTAAGCGATTTTTATACAGTCAGTAATTCATTTCGACAGACTCTGTTTCAATATGGGTTGTCCCTTAACTCGATCAGCGAAGGTGAGGAATAGGCGAGGTGATTGTCTGAAGGGCCTAGTTCTTTCTAGATAAAAAGCCAACACATTTGTGTGTGGCTTTGGGAAGAATACAGGTAGGTTTACAGGTTTGTTTATATGTAATGATGAAGGAGCCTTAGGTAAGTATTTTGGATGTGTGCGAAAGATAACCCTATCAGAATGAAATACTGTAAAACGTGGTTGGCCATGAGTGCTGCTATTTCTCCGATGCAGTGGGCCGACGTGACAGCAACCAGGAATGCAACTTTCATGGAGAGGTACGAAAGGGCACAGGAGACAAGGTGCTCGAAAGGCATCTTGGTCAGGGCTCGCAGTACTAGCCTGAGATCCCAGGCAGGCACTGGTTGTATGATATCAGGATATAAAAGATTCAATGTACCTTGATGGTACTAATCAAGAGCGATGATTGCTTTAAGGTGCGCAGATAATCAAGGATGAAGGACAGGGGTATTGACATTGGGTCCTGCCCCTTTCATGTACACCATGCTGAGAATTGCTTCCACATGTAAGTGTAGGAGGCATGGGTAGAATCCTTACAGCTGTGGATGAGGATTGTTTGAACCTGTTCTGGGAGGACTAGTTCTAAATAAGAGAGCCATGGAGGAGCCATGCTGTTAGATGTAGCTGGCGTAGATCCGGGTAGGTTTGGGTTGTCTGCCCCAAAGTGATTAGATTGTGTTGGAGAGCGAATCGACATCCTGAGTGGGAAGGGATACCATGGTTGTCTCGGCGGCCAGGCAGGGGCTATCAGGATGACTGTTGAGCTGTCCGTCCTGATCTTCTGAACGACCTTAGCCAGAAGTGGTATGGGGGGGAAGGCGTAAGTGAAGTCACGACTCTATTGGATGAGGAAGGCATCCCCGAGAGATCCCGTCCTATGCCCGCTCTTGAGCAAAACTAAGCGCCTTTGGTATTGTGTGGAGTTGCAAATAGATCTATTGATGGTTGGCCCCATTTGTGAAAAAGGGAGCATGCTACTGAGAGGTCAAGCACCCATTGGGGAAAGCCATTCATGATGTTGGGGAAAGTGTCTGCTAAGAACATCTGCTGTCGCATTGGAGACACCTGGTATGTGAACTGCAGAGAGGTGAATACTGTGGCTAATGCAAAAATTCCATAGCTTTATGACTTCGGTGCAAAAGGATGGAGCTCTGGCTCCGCCCTGTCTGTTGATATAGAAGGACCCAGGCAATGTTGTCTGTGAGGACACAACATGTTAGTTGGCAATGGAAGGCAGGAAACGTCTGCAAGTGTTGTGTACGGCACACAGTTCTAATAGATTTATGTGTAAAGACATCTCTGGAGTTGACCAGAGGCCATGGGTAGTCTGGTCTCAGAAGTGAGCACCCCATCCAGCGAGCAAAGCATCTGTTGTAATCATGCACGATGAGGAAAGCTGAAGAAACAGGACACCCATGCAAAGACTGGCTGGTTTGGGCCACCAAAGGAGCAATGTCTTGACCTCTTGTGGTATCGTGAGCGAGAGTGACATGGAGTGTTTCCGAGGCTTGTATGCTCTGGAAAACCAAACTTGCAGGCAGCACATGTGAAGTCGAGCATGGGGTACTATGAATGTTGTGGCTGCCATGTGGCCAAGAAGTTGTAGACAATCTGTGGCTGTAGTGTGAGAGGCGAGGTAGATTGTTGTGGCCAGTGTCTGAATGACGAGGAATCTCTTGTGAGGTAGGAGACCGGCTCGAGCCGCCGTGGAATCTAGGCGGGCCCCAATGAAATGTATGTTCTGGGAAGGCTGAATAAAATACTTTTCCCAGTTTATTCGAAGGCCTAGCATGCTGATTCCATCTGGGATGATGACTTGAAGAGGTAATCATCAAGATAGGGGAATATGATTATTTCCATAGAGTGACGATGCACTGTGACTACAGCATGTACTTTGGAGAAAACCTGAGGGGTAGTGGACAGACCAAAGGGTAGGATTCAGTATTGGTAGTGGTCCTGGTCTACTGTGAATCTCAAGAATTTTCTGTGGGCAGGATGAATCAGGATACGAAAGTATGCATCTTGGAGGTCGAGGGCTGAAAATCAATCGCCTCGTTGCAATGCCAGGATAATGGTGGATAGAGTGACCATGCAAAAGTGTTGCGTCTTGACGAATTTGTTCATTTGCATAGATCCAGAATCAGCTTCCAGCCTCCTGATTTCTTTTGAGTTAGAAAGTAGTGGGAATAGAAGTCCCTCCCTCTGTGCTGCTGTGGAACTGGTTCTATAGCTCTTAGATCTAACAGATGCAGCATCTCTTGTCATAGCAAGGCATCGTGAGAGGTGTCCCTGAAGAGGGATTGGTCAGGCAGGTGGACAGGAGGCTTGATGAGGAACAGGATGGTGTAACCAGACAGAATAATGTCGAGCACCCATCTGTCTGAGGTGATGTAAGCCCATTGGTAGTAAAATGGGCAGAGCCGACTTTAGAAGGTTTGTGTGGTCATTCTCAGCATTGAAATTTGTGTGTGTGTGGGAGGGTGGGTTTGAGGCCCTCGACCAAGCGTTCAAATTTGCTTGTTGGCCGGTGGTGATTGAGGGGCCACGCCTGAAGACTGTTTTTGTCTCTGAGGCCAGGTTCGGTTTCTGTTAGGATTGTTATCCTGCTGTTGGTTGAGATAGGCTGTGTAGCATGGCTGTTGATAGGGCTGATACCAGTATTGTCTCTGCCTATTGGCAGGAGTATGTATCCCTAACGTGTGGAGAGTGACACAGGAGTCCTTCATAGTGTTGAGGACCTCGTTGGTCTTAGCTGCAAATAGCTTCTCTTGATCAAATGGCAAGCCTTCCACTGTGGATTGGATCTCATGCAGGAACGAGGCTGGGGAAAATCAGGAGGCTCTACGCATCACAATGGCAGTGGCTGCGGCTCTAGCAGCAGTGTCAGGAGTGTCAAGAGCCACCTGGAAGGCAGCTCGGGAAATGGCGTGCCCCTCCCATATAACGGCAGTGAATTAAGGTCTCTTCACCTCAGGGATGTTGTCAGCAAACTCCATGAGTTTGGAGTAATTGCAAAAGTTGTATTTCGCTAGCAAGGTTGAATACATTGAAATTCTGAACTGTAAAGTTGCAGAAGTATACGTCTTGCGCCCAAATAGGTCAAGCCTCTTCCTGTCTTTATCTGGTGAAGTGGTACGAGAGCAATGTTGTTTCTCCTGCTGCTGTGCAGCTTCCACCACTAGAGAGTTCGGTGTGGGATGAGTAAAGATAAATTCTGAGGTATTGGCGGGTACATAGTATATCTTGTCTGCACGCTTGCACGTAGGTGGTATCGATGCAGGAGTTTGCCAAATTGTGTTGGCTAGATCCAAAATGGCGGGATTGATGGGGAGGGCAATTTTATAGGATGGAGAGGCCTGGAGTATATCAGTGAGCTCATGCTGGGGTTGCACCACTTCTTCCATGGCGATTTTGAGCTCAGCCACAGCTCTCTTAAAGAGTTTGTTAAAGTGCTCGAAGTCGTCCGCAGCTGACGGTGGAGGCGGTGCCATTGGTTGAGGCACCTGAGCGTCTGACTGTTGCATCAATGAGGTTGTGCGTAGTGTAAGAGAGGTAACGTGTTTGTAAGGGCTCGGTTGCAGGCTGTGGTGTCTTGTGTATGAGCCCCAGGGGCTCCAATCTGGCCATTGTGCAGTATGCAGTAATGGAGGAGGCATCCAGTGGTGCCCATACCAAGGGGGAATCCCTCTTGGGTCATATTGGGACTTGTAATATTGTATTGGAGGGCTGCGGTGCGAAGAGAAGGAGGCTTGTACCCCTTCCTCGTCATTGCTGGAGAATTGTGATGGCACCGGGGATAGAGCATGTGATGTTGTCAGTACCAGCGATGCAACAGTGCTGAAAAGCAGTGACTGAGGAGCAGATATCACTGCTAAGTCAGTGTTTCACATGTACGGCAATGGTTCTGCAAGGATCGGTGCCAGGGTTTGCAGTATCTATTTGTACAGTGCCGACGGTGTGTTCAGCATGGATGGAATAGATCACTGGTACGTTGGTGGTATATGACTGGTGCCACTGCTCTGGTTGGTGTCAAGGAACAAGGGGGCACCGTCAGTGCGGAAGAAGTGGTTGGTGTCGCTGGGGACGGTGCCGATAGTGATGTCAGTGCCGTAGTTATCGGTACTGCTGAAGTTGTCGGTACCGCTGATACATGAGACGGTACTGATGTAAATGATGCTACTGTGGCCTGTACCGGTGTGGTCTTAGGGCGGTGTTTAGGCTCTTTGCAGTCGGTGGCACCGGCAGCCATCGGTGCCTGAACACCTGAGGTACCCAGCGCATCTTAAGTGCTGACATAGGACCTCTGTGCCGATGGTTTGGGTGGAGACCGCTTTCTGGAGGAGGGCTGATAATGAGGTGCTTTCTTTTTTGGTACTTTCTTGCCCTGAGGGGAGTCTGGGGGTGAGTGTACCTCCCTGGGCTGCCTTCCCGGATCCGGAGCAGGGTGTGCCTTTTTTCCAGCAGGATCAGTTTTAGGCAAAGGTCCCTGTCCCTGTGAGTCCTGGTCTTGAGTTTGGCACAGTGGGGACAATCTTGCGATGAATGATGCTTCCCTAAACATCTGACGCATTGCGAGTGACCGTTGGCGATTGGGATTGTGTCTCTGCAAGAGGCGCACCATTTAAAACCTGGAGAGTCAGGCATGCTGAATTTTTTTTAAGAACTACAATTAACTATGTAAGAACAACAACACTAACTATTAAAGGCTAATAAGTAGTTGAAGAGTGTCAGTAAGGCAGAGAACTGCAGAGCTCCGTCTCAGGCCGAGGGCGGTTGAGAAGGAACTGGAGGGACTGGGCCATGTATGCGCGGTGCCTCCTAGCATGGTGTATGCTGGTTTGTGCTGTGTATGCACAGCCCGGCAGGGATTACTTCAAAATCTCTGATCAAGGCGCCAGGATGGCACCATGACCAAGTGTGGAACATCCCCAGGGACCTCCTGAAGAAGAACTTAACATTTTGGATGTCTCCCTTTAAAATGCAGTTTGATTATGGTATTAATGTGAAGGAGACATGTTGTGATTTAATTCCTACTTGCCTTGGCAAAAACTGGAGAAATTAGCTGGATCCATATACTTGCCACAACTCACCACTTTACTGACTTAGTCCTGTCTACCCAGTTCTTTTCCTTATGTTCTAATATTTAGCGTTGCTGTGCAAAACAGAAATTATGTGACAAAGGTTTATATTGTCAGGCATACATGTTGGAGGAAATGGATTTCAAAGCTACTAAAATGCAGCCTCATTGTTAATCTTAATTACTCAGTTTTGACAAATCTGGAAGAATCACCCATAACACTATGTAGATTAAATGGATAAGTCTAATATTTTTTATATCATTAAAACAAATGTCCATAAGATGGAATCCAGACTGGAAGGAAAGAAAAACATTATAATTGATAAATGGATTAAATATACATTCAGTTATTTTAGTCCCCCTGCAGCTACAACTCCATTCTTGATAAAATGCTGATGGATGCATTTCACAATATTATTTTACGGTGCTTACTATAGGGTGTCAAGATACTCTGCTTTAAGGAAAGCAGATTTGAAGTCTGGGATCTCATTGATGTACTTACAAAAACATAATTTTGTGCTTTCAGGAGCTGAATATTTCAAATCTTACCCTACAAGATCATTTAAATTCATCAGCGTCACTAGAATTTGTGATCCAGCATTGATGAGGTGTAAATTGGACTTTTGCTTTAATATTTAATATGTAAATCTCCAAATATCTGTACACCATAATATTTCAGGAACAAAACCTGGGTTTTTGTGCTAAGATCCAGTATTTGAGTATGGCACAGTGTGTTCTATGGGAGGAGAAGCTACCCTGCCATTCTGTTAGCATTATTATCCGCAGCCACTACTGGAATCTCAGTGCTGACATAGGCACTGGGGCTGTTGTCCTACCAGCCAAGTGGGATAGTGATGAGACTTGGTCAAAGGATATGTCATGGAAGCCAACTCTCCTATCCCATCTACTGTGGTGTTTCAAAATGACCTTCAGAGAACAGCTAAGTCCAGCACAGCTCTGTGGAGTGAAGGGGTGCAACACCCTATGCAACCTCTTGATTTCCTATCCTATCCATGCACACTGGGATTGTACCAGTTCTACTACCTACCCAGTTGTCCCAGTTTCTGAGCACTCACATCTTTGTAGATGGAATAATGCCATTTCCAAAGCAGACTGAAACCTAGGAAAGGATTTTCAAAGAAGCTTAAGGCAGTTAGGCACTCAGATCACACTGAAATGTAGCAGGAGTTCAGGACAGAATACGATGAATAGAGAGACAACTTTGCTTTTCATGATTGCAAGCGAACATAATGCAGTGTTAAGAATAAATAATTCAAACCCATCTTTCTCTCTGGACTGAGGTATTTTCCCACCACTTTATTCTAGGAAGGGATCTGAGAACTTAAATGAATTTTTTTTATCTTCCATTGACATTATTTCTCTATTAATTTTACTAGGAAGATTTCTCTGATGTCTGACATTAAACAGAAGAGTTTTCATATTATCTAACACCAAGCCAACTGGATTAAGCTCCAGAGAAGAATGAACACCCTCTAATGCTAAACAGGAGCTGTTCACTGTATCTCAGAGCTTTTTCTCCCCGGGTCAGAGCTGAGTAATAGAATTTTTGAAATCTGTCTAAATCCTAGTTGAAAGGTGCTGCCTGATGAAATTTCCATGGTTGAATCTCAGTCTCTGGATTTCACCTCCACATTTTAACAGAATTCTGCCTTCTGAAGACTATTCTTTCTGCATTGTACAAAAAGCTACACAAGGGAAGGTTAAGGCTGCACAAATAAGTGATCAAAAGTCAGGAAATGCCAAACAAATCTTATTGCCAGAGCTACAGAAGTGAGCACAAACCTGCAAATTGCCAAAGAAGAAAACCACAGAATGAACTTGCAAACAAAACTATTCCCCTGTCCTAGATCTCAGGGCTTTAGATCAATGTTTCCTCTATTTTTCCCATCCATGTGCAGATTGTTTCCATTCATGTGTGGAATAATTTTTTATGAGCACCAAGGCACACCAGTAGAAACAAAAACCTAGCTGTGGGCACTCTGCATTTGAATGTCTTCACAAGTGCACAGCTTACAGGGAACACTGCTTTAGACTGTTATTATTTTATTATATGTATAAGCAGGGCTCGCCAAGCGGCGGCGAGCCCCGCTCACCAGCTGCGCGGTTCTGCGCTCTACGCATGTGCAGATCGCTCTGCGCCGGTTCTTCCGGGTTGTAATCTACTTGCCATGGGCGAGTAGATTACATTATTTGACAAGCCCTGTGTATAAGAGTAGGGTCTAGAAACCACAGGCAGGTTGGGGCCCCATAGTGCTAGGTGCTGTAGACATATAGTAAAGATAGATGCTGGACAACTGAGTAAACTTTCTTAGATTAAGACAGGATGCAACAAGTTAGTAAAACAAAGTCCCAGCAGGGATGGGGTGTCAGGTGGCAAGGAGAGGGCATGGGGAAACAGTAATATTTCTCACAAACTAGCTGTATGCACCTCAGTCTCCTAGATCCTTTAATAAGTAACAGTAAAACTGAATTAAGATCCCTTTGACTATTCCCTCTCTCTGTTGTAACAATACAGTACTTGGTTTGAAACCTTTTTTCTGGTTCTTTCCTCCCCAGCCTCTTCAAAATCAGTAAATGAGTAAGTGACATCATCGCTACCAAAGCCACCCTCATCCATTCTGCAATTCCTAGTGGCTGATCCTCTATCTTCTGACATATCAGTGGTGAAAGACTGGGCCTCTAATCACCTTCAGTCATTGTACTGCATCATGAAAGGTCCCGTAAAGTGAAGAGCAACCATTTGAGAGCTTGTATTTCTTTAGAGATCCTCCTGTTCTGTCATCTCCCCAAGCAGGGCATGAAACTCCTAATTTTGAGGGGCGAGCAATTATTTTCCTTTCATATGCATTTACATTAATAGCTGCAGAGAATTCCAGAACACGCTGAAGGACAATTTCCATTTTGGCAGCTCTAGGCTCTGATATTTTTATCTTAGTACATGTGAACCAATCATTAGAATTGCAATACCAACAAAAATATGTCCAATCAAGATGAAACTGGCTCTCTTGCAGAGAGCCAGAAGAAGTATTTGGCAACACTTAAACCCAGAGATCTTAAATGGAATGTAAGTAGTGGATAGGCTTTTCAGCTGGTCTTCTGCAAGGGTGAATTTTACCCCTAGTTCAAGAATTTAGTACACTAGCTTCTGCATGACTGGAAGAATATACCATACAAGAACATAAGAACATAAGAATGGCCATGCTGGGTCAGACCAAAGGTCCATCTAGCCTAGTATCCTGTCTGCCGACAGTAGCCAATACCAGATTCCCCAGAGGGAGGGATCACAACAGGTAATATTCACGTGATCCCTCCCCTGTCACCCACCTCCAGAGAAACAGAGGCCAAGAATACCATTCCTACCCATCCTGGCTAATAGCCATTGATGGACCTAACCTCCATGAATCTATCTAGCTCTTTTTTGAACCCTGTTAAAGTTCTAGCCTTCACCGCATCCTCTGGCAAAGAGTTCCACAGGTTTACTGTGCGCTGAGTGAAGAAAAACTTCCTTTTGTTTGTTTTAAACCTGCTGCCTATTAATTTCATTTGGTGTCTCCTAGTTCTTACATTGTGGGAACAAGTAAATAACTTTTTCTTGTTCACTTTCTCCACACCAGTCATGATTTTATAGACCTCTATCACATCCCCCCTTAGTCTCCTCTTTTCTAAGCTGAAAAGTCCAAGTCTTTTTAATCTCTCTTCATATGAGACCTGTTCCAAACCCCTAATCATTTTTGTTGCCCTTTTCTGAACCTTTTCCAATGCCAATATATCTTTTTTGAGATGAGGTGACCACTTGTGCACACAATATTCAAGATGTGGGTGTACCATGGTTTTATATAGAGGCAATAAGGTATTTTCTGTCTTATTCGCTATCTTTTTTTTTAAAATGACATTCTATTTTCTTTTTTTGACTGCCGCTGCACGCTGGGTGTATGTTTTCAGAAAACTATCCACAATGACTCCAAGATCTCTCTCTTGAACAGTTGTAGCCAAATTAGTCCCCATCATATTGCACATAAAGTTGGGATTATTTTTTCCAGTGTGCATTACTTTACATTTATCAACATTAAATGTCATTTGCCATTTTGTTGCCCAATCACTTAGTTTGGTGAGATCTTTTTGAAGCTCTTCACAGTCTGCTTTGGTCTTAACTATCTTGAGCAGTTTGGTATCATCTGCAAATTTTGCTACCTCACTGTTTACCCCTTTCTCTAGATCATTTATAAATAAGTTGAATAGGATAAGTCTCAGGACAGACCTTTGGGGGACCCCACTAGTTACCTCTCTCCACTCTGAAAACTTACCATTTATTCCTGCCCTTTGTTTCCTGTCTTTTAACCAGTTATCAATCCAATCTGTACCTTTATCATCTTAATATGTTAATGGGAACAATTATTAATCCAAGAAATAGGTGAGCAGAAAATCTGTAGATTTCACAGTTTCCCCAAGAAATGGTGCATTTAGGTAATTCTCAGAACACAGTATATTTTGCATTTATTATTTTTTCATTATAATATTATGCCTGTTTTTATTCCTGTAAAACTGAAAATACATACAGCCAAAAGTAGACTGTTTTGATGCACACGTATTATACTCATTTTTAACAGCTCTCTTTCACAGTTTTGAACATCTTGCTGGCATCAGTTATGCTTCTTTTGCATGGCATATAGTAAAAAAAAGCTTTAATAATCGAATTAATTAAATTTATATAGTCCCACATATAATAGTTATTGTGGTACAATTAACAGTGAGTTTTCTGAGGATTCCTGGTTGTTTTGGGTTTGACTCTTGCTTTTATTATGTAGTGATTTACAGTAAAAAGCTGAAACATAAGTATTTGACATTGAAATAGCCAACATTACTATCCAGACACTGTTGCCCCTATGTAACAGATCTCAGATGGACTTTTGGAGAGCTAGCCAAAAGCAATAGATGACTCCATGATTTCTATTTTATTTTTAATGAAAAACAACAAAAGTGACCACAGTGATTTGTAATCAAAGTCTCAGTAGCTTTTAAAGGGCTATTACTTTTCTGAGATTCTGCCCTTTGTTTAAATTTTGTTTGACAAGTGCTTTATAAATGAGCAGAAGAGGTGGTTTATGTTTCATTAATGAGGTTGATAGTGGTTAATTACTGACGTGACATAAACAATCCAATGCCAGATCAAGCAGGAAGGGTCAGTTATGCAGAAAAGACCCAGCTGGACCTCAGATATGATTTCCTTTAACTATTTGAATACCTAATAATTTATAGACCATATCTCCTGAGAGCTCCAACCCATAAGAGCTGTGAATTCTATGGTTCTGATTAATGCTGGGCTTGGAACATAAAACAGTATTCAGGAACAGTAACTTTCTGTGGAAGCTGTCTGCTAAGCTCAGACTCCAGAAGATGCTCATCACATTGACCATAAAATAGATGGAGACATCTTCACCCCATAGGTTGGTCTGTAGAAGGATTGATGCTAATGAATGAAAAGAGACTGCCCAAGTAATGCGATATGACAAACATAAGAGGGTCATTCAGGTCAGACTCACAGCATCATCACAGTTGATTGTTCTTGAATATGAATATATGTGTGCCTTCCATACACTGTACTTAACTGGTATGTTCAGACTTCAGCTCCTGACATATACAACCTATTCTATCAATATCTGCAGCCTGAATGGATGAGACTAAGTCAAATAAAGTAAACCTTCCCACTCAAGCTAAATATACTCACTGAACTGGTTGATTTCCTTTGCCATTACGTGGTTGATCAGACAGGGCTATTAGAGTTTTCAAAGCTGAGCTATGCCTTATTGCTAAACAATTTATTAAACAGTTTATGCTGATTATTTGCCTCATATGTTTACTTTCATTTGTTTGTCTAAATTAATTTGCTGTGCTGGGAACTAAGATATGCTATCAAGATTGTTCACAAGAACCAGTCAATCTATAGCAAATATATATAATGAGCAGTTAATCCTGAGGAAACAACAAAATCTGCTGTTGTAAATATGAAATGCCAATAAAACCAGGAGCAAATATGAGATGTGATCTGAATTCAAATGTAAACACTCAAAAGACCCACATACAGAGATTTCCTAAAGTTCTTGCGAGTCCATTCCAGAGGTGTGCACTCTGGAATTATGTGCTGTTGGGATTCTGAGCTACAGAATTCTAGATATGTTTAAACTATAAAATACACAGCCATAACAGCTGTCTAAGTGCTGACTAAGAAATGGCAAAACTGTAGCCAATGTGTAATGGAGACATGGATTAATCTTTCCATACAATACAGCAGCAAAGTATGTTACATTAATATATATATTAAAAAGTATTAATGTTTACATAGTTTAGAGATACTGGCTACACATAAAGTTTCCAAATTCAATTTGTTCAATGTACATGTTCAGGTAATACTATTGCAATGGTCTCTTACTAAGCAATATATGTTCTCTATTAATATGCAGAGAGATGCCAGTGTTAAGCAATCAAATTAGGAGAATGTCAAACTCTATCAAGAAAGCAAAATATTTAGAAAGCTGAGGAGAGAGAACTCTGGGAAAGTATGACGTGAGAGTCCCAATGGCCTCTGTCCCTGATGATACAGTTATTATTTGATTTATGTGGACTTGTAGCTGCCCTTGCTTTGACCCTAGGAAGGGCTGTGTGGGAAGTTTGTGTCTCAGATAGGCTGAAGCGTTGGTCTGCAGAGTGTCTGGAGCCTAAGTGTATGTAAAGAAACTGATAAATAGGGAAAAGGCCCAGTTTGCTCCAGCTGGAAATCAGAAAGTTGAAGTAACTGCTGCATTGTCACCAACTCATTCTAGGAAGAGAGGGCAGTATCTCTGGAACTACTGTATGTAAGTATTTTATTCAGTTTTCTAAAAGCTTGGGGATTTTACAGTGCCAGTCTATACACATATTAACTGTTTTCTATTAAGATACTTGCAGTTTAGAATACTTTTGTCATCTGATTTTTAAAATGCTGATCAAGGAACAATAAAAATATATACTTTTTAAATAAGGTGTTCTTTACTGCGAGTTATTTTGTTTCAGGAGTATTACACATATGTAAATTGATCTGGTGACCTACAATATATTAGCAATTTAAGAAATACATTTTCCCCACCTGAAGATAACAAAGAAGTGCAAAATTCAGTGTAATAATAAATAGGAGTATTTCTAGTCATGTAATTATCATGCAATGGCAGATTCTGAGCCCCAAGGATTCTGTGCCACATTCAGGATTAGATTTGGTGATAAAATTAATCCTGTATCTGAATAACAAATGTGTCTGTGACCTGTATAAAAATAAATTTTATTGTTAATTTCCTTTTAAACTAACTTTTTTTAAAGTGATGGATCCATTTCAATGTTACCCATTCTGAACAAACCATACAGACAGATATCAAAGCCATACAGTGATAAAGGACCTGTCTCCATTTATTTTTCCAATTTATTTAATAGTTCCTTTAAAATAATCACACATATAGCAAGTATTTGAAAGATAAGTAGCAAAGCTTACAAAATAGTCACAAAAATATCTATCAATAAGATAAAGGAATCCCTGTTATGTAAAGTCCCCTAGGAAAGCACCATACTCACAGATGAACACAGCAAATATAATTTAAGGGAAGGAGGGAAGATGGGGGATAACTTTCCTCAGAAAGCAGTTTAATTTGGAATTCTTCATATATTTAAAAAATAAAAATCCAAAATAAATCAAAAATTACCTCTAGAGTTCATATTATTATTAAAATACCTAAGTTATGAAGCACTATGTTATCTGATTCTACTAGCTTTCTTTGCAAAATGAATCCACTCTGAGTTTAATGACAGATGTAGTTAGATAATTGCCTTTGAGTGCAACCAAATATACTACCTGGGATATCAGAATATAGTAGCCAGAATGCCCAGTAACTTACTGTACATTTTGGGTTTAATTTGCATAACTTCAGAAAGTACAACTCCTGCTCTGGAAACAAAACAAAGCAAGGATCAAAACTGAGATTGAAATACACTGCCTAATTTGTGTGGTTGTTCATTCATGCTTTCTTTCCCAGGATATGGGGTTCACTACATAAATCTAAAAGACCTTCAGCTCAAGTTCCTGAAATTCCCTTGAAGCAAGAAATTTCCCTTTTGACACAACTGTCAAAATATTTACGATAGATGTTAATGTAATGTCAATTCAGACATTTTGAAGAGCTTCTTGGAGGGTCTCCTTAAAGAAATATGTTCCACATAGTAATAGTTATAATGAAATTATGAAAAACAACATCTTCTGCCATTAATAACATGGAAACAGATGCACAGTATGTTTTTAGTTTGTATGCGTGACTTCTGGTAAGTGACTCAGATGGTTTTGGGTCACAAGTTCATACTTTGCCATTAAAATCCTACTTTCCCTTCACTTGATAAACTGAAGATAACTGAAAAATTCTTTGATTAGGACTAATAGCTGTATATTTCTGAACCTTTGACTTTCATGTTGTCAATAACTTAGGCACTTCTGAAAAAATTACTCTAAGTCACTGTAGAAAGGGCATTTTACTTCTTTTATGTGCTCCCTAAAAACTATGCAAAAAGACTTTTAATACAAAAGGCTTAGTAGAAATAACATCAGAAGCAATAAAAAAATGAGCTGGGACCTTATACAGGAAACAACTTACCATAAGGCAGCCTGAGGACTCAAGTGTTAGCCCCTAAGTGTTTCATTAAATGTAATCCTACACAACTGATATGATCATAGTTGTTCTGTTTAAGGGGTGTATCACATTTCTCAGTCTATCACACTGTTTTCAGTCTCAACGTTCAGAAATTTTATTTTTTAGGTTAAATCCTCCAAGCATCATCTCTGTGCAAAGGTGATTTTTTGTCTTTTAAAAGTGTAAGTAAAAATGGTCAAATAAGAGAACTTTGTGGGTGTGTGTAATATTTTGTTTCTATTATAAAAAATGGTTGTAACTCTTCTATCTGAGGCAAAACATTAAAATTACAATTTTAAAATTTGTCAGGGAAACAGCTGTCATTGAGGAGAAGAGTTTTTGAATATTCTGGTGTAATCTGCTTATGATTTACCAAAGTACAATACTTTGAAAATTGCATGATAAGCAGTGGCTTTTTTGTTTGTTGCTGAGTTCAACATATGCAACTAAGGAAGGCTGTGTTTTGTGTGGATAAATGCCTAACTTAGAGGTGTATGTAAAGAATATTGCAGGTGGACATATAGGCTGAGGCAGTAACTTCCACAAAATTCTTGGTTCAATCTCTACAGCTCAGATTTGCAGGTGAAGGCTCATTCTTGCTAATCTCAAATGTGAGAAACAGAATATTCCAGTTTATAGCATATACACAAGCTATAGTCAATTTTGCAAACCAGCTGCTCCCTAATGTCCTGGAAAGTGAAATTTATTCTTTTGGTATTTTTTTTCTATTCACTACCCTCCCATTCAAGGCAGTTTCAAACCTGAAATTTACATTAAAAGATGGCCTTGGCTGTTTTTCCAAAAGTCAGGAAATTCCAGTTCCTTGTAATTCATCACTATGGCAATAACACACACCTTTAATTAATTCCCAGATAAATACGCAGTGCTTCATTTTAATATCCTTTTGATTGTTTCCTTTTGTGAACAAATACTCCAGTTTACACTGACCCGGTGTAAGCTGTAAATTCAGTGGTCACAGCTGACATTCACATATGTATGTGTGAACATGTTGTTTAGGTTTATGTGTTAGATGCCCAAAGGGATTTTGAGGTGCTTATGCCTAACTTTTGGGTGCATTGTCACCTAGTGCAATCCACTGCCCTGAGTTAAGAATTTAGGCTCCCTACATAAGTCATGGGGAGCATTGGGTGTCTCAGAATAGGATTCCCAAAACACAGTATTCTGAGCAAGTAGCCACCCAAGTCAGCCAATGGAAAATGCCAAGTAGAGGGGAGCATGCTTAGCCATTGCCTTGCAGGGAACGAGGAGCCTGTCTTTGCTTGGATTCTCAGTTATGAATCCTCTTATGGAGTTAGACACCTACATTATTTTTTACATGAAATGTTAGGGGCAGGAAGCAGGAGCAGCAGCAGTCCTCTTATGGTGGGCAATAAGTCGGACATAGTTCACCAAGGTTAGCCCCTGGAGGGCCACTAGCACTTTATTTACCTGCGCCTCTGCAGGTACGACTTCTTGAAACTCCCGTTGTCCGCGGATTGCTATTCCCAGCAAATGGGAGCTGCAGGAAGCAATGTCCTGGGCTGCGCCATTTCCCGCAGCTCTCATTGGCCAGGAATAGTGATCTGCGGCTAATGGGAGCTTCAAGAGGCCATACCTGTGGAAGCACAGGTAAATAAAGCATCGGTGGCCCACCAGGGGCTAACCCTGGCGAACTGCATCTAGTTATTGCCCACCACTGTCTTATAATCTTTAGCCCAGTAGTTAGGGCTCTCAACCAGCAGGCATGTAACCCAGGTTCAATTCTCCCATCTACCTGCTATGAAGAAGGGATATAAACTTGGATCCTCCACCTCTCAGGAGAGTGCCCTAACCACTGTTGGTGATGTTTCTCTCTCCATTTCTCCTGTTGAAGTTATTCTGCTTTGTATACATAATTAAATATGTATTGGGTGTGAGGGTATGTCAGGCTGTCTCTGTAGTCCAGCAGTTGGGGTATTCAGCTAACCGTCCCAAGTTCAAATCCCTGCTCTGTATCAGGCAGAGGAGGGAAATGAGTCTGGGTTCCCCACATCCTAAGCACTGGAGGCTGCTGCCTCCTCCCCAACTCGGCTGTTTGATGTGAGGTTAGGCATGCTCTGATTAGGCATGTCGGGTTGAGTCCTGCAGCACAGATAGACAGAAAATGCCTAATCTGAGTATCCCGCTGGGGTTTAAGTGTGATATAGGCACCATGTTCTTAGGCTATGCAGCTATGGGTATGCTCACTGGCTGAAAATTAAGTGCCTTCGGACTTCGACAGTGGAAATATATATACTTAAGAACTTAAGGGGCCTTCATGGTTATGGCAGCAGCTGAGCAAGAATTTTGAGGATCCCACAGTGCCTAAATGTTCGCAACCTGTGTCCTCTTGTGGAACTAGTCGTACACTGTAATGCAGACAACACAAAATGACAGAATTAAAGTTGCATGTTCAATCTTAACTTTGTCATTTCCTAACCTTGGAGAGCTTTTCTATGCAACCTTAATGTTCTCTGAGGTAATTTTTTTTTGGAAAAAATATACAGCATAATTTAACTTTTGTTTCTCCATGACCCTGAAAGACCTTCACAAAGAGCCCAATCCTGAGATGCTCTCTCAAACACCACTCATTTAAGTAATTTGAAGCTTCACCTCAAGACTGATTTGTTACATCAGAATCAATTTATTAATCTGATATATTACATAAGTGAATGTGGGCTTTGTAAACTCAATTTACATTTCTGTATCATTTTAACTTTATTTTACTTTGGAATACTTTTTTACATAGAACAACTATCAAAAGGATGTTGGAACACACACTTTTAATTTAAAATGATGCATATTTACCAAAGGAAACAATTTAGACTTTGCCCATGCTAAACTGATCTGATTGATAAGGCCCCCTCCATGACTCACCGAGTCACTTTTCTTTCAAACAAATATTTACCAGCACTGATAACATAATGGCAGCAGTCCAGCCTCACTGCACCTTTTCACCTTGTGCTGGTAACACGAGGTTTTCTATTCCAAGGATATGTCTATGGTGGGGGTGTATATTAATGTGTATTTTGGGAAGGGAGGTATATGCCTCAAGATATGGCTTCAATTCAGATTCCTTGGAGTCATAAAATCATTTTCTTAGGTACAATAGATAAACTATTCCATTAAGTCTCCTGTGATCATCTTTCAGGTGAGTCCTTAAGACTCAAGCTCCTGTCTGCTTTGCAGGAGTTATTACAGATCCCATGATGAGTACAGGTATATCTACATTGCAGAGGAAGGCTTGCCTACCAGCTCAGGTAGGCGTGGCAGAGACCAATGCTAGCTTTGCTCAGCCTAGAGCAGTGGTCTCCAACCTTTTTAGCCACAAGTTCACTTTTTCAATTTAAGTGCAATGTAAGATCTACCTCAAACCCAAATACCCTGCCCCACTTCCTTCCTGCCCCTTCTTTGAGGCCCTGCCTGTGCTCCACCCCTTCTCCCAGGCCTCACCCTGCTCACTCCATCCCCCTTCCTCCCCCACTTGCACCAGGCTGAGGTAGGGGATTGGAATGCAGGCTCTGGTCTTGGGCCAAGGGGTTTGGAGTGTGAGAGGGGCTCCAGGCTTAGCCCAGGGTGGGGGATTGGGGTCCAGGAGGGGTTTCAGGGTGCAAGCTCTGGGAAGGAGTTTGGGTGCAGGGGGACTCCCGTCTGGGGCAGTAGGTTGGGTGCAGCAGGAGGTTCAGGGCTGGGACAGGTAGGGTTACCAGGTAGTCATAAAAAAAATACCGGACACGCTTCATGGGAGGAGCGGGGGGAGGGACCGGCCGGGAGGAGCGGTGCTGGCTGGGAGGAGGGGGCGGGAAACAGAGCTAACGGGGGCAACGGGCTGGCCGGGAGATGGGGAGACCGGCGGGAAGCAGGGCTGGTCGGCGGGGTCAGGCGGAACGGGCTGGCCACAGGATATGGGGGGCAGCCGGGCGGGGCTGGAGCTGGCCGGGGGAGCTCAGGAGGAGGAGGAGGAGGGGAGAACTGGCCGCCGGAAGCAGGGCTGGCGGGGGGTGCAGCGGGGCTGGCCGGGGAAGATCTGGAGCAGGAACCGGCCAGTGGGAGGCAGAGCTGGCGGCGGGGGGAGGGACTGGCCAGGGAAGACCGGGAGGAGAAGTCGGGGATAATCAACCAACCGGCCAGCTAGGAGGGGCCGGGGGAGTGAATCAGCCGGCGGGGAGCAGGACTGACCCGGGCTGTGCAGATCTCAGGGTGCTCCCGTCCCACGCGAGTCAGTCTGGCTGCGGCTCCACCATGCGCTTGACCAGCATGCAGGAGCATGGACCAGGCTGCCCCTTCTCCTCACATGCAACCAGGGCTCCCAGCGCCAATCGTGCCCCGCCTCCCAGCCACTCCCCCTGCCCCCACCAGGCTTCCGTCCGCCGCCCAGCCGGAAAACCAGGAAATACCGGACATTGCACATGTCCGGTATTTTCTGGATTTTTTTACCAGGCAGAGGGCCCAAAAACCAGACTGTCCAGCAGAAAACCGGACACCTGGCAACCCTAGGGACAAGGGTTCAGGAAGCAGGCTCTGGCTGGGCACTGTTTAATCGAGATAGCTTCCAGGTGGTGGAGCAGTGGGGTTAAGGCAGCTTACTCCTGCCCTGACCCTGCATCACTCCTGAAAGCAGCTGGCATGTGCAGCAGTGGCTCCATGGTGCCATGTGCTGCCCTTCAACTACAGGCACTGAGCCCACGGCTTCTACTGGCCACGGTTCCCCATTACTGATCAACAGGAGCTGCAGGAGTGGTGTCTGCAGGCAAGGACAGCACGGGGAGACCCCCTGCTCTGCCGTTCTCAGGGGCTGCAGGGACATGCCAGCCACTTCCAGGAGCAGCAATTACCACGTGGATAATGACTCCAGCCACGCCAGGTTAGGCATTTTAGAACTCACTACTGAAATAATTATGTTTAAACGTAAGAGAGAAATGAAAATTGATTAAATGCACAGACCAGTAAAAAACCCAAAATAACACCCTTTGCAAGCAGTAAAAGAAGTAACAACCCCCCATGTGTGTGTTGGGTCAGGAGATGAGAGTGAAGGACAGTGTGTGTTTGTGAGAATGACAGAGACACACACAGTGTGTGAGAGTGACAGAGATTTGCATTGCCAACCTCCCTCCATCCCCTTCTCTCTGTGTGGAGATAGGGTACAGGAGTGGGGGGGAGGAGGGACACCCCGACATCAGTCCCCCGCACTCCCTCCTGCACTCTGCACAGCAAGCAGGAGGCTCCCAGGGGGGCAACTCCAAGGCAGAGGGCAGGAGCAGCATGACAATATGTGGAGGGCCAACTGAAGTCCCAGTGCTTGACAGGTTTCTGGCCAAACAAGTCAGGATCAGCTATCAGAGGCTCCAAGACCTACTGGTAGATCCCGATCTACTGGTTGGTGACCACTGACCTAGAGCATTAAAAATAGCAGCGTGAGCCCTGGTTAACACTAAGGAGTTATTTCAAAATAACCCCCTTATTTTGAAATAATAAGCAGAACGTCTACACTACCAAGCCCATTATTTCGAAATAATGGTCTGGTTATTTTGAAATCTATATTGCTGCTTTCCTTGAGGAATAACGCTTATTTTTAAATTATTTTGAAACAGCGGTAATGTGGACACTCCGCTGCTGCTATTTCAAAATAAGTACTCCCCAGAGTGATTCGAACTAATTACTCCCCAGTACTTCCTGGGGCTCTAAGTTGAGATAGCGCAGGATGTGGCTGAGGTTTGCCATGTGACCTCCTGCCAGTGCAGTGAGTCTATGGCAGGCTCCGTTCCTGCCCCAGCTCCATGCTGCTTCTGGAAGGGGCCAGTGTGCCCTTGTGGCTCCACAGGCTCCCCCTCTCTGCTAGCACTACCCCTTCAGCTCCCATTGGCCACAGTTCCCCATAACTGGCCTATGGGTAGCTATGGGGTGTGATGATTGCAGCCTTGAGACTCCGACCTGCCATCCCTCCTCCACACACAGGGGGCCATGGGGCTGTGTCTGGCCACTTATGGAAATGGGCCAGTGGTGTGTGGCCAGGGAAAGCAGGGAGCCAGCTAATCACAATCGACTGGCAGATTCCCCAAGATCAACCAGTTGATCACAATTGACTGGTTGGTGACCACTGCCTTAATCCCTCCTCACTGTGGAGGGAAGAGGACACTAAGGCTATGGAAATTATATATAAGACCTCAGAGCAACTCCACTGCTGCTATGAGATTAATGTTAGGGAATATTAATCCTAGTCTAATTGTTTGGGATGGGAAGATGCATTAGAGTAAAATCAGCAACAGAAGATTTATAAACAAAGCCTGTTCATTAAGACCAACACAGTCTGTAATGTTGTCTATTCCCAGTAACTTTCCACCTATCTGCCTTTCTCTCTCATAATTTGCAAATGGCCTTATTATCTGGAGATATTTCTTTTCTTTCAGGGCCGTGTAACCTGCCTACCACAACAATCCTTTCTGAAGTGATGGCTGTATTCTTTCTAATAGAAACCTGAGTCTTGCCTTTCAAAGTAACTGGTCATGTTCTACTTCCTCAGATTTTCTTCTTAAAAGTACCAAAGTGAATGAATCAGTGGGAGCTGAAGCAGAGTATGGCAAATACCTTTGTAACAGTATCTGATGGGTACTGCCTTGCTGAACCCATTCAATATTATGGTGAGTAAAGAAAAATGAAAATATTAAAAAAAAAAAAAAAAGATTGAAGCAGTTACTCTTTTCACTTGAAAACAAGTGGTCATGTGGCACCTTAGAGACCAACAAAAGTATATAGAATCATAAAACCTATCCTAAAACCCACAAAAGCTCATGATTCTATATATTTTTGTTAGTTTCTAGGGGTATGTCTACCCAGCAGGGCAAAAATGTCAAGTGCATAGCTGAAGTTGAAATAGCTTAATTTGGCTTTTAGCACTGTCTACACAGCAGGAAGTTAAAGGAAGAACATTCTTCCTTCGACTTCCCTTACTCCTCGTAAAATAAGGGTTATAGGAGTTGGAGTAAGAAGTGCTTTAATTCAAAATAAAGGCTTGCTGTGTGGATGCACACTATGTCATTTCAGAATAACGTCAGTTGTTCTGAAATAATTCTGCTGTGTAGACATAGTCTAAAGTGCCAGGGGACTACATGTTGTTTTTAAAGTTGCAGACTAACACAGCTACCCCTCTGAGACTTTTCATTTGGTTTACTATTACAAAAGTTGCCTACCTTAAAGATTTAAGCACTTATCCAGTCAAATGAGAAATGCTCATCAATCAAGTATGTTTCTAGTGGGCTCCTACAAGCCCTAGCTATTTAACATATTTTTATCAATGACTTGAAAGAAAATGTAAAGTCATCACTGATAAAGTTTAAGATGATACAAAAATAGCGGGGGGTGGCAAATAACTAAAATGACAAGTTGCTAATGCAGAACAATGTGGATTGCTTGGTAAATTGCACAAGAAAACAGTATGTGTTGTAATATTACTACATTTAATATTTATGAATAAAGAAAGTAGGCCATACTTACTGGATGTGGGACTCCGTCTGGGGAAGCAGTTGCTTTGAAAAAGATTTGAGGATTGTGGTGGACAATCGCTAGAGCTCTGCCAAATTCATAGTACATTATAGTCAGTTTCACAGTCCATAAGACTTGAAAATTGGTAAATTTCATGTTTGCAGATATTTAAATCTGAACTTTCACAGTTTTGTACTGTGGGGAACCTGACCCCAACGGGGACTGTCGGAAGGAGGGGTTTGTAAACCTGTTTTATTTGGGAAATGGGATTGCCACCCTCACTTTTGTGCTGCCTTCCAAGCTGGACAGAGTAGGAAGGAGCCAGTGTGGAGCTATCTGCAGCCAGGTCAGCTACCCAAAAGCTGCCTTTAAGGGAAATAGCAAGTCGTGTCCTGCCCCAGCCTTCCTCATCCCAGCTGGAGTTAGGAGCCTCAATTCCTGGATCATTCTTAGTAACAAGAGAACATCAGATTTGAATGGGAAAGGCTTATTTTCATTGTCATTGTCATGAAACTGGTAGGGCCCTAATAATTGTTGAACATGAAACCCCAGAATTAAATTAAATTAAATTAAATTAGCTGTTACTACTCAAGAAAGAGATCTTGGAGTCACTGTGGATTGCAATAGCGTCACTACTATTCAATATTTTTATTAATGACCTGGATATTGGAGTGGAGAGTATGTTTATAAAATCTGCAGGTGACACTATGCTGGAATTCAAAATAACCTTTACAAATTGGAAAAGTAGTTTGGATTGAGTAAGATGAAATGCAGTAAAGTGCGAAGTACTTAGGAAGAAAACATCAAATGGACTACTAAAAATGGAGAGTAACTGCACAGGTGGTAGTACTGCTTAAAAGGATCTGGGGGTTAGAGTGGCCGAGAAACTGAATATGATGTGGATGTGAGAAAAGCTCTATTCTATGATGAAAGTTAGAAAACTGAGTATGTTTTGTCTTGAGAAAAGATGACTGAATGGACATCTGATAAGCCTTCAAATATGTTAAGGGCTGTTATCAAGAAGACTGATTAACTATTCTTCAGGTCCACTGAAGATAGGACAAGAAATAATAAGCTTAGTTTTCAGCAAGGGAGATTTAAGTTAGATATTAAGAAAAACTTTCTAACTATACAGGTAGTTAAACGCTGGAATGAGCTTCAAGGGAGGTTGTAGAATCTCCATCATTGCAGGTTTTAAAAACATGTCAGACAAACAACTGTCAAGGATGGTCCAGATTCACTGTGCCCTGCAAAAGTGTAGCAGGCTGGACTTCATCGCTTCTCAAGGTCCCATCCAGTTGCACATTTGTATGACGCTTGCACATTTTGTTTATTTTGTAAATCAACTGCAAACATGATAAATAACTGTATACAACAACTCCTGTCACAATGTTGTACAAACATTACTGAAAATGCAAGTACGACTGTGTGAATTTTTTAAATAAAGCATATCCTGGCATTCATGGTCTGCTGAACATCAGCTTTGAGATGTTTATATGATGGTAAAATAGGCCACTCTTTGGAATTTCTGTATTGTCCTCTGCTTGTTAATGTTCTTCATTTTCATATATTGTGCCTGGAATGTGTTTTAATACCAAACATAAATGTTTCTCTGCTTAAAATGTGAACTTATTTAAATTTTATTTGGACTGATACCCAGTCTCTTTTCTGAAGCTCATCCTTACTCCACATTAATGAACAGCAGGCATTAAGTCTGGGAATACCAGTCTCTCACCACCTGAATTGCCTGCAATTAACTATCTGTGCAAAATTAAGTTACTCATTTACAGAATTCAAGTAGCCCACAATATGACATTAACCAAACACATGAAAAGACTTTACTAAGAAAAACTGCAGGCACCAATTTTTAGGTGCAAAAATGAGTAACTCTTCTGAAATTTTCTTTTAATATTACATTATAAACATAATTTAATATTTGTAGGTAAATGAAGTCACAAATTCTTCCACAATCTTTTTGTTTCATTCTCTTGTTTTTCATTATCTAGATGTTTTGCCAGAGCACATAAATTATCAGCTGCAAGACTCAGACTTTCAGGCTACTCCTTTCTGCCAGTATTCAGCAGTTCAGTTTCCTACAATGTTACAGTCACAACCTTCCCAGTCACAATACAATGCCTACAGCCTGGATTCCCAATACGTTGATGGGCAGTACATAATCAGTAACTGTGAATTAAACAAATCCCCCTGTATGGTTGGCCATAATGATGATGATGGATATCATGGACTAAAAAGGCCAAGACCAAGTCATTCCTCCTTGCGAATGAAGGGTCAGGAAGAGCTCTGTGTTGTGTGTGGGGACAAAGCCTCAGGATATCACTACAATGCGCTAACTTGTGAAGGCTGTAAAGGTAAGGGAGTAATAGTTTTATTTTGTGTCTTAAGAGAAAACTGCCTCTATTAATCATTGCAGCGTGCTGAAATTCCACATATGCAATTTTAAATGAGCACATTTATGTTAATTTTTCAATTAACATTTTGGAGGACAGATGCAAGCTAGTTGAAGAGTGGAATAACTTATGGGACCTCTCTGAATTTCACTACTGACTGCTTCTCCTCTGCTACATCAGACTCCATCTTCTTCTTGCTTTCAAGTGTCTATTTAATTCAGCTTCTCTGTACTTATCTACCCTTGTCTCTTTACATATTGCCCCATCTTCTCTGTTCTGTCAATGATGCCAGAGAGTCATGCATTCATTTGGCAAGATTGTCACAAAAACATCTCTGTTCCTTCTCCTTCCCTGCTGCCTCCACTGCATACAAAAGCCTTCCTGAGCTTATGTGTAAAATCATACACTCACCACATTAAAAATCCCTCCTAGAGATATATTGCTGTTGTGAGAACTATAGGTTGGGCAAATTCTGGAACATTATCCTATAATGCATACACAAAACTATTGCTATTCAAACAATAAATTGCTGTAGACGACCATCCCCTTCACCACTTCATCTACATTACCTCTCTTTCCATTTTATCTGCTAGCTCGTGTGCCTAGTACATTGTGAAAGTTATCAGAAACAGATAATATTATAATACTGGTCTCATTTTCACATTTTTGTGGAATTTAATTAATATCTGTATTCATAGTAAACACTATGTCAGGTGAAAACCGATCCCATTGCTCCCCCTCCCTCCCAGAGTTCTGGCAGGGAGGAGGAGGAATGCCAATGTAGTACGAATCAGCCAACTCACAGCGCTCCAAAAGTCCTGGGAGGAAGGGGGAGGAGTAGGTAAGTGCAGGGCTCCAGTGCCCCAGTGTGCAAGAGGCATGTGGGAAGGGGCAGAAAGAAGGTGCATGGGCCACAGGTGGGACTCCAAATGGCCACATGTGGTCTGTGGGCTGCAGGCTGCCCAATATTGCTTCAGAGGGAATGGACAGAACAGGGCATCTATCAATTGTTCCCTCCCCTATCATCCAGTTGCAATTTTTGGCAGTCAGAGGTTTTGAGACATGTAGACCACGGGGTTGCATCCCTGATCATCTTGGCTAATAGCCATTGATGGCAATATCCTCCATGAATTAACTAATTCTTTAAAAAAATAAAATAAATAAATAAATAAACTAATTCTTTTTTTAAATCCTGCCTCTGCCTCCCCTGCCCCCACTTCCACTCTGCACACTGCTTTTAGCCGGGGGGCGGGGCAGGGGTGAGGAGTGAGTAAATGAGTAGCGACTTGACTACCCGATAAGCTTAGGCCTGCCCATCACTGGGTGGCACTCCCTTCTGGCAAGTTGGGGGAATTTCTTCTGTTCCACTCTTTCTCATTGAGTCACAGTATGGCTGCTTTGTGACTTAGCAATGTGGCCAGGTCAAAGTCCTTCTGCGCAAGCAGCATCAGGCACTCTTCATGCTCTCTTCCCTGACTTTATCACTCCTGCAGTGATTCAGGCAGTCTTCCATTCACTGCCCCTACCAATACCACTCTGCAGTTGATGGTAGGCTTGCTCTCTACTGTGCATTCCAATCCAGTGCCTTATGGTGAACAATTAAGGTCTGCACTTCCCTGGACTACTTACTAGGTAAACTCTTCCTCAGGGGTGCCTATCCCTTTTCCCAGGGGTTTCTATCTCCCTTTCTTTCTCCTTGCATTAGGGAAAGAGACTGCAGGCTTCCTCTCTGCCTACTACACTGTTGCTGGCCTCCTTTCTGTTCCTTCACAGCTTCCATTTAATTGGCAGCCTCCAAACTGCCTAAATCTCCCATTTGCAGCTTAATTGATTTGGCCTACCTGGTCCAATGCAACTCTTTCAAGGCTGGAGTAAGATGTATTACCCATCACAAGCAATTAGAACTGCACACAGTATTCAAGGTATGTGTGCACCGTGGATTTATATAATGACATTATGATATTTTCTGTCTTTCTACCTTCCCTAGTGGTCCCTACGTTTCTTTTAGCTTTTTTGACTGCTGCTGCACACTAATCAGATGTTTTCAGAGAACTATGCACAGTGACTCCAAGATTTTTCTTCAGTGGTAACAGCTAATTTAGACACTGTCATTTTATATGTATAGTTTGGATTATGCTTTCCAGTGTGCATTACTCTACACTGGTTTTCATCTGATATTTTGTTCTCTAGTCAACCAGTTTTGTGAGATCCCTTTGTAATACTTTGCAGTCATTTTTATTCTTAACAATCTAGAATAACTGTATCACCTACAAATTTGCCACCTCACTGTTCAACCCCTCTTTCTTGTCACTAAACATATTGTCTTTGCTGTGTTCCGAGCCTCTATCAGACCTATATTATTTTGCTCATTTCAGTTTCCTGGAACTATAGTGTCAAGTGGCAGCGTGCTGGTTAAACCTCCTACTTGGAATATGGTTTGAGCCATTACTTAAAAATTGGAGAGGTTATGCTAGATTTCCTTCCTATTTTAATAGATCCTTCTTATTATTGGTAAGGTGCCTGTCACTAGAAAGAGTGCAAGGGAATTGCCTTGGTCAAGCACTATTTAATGTTAGGCACAAAACAACAATAAAAGTAATCAATGATTATTAGATTGATGAAATTATAATATTTTTTAACAATCTGATCCTTTCATTTTAGAATCATTTTATGGTAACTCTTTAAATAACTGAGAATGGCATTACAAAGATTCATTCCCATCATCCCAAGTACCTTTTGTTTCTAGGATTCTTTCGACGTAGTATTACCAAAAATGCAGAATATAGATGCAAGAACGGGGGCCACTGTGAAATGGACATGTACATGCGGAGGAAGTGTCAGGAGTGTCGCCTGAAGAAGTGTAAGGCTGTGGGAATGCTGGCAGAGTGTAAGTGCCCTGCTATTCTTTACAGTTCCACTACATTCTCTGTAAATATGATTTTCCAAAGCCAGTTTATTTTGTTTTAAGGAGTTTTAACTTTGGAGGGTCCTCCCCCTAGGACTAAATGATTTGTGGTATTTCTCTTTCCACCATTATTGGTCATCAGTATTTAGGAAATAGCTAGGGATATGACTGGCTAACTGGGGGCGGGGGGCGGGAGCTGGAGCAGCTGCCTGCTCGCTGCAGACAGGGGCTCCTCAGTGCAGGCTGGAGCAGCCACTGCCTGTGGTGGGCCTGGGCATCCCACAGGCAGGGGCTATTCCAGCTGGGATGCCGGAACAGCCCTGGCCTGCCGCCGCAGGCAGGGGCTGCACCAGAATCCCGTCCATGGTGGGCTCGAGCGTCCTGCAGGCAGGGGCTGTTCTGGCCCGGCCAGTGCAGCCCCTGACTGCAGTGGGGGAGAGGGAGAGAAGGAAGGATTGCGCCAGTCCAGCAGTGTGTGAGGGGGGCCAGTGGCCCTGCTCCTTTTAATCAGTTATACTGTTTAATCGGTTAACCAATTAAACAGGATTTTACATCCCTAGAAACAGCCTCTCTAAAGTGATCTAGACTTGTGGTCTAGAATTCTTGTGCCTGGCGCCTTAATTTAATCAGAGAAGGGTCTATGAAATTGTGATCAAGAGACAGCTAATGGTGCTGAACATTGACTAATCTCCAAAAGAATATTTAATGCTCTTTCATGTTACAAAAAGATAAAAAAGAAATTTTGCCCATGTTCATTCTTCATGAGAAATCCTTATGCTCATATGGTGCAGAGCCTACTTTAAGAGAACACAGCATCAGACTGTTTGGCTATGTCTACCCTACAGAGTTTTTCCAGGATATCAAAGGTATCCTGGAAAAACTTTTCCGTGTCCAGGGAATGCATCTGCTCTTCCGAAATTTGTTTCAGGAGAGCAGACGTGCTTTTTCGACATCCCTGTAAACCTCGTTTTACAAAGAAGAGGGGATATTCTGAAAAAGGTTTTTTTTCCTGACATTTGGCCCAATGTAGACAGGCAAATGTCAGAAAAGCCTCTTCCAAAAAAAGAAACAGAAAAAGCTATGCAAATTGCGCTTCACAATTTGCGTAGCTTTTTCTGGAAGAACATTGTAGTGTAGACATAGCCTTTCACCACTATTCACATGTAGGCTATTGACAGGAGTTGACCGACAAAATCCATTATTGTTGCCACCACCATAGGCAGAACCTCGAACTACTTGTTATCTGAGAATACTCACAGGTAGGAAGCTAGTTATAGGTGATAAGCTATTGAGATGCCAGGCTTCTAAAGTCTGCATAATAACAGACAGTACAGGCATTAGAACTTTAACAAATACTTTGATATAGAATTATGTATCTTACAGGTTTGCTGACTGAAGTCCAGTGTAAATCAAAACGACTCAGAAAGAATTTCAAGCAGAAAAGCAGTTTCCTTTGTAACATCAAAGTTGAAGATGAGGGTGTAAACAGCAAGCATGTGTCATCCACAACTAGACCTGGAAAAGTGGGAGATTTTGCCTATTTAAAACATGTCTTTTCATTGTTACACATTTACCTTAAGACATATGTATTGTCATGTATATGATTCTTTTTTTAAAGATCCAGGAGAGGATGGAACTTACTCCAGTGGAACATCAACTTATTGATCACATTGTGGCAGCCCATCAAAAATATACAATTCCCTTAGAGGAAGCAAAGAAGTTTGTACGTGTTCAGAGTGGACAGGCCACATACAAATATATTAAGATTGTTCTATTTAATTTTTCATATTCTAGTAGTATATTTTGGTAATACCAAATGTTTATAATTTTACTTTGATCTTTTTATTCAGCTGCAGGAAACTGCAAACCCGGAAGAGAGTTTTCTGCGGCTCTCCGAGACAGCAGTTGTTCATGTGCAAGTATTAGTGGATTTCACAAAAAGACTCCCAGGTAACTTTACAAAATAATTTAATAAACTCTTCACCACAAAGAGTATAATTTAGCCTTGCTCTAAGAGAAGGACATTGATTTATATGGCATGCGTATTCTGAAAAAAGATATATGGCTCAGAAAAACTATTCAATTGATTCATTATTAATTCTTGCAAATGTTAATAATTAGAGACATTTTGGTTACCTTCATCAGACCTGAAGAAGACTTCTGTGAAACTCAAAAACTTATTCCACCACCAGAGCTGCAGCGGGGTTGATGCCGGGACCTGGCACAAGCCAGGACTAAGCCAGCCTGCCCACACGCTGTCTCTTAAAGTGCTTCTAGTGCAGAGTCGCAGCGAGGGTAGTTGCCAGGACCCAGCACAAGCTGGGACTGAGTGGTTACAGGGCCCTTATTAATTAATTGTGTAGCCAACAAAAATTTTGTTGACTATAATTTAATGAATTACATGCTTCTTAATATCGCTACTATTGGGCACTGTCAGAGACAGAATTGTGGACTGGATGTATCACAGGTCTGATCCATTATGTCAATTCCTATGTAAAATACCTAGAAAGACCATAAGATTCTGCTAGATGTGATTGCTCCTTTACTGGGTTGGTACTAGGC
Organism: Rafetus swinhoei; assembly: GCA_019425775.1. Taxonomy (NCBI): domain Eukaryota; kingdom Metazoa; phylum Chordata; order Testudines; family Trionychidae; genus Rafetus; species Rafetus swinhoei. The sequence goes on along the minus strand of JAFJHL010000175.1, from coordinate 703,680 downwards.
TCTTGCCTTTGATACACTATGCGTCTATTGTCTCTTAAAGCCAGAGACGAATCACTTTTTGGTAACCTATATTGGTAGCCTGAGGTGAAACAGCAACCCCTAATTCTGAGTCTCAATGAATATTCTTCCCTACAGGATTTGAAAGTTTAGCTAATGATGACCAGATTGCATTGTTAAAAGGTTCAACTGTGGAGGCAATGTTTTTGCGTTCGGCCCAGATATATAATCAAAGAGCTAATGAATACCAGTCGTCAGTGAGTGAAAGTAAGTGTTAATGCTAACAGTTGTGTGAATTAAAAAAACAGAGTCTTGTATTTGTTGACTTATTTTTTTCAGCAAGCCTGGTTCCTCCAGACATTGAGTCTAAATGGTTTGTCATTGAAGCTCAGAAGGGTGTTTCTTATAACAGCTTTGATAATAATGTCTACTTACCCTTCACTTTTTTAGAGGACCCCAACAAAGAACAATGAAGTGGATCCTTTTCTGGCTTTCATTAGCCCTAAACAAGTAGCAGTGCTTCTGTAATGTGTATAGAACAGGGTACTGGGTAGATGTAGAGGTATGTGCATTTAACTACAGGTTGAACCTCTCTAGTGCGGTACTCTTTGGTCCAGCAACATCCATGGTCTGGCATGATTTTAGTTAGCCAGATGTCCACTTATCATGGGTGTGGCCAAGTTTTGTGTGGCCCCATAAAGTCTGTTTACAGCCACCAGTCCTGGCTCTCAGTGTTCTGTGCTGTTTACCCTAATTTACCCCAACTGTCTCAAAGGGTATGTCTACACTGCATTCCTCTTTCAAGAGAGGAATGCAAATGCAGTTGAGCGAAATTGCAAATGAAGTGCAGATTTTAATTTCCTGCGCATCATTTGCATAATCGTGTCCAGGCGCTATTTCGAAATATCCTATTTTGAAAAAAGAAACGATGTCTAGACGCGGTTATTTTGAAAGAAAACCCTTCTTTCGAAATTACCTTTCTTATAAAATAAGGTTTAAGGGTAATTTCGAAAGAAGGGTTTTCTTTCAAAATAACCGCATCTAGACAGCATTTCTTTTTTCAAAATAGGATATTTCGAAATAGCGCCCGGATGCAATTATGCAAATGAAGCACGGGAAATTAAAATCCGCGCTTCATTTGCAATTTAGCTCAGCTGCATTTGCATTCCTCTCTTGAAAGAGGAATGCAGTGTAGACATATCCTAAGAGCCCATTATGCAGTGAAAGTGTTGGTAATGCTGCTAGGTAATATTGACCTCTCATGGTTCAGCACTGGTCAGGTCCCAAGAGTGCCGGACTTGAGAGGTTCAGCCTGTAAACTGTTTATCTCCTGTACTGGATTTACAAATAGTACACTCTTTTCTAAGTATCATTTGCAAAACATTTGCAACACAATGTTTAAATATAATAAAGTTAAATTCAGTAGTGGACTTTTTATATTGTTTTCCTTGTTCTAGGTCATGTAAGATTTTCTGATCATGCTGTGTTCTGTCATATTCAAGACATTGAGAGAAGTTCTATTTATTCCATGGAAATATCTCACAATGAAGAGAGTCCAACTTCCACAACTACCACAGGTACATGAGCCTTCAATAACCAAAGAATTATCATTCTTCTACTAAATTTGCTAATAATTTTCAGATGAAAAAGTTTGAGGATTTTAAAATTACTCAGAGATTTTTGAGAAAATAATTGACAATGGCCACACAAGTTTGCTCCTGGATTAATTTTTCAATAGCTTGATTTTATTTTTAAAGGTATCACTGAGGAGTTTATCACTGCACTATTTTACTTCTATAGAAGCATGGGAGAACTTAATGTGACTGAGACAGAATATGCCCTACTTGTAGCAACAACTATATTTTTTTCAGGTAAACTTTCAGATTAATGAAGAAGTAATTATGTTACATATGCAAATACATTTTTTAAATTAACTGATCACTTTCAAATCAACTATGCTCTAACCACTGTCTAAGAAGTGAAAAGTGTGTAACTACTTATATGTATTTTTCTTTGCTATACTTTTTCTTAGCCATACTTTTTCTTCAATGTATAATATTTCTTGAAAGTTCAAATCCTGTTCTCATCAGTCAAATGAGTAATCTTACCAAAATTAACGGGACTATTCAAAGAGAATAAAATGACCAAGTTTGGGTCCTACATTATATGTTGCTATCCCAACAATATGCTATTGTTGTTTTGCAGATCGCCCACTCCTAAAAAACAAACAACACGTGGAAAAACTCCAAGAACCCCTTTTAGGTATTTTGTACAAATATTCAAAAATTTATCATCCAGAAGATCCACAGCATTTTGCACGCCTCATAGGGAGGCTTACCGAACTCAGGACCCTCAATCACAACCATTCAGAAGTACTAGTAAGTTGGAGGACAAAAGACCCCAAACTGACCTCTTTACTCTGTGAAATTTGGGATTTACATTGAACAACTAACCTATACTACTGTTATTACATAAATGTCTGATTTTTCCTTAAACTTGCAAAAATGCAAACTGTTCAGAGACTTTTTACTTTTATAAAAGCATACTAAAATGTTCACTTTTATTTTATATGGCTGCAGTGTCTTCTTCAGCAAACATATTGTATTTAATATCTGTAGTAATAAACTATGTTTTAAACAAAAATGGGATGCAGAAGTCATGCTCTGTTGAAGTGATCCAATATTAAATATGTAAAATTTATCTTAAACTTTATTACCACAAATGGGGAAAAAGTAGGATTAAAATCTAGTTCACAGTTTGAACTGAATCCCCAGGATACATATAGTAGCAGATACTTCATTTAAAAACAAACAAACAAGCAAAATCTAATCCTGCAGGCAAAATTGTATTCTGCTCTCACTTAAGTATTGTTATGCAGCATGTTGGGGGAATGTGGGGTGCCAGTTAGTTGACTATTCTGGTTAACTGAGAGTTATACTTTACCAATGGAATACCAATTTTCAAAGAATTAGAATACAATAAAAGAAAGTATAAAATACTTTACATGTACTCACTAGGGATGTTAAGGACTAGTCGACTATCCGATAAGCAAATGCTTATCGTTATAGTTGACAGGATAATTGACTCGTCGCTCCCCGCCGTGCTGCCTCTATCACATAGATAGAGGCAGCAAGGGGGGGGGGAACCTGGGCTCCACGCTGCACTGCCCCTTTGAAATGCCGCCGCAGCATTTCAAAGGGGCAGTGCCGCACAGCTGATCCCAGGCTCTGTGCGCGATGCTGCTCCTTTGAAATGCCACAGCGGCGTTTCAAAGGGGCAGCACTGCATGGAGCCTGGGATCAGTTCAGGACTGAGCTCCATGAGGCACTGCTGCTTTGAAACATTGCAGCCGCATATCAAAGGAGCAGCATCGGGCGAAGCTCTAGATCAGCTGTGCGGCACCACCCCTTTGAAACACCGCTACAGCGTTTCAAAGCAGCAGCGCAGTGTGGGACCCGGGGTCAGCTGGGGAGTCCCCAGCTGATCCCAGGCTCCGTGTGGCGCTGCCCCTTTGAAACCCCGCAGCGGCATTTCAAAGGGGCAGTGCCGCCCTATCAACTAATTGAATAGTCGATGCAAAAATGCATCAAGTACTCAATTAGTCAGTTACACAATACTTAACATCCTTAGTACTCACTAATCCAGTAGTAGCATTGCATAGCAGAATGGTTGGTTTCTCTAAGCTCTTAGGTCTTTACAGGTAAAGTTTTCTATGCAATAAGTTATGACAGTACATATCACTGAGTGCATGGCATACACCCACATCTCTAAAAATGTGTAAAACTGTACTGAACATAATGTAATTTTTGATTCAGAAGGCAATCCTGAATCTTGCAGTGCCTCAGGGTAATCACAGTATACTTAGAAGGTGTAGGAGACTGTGCTGAGTCTGTAATGACTCTATGACGTACTCTGAAAGCTGTTTTTTTGAATAATCTCTGATTTCAGCTTGCTTACTTGTCTTCTGCCTCTTTTGCACAAAAATAGAGTGCAGAATCTGCAGTTGCATAATGTGCTAGACAGTATACTAGTCCTGGTTACTAGACTGAAGATTTGTAGTGGAAGATATCAGAAATGTTCATTAATTGAGTGCCAGATAATGGAGCTTTTACTATAATTCTCATATTATCATGCTATTAGAGTAAAAAGTTAATTTCCTGGGATCCGTTCAATTTGTGCAATATCTTCATTGCAAGAATTATATATAACCATGTTGGGAAATTCCAGTGAGTTGTGTATATGTTCAAAAGAGCCCAGAAAAAAGATATAGTGGTCCAAATGGACACTGCAATTAGAATGTTATTAAAACTTTAAAATTCTTGGGAAGGCTGGGAGCATAAATTATTTGTGACCTGAATGTAACTCTTGCAGGATCCTAGTTCTCATATTTTTACACAAGAATTATTCTTAAATAGTTTCTTCAAAGCCAACAAGTATGACATATACTCTTTCAATGTCAGGAATATAGTCTTTTTTTCTTACCTATTATGGGTGAAATCCTGTCCCCAGTGAAGTTAATGGCAAAATGCAAACTGACTCCAGTGGGACTAGGATTTAACACTGTGTATTTTTACCTACCAATTTATATTGCAAGTTTTATGGCTGTCTTAAGAACTCTCCATTAATGCTTGAATTCTCAGTTACATTTATCATGACTATAATGGGGTAGAAGATTCCCACCTGGATTTGAGGATTATTTTTCAAGACACCCGTAGCCAGACAGGTACCCAAATTCATTTGTTGTATAACTTCATGAAAGAGAAATATAGTGGGGATGAATATGAATATGATTTTTCTCCAACAATGGTCACATTCTGGAGCGGTTGCGATCAACGTTCTTTTGCTGGCATGTGCTGTTCCAGAGTCTACTGGAGCAGCTGGTGCAGGAACCCACAAGGGGAGAGGCAATTCTCGATTTAGTCCTGAGTGGAGCGCAGGATCAGGTCCAGGAAATAACCATTACAGGACTGCTTGGGAATAGTGACCATAATATAATAACATTCAACATTCCTGTGGTGGGAAGAACACCTCAGCAGACCAGCACCCTGGCATTTAATTTCAAAAAGGGGAATTACACAAAAATGAGGAGGTTAGTTAAACAGAAATTAAAAGGCACAGTGACTAGAGCCAAATCCCTGCAAGCTGCATGGAAACTTTTAAAGACACCATAATAGAGGCCCAACTTAAATGTATACCCCAAATTAAAAAACATAGCAAGAGACCTAAAAAGAGTCACTGGCTTAACCACCATGTAAAAGAAGCAGTGAGGGACAAAAGGCATCTTTTAAGAAGTGGAAGTCCAATCCTAGTGAGATAAAGAGAAAGGAACATAAACACTGTCAAATCAAGTGTAAAAATGTAATAAGAAAAGCAAAAGAAGATTTTGAGGAACAGCTAGCCAAAAACTCAAAAGAAATAACAAAATGTTTTTAAGTACATTAGAAGCACGAAGCCTGCTAAAAAACCTGTGGGTCCCTAGACGATCGAACTATAAAAGGCGCAATCAAGGACGATAAAGCCATTGCGGAGAAACTAAATGATTTCTTTGCTTCAGTCTTCACGGCTGAGGACGTTGGGGAGATTCCCAAATCTGCACCGTCCTTTGTGGGTGATGAATCTGAGGAACTGTCCCGGATTGAAGTGTCATTAGAGGAGGTTTTGGAACAAATAGAAAACTTAATGTTAACAAATCTCCGGGACCGGATGGCATTCATCCAAGGGTTCTAAAAGAACTCAAATGGGAAATTGCTGAACTATTATCTGTGGTTTGTAACCTATCCCTTAAATTGGCTTCCGTCTAATGACTGGAAGGTAGCCAACGTGACACCAATATTTAAAAAGGGCTCTAGAGGCGATCGGGCAATTACAGACCGGTAAGTCTAACTTGGTACCTGGCAAATTAGTCGAAACAATAGTAAAGAATAAAATTGTGAAGCATGTAGAAGAACATAATTTGTTGGACAAAAGTCAACATGGTTTCTGTAAAGGGAAATCCTGTCTTACTAATCTATTAGAGTTCTTTGAAGGTTAAGAAACATGCGGACAAGGGGGATCCAGTAGATATAGTATACTTAGATTTCCAGAAAGCCTTTGACAAGGTCCCTCACCAAAGGCTCTTGTGTAAATTACATGGCCATGGGATAAGAGGGAAGGTCCTTTCTTGGATTGAGAACTGGTTAAAAGACAGGAAACAAAGGGTAGGACTAAATGGTAAATTTTCAGAATGGAGAGGGGTAACTAGTGGTGTCCCCAAGGGTCAGTCCTAGGACCAATCCTGTTCAACTTATTCATAAGTGATCTGGAGAAAGGGTAAGCAGTGAGGTGGTAAAGTTTATGATACCAAACTGTTTAGGATAGTCAAGACAGAAGCAGACTGTAAGGGACTCCAAGAAGATCTCACCAAACTGAGTGATTGGGCAACAAAATGGCAAATGAAATTTAATGTGGATAAGTGTAAAGTAATGCACATCGGGAAAAATAACCCCAACTATACGTACAGTATGATGGGGGCTAATTTGGCTACGACAAATCAGGAAAGAGATCTTGGAGTTATCGTGGACAGTTCTCTGAAAACTTCCACACAGTGTGCAGCGGCGGTCAAAAAGGCAAATAGGATGCTAGGTATTATTAAGAAAGGGATAGAAAATAAGACCCAGAATATCTTACTGCCCTGTATAAAACTATGGTACGCCCACATCTTGAATACTGTGTACAGATGTGGTCTCCTCACCTCAAAAAAGATATTTTGGCCTTGGAAAGGGTTCAGAAAAGGGCAACTAAAATGATTAGGGGTTTGGAACGGGTCCCATATGAGGAGAGGTTAAAGCGACTGGGACTTTTCAGTTTAGAAAAGAGGAGACTGAGGGGATATGATAGAGGTGTATAAAATCATGAGTGTGGAGAGGGCCGATAAAGAAAAGTTATTTATTAGTTCCTAAATAGAAGAACTAGAGGACACCAAATGAAATTAATGGGTAGCAGGTTTAAAACTAATAAAAGAAAGTTCTTCTTCACACAGCATGTAGTCAGCATGTGGAACTCCTTGCCAGAGGAGGCTGTGAAGGCTAGGACTATAACAGAGTTTAAAGAGAAGCTAGATAATTTCATGGAGGTTAGGTCCATAAAAGGCTATTAGCCAGGGGATAAAATGGTGTCCTTGGCCTCTGTTTGACAGAGGCTGGAGAGGGATAGCAGGAGACAAATTGCTTGATCATTGTCTTCGGTCCACCCCCTCTGGGGCACCTGGTTCTGGCCACTGTCGGCAGACAGGATACTGGGCTAGATGGACCTTTGGTCTGACCCGGTACGGCCGTTCTTATGTTCTTATGTTATGTACTCCATCACTCAGCAAAGGCTTTATGTCCCATTTATTTAATGTGTGATTCAGCATGCTTTTCCTGCATCAGACATAGCATCATGGTAGATTATGTTGGAGGAAGAATACTATGAATGAAATCCTCCTGCTCTGACTCAGGACAAAATCAACTGAACTATTTACGTGAGGTTGTCATGGGGAGTATGTACCCCACACTAGCCCAGCAGTCAAAGGGGCTAACACAAGCATTGTTAGTCACTACTGACTGGCAGTCTCACAACACCTGAGAGGATAAAAGTTCTGGGAAGCAGAAACATAGAGTAGCTTGGGGTCCTAGAGGAGTAAATAGGATAGAGAAAATTGTTTCTGCCAGCAAGCTATTAAAGAGCTGCTGAAAAACAACTCAAGAAGGGATGAATTGATCAACAGGTGGGAGAGCCTATAGAGATCCAGGGGAAGGTAGGAAGGAGCTCAGAGCACTCTGTTCAAGAACTCTGATGCTGTTTATCCAGCTTGAGCACTCTGAGGCTATGTCTACACAGCAAGTGTTATTTTGGAATAACTGATGTAGTCCATGTCTACACAGCAAGCAGTTATTTCAACATAACATCGAAATAATGTTGAGCTGGAGGACTTCTTACTGTGACGCCTGTAATCCTCATTTTATGAGGAGTAAGGGAAGTCAGAGGAAGAGTGTTCTAACTTGGACTTCCTGCTGCCTAGACAGCGCCAAAAGCTGAAATAAGCTATTTTGACTTAAGCTATGCAACTGACATAGCTCAAGTTGCATAGCTTATTTCAGTTTTAGCCCTGCTGTGTAGATGTGCCCTGAGCTAGAACGGAGTGGCCTGAGTGGGCCTGGGTTCCCCTTGAACATACTTGTGAGTGAAGAAAGTGTTTTCAGACTCCTGGGCACTGTGAACCCCAAGGCTGTGCCAGGCACTGACGCCTCTTCAGAGGAGAACAGCATATATTATGAAGTCTGTTTTTATTCTTAGACAATTACATGCTCCCATTTGAAATGTACATCCAGCCATACCCAGGGCACTGCCTATAAGAGTATGAAGGCAGAATCCCATACAGTTAGTGTCCCCCATCTTTCTAAAAAGAGAAATAAAGAGATGATGGGCATCTTGGAAAAAGACCATAAAATCTTATGTATTTGAAGCATTGTACAGTCACTAAAAACATTTCCCTCTTTAGAATGAATGTGAAATTTCAAATAGCTTTATCTCAGGATTATTATTAAAAAAACACCCTACCCCCTTAATGGCGTTGGCTTTTGTGGTTTTGTCTAAACTTTACAAATGTTAATGGTGAAAGGATCAGGCAGCTGATGTGAATCTCCTCCCACATGAATTTGCCGTTGCAGCTAATAATATTTTCTTTACTTCAGGCTCTAGCTTAATTTTGGGATGTCTTTTTCGATAAAGTTTCATGATACTTAAAGAGCAGCTAATTGTCTTTCCTAATGTTCTCAAGGTTATGATAATACTGTGGCAGTTTTAATTAGCAGCTATTGGTCTTTAAAATATTTGAATATGGCAAATTAAAAAACATGCACAGAATACTTTCATCTATTAGAGCTAGATGGAATCAAACCATCACCCCTGTGGCTTTCATCACATTTTAAATTATAATACCTTTACGTTAACTGTGTTCACTATTTGTATCTTATATTTTTAATACACTAAATTTTTATCACACTTTTTCAGAAATTAAACACCCTTTTGCCATATATATGTACGATTAATATTTTTACCATATTTTGAGACTTACATTTTATAGGATGTAGGAGTTAGCTAAACCTGTTTTACGCCACATACACTTGTAAGTTTTGTGCATCAAATATGACTAGCCTGTGGACTGTTTTTAGCTATACTGACTAAAAGAGTGGAGAATGATAGCATATGTAAAGTTGTAGTCTGAGGCTGTGGTGCCTCTTGAAGAAATGGAGAAAACAGGTAAAACAGAGGCCAGGTCTTGACTAAGGGGCAATGTCGAACTAAGGTATGCAAGTTCCAGATATATGAATAGCATAGCTGGAGTCGACGTACCTTAATTCAACTTACCATGGCATCCCCACTGTGGGGATTAATGGGAGAGTTTCTAGAGTCCATGATGGGAGCACGATCAGCGGTTAATTAGTGCATCATTCTAGACCCACTTAAAAAACAAGTGGTCCTGTAGCACTTAGAGACTAACAAAAAAAAAAATATATATATATATATATATATAGTGTCATGAGCTTTTGTGTGCAAAACCTGCTTCCTCAGACAGAGTACACATCTGAGTAAGTGGGTTTTGCCCACAAAAGCTCATGATACTATATATATATATATTTTTTTTTTAAATATATATTTTTGTTAGTCTCTAAGGGTATGTCTAGACTACATGCCTCTGGCGACAGAGGCATGTAGATTAGGTTACCCGGCATAGGAAAATGAAGCGGCGATTTAAATAATCGCCGCTTCATTTAAATTTAAATGGCTGCCGCGCTGAGCCGATCAGCTGTTTGTCGGCTCAGTGCAGTAGTCTGGACGCTCCGCGGTCGACATCAAAGGCATCTGTTGACCTCCCAGGTAAACCTCATCCCAGGAGGCATACCTGGGAGGTCGACAAATGCCTTTGATGTCGACCACGGAGTGTCCAGACTACCGCGCTGAGCTGACAAACAGTTGATCGGCTCAGCGCGGCAGCCATTTAAATTTAAATGAAGCGGCGATTATTTAAATTGCCGCTTCATTTTCCTATGCCGGGTAGCCTAATCTACATGCCTCTGTCACCAGAGGCATGTAGTCTAGACGTACCCTAAGTTCTACAGGACCACTTGTTGTTTTTACACCCACTTAATCAACTCCCTCAGGTGATGGATTTCTGTAGCCTTGATCTCCTGGTAAACTCAGACAATAAGATACGAACAGTTTAGAGGCAGTAAAGACTATTAGGACAAAAAAAGCAAATGGAGACAAGGGAAAACAAGTGAAGGGAACTGTTCCTCCTAATTTAATCTTCTCCTACCCCAGTTCCCATTTCTTCTCTCCCTCTCCTCCTCTAAAATGAAATATAGTAAAGATGTACAAAATATTTATTTTTAAAAGTAACTTAAAAGTGCACTTCTATCCTGAAAACCAGGTCTTGTAAAAAGCATAGCTGGGGATTTCCATGTTTTTTATCTTTCATTGGTATCCCACCCCCCACATTTGCTGTTCAGATAAAACTAAATTGGGATGCATACATGCTAGATTTTTATCAGGTTGAGAATCCATATACCCTTAGCACAAGTAGTCCACTACTGATCAGTGATTGTGCTCTCTGTGTCACCTCTGCAAAGCCAGCAGCTGAGAGAACTGAAGAAAACGCTGCCTGTGGGCAGGGACTAACCATGGGATCGCCAAAAGCAGTGGGCCAGAATGACCAATACCAGCTGCAGTGCATGGGGGACCCTTGCACTTCCAGGGCGAAGTGTGGGGGCTGGAGGCTATCTAAAGCACCTTTTCACACAGGGTAGCTGCTTCTATTAGGGTCCAGGCGGTAGGCAAGCTAAAGGATCCTCCCCCAGCCTCTGGGGAGGACCCATAGAGTCCTAAACCTCAAATAAATACAGGGGACAAATAAAGAAAAAACAGGGATGGGTGTGGAGGTCAAAGGGCTAAATGAGGGATGGGGCCACCAAGGAGAGACCTCCGACAGCGCCCACTGCCCCTTGAAGGCATATGAAAGAAGCCAGCGGACGCCGCCCACTGGAACTCTGCCTGGATGCGTGAGCGGATGCAGGAAAGGAAACAGGTCCCAAGTAGCAGGCCCTGCCCTCAGCCAACCTCTGCTCCCTGGTGCTGTAAATGGACATAGACAGGAAGAGGCTGACGTGCCCAGGTGGGGTGTGCACAAATGAACAGGAGAGGGGAATGAGAACTGCTGTAAGGCAAGGATGCTGCCCTCTCCCAGCACTGCCTGCTGGGGAGACCCCTTCCCAGGGCAGCACCTCTTGCCCCGGCCTTGGGGATCAGCGTTTCCTAATACCTTTCCGGTATCTAAAAGGATGTCACAAGGAGGAGGGAGAAAACGTGTTCTTCCTGGCCTCTGAGGATAGAACAAGGAGCAATGGGCTTAAACTGCAGCAAGGGAGGTTTAGGTTGGACATCAGGAAAAAAGTTCCTAACTGTCAGGGTGGTCAGACACTGGAATCAATTGCCCAGGGAGGTTGTGGAATCCCCATCTCTGGAGATATTTGAGAGCAGGTTGGACAGACCTGTCAGGGATGGTCTAGACAGTGCTGGGTCCTGCCGTGAGGGCAGGGGACTGGACTCGATGGCCTCTGGAGGTCCCTTCCAGTCCTAGTGTTCTATGATTCTAAGGGGGGGGGAGCTGCAAAGGGGGGGTCCCTGTCTCCCCTGCCCCATGTAGCCACCTGAGCCGTCCTCAGACGGCAGAACTTACAGGCGCGGGCTGGGCTCCCCGGGAGGCTCCCGCTGCACACGGCCCTCTCCCCCCAGGCTTTGGACAGCTGCTGCCCTGCCGTTAGGCACGTGCCCTTCGAAGGCAGCACGCGGCATCTGTGCGCACGGCCCGCCGGGTTCAAGGCCGGCTCGCGCTTCCCGCTTTTTGCGGCTCGCGCTCAGGGGCAGGGGCAACGGCAGCGGAGGTGCCGTCGAGCCCCCCCCCGGTCCGACGCTGCTGGGGACATGGAGAAGGAAAAGCCCTTTAAGCTGTTCGTGCCGCCGAGGCTGAGCAGCAGCCAAGTGTCCGCCGTCAAACCGCAGGCGAGCGCCCGAGAGGCGGGATCCTGTCAGGTAACTGCGGGCCGGGGGCGTTTCTGGCGCAGCGCGCTGCAGCCCCGCTCGGAGCCAAACGCGAGGCCTTTCCGCGTCCCCTTCCTGCCGCGGCCGCAGCTCCGGGGGCATTTTCACCAGCCCCCTCCCTTGTTGGGACAATTAGCGCAGCCCGGCAGCAGCCCCTGGAGCTTCCCAGACGCGCTGCTTCGAGCACTCGGCGCCACAACGACTCCGGGTCTCGCCGCTCCGTCCACGGCCCTTGCAGCGCGATGTAGGTCTAGGCAGCCGGCCCCAGGGGAGTCCGGCGCTGCGGGGTCCCACCAAAAAACCGGAGAGCTGGGCTAGTGGGAGACTCCCGGCGCCCCGGCAGAAAGCCCGTCTGCAGCCCTGACGCTCTGGGCTGAAGCCAGCCGGAGTAACACGGGGACTCGCTATGGCAGGAGGCCCCTGGGCAATTGCTCTGCTTGCTACCCCCACTATCAGCCCTGACTATTAATCTACTGGAAACAATCGCAGCGGTACAAGTGGGCTGTGGCATGTTGGGGGCAACGTGCCCTCTAATTTCCCCATCCATATGTGTGAAAAATTTTGTTCTGTGCACCCTATTGGCTGTGGACCCTCTGCCAAACAGCTGGGCAGCGCCTGACTCTCTCCTGGCTCAGCTTACAAGAACACTGGTTGGTGCAGCCCGTCTTAGTAGGAAAGATGTTGCGAATCAGTGTAATATTCAGTGTATGTGTACTGGTGCATTTGTCTTGCTCTCCTGTTTGTAAATGTTGATTATTACTTGTAGAAATACTTTAGTTAGCATATGTGTCTATTATGAAATTGACGGTAAAGGTGCATCTACACGTGTGCACCATTACCTTGAAATAAGCTATGCAATTAGTGCTATGCAAAATTTGCGTAGTTTTTGAGGTAATTTCGAAATAAAGTGCTATTCCAAAACATCACTTAACCCTTGCTGAATGTCAGACTAGCGAGCCCATTATATTTTGAGATAATGAACGTGCTCAAAAGATGCAGAATAGCTATTCTGGGATACTTCCAATATCCAGAAATTCTACCACCGTGTAGACGTAGCCTTTTACTGAAAATCTAATTCTTCAAAACCTAACTATAGCTCCAAAACTACTAAAAATAATGTTACCAAAATTACCAAAAATGGTAATATTTGGCCTAAGAACAAGAATAAAAAACAGCTTTGGGGGGATGAATTTTTTACAGAAACCTACAACGATGTGAGAACAAGAACAGAAAAAAGTATGTTTTCAGACCTATAGTACGTATTTCAAATTTATTCAGCCAATGAGAAATAAAAATTGCAAAATCTATTGTAGATAACTTAGAATACAGATAATTATCCAGGAATTTCAAGGCCATAATCAGATAGTCTTAATCCCCCTGAATAGTACCTTTTTGATGAATAGTCCCAATTTACGTGGAGATGCACGTAAATCGGAGGAAGACTTCTCTTAGAGGAGAATCCATTGATAGAGATTCTCTAAGCTGTAGTCAGAAAGAGAGGAGGGGAGAGGGCAAACCATGGGCCGAGCAGACAAACAACCACGTACAAAGGAATCCAATGCATCAGGGAAGGGCAGACAAATAAGCAGTGGCACATTTTTAAAGTGCTTCTACACAAATGCTAGGAGTCTGACTAATAAGATGGGTGAACTAGAGTACCTAGTATTAAATGAGGAGATTGACATAATAGGCATCACTGAAACCTGGTGGAATGAGGAAAATCTGTGGGACACAATCATACCGGGATATAAAATATATCGAAAGGATAGAGCAGGCCGGGTGGGTGGCGGGGTGGCACTGTATGTGAAAGATAATGTAGAATCAAATGAAATAAAAATATTAAATGAATCAACATGTTCAATAGAATCGCTATGGATAGTAATTCCATGCTCCAAAAATAAGAAATTAGCAGTAGGGATATATTACCGACCACCTGACCAGGACAGGGATACTGACATTGAAATGCTGAGGGAGATTAGAGAGGCTACCAAAACAAAGAACTCTATAATAATGGGGATTTTAATTACCCCATATTGACTGGATACATGTCACCTCAGGAAGAGAAGCGAGATAAAATTTCTCAATGGCTTAAATGACTGCTTCTTGGAGCAGCTGGTGCAGGAACCCACAAGGGAGAGGCAATTCTCGATTTAGTCCTGAGTGGGCGCAGGATCAGGTCAGAAATAACCGTTACAGGACCGCTTGGGAATAGTGACCATAATATAATAACATTCAACATTCCTGTGGTGGGAAGAACACCTCAGCAGACCAGCACCCTGGCATTTAATTTCAAAGAATTACACAAAAATGAGGAGGTTAGTTAAACAGAAATTAAAAGGCACAGTGACTAGAGCCAAATCCTGCAAGCTGCATGGAAACTTTTAAAGACACCATAATAGAGGCCCAACTTAAATGTATACCCCAAATTAAAAAACATAGCAAGAGACCTAAAAAGAGTCACCGTGGCTTAACCACCATGTAAAAGAAGCAGTGAGGACAAAAAGTCTTTTAAGAAGTGGAAGTCCAATCCTAGTGAGATAAATAGAAAGGAACATAAACACTGTCAAATCAAGTGTAAAAATGTAATAAGAAAAGCAAAAAAGATTTTGAGGAACAGCTAGCCAAAAACTCAAAAGAAATAACAAAATGTTTTTAAGTACATTAGAAGCAGGAAGCCTGCTAAAAAACCTGTGGGTCCCCTAGGCGATCGAACTATAAAAGGCGCAATCAAGGGCGATAAAGCCATTGCGGAGAAACTAAATGATTTCTTTTGCTTCAGTTCACGGCTGAGGACGTTGGGGAGATTCCCAAATCTGCACCGCCCTTGTGGGTAATGAATCTGAGGAACTGTCCCGGATTGAAGTGTCATTAGAGGAGGTTTTGGAACAAATAGAAAAACTTAATGTTAACAAATCTCCGGACCGGATGGCATTCATCCAAGGGTTCTAAAAGAACTCAAATGGGAAATTGCTGAACTATTATCTGTGGTTTGTAACCTATCCTTTAAATCGCTTCCATCCTAATGACTGGAAGGTAGCCAACGTGACACCAATATTTAAAAAGGGCTCTAGAGGCGATCCGGCAATTACAGACCGGTAAGTCTAACTTCAGTACCGGGCAAATTAGTCGAAACAATAGTAAAGAATAAAATTGTGAAGCATGTAGAAGAACATAATTTGTTGGACAAAAGTCAACATGGTTTCTGTAAAGGGAAATCCTGTCTTACTAATCTATTAGAGTTCTTGAAGGGGTTAACAAACATGCGGACAAGGGGGATCCAGTAGATATAGTATACTTAGATTTCCAGAAAGCTCTTGACAAGGTCCTCACCAAAGGCTCTTGTGTAAATTACATGGCCATGGGATAAGAGGGAAGGTCCTTTCTTGGATTGAGAACTGGTTAAAAGACAGGAAACAAAGGGTAGGAATAAATGGTAAATTTTCAGAATGGAGAGGGGTAACTAGTGGTGTCCCCAAGGGTCAGTCCTAGGACCAATCCTGTTCAACTTATTCATAAATGATCTGGAGAAAGGGGTAAGCAGTGAGGTGGTAAAGTTTGCGGATGATACCAAACTGTTTAGGATAGTCAAGACAGAAGCAGACTGTAAGGGACTCCAAGAAGATCTCACCAAACTGAGTGATTGGGCAACAAAATGGCAAATGAAATTTAATGTGGATAAGTGTAAAGTAATGCACATCGGGAAAATAACCCCAACTATACGTACAGTATGATGGGGGCTAATTTGGCTACGACAAATCAGGAAAGAGATCTTGGAGTTATCGTGACAGTTCTCTGAAAACTTCCACACATGTGCAGCGGTCAAAAAGGCAAATAGGATGCTAGGTATTATTAAGAAAGGGATAGAAAATAAGACCCAGAATATCTTACTGCCCCTGTATAAAACTATGGTACGCCCACATCTTGAATACTGTGTACAGATGTGGTCTCTCACCTCAAAAAGATATTTTGGCCTTGGAAAGGGTTCAGAAAAGGGCAACTAAAATGATTAGGGGTTTGGAACGGGTCCCATATGAGGAGAGGTTAAAGCGACTGGGACTTTTCAGTTTAGAAAAGAGGAGACTGAGGGGGATATGATAGAGGTGTATAAAATCATGAGTGGTGTGGAGAGGGCCGATAAAGAAAAGTTATTTATTAGTTCCTAAATAGAAGAACTAGAGGACACCAAATGAAATTAATGGGTAGCAGGTTTAAAACTAATAAAAGAAAGTTCTTCTTCACACAGCGTGTAGTCAGCATGTGAACTCCTTGCCAGAGGAGGCTGTGAAGGCTAGCACTATAACAGAGTTTAAAGAGAAGCTAGATAATTTCATGGAGGTTAGGTCCATAAAAGGCTATTAGCCAGGGATAAAATGGTGTCCTTGGCCTCTGTTTGTCAGAGGCTGGAGAGGGATGGCAGGAGACAAATCGCTTGATCATTGTCTTCGGTCCACCCCCTCTGGGGCACCTGGTGCTGGCCACTGTTGGCAGACAGGATACTGGGCTAGATGGACCTTTGGTCTGACCCGCTACGGCCGTTCTTATGAAAACAATTGGATTATGAACTATTTCATATTTTGTTAGGGAATAAGTACTAGTTGAGGCCTACAAACCCTTAATTGTCTGTTGCATACATACACATAGATTCAACATATTTTTTTCCCATTGGCATCTCTTATTCAAGTACTGATCAGTTCCAGATATGCTCAATTTTTAAAAGCATGTGAGATCAGGTATACTCATATATTTTGTGATATTTTCTAAAAATGAATTTTTCATTTCTAAAGTAAGATTGAGGTTGTGAAATTTAATTTTTCTGAGAATGTTACGGGGAATGGAAAATAATATTTGAACAGAGCCTCAGTTATAGTATTGTTTTGGGATTGGCACTCCCTGTCTTTAGATATACCTTAACAGACTATTTTTTTTAAAATTTTCCAGGTTTTTAACAAGTGCAGAGAAGAATATTTTAGTTCACCAATGACAAGTACACCAAACCATGGTGAGGTTGCTGATTCAGGTAAGGCCAAAGAAAGTATGATGTCACTGTACACTAGTCTCTTTAATTTTGTTTCTAGTTATATGCACTTTTTCATGTCTTCTAACAAGACACTTCTAAGTATTGTAACATTTTGCTTAGTCTTAAGCTATGATAGTATATTATGCAGCTTTATTTAGAAAAATATTTATCAAAATATCTTTATTTTTCAGATCCTGTTTCACAGAAAATAAATGTTTTGCCTAGGGTAGAAAAAGAGGTCAGTTACGGGTTCACACTATGAATCTTGTATCTCAGCATCTCACAGTCTTTAATGTATTTATCCTCCCATTGCTCCTGTGAGGTAGCAAAATACTGTTTTAGACATGGGGAAATAGAGGCACTGACACACTCGATCTGACAGAGAAGGTCTGTGGCAGAGCAGGGAATCAAATTCTGGTCTCCAAAGTCTTAGGCAAGTACCCTAACCATTGGCCAAACTTTCACTTATACATAATACACTGTATGGAAACATGAAATCATTTATTAGCATGAACTGCTGAAACACTAAATTACAGAATTATACTTTCAACCCATTTTCATCAGTGCTGTTTTGCTGCTGTTACGGTGCTCTGATGCGACTCTTAGCAAAGTTTACAGGAATTTCAGTATACTTCTTGGGTCAAGAATGTTGACAGCTGCAGTCTTTGAAATCCAACATGTTTCCAGACCATTTGTTGTAGGTTTCCTCTTGTGAATCTTGTGGTTTCCATTTCTGCTTGGACTGAACTTCTTTAGCAGCCAATAAAGCACAATCATGCTGTAATAATTCCTGGTGAAGCCATAGAACGAGGATAAAATTTGGTGACCTTTAAGGTCGTGTTTTTTTAAAGAATGGAAAAAAATATGACCTTGTGTGTCTGAACTGATTTTCCTTTCCTCTGAGCTGCTTGAGACTATTGAGCTCTACCATTTTTTGTGTGGTGCTCTGTAGTTCTTGGATATCTTAACTGACTGATAGAATTAACAGCACAAAGTCCCTCTACTGCAGAAAAAATGTAGGAATTCTTGGATATGCTCTCTGGAGTCCTATTGATTTTTACACCTGACTTCTGAACTTTTGGGCATTGGAAGTTGGTATGACATCTTAGGCCTAATGGAATTAGTAGCAAAACTCCCATTTACTTCAGCGGAGTTAGGTTTTCACCCAGTGTAATCATCCATGACTGCCAGGATTTGCCTTCAGCTATGTTGGAGGATCTGAGAATAATTTTTCCTTATTGTTATTGATTTCTAATTATGCCCTTTTTCTGTTTCTTATTCTGTGAAACAATTGGTACACCGTGTTCTTAGTGGCTGCTATAAGCATTCAGAATAATGCATCAACGGTGCTGCAAAATTCCAGTTTAAATTTCAGCCCCTAAAGATGCAGCAGCTTGCTCTGCAATTTGTTACAGATGTCAATGATTCTATTACTCCTCCTTTACTTACACTACATCAATGACATCTTTATTATTTGGACCCATGGTCAAGAAACACTGGCCACATTTCACAGGGATTTTAACAACCTACACCCCACCATCATTCTCAGCCTGGACCATTTGACACGAATGATCCATTTCCTGGACACCTCAGTACAAATCACTGATGGCAAAATCAATACCACTCTCTACAGGAAGCCCACTGACCACTACACTTACCTACGTGCCTCCAGCTTCCATCCAAGACACACCATACGATCCATCGTCTATAGTCAATCCCTTAGATACAACTGCATCTGCTCCAATCCCACTGACAGAGACCAAAAACTTCAAGATCTCTACCAAGCATTTGTAAAACTCAGTTACCCACCGGGGTAAATAAAAAAACAAATTGAAAGGGCCAGACGAATACCCAGAAACCATCTAATTCTAGATAGGCCCAAGAAAACCAACAATAGAACACCACTTGTCATCAACTATAGCCCCCAACTTAAACCCCTCCAATGCATTATCAGTAACCTACAACCTATACTGGAACAGGATACTACACTCCGAGAGGCTCTGGGGGACAGACATATACTCTCCTATAGACAACCACCTAACCTCAGGAAGATTCTTAATAACAGCCACAAAGCATACCACATTAAAACTAACCCTGGAACATTCCCTTGCACAAACCCCGTTGCCAACTTTGTCCACATATTTACTCTAGAGACACCATCACTGAACCTAACCATGTCAGTTATACGATCAAGGACTCATATTCCTGTATGTCCTGCAATGTGATATATGCCATCATGTGCCAGCAATGTCCCTCTGCAATGTATATTGGACAAACTGCTCAGTCACTTTGCCAAAAAATTAATGCCCACAAATCAGACATCTCCACACACAAAAACCTGTTTAGTCAACATTTTAATCTAACTGGCCATTTTCCTTAAAGACCTGAAAACATGCCTCTTCTTCAAAGAGACTTTAACACCACATTACAGAGGCAGACTCCAGAACTTGTATTTATGCTTAAATTAGACAGGTTGCGAATGGGCCTTAATAAAGATGCTAATTACCTTACACATTACAAAGACAGCCTCCCCACCTTTTGATATTCGTAGTAACTCCAGATTAGCCACTTAATGACTTAGAATAAGCTATTTCCTCCTTCCTTGCCCCTCACCCCTACCTTCTGTTCTAGTAGCTGATTTGTTAGTATATAATCTGTTTACTTTCTTCATTGTATTCCTTTGTTATATATGGTCATGCCAATTCACTTTCGAATATGATCTGAAGAAGTAGGTCTGCCCCACCAAAGCTCAACACCTAATAAACTATCTTGTTAGTCTTTAAAGTGCTATATTTTTTTTTCCTTTTGTTTTACTAAGATCAGACTAACACGGCTACTCCTCTTTTACTTTTCAACAATTCTTACGATATTTCTAAGAGGCAAATGCGTGTATAAGTTGAACCTCTGTAGTCTGGCAACATCCGTGGTCTGGCATGATTTTAGCTAGCTGGATATCCACTTCACATGAGTGGGTCAAGTTTCCTGCAGTCCCGTAAATTTTGTTCACAACCACCAGTTCTGGCTCTCAATGTTCTGTGCTGTTATTTAGCTCTAATTTACTCCTAAATGTCTTTCAAGAGCCCAGTAAGCAGCGGAAGTGTTGGTAATGCTGCTAGACAATATTGACCTCCTGTGGTTCAGCAAATTCTCTGGTTCGGCACCAGTTGGGTCCCAAGGATTCTGGACTACAGAGGTTCAACCTGTAGAATATTTTTAATTAAACAGTATTTCAGATTAATTTGTGAAACCTATTTCAATAGAATGTAGAGACAATGCATGAGCTTTATTCAAAACTCTACAAAGAGGCTGAAAAGATCAAGAGGTGGAAAACGACTATAGAATCTGAACTGAAGCAGAAGGAGAGAAAATTGCAAGAAAATAAAAAGATTATTGAAGCACAACGTAAAGCCATTCAGGAGTTACAGGCAAGTTTTGTCTACGATATATTAAAATATTTTTAAAAATAAAAACATTCTGAGTAAATACAAATATAATTCTGATTTCTGATTCTGATAATATTCAATAATGATTACAACTCAAACTATTTTAAGCAATTATCTTGGGGAAAAAATTGGACAGTTTTTTTCCTTTTTACAATTAAAACTTCATTATTTAATTTAAAATGTAAAAATGTACCTTCAGTAATGAATATTTTGTCTTGAAAGAAAAAAGTGATTTAATCTATACAAAGAAAAAAAGAATGTAATTAAAACATGAAAATGAATCTTTTCTGTAACGTAAAAAGAGTACGGTGAAACTTGATATTTTTATTCCCCCTTCATACAAACTATATCACAAAACATGGTTCAAAGTTAAATATTGCAGTGACTGGCTATGTCTAGACTACAGGATTTTTTCGAAAAAACTTCACCTGCGTCTAGACTGCCGCCGCGTTCTTTTGAAATTAAATCGAAAGAACGCGGTGGTTTTTTTGACAGCGGTAAACTTTATTTTACGAGGAAGAAAGCCTTTTTTCGAAAGAGCCCTTTTGAAAAAAGGTGTTCTTGACTGCAAACAGGGCTTTTTCGAAAGAGAGCATCCAGATTGCCTGTGTGCTCTCTTTTGAAAAAGAGGATCGCTTTTTTGAAAAAGTTGTGGCTGTCTAGACTATCTCTTTCGAAAGAAGCTTTTTCAAAATTTTTTTGAAAAAGCTTCTTTTGAAAGAAGTGTGTAGTCTAGACATACCCACGGTGAAATAACAGTGCAGAGAGAGGCAATAGGAGGCATAGTTAACTGTGCAGAAAAAATATATTACTAGGTGAGATTTGAAATGAAATGGAGATAGATAATTGTATTTTGAATAACGTTTTTTATTTGCATCTCTTATAAAACTAGTTTGAAAATGAAAAACTAAGTTTGAAATTGGAAGATGAGATATGTGAAAATAAAGATCTTCTACAAGAGTGAGTAATATGAATAAAATGTTTTAGAAAAATTAGTTTTCGTAGTGAACAACTCTCATTTTTTAGTTATAATTTTAAATAACTGCTCTTCAGGAAAGACATGTGACTGCAAAGTTTCTCAAGGCAAATACTTGTCACTTTTATATCTTTAAAATACTGTGAACCCCTGTAATATTATATTAAAAAAGCTTTTTCTTCTTTCAGAAATACTGCAACAAGACATTTGTGTAACCTGCTCAAGGAAACCTGTGCTCGATACACCGAGAAGTCCAACAAATGTAAATATTATTTAGATATTGTTTTACATTTGTAAATACATACTGTTCCATGCTAGAATAAACTTTCTTTCTGCTGGCATGGATTCTAGTCTAGTTTGAGTAACTTGTGCATGGCTCATCTCGCTGAGATGAAGTTTTCTATAGAAAACAAGCAATAAACCTAATAGCTATTAGTTTTGTGGTTTTAATTTCAGAGTCCTTTTTCAGAAGTGACAAGGTTGTTATAGAATTACACATTAATGTCTCCCAACTTCTTCTTTGGTATATTCATTGGAAGCAACATTGACTGGAGCAGCTCGCTTCCTAAGCAGTGTGGAACCAAATAAGCACATCATCCAGGTGTTCTCTGTCTTACATTGGCTACCCATTTAGGCCCTGATTTGGGAAGATATTTAAGCAGATGTGTAAATGTAATAGTCTCATTAAATATAATTTAAGTACTTAAAATTATGCATGTGCTTAAGTACTTTCCTGAATTGAGACTTTAATCTTGAATTTGATCTGGATTAATCTTCAGAACCCACAATGGTGCTGGACCTGTGCTACCAGTGAGTTGCTCAGTTTCTTTGGCCTCAACCCTGCACAAACTTTCACAATATTAAATTTAAATGTGTGTAGCCACATTGTTGACCATTATCTTTCATGGGAATTGTAGTCTGAGGAGCAACAATATTGTCAGCTACAAGGGTGAAAGTCTTAAGTGCAAGATGTAGAAGATTTGTAACAGTTGTTTCTTGGCTTTGAAACCTCTTTCAAAGACATTGACATCATCCCTCTTTAGTCCATACAAAACGAAGCTGCCAATATAATTTTCTTTTCCTGTTGTACTATTTCACAGATCCCTTTGGATCGCTCTTCTGATCCTGATTTCCACTGTATCAAATTCAAATGTTTTGTTTTCACCTTGGAGGCCTTTCATAGCCTCATCTTAGTTATTTGTTTTTGTCATTCATCAGCTCCATATTCCTTCGTCTCTATCTATGATGTTTGCTTTGATGGTCCATTTGGCTGCTTTTTTCACATGTGATATCACACTTTCTCTGTGCTCTCTTACATATGGAACACCTTTCCTGAATTTATCTTTTAAATCAGTGCCCCCTCAAATTGCTCAAGACCCATTTTTGCCATAATAGCTATTGGAAATTGGCCAGCTAATGAATCTTTTATATACGTTGAAAAAATTTCTGAGTGATTCAGAAATGTGCAGTTGTATGTGGCACTAGCATGTGTAATTCTGGGACCATATCACTTGACCTCCTTATTCCTCAAGTGATCTCAATAAAACAATGGAATTATCGACTCATCTTTAGTCCCGCTGTTGCTGCTTATTGATTTATCAGAATTTGTTATAATAATAAAAATAATATGGTTATACAATTTGATCCTAGATTTACATCTAGCCTGCTTTTCTGTCTGGAAGAAGTGGGATTCAGAATGAAAAGATGTAACTTGATCTGGAATGATATTTAAATAGAGAATACATTTTTTTTTTCTGCCTTGCATAATAATTTTCCAACAATATTTTTGCAGACATTTTGGTAAAATGACAAGAAAAAGCTATATCGCCATATCTATATAAATGCACTGTGTGTTGAAATGCTTAGGCAAACCTCTTGTTGTCCATGTTGTATATTTTTATTGCTTATGGTATACATTAGGGATGTAATAATGTAGTTAATTAACGGATAAGAAAAAGCTCATCCGTTAATGTTATAGACTACATGCATTTCCCCCTCCCCCCAGTACTTTTTTTTTTTTTAAAGCAGGCTGGCCAGCAGCCCAGCTCAGTCCTGGCTTGCACCAGATCCAGGACCTATCTGTGCTGCGGCTCTGCATTTAAAGTGTATTAGGAGCCAGGCAGGTAGGTAGCCTGGCTCAGTTCCGGCTCGTGCTGTGTCCGGTAGCTCAGCCCACCTCCCTTCCCCCCCCAAGACAGGGGCTGCTGTATCAGAGGCAGCAGCATGGGGCAACAGGCAGCCAATCCGTGAGGGGAGCTGGTTTTTAAACTGGCTCGACTCGCGGACCAGCTCCCACCTGGCACCCTGTGCTGCTGTCTCTGATTGGTAACCAATACGGATTCTTGGGGTTAATTGACTATTAACCGATATTTAACATCCCTAGTACACAATTTTAAAAGTAAAATTTTGTTCAGTATATTTTTACATTGGCAGATGAACATGAAAGAGAAGAAACCAGACATCTATATGTGACACTTAATAATAATATTGAGGTAAGTGACTAATTGTAAACTATTTCAAAACAACTCTGAATTTCAACAGCTGAATTGAGTTGATGTGAATGCTGAGTTTCTTAAATACAAAACACATTTGTCATTCATCTACAGGAGGTTCAGTGCTCCAGCTAGGAACTGGGATGTAGATGGTCTGGCCTATTGGAAGGGACTGAGATGGGTAGTTGGGGGTCAGGTCAGAGTCTGGAGCCAAAAATCAATCTAGGGGTCAGAGACAGGATTGATAGGGATGATGGTCTGAAAAAGTCATAGTGGCAGGAACCAAAGATGAGGCAAGGATCAGGCACAGAGCAGGAACAAGGCAGGAACTGAGGAACTTGGGTAGGAGCAAGATAGGGGTCAGGTTGGGCACAGGACAAGAGCAGAGTGGAACTAGGAACAAAATTGGATGCAGCTTGCAAAAGAAAGATAATAAGGAGGTCTATTGCAGCAGCACCAAAGAGTCTGCTCAGTTGGTCAGACGGCCCTGCCTGGGGTCCTTCCTGTTGAAAGTAATGGGTATGAGTCAGTCAGATGGCTCCAGGCCTTCGGCATTCCAGTAGGAATTCCTGTGAATCCTAGAAGGTCAGGACTAGTGAGATGCTTGCTTTTATTTGTTTTCATTGGTGGCAACAATGGATTGTATCAGACCTGGGCTCCGTGCTCCTCCAAACCTTGTAGGTCTGTCGAAAGTGAGGATGCAACCCCCTGAATCCTTACAGCCCCTGCCTTTATAGTCTATTTGGAATATCCCTATTTTTGCCAAGCCAAGTCTTTTTACAAGGATGAGATCTATAGTTCTATAGCTCCTAAACTAGACCTTTAGGCTCCAGTACTTTTGATTTTTCTCTGTGGCTCTGCAGCAAATCTGAACAAGTTCAGACTCCTTTTAGAAATGTCAGCTGCTTCAGGGAGCAACGTAACCAGTATTTGCAGTGACAGAGGATAGCCGTTTAAAAACAAGCCAGTATTAGTCAGTTTAAATACAGCATTTGAGAGTCCTTAGGTCAGCATGGAAAATAGTCTATATTAGCAGAAAAAAGCTGCACACAGATTCAAGAATGCCATGAAATTATCTTAGTCTCTCTCTCTCTCCCAGGCCCTGTCTTTCTCCTCCGGGCAGCGGCAAATCTTAAGCTGTTGTATTTGTACCCTTATAGATGCAACCTAGCTTGTCTCCCAGTCAGATAAAAGTTAATTTTTGGTCATTGGGTCTCCTGTCGTCCCTCAAGGATGACATCTACTTATGTCTCACTTCTCTGTGCCAGGGAGAAATTAATCTCTTTGTACCTAGGGGGTAGCAATACCAAGTAAAACTGAATACATGGATTATTCATAAAACTAAAACGAGTTCCCATGGTCTCCCAGCATTCACTGCCATTGTCACATGGACAGCTACTGGAAATGAGGGCCCAAGTCTTGATGATCTATCTATATATCTGTCTGTCCATCCATCTGTGAGTCTGTTCAAGAATTCCTCCTTAATGGTAAGAGCTAGGATCACCCAATTTGGTATGCAACTTCCTCTTCTCCTAACTTAAAGCAAGGTCAGGGTTTGGTTGTGCCAGGAAAATGGGAAGTGCCTGGAATGGGAGTATTTTCCATAATGTGTCAGGTAGGGCCGGCCTTAGGCTGATTCGGTCGAATCAGGCCCCGCGCCTAAGGGGGCCCTGCACACCTGCATTGGAAGTGCCGGCCCGCCGGGGTCGACGTTATAATTCAGAGCCAGGGGCCCTGCTCCACCACTATGTGGAGCTGGGTCTCTCCCCCGGCTCTGCCCGGAGCGGGCCCCGGCGCCCGCCCCCCGTCCCGTCCCTGTCCCTGTCCCTGTCCCTGTCCCGTCCCATGCACGGCTCTGGGTGGCTTCCCTTCGCTGCCTGCTGCTGCCCATGCACGGCGTTGCAGGTGGGCGGGGCTCGGGCGTCACGTCACGCCCGAGATTTTCAAAGTGCCCGGAGGCAGGCCGCGTGGCTGGCTCCGGGTTCCGACTGCGGGGCCTGAGCGCAGACTCCGGCCCCGCAATGCGGAAGGTAGGGAAGGGGCTTGTGCAGTGGGGAAGGGCTGGGGGAGAAAGGGGAAGGCACCAAGAGATAAATGGCAGGGGCCGTGTGCACTGCAGACAATGAGGAAAGGGCAGGAGGGGAGGTGTCAGTGGGAGGGGCACAGGGTGATGTGTGGAGAGGAGAGAGGGGAAGGGCATTGGGGCTAGAGGGGAGGTGCTGGGAGAAGGGGGTGGGCATGAGAGGTGGGGATGGGCATGAGAGGTGGGCATGAGAGGTGGGGATGGAGCAAGTCATGTGTGAGGGCATAGGGGCATGAGGGGAATGGGGGCAGAGGGTGGTGAGGGGTGGGTATCAGGAAAGAGGGCAAAGGGGCAGGGACAGTAAGGGAAGGGGAGGCACCAGGAGGGTGCAGGGCTAAGGAAGGTGCAGGTGCCAGGGGATTCTTGGGTGAAGCAGAAGGGCAGACACCTGCAGGGAAGGGACCAGCACCAGAGGAGAGAGGCAGGGCAGGTGTGTAGATGGAAGAGGGGATGAGGCAGCTCACTTGATCAGAGTGGGGCTACTGGGGAGTGGGCACAGGGGAGTGAAGGGCTGGTGGAGGGGGCAGGTTGCAGGAGGGCTGAGGGCAGTGAGAAGGGCAGGAGTCAGGACAGTAGAGAGGGTGAGGAGTTGGGGGGCAGCAGGCACCAGGGGAGATGATGGAGCAAGGAGTGGAGACATGGCAGCAGAGAGAAAAGGTAAAGGTTTAAAAATATTTATTATTAACATGGTATGCTGCCCACGGCCAGTTTGTTTGCACCCCACGGAGCAGTTTGGGTTTATGTGGGGATCAACACGTGGCCGGCGAGTGGGAGCCAAAACCAAAAAGTAGTCAGTGTAATGATCTTCTGTTGATATGTGTTTTAGTAGTTAAATTCTTGGACTGTCATTGCTCATGAAAAGTGCTGTCACATGGGTAGAAATCGGTAAATATTGCGTTTATTAATATCAGCAGAACTGACTTAAATGGGGCCTGTGTGTTGTGTAGTCTTGCCTTAATCTTTATATTCATGCCTGTCGGTGTGAGAGAAGCTATTTGTATATATTTGCTTGCATATGCAACCACACTTAAGTTGAGGCCCTCAGCATGTTCTGTAAGTATCAGTGTGGCCCCTAGGGCTTCCAAAGTTGAGTTGCCCTAGCTCATCCCTGACAGGTGTCTGTCTCACCTGGTCTTAAATATCTGCAGTTTAAGCCCATTGCTTCTCATCTTAATCTCAAAGGCCAAGCAGAACAATTTTTCTTCCTCTTCCTTATGATACTCTTGAAAGCTGCTCTCATGTCCCTTCTCGGTCTTCTCTTTTCCAAGGTAAACGAGGCCAATTTCTTCAGCCTTGCCTCATATCTCATGTTTTCTAGATCTTTCATCATTTGTGTTGATCTTCTCTGGAGTTTCTCCACATTTCCTGAAATGTGGTGCCCAGAACTGGACATGATACTCCAGCTGGGGCCTAATGTAGATGGCTCATTCCCTGCCTAGGGGACGTGAGACTGGGAGGGTTAATTTCCAATCCTCCTGTTTATTCTTTTCCGAAGCCAGGAGGGCACAGTAGTTCTGATGGGGGCTCTGCAGGAAGGCAAGCCCGCACTGCCCCTGCCTGAAACCTTGTGCAGGTGTTAAACAGCTGTCCAGCCCACCTAGAGGTGACTGCGTTTCAGCGTGCCTGAAGCAACACTGCACCAGCAATGGACAGGAGAATGGCTCCTGGGCATGGCTTGCTCGTGACTGCTTCAGTCCTGTTGATGGGCCTCAGCCTCTTTCCTTCCACTCCCCCGCTTTGCAATGGAGTGTAGACTCTGGGGGAGAGGGGTGGAGGCAGGCAGAGGTGTCTCCTTGCGGCAGATGTAGACATGTCTCTGTATTAATCATTCTCTCATTGAAGTTTTTAGCTTTGTAGTGAGTCCTTTTACATGGGAACTTTGTATTACGTCTTGGTAAAATAGTCCCTAGGACAAGTGAGGCAGAGACTGTCCCTGTGGGGTGAATGAGGTGGGAATGGATAAGGCGGAAGGTGAGCACCTCTGGGCAGTTGCAAAGGTTGGAGAGGGGATGGAAGCCAGATCCAAGATCAATGAGCCCTGGGAAGTGGGCCCATTGAAAGGAGACTGGACCTGTGGATGCCTTGGAGGTCTGCAACAAGGGCCTGCTTTGGGAAGCCCCCTCTTTGGAGGTGAATGTGGCAGCATTGACACCACTCCAAAGCAGGCACCACAAACACTAACTGCAGATTCATGGGACGGCTCTCACAGATCTTGCACATGCATAAGATGATAGATCTGCAGGAGGGGGGGCAGTGGTGTAGTGAGGGGGCCGGAGGGGTCAGTTGCACCTGGGAGAAAATAATATAAAATGGATCAAAATTATAGGTGCTTTGTGAATATGCTGACTTGAGAGTGGAAAGAGTTCATATTGTCATGTATGATTCCTGGTAACCCATCTCAAATATGAAAAACTAGGTTGATACCTGTTCATATCAGGAGCTGTTGAATTCAGTTCACCATTTGCAGTATCTCATTAGGATGTTTAGTGGATAGGATGTTTAGTGGAGAAGATGTTGTTGTTGTTTGTTTTTATTTATACTGTGGGCAAAGCATGGGCTCACAAGAATTCCTCCATTGTTTTACCATGAGTCTCAAAACATTTGGTGTTTTTCTAAAGGCCTGGAGTCAATTGATTATGTAGGAATCTCAGCTTTCATTTAAAAAAAGTTATCTATGCTTCTGGGCCTTACAGCTAAGGAGGAAAGCTTTAAAACATGAACCCTAAATACTCAAGAAACAAAAAGCCAATAAAAATCCAACATGTTTTATTTTTAAAAAATCTTATGATTTGTAGACCATTCTCATAACTTTGTGTAGGCATTCCTTGTGATTTTTGGTTTGGCAACACTGCTCTTTGATTGGTGAATTTAGAGAGGTCTCTCCCTTCAGTTTCCCTTTCTACCCTCCTTTTTTGTCACACAGGTCATCAGAGAATCATAGACAATGGAGAGTAGGGTGAGTCCATGACTATGGTTAATGACTGGTCAGGGTGACTAACTATTATCAGCCAGTGGTCTGAATGAGCTATCTACTGCCATCTGTTAATCAACTGTAGGAAAAGGCTTCAGGAGCAGACCTTATTTATATAGACAACCTACTTTGCCACAGAGATCAGTAGACACACTTGCTGTGTCAAGGTGATCAATTTTGGCTCTTTCGGGTTGAAATTCACTTAAGACTGGGAGCTGGGAGAATGAAATGTTGTTATCCATATTGTATGATTAAAACACCTGAACTTAATATGACCTGGCTTAGGGTCTACCATAACTTGAACACTAAGCAGAGGATAGTGAGTCACATCTAACTGAAAGTCACAGAAGAAGAAAACAGGTTTTATTTCTGGTGGTGTAGAGTCTATTTGGGAGTCCTCAATTATATCTGACACTTTACATCCAGTGTTTAAAGGCAGAGCTGACTAGAATCAATTGAGAGTCCTTGTCTTGTCTCAGTGATTGCTTGAGCAAAAATCATTGATAAGATCTTGTCTAGACTGACCTTGGACTCAACATGCAGGCAATGTGTTGAAGGGCAGTGCAAGGAGGCAATGGTGGTGAGGTACCATATTACCTAGTGAAATCATTGGTGCTGAAATCACTAAGGACTGGAATTTGACCACAGAACTGACACTTTCTTAACAGACTCAATTTTTGCTATTTAAAAAGTAAATCAATGTAACAAACTGCAACGCTCTCTGGTAACTTTTAAAAATCAAACTTTAAACTTTATTGAAAAATTGGATAGTTTGCAATTGAAAATATTTGACCTACACTTAAGGCAACTGATTTAATTTTGTGTAAAATTTTGCGTAATAAAGGATGGCATTTTTTTTTTAAATGTTCAACTACATTTTGATCAGATCTACTTCTGATGTGATATTTGTGTGTGGTTGTGGTTTGTTGTGTGGGTGTGTGTTGTTGGTGGTTTGTGTTTTTTTTTTTTTTTTTTGGCTCAACAAAAAATCCTGGGCCCGCCAAAGTGGTTCGTTTTGGGCCCCGCACTTCCTAAAGCCGGCCCTGGTGTCAGGGCTTTTACCCTCTCTGGCACTCCAAGTGCAGAAGATGGGGGCCCGCAAAGAACTCAAAAGAAAAAAAAAAACAAAAAAACCTTTGCCTCTGCAGGCACTAGTACTAAAACCTTCCCCCCAGAATCACAATACACAGATTTTGGGGGATCCTTGCCACAATAAAGTGATTTTGATCCCTAAAAACCAGGGATGAACAATTGAACCCACTCCCAGGAGTACCCCAAGCTCTTTTGCCCCAAAAGAGCTTGAAAAGAGGAAAACAAGCTGCAGTCTCTAGTAGCTGACCTGTCAGTCTGAGGCATGCATAACCACACAGACAGACACTCTCCAGTACACAAGAATCTAATCACCTTAAAGTGATTTTTTTTTTTTAAATTACAAAACAAAAGATAAACTTGATTAAAGTGTGGAAACAGGACTAAGGGAGAGGGGATTTGGGTGGCCATTTCAGGGGTTGTCAGTAGCAGAGCAAGAGTCTGGTTCACGCGAGAGCTAGAAGAGACGCTGCGTTCGCCTCTCTGCCTTGCTCTCCAAGATAAGAATGGAATGCTGACCTCAGTGAGAACCTTGGAGATAAGGCAGTATCCGATGGGAATTGAGTGGGCAAGGAAGTAATTGTTTAATGTTATATGTAACGGAAAGGTATATATATTGGCTTTTAATTGCTTTGTATTTGAAGATCCGCTTATGCTGTCTTCCCTTGCAATATTGCTCGAATAAATTGCCTCTGGCAACTTGTTGCTTAAACACAACGCAGAGTGAAGGCTCGTTATCTTCCACAAAGCATACTTGGCTGCTAGATGTTACAGAGCACCTAAGGAAAACAAATTAAAATACCGAGAAAAGTCTCTGGGCACAGTGCTAGATGGTAAATGGGGAAGGGAGGCGTAGATTCACATAGAGCAGTTCAAACCAAACCAAAAACTAAAGAAAAATTACCCTGAATGTGACTAGATTGACTTTTCCACTTCCTTACTTTCAATTTTCACTTTGTTCAGTCCACTCCCGTGCCCCAAATTCCTTGGAGACATGGTAGTCCTGTCTGAGTTTAAATCATTCTATGTCTCTCAACTCCTGGTTTTTCTCTCCCATACAAAGAAAGCAGGCAAGGAATCTATAGCCAATTCAAATTTCATCCCTTTATCTTGACTGGTTCTCCTGGCCAACAGCTTTTCTAGCTACCTGAGTTTAACCCCTTCATCTCTGGGTGCTGGTCAGTACTCCTGCTGTCCACTAGAACATGGAAAGAGAGGGAAGGGGCAGAGAGTAGCAACACTATATTGCAGAGTGACCACTAGGGACAGCGATTGTGAGGGACAGCTATATTGCAGAGTAACCACTAGAGGTAGTCACACCACCAAGAGAATGGCTGGCTGGGACTGGGGCTTGCCATCTTGTTGGCTGGGTAAGTGGCCCCTCTGCTCCAAATCCCCTCCCACCCTTGGCTACAGCACCAAAGTGTGTGTGGGGGAGAGAACCTCACCGGACTTGGGGAGGAGGTGTTGAGGGAGAGTCCTCTTACACCTGGACTGGGACTGGGCATGGGTAGAGGGAGAAGCCAGAGGGTGGAATGTGCGATCTCTGCTGCCCTAGCCATCCCTAGGGAGAAGCCAACCGGATGGGTGACACAAAGGCAATTGCCATCCCTTCCTCTGAACTCTCCTTCCCCTGAGTTCCTCCTTTTCCCAAACCTCTGCTCTGACTACTGCATCTTCCTGGCCCCCTTTCCCCCCCGACTCTCTCTTCAACACTCCAGCCTGACTCTTGCACCCTGCCATGTCCCTGGCCTCCTGCCCTGAGCCCCCCCAAGGTCCTTCCTGACTCCTGTATCCCACACACTGCCAGCCACGTGCCCTGAAGGTGCTGGGTAATGCTGGGTAAGTCTTCTAGTAAAAACATAATTGTAAGACAGGGCTACTCAACTTTGGAAGCCCCGGGGGCCACAGTGATACTCACAGCACATGCTGAGGGCCGCAACTTCGGTGTGGTTGCATGTACATGCAAATATATATGCGAATAGCTTATTTCTCACTGACGGGCATGAATGCAAAGCTTAAGGCAAGACTACACAACACACAGGCCCCATTTAAGTCAGTTCTGCTGATATTAATAACATGCAATATTTACCCAATTTCCACTCATACGACAACACTTTGAATGAGCAATGACAGTCCAGGAATTTAACTACTAAAACGCATAGCAACAGAAGACCATTATATTGACTCACCAGCGTGTTCCCAATGGAGGCCATGTTCAAAGGATCTCACCTGCCGACTGTGTGTTGAACCCTGTGTAAACCCAAACTGCACTGCAGGCCTCAAACAAACAGGCAGCGTGCCGTGTGTTAAGTAGCCTGGTTATAAGAGTTCTGTTGGGTTGGTGGTGGTTTTTTAACATGAAGAGCTGTATTTGAAAATGAACATAGTTAGAAACATAAGGTGCAATACAATTGTATCATAAAAATTGAAAATATATGCCAGTTTTAAGTACAGTAATCATACTAAGTAGAACAAAAATGTATTCTTAAGACTAGTTTACACTACTGTGCTATGCACTCTCCCATCAGCATAATTACTCCACCTGAACCAATGGCAGAGGCTATGTTGGTGGGAGAGAGTCTCCCCACAACATAGCATGATATAGCTGCCATTTTAATTTGATGTAACTTGCATTGCTTGGAGGGGTAGCTTTTTCACAACCCTGGGCAACTAATTTTTATAGACATAAGTGGTAGCATAGACAAATCCTTAATATAGTTTGTGGAGGAACATGAATAGGTGGAGAAAAGATTAGGTATAAGAGGAAGATCTTATGATTTTTACACCATTTTTGTCTGGACTTTTGGCATTTTAAACAAAGTAATTGTAAGGCCCTTGGTAGAGTCTTGCAAAGTTCATTTGCCCCCCCCCCCCCTTTTTTTTTCTTTTTTCTGAAGTTCATTGGGGAGACGGTGAGACTTTGAATATTTGTCAGTGAGAATGGAGAGGCATTTTTATCTTGGCGTAGAACATTTGATATTAAAATAGTTAAGTTAAATGTTACTCTTTTTAACTTTTGACTTTAATTTATTACTTGTGCTCTATTAGCACTTAGGCACTTCATATTGTGCACCAGGGATACATTATGTTAAGCACTGTACAAATATGTACCAAAAATATGGTCCCTGCTCTAAAGTATGGAATTATTTTAAAAATTGGAAATTGAAGTAACTGATTTAAATTAATAGCTGTCTGTTTATAACTGTAACTCTCTTTTAACAAAGTACTTTTTAATCTAGAAACATTGGCTTATAATACTGCATATTTTTAAATGGTGTATACGTTACTTTTTCATTACAAATTAACTATGAGCATTTATTGATATTTTTAATTTTTTTAGAGAATGATATTGGCTTTTGAGGAACTTCGTGTGCAAGCAGAGAACTCCAGATTGGAAATGTGTTTTAAATGTGAGAATTCTGCTTTTTCAATATGCATAATGTACTCTCTAGATCCTTGGAGATCTCATAACATACACCTTTGTCAGGAATGATAGGATTTATTAGAACAAATGAATTATAGGCACATTGTTCAGCATGTTTATAGGACATGCTTATGTAGTAATAAGGGGAGCAGATGCTCTTATTACAGCATAACTTGGTCCCACGATATGGCAACAATTCCTAGAAAAGGTCAACGGGGTTCTAAAAAGGGGCACAGAAGAGAAACTCCTCCATTCGTTAAAAACAATGAGCGGTCTTGTGGCCCTTAAACTAACAAATTCATAGGTCATAAGCTTTTGTGTGCAAAAACCTACTTTGTCAGATGCATACAGTGGCACTTACAGAGTCACACACATACACACTCACTGTCTCTGTGTCTGGTTCTTCTTCGAGTGATGTCCCTGTGGGTCCTCCACTGTAGGTGTCGGGCTCATCCCAGCACCGCAGATCGGAGATTTTTCATAGTGGTGTTCGGCCGGACTGTGCACATGCGGTTGGTGCCTTGTGGTGTTCGAGCTCTTTTGCACATGCACACAGTCCGGCTCCCGCCAGTTCCTCTCAGCTGCCCCCAGCCGGGGACAGAGTAAACGATCTCTCCTCAACTGATTCCAGTCACAGTATTAATCCTTTGTGAATTAGTTCCAAACTTCATTAGTTAGTTAGAAACACCCTCTTACGGGTTTTTTTTTTTTTTTAAATTTTTCCTTCTGTATATAGTTAGTTAGATTAGGTATGCAACATCCTGTTGCTCTCAGCCTTCAGGCTGAAGGGGGGGGCGGGGGGGAAGAGAGAAAAAGAAAAGACTATGACTCAGCGTGCCTGGTTCACCAAATTTTAAAAAGTGCGACACATGTCACGAAGCCATGTCTGCCTCAGACGGCCATTTGTCTTGTATGCGGTGTCTAGGCGAGGCTCACGTCCCACAGAAATGCCCTCACTGTTCCACATTAACGGCGAGGGCACGTCGGGATAGAGAAATGCACCTCAGAATGATTCTGTTCGAAAAGGCGCTCCAGCCATCGGACACGGAGTCCATGGCTGCTTCAGAACCGGCTGTTCCCCAAAAATGGAGAGCCTTTTCACCATGCTCCGCTCTGCCCAAAAGAACCAAGGTGTCACCAACATGCTCCCTGCCATCCCTCTCTCAGAGCACGGTGAGCACTGGGGACAAGCCAGGCACATCCGGCACCACCTCTTCTCAATCCAAGACGGTTCCAGCCTCCAAAACTATGAAAGCGCCTTCTACGGTGCTGGCATCACGGCACCGGACGGAACTGTAGCCAGACAGAAAACCCCCCTCATCTCCCTCTGACATCCTTGGGAGAGAGAAATCCTTGAGAGCGAAACTCTGTCTTCAAAGGCTCCAGGGCCTCCAGAGGTGCTGGAATAACAATGGCCCTGGATGCTAGACAGGAACCAGATAACAGCGACAATTGGGCCAGCAGGTGATCGGGGCCTTGGGCTACCTTTGGCTGGTACCAGTATTGATATGCCTACACACACCGTCCCAGAAGAGGAATCTGCCGCCCCATCAGAAAAAGGATGTCTGGCCCTAATGTTTTAGTTACCTCCACCTCACAGGTGCAAATTAAGCTTTCGACCCCCTGTGGGAACGGGCGTCACAAAGACATTCCAACATAATTGGCATTTTAATGACAAGAGAAGCGTCTACGTGACCACAGGGGTATAAAGTGGGGCCCTGTGCCCCACTCTAATTGGAGATCCACCCATATACCTGCTGGTCAGGCGGTCTTGGACCCCCAAGACTTTAGAGACGCCTTCGTCTTGTACTGACTGCTTCCCATTGGGATTGAGAGAAACGCTGGCTTTGCCGGAGTAAAGATCGCAGGGGTGAGAATATACCTGCTAGGTGTCTGTTTTTGCACGCATTTAATAAGAGCTCAGAGAACCAAAAGGGTTTCATGGTACCTGTAAGTGACTTTTTATTGTAATTTCTGTCTTGTCCTTTTGTAGTGGCTGTGTCATCTGTAACACAGCAGTAACATTTGACAGCTAAGCTTGCCTTGTAACAATAAAATAGTAACTGTTTAAGCTTTTAACCTGACTCCTCCTGTTGCTGTAACAGAACCAAACACAATAAAAAAGAACCATAGCCGGTCAGGGGTAAACGCAG
The DNA here is from genome assembly GCA_019425775.1 of Rafetus swinhoei. Classification (NCBI taxonomy): domain Eukaryota; kingdom Metazoa; phylum Chordata; order Testudines; family Trionychidae; genus Rafetus; species Rafetus swinhoei. The sequence continues at coordinate 667,915 of JAFJHL010000175.1, read as the reverse complement.
TAAGAACTGAGCGTTGAGTCGAGCTGCCTCCACGGGGCAGACTCTTTGGGGCACCCGTCAGCCTCCCTGGCTGCCCTCTGTGAAGGGACTTTTGTCCTAGCAGTTGAAGACTCGGGTGTGTGATAGGGCTCACAGGCCACTCACTACCCCGGCCACCGGCTAACAGGAACTGAGAGCGATCTCTGCACCGGCGGCTTCGGTCACTAGGACGGCACCGACCCCTCCATCGGCACCAACAGCCCCAGCACTGTGCGAGACACCACTGGCACTGGAAAGATCCGAACGGGTCCCGACCCACAAGAAGGCCTCATCTAAGACAGATAGACCGTGGAGCCCTACCCCATGCTCCATTTTGCCAACTTTTTCTCCGGAACAGTCACCACCCTCTGCGGCTCCGGTATCTCGGGTATTGCATAGGCGACCACTCAAGCAGAATGGCTTACCTCATTTCCCCACACCGCAGGGTACCATCTGAATCTACCACGGAACCCATACGGTGCTCTTATTACCATTCTAGATGCATTTCAGTCTCCCCATCACCATCTTCTAGAGCAGTGGTTCCCAAACTTTTCAGCATCATGCCCCCTTTTTGATTTTTGAGAAACCCTCACACTTCCCCACCTCTTCTTTCCCATCATTCAACCCCCCTTTTAACAAAAAATTCAATTCGTAATTTAAAATTAAAAATAAACACACAAACTTGGTATAAAAATTATTTAAAATTAAAAATAAGTACAAATAGTTTTTCTTGGCACAAAAATTTAATAAAAATGTAATTTAACATAAGAAATAGCAGAAACAAATTTAATTTGAAGAAAATGCAGCAGCATCCTTCACAAGTTGGGAAATCCTAGGTTTGAAATGAGGGATTTGGGTGGGAGAAGGGGTGAAAGGTGCAAACTCTGGAAGGGAATTTGGGTGTAGGAGGAGGTGAAGAAGGGGCTGCTGGCCCAGGGAGGGGGCTCCAGGTTCGAGAGTGTTGGGGTCAGGTGGAGGGTTGGGGTGCTGAGCAAACCACAGGGTTGTGGACATGAGGGTGCAGGACATAAGGGGCTCAGGGCAGGGGGGTTAGGAGTATGATGGGCACAGGACGCAGATTTGCAGTGTGTGGATTGTGCAGTAGTGTTGTGGCAGAAGACTGGGGATGAGAGGTGCTCAGGACAGGGGGTTCTCAGGGTGGGGGTGTGTGTGGGGATGCAGGAGTGTTATGATGCTGCAGCCAGATGGGGGGTTGGCCCCAATTGGGGCTTGTTGGCCAGGCTTCATTTTTAAATAAAATATGTCCAATACAAACGTTTCAGCATTGTCTTTATTTATGGGAGGGGTGGGGAACCTGTTTTGGGTCAGGGAAAAATCAGTCAGGGAGCACACAAGTGAGATGCCAAAAAAAATCCTTCCACCCCTCGCTGATGTGGCCCCAACTGAGACACCTCCCCTCCTGTGGTACCCCTGCCCCATGGGGAGAGGGTTCACGGCCTCAGGCCAGATCAACTCTTCTGGGGTTCCAGGGTAAGTGGAATTTGTGGGTCCCCTCTACACTTCGAGGTAGGGCCAAAAATTGAGGGTTCCAGTGTGCAGTACAGGGGATCCAGTGGGCCAGTGAGTGGGATAGTGATGGGGTGCAAAATCTGGGTGGAAAATAGGGTACAGGTATAAGCTGCGGGTAGGTGTTTGGCCAGAAGGGAGGGGGCAGGAGCAGGGTGCTGGTGGGTGTCGGGTTAGGAGGCAGGGGCAGAATGCTGGTGGTGTCTGGGCAGGGGGCAAGAGCAGGGTGCAAGTGGGGCCCTGGGCAGGGGACAGGTGGGGGGGAATGATGGGGACTGGGTCACCTTGTACCCCCCTTGGAATTTCTTCATGCCCCCCAGTTTGGGAACCCATGTTCTAGAGCACCTTAGAAACGTATTCATTCTCCCGTATCTCTGCATACTGCCTACTGGGAAGATTATAGGCACTCGCATTCTTCCAGACCGTCATCCCCAGGTAGACCACACTATCACTACGACCATTATCATCGTGGATCTCATCACTACTCTTTCCACTGACGTCACCGATCGCCCTCTCTAGAGGATGGTCCCTGTGCGGTTGAATGTCACCTAGATAACCACCAGTCCCGGCCTCGCCTCAATGCCACCCCCGTCCGCAGCCATCATCCCCTCAGCTACATCATTCTGAGCCTGAGGAGGGACAAGTCTCAGATAGGGAGGAGCAACCACCTGACAGCTCCTCCACAGATCAGTCTTCCTCTTCCCCCATTGAGGCTGTTATTCCCGGAGGTGTTGCCTCTGGATGATCTTAAACAGTTTCAAGACCTGTTTAAGAGGATGGCAGCAAGTCAGGAGGTCCAATTGGCAGAAGAACAAGGAAAAGAACCTCCAACCCACTCACCATTCCAAGATAGCGATTCCCCTGGATGAGGCTATTGTAGAGGCAGCGGAGGAAATTTGGCAGATCCTGGCTACTGCACCACCAACGAACAAACGGGGGGATAAGAAATACTTTGTTCTGTCTAAGGGCATGGAATTCTTGTTTACCCATCTGCAACCCAATTCGCTGGTTGTCGATGCGGCACATCATAGATCCAAAATGCCCCAATATAAGAACGCTACTGCGGACAAAGATAGGAAACGCCTCGATTTCTTTGGATGAAAAGTATATTCCTCTGCTATATTACTACTTCGGGTAGCTAATTACGCAGTGCTTTTATCGAACCACAATTTCAATAATTATACTAAATTGACGACCCTCATGGATCACCTTCCCGAATCCAAGAGGCCAATACTGAAGTCAATCGTCGAGGAAGGCTATGCATCTGCTAGGACAGACCTCCAGATAGCAATGGAGGTTGCAGACACAGCTGCTCAATCAACAGCCACAGCAGTCGTAATGAGAAGGATATCCTGGCTCCAAACTGCGGGAGTACCTAGGGACCTACAGAATAAAGTTGAAGATTTACCCTTCAGCAAACACAAACTATTTGCTGAAAAGACGGATGAGGTCCTCCCCTCTAGTAAGGATTCACGCACTACATTACGTACACTCCCCCCGTACAGATGGAAATGCTGCTTCCTATACCAGAGACGGTACGACTACACATATAACAGACAACACCAACAGCAGCAACAACGCACCTTTGATCACCCGCATTCTCGCCAGCGACCGCAACAACTTTGAAACCAGAATAACCGCATGCAGAACCAGCTGGCCGTGAAACAGCAGGTTTGATTCGTCGTCGGTCGAGGGCATCACACTTCTTTCAGTTGACAAACAGCAGCATCACAACTCACCAACATTCCATTTCTGCCTGAGGCCATTTTACCATCGATGGTCCACGATTATGACCGACCGCTGGATTCTGGAAATAGTCACATCAAGATATCCCATACCCTTCCTATCTCTCCCACCACCTTCCCCGTCCCTCTTCAGGGACCCGTCTCATGAGCTCTTGCTACGGGAAGAAGTCAATCATCTTTCCATAGGAGCAGTGGAGAAGGTGCCGGACGAGTTCAAAGGGAAGGGATTTTACTCTTGCTATTTCCTCGTGCAAAAAGACAGGCAGGTGGAGACCCATTCTAGATCTGCGGAAGCTCAATCGTTACCTCCGCAAGCAGCATTTCAGAATGGTCGCTCTTGCATCAATAATCCCTGCATTGGACAATGGACACTGGTTTGCTGCCCTCAACCTCCACGATGCCTATTTCCACATTACCATCCATCCTGCCCATAGAACATTCCCTTGTTTCATGGTAGGCACAGAGCATTTTCAGTACCGAGTTCTACCATTCCACCTTTCATCTGCCCCCAGCGTGTTTTCGAAGACCCTTGCAGTGGTAGTAGCACATTTACGTCGAAAGGGTGTTGCGATCTTCCCTTATCTCAACGACGGCCACTTAAAAGACCGTTCATCTGCAGAGACACTTAACAATGATAACTATATCACCAGACAAACCTTCAATTCCCTGGGTCTACTTATCAACTATCAGAAATCAACTCTTGTGCCGTCTCAAAACTTGGCGTTTATTGGTGCTCATTTAGATGCTCTCACAGTGAGAGCTTACTTACAGGTCCAGAGGTTTCAAGCTATCCAGGACTTAGTTTCGGTGCTACTCCACAGCCCGGCGGTCCAAATACTTACTTGCCTAAAACTTATGGACCCTATGGCAGTGACTACATACGTAGTCCAACATGCGCACCTGCACTTTCACAGCCTGCAGCACTGGATAGCATCTGTCTATGCTCCCGCAAAGCACCACGTTCACAGAATGGTGACGCCTCCAACCGACATTCGCAAATCCCTCAAATGGTGGACAGATTCGCGGAACCTCCTGTCCGGAGTACCCTTTCACCAACCACAGCCTTCACTCCACATCACCACAGATGCCTCCCTCATAGGTTGGGGAGCTCACATGGACGGTATGCCGGTCCAGAGCCGATGGTCACCAGATGAGGCATCCCTTCATATAAACTTTCTGGAACTCAGGGCTGTCTTCAGTGCTTGCAAATACTTCCGCAACTACATTCACAACGCCACGGTCCGTATTCTCACAGACAACATCGCCACGATGTATTATATCAATTGTCAGGGCGGTGCATGATCCCGATCTCTATGTACGGAAGCAATTCGCCTGTGGAATTGGTGCATTCGGAACGACATCACACTAAAAGCATCGTACTTACCTGGTGTCAACAACATTACTGCAGACTCCCTGAGCAGACACTTCGCACCAGATCACGAGTGGGAGCTTTGCGATGATGTCCTTCACCATGTCTTCCAATGCTGGGAGTTTCCCCTCATATATCTTTTTGCTATCTACTGCAACAAGAAATGTTGTCACTATTGCTCCATAGCAGACATAGGTCCTGGATCCCTAGGCGATGCCTTTCTTCTCACCTGGAGGGGACCGCTCCTTTATGTGTTTTCCCCCCTGCGTGCTAATACCCAGACTTCCAGAGAAGACCGAGGTGGATGTGACTAACCTGATATTAGTGGCGCCCACCTGGGCTCGTCAATATTGGTTCCCCTTCCTTCAACAAATGTCTCCGTACCCTCTATAACCTCTCCCCAACCTGACAGACCTCTTCATCCAGAAACAAGGAGCCCTACTACACCCCCAGCCTCATACCCTGAAGCTGACAGCCTGGCTCCTAATTGGCTCAATGTATCCAAGGACCTTTGCTTGACGCATGTCAAAGAGATTCTAATGCACACTACAAGGCAAAGTACTCGAACTACTTACCTTTCCAAATGGCGAAGATTCGCATCCTGGTGCTCAGGATACCACATAGAACTGAATACAGCCCTTCTGCACGCAACCTTAGATTATATATTTTACCTGAAGCAGACAGGATTGGCATTAGCTTCCCTGAAAGTGCATCTTGTAGCAATCTCTGCCTTTAGGCATTCGATAGATGGCACCTCAGTGTTTGCCCACCCTACTGCCATGAGATTCCTAAAGGGACTCACTAACCTTAATCCTCGTTGAAGGCCTGTTCCTCCACCATGGAATTTAGATTTGGTGCTTGAAACTTTAACTAGGCCACCATTTGAGCCTCTGCCCACCACTTTGCTTCAAATGTTGACTCTGAAAATGGTCTTTCTCATCGCTATAGCATCTGCCTGCAGAGTCAGCGAGATGGCGGCTCTGATGGCAGTACCACCATACACAATCTTTAATAAAGATGGGGTAGTCCTAAGACCCCACCCAGCCTTCATCCCCAAGGTCTGCTCTGAGTTCCACATCAACGAACCAGTTATCCTACCCTCCTTCTATCTTAAACTGCATGCGTCTTCCCAGGAGACAACTCTTCACTCCCTTGACGTTAGTAGGGCGCTTGCTTTTTATATAGAAAGAACTAAGCCATTCTGTAAAACAGACAGTCTAATACTCTCGCTTGCGGACCGATCCAAGGGTGAAGCGATCTCATCTCAGCGAGTCACAAAACTCATCACTTCTTGCATCATTACCTGTTATTCTGTAACGTCACACACTACTTCCTGCTCAACCAAATGCTCGCTCCACAAGAGCAGTAGCAGCGTCAATCGCTTTTCTCAGGGGTGTGTCCCTTAGGGACATTTGCCGCGCAGCCACGTGGTCATCCCATGATACCTTTGTGAGACATCACACAATCCAACACCAACTGGCTGCAGATGCTTTGCTGGCATCAGCAGTACTTTCATCAACATCAAAATTGTGACTCTGAGACCCACCTTCCGGTCTTTCTGGGTACTGCTACACAGTCACCTACAGTGGAGCACCCACGGGGACATCACTCGAAGAAGAAAAGGAAGTTACTCACCTTGGTGCAGTAACAACTGTTCTTTGAGATGTGTGTCCCCGTGGGTGCTCCACTATCCGCCCTGCTCCCCACTTTGGAGTTTCTCATTATGTTTTCAGCTCTCGGGGCGGATTCAAGGAACTGGCGGGAGCTGGACTGCGCACATGTGCAAGAGAGTGCGAATGCTGCAAGGCGCCGACCACGCATGTGCGGTCTAGCCGAACACTGCTATGAAAAATCTCCGATCTGCGGCACTGGGACGAACCCGACACCTACAGTGGAGCACTCATGGGAGGGACACCTCTCAAAGAACAGTCGTTACTGCACCAAGGTGAGTAACTTCCTTTCACCTTATAGTGTTAACTCCCTTCTTATAACGTACTAGTATATTTATGCCTGTCTGTATATAGTTTCCACTGCATGCATCTGATGAAATAGGTTTTTGCCCTTAAGCTTATGACTTACACATTTTTTTACTCCAAGGGCCACAGAACTGCTCGTAGGTTTTTACACTTACAGACTTAGATGGTTACACCTCTGGGACTTTTTATCCATTCTTTGTACTCATTTGGCTTAATATTATTCCTATTAATGTCAATAGTAAAACTCCAATTGATTAAGTGCAGTGGTTTTCAAACTTTTTTTTTCTTATGTCCCAGTTGAAGAAAATTGATGCCCATGACCCAACATAATTTGACTAGAGTGTGGGCTCTGGGATGGGGCTGAGGATGAGAGCTTTGGAGTGTGTGGGGGGGTGGGGGCGGTCCCTGGCTTTCGAGGCATCAGGGCTGGGGCAGGACGGGCTTACTTTGAATGGCTCCCAGTCAGTGGTACAACAGTGGTGGTAAGGCAGGCATCCTGGCACCGCATACCATGCTGCACCCCAAAAGCAGGTTCCCAGCTAGTGGGAGTGTGGAGCTAGTGCTTGGGGCAGTGCGTGGAGCCCTGAACACTCTCTTCTCCTCTCGTCTAGGAGCCAGACCTGCTGCCAGCCACTTCAGTACCAGGACAGGCAGGTAGCATGCCTTAGCACTTCCACTTGTCCCCTGATACCACTGTAGCAACAAGACCCAGTGCCTGACTTTCCATGACCCAGTACAAAGTTGTGACCCGTAGTTTGAAAACCACTGATTTAGTGGGAGTAGATTTGGAACCTTTATATGTGTAAGACTCTAAAAGCTTGAAAATAACATTTATTCACTAGAGAGAGAGAGTGCATGAGATAATATCTTTTATTCTGTTGATGAGAGAGATAAGTTTTCAAACCGCACAGAAATCCTCTTTAGGTCTGTACTTGTGGAGTCCGAGTTAAATAACGCCAATGATGGATTGTTTAGCTTAAAAAGTTAGAACACGTATCAAGGGACCATGGAAGATAAAATGGTCTGGTAATACCCTCCCCCCAATCATTGAGGGATAGGGGCTAAGTAAGTTACAGATGGTTGTGTTAGGCCATAAATCTGATGTCTCTGTTCAGTCCATGAATTTTGGTATCTGGCAACTAGAGGTGTTAAAGTGTGTTTATTTATGTAAACGTGTAACTGCTGAAAACTTCTCAGGTAGCTCCCTGGGAGTTGGTATGTAGGGAACCGGCTTTTAAACCAGTTCCCTGGGTAGATAGGCTCCTGCGTAACTATCCTCCCCCGGCCCCCCACGCTGCTGCTTCTGTATCAGAAGCAGTAGTTGGGGAGCAGGCAGGAAGCTCTCAGCTTAAAAGCTGGCTTCCCACGTGTATCAGCTCCTGCCTGCCTCCCCATGCTGCTGCCTCTGAGGCAGCAGGTGGGGGATTGCACGTAACTATGAAAGTTAACAGATAACGAGTCTTGTGGATAAGGGAGAAGTGGTGGATGTGGTATACCTAGACTTTAGTAAGGCATTTGATACGGTCTCGCATGATATTCTTATCAACAAACTAGGCAAATACAACTTAGATGGGGCTACTATAAGGTGGGTGCATAACTGGCTGGATAACTGTACTCAGAGAGTAGTTATTAACGGTTCACAATCCTGCTGGAAAGTTATAACAAGTGGGGTTCCGCAGGGGTCTGTTTTGGGACCGGCTCTGTTCAATATCTTCATCAACGATTTAGATATTGGCATAGAAAGTACGCTTATTAAGTTTGCAGATGATACCAAGCTGGGAGGGGTTGCGACAGCTCTGGAGGATAGGGTCATAATTCAAAATGATCTGGACAAATTGGAGAAATGGTCTGAGGTAAACAGGATGAAGTTTAGCAAAGACAAATGCAAAGTGCTCCACTTAGGAAGGAACAATCAATTTCACACATACAGAATGGGAAGCGACTGTCTAGGAAGGAGTACGGCAGAAAGGGATCTAGGGGTTATAGTGGACCACAAGCTGAATATGAGTCAGCAGTGTGATGCTGTTGCAAAGAAAGCAAACATGATTCTGGGATGCATTAACAGGTGTGTTGTGAGCAAGACACGAGAAGTCATTCTTCCGCTCTACTCTGCGCTAGTTAGGCCTCAGTTGGAGTATTGTGTCCAGTTCTGGGCACCGCATTTCAAGAAGGATGTGGAGAAATTGGAGAGGATCCAGAGAAGAGCAACAAGAATGATTAAAGGTCTAGAGAACATGACCTATGAAGGAAGGCTGAAAGAATTGGGTTTGTTTAGTTTAGAAAAGAGAAGATCGAGGGGGGACATGATAGCAGTTTTGAGGTATCTAAAAGGGTGTCATGAGGAGGAGGCAGAAAACTTGTTCATCTTGGCCTCTGAGGATAGAACAAGAAGCAATGGGCTTAAACTGCAGCAAGGGAGGTTTAGGTTGGACATTAGGAAAAAGTTCCTAACTGTCAGGGTAGTCAAACACTGGAATAAATTGCCCAGGGAGGTTGTGGAATCTCCATCTCTGGAGATATTTAAGAGTAGGTTAGATAACTGTCTATCAGGGATGGTCTAGACAGTATTTGGTCCTGCCATGAGGGCAGGGGACTGGACTCGACCTCTTGAGGTCCCTTCCAGTCCTAGTATTCTATGATTCTATGAGCCCAGGCTCATCTGTTAACCATGTGCACTTTCACATCCCTACTAGCAACATTGTGAATTTAAGCTCTCAGGTTTGTCTTTTGAAGGTGTTATGCAGGTTTCTGTTGAGGATGAGGACTGATAGGTTAGATACAAACTGATCGCTTTGTGAACAGCTTTCACCTAGAAGTTCTAGCCAAACATTTGTCAGGAATAGTCTAGAACAGATAATACTTAATCCTGCTATGAATGAAGGGGGCTGGACTAGATGACCTTTCAAGGTCCTTTCCCATTCTGTGATACGGTGTTTTATCATTTTTCTGAGAGTCCATTTGAGAGCATAATGATTGTCTCTCTTCACCCACATAGTTGTTGTTGGGACATTTAGCTCTCTTCAGGTTAGGAAAATGCACTATGTAGTTCTAAAAATCTTCTTTCTCTCACCAATAGAAGTTAGGCCAACAAAAGATAATATTGTGGGACCAACATGGCTACAGCAACACTGCATGCATTTATTTTCCTGTTAGATTTGTTCTTGTTTTACTTCAATTTTAGGGGGTTTATATTAGCACCTGTCATCATAAATATCATATGAACACTGTTATTCTTACGGAGCCCAGACCAAAATGGCACTGCTTATTTTTTGTAGTTGCCTTCCTGATATGTGATGGAGGAGCACTGGTTTATACCAGCAAAAAATTTGGCTCATTATTTACTTATTTATACTATTAAGTGCCTAGTCTTGCATTATTTCTATATGTGGAAATCTCATTGCTTCCCATCTTACATAATATTGGAATAAGTGTGAAGAAATATTGCAAAAAATCTTCTCTATGAATAGTTCATTGCTTCAAACATAACCTTGGCAGTAAATCTATTTAAAAAAAAAGCTATATGAATATATATACATTTTAAAATGACAGTTGCATTTAATTTTTTTGTAATGTATTTAGTTTAAGTATTAAGCATTTACATTATTTTATTTCTGAAGTAAAAGAAGCAGCAGAAAAAGTAGAACAGCTTGAAAAAGAATACAAAATGGAAATAAGTGTCAAGGAAAAGCAGGTTTGTTTAATGTAAACTCAAATTTATATATTTTTATTTGGAAGTACAATTCTCATTATATGGAGCAAAAATTTCGACTAATTTTGACTGATTTTTGTTGTTTCTGACTAATTTAGTTGCGGTGCAGAAAAACCAAAATAGTTCTTTAGAAGGTGCTTTGTTGTCTGTAAAAGTTTTTGTACTTTTTGAAGGATGAAAAATTATCAGTGATATTTAAATTGTGTTCTTATTGCTTTGCATTATTTGAATTAAAATGTTAATGGGAGTTATATGCCATTATTTTGTTCCCAACAAATACCATAAAAGAAACACTAAGTTCTGACAGTCCTCATATTTGAGTAATGTTCATTTCACATGTTCTGGTGAAGAAGAGATGGGGAAGGACAATGATGCTGATGTTGGGAAAAAGGATCAAGAAACAAATTAGACCAGGGATTGATTAGAGCAGGAGTCACCAACTTATCGATCGCGATTGACTGGTTGATCCTGGAGCCTCAGCCAGTTGATCGTGCTCTCCGGACCATTGAAGTCCAGGAGTGCAGCAAGCTTGTCTCTGTGTTCCTGTTGGGGCGAAGGGGACAGCAAGTTTCTGCAAGCTGTCTGTTCCCACAGCTCCCATAATGAGAGCTGTTAAGACAGTCCTGGGGGCAGAGCACAGAGGCATGCTGTCCCCCTTCTCCAGGGAGCACAGAGACAAACTTGGACCTGGCAGTCAGCCTCTCTGAACCCTGATGCACTGCCAGTCAGGAGCTGTTTGTGCTGAGTGTCTGCATTTTGTGCCCCCTCCTGCACCCTTGACCCGGCCCTGACCACCCTCTGAGCCAAGACCCACACCTACACCCCAAAAGTGTGCTTCAATCTGGAGTCCCCTTCCAGAGTCAGCACCTCCTTTTCACCTCTTCCTACACCCCAACAGTGCCTCAGCCTGGAGCCCCCTCCCAGAGCCTCTTGCGTTAAGCCAACTCACAGAGCTTGCACCCCTTACTCCTTTCTTTTTGCGAAGAAGTAGAGGCCATGTTCAAAGGATCCCACCTGCGGGTCATGTGTTGAAGCCCATGCAAACCCAAACTTCACCATTGGCCACAAACAAACAGGCCACGGGCCGCATGCGGCCCATGGGCCACTTGTTGAGTAGCCCTGATCTACACCTCCATTGTGTTGGAACTCACACTCTAGTTTTGACAGGTCTCCTGCCTCCAGATTGCTGTTCCTTCTATTTTGGACATTTGGTTAATGCCTCCCTATTTTTTCTTGAGCGGTATTCATTTTTCAACAATTATTCAATGAAATTAATATAAAGTTAGTAGACTTTTCTAGATCTTGTTATTTATGTATTGTAATTGCTCTTCACTTCATTAGCTATCAATTCTGACTGTGCAAAGTGGTGAAAAAGATAATAAAATAAGAGACACCACACTTCAGTTGCAGGAATCAAGGGATAAGATTATTGATTTAGAAGAAGCAACAAGTAAGAATTTTAATTGCTATATTCCAAATAGCATTATTTGTAATAGGGAGAGAGAAAAGCTAGACTGCTCGTGGTGGTGGTGGTGTTGTGTTGCTGGACACTGGTGGAATTTGGGGACTTGCAGATCACTTTCTTCTTTTTGAAGCAGAATTTGGGTGATGTGGAATTGGGTATTTAGTTATGTGATTTGTTTACAAAATATGCACAAGTGCTATTTCCTTGAATGCAGTTGGTAACAGACATCTTTTTGTAGCAGCTATCTTTTTGTAGAAACTTCCAGTAAAGTATCTTATTCCAGTCCTAAGCAACAGTTCTCGACTCACCTTTTGGGGATCTCATTACAAATGAACCCAGCTGCTTTTAAATACATCCTGTGTCATTTTCCCCCCACGGGTGCCATTTGGGGGTTGGGAGTGGGTTACAGCTGCATATACTGGAATGCTGCTTGTTCTTCTTCCCCTTCTTTGATCATGGAGCAAGGGGAGAGTACACAGCTTGCATCACATACTCTTCTGCCCTCATCCCCACCAGCTGGGAGTGAGAGGAATATATGATTGTGAGGGAAGGAGAAGAAGAGCAAGCATTGTCCCAGTAGGCAGTGTTGTAGCCTCTCTGCCCTCCTGAAATAGCGCCTGTGTCCCCTCCCCTGGCCTCTTCACTTTATACTTGTGAAATCCTTAGTTGAAGAATACTCACCGACACCATGTGGTCTGGAAAAGTGAGCCTTGGTGTTGTTCGTCTGCTTCTCAGTGCTAAGGAGTCTCAAAGCTGTAACTACCTGACTGGTGCTTTAATTCACACAGTCTCTTTAACCAGGGTCTGGTGCTTATAGATCAGTGACACTCTAATGGACAAACCATTAACCATAACAATATGTTCAAACTTTAATCTCTAGGACCAGGTCTACAATTGTTTATATTATTGAGAGCCCCAAGTTATGGATGAGTACCTCGTGCTATGGTGCTGTACAAATAGAAGAAAAGATAATACCTGCCCCTAAAAGTTCATGATCTAAATAGAAAACAAGAGACAACAAATGGATATAGACAGACTAATGAGAAAACAAGAAGATTGAGACACCAATAAAATCATATAATTTCTGGACCACTTGTAAAAATGTGGGGAGGCTTGTAAGGTTTTTTGTTTGTTTGTTTTTTTAAGTGTTTTTGTACCATATTGTGCCTAGGATGGATACATTTAATTAAATGTTATAAATAAAATATATATTAAGTACTCCATGTATTTTATATTTACATAATGAAAAGTTGTATGTATGCAGTGCTGTCTCGTCTCTCTTCTAAATAGTTGAGAGAGATCCATTATTTAACTGGAGTATATTGTACAAATTATTATAGAGTAGTACAGTCAAATATCATGTTTAGTACATGACAGTTTTGAAATATTAGTGTATATCTCATCTGTAATAATTGTCATTTAGAACAACAAAAAGAAATGTTAAAAGAATCACAGAACAAACAGAAACATTTGATGGGAGAACTGGAAGAAGCTAAAGTTTTGTTGCAAAAAACAGAGGTATGACTGGCTCTATTTTTTTAAACAAATCAAAATACGGTACAAGGTAAATGAATAGTGTGTGCAAGCAATTATCAGTGCTTTTTCATCTAAACCCTGAATTGTAGTTGCTTGCTACAACATATTTACAACAAATTTTATTTATTTCTATTTAGACTACTCAGAAGAGTTTAGAAACTGAATTACGGACTGCAATGAAAACCTTAATTGAAGTCACTGGAGAAAAAGAAGCACAAATGGAAGAACTTAAAGAAACCAGGGCTTTGCATGCATCAGTTGTTGAAGAATTTGAAACGGCCATTTCTAATTTGAAAGAGTTGCTGAAAGAAGAACAAAATAGGTTAAAATTTTTACTTTTAGAGTGAAAGGATGTTCTTGTGATTTAAGGCACTTGAGTCCCCAGCTCTTCAGTAGAGCTTCCTGTGTGTGACCTCAAGTAAAGTAGTTAATCTCTGTGCCTCAGTTTTTTACTTGTAAAATATCATCCTTAATCTCTCAGATCATTTTTCTTGTCTGAATTGCTAGCTTTTTAGGACTGGTACTTTCTCTTACTGTGTGTATGTTGTGTTTAGCACAATGTGGCTGTATTCTCAGTTGGGACCTGTAGGCAGTACTATACAGTAATAATGTCGTGATCTGAACATTCAGTAAGCATACAATAGTATTATAATTTAGTGCTACTTACTGTTCTTTCATTTCATTTATCATAGTTAAAACTTTTTTTGCATGAAGTAATTGGTAATCAAAATTCATTTCAGTAAAACTAGAATTTGACCTGTAAAGTGGGTATTTTATTGAATTCTTGTAAATAGAGTTTTTTCAAGAGCCTGACTGCATTGTACTATAATGTCATAACACTAGTAGAAGTTTTGAGAAATTCAGGGAACATGAGGCTAACACTAGCTTTCAGGTAAATTGGTGTAAATCTGAAATAACTACACTGATTTTTCTGTGGTTACTCCAAATCCATAGTGTTCTAATTAGGGGTGAAATCTGGTCATGATTTTTTTAAGGGGGAAAAATATAGCATTTTTAAAAAATATATATATTCTGGGAACTTTATCATTTTATTTTAACTCCCTTATTATCCTGCTATTCAAGCCACACATTGATGGAATGCTTGTTACTTAAATTTCTCACAGCTTACTTGAGTGTATGCATAATATATTTACCTGTTTGCTTGTTAGCAGGCAGATAGACATATTGTATTTCCAATAGTAATATGATTGACTTTCTTTAGATCTTTCTAGTTTGTTATATCTGACATTGGAAAATACTGTTTTCTAATTATGCTTTTAAATAGACTGAAGAAACTCGAAGAAGAGTCAGAAATACTTGTCTCAGAGCTCCAAAATAAATCTCTTGAACTGGGTAAGATTTGCTAAAAAAGGAGTAAGTTGTTTTGCAAGGGCTGGTTACAGGTAAAAATATCAGTATTAGTTCTCTGAAGGTGGTTGTTATCCATATAATACCCACTGCAGTGTCTTGTACTTAGGTTTATAATATCAGTGTGTAATGTTGATGAGTACCTATCTTTTAGAGTGCTCTAAATTATACTGAGGACTACTTCCAGGACTGAGGAAGTGGAAAGATGGCCTCATAAGCTACCTTTTCTCCCTTTTCCCAGATCCCTTGCCAAGCAGAATGTAAATTGATCAGGAATGCTCGCTCTAAGAGTTTTATTATTTTAATAGTCTTATTTATATTCATAATTGTTCCACCTATCCTTTATGCAAAAATACTTCAGCAAAAAGGTATTTTGTGAACTGTTGACTTGAATATTAGCATTCATTATTTGTGATATGTGATTGATGTCTAAAAATCAGCATTGTTGGATTACTCTGATTGAATATCTACAACTTTTGTTAAACAGGAGGAGGGGGAATCCATGAGCTTTCAGGATAGCCTTGTGAACACTTGTGGTCAAAATCTTTGTGCAAGCAGACATTTACAGAAGTATTCTGAAACTAGCCTTATCTGTGAATTCTCACAAATAATAATTCACTTAGCCATGTGACAATGTGGTTTTGGAAAGCTATGGGGATGACATTGTCCTGGGTGGGGTGGCCCACTTCGCCCCTATCGCACTTATCTGTGCCTTTTTTATTCCCCCAGCCGGTGCCTCTGTTCTCACCCTGGAGTCTATTCTCTCTGCCTTCAAGCCCCAGGGTCTAACCTATATCTCACCCCTAATGACAGGAAAGCCCCGTCCAATAGTCCCTCAAAGTGACCCAAGGATCAGAGTCTGAAGCTCGCCCCCTTTTGGCAGGGTAGTGCGGTTCAATGCTCTTGAAATGACCCAAGGGTCGAGATTTATAGCTCACCCTCTTTTGTCAGAGCAGTTCAGTTCAATAGTCCCAAAGTAACCCCAAGGTAGAAGTCTGTTGAAGTCAGTAGATATGGGAAAGGTTTACATCCCCTGGCAGGGGGATCCAGGCCCTCCCACACCACTGGACCCCTGCCCAGAGCCCTGTTAGTGGCTTGCTCTCACCACTGGGTCAGTGGGGAAATCCAAACTGCAACATGCTGACGCCTTGACAGGAGCTCACTCACCTGGTGGCTGTTGCCACTCCTGGGCTGCTTCCTGCTTCCCTGGTCTCAGCTCATTGGTGAGTCTCTGTTTTGTCACCTCTCTCTGCGTTCTGACTACTTCCCCTTATTTCCGAATCCAGCACAGTCCCTAGAGTTGTCCAGTCTCCAGCCTGTGTGGTAGTGTCCTGGCCTTTAGATAGTTGATGGGGCTTGCAGGGAGCTGGCTCAGCATGTCCTCTCCCTCCAGCTGCCAGCCCCAACTGAGTTCAGCTGATCCCTCTGATAGTAGTGCAGCCTGAGCATGCCCAGTAAGATACAGGGGTGTGGCCTCCTCTGCTCTCAGAGCTGAGTTAACCCCCTCCTGCTCAGTGCGGGTGGAATACGCCCCGTCTCACGTGATATATAGATATAAATAGGGTTAGATTAGGGTTATATAGATATAAGTAGGGTTGTGAATACCATTGAAGTGAATGATTTAATTTTTATTGAAATATATATATGTTCCCTAATACTTTTTGAGGTATTTGTCCCATTCAACTTTCAATTAAATCATGTTACTAAGATACAATTTAGAACAATTTATAGCTTTGAATGAGATTTTGGATGTAGTTCAATATCACTTTTAACACCATAGAAAAAGATATTCAACTGTAATATGTAAATTAATTTTCATATATGACTTGAAATTAAACATAAAAAAGCAATATATTTTATCCTGATTCAGCAAGATACTTAAGTACATGTTATAATTTTGAGTACATTCAGTGCCAGTGAAGTCAATAAAACTACTCATTTGTATAAAGGTAGGTACTTTACTGAACTGAGGACTGAAAAGTTTTTTGGGGGGGGGAGGGAGGAGGCAAACAATGTTGATAATACATATAAAATTGTATCCATTTTGTATTGTATCTTTACACTGTATTTGCTGTAGAAGAGATGGCTAAATTAAAAAGTGACAAAGAAACACAACTTGAAGATCTGACAGAAGCTTTGGTAAGTAAATATAAATTGTCCTACATGCTAGTAATATAGAAACATTTATTTTTCATTTGTTGTCCAGGACCCCTGAAAAGGCTTCCTAAAAACTCACATGAACCCTCTTCAATCTGTTGCTAACCGAATGCTAAATGTAACTTTGTAACTCATCATTTAGACTATTTCACTTGCCTTTTTTGATGTCTCTGAATTCTTCTGGTTCACTCTGGCTCTGGCTTTCCACAGATCCACCATCTGGGACCTCGTCTCTTATATTTGGTTTTGGTGTGTGGCTATGATACGAGCCTTGATGCCCTTTTTCATTTTCTTCTGCACTTCTACATTTTTGCATGCCATCCTATGGATGGGATGACCTAGTTTTGGTATGCCAAGCATTCACTCTCTCTTCATTCAGATACCTTTCTAAATACTCATTGCAGACATCATGGAAGAAAACCCTGTTGAATTATTTTGAGATTACATTTGAAGCTGAAATTTGAAATGAGTTCCAGTAATAATTAAAAATAAATAAATTAATGCCACCTCATGGAATACCCACTGTGGACTGCTTTTTCTGTAACTTTTAGTTTGTAGAACTAGAAAGTAAGCTTTTTAGAGTGTCTATATTGATGTTCCATATGGAGTGTTAAACTTCTATAGCACTTCTTGTGTTAAACATAAAATTCTAAATTAACAAAGAGCATGGAAGATATACATTCCAATTTGAGAGACACTCACACTCATATTATTTCTGATGAAGCTAATGTGCTACAAATAGGGTGTGGTTGCAGTGTTATGGCATGAGCAGCTGGAGGGACTAATCCCTCTAACTACTTACCTGGTTTCTTGGATGTTTATATATTCCACTACTGTGACGTAGTGGAGGTACCTGGCTGGTTTCTATGCTGGCTCTGTGGTAACCCCCACTGGCTGCCATCGGTACCACAGCCCAGAAGGACTGGAGATGAGGCATTATGCAAAGAGGGTGTCTCAACCTGTCTGACCAGCTACCCCCCAAGGAGAGAGACAAAGGAAGGGGAAATGCTGCCCTGGCTGGGGCAGGGCTGGAAGAGAGTGGGTTAGTTTCTGTCTGGGATCATGGAGGAACCAGCCTAAGCCAGGGGCTGGGATTTAGGGGCCCAATCTCCCCCATCGCAAGGGGGGCTGAGGCATCCTAGACCTGCCCTGTAACCAGATTACATCGGTGCTGTGCTGTGCTGTATCCTGGAGAAGGAATAAACTCCCTCCATTCTACGGGCTGGTGGAGTCTGTTCGTGCCATTACGGGGGTGCAGGAGTCAGGGGACCCCAACGCGTCGTCACAACTACCCTCTATATTTAGCATGCTAGTGTAATCATAGCTACCATGTGTATGCTTCCTCAAGCTGGAATTTAGACCTTCCAGCCTGAAGCATAGATATAATCTTTCATTAAAGTTCTCATATTGGGTATCCTATATGCTTTTCACATTTTCATAGATATGGTATGAGGTTGCAGGAAATGTGTGACCCTTTTGTGGATGTTTGGAAGCACTTTTGATTTTCCTGTTGGAAGTACTCAGTGGAATTACATTTTATCCCTATGAGGCACTGTTTGTTTTTTTTCTGTGTGTCAGGCATTATAACAAATTGCTGTCTTGACAACTTTTTCCCTGGTGAATCATCAGGAAAAGAAATTACACTGTAAATTTCCCTTTAAGGAAGTACTTTCAGGAATTAGTGCTGACCCATTGCCTTTCCAGCAGTACCCTTTTCTGGCCTGGGGTAGCTCTGTAGTACTCTGCCACAGTTTGCCTCTTCAGAGGCTCTTTAATAAACTCCACATACACAAGTTGGTAATTAAGGTGTTGCTTGGTCCTCTGGTCAGGTCACAAACTAACACCTTTTTGGATAACAAAATTTGAACTAAAAGATCTGTCAAACAAGAATGTCTTTTTCTGCCCTTCATGGGATTCTCTTCAGCTTACCTTCTGAATCCTCCTCTTTGCTGCTTTTTGGGCTACTTTTGTGTGTCTCTGGTACAAAGCACAGGGCCCTAGACTAGTTGCCCTGGAGTACCTGGGACCTCCTGCCTTGCTAGCCATCAGTTCTTCTTCAAGAGACATCCCTGGGGGTGCTCCACACTAGGTGCAAGTGCATCCCAGCGCCGCAGAGCAAATTCTTGATAGCAGTGCTTTGAGGGGCTGCGCGAGATGCGGAAGGTCCCCCTGGCACAGTTGCTCATGCGTGGCCACCCTCCCCTTAGTTCCTTTATACTGTCCCTGGCTTCAGATGGACCTCCTCAGTTCTCCTTGATCCTTCTTAGTTATAGAGAGAGATTAGTTTATTTCAAGTTCTTCTCCCTAGTACTTCTTAAGTTTAAAACAAACAAACAAACCTGCCGCTCGCCTAAGTTGGCATCTCTGGCCATTTTAATATCACCGAGAGAGATGGTCTTACCCAGCTTTAAATGCTGTGCAGACTGCAACGAGGTGATGCCGGCTTCAGATGGCCACGATAAATGTGTAAAATGCCTTGGAGACTCCCATTCTCAATGGGATTGTCCACACTGCACCAAACTGAAGGTGCGCACACGGAAAGATAGAGACCTCCGTTAAAAAACGATCCTAATAGAGAAAGGCAAACACTCTTCCTCAGACCCAGGCTGCTGGGAGATCGCCAAGGACAAAGGGGACAAACCACTCAAATCCCCAAAGAAATGGGCCACCTCACTTCCTCAAAACCTGTGCTCGCCTAAATGGTGCTCTGTGTCGAGGCAGTCAGCTAAATCTCACAAGTCACACCTCAGTGCCTATGATAAGCCGGGCACCTCTGGTGCTGACCGAGCTCATTACAGATGTGTCACACAGGGTGCGCATCCAGATGCTACAGGCCACGTAGTGCCTGCCTCACAGAGCTCGTCACCGAGCATGGTGCCAGACCAGTGCTGCGCCAAAGACAACGGCGCCGAAAGCAGTTACCACGGCACTGCAACAGCTGACGGCAGTTGAATGGCAACGCCCCCCCTTTGCTGCCCATAACAACTCCTCATGCTGTGTCCTCTGCTTCTACACTGTCACAGGCTCTGGCACCTCTTGTGACAACGGCAGCCTCGGCACCTCTCACTCCTACCATCACCTGTTGGAATCTCAGAGACCTTGTGGTCTCCTCATCTTTTAACTCCCCATTTTTAAGTACTGACAAACTATCTTATTCACTGCGATCCAAATACACATAATCGCCTACTGTATTATCAACTAACGATAATGAGGATCCAGGGGTTTTCTTACCACAGCTATCCCTATGCACAGAGGCATGAGGGGACACGTTTTATTCTGATGTTCCCAACTATACCAGCGCAGACATGGTGCCCTGGGCCCTCTATATCACCCATGGCCTACCCACCCCAGTGGCAATTTTGGAGCCCATGGCCTCAACACCACAAGAAGAGACCATATAAGACGAAGCACACTGCAAAAGCACTTTCTCCCCTAACTCAATCCCGTTCAGTTGAGAGGGCACGCAACAAAATTGATGAACATCATTCTCTGAACTCGGGTCCAGAGGCATTACTTGACACAAGCTCACCATCTGTGATGGACGAAGCTATCATGGCTCCGCCCTCAGCAACCACTGAGGACTTGCTTTTTTCAGGACTTTTTTAAGTGTGTTGCAACCGATTTGAAGATTGACATGGAGGAAGTGCAGGACACGCAACATGAACTCCCAAATATCCTTCAGGCGATGCCTTCTTCAAAAATTGCCTTGCTAATTAACTCAGCCATACCTGGCATCAGCCAAAACTCTGTGGCAAACCCCTGCCTCAATCCCTCCCACCTGTAAAAGAGGCAGACCGCAAGTATTATGTCCCACCTAAGGGATCAGAATTTCGATTCACTCATCCACCACTGAACTCCCTAGTAGTGGACACAGCTCAGCAAAGAAATAAGCACCAACAAAACCACTCCACAGTATCTGACAAGGGTAATAAAAGACTTGACACACTTGGCAAAAAAGTGTACACATCAGCCACATTGCAAATGAGTGGCCAACTACGTGGCACTCCTCAGCAAATACGAATTCAGTAATTATGCAAAGCTTAACGCCTTTATTGACAATATTCCAGACACTAAAAAGACGCAGTTTAGCGCAATCGTCACAGAGGATCAGGCAATATCACAGAGAGCCCTTCAGGCTGCCTTAGATGCAGCTGACATGGCTACAAGAACAACAGCCATGTCAGTTGTCATGAGACGTGTCTCATGGTTTAATTTGTCTGCCTTCCCTCGTGAAATCTAACCATCCATGAAAGACCTACCATCCGAAGGAGAGAAGCTCTCATTGAAAACCAACGAGATCCTCCACTCAGTGAAGGATTCCAGGGCAACTCTGTGCTCTCTTGGCATTCAGACACCTGTAATAAGGAGTAGGCAATACAGATACCAACTGTACCAGAGGCCAAGATATCTACAACCCATATATCATTACCCAAAGGCAAGACCACCCGCCATACCAACAACGTGGCCGCGGCAGACAACTGGGTCGACGGTCCCAGACTAATACCTCCAACCGCCCACTCCAGCCTAATAAGCAAATTTGAGACATCTGTTGAGAGACTGAAAACCATCTTACCTCCTCCAGAGCTCCCAAGTACTAGTAAACCTTTCACTTACTGTTTGCTGCCATTTTTCGACAGATGGTGCAACATCACATCCGACAAATGGGTGCTCCAGACAATTTCTTTTGGATACCCCGTTCCCTTCCTCTCTCTCCTCCCACCCCAGCCACCCACCACCATCCCTCTTTAGGGACCCCCTCATGAGATTATACTACATCAAGAGGTAGCTCACCTTCTACAATTGGGAGCTATAGAACCCGTTCCCCCAGAGTTTGAGGACCAGATTTTACTCCCATTTCTTCCTCATGCAGAAAAAAAAAGGTAGCTGGTGCCCAATTCTTGATTCAAGGGCCCTGGACAAATTTGTCAAGAGGCAGAAGTTCAAAATGGTTACATTATCCACCATCGTCCCCACTTTGGAGCTCGGCGACTGGTTTTCTTGTCTCGACCTACAAGACTCATACTTTCATGTGTCCATACGACCTGCTCATAGACGTTTTCTTCATTTTACCCTAGATTCACAGCATTTCCGATATACAGTCCTACCTTTCGGACTTTCCACGGCACCAAGGATTTTCTCCAAGATGTTAGCAGTGGTCACGGCCCATCTCAGGAAACATGGCATCACCGTTTATCTGTACCTTGACACCCAGGCAAAATTCTTACCTCTGTACCCATCTGGTACAACTGTGTTTCCAATCGTTAGGACTTCTGATAAACGAGAGCAAATCAGTCCTTACTCCCACTCAGTCCATACAGTTCATCGGGGCCCACCTCAACTCCACCTCAGCCATCTCTTCCCTACCTCGTGACAGGTTCCTCAGGATCAGCCAGTTAGCTCATTTGCTATGCGTGATGCTTCGTGTCACAGCCCACAATTTTCTACAACTTTTGGGTCACATGGTGTCTTGCAACCTGTCTATTCATGAGGTGTATTCAGGGACGGCTGAGATTTGCCTACGAACCCAACCTGCAGCCAATGACCAAAATGCTGTCAGTCCCCGACATAGTAAAAAGATCACTACTATGGTGGACAAAACCCTGAAATGTATGCAGGGGCATACCCTTTCAAGCCCCAGAACCCACAGTGGTCATCACCACAGATGCCTCGGCTGTGGAGCGCACGAGAGAACTCCCAACCCAGGGCCTATGGACTCCAACAGAAAGGACACTGCACATCGGTGTCCTCAAGCTGAGGGCTGTCCAGCTCACATGCCAGTATTTTCGTCACCATATCCCTGGAACCCATGTCAGAATATATATGGACAATATGGCCTGTATGTTTTACATAAACAAATAAGGAGGGGCACGATCCCAGACTCTTTGCAAGGAAGCCATAGCACTCTGCAACTGGTGCCTCACTCGTGGCATCTCCATAAGTGCGTTCCATCTCCCCAGTGCTCTAAACACAACAGTGGACGCCCTCAGCGGAGCCCTACCCCGAGATCAAGAGTGGCAAATTGACAGTTCAGTCCTGATGGACATATTTGCACACTGGGGACAACCCCACATTGATCTGTTCACCACCAAAGTGAACAAGAAATGCCCACTTCACTGCTTCAGGGTGGACATAGGAAAACACTCTCTCGGAGATGCTGTCATCCTCAAATGGAATGTTCCCTTGTTCTACGTATTTCCCCTCCTTTCCCTCCTCAACAGAGTGCTCATCAACATACGGAGGGACAAAGCAAGTGTTATCCTAATAGCACCTTGCTGGCCCCGATTACCCTGGTTTCCCCTCCTGAACAGAATGTCCCTACATCCACCGATTATGCTCCCACACAGCCCAAGCATGCTATCCCAACTAGGAACTGAGGTTCCTCACCCTCAATTCCCCACTCTTCACCTCAAACCATGGTACTTCAATGGTTCACGGGTGTAGAACTGCAATGTTCACAACAGGTGCGTAACGTGCTCTTATGCAGCAGGGACCCTGCAACAAGAAAGATATATATTAACAAATGGTCTCGCTTTGCACATTGGGCGGCCTCCCGTAACATATCAACGGAGGATGTCCTCCTGCCTACAATCCCCGATTACTTACTGCACCTCAAGCAATCTCTACTTTCCCTGAGCTCAATCAGAGTACATCTTTCAGCAATAACAACCTTCCATATGGTAGTTGATGACACCACAGTTTTTTTGCATCCTGTAACCAAGCGTTTCCTAAAAGGCCTACAGGTCCTGACATTAACGCTCCTCGGGAACCATGGGTTCTTCTTCGTGTAATGTCCCTGTGGGTGCTCCACTGTAGGTGCTGGGCTTGCCCCGGCGCCGCAGGTCAGAGACTTTCCGCAGCAGTAGCCGGCCGGATCGCGCATGCGCGGAGATGTCTCACAGCGTTCACGCCCTTTTGCACACGCATGCGATCCGGCTCCCGCCAGTTCCTCTCAACCGCCTCAGGCTGCAGACAGAGTGAACCGCTTCGCTTCCAGTTACGTTGTGAGAGACTGCCAGTTACCTACTCTTTTCTTCTCATTCTCCCTTATATTTTCTCTTGGTTCACCTTCTCAACCTGTTCTTAAAAAAAAAAAAAAAAAAAAAAATTATATTTATAGTAGTTATACGTTATAATCCTAAAATTACTAGTTTTCCCCTCTTACTACTGTAAATATACTCTTAAGTTTATCCCCCTGTATATAGTTCACATTTTATATTAAAAAAAAAAAAAAAGAAAAAGAAAAAAAGAAGAAAATAGAAAATGCCGGGGTCTCCGGGTTTTAAAAAATGTGAGGCGTGTCGGGAGGCCATGCCAGCCTCAGATGGACATTCTGCCTGTATATCCTGCCTAGGGGAAGCTCATTTGCCACAAAAGTGCCCCCACTGCAGCAAGTTAACGGCTCGAGCATGCAGTAACAGGGAGATGAGGCTCCCGTATGATTTTATTTGTCAAGGCCCTTTGTCCTGGTGGATCAGTCTTTCCTATGCCACAACATGCTCAAAAATGATGAGCCTCTTCCCCAACACCAGCTCCGGCTCTCAAAAAGAAGCCATCTCTGGCGAGATCTCTCCCTGCTGTATCTCGGGGTAGAGTGAGTGTAGGCAATAAGCCGGACGCATCTTGAACTCCCGCTTGCCATTCGATTTCAGCTTCGGCTTCAACTTAAAAAAAGTCGATGACGTCAGCACTGACCGCACGACCGGCACCAGCATCAACACTGGTAGTCCCGGCACTGAAGTTGTCGGCACCACCGCCAGCAGTCCTGGCACCGAAACCATCAGCACCGCCATCTTCACCGGTGCTGCAAATGCGCCCGGCACCGACAAGTGCCGAACCACAGCTGCCGGCACTGACTTCCGCACTGAGCTCTCTGGTGCCAAGGAAGGCTATGGCAAAAACTCATCGGCACTGAAGCCCTTCTCCACACTCGCCATCACCAACTTTTTCACCAGCACTGTCACCCTCACCACTGCCAGCGGCACCGACATCCCCTCTGCCAATTCGAGACTATCGGCACCGCTCTTCACACAAGCTACCATTGCCATTTTTGACTCCACCTAGAGAGCGCTCTCATTACTCCCAGTGACAATTCTCAGCCTCTCCGTCGCCTCCCCCAAGGAGATCTTATACTCCCTCCCCTTCTCCACTATCCAATTACTGGAGGGAATACAGGAGACCTTGTACATACAGGTGCTCTTCCTCATGTATTGATTATTACCACCATGATGACCACCACCATTATTATGACCGACACAGACATTGTTCCCGATGCAGACATTCTTCGCATTATAGGTCCAGATCTCGACCACGGTCAACATATGGGAGTGTATCTCTTGAACATTCCCCTGCTCCACCTTCATCAGTTCTAGAACAGAACCCAGTCTCTCCTCAATCTCCTCCTTCCGACATTGATCAAGAACAGCCCACTGCAGTGCAAGTACAACCACCTGATATATCTCCTACCAATCAGTCCTCTTGGTCACCTGTTGAAGCAGTTATCCTGGGAGATGCCTCACCCCCTGACAATTTAAAACAATTTCAGGAGTTGTTCAAGAGGGTGGCAGTTACTCAAGAGATACAGTTGTCAGAGATTAAGGAAAAACATCGCCCGCCTCAAGAATCTCCAAACATCCCAATCCTCTAAACTGGCTATCCCGCTTGATGAAGCCATATTAGAAGTTGCGGATGAGAACTGGCAAACACCAGCAGCCGTCCTACCTACCAACAAGGGGGCAGATAAAAAGTACTTTGTGCCACGCAAGGGTTCTGAGTTTTTATTCAGTCACCCTCAACCCAACTCCTTGGTAGTGGATGCAGCACAACAAAGGGCAAAGACACCGCAGTATAGTAATTACACAGTAGACAAGAACTCCAAAAGACTTGATTTATTTGGCAGGAAGGTTTACTTGTCATCCACACTTCTCCATCGCGCATAGCATATTATTTAGTGCACCTGTCAAATCACAATTTTGACAATTATACTAAGTTGACACCGTTCATGGAATCCCTGCCGGAGTCCAAGAGACCTATTTTGAGGGCGGTCGTCCAAGAAGGGTATACCTCTACTAGAGCTGGTCTGCAGATAGTGATGGACGTTGCAGATACGGCAGCGAGAGTAACAGCTACAGCTGTGGTCATGATACGGGCGTCTTACCTCCAATCTGCAGGAGTTCCTAAAGATTTACAAAATATAGTAGAGGATTTACCCTTCGATAAAGACAAACTTTTTGCAGAGAAGACAGACACTGTTCTCCACTCCAGCAAGGACTCCAGAACAGCCCTGTGTACCCTGGGGATGTATACCCTACTGTACAAGAGAAGACGATAAACCCCCTTCCAGAGGAGATATGACTGCACCCACGAGTCAGGAATCCCATTTTACCAGCCGCAACCAGTTCACTATATCACTACCGACACCTCCCTTATCGGCTGGGGGTCTCATATGGGTACCAGTTCCATCCAAGGACGATGGTCACCCCAGGAAACATTGTTCCATATAAATCTGCTAGAACTGAGGACAGTCGCCCAGGCTTGCAAACATTTTCGCAATCGTATTTGCAATACCACAGTCAAGATCCTTACAGACAATGTAGCGACAATGTACTACATAGATCGCCAGGGGGATGCACGTTCCCTATCTCTATGTTCAGAAGCAGGCCGACTGTGGAATTGGTGCATAGCCAATGCCATCACGCTTGTGGCATCCTACTTACCTGGCGCCACCAACACCATGGCGGATTCCCTCAGCAGGAATTTCGCACCAGACCACGAGTGGGAACTCTATCACGTAGTCGTCCAATCCCTTTTTCACGGGTGGGGGACGCCACTCACAGACCTCTTTGCCACCTACGACAACAGCAAATGCTGCTATTACTGTTCCAGAGCAGGACTAGATTGCCGCTCTCTGGGAGACGCATTCCTCTGCAGTTGGGAAGGTCCCCTCCTATACGCTTTCCCACCCACACCCCTCATACCCAGCGTTCTCCAGAAAATCATGGCAGACAGGGCAACAGTAATTCTGGTAGCACTGGCATGGGCACGTCAGCATTGGTTTCCCCTACTTCCCTGCCTGTCGCCTTACAAACTGTATCTGCTTCCGCTACTTTCGGACCTATTCACACAGAACCACGGCAGCCTCCTTCATCCCCAAATCCGTACGTTGCAGCTGATAGCATGGTACCTAGCTGGCCCAATGCATCTGAAAACCTCTGCTCCGCACAGGTCTGGGATGTATTAATTCACGGCAGAAAACATACCACGTGTAATACTTACCTAGCAAAACGGTGTAGATTCGTCGCATGGTGTTCAGACCACCGTATGGACCCACACACAATTCCTCTCCACAGCATTCTTGATTATGCGATGCACCTGAAACAAGCAATATTAGCATTAGCCTCCATCAAAGAACACCTCGTGGCAATTGCCACATTTCGAAGACCCGTTGAGAGTACGTTAGTCTTCGCTCACCCTCTTACAAAAAGATTCCTAACGGGCCTCATGAACCTCAATCTCCCCATCCAATGTCCTCCCCCACCATGGAGTTTGGACTTAGTACTCACGACTCTGTACCACCTTTCGAATCGTTAGCTACAATCCCTTTAAAAATGCTAACTATGAAATTGCTTTTTCTCATCACCATTACATCAGCACGCAGAACTAGCGAAATGTCGGCACTAATGGCCATACCACCTTACACCATTTTCAGCAAAGATAGTGTCGTCCTCAGACACCACCCAGCCTTTATTCCGAAAGTGTGTTTGGATTTTCAAATTAATGAACCAATAATTTTACCATCCTTCTACCCTAAACCGCACACCTCACCACGTGAAGCAATCCTCCATACCCTGGACGAACGCAGAGCCCTCGTTTTTTACATAGAACGAACAAGACTATTCAGGAAGACAGACCGGCTTATAATTTCCCTGGCTGAGAGATCTAAAGGACAGCCATTGTCATCTCAGAGGATAGCGAACATTATCGTTGACTGTATAACCCAGTGTTATACCATACGCAACGTTCAACTCCTAGAACGACCTACAGCTCACTCTGCTAGAGCAATGGCAGCCTCCACAGCATCTCTGAGGCATCCCCATCAGTGACCGCTGTAGAGCAGCCACCTGGACGTCGCATCACACATTTGTAAAGCACTACGCAATCCAGCGCAGATGGCTGCCTGACACTTCGGTGGCAACTGCAGTACTTTTAACTGTAGACAATATGGGCTCCGGTTCCCACCTTCCTTGTATTTGAGGGTACTGCTACTCAGTCACCTACAGTGGAGCACCCACGGGGACATCGCTCAAAGAAGAAAGCAAAGTTACTCACCTTGGTGCGGTAACTGTCGTTCTTCGAGATGTGCGTCCCTGTGGGTGCTCCACTACCTGCCCTCCTCCCCACTTCGGAGTCTCTGTTTATATTTTTCAGATTCCGAGGCAGACTCGAGGAACTGGTGGGAGCTGGATCGCATGTGTGTGCAAAAGGGCGCGAATGCTGTGAGACGCCTCTGCGCATGCACGATCCAGCCGGCTACTGCTGTGAAAAGTCTCCGATTTGCGGTGCTGGAGCAAGCCCAGCACCTATAGTGGAGCACCCACGGGGACACACATCTTGAAGAATGACAATTACTGCACCAAGGTGAGTAACTTCGCTATTTACATCTGGTACTGATGACTCTCACAAAACCTCCATTCAAACTCATGGCCACATGCTCCCTTCTCTACTTAATTCTAAAAATGGCATTCCTAGTTGCAATAACTTCAATAGAGTATGAGAGATGACCACCCTAATGGCGGACCCATCTTTCACCATCTTTTTTAAGTACAAAGTCTGTTTACAGACGCATCCCAAGTTCTTACCAAAGGTGCTCTCCCTCTTTCACCTTAACCAAAGAATACACTTACCTGTATTTTTCCTGAAGCCTCATGCCAATGCCTTGGAGGCTAAGCTGCATACCCTTGATGTCCACAGGGTGCTCTCCTTCTACATCCACAGAAAAAAATCCTTCAGAT
This sequence comes from Rafetus swinhoei, assembly GCA_019425775.1. Lineage (NCBI taxonomy): Eukaryota > Metazoa > Chordata > Testudines > Trionychidae > Rafetus > Rafetus swinhoei. The sequence continues at coordinate 639,037 of JAFJHL010000175.1, read as the reverse complement.
CGTCTCCACAACTCTTCATCTCCATTGCAAAATGCATTAAGGGGAGCCACATATCATCCTAAAGATTATCCCATTGGATCTCTGATTGCATCACCATGTGCTACTCGCTCTATCATCTACCACCATCTACCTCAATCTGGGCATGCTCTACGAGAGCAGTCACCACCTCGGTTGCTTACCTGAAGAAGGTTCCCATCAATGATATATGCAGGGGTAGGCAATAATTTTGGAAGGGGGGGGGTCACTTTGCAAATTTCAGAAGTGGCCATGGGCCAACCTGGAAGGGGTGGGGCCTCGGGCGGAAGGGGTTGGATTGAGAACTACCCTGCTGGGTGCTTTGCTTGGCCTGGGGTCCCTGCCTCCTGGCCAATGGAAGGGACCTGGAGCAGGTGGGAGGGTGCTGGGGGATAGCCACCTCCCAGAGTTGTCTGAGGTGGAGGCTTAGAATTCACCTAACATGGCTGGCAGCTTCTGCCTCCGCTGCTAACCTGTTGCCTGGCAGCCACCCGGCAGGCACAAGCCCTTTTAATAGGAGCAGTTGAAAGGGCTCGCACGTCTCTGGCTCCCAGGCAGTGCACTACAGTAGGGGTCAGCAACCTTTAACAGTTGGAGCGCTGAAATTTGACTTATTTGCATCTATGTACGGGTCTGAATTCCGGTGATGCTTTTTAAAGTCAACAGTAGTCCTACTTACAGCAGCTTCATTTAATAAATAAATAAAGATGCAGATCTTACCTTTTAGTTCAGGAGTCGGCAGTCTTTCAGAAGTGGTGTACTGAGATTTAACTTATTCATGGATCTGTGTGCCGGGGAAGGAGGGGGGGAGGGGAGGGGAGGCGAGGCAAGGGCAGGCTGGGTACGGTGACCTTATTTTCTGAATCAGCTGCAGCTAGGGAGAACAGTTTAATTTAAATTATGAAACAGATTGAGTGTTTATTTGTTTCATGTTTAGTTTATCAAACTTCATTTTAAATAAAGTAAAATATTATGTCCAACATAAAAGGTTTCAATGTTTTCTTTATTTATGGCAGGGGTGGGGAACCTCTTTTGGGTCGGGCGTCATTGACCCACAGAAAAATCAGTTGGGGGGCTACACAAGTGAGAAGCAAAAAACTCCTCCAAAAACCCCCAGCCTTCATGGATGTGGCCCCAACTGAGACACCTCACTTCTCTGGTGCCTCAGCCTTGCGGGATGAGGGGAAGGGAAGTGGGGGAACTGAGGTTCAGGGCTTCCCATAGACCTGATTTTCTTTTCTGGGGTTCTGGAATTAGTGGATATTACGGTCCTCCTTAGGCTCTGGGGTAGGGACAAAAATGAGGGGTAGAGTGCATGAGATAAAGCTGCCAGCAAGTAGGATAGGGATGGGGTACAGGATCTGAGACAGAGGTGGGGTGCAAAAGCAGGCTGGGAGTAGGGTGTCTGGCCAGGTGGAGGGGGCCAGGAGCAATGGAGGGTGTAGTGTGTGGCCAGGAAAGAGGGTGCAGAAGCTACGTGGATGAAGGAGCAGGGTGGAGGTATCTGGCCAGGAAAGAGGGTGCAGGAACTGGGAGAGTGTCAGAGCAAGCAGGGGGTGCTGCGTCTGAGGTGGTGGTGGGGGAGGGAAGACGGGATTGGGGTAGGGGAGGTCTGGGCATGAGAGGGGACCTTACTTGGCTTCATGCCCCCTTGCAGCAACGACTGCAGCCATGCTGTCCCAGCCACCCTGGAGGGAGGCCCTGCTGCCGCAGCAGTTATGCGGTTCAGGGCCAGCCCTGGAGGCCAGAGGCACCGCTGCCGCAGCCCCAGAGACACTGCTATCACAGCCATGCAGCCCCGGAGGCCAAAGGTGCTGCTGAGGAGCCTCAGCCCCAGCATTGCTTCCTCTCACTGCAGCCTAACCTGGTGCAGGGAAGAGGGAGTGCTCTCCCGTGGCTGCGTGGGGGTGGAGGAGTAGGGCTGAGCAGCCTTGTGCTGCTGCGGCACGCGTGCCACAAGTTGCCGACCCCTGTGTTAGGGAGCGGAGCCTGAAACTGCCTCGTGGGCTGGATCCGAGCCCTAGGCAGGCCGGATTTGGCCCGCTGAGAGGCTTTTGCCCACCCCTGATATATGTGCTGCTGCTACATGGGCATCAGAACAAACTTTTGCTAAGCACTATGCACTTTCCTCCGGCCCTCTTCACTGCACAAGAGCAGCAAAGGCTGAACTGCAGACAACTTAACTGCCTGATCTGAAGTCCCTACTTCCATAACACAGATTGCTTTGCAGTCACCTGTGGAGCACCCCCAGGGCCATTTCTCTCTCGAAGAGGGGGTTACTCACGTTGGTGTAACTGACGTTCTTCAAGATGAGCATCCCTGGGAGTGCTCCACTACCCTCCCTTCCTCCCCGCTACTTCGGAGCAAAACAAAACAAAAAATGCTTTTCTACCATGCTAGGCTCCGGATAGAGAAGGAACTGAGGGGAGGGTGGCTGTGCATGCGCAATGGTGCTGGGGGGACCCGTGCGTTTCACGGCGCCCCAATGCACTGCTATCATGAATCTGCTCTGAGGTGCTGGGACACACCTGCATCTACTGTGGAGCACCCCCAGGGATGTTCAACTCGAAGAACATCATTTACAGCAAGGTAAGTAACCTCCTCCTCTTTTGTAAGGCTGTGACGGCTTTCGTTCGGGGCGCGAGCACGTGACCCCCTTCCCGGGGTCACAGCCCAGCGAGCCCACCGTCTGTCCTTTCGGACTTTAGCGTTTAAAGGGCGCGAGCGCCCGTCAACCCCTTCCCCTCAGAGGGGGGGAGGGAAGAAGACTGGGCCCTGCGAGCTCTGCGTCCCCGGTCCTTCCTCGGGGTGTCTCAGTCTGACCCCGGGCCTTGGGGTGGCGATGCCTCCCGTCGGTTCCTTCCGCGCTAGCAGTCCTTGTATCACGGAGGTGTTTGGGGGGGGGGACTAGGGGGACCCAGGCCCACCCTCTCCACCGGGTCCCAGCCTGGGGCCCTAAGGGCTTGGGTGCTAATCCCTCACCCGGCTGACGGGGTTCCAACCCGAAGCGCGTCAGCCCACGGGCGCCAAAAGGGCCCTGCCCCGGGCTGCTTCCTAGCCTGCCCGGTGGCCGCGGCCCCCGCGTCCGAGCCGCCGGTCCTCACCTCCTCGTCCGGCGTCCAGGTGTCTCTGTTCCGGAGTCCCTCCGGAGGTTCAGCCATCCGACTCCACCGGGGGGGGAGAGATTGTCTCCTGGGCGTCCCTCCTCTGGCCCTGGCTTGAGGCCTCCTTTTAAACCTCCCGCCGGAGGTTACGTCGGCGCCCCCGCCCCCAATGTCCCTGGCGTCCTTGCGGCGGGGCGCAGGGGGTGGAGTCGCGCCCCAGCGTCCTCCGCCGGAGCCGTGCACGTCACGTCCGGCCCGCTGGCCGGCCCGGTCCCCCGTGGCCGCTGAGCCCTGCCGCCCGCGGCGTTCGGTGGCCGTGTCTTCCCGGCAGCGCGCCGGCGAGGCAGCCCCTCCCAGGCGTCCCGCCGGGGCCGGAGCCGCTGCCGGCCCCGCTCTAGTGCGGGCCGCCGCCGGCCCGTCACAAAGGCCCATGTGTCCATTAAGTATCAGCCAGTCCCCTTATTACCATCCCCTCAGTTCTGGAAGGAACAAAGTAATTAAGGCAGGACGGGGCCATTTCTAGGAGGGGGTGAGGCCTAGAGCAACCCCTGTTCTCATGGTGCCTAAAGCCTGGGGGTATATCTACACTTGCACCCTCTTTCGAGAGAGGGATGCAAATGAAGACATTCGAAATTGCAAATGAAGCCGGGATTTAAATATTGCGTGCTTCATTTGCATGTTTGCATTATGGCGCTATTTCAAAATAACAGACGCTGTTAAGACGCGGTTATTTCCCTTCTCTCGAAATAACCCTTATTCCTCATACAATGAGGTTTACCAGTTATTTCGAGAGAAGGGTTTTCTCTCGAAATAACCACGTCTTAACGGCATCTGTTATTTCGAAATAGAGCTATCTCTGGGACATGGTTCTGACGGTGCCTCCAGCGGTAATTGCCTCCTTACAGTGGTGGACTCAGGAGGCTGTGGTGTGCAGCGGGGTTCCGTTTACTGTACTTCCCCGCTCGGTGACACTAGTCATGGACCCTTCGGATCTGGGTTGGGGGGCGCACCTGGGGCGTCACAGGACCCAGGGCTTGTGGTCCCCTGCAGAGCGGGCCCTACATATAAATGTCCGGGAGCTCAGGGCAGTCAGGAGAGCTTGTGAGGCCTTCCTGACAAAGCTGTCGCGCCGCTCCATCCTGGTGCGCCTGGACAACACGGCGGCTGTGTTCTACATCAACAGGCAGGGGGGAGCCCGGTCGCCTCCCCTCTGTCGCGAGGCTTTGCGGCTGTGGGACCTGTGTGTAGTACAGCGCACGATATATTTTTGCAGGCAGAATACCTGCCGGGATGCAAAAATTTGCTGGCCGATGCTCTGAGCAGGTCCTTCGGAGGCCACGAATGGTCCCACAAGGATTCGGCCCTTCATCAGATCTTCCACAGGTGGGGTTGTCCCCTAGTAGACCTGTTTGCCTCGGCACACAACACCAAGTGCCAGAGTTACTGCTCCCTGTTGGGGCTGGGGGACCACTCCAGGGGAGATGCCATGACTGTGCCGTGGCCGGCGGGCATCCTCTATGCATTCCCACCATTTCCCCTAATTCCCAGGGTTCTGACCAGGGTCAAGACCTTCAGGTCCACGGTCATTCTGATAGCCCCTCGGTGGCCCAGGCTGTTCTGGTTTCCTATCCTGGTGGACATGGTGCGTGCGGAGCCCATGACGCTCCCGTTGGATCAGGATCTCCTGATCCAGCCCTGGGACGGGGGGCAGCTGGTTCACCCGAATCTCAGCTCTCTCCACCTGACGGCCTGGTTTATCCGTGGCTGACGCAACCAGAAAGGGAATGTTCCCAGGAGGTCCAGATGGTTCTTCTAGGTAGCAGGAAGCCATCCACAAGGCGGTCCTGTGCAGCCAAGTGGCGGCAGTTCTCATCTTGGGCGTCCAGAAGGGGGGTGCACCCGTCCTGTGCACCTGTCCCATCCATTCTGGACTACCTCTTCAAATTCAGGTCTGGTGGGCTCTCTACCTCTTCTATCAAAGTCCATGTGGCCTCACTTTCCGCCTTCCATGTTGGATCGGCAGGAGTCTCTCTGTTCTCTGACCCTGTGGTCAAAAGGTTCCTTAAGGGTTTGGATAAGTTGTACCCCTCGGTTAGACCCCCTCTCCCCGCTTGAGACCTTAACCTCGTGTTGTTTAGACTTGGGTCGCCCCCCCCTTTGAGCCGCTGGCCACGTGCTCTTTGAAGCACCTCTCTATGACGGTTGCATTCATTGTAGTCATTACGTCGGCTCGCAGGGTCTCCGAGCTGAGGGCGCTAACTGTAAACCCGCCCTACCTAGTGTTCTCTGAGAATAATGTGAGGCTCCGTCCTCACCCGGCTTTTCTCCCCAAGGTGGTGTCACTGTTCCATCTGTCCCAAGAAATTTACCTCCCGGCTTTCTTTCCAAAGCCCCATGCCTCCCCTAGGGAGCAAGTGCTCCACTCCCTAGATGCTAGGCGGGCGTTAGCCTTTTATGTCGATAGAACAAAACCCTTTCGCAAGTCCACGCAACTCTTCGTTGCTTTCGCGGACAGAATGAAAGGGCTCCCTATCTCAACCCAGAGGTTATCCAGTTGGGTCGCGGGGTGTATTAGGGAGTGTTCTGTCTTGGCCGGGAAGGTCCGGCCCCGGGTTACAGCACATTGCACCAGGGCGCAGGTTCCAATTACCGAAATCGGCAGGGCGGCCATGTGGTCGTCTGTGCATACCTTTACGGCGCACTATGTGCTGACACAGCAGGCCAGGGAGGACGCAGTGTTGGGTTCTGCAGTCCTCAGCTCTGTGTTGTAAATGTGTTTGTTTCTCTGTACCACATTGCACTTTTTTCAACAGTTCTCTGTGTTCTGTTACTTGAATAAATATGTTTGGGTTGTTCAACTTTCGTGGACTTCTCTTTCTGGGTGCTCCGACCCCTCCTCCATGAAGTGGGGTTAGCTTGGAAGTCACCTGATTCGAATGGACATGAGCAACCACTCGAAGAAGAAAAGAACGGTTACTTACCTGTAACTGTTGTTCTTCGAGATGCGTTGCTCATGTCCATTCGATTCCCCCCCTACCTCCCCTTCGTTGGAGTGTCCGGCAAGAAGGGACTGAGGAGGGGGAGCGCCGGCAGGGGTACTTATGCTCCGCTATTGCGGCGCCACTCCAGGGGGCACCCTGCCGGCGCTACAGGTACCGCTAGGGAAAACGCTCCGGAGATGCGGTGCATGCGGTGCGCACACCTGATTTGAATGGACATGAGCAACACATCTTGAAGAACAACAGTTACAGGTAAGTAACCGTTCTTTTTTTGCGCCACCCCCCTCAGAGAGAACCACCAGTTCTTCTGAATAGCTGGTGATTCCCTCTAGGTGCCCATGCCCCTGGCAGTGGGATGAGACTTCACATGCTCCTCCTGCTGCCCCCAGGTCAGTCACACTCTGCCCCTGCCCTGCAAGGGAATGCTATGCTTAGAGTCAATCACCAGCTGAGCAGCAGCTGGTGGTTGACTTTAACAGCTGAGTTCCTTGCAGGGTGGGAGGAGACTTTGCATGCTCCCCCCCCGGCCAATCAGGTATCTTACAAAGATAGCTTCCCCAATTATCACCTCTAATATCATTACCTCATAGACATTAACCTCCCCCCCCATCCCCCCTCTGTTCTAAAATCTGATTTGTCTATTTTATGTGTTCACTTTTTTTTGTTTGTATCCCTTTGGTATATATGGTCATGCCAATTTTCTTCCACTATTTGATCTGAGGAAGTGGGTCTGGCTCACGAAAGCTCATCACCTAATAAACCATCTTGTTAGTCTTTAAAGTGCTGCATAGTCCTGCCTTTTGTTTCATACTAGTGCCTATTACTGTATTATCTCAGTGCTCTTCACTTTTATTAGATTGGCATAGTATAGTTGATAGAGGCTTTCATGGTCCCCTTTGCATTCTGTGATCTGTGGGGTTACTCAGGCATGAGACAGGAAGCACTTCCAGCATTGACATTGAATGGGGCAGGATAGGGAAGAGGGAGTAGTATGTGGGGGTTTTTTGTGTAAAAATGACTGAAAATAACCCATGTATTTAATCTTCTGAATTTACTGTAAGATACATTTAAAACATTTTCCTTTACTATTTAGGAGAGGTCACTCAAACGTCAAAAAAATTTGGAGCAACAATTAGTGAGTGAACAATCAGAAAAAATGATTCTAATAAAAGAGAGAGAAATTAAGGTTTCTGACCACTCAGATTTTCAGGTTGGATGATGTGGATTTTCTTGTTAATTGTACATTTCATTTTATTTACATTATCTCTTGAGCAAGCTATTTCAGAAGTTATAGATTATTTGAAGATTGCCTGTACATAGTTTCCCATTTATGATAATGTACATCCCCAGTTCAAAGGCTGGCAAACTTTAGAAACCAGTGTCTATTGGGGCCGTGTACATGCCCCTTTATAGACAAAATCTTAAATGGTCTGAAGCTATAAAAAGGGCTTAAGGTCCCAGTTGCCACAATTCCCTCATTGGTAGCTGTATGCTACAGCACTCGATTAGGTATAGAGGGTTCTTCCTGATATTAGGGATTTTGTCTTGCATATACTACTATACTTCCCCTTCCCCCTCAGACTTGTTATATCAGGAGTGGGGAACCTTTTTTGGATCAGGGGCCTGATGACCCACAGAAAAATCAGTCAGGCACTGTGGGGAGATGGAGGGGGGGGAGAAATGTAGTGCCAATATGGGCTCCCCCAGTGCTGGAGGAGGCCCTAAGCTTTGGGAGCCAGATCCAAGCAATCCAGGGGCTGCATCCAGCCCCCAAGCCTTAGGCTCCCCACCCCTGTGCTTTATGATCACCATACGGCCAATTCCAGGCCCTGTAAATCTTGGATTCAGCCAGCACGGATCTGATTAAGCTCTCTCTGCTGTGCATTTGCCAGACTGCAGTGAGGGGATGCAAGTGCCGTATCCTATGTGCCCATAGCACCTTAGAGTGGCATGGTGGTTAGTATTGCCTCTGGCTTTGGGCCTTTAGGCATGTGCTCCAAGTGTAGATCTTGTGTCTGGCAACTCTTGGCATTTGGGATGCTTTGGTCCAAATGCATAGCTCTTGAAACTAGGGCCATCTCCTGCAAGCCTCCGCAACAGCTCTTGCTTGTTCCTTAGAATTCTGTGGAATGTGGGACCTTCTCTGTTTATCCCTTCAGGACCATGAGAGTGAAAGCCATCAGACAGATTTTGCACAGGATTCTAAACTACTGTTATTCTTAACTGCATGGGAGAGGGAGAGAGACATATTTAGATGAAAAATAATAAATGCCTGTTTGTGTTTTCCTTGTCTCACTTTTGTTACCACTTTGAAGAGTTTTTTGGATTTGGGCAGAGTCCTCTGGGATGTCTTACAGCCTTTGTAGGTCAGATTTCTCTGATCTTGGCTGGTCCTACAGTTAAACTGGATCCTCTTTGTCCCCCCTCCATGAAGGCATGCCCATTTCTTTCTCAGTGGTATCAGTTTCTTGTTTCTGTCTCAGTGAGCCTGCCACTCGTATTATTTATATATCTCTCCAACAATATCTGGTTCCTTTGCGATTGGAGATTTTCCACTCCTCCCTCTCTGGAGAGAAGATGAAGGGACTGGCTTCTCTCAGCCTATGCTAAGCTATTGGCTCAAAGTGTTTCCACCTTAATAAGCAACAATTTAAGGTTTGATGATTGACTATTTCTCCTGGTCTGGCAGAGACTTACTTCAGTCCCTGTCAGAAAAAGGTAGATTCCACATCCTCATTCCATGCTACAACAGTTTCATAAGAATAACTTCTTCAAGGAGTCCCTGTGGGTGCTCCACCTTAGGTGCGCCAGCACCGCTGCGCCCACCAGTCAGCGATGGTTAGTAGCAGTACCCCCCGGCCGGCCGCACGCGCTGCACTCTGGCATGAGATGCCTAGTGTGTGTAATGCACATGCGTGGCCAGCTGGCTCCTCAGTTCTTCTCTGACTGCCGCCGGCTTCGGTCGCAGATCAGCAGTCACCCTCACATTCAACCTTCTCTGTCCTTTTAGATATTCAGCTAGCCTTAACTTCAACTAATAACCAGCTGAACTGATGCTATTCATTTGAAAAAAAACAAACAAAAAAACCCCAAGGATCTCTGTCAGGTGGCGTTCCTGCCGCCTCCTGCGGCTCTGCTTTGAGAACGGCTGCTGTTCTTCAAGATATTACTCAGGTCATGCCCATCTCTTCTGGCTTTAAAAAGTATCTGGGCTGTGGTCTTTCTATAGCTGTAGTGGACGGGCACTCTCTGACTCTGTCTACGCAGCTTCCCTCCTCCACAAAAGCCTACAGAAATGAAGCGTGGATTAGCATATTGCCGCACTTCATTTGCAGAATCAGTTAAGAGCCGTTTTTGCGCAAAAACACCCTCTTGTGCAAGAACCGTTCTTCCTGAAAAAATGAGGAAGAAGAAAAAATGTGCAAAAACGATTCCTAATTAATTATGCAAATGAAGCACTGTAATATGCTAATCCATGCTTTGTTTGCATAAATTTTTGCAGAAGAGGGAAGGTATGTAGATATAACCTCTGTGTGTCTGCTGTCTGGGACAAGACCACAATACAGAGCACTGTCAGGACTGCAAGAAACTGACTAAGCGCACAAGGAGAGCCAGGCAGCTACAAGTCCATGTGTTGCAGATGGAGACAGCACTGAAACCTCCTTCAGATGCTTCCCTAAACTCTCCCCTCAGGCATAGCCCACCAGGGGCAGAGGTGCATGAGAGGGGCTATTCCAACTAAAAGCCTGAGCACCAAACTGAAATCTCCCTCAATGAGGAAGAGGTCTTATACTTTCTCCAGGTCTACATCCACAGTGAGGAAATTGACAAATTCAAGGCTTGACACTACTGCCCCTGCACCATCAAGGGGGTCAGTTAAGAGTTCAGGTCCTGGCTCCCAGAAAAGTTGCAACTACAAACAGGGATCTTGTCCCTTCTCACACAGCCATGCAGCAGGGCTGATGCATAATGCCGCCACTCCGGCACTGGCTAAAATGCTGGCAGAAAAAAAGTGGTCACCGAGCTGTGGTGGCACCGTCAGTGGCACACGCGCCGCCCACTGAGCAGCTGGCACGGACCAAGTGCTCGAAAGTGCCTGGCATGCTACCAACATGGACTCCCCACAGCGCTGTACCGCCAATGGCCCCACCTCCTGTGTTTCCGCAGTTGGCCACAGCGGTGGAGCTGTCTATAGCTTCAGTGCCAGGAACCCCGCTTTTTGGCATCGATGACACTTCAGCTAGTTCTAAGTCCTCATTTTCTGGTACTCCTGGGGCTTTATCACCACGGTTCAGTGACTCTGAGGAGCAAGACTTACCTCAACCTACTCTGCCTAAGACCTCCTTACTGAAACTGGTACACCCTCAGCAGTGGCAGCAGCACTGGGGACGACCATTCAAGCCACTAAGTTGGCCATATTGGGATCCATGGGCTACATTCAGACAACAGCCTGTTCCCTGAGTGGGGCATCATTACTATACATCTGTCAAACCTAAACCTCCTAGCTTACACTCGTGGACAGGTCTGAATGTGAAGACGACACAGAGACCATAGGGGTAGAACAGCCCTCACACTTCCCTTTACCTAACACTCTTGTCGATCCTCATTAATAACGGTGCAGGGGATGATTTTAAGTCCTTTCAGGACCTTTTAAAGAGGGTAATTGACAAACAGGAAATATTCCTCTCCAATCCTCCGAATACACAGCATAAGCTAAGTAACATCCTTCACGCCTCAGTGCAAAGCAAATTCTCACTACTGATGAATGAGGCGTTGATGGATCCAGCTAAGCTCCTATGGAAAATGCCGGCGACAATCCCACCGACGTTGAAGAGACTTGATAGAAAATATTATGTCACCCCACAGAGTGTGGAATTTCTTTTCACCCATCACCCTCCGAACTCGCTTATAGTAGAAGCTGCAAACCAAAGGGGTAAGCAGCATGCCATACTGTCAACCCCTTATGATAAAGAATGGAAGAGGCTCGATGCCATGGGCAAGAGAGCATACTCCCCTGCCAGCCTCCAACTGCGAATCACCAACTACGTAGCGCTTTCCAAATATACATATCATATCTTTGATCAGTTGTCGACTTTTATTGAAATTCTACCAGACAACAAGAGAGAACAATACAAAGCTCTGATGAAGGAGGGATCTTTAATCTCTAGAACCGCGCTTCAGACTGCCCTTGATTCTGCAGCTACAGCCTTCAGATCTCTGGTATCCGCAGTGGTCTTGAGACGTGCATCCTGGCTCCAATTCTCAGGTTTTCCTAAAGAAGTCTAGACCACAGTTGAAGACCTTCCCTTTGAGACGTCCCGACTCTTCACAGACACCACGAATACCACTCTTCACTCTTTAAAAGACTCCCATGTCATTCTCTGAACGCTTGGCATCCAACCTCCTGCCAATAGGGGGATGCAGAACAGATAATTTAACCACAGATATAAACCGACGCCTTTCAACCATACTGGGCAATATGATAACAAACGGCATTCAAGACAACCCAGACATAGACAGTGATCAGAACAACCCCTCACTCAGCAGGCTCCAGCACATCAATCAGTTTGAAGCCTTGGTCAAGGGTTGGACAGCCCCCATACATCCAAGGCAGCAATCCAAGCCTTATACCATATTTGGCTCTAGACTAGCAGCATTCTGTCCTGCCTGGTGATCAATTATGACCGACAAATGGGCTCTTTGGGATCATCAACATGGGCTATGTAATTCCCTTTAGCTCCAACTCCCACCCACAACCACCATCCCCGTCCCTCTTCAGGGACTCCTCTCACGAGATGGTGCTCATGCGAGAGGCACATTGTCTCCTGCAGTTGGGGGCCATAGAAGAGGTACCCTTCAAGCACAGAGGACAAGGTTTTATTTCCATTATTTCCTCACAATAAAAAAAATGGGGTTGGAGACCTATACTAGATCTCAGGAGACTCAATCGGTATGCCCAAAACCAATGATTCAGAATGGTAACTCTCGCCACAGTTATACTCGCCCTCGAGAAAGGAGATTGGCTGTCCACCCTTGACTTTCAGGATGCTTACTTCCACATTGCAATACACCCCTCACACAGATGCTTCCTCAGGTTCACAGTAGCGAACCAACATTTCCAATACAGAGTACTGCCCTTCTACCTATCGACCACCCAAAGGGTATTCTCAAAGGTGTTAGCAGTGGTTGCTGCCCACCTCAGAACAAGGGGAATCACCATCTTTCCCTACCTCAATGACTGCCTCATAAAAGGGAAATTCCCTCACCATATGCAACAGGCACTGACATTTACCAGGGCACTTTTCAACAGGCTTGGGCTATGCGTAAACCCAGCAAAATGCGTCTAGCACCCGACACAGACTCTAGACTTTATAGGGGTGGGGCACACCTGGACTGCAAAACTGCAGTAGCTTCACTCACACAGCTCAGATTCACAGCAATCCAATACCTGGTGCATCTGGCACAATTCAGCCCCTGTATAACCGCCAGACAGTGCCTGCACCTCCTCGGTCACATGGCAGCCGCCACCTTTGTCGTGCCTTACGCACACCTGCATATGAGACTGATGCACACTTGGCTCAGGTCAGTGTACAGGCCACATGTTCACCTGTTCAACAAATCTCTCAATATTCCATGCAGCATAAAAGCATCCCTTACCTGGTGGACATAGCCCAACAACGTATGCAGAGGGATTCTGTTTCAATGGAACCCCCTGATGCTCACAATTACCACAGATGTCTCGCTAACAGGCTGGGATGCTCATCTACAGAATCAGATAGTCCAAGCCAGGTGCACGCTGGACGAACAATTCAGACACATCAACTTGCGAGAGCTCAGAGCAGTCCGGTATGCGTGCATGTACTTCTCCCACATAATACGCAACAATACTGTCCGCATACTGACAGATAATACAGCAACAATGCACTACATCAACAAGGAGGGCGACGTCCGCTCTCGCCAACTCTGTCGGGAAACAGTACAGTTATGGGAATTATACATTCATCTCACAGCCACATATATCCCAGGCAAAGACAATAGGTTAGCGGACAATTTCAGCAGGAACTTCTCCCTCAACCACGGGTGGGAGATCAACAGATTGGCCATCAATCATCTGTTTTGCAGATGGAGGTTCCCTACGGTGGACCTTTTTGCCACACACAGAAACTCACTGTGCCCTCATTACTGCTCCAGAGCGGGACTGGGCCCTGGCTCTCTGGGGGATGCGTTCAGCATCACATGGGATGCACTCCTAGCATATGCAGTTCTACCAATCCCACTCATCCAGAGAGTGATACTACAGATAAAGCAGGACAGAGCCAAAGTGATACTGCTGGCGCTAAGGTGGCCGAGACAGACGTGATATCCAGTTTTATTACACATGGTCAGGCATCCACCACATCGCTTCCCTCCTGTCCTGTCACTGCTCACGCAACAGAACGGAAGGATCCATCACCCTGCCATCCAGTGCCTTCACCTGCATGCATGGCTCCTTGCTGGATAACCATGACAGAGATCCACTGTCCTCTAGAAGTTCAAACCATTCTCACGAACAGTCGCAGACCTGCAACAAGAAAAATTTATACTCAGAAGTGGCACCGTTTCACCAGGTGGTGTTCATCTAGATGTTACAATCCTGCTCAGACAGAAATCTCGCTCATGCTTACCTACTTACTACATCTTCGCAACTCAGGTCTATCTCTCAGTTCTGCAGGGTCTATCTCACAGCCATATCTGTGTTTCACCCCTGTATACAGGATCATTCAGTTTTCTCTCACCCATCAATCAAGAGATTTATGCAAGGTCTGTGCAATACTTTCCCACCAAACTAAAGAACCAGTCCCCGCAAGGGACCTTAACCTATTACTAAGAGCATTAATGGGCAAACCATTCGAACCACTAGCAACATGTTTTCTCCTCCATTTATCCATGAAGGTGGCCTTCCTAGTGGCAATTACCTCTGCACAAAGAGTGGGAGAATTGGGCGCACTAATGACCGATCTGCCCTATACAGTCTTCCACAAGGACAAGGTGGTCTTCCAGGCCTATCCTAAATTGCTTCCCAAAGTACTTACCTCATTCCATTGTAATGAACCAGTTTTCTTACTTGTCTTCTTCCCTGAACCTCATAGTGATGATAGGGAAAGGGCTCTACATACCCTCGATGTCTGCAGGGTGGTGGCCTTTTACTTGCAACGAACACGCTTGTTCCGCAAAACGCCTTGCTTGTTCGTCTTCTCAGCAGACAGATCTCAGGGATTACCTGTCTCTAAACAGAGACTATCCAAGTGGATCTCAGATTGTATAAGGATGGCTTATGCCATTTTCAACAAACAGCCTCCTTTGGCCATACAGGGCAATGGCCGTCTCCACTGCCTTCCTCCACGGTATCCCCACAGATGAGATCTGTAGAGCAGCCAGCCACATGGGCTTCCACTCACACTTTCACCCATCACTATGCCATCCAGTCATATGCAGACACTCACAATTTATTCGGCCGCTCAGTACTTTCAGTAGCTGAAACAGGCCTTCCAAAGGACCCACCTCCAGGCACTGATACTGCTCTGTAGTCATATAAGGTGGAGCACCCACGGGGACTCCTTGAAGAAGAAGGGAAGGTTATTCACCCTGTGCAATAATTGGAGTTCTTAGATATGGTTGTCCCTGTGGGTGCTCCGCCATCCACCCTCCTCCCCTCTGCTTTGGATTCAGTTTGGATCCAGATCAGAGAAGAACTGAGGAGCCGGCTGGCTGTGCATGCGCATTACACACGCTAGGCGTCTTGCGCCAGAGCCTAGCGCGCACGGCCAGCCAGGGGGGCATTGCTACTAACAATCTCTAGCTGGTGGGTGCAGTGGCACTGGCGTACCTAAGGTGGCACACCCACAGGGATAGCCATCTTGAAGAACTCCAGTTACTGCATAGGGTGAGTAACCTTCCCTTTTTAAATATCAACTAAAATTAATAAATTGTGTGTAGACTGATTACACAAAACATTACAAATTTAAAACAGTCCCTTTTCTTACAATGTTATTGCAGTCTAAGGCTGCAATGTATACACATTTATTACTCAGTGATGTAACTTATGATCCTACATTTAGTTGTGTATTTGAAAATGATATTAAACAATATACCCATGTGTACCAGAGCTGAATTTAACCAATTAAGATTATTCTTTATGTTCAAGCCCTAATTTTGTAAACATTGAGCTCAATGTTCTTAAACAGGAACAAGTTCAAGGACTTTTATCTGAAAAGAAACATCTTGAGATCACTATTGAGGAATTACAGAAGAGAGAAAAAGAGATGAAGGATATTCTTCAAATCAGAGAGGTCTGTAAAAAGGGTGACCTTTTTTTCCTTCCAATATCTTATTGATATAATGCACTTGAATGTCTTTATCAGTGACTTGTATAAATAATTGTGTATGCAATTAAATTAATACGCAGGAGGTTTAAAATAAATATAAGGAAGTATTTCACACAGCGCACAACCTGTAGGGCATGTTGTGAAGGTCAAAAGTTATAACTAGGTTCAAAAAATATTTAAGTTCATGAAGAATCTCCATCAATGGCTAGCAGCCAAGATGGTCAGAGATGCAATTCCTATTGCAAAACCTCTCTTTGATTGCTAGAAACTGAACAACAGGTAAATGGATCACTCTATAATAACCCTGCTTTGTTAATTCATTCTGAAGAATCTGCCATGGGCCACTGTCGGAAGAAAGCATCCTGGGATAGATAGTGTTATTGGGTCAGATCAATGATCTGTTTTAATGATCTTGCAAGTTTTTACATCTCTCTATATACTTTAGAGAGTTTGTGCGTCTGTCTGCCTGATTCAGGTTGTTCAAGAACTCCGCCTAAATTGTAAGCTCTAGGACCACCAACTTTGGAATGCAGCTTCCTCTTATCAAAACTTTAAAGCAAAGGAAGGGTTTGGTTGTGCCAGGCAATGGGATGTACTTGGAATGTGATTGATTGTTTCTCATAAAATGGAAAGGAGGGCTCTGCTAGAATGGACTGTTATATTGTATAATGGCCACATGGGGGCAGTCAGCAGCCAGCAATGGGGATTGGGCCAGGTATAACCCCATTGGGCCAGCATGGGACAGGTGTGGAAAAAGCTACCAACTATATATTTGAGAGAGTGTGTGTGTCTGTCTCTTCACCTCTCTCTGTGTGTGCCTGTCCCCCAGCTGGCCACAAACAGGCAGTTCTCACCTGGCCCCAGGCTTCTGTGCTAAGAGAGGGCTGAGGCAGCCTGCAAACTGAAACCCTCATTCCCAACCTCACCCTACAGCAATGGTTTAAATGAAGAGAAAAATGAGTTATGCAGCTAAATCTAGTATGTTATAAATGCATAAGCACTTGTGCCACTTTTTTTTCCTGCAGAAAGAAGTACACAGTTTGGAAGTACAGTTAACTGGTGCAGTTGAAAAAGAACAAAATTGTATAAAACAGATTACAGCACTGAATGCAGACCTTGAAAAAGAGATGTATGACCTTGTTTTTAATTACAGTATTACCTTAAAAGCTATTGCTCGTTTTAAATGTAAAATTATGTGATTTTTGTAATGAAAATGTCAAATTTATTGTGAAACACTCTACTGTTTAGCAATTTCAATTCTACTTTTTCTCTGCCATCTCGTTGGTACCAGAGCACAAAAGGGGAAGTGTTAAGTATGGAAAGGGATTGTCTTCAGAAAGAAGCATGGAAAACTACTTAAACTGTAAAAAATGTCTATTTGGAATTTGTAAAAAGAAAAGTGCAACTAGTGTTGATATTTCCCTCTCCTTCTGCTCCTCATAGTATTTTTCTTTTCAACCATGTAAAAACTGTATCACCTTCCTCTTTTTCCGCCATAAGTGTGACTATATCTGCATCTTATAATTAGATTAATAGTTTATTCATGTTTGCATTATTGTTGAGGCCCCAGTCAAGGTCAAGGCTCCACAAGCTGTGCACTGTAGAAACCACTAGAAGAACCTATTGGCTGCCACCATGATTTTATAGTCTTATTTAGAATAATAGGACTGGAGGGGACTTGCTAGGTCATCTAGATCAGTCCAATGTACTGAGACAAGAGACAGTATTTTCTAGACAATCTCTAATAGGTGACTGTCTAATCTGTTCTTAAAAAAACACCAATGACTAAGATTCCACAGCATCCCTACATAATATGTTCCAGTGCTTATAACTACCCTTATAATTAGGAAAATTTTCCTAACATCTAATATACATCTCCCTTGCTTCAATTTAAGCCTATTTCTTATACTGTCCTCCAAGATAAAGAGAAGAATTTATCACTCTCCTCTTTAAAACATCCTTCCACATATTCAAAGGCTGTTATGTCCCCCCCCATGTTCTGCAGCCTAAACTAACCAATTTTTTTTCAGTTTTTACTCAAAGGTAGAGCCTTTGTGGATACAAAATTTGTTACTCAAAGGTAGAGCCTTTGTGGATACAAAATTTGTATCTGCAAAAATGAGCTGGGGATATACGCTTTGTCATCTGTAGATGAGGATACCCATGGATATAAAGTAGATATCTGTAGATTTGTAGGGTTCTAGATACAAAATTTGTATCTGCATCCATATCAGCAAAAATGAGCTATGGGATATCCATATCTGCAGATGTAAGTATCTACGGATATCTGTAGATTTCCAGGGCTCTACTCATAGGTCATCTTTTCTAAACCTTTAATCAGTTTTGTTGCTCTTTTCCGGACTTTGTCCATTTTTTCTACATTTTTGCTGAAATGTGTTCAGAACTGGTGCATCAGTGCTAAATAGAGTGGAAGAAATACTTCTCATGTCTTGCTTACAACTTTCCTGTTAATACATCAGAATGATGTTCACTTTTTAAGACAAAACATATTATTTATATGTAACAAATGATGGGAAGGGGATGACAAAAGTAACATCAATAAAAACATCTCTCTATCTGTGTACATAATTTGATGGTTCTTCTTCGGGTGATGTCCCCATTGGTGCTCCGCTGTTGGTGACGAGTCATCCCTGGAGAGCAGTCAGAAACTTTTCTTAGCAGTTGTCAGTTGGGCCGTGCATGTGCTGAAGGCGGCTCACACTATTGGCAGTTTTCCACCCTGCACGCATGGCCCAGCTCCCCCCTTCAGTTCCTCTCTAACGGTCCTTGGTTGCATGGAGCTTCTCTCTCACCTCAGGTGTTCATTCTCTTCACACAGTTTCCTGTTATTATTTCAGTTCTATTACTGTTGCAATGTTATACTTTAGTTGTTACGGGCTAGTTTGTTCTTAAAAAAAACAAAACAAACAACCCTTGGTCCTGAAGGACCACCTTACTGGCGGTGGCTATGTTTCTCCTTACACCTGCCTACTCTGTCCCTTCCCTTTTCCTCATTCATTAAAAACAAAAACAAAAAAAAGAAAGAGAGAAAACCACCACACTGCTATGATGCCCAGTTCTCAGTGCTTTAAGAATTGCCATGAGTGTAATGACCCCATGCCAGCCTCGGATGGACATGATGCTGGTATATGCTATTTGGGGGAGTCGCTTGTCCCCCCCAAAATGCGATCACTGCCAGAGCCTTACCACAAGGGCGAGAAAGGACCAGGAGCTTTGGCTCTGTATGATTTTTTTTGAGGTAGATCAGAATGCTAAGTCGTTAGTGGAATCAGGGTCTGAGCACACAGATTTGCATTTTATAGTTACTGAGAAATAACTGTACTCTTATGCAAATCAGCCGCCTCTTTATCCAGTCACTGTTCAGGGATTTACATAAATAAAAACTAATTGTATAAGGGTGAGTCAACAATTTTCAGTTACCCTATATTCAAGGAGCTTTTTCATGTGCTGATTTGAAAGGGAAATTTGAGAATATAATTTATACCTCTTATCTCCCATTTATTGTAATAGGTTGTGGAATGAGGAACTAAATATGAATTGCAATAAGATTTTATTAGAAAAAGAACAAATAGCACAAGAGAAAAGTGATTCTGTTACAGAGCTCAAGAAACTACAAGAAGTTCATAAGGCAAGTTTAGAAGTAAACTTACTTTCTTTTGGAAGATGCTACTCACTTAAAAAAGTGATAAAGTATATATATGGTATATTGAAATACAGACCGGTAAGTCTAACTTCAGTACCGGGCAAATTAGTCGAAACAATAGTAAAGAATAAAATTGTGAAGCATGTAGAAGAACATAATTTGTTGGACAAAAGTCAACATGGTTTCTGTAAAGGGAAATCCTGTCTTACTAATCTATTAGAGTTCTTTGAAGGGTTAAGAAACATGCGGACAAGGGGATCCAGTAGATATAGTATACTTAGATTTCCAGAAAGCCTTTGACAAGGTCCCTCACCAAAGGCTCTTGTGTAAATTACATGGCCATGGGATAAGAGGAAGGTCCTTTCTTGGATTGAGAACTGGTTAAAAGACAGGAAACAAAGGGTAGGACTAAATGGTAAATTTTCAGAATGGAGAGGGGTAACTAGTGGTGTCCCCAAGGGTCAGTCCTAGGACCAATCCTGTTCAACTTATTCATAAATGATCTGGAGAAAGGGGTAAGCAGTGAGGTGGTAAAGTTTGGGATGATACCAAACTGTTTAGGATAGTCAAGACAGAAGCAGACTGTAAGGGACTCCAAGAAGATCTCACCAAACTGAGTGATTGGGCAACAAAATGGCAAATGAAATTTAATGTGGATAAGTGTAAAGTAATGCACATCGGGAAAAATAACCCCAACTATACGTACAGTATGATGGGGGCTAATTTAACTACGACAAATCAGGAAAGAGATCTTGGAGTAATCGTGAACAGTTCTCTGAAAACTTCCACACAGTGTGCAGCGGCGGTCAAAAGGCAAATAGGATGCTAGGAATTATTAAGAAAGGGATAGAAAATAAGACCCAGAATATCTTACTGCCCCTGTATAAAACTATGGTACGCCCACATCTTGAATACTGTGTACAGATGTGGTCTCCTCACCTCAAAAAGATATTTTGGCCTTGGAAAGGGTTCAGAAAAGGGCAACTAAAATGATTAGGGGTTTGGAACGGGTCCCATATGAGGAGAGGTTAAAGCGACTGGGACTTTTCAGTTTAGAAAAGAGGAGACTGAGGGGATATGATAGAGGTGTATAAAATCATGAGTGGTGTGGAGAGGGCCGATAAAGAAAAGTTATTTATTAGTTCCCTAAATAGAAGAACTAGAGGACACCAAATGAAATTAATGGGTAGCAGGTTTAAAACTAATAAAAGAAAGTTCTTCTTCACACAGCGTGTAGTCAGCCTGTGGAACTCCTTGCCGGAGGAGGCTGTGAAGGCTAGGACTATAATAGAGTTTAAAGAGAAGCTAGATAATTTCATGGAGCTTAGGTCCATAAAAGGCTATTAGCCAGGGGATAAAATGGTGTCCTTGGCCTCTGTTTGTCAGAGGCTGGAGAGGGATGGCAGGAGACAAATTGCTTGATCCTTGTCTTCGGTATACCCTCTCTGGGGCACCTGGTGCTGGCCACTGTCGGCAGACAGGATACTGGGCTAGATGGACCTTTGGTCTGACCCGCTACGGCCGTTCTTATGACCCAAGACCATTTTCATTATATTAATTTTGAAACATCACAATTTTTGTACTTTAGAATACAAATGGTGAAATTCATCATGTGCTGAGGATCAGGCAAGGCATATGTACTCAAAATGAATTTCCTTCAGATAAATAATTGTATGTATCTTTATTTAGGATAACAGAAAGAAAGAAGAAAAGACTAAGAAGCTAATAGAAAATCTTGAAGAAATTAACAGCCAGCTAAGGGAAGAAAAAACAAATATAAATAGCATGTGCTCAGAAAAAGTTTTATTTACTTTATTTACCATTATATGTTGGTGTTATCCTTTTTATATATAAACACATTTGTAAATTGGTTCATCTGAATTCATAGAAAATATTTTTATGCTGTATATTAATGAAATGGGTCCTATACTCTTTCTGGTGACTTTCGAAGCACCTAGTATTGATAAACACTTTGTTCCATCCTTCCTGAAGAGGTGGAGGTAACAGAGAAGAGTCTTGCTTTTGATGGCTGTCAGCCATGCAAGCACCCTCCTGCATCATTTACCAGCCTTCACTTTGCCTTGCAGGAGTGCTCAAATTCCTCTGGAGCATTCCCCTATGATACCCAGTCCCTGACTCTGGTTACTCACAGAAATCCCAGATCCTCTGCCCTCAAAGGAGCAGCATACTGAAGTTTAACATTAACCTCCCTTCCTGTATAAGATAAAGTATTATAAAAAACAAAATAAAGTTCATTAGGAAACTATAGTGATTCTACTAGAAATCAGAGTATTGGAAGCAGATGGTGGTTCTTCGAGGAATGTCCCTGTTGGTGTTCTACCTTTGGTCTTTGGGGTGCTGCTGTGTGCCTAGTTGGGGATTTGCAGTAGCAGTGCCCTCTGGGAGGCTGTGCACGTGCGGCAGATGGTACATTCGGCGCTGCTTCCATTCATACAGTCAACCGTTCCTTCAGTTCTTTCTCTGCTGCTGCTGGTGTCAGTTGGAACCGTAGTTGCTCTCCAATTTTTTTCTAAAACATTTTGAATTTTTCTTTGTTAATCTCAACAGTTAGTGTTACAGTTCTTTCTAGTTAATAGTTAAAGTTTTTTCTCCTAGTTTCTTAAAAAAATTTCTCTCTTCTCCTGTTCTATGGCTACCTTTTTTGGCCTCGCAGACTTGTACTACCAGGGTTGCCTTGTTCCCCAGGATTCAAACGTTGCCTCTCCTGCAGGCTATCTATCCCCATTTCAGACAGCCATTCCCAGTATGTGCACTGTTTGGGTCAGGCATATGCTACTGCACAGTGCCAGCATTGCAGGCAGTTAACGGCTCGCATGCAAAAGGCATGGGAGCTTCAACTGAAAATTCTATCACTTGAGAATAAGGTGAGACCTGCCTCAGACCCAGAGCACTTTCTCCCCTATGCCAGCCGTCCCCGTTGGCCATGTCTGAAAAGGCCATGTCTGCCAGCTCTACCTCAAGAGACCCTTCCTCCGAGCAATCTAGGAAGAGATCTCATTCATCAGGGAAAGGTGACTCTCCCTCAAAAAACGGGAGCAAGCACCCAAAGTACCCCCTGCTATTGCGCTGGACAGGGAGGTTCCAGGATTGTCTGGCACAAACTGTTGTTCTTTGAATGATGTCCCCGTGGGTGCTCCACTGTAGGTGTCGGGCTCATCCCGGCGCCGCAGGTCGGAGACTTTGATAGCAGTAGTTGGCTGGACCGTGCATGCGCAGTCAGCATCTTGTGATGTTCGCGCCTTTCTCTCATGCACAGTTCCCGCCAGTTCCTTCGTTACTGCCCTCGGTTGCAGACGGAGAGAGTTCTTCTCCTTAAAATTACCACTTTATTCTTTCATAGTGTACATAGTTATAGTTCTTGTTCTATTGCTAGTTAGTTAAAGTTAATCGTTTTAAAAAAAAAAACTTCCCCGTTTACTTTCCTTCACAAAAAAAAAATGGACGAAAATAAAAGATTTGAGATGTATGTCAACAGACCTCCCTCCTACAATGCCCGGATCACTGGGCTTCAAGAAATGCGCGTCATGCTGGGAAGCCATGCTGGCCTCAGATGGGCACTCGGCATGCATTCAATGCCTCGGAGAGGCCCATGTGCTGCAAAAATGTTCTCATTGCTGCAAGCTCACCACGAGAGCTCATCAAGATAGGGGGATGTGTTTATGCATGCTCCTCTTCAACAAGGCGTTGTAGCCTCCTGATACTTCATTGGAGGAAAATTTGCCAGACACTCATACGGCTTCAAAACGCAGGGCTTCTCCCCCAGTGGTGGGGTCTGCCCTGAAAAAGCGCTTTTCACCTGCGCGCTCCTTGCCGCCTGTACTGGTGAGTGGAACTAAGACCACGGGTAAGCCCGGTACTTCTGGCACCATGGTGGCATGGCCAACGGCAGCCTTGGACCCTAAGGGTCGGCACCGGGCTCAGTCGGTGCCGTCAACAGAAAAGAATTCACAGTACTTGGCACCCAAAGTTTCATCGGCACTGGCAGCCGCACAAAGCAGTCAGCTGGCACCACAACCTCTTGCACCGACTCCAGTGCCGCAGCCCCCGGCACCAGCTGTTCTGTCTGCACAAGACATGGCACCTAGCTCCTCTGTCCCTCCTTTCCAACGTACTTCCCCGGTACAGATCGCAGCACATGCATCGCCGTCACTGAGGAAGGTACAGGCAAAATCGCACAGACCTGTCAGTCCCAGTCCTCCCCCAACCTTCTCACCAGAACCGTCTCCATCGCCAATGACACCAAGGTCACCACTGCGACATAGATCTCCACCTTTACCACCGACAGCGGGGCGGGCATATCATCAAATTTATCATCCACGATATATGTCCCCTTCTCCTCCTCCTTTATTGAGAGGTTCTGTGACTCCATTCACCAAACATGTCGACTTGTGAGAGGCGTTGGGAGGAACATAGGAGCGTCTGCTCTTCCAGGCAGCCCTCCCCTATATATCGATACCATGGTCACTACAGGTACTGTTTCTATCATCCCTGCTGTTCGCACTATAGCCAATGATACTACCCTTCCTCAAGACATTGGTCCTCTTGTGGTTATCGATTCAGCCACGGCCAACATGACTCACCTCCTCCAACCACATCTACACAGCATCAGTCCCCCCCTCCCCCCCCCCCGCACATCACCCTGAGGTGGAAGAGGGACAAATCTCTGAGCCTGACGAACAACAACCGGACACATCACCAACAGATCAATCCTTCTCACCAAACGAGGCTGTGATTCCAGGTGATACATCCCCTCCTGACAACCTTAAGGTGTTCCAGGAACTATTCAAAAGAGTGGCTGCTAGCCAAGAGGTACAGCTAACAGAGGTCCAGGAGAAACAATATAGTCTCCTTAAGAATTTGCAGCCATCCCAGCGGGCAAAGATCGCATTGCCAATCGATGAGGCAATCATGGAATCTGCTGAAGAGATATGGCAGACCCCTGCCTCTGTGCCCCTGACTAATAAGAGGGCGGAAAAAAATATTTTGTGCCGACCAAGGGTTCCGAATTCTTATTTTCACATCCACAGCTGAACTCCTTGGTCATTGATGCCACCCAACAGAGGGCAAAAGCCCCTCAGTATACGAATGCCTCAGGAGAAAAGGACAATACATGAATGGACCTCTTCGGCAGGAAGGTATTTTCCTCCTCCACACCGTTACTACATATAGCCAATTATGTGGCTCTGTTATCGAACCATAATTTCGATAACTACATCAAGCTGACGGCAATGATGGAGCACTTGCCAGACGCCAAGAAGCTTATTTTAAAATCTGTCGTGCAGGACGGCTACGCCTCTCCCAGGAGAGGACTGCAAATTGCCGTGAATGTGGTGGACACGGCAGTTTGATCTACTGCCACCGCAGTTGTCATGAGGAGATCATCATGGCTACAGAATTCAGGAGTCCCACGTGAGCTCCAAAATAAGGTGGAGGACCTCCCGTTTGACAGACAAAAATTATTTGCCGAGAAAATGGACGAGGTCCTCTGCTCCAGCAAGGATTTGAGAACCACCCTTCGAACCTTAGGCATGTACACGCCATCATTCTGCCGCACAAAAGTACACGCCTTTCCAAAGGCATTATGATTTCTCTCATCCAAGGTACCAGCAATACCCATTTGATCAACACCAACAAACGAGGCAGAGACCACAGAGGAAGCGTCAACAAAATAGTTGTCAACCCTCTTAACTTGTGACCAGGCAGAATGTTTGACAACCCGGTTGAGGGCCCTCGACACCCCAACAAGATAGAACAACCCAATCATGTAACTGCCATTTTCCATCATTGACTCAAACCCTTTTACCATTAATGGGCAAGCATCACTGCTGACCTCTGGGTCTTGGAGATGGTGATGACAGGATGCACAATCCCTTTCATCTCCATAATTCCATCCTTCCCACCTACCCCGTCCCTCTTCAGGGACCCCTCTCACGATCACCATTTAGAATGCGAAGTCCAAAGGCTCCTCGACATCGAAGCAGTGGAACCAGTGCCACGAGAGTTCAGAGGCAGAGGTTTCTATTCCAATTACTTCCTCACTCAGAAGAAAACAGGAGGCTGAAGGCCTATACTCGATCTTCAAAGACTCAGCTGATACTTATGAAAACAATGCTTCAAGGTGGTGACGCTTTCAGCAATAATTCCGCATTAGATCAAAGGGATTGCTTTGCGGCCCTCGACCTTCAGGACGCTTATTTTCATGTGACCATCCACTCCCGCCCACAGAAGATTTCTTCCTTTTGTGGTCAGAGAATACCATTACCAATATCGTGTTTTACCCTTCAGATTCTCAGAAAACCTGAGGGTTTTCTCCAAGATCCATGCAGTCATGTCCGTGTACCTTTGACATCAGGGCATAGTAATTTTTCCTTACCTCGACGATTGCCTGATAAAGTGACCATCCAAGGACGAAAGCTCACTCATGGTTTCAGTCACACGGACGATTTTCGAGTCTTTAGGGTTGGTTGTAAACCTCCAGAAATCAACCCTGCTGCCAATACAAGATCTAGAGTTCATTGGTGCACGTTTGGATTCTATGATGGCGAGAGCATATTTACCCTTGCAGAGGTATCAAGGAATACAGGACCTTGTCGCAATACTTACCTCGAGCCTGACAGTTCTGGTCCTGACGTGTCTACAGCTCATGGGCCATATGGCAGCAAGACTTCACTTCTGTTGCCTCCAACAGTGGTTAGCGTCGGTGTACGTCCCCTCAAGGCATCACATCACCAAACGAGTTGCACTAACACCTGCAGTAATATCCTCACTGAAATGATGGACCAGCCCACACAACCTTATTTCAGGGGTTCCTTTTCACCAACCTCAGCCCTTGGTGCAGATCACCACAGATGCCTCATTGACGTGCTGGGGTGCCCACATGAACAACCTATCTGTACAGGGGGCGTTGGACACAGGTGGAGATGACTCCACACATCAACATCCTAGAGCTCAATGCGTGCAAACACTTCAGGACACATATTTCCTGTATCACCACCAGAATCCTCACGGACAATGTTGCCACTATGTATTCTATAAACCGCCAGTCCCGTACCCTATGTATAGAAGCAGTGCGCCTGTGGAATTAGTGCATTCGCAACAATCACGAGTGGGAACTCCGGGATGACGTACTCCAGCACATCTTCATTCTCTGGGGATTTCCACAAATAGAACTGTTTGCATCCCAGGAAAACTCCAAATGCAGACAGTTGTACTCCAGAGTCGGGACTGGCAAGGACTCACTGGGCGATGCCTTTCTCCTCAGTTGGTCAGGCCCCCTTTTGTACACCTTCCCACCCACTACACTCGTTCCCAGAGTGATACAGAAAATCTGAAGGGACAGAGCCAGGGTGATCCTGATAGCACCTTCATGGGCTCGCCAACCTTGGTTTCCTTTTTTTTATCAAATCTCTCTTCAACCACCTTGTCCCCTTCCAATTCTCCCCGACCTACTAACTCAGGATGGCGGGACTCTGCTCCATCCACAACCCCATGTTGACAGTATGGCTCCTCGATGGTTTTCGAACACTGAGAACCTTTGCTCATCCCTGGTGAAGCATATACTTCTACACAGCCAGAGAGACTCTACTAGGACAACCTGTATGCACAAATGGCGCAGGTTCAGTGCCTGGTGTCCGGAAAAATTAATAGACCCATATAGTACACCACTGCATGATATTCTAGAATACATCATTTCCTTGTACCACATGGGGTTAGCTATCTCCTCACTAATAGTACACCTGGCGGCCATCACTGCTTTCCGTCAGCCCGTACATGGGGTGTCCATATTTGCACATCCTATCACTAAGCACTTACTCAAGGGTTTAACCTTAATCCTCCACATTACAGGGATGATCCTTACCACCCACCGTGGTACCCACAATGGTACCCTGACTGTTGTTATCCACCGCCACATTACCCACCTCAGTGGACACCCTGGGACTATTGGAGACCACAGAGGTGTCATTCAAATGGTCTATCTCCTTCACCTAGAAGACTTCCTCCAGCCTCTCCACCCCATACTATCCTGACCATGCCAGATTCCGAAGTGGAGGAGGGTCTGCCATCTGATGGTCATGAAGGTTCATGCTCCCCACGAGACGATCCTTCCCCCTCTCTAGACGAGGCTATGGTCCCAGATGATCAGGCCTCACTTGGAGTATTGTGTCCAGTTCTGGGCACCACATTTCAAGAAAGATGTGGAGAAATTGGAGAAGGTCCAGAGAAGAGCGACAAGAATGATTAAAGGTCTAGAGAACATGACCTGTGAAGGAAGACTGAAAGAATTGGGCTTGTTTAGTTTGGAAAGGAGAAGACTGAGAGGGGACATGATAGTGGTTGTCAGGTATCTAAAAGGGTGTCACAAGGAGGAGGGAGAAAAATTGTTCTCCTTGGCCTCTGAGGATAGGACAACTGCAGCAAGGGAGGTTTAGGTTGGACATTAGGAGAAACTTCCTAACTGTCACGGTGGTTAAACACTGGAATAAATTGCCTAGGGAGGTTGTGGAATCTCCATCTCTGGAGATATTTAAGAGCAGGTTAGATAGATGTCTATCGGGGTAGTCTAGCCGGTACTAGATCCTGCCATGAGGGCAGGGGACTGGACTTCCAGTTCTAGTATTCCACGATTCTATGATATGCATGGCACCGACTATTTGAATAAATTTCAAAAGACCTCTTCAAAAGAGTGGCCATCACACAAGAAGACAAACTTCAGGAAGTAAAGGAGAAGCAGCATCGCCTCCTTAATATCATTCATCCATTCATGAGGGGCAGAATAGCATTGCCCATTGATGAGGCCATTATGGAGATCTCAGATGATATCTGGAAAGCACCTTCTTCAGCTTCACCAACTTGCAAAGGGTCTGACAAAAAGTATTTTGTTCCTCTGAAAGAGTCTGATTTTCTTTTCTCTCACCCCCAACCAAATTCATTGGTGGTGGATGCTGGAAATCAAAGATACAAGACTCTCCAGTTTAGATCCAATGTAGGGGACAACGTTAATAAGAAACTTGATTACTTTGGAAAAAGTGTACTCCTCAGCTACTCTGCAGCTTAGGAGAGTAAATTACACAGCCTTATTAGCAAACCATGACTTTGATAACTACTCTAAATTAGCAGAACTCATGGAGCATTTACCAGAGTCCAAAAGATCTGTCCTTCGAACAATCATTCAGGAGGGCCATACTATTGCCTGCACTGCGCTACTAGCGGCAATCAACGTAGCTGATGCGATTGCAAGAGCAATGGCTATGGCGATAGTCATGAGAAGGGTGTCATAGTTACAGGCTGCAGAAATCCCCAGAGATCTTCAGAGTAAAGTAGAGGAGCTACCTTTGATAAGCTAAAGCTTTTTGTGGCCAACACTGATAAGATCTTGTATGGTAGTAAGAACTCCTGCACTACCCTACACAGCCTAGGAATGTATATGCCATGATATAAGAGAAAGCACTACACCCCATACAACAGAACCAGAGAGTCGTTCTACAACCAGCCGCAACATGAGCCCTATGATTATACCAGGAACAGACAATGTGTTCAGAGGAAGTGCCCTCAGCAATCATGCTCTTCAGGCTCCCAAGCTACCAAACAGCAAATTTGAAACATTTGTCGACGGTCTGCACAACCTCCCAGATCTTCCAGTGCAATGACAGGAACAAGGCTGCCTATTCCACCACAGTCTTCGTCCCTATATCCATCAGTGGGGCACTAAATATTAGACCACTTGGTTTTGGAAATCATATGCATGGGTTACACCATCCCGTTTACTTCCATCCCACCTACCCATCCCCCCTGTCCCTCTTCAGAGACCCTTCTCACGAGTTTCCTCTCAAGCAAGAAATCAAGCAGCTGCTTCAACCAAAAACCATAGAAAAGATTCCTGCTCCATACTGGGGAAGGGGCTTTCATTCAACGCATTTCCTCCCCCAGAAGTGCACAGGAGGCTGGAGGCCAATCCTGGATCTCCAGAAGCTGAACAAATTCCTATGGAAACATTGCTTCAAAATGGTCACACTAGTCTCAGTAGGGGACTGATTTACAGCCTCGACTTACAAGACGCATACTTCTACATAACCATACATCCATCACACAGATGTTTCCTTCACTTTACAGTGGGACAGGACCATTTTCAATACAAGGTCCCTTCGGTCTGTCGTCAGCCCCATGGGTCTTCTCTAAAGTCTACGCAGTCGTGGTGGCATACCTCAGACAGAGAGTGATGATTTTTCCTTATCTCGATGACTGCTTACTGAAGGGTCATTCACAAGGGGAAGCGATTGACATAAGAAGAACCAATCAACTGTTCAACTTGCTGGGAGTTTTAATCAATGAACAAAAGTCAACACAATCCAGTTCAGGACTTAGAATTCATAGGAGGAAGCCTCAATGCCACATCAGCCAGGGCATACCTTCTGCAACACAGGTTCCATACCCTTCGAGATTTGCTTCTCATTCTTATCACAAATCCATTCACTACAGTCTATAGATGTAAGAGGTTTATGCCATACTAACGCCACTGAGAGACACCTTACTGGAGGAGATAGCAAAGGTCCTATGACCAACCCCACCCCAAACCTCATGTCCACAGTTGGCTCAGTTAGGGCACATCGAAACTATATTCCTCTTTCAGGAATGTAAATGAAGCAAATCAAAAGTGCAAATGAAGTATGGATTTAAATATCCTGCACTTCATTTGCATAGTCACGTCTGAGCGCTTTTTTGAAAAAGGGTTTTTCGAAAGTGAAAGTGCAGTTTAGACAGGGTTCTTTTGAAAAAAAAAAACAAAAAACCCTTTTTCGAAAGAACCCATACTCCTGAAAAAATGAGGAGGGCTTGGGGGCTTGAGTCCCACCCACCGTGGGAGCTGCCAGACAGCTGCCCTAGAGATGGAGCAGCAGAGCCAAGGCAGATGAGGAGCAGTGGTCTCAAGTTGCAGCGGGAGCGGTCTAAGCTGGATATTAGGAAAAACTGTTTCTCTACAAGACTGGTGAAGCACTGGAATGGGTAACCTAGAGAGATGGTGGAATCTCCATCCCTAGAGGTTTTGAAGTCCTGGTATGATTTAGTTGGGATTGGTCCTGCTTTTAGCAGGGACTTGGACTTGATGAGCTCCTGAGGTCTTCCAGCCCTATGATTCTATGACATTCCAGAGACTCAGTGAGAGAAGGCCTTTCTGCTTTACAACTTCTTTTCATCTCCAGATAAGGCAGTGATACTCACAGCGCCCTTACCCTCAGCAGTTCCAGGAGTTATTCAAAATGATGGCCACAAACCAGGAGATACTGCTCTAACAAGTACAAGAGAAGTAACACAAAACTGCTCTAGATTCTACAACCCATAGTAGCATCCAAGATTGTGCTACCTATAGACAAAGCTGTTATGTATGCATCAGGTGACATATGGCAGACACCTTCCTTGGTAACACCAATGAGCAAATGGATTGATAGAAAATATTTTGTCCCAGCAAAGGACATGGACTTTCTCTTCTGTCATTGTCAATCCAATTCATTAGTTGTTGATGGTGTCCACCACTGTAAGAAATAACCTTAGTACAAAAAGACTCCACAAGAAAAAGACCATAAGAGACTATAGATTTATTCAGCTGTAAGTTATACTCCTCCGCCACACTACTGCTCAGAGTAGAGAACTACTCATTCCTTTTGCTAATTATGACTTCTAATTTTGCATAGTTGGAAAACTTATGGAACACCTCCTCAAGCAGAAATGTCCTGTTCTCTAATCGATTATACAAGAGGGCAGACTAGCTTGCATGTCACTTCAGTTAGCACTAGACATAGCAGACTCAGCCACTTATTCCACTGCAATGGCGATAATCATGCGGCAAGCATCTTGGCTCCAATCCTTTGCTATTCCCCAAGAATTGCAAATTAAAATTGAAGATTTACCCTTTGATAAGAACAAGTTGTTTTCTGCTAAAACCAACAAGGTCCTTCACACACTGAGACTCTTTCACTACCTTCCATACACTTGGCATGTACACACTGCCAGCCAAGCGTAAGTGTTACACCAGATCAAAGACTCAGGGACCCACATTTAATCTCCCACCACATAGACAGTATGACTCCAACAGACCAAAACCAAGATCCCAATGAAGGAGACCACCTCACATTCAGTTTACTGCTAACAAGGGCCCCAAAGAACAGTTTTGAGGCTTTGGTCGAAGGTCTGCATGACCTGCTCTAACACATAGTGCTGACATAGTCCTATCACACCTTTGTCCACCATTTTAGCCCTTATTGCCATCTCTGTGTGACTGTAACAACGGCTCAGTGGGTACTAGGAATAATATGAACAGAATACGCCATATCTTTCCTGTCTGTTCCTCCTATCTTACTCCTTCCTTGTCCCTCTTTCAGGGACCCTTCCCACGAGTACCTTCCATAACAGGAAGTCAATCACCTCCTACATATAGGTGCTATGGAGCCAGGCCCAAACCCCTATTTCGTAAAGGGCTTTTATTCCACCTACTTCCTCACCAGGAAGAGAAATGGTGGATGAAGGTCTATTCTGGACCTTCACAAGTTGAACAAACTTTACAAAGCCAAAGGTTCAAAATGGTGACTCTCACTAGATCAGGGAACTGGTTCACATTCCTTTATCTTCAAGATGCCTATTTTCATATAGCAATACACATGGCCTATGGGTGTTTTCTCAGGTTCACCGTGGAGTCTCAATCACCGTCAATACTAAGATTACCCTTTGGTCTCTCCATACCTCCCAAGGTTTTCTCCAACACACTTGCAGTGGTGTCTGCATATCTGAAGCAACAAGGGATCATATTTCACTACTTAGATGCCTGTCTCATAAAGGGCTCAATATAGGCGGAAACGAAACACATGGTTGATAAGACCAGGCAACTATTCCAAAGCATGGGGTTTCTCATCAAGGAGCAAAAGTTCACCCTCGAACCAACCTAACATCTGGAATTTATCTTGGCCCTCCTAGATTCCACCCAAGCCTGTGCATTTCTATTGCAGCACCAATTTACCACTCTAGTTGACCTTATAAACATTATATTCATCAGCCCTCATATCTTAATATTGATCTGCCTCCAACTCATGGGACACATGGTGGCAACCACTTATGTCATCAAATATGCCAGATTCCACATGCAATGCCTACCGAGATGGCTCACAATGGTACACGTGCCCATGAGGCACACTCTAAGCAGACCAGTCACAATATTGAGAAAAATGCTATCCTCCCTACAGTGGTAGACAGTCCCATCAAATATCCTCTCTGCCCTCCCCTTCGATCAGGAAACTCTATTGGTACATATTACCACAGAAGCATAACTTGTACACTGGGTCCCTCACCTCTGACAATGTACAGTGCAGGGCAGATGGATACTTGCAGGAACACGACTTTACATTAACCTCCTAGAACTCAGAGCAGTATGAAAGGTGTCAGCATTTTTGCTTCCTCATATGCAACAAAACCATGTGCATTCTTACTGACAATATGACCTGTATGTTTTATGTCAACGGGGGGGGGGTTGTGCCAAATCCCATTCCCTATGTACAGAAAGTATCCATCTATGGAACGGGTGCATCTTTCACAATGTGATGCCTACAGCATCTTACCTGCTAGGAATACACTATGGCAAATACGCTCAGCGTCCATTTCCTGGATGACCATGAGTGGGAGCTACATCTCAATGTTCTGACCATCGTTTTCCACAAATCGGGCGAACCTCAAATAGACCTCTTTGCTTCTCACAGGAATCACAAATGTCCCCTCTTCTCTTCTCAGGCAGGACTACCTTTGAGTTATTTCAGAGATGCCTTCCTAATCCCATGGAACGCAAAGCTATTTTACACGTTCCCACCAGTTCCAATGATTCTGCTGATCCAAAAAATTTGCATAGACAATGTATACGTTTATTCTCATTGCCCCAATGTGGCCCAGACAGACATGGTTCCCTTACCTTTCTTGCCTCACATTTTTTCCTTCTACCAGCTTCCACAATATCCTGATTTTCTGTTGCAGAACAGCAGAACCCTGCATCCACACCCCCCAAAAACTTCATCTTCAGATATGGTTCCTCAGTGGTTCCAAAATGAGGTAACATGCTCAGAAGCAGTAAAACCTATTCTCCTAAATTACAAATGATCCACAGCAAGGGTTACCTCCCTCCAAAAATGGAAAAAATTCTCTCTCTGGTGTATGCGCAAGCAGCTTGATCTCCACGAAGTGCCACTACCTGCTGTCCTAGACTACCTACTTGAATTGAAACAGTCTGGCTGAGCTGTTACCTCTATGAGTCCACCTCACTGTCATTATGACGTTTCACTTCCACATCAATGGTTTTTCTGTTTATGCTCACCCCCTACCAGATGCTTTCTACAGGACATCCAGAATGTATATCCTCCAATCAGACAACCCACACTAACATGGGGCATCAACCATGTCCTAAAACCCCTCACCTGGCCACCCTTTGAGCCTCTGGCCACCTGCTCACTGTTATACCTCTCCATGAAAGTTGCACTCCTTGTAACTATCACTTCAGCTGGGAGAGTAAGCGAGATCAGGGCACTTATGGCTGAACTACCTTATACCATCTTCACAAAAGACAGAGTCATCCTGTGTCCACACCCAACCTTTTAACCGAAAGTACCTACTGTCTTCCATATTAACCAACCGATTCCTGACAAGGACCAACAAGAAGCTATTTTGCATTCCTTAGACATATGATGTGAGGTAGCTTTCTATATAAATAGAATTAGGCCCTTCCGTAAGTCACAACAGATATGCATCTCCATAGCCCAGTGCTCTAAGAGAATGGTAATCTCTATGTAACAATTGTCCAACTGGATCTCTACTTGAATAAAAATGTTTTATACTCTCTGAGACAAGCTACCTCCCCACAAACTAATGAGCTCATTCTACGTGAGGCATGGCGATCTCAATTGCCTTTTTATACAATGTTCCATTACAGGTTATCTGTCAGGCAGCTATATGGATGTCAAAACACACTTTTGGTAAAATACTATGTGATCATTTCTGGACCCATTCCTGACACAAAAGTGGGCCTACCAGTGGGCCTACCTTATCCTCCACTCTTAACTCGTGACTCTGAATCCCACCTGCCAATGAGGGTATTCCATGGTAGTCACTTACAGTGGAGGGCCCATATGGGCATCACTTGAAGAACAAGAAGTTACTCACCTTGTGCAGTAACAATGGTTCTTCAAGTATATCCATGTGGGTGCTTCACAACCCACCCTTCTTTTTTACTTCAGATTACACAGCTTTTTCCTGGAGATAGAGAAGGAACAAATGAGGGTTGGGCTGCACACTCAATATGTTAAGGCGCAAGTGCCGGGAGATACTTTTGCACATACGTGGCCCAGCTGACTACTACTGGAAGAATCTCTGATCTGCGCGGCACTGGGATGACCTAACACCTACAATGGAGCACTTACAAGGGGACACATCTTGAAGAACTATCGTTACAGCACAAGGTGAATAACTTCTTGTTTTGAGTTTTCTGAGAAAAACCCTTTAATTGTAGAGGAAGCGTTAAGAAAATAGTATATACAACATTATTAGTTAAATGTGGAAAAATTGAGACATAAGTGTTATGGAGAAGAGGAATTCTATTAAATGTTACCTTCTGAAATGTATATTTTGACAAGTCTCATTGTTAATCTGCCTTCCACAATATGGATATAGATGTTATGGAGATAACTTACTGGATGTATAGCACTTTTTAGGCCTGTGAAAAGTAAGTACAGCTCAGAAGTGAAAGTCTAGGCCACTGCCTAACCTTGTGGGGACATCTTCAAAGATTGGCTTAAAACACCATTAATAATTGCAATAAATGAAGCTGCCTTTCTAGCCTTGAGCTAAAAGTGTTAAGTTTCCTTTAGTAGTAGTGAAAGAAATTGTAAGTTTTTAGTTAAATATTTACTAATACTTATTAATTTGGCATTTAGAAATGACCTGGAGTCTCTGAAGGAGAAGATGAAAAAGAAAGATGAAGAGGCTAAAACTAAACTGGATGAAAGTGAAGAAAATGTATGGGGATACATATAGTACTACCTCTTATTTTGAAAAAGCTATAGCACAAAATATCTGAGCCCCAAAAATTATTTTTTGGAAATAGATGGGGACAGTAGAAAATAATAGCAGTGTAGGAAGGGGCTGATTGGGATGCTTTCCAGGAGTATGCAGAGTTGTGACGCTTGTTACCACCTGCCCTTAGAGCAGGGGTGAGCAATAATTTTCTAAGGGGACCACTTCACAAATTTTGGAAGGGGTGTGGCGTCGGGCGGAAGGGACAGGGTTGAGAGCTACCCTACCGGGAACTTTGCTTGGCCTGGGGTCCCTGCCCCCTGACTTATGGCCAATGGAAGGGACCTGGAGCAGAGGGGAGGGTGCTGGGGGCTGGCCTCCTCCCAGAGTTGTCTGGGGTGGAGGCTTAGATTTCATATAATAGGGTTCGCAGTTCCTGGCCCCCACTGCTAACCTGTTGTCTGGAAGCTGCCCAGCAGGCACAAGCCCTTTGAATAGAAGCAGTTGAAAGGGCTTGCGTCTCCCAGACAGCTCCCAGGCAGCAGGCCAGTGGGGTAGAGCTGTGAGCTCTTTTCAATTGCTTCTGTTTAAAGAGCTTGCGCCTGCTGGGTGGCTGCCACATAATGCAGCCACCCAGCAGGCGAGTCCTTTAAATAGAAACAGTTGAAAGGGCTTGCTTCTCTGGCTCCCTAGCAACATGCTAGAGGCATGGGGAGCTGCGAGCCCTTTTAAGTGCTTCTATTTAAAGGGTTGGCGCCTTCCCTGCACCTGTCAGGCAATGCGATGCCTAGCAGCCACGGGGAACACAAGAGCCCTTTAAATAGAAACAGCTGAACGGGCATGCAGCTCCCCGCACCTCTAGCACCTTGCCAGAGATGCCCAATCCCTTTCAGCCCTTTCTATGTAAAGGGCTCTTGTGTTCCCTGCAGCTGCTAGGCAATGCTGCCTGACAGGTGTGGGGTAGGCACGAGCCCTTTAAATAGAAGCTCTTAAAAGGTCTTGCAGCTCCCCATGCCTCTAGCGTGTTTCTAGGGAGAAAGAGAGGCAAGCCCTTTCAGCTGTGTCTATTTAAAAGGCTTGTGCTTTCCCCACATTGCTAGGGAGCCAGAGACCCGAGCCCTTTCAACTGCTTCTGTTTAAAGGGCTAGCACTTCCCCATGGCTGCTAGGCAAGGTGCAGGGAAGACACAAGCCCTTTAAATGGAAGCAGTTAGAAGGACTCACATCCCTCTCCCTCTCTGAGGCAACACGCTAGGGGGCAGGGCCTGGAACCCTAACCAGATCTGGCCCACTGAGAGGCTTTTGCCCACCCATGCCTTAGAGTGAGGAGGCCTTATCTATCCCTATTGTGGATCAGCTCCCTAACTGTACTGGCCTCTGACAACACAAATACTTTCTTCCAGGCATCCTTAGGCCTTGCACTCTCTGTACAGG
Organism: Rafetus swinhoei; assembly: GCA_019425775.1. Classification (NCBI taxonomy): domain Eukaryota; kingdom Metazoa; phylum Chordata; order Testudines; family Trionychidae; genus Rafetus; species Rafetus swinhoei. Next base: position 602,401 of record JAFJHL010000175.1, on the reverse strand, counting down.
TTAGTGATAGAAGCATGCCAACTCCCACATTCTCTAAGTGTGTTTCTAAACTGCCTAGCTCCTGTCCCACTGAATGGTCACAGAACTTTCAGTCTTCGAGTGCTTGCTTATGTCCATTCAACATAGGAGTGTGCGTTTGCCATGTGCACTGATGCCAGAAGATTTTCCCTCTGCTGTATCCATAGGGGACCAGCTTCAGTGACTGCCCCCATCACCTCTCAATGAAGGTATTCCATCATGGACATCTGCAGAGCAGCAGCATGGACGTTGGTCCATACATTCACCAAATACTATATAACAGAACAATATTTCTCAGTGTGGACATGCACTTTGGATAGTCCTTATCAGGAATGGTACACAGACATTGCTAAGTCCTGCCTTCCACAAAAAGACATTACTCCATAGTCATCTAACATTGAGCACCCCTACAGACCCACCTTGTGCAAAAACTTAAAAAATGAGTCATCCTGTAGCACCTAGATACTAACAAAAATATATATAGTATCATGAGCTTTTGTGGGCACAACCCACTTTAGATGAGTGGAGCAAAAGGCACAGAAACTCCAAATTTAAAGCAGAAAAAGCAGGGAGAGGGAGAGAAAAAAAACCCTTTCAATTATAGTGCCTGTGCTAAATGAGGCTAATAGAGTGAGCTGTAAGTGTCCAATACTTAGCTTTTGATGTCATTTGGGTGTTGAGGTACTTTGAGATGGTTGTTCCTATGGGTGCTCCATGACGCTCCCTCCTCCCCTCTACTTTGGATCAACATGGCTGGTCAGGGTAGAGAAAGAACTGAGGGTATATCTACACTTGCATCCTAGTTCAAACTAGGGATTCAAATGTAGGCATTCGAAAGTCAATGAAGCAGGGATTTAAATATCCCATGCTTCATTAGCATGATCTTGCCGGTGCGTTACTCCGATCAACAGCTGTTTCGAAAGTGAAAGTGCGCGCCAGGACGTGTTAGTTCGAACCAAACCCCTTGGTTTGAACTAACGTTACTCCTCATTTTTTGAGGAGTAACGTTAGTTCTTCGAGTGGTCCCCGTGGGTGCTCCACTCTGGGTGCTGGTGCGTCCTTGCGCCGGCAACCGGAGACTTTTTCTAGCAGTTTCTGCTGCACCACAGAGGTGCCGCAGCGCCCTCTCATGCCATTGGAATCTTCAGGCACCTGCGTGGTGCGGCCCCTCAGTTCCTTCTCTACCGTCCTCAGCAGCAGACGGAGCCTCTCTTTCTCTCAAAGTCCTGTTAAAAAATAGAACAAATACCCAGTTTTACCTCATAGTTTCCTCACCATCCAAGTTTTTTAGCCCTCTTATCCTTCCCAGTCAAGTTAAAAAAAAAATTCTCTTATTGCAGTTTGCCGCTTCCCCGCCTCATGCCTGGCTCCCCGGGCTTTAAGAGATGCGAGTCATGCTGCGACGGTATGCCCGTGTCTGATGGGCACTCCAAGTGCATAAAGTGCCTAGGGGAGTCACGCCAGATGCAAAAGTGCCCTCACTGCTCAAAACTTACCGCAAGGGCACGTCGTGACTGGGCCAACAGGCTAAAGACACTTCTCTATAAGAAGTCCCTTCGCCCTTCTTCAGAGGACTCTTCCACAGCTTCAGAGGTGGCCTCACTGAGTAAGGATATGGATAAAGATCATCCCTCTACCCTCTCCAGCCCTCCAGCTGTGAAAACAGGCCTTTCCCCATCTCCCTCACTACCCTCGGCACCGTTAACCGCACGGGTCAGCACGGAGGATAGACCGGGAATTTCAGGTACGGCACAGTCAAAGTCGGCACCGCATAAAAGAGCTCACTCGGAGCCGAAACAGAGGCCGGTGGCACTGCAGGCTACTGCACTGGACGTTTCCTCAGCACCAGCCGCACCGGCGGGCCAGCACAAAGACCGGACAGCACCGAAACACCACACCAAAGCGACACCGTCATCCGCTCCGAAGAAGCCCCGAACCGACATGCCTCCACCAAGTCGTACGGCACCGGAGCTACCTTCAGTACCACCGTCGCCTTCGGCACCTACACCATCTTCAGCACCGCCGCCGCCTTCAGCACCGACTAAGCCTCATTGCCCGGCACTGATGGAAGAACACAATCAGTACCGATCGCTGGTGCGGAGTCATACACCAACGGCACCGCTTTCCCTGGGTTCCTCCATTCAATTGGTGTGGTCCCGCTGATTTCTATTGTGTCTCGTTCCCCCAGCGAGATCGGCACTGAATCAAGGAGCAGATTCTCCTCACAACATTCTAGCCCAGCGCACAGACCACCTTCCTGGCAACCTGGCACAGTCCAGTATGCATACCCGCCTCCACCACTACCATGGTATGCACAACAGTACGCTTACCCACCACCTCCATACACAACCCAATGGCAACCCTGGGAGCCCTGTCCTAAAAAGAGCCACCATCGTGCTCCTTCCACCGTTTCCAGACCGCCACCGGCATTGCCTCCTATCATGGCTTCCGCTACTGAGCCAAACTCTCCAACTCACTCAGACCCACAAGGCTCTCTATCTGAAGGGGAAGCTAGGTCCCCCTTGCAAAACTCACCATCATCTCCTGATGAAGCTGTCACAGCCAAAGCCCCACCATCTGGTGATAATGCTAGGAAATTCCAGGACCTCTTCAAGAGAGTAGCCGTAGCATAGGAACGGGACCTACGGTAGGTGCAGGTGAAGCAATACCGGTTTCTACGCATACTGCAACCGCCAACTGCCTCCATAATAGCACTCCCCATGGACGAGGCTATTATGGACCCAGCGGATAACATCTGGCAGACTCTTGCCTCCATTACCCCGACAAACAAAAGGGGTGATTGCAAATACTTCATCGCCCTCCAAAATATGGACTTTCTCTTTACTCATCCCCCTCCAAACTCAGTACTAGTAGACTCAGTTCGGCACAAGGGCAAGCAACTTAGTCTCAGAACGGCCCCACAAGACAGGGACCACAAAAAGGTTGACATCATGGGCCACAAGGTCTATTCCTCTTCCACATTGCTCCTCAGAGCAGCTAACTATACTGCCATGTTAGCTGATTACGACCATGCAAACTATTCAAAGTTGCAGGACCTTCTACAACATCTCCCAGAGCAAAAGAGGTCAGCCTTGCTTAACATTATCCAAGAGGGCCACACTATCTCCCGTACCGCCCTACAGTCTGCTATGGACGTTGCAGACACCGCGGCTTGTGTCATAGCATCCGTGATTGTCTTATGAAGGATGTCCTGGCTCCAGGCATCAGGGGTGCCATGAGATCTACAAGAAAAGGTTGAAGACTTGCCCTTCGATAGAACCAACCTATTCGCAGCCAAAACGGACGAAGTGCTGCACTCCATGAAGGACTCCTATACCACTCTCAGAACCCTGGGAATGTATACTCCTCCCTTTAAGAGAACGAGGTACCAGGCATATCAATGCCCCAGGGAGTCCTTCAGACAACAGACTAGATATGTCTTCCGCTAGAAACAAAGACCACAGCGGCGTAGACCTCAACACCAACAACAACAGCACTCCACACCCCACCCACCTGCAACCAAGCAGCAAGTTTGAAAATCAGGTTGAGAGCCAGAAAGCCAATCTACCATCATCTACAACCAGTATTCTTCAATTCCATCACCCCTTCCAGGTTTTTTCCACCAATGGTCCCTCATCACATCAGACAGATGGGTCCTGGAACTGATTCAATATGGCTACTCTTTCCCGTTTACTTTGCTCCCTCCTACCCACGCCCCCACCCCATCCCTCCTCAGGGACCCGTCTCACGAAACCCTTCTCCAGCTAGAGGTTTCCCACCTTCTCCAACTGGGTGCCATAGAACAAGTACCACCAGAATTCCAAGGCTGGGGATTCTATTCAACCTACTTCCTAATCCAGAAGAAGAGTGGAGGATGGCGACCCATTTTGGACTTGAGGCGACTCAACAAGTACATCACCTACTACCGTTTCAAGATGGTGACTTTAGCAACAATCATCCCCGCGCTTGATCAGGGAGACTGGCTTTCGGCTCTCGACCTCCAGGATGCCTACTTCCACATCACGGTCCATCCTGCTCATAGGTGTTTCTTGCGGTTTACGGTGGGCACCCAACACTACCAGTACCAGGTGCTCCCCTTTGGCCTCTCAACTGCCCCCAGGGTGTTCTCCAAAGCCCTGGTGGTCGTAATGGCCTCACTCCAGCGCCAGGGGGTCATAATATTCCTGTACTTAGACGACTGCCTCATAAAAGGCGCGTCCTTTCAGGAAACCAAGGCCATGACCGATACAACAATGCATCTTTTGGTCAGCCTCGGCTTTCACATAAACCATGCGAAGTCTACCCTTGTTCCAATGCAGAACCTGGAGTTCATAGGCGCCCTTATCAACACAGTCACAGCAAAAGCTACCCTGCCCGAACACAGGTTCTCTACCATTCGCAACCTCATCCTGACCACACGTTCAGTTCCTACCATGGCGTTACGCGACTGTCTCAAAATTCTTGGACACATGGCCTCTACGACGTATGTCGTCAAACTGTCCAGACTCCATATGAGGGGCCTCCAATCATGGTTGGCAACAACTTACAGACCCTCCAGAGACCAACTCTCCAAACTGGTAGCGATCCCACCACACATTCTCAATTCCCTTCTCTGGTGGACAATTCCACAAAACATGTTGGAAGGCGTCCCCTTCCAACGTGCTCCTCCCACGCTCACCGTGATAACAGACGCTTCACTTATGGGATGGGGAGCTCATCTAGGGAACATTACAGGCCAGGGCAAATGGTCATTCACAGAGCAGACTTTCCATATCAACTTCCTCGAGCTAGGAGCAGTCAGGTACACGTGCCAGCATTTCCAGCACTACATAGCTTACAAGTCCATCACCATCATGATGGACAATATCACCTGCATGTACTACCTCACCCGGTAGGGGGGTGCTCAATCCCCATCCCTATGTGTGGAGGCCATCAAATTCTGGAATTGGTGCCTCACATCAGGTCACTCCAGTAGCCGCTTACCTCCTGGGAGTACTCAACATCACAGCAGACGCCCTTAGCTGCACGTTCCACGATCAGCACGAATGGGAGATAGACAGACACGCTCTCACTCCCCTCTTCCTCCAGTGGGGCCAACCAGACATAGACCTCTTTGCCACAAAAAGCAACAGAAAGTGCCATCTCTATTGCTCCAGAGGAGCTCTGGGAAAACATTCCCTCTGAGACACCTTTTCCATCACATGGGATGCTCCTTTTCTTTATGTGTTCCCTCCCTTCCCCCTTCTACACAAAGTCCTCAACAAAATCAGAGCGGACCAGGCTCGGGTGATATTAGCGGCACCCACGTGGCCCAGACAGACGTGGTATCCTTACCTTCTCAGGATGACGATGACAGACCCGTACCCCTTCCCACTCCACCACGATCTTCTGTCACAGCATCACGGGAAGACGCGCCATCCGGAGCTCCATCTCCACGCTTGGCTCCTTCATGGCTCCAGGATGCCGAGATTACCTGTTCGGAACAGGTGAAAGAGATATTAATCAACAGTAGAAGGCAATCCACCAGGAAAACATACAAATGGAACCGCTTTTCTCACTGGCACAATCGCCTACACACACCTCTGGAGTCTGCCCCCCTCCCTACTATTTTGTTGGACTACTTATTATCTCTCAAACAGTCAGGCCTCACCCTTAGTACTATGGAGGTCCACACAGCTGCCATAGCTGCCTTTCATCATCCTATCGATGGAGTTTCCTTCCTCGCTAACCCATTAACTAAACACTTCCTTAAAGGTCTGCAAAACATCTTCCCTCCAATCCATCCACCAGTCCCCATGTGGGATCTGAACCATGTCCTAAAAAGTCTGATGAAGCCACCATTCGAACCTTTAGCGACCTGCTCTTGGTCTCATCTATCCATGAAGGTGTCCTTTCTCGTCGCAATTACCTTCTGCAGGAGGGTGAGCGAACTTGCAGCCTTGATGGCCGATCCTCCATACACAGTGTTCACATAGGACAGAGTGATACTCCGACCCCACCCGAAGTTCCTCCCCAAAGTACCTTCCCCCTTCCACGTTAACGAACCCATACACTTACCTGCCTTCTTTCCGAAGCCACATGCTGACCCAATCCAGGCTGCATGGCACACTCTCAACGTCCGATGGGCACTGGCATTTTATGTCGATCGCACTAAGCCGTGGCGAGCCTCACGTAGGCTTTTCATCTCCTACGCTGAAAGTTCTAGAGGACAAGCAGTCTCGTCTCAGAGAATCTCGAAATGGATCACCTCATGTATCAGAACTTGTTATAGCTTATATGACAAACACTTACCCGAAACCATTACGGCTCATTCCACCAGGGCGGTGTCTTCCGCAACTGCCTTCCTTAACAACGTTCCTCTTCGGGACATTTGCAACGCCACCACTTGGTCATCTGACCACACATTTCCACAACACTATGCACTCTCCTCTTTGATTGCATCCTCCATGGCGGTGGGACACGCAGTACTGTCCACAGTGACTACCACATGGCTCCAAACCCATCTCTGCGAGCCGACAACTGCTCTGTAGTCACCCAGAGTGGAGCACCCACGGGGACCACTCGAAGAAGAAGAAGGAGTTACTCACCTTGTGCAGTAACGGTGGTTCTTCGAGATGTGTCCCCGTGGGTGCTCCATTACCCTCCCTCCTTCCCCTGCTTTGAAGCCTTGTTTTCTAGTGGGTAGAGAAGGAATGGAGGGGCCGCGCCGCGCATGCACCTGAAGATTCCAACGGCACAAGAGGGCGCTGTGGCGCCTGCACGGCGCAGCAGAAACTGCTAGAAAAAGTCTCTGGTCGCCGGTGCGAGGACGCACCAGCACCCAGAGTGGAGCACCCACGGGGACACATCTCAAAGAACCACCATTTCTGCACAAGGTGAGTAACTCCTTCTTCGAACCAAGGGGTTTGGTTCGAACTAACTTGTCCTGGCGCGCACTTTCACTTTTTTGAGGAGTAAGTTAGTTCGAACCAAGGGGTTTGGTTCGAACTAACACGTCCCGGTGCGCACTTTCACTTTCAAAACAGCTGTTGATTGGCATAACGTGCCGGCGAGATCATGCTAATGAAGCGTAGGATATTTAAATCCCCGCTTCGTTGACTATTTTGAATGCCTACATTTGCATCCCTAGTTCGAACTAGGGTGCAAGTGTAGACATACCCTGAGGGACAATTGGCGGCATGCCATGGTTTACCACTCATGTGCCACCACCCAGCATATTGCTGCTGAAAATCTCCGACTATAAGCACAAGAGGCTGAAATACCTAACTTGGAGCATCCACAGGTACAACCATCTCAAAGAATTTCAATTACCATGCAAGATGAGTAATCCTTTCTTATGATGTCTTACTGTGAATTAGATGAAGAAACCCCAAAAAAGGGATTGCTGCTTGTTTGGTCTGTAAATATAAATAAATTCCAAAAGAAAACTAGCTGCATGTTTTGAGGCTATTTGTGGCCCCAGTCCTGCACCGTTGGAGTCAGAAATAGATTTGCCATTGATGTCAAAGGGAACTGATTGATAGAGCGCTGCGTGGACACAAAATTTTGTATCTGCATCTGTATCTGCAAAAATAAGCCATGGATATCTGCATACACATCTGCCAATATAAAGCAGATATCTGCAGATTTGCAGGGATCTAGATACAAAATATGTATCCACATCTGTATCCACAACAGTGAACGGTGGATGCGGATACTCATGGATATCTGTAGATTTGCAGAGCTCTACTGATTGATTCTATATCCCTCTTTATGAGAGGCAAGGGTTGCAAATAAATTTGAAGTCAGTGCAGAATTTCTGATAATAGTTTAGCCACATTTTAAAATAATTATAATATTTCAGACTAGAAACATTGGAAGTGAATTTTCAAGAAAGGAAAAGCAACTGAAGATGCTAGAAAATAAGGTATGAGTGTGCTATTATACTGTGATCTATAGAGAACTTCAAAAATTCTTTTCAGCTTTAAAGCATTAGCTGCAATATTTCATATACAATTTGTGAACAGAAAAGGGATGATTATGATTCCCTCTTACAAATTTTTGCTCTGCTTCAATTATAAGCTTTTGATGGGCATCCCTCTGCAATTTTACTTGCTAGCAGTAGACTACGATTATAGCTTTACTACTCTAAATTCTGATTCAGCAAAACACTTAAGCTTTTGTTTACCTGCCACTGAAATTGGTGGGATTTATGCAAGTGATTACAGTTAAGCATATACTTAAGTGTTGTACTTGAGCATGTGCTTATGTGTTTTTACCGAGTTGGGGCCAAGAATAGTTCCAGTGCACATCAGTGAGATTAATCACATTAAAGAAGCTGAGCATGCTTAAGAAGCCTTTACTGAATTGGGAAGTATCCAAAGACAAATGCAATATTTCTTAAAATATCAATCAAACTAACAAATTCTAAAAATATATTTTTACATGATTCATTATTTGAAATATTTTTGTTTTTAGTTTAACAATTTAAAGAAACAAGTTGAAAATAAAACCAAATACAATGAAGAACTGCAACAAGAGGTATGTAGATTTTTTTCAAAAGTTACAGGAACACTGAATACATAGAAATCCAGCTACATTTGTGTAGAGCAATATTGTCAGATTCTGGTAATATTTTAAATAGATGGGGAGTGTATTACCTAATAGGGAGTCTGCTAATGTCTATGAGATTACATAACTGGTTCTTGTTTTTATGATAGTCTTAATTCTGATCAAATCTAAAGAAAATTTTGTCTATAGAATAATACTTTTTAATTATAAAACTTGTCCTACTTTTGTGAATTATTACTGTAGAAAGAGGATATTTATAAGCAGGGGCGGCCCATGATAATGGGCCGACTCGGCCATCGCCTAGGGCACCGCCTTCAACGGGGTGCCCAATGATGATGTCACGCCATTGAGGGCCGTGCAGGCGGGGGCGCCGATTGCGCGTTCCGCCTGGGGCACCAGCTGCCAGCAGCCCACCTCGGATCGCCGCTGTTTATAAGAAATTATAATTATTTTGTATTTGAGACACAGTGTCATTAGTATACTTTGACATAACTCAAGTGTTTTATTTATCCATCAGTAAGAGAAGAAATAAAAAAATCTGAGCTCAGATAGTCCTCTCATGTTAAAAGCTATGGGAGTGGACTTTTTGTGAGAAAATCTCATTGAAGGTTTTTTCAAAGACATTTCCCCCCCCTCCCCATCTCACCTTAAGGGGGCAGAGTTGTCTCTTTATAGAAAAGTCATCCAGAAACTTGGGCCATCTGCTTGGAGCTTCAGTATCAATGGAAGAGCTCTGGCCTTTGGAGATTGCTTTGTAGTGCAACCTGGGGCTGTATTACTTTTTTCGTACAAGTTCCCAGAGCAGGAGGCAGCAATGTTCTGCATCCTCCTCTTTCCTTCCCACAGCTGTTACTCACATGAACCTTGAACTATGTGGAGAGTTTTCCACAGGGTCCAGAAAGGGTGAAAAAACAGTGTTATTGTGCTATTTGAGCTCTTTTTCCACAAGAACAACTTCTCCATTCACAAATCTCAGGGGCAAGGGCCTGATATGGGACATGGACTGTACATTTTTTAAAAAAAAAGACGGGAATACTGGGATCAATCCTTAGCTCCAATTCTGACTGTGCTGCTGAGGCAGTATACAGTATGCAGCAAACTGCTCTAAATGGGCATCTGAGGATTACCCTGCCTCAATTTGCCCTGTGGGAGTTACTGATTTTAGCTAATGAAGCAGAAAAAAATACTCCAGTATGTTAATGAAATAATGTAAATGTTTAAATACATACATTTTATCTGAATTTTGGTTTTAACAGAATAAAGTGTTGAAAAAGAAAATTGCAGCAGAAAGCAAGCAATCCAGTATTTATGAAGGGAAGGTAGGGTTATAATACATATTTCTTGTAAAAGTGAAAGATTAGCAGTTGAAGACATGGTTCTGTCCTTCTGTCCAACTGAAGTCCGTGATGGTATTTATGTGTTTTGAAAATTAAGTATGTTTAATTTTTTTGTTGGATTGTGGCCAAAATGTTCAGCATCTGATTGATTGTATCAAGCTTTGATATATTGGGTACTTTTGGCTCCCTATTGAAATCCGTAGGAATTGAGGTTCACGGAGTCTTACAGGAGATGCGCTGCACGTCACAGAATCAGCCTTTAATAAGAAATTTGTGAAATTCTATCCACTGTTTCTACAACAAGATTTCAAGGATAAATCTTGTCAGGATAGTCAGACTTCTGGTGCTGTAAGCACCCACATACTTATTATCTTTTGGATCAGTTAATACTTCTAATTAAAAGTTGGCCCAAGTTGCAATATTCATGTGCATTCATGCATAGAAGCTGGAAGATTGTTGCCTAGCAGCAACCATTGGGTCAGCCTAGGCACCCCCTGGAGTGGAGCGAATATGGCACTCACTATATAGCCTTGTTGACCTGCCAACTCCCCATTTCCTTCTTACCGCCAGTGATGGCAGCTGGAACAGGCAGGAGGATATAAAACCAGATCATGTTAACATGATGACCAACAGAACTTGAGAAAATGTTTGCTACAGGATGGAAAGTAGATTCTTCTGGTATGTCATTAGGCAGTCACTTGATGATTTATGTGTTAAAGAAGCTAAAATCTTCCTCTGGATTTTATGTTCAAGTACAGGTCTTCAGCCTGACCTCTGAGCATTGTTGCAGAACTGGAGAAACTGGCTCTGGTGCATGCACAGTAGCAATTTTATCAGCTCAATAGCTATTGAAAAATACTTGGCATTTGTAAGCTAGGCGTCAAATAACCCCCAGATAATCTTTCCGTGATGTGAGTAATATGGAGGAACTGAAGTACAGCAATTAGGGGTTTTCACAAGACCTTGTTTTTAATGGCAGAGCTGAGACCCGATTTCAGTTCTGACCGGGGAATGGCTGTGACTAATGTTTCCTCTAATCTTTTCCATCCATGTGTGGAATGAATTTTCTGGGCACCAAGTCATGTGCAAATGTGCACCACCAGCAGAAACACAAAAACTAACTGTGGGTAATGTGCTTAGCTGGGTGCCATTTAAATCTCTTGTGAGTAGCTGCACAAGTGCACACTTACAGGGAACACTGACTATGACATGCATTTGAAATCAGAGGCCAGGGTAATCTTGTCACTTTCCATTTTGAGGATTAGGAAGATTGGCAAGTACATCACTAGAAAACGTATTGTATAACAGCCCTCTGAAACCAGCTTTAGTGTCTAATTGGGAGCTAATTATAAGTTCCTAGGGGCAGGAGAGACCCTTGTGTTCTGTTGTGTCTTTACAAGGTCTTATATAATGTGTCCCTGTTCTATGACATAATACTACTATTAATAGTAATCCTGTAAATGCCAACAAGCAGGCAAGAGCATTGTAGTAATGTGTGTTCTGTTCTCAAAGGCTATTAAGTTGGCTTGAAATTTCATTGGAATAGGCAAGGAATTAAAAAGTTCAATCAGAGACATGAGTCTCTAACTTTTTCGCATTTAGTGGTAACTTTTCAGTCAATTTAGTGTGAAGAACGAAGACATTTTATGTCTGAAAATGAACTGGAGGGGAGTGAGATTGTGGCTTTGGAAAGTCTAGAAATCATTGAGTTAGTTAGAAAGAGGCTAGACCTGAATTCCCCCAAACAACCCCACCACCATTTGAATATGTTCAGAAACTACCTTCTCTCTGTCAGCAAAGTTGTTGTATACGTAGAAATGCTTTGCTTGTATCTCCTTTTATGGCCTGTAAGAATGGTAGGCAAACTATTTAGTCAAGAGCAGGAATGTATAAAACCTTCCTAATGTTTCTCTTACTGAGAGACAAACCAAGACAAGGACTCAATTAATTTTGTTTAAAAATGAAAACCCCTAGAGGTCAAATGGTGACTAGCTAGCCTTTCACCTCTGTCTTGGATCCTAGATCTAATATATGACCCTACTGGTGCAGTGGAATGCAGGCTTGTAGAACAAGCTTGCACAGCATCCGCCTGTTTATAAGCCAGTTTTGTTGTTTAAACACTTAACTTAAACGAGCTGAAACTCCTGCTCCTTATAGACCATTAAACAATCTGGTCTGTAGAGGTATTCTTCATTCATATTATATAAAGACTGCAAAAATCATGACTATCCCAACTAGGGACGTAAGCGACTAGTCAACTACCCGATAAGCATGTGCTTATCAGGTGGTTGGGTAGTGACTCGTCTAGTTGCTTCCCCCCACCTTGCTGCTTCTATCAGAGAGAGGCAATGGGTGTTGAAAATGTTCTTCTTCAAGGAGTGTCCCCATGGGTGCTCTACCTTAGGTGCTTCAACGCCGCTGAGCCCGTGATCGGAGATTTGTGACAACAGTGTCCCACGGCCAGCCGTTGTGCGCGAGGAGCCAGTGTGTGTTCTAAGGAGGCTATTGCACACGCGCAGCTGGGCCCTCCCCCCGCCCCTCCCCCCCCACCATTCCTCCTCAACCGCTGCCAGCTTCGGTCGCAGATCAGCAGTCTCCCTTTAGCTCACTCAATATTTACCTAGCTGTAAACAGTTTACCTCAGAAAACATTTCTAGCCTCTATTGTTGAACTTTTATTAGATTTTAGTAATAATTTTTAAAAAAGGAGAGAGAGAGAAGTGACTCGCGCGCTGGAGGAATGCTCAAAAGTGCATACCAGACTTGTGCTAACTACTGGCTCTCCATGATATGCTGGGTTTGCCTGGATTCAAGAGGTGTATGGGCTGTAGACTATTATCAGTCTCGGATGGGCATGAACAGTGTCTCTGCTGTCTCGGAGAACAGCATGCCACAGAGAACTTCCCACACTGCCAGAAACTGATAAACTGATCCAGGAGAGTGAGGGAGCGTCAATTAAAAATGCTCCAAATGGAGAAAAAAATCTTGGTCACGTACTGACCCTGAGCAATCCACCCCACCCAGACAGAAATCACCCGGGACAGGGTCGGAAAGAGCTGCTCCCCTCGGATTGAGCCCAAATGACCGGGAGAAGAGTAATCTTAATAAAATGTCTTACTCCTCCTCAGGGACTGACTCTCCACTACAGAAACGCTTACTCCATACTAATGCTGCACCCCAACCCCCACTACCAAAAGGGGCGGACAAGCAGCGCACTAAGCGGACCAGCAAGGAGAAAAGCCAAGACCCAAAGCACACACAACATGCAACAGATAAGCTGTGGACAGCGGCAAAGTGCAAAGCCTCCTCGTCAGCACTGACCCAAAAGTCCGTGCTGCCATCTGCGGATCAAAATAAACCGTGCTCACACATGTTACCGAGCAGGAGCACTTTATCTGAGGTGGCACTGCCGGCACCGCAGAAACACTCGGCACCAACCTTGCACACAAAGTAGCTGGTGTTTCAATCAACACTACTGCAGAGCCCTCCCGCAGCAACAATTCACACAGCCACAATACCCATCTATTACTCGCAGTCCCACATACCAACGATGCAGTCCATAGAGCAATACAGCTCAGATACAGAGGAGCCAGGAGGTGGATGCTGCTGGGTATAGTGGGGCGGACCGGCCGCCCACTGAGCCGGAGGAATTCCTCCGGGAGCCATTTTGGGCACAGCCTAGCCCCTCCCTATTACCAGACCGGAAGTCAGTGGGCGGGGCTAGGACTATAAAGAGCCAGGCTGAGAGTTCAGTCGAGGCCCAGCCTCAGTGGGAGACAGAGGCCGGCCCAGAGCTCCCTTCCACAGAGATCTAGTTAGGCCCACCAACCAGCCTGCCGTCTGACTCAGAGGAACCGGAGGCCTACACTGGGCTCCCTGAGAGGGAGACTGGGGCGGGGGCTGGGCCTGCAGGGAAGGACCCTGAGGACCTGCTGGAGCCGCGACGCCTGCCTATACCCCGGGTCTGTGTGTGCCTGCCGAACCGGCAGGCCCTGCTGGCCGTACCTGAGAGCCAGGAGGACCTGACAGACCGGTGGGACCTGCCTGAACCCTGGTGCCAGCCTTCACCCCGAGACAACCCTGCCTGCTGCAGCCAGCCTACCAGCTGGAGCTGGAGGACCTGGAAGCCGCTGAGGCCTGGATCGGGCCGCTGGGACTCCTGCCGGAGGAGACCCTCCTCGACTCCCCAAGTGACCTGCAACAGACTCAGGTACCTGCTGAGGGGGAGAAAGGTAGTGGCCCAGGGAATAGCTCGGGCTGGTAAAAGCCCTAGGCCAGCGTGTTTCGGCTGGAGCCCCCGCTGTGCCAGCAGCAGCTGTCCTGCTGCTTCTAGGGCCCTGGGCCGGGGCGCAATGGAGGGGGTGGGCCTGCTCCCCCCCTGCCACCCACCTACCGGCGGCAGTCTCCACCTCATCACCACTGCAGGTGAAATACCTGCCCTCCTCCTGAACAAGGAGCTTCCCCAACCTTGTGTGTTTGTGGCCACGCCCTGAACCAGGGCCTGGCCCCCTCTCTTTGAACGGCTACTGTGTTTGCTGTTGCCCAGCCTGGGACCAGGCCTGGGCCTCTAAAACTGTGTTCGGTGCCCCGCCCTGCTTCAGGGTCAGGGCTCATTTACTGTGTTTGGTGCCCCGCCCTGCTTCAGGGTCAGGGCTCATTTACTGTGTTTGCCCTGCCTGGCCCTAGGGCCAGGGCTCCTTTACTGTGTTGATTGCCCCCGCCAGTGACAGGCCTGGGGCCTTGGAACTGGGAAACTGTGCATACTTATGGCCCAGCCTGGAATCAGGCCTTGGCCCCTTAAGGTGGCAGGACTATTGCTGCTGCCCCACCCTGAACCAGGGCCTCGGGACTATAGCGAACTTCTTCCCAGTGGCCCGGACCTGAAGCAAGGCTGGGCACTTGAACTATTTACTTTCCAGCCTGCCCTGAAGCAAGGCTGGGTTCTGGACTATTGATTTGGGACTATATTGGACTGTTTCCTGGTGGCCCAGACCTGAAGCCAGGATGGGCATTTGAACTGTTTGCCTCTCGCCCCGACCTGGAGTAAGGCCAGGAGTTGGACTGTTTACCCCTTTTACCTGTCCTGGGCACGGCCAGACTGTGGGACTAGAGACTTGGGGGACTATTTTAAGAGGCTGCGCAGGGGGGCGGACGCGCCGCCCACTGACCCAGAGGCGGAGGAACCCCTGCAGGGGGGCCTACCGGCCTACACTGGGGAACATCACAGTCACCCTCCTCCACACCCACACATACTTCAGACACACTGCCTGATGACGCTGTCATGTCTCCACCATCAACTACAGGGGATAAGTCGTTCTAAAGGAACTTTTCAAGAGAGTGGTAGATGCCATAGAGATCCCCCTCTCAGATACTCCGCAGATGCAGCATAAGCTCACAAACATTCTACATACATCTCTCCATCCAAAATTGGCCAACCCTATGAACCATGGATCCTGCCAACAATTGCACCAACATCCAAATGAGCAGACAGAAAATACTATGTAGCTCCCACGAGAGCAGAATTCCTGTTTTCTCACCCCACACCAAACTCTCTGGTCATAGAAGCAGTGAATCAAAGAGAGAAACAACAAAATACATGTACAGTTCCCAACGACAGGGATTGGAAGAGGCTGGGTAAAATGGGGAAAAAGGCTTATTCGTCAGCAAGTCTTCAGTTAAAACTACCTAACTATGTCGCATTATTAGCAAAATATACACACCACATTTTTGATCAACTAACGTCTTTTAATGATTTCCTCCCAGACAGCAAAAGGGAACAGTTCAAAGCAAACATCAAGGAGGGTACACTAATAGCGCGTACAGCCCTACAGGCTGTGCTGGACTCAGCGGACACAGCAGCCAGATCATTGGCCTCGGCTATGGTAATGAGGAAGGCCTCTTGGCTTCAACTTTCAGGCTTTCTGAGAGAGGTCCAATCCTCTATAGAGGACCTCCCATTCAAGGGTGCAAAGCTCTTTGCGGAGTCCACAAACATGTCCCTCCATACCCTGAAGGATTCAGGGGCCACACTGAGTATCCAGGTACCTGTTACAAGACGAAAACAAAATAGATCATTCCACCAAAGATACAGACCTGCATCGTTCAACCAACAACGACAGTATGACAATAGACGTCGACCATGACAAAACAGACACAGACAGAGTACTGATCAGTCATCCACCCAACAACCATCAACATCTAGACAACAGTTTTGAAGTCCTGGTCGAGGGCCTGAGAACCCCGAAATGTCAAAGGCAGCAATCCGAACCATCCACACTATTTGGCAACAGACCAGCCGACTTTTATCCAGCTGGTCCGCCATCACCACCGACAAATGGGTGCTGGAAATCACGAGCTACTACATTCCATTCATAGTTGTTCCCACGCCCCTTGCCCGTTCCTCTTCAGGGACCCCTTTCATAAGAACTTGCTCCTACAAGAGGCGGAGCACCTTCTAACACTAGGAGCTATAGTAGAGGTACCAAAGCAACACACGGGCAAAGGTTTTTACTCCCATTATTTCCTCATCACCAAGAAGTTGGGTGGCCGGGGACCTATCCTGGACCTCCGTAAGCTCAACCGGTTTGTCAGATACCAATGTTTCAAGATGGTTACTCTGGCTATGATTATACCTGCCTTGGAAAAAGCATGGATGTCTACCCTTGACCTCCAGGATGCTTATTTCCACATATCAATACACCCATCACACAGGAGATTCCTCCGTTTTACAATAACGGGCAGACAATTCTAATACAGAGTGCTACCATTTGTACTCTCGACAGCCCTATGAGTATTCTCAAAAGTACTCGCAATAGTAGCTTACGCAAAAACCTTATTACGATATTCCCTTACCTAGACCAGAGGTGCGCAACCTTTTTCCCAGTGTGACCCCCGGGAATTTTTGTTGACTTAAATAAATAAATAAATAAATAAATAAATAAATATATCACGCTATACTCGCCTGCCTCTCCCCCTTCCCCGCCAAGCCGGGAAAAGAAAATGGCGCTGCGACCCCTCAAGAGGACAGCCGCAACCCCCAAGAGGGTTGCGACCCACGGGTTGTGCACCACTGACCTAGACTACTGTCTAGTAACGAGCTCTATACAATAGGAAACACAACAAGCTGTTTTGTCAATCAGAACCCTCTTCGATACACTATGGTTACAGATAAACATAGTAAAGTGTACTTTGACCCCTACCCAAACTTTGGAATTTATGGGGGCACATCTAGGCTGTGGAAAGGCCAGGACCTATCTACCACACCACAGATGGCTCTCACTCAAGTTCTTGATAGAAACAGCACAGACTAGCCCATGTATAACAGCATGATTATACTTACAAATACTAGGGCACATGGCTGTGGCCACATTCATAGTACCCCATGCCTGACTATGAATGTGAACATTACAAGCCTGGTTATGCACAACCTACCAGGCTCACACTCAACATTTAAACAAACATCTCACCATGCCCAACAACATAAAATCCTCCCTTACATGGTGGACAGTACACAACAATGTATGCATCGGAGTCCCCTTCCAACAGAATCCGCAATCAGTAACAATCATGACAGATGCCTCGCTTCAAGGCTGGGGGGGCCCATTTACACCACGAGCTTGTACAGGGTCAATGGACCCACAACGAGACCAAGTACCACATAAACCTGCTAGAACTAAGAGCCATAAGAAATGGTTGCATGCACTTTCTTCCCCGAATTCGAAACAAAACGGTACAAATACCTACAGACAACATCTCCACAATGTACTACATCAGCAGGGAGGAACACATTCATACCATCTGTTCCAGGAGGCCATACGCCTCTGGGAATGGTGTGTCCCACGAAACATGCACCTGGTCGCAACCCACCTACCAGGCAAGGACAATAAACTAGCGGACAATCTAAGCAGACATTTCCCACAAAACCATGAGTGGGGAAATAAACCAATCAATGCTCACTCACCTCTTCAAGAATTGGGGGTTTCCAATGGTAGAACTATTTGCTATACACAGGAATGCTCGCTGCCCCCAGTACTGCTCCAGATTAGGCATAGGCCCCTGCTCTTTGAGGGATGCGTTCAGTAGAGAATGGAATGTACACCTGGCATATGCATTTCTGTCATTTCCCCTTATGTAACAGGTGATCCTCAAAATCAGATGTGACAGAGCCAGAATAATACTAATAGCACCCAACTGGCCCAGATCAGTGTTTCTCAACCAGTGGTACGAGTACCCTTAGGGGTACTTGAGAGAAGTATGGGGGGTACGTCAACACAACTGAAATTTGGAGAAAACTGAATTTTTGTTTTAAGTTTTACAGTGCTTTATTATTTTTGTACTTTTTCCACCCAAAAATTTCATTGTGCGTCCGACTATGATTAAGTTGTTTAAACAAATGTGTTGCAATGGTAGAAAAAAATTGTGCGTCTGAAAACTGTAGGTACTGGGGGTACTTAACATTTTTTTAAAAAGAGGTACTTTATAAAAAAAAAAGGTTGAGAAACACGGGCTCAGACAAACGTAGTATCTGTACCTGCTACAGATGAGCATTCAGCCACCACATCGATTCCCACCAGTCACATCTCTGCTCACGCAGTGAAACGGAGATTCCCCATCCAGCCGTCCACAAGTTACACCTCCAGGCTTGGATGCTAGTTGGTTAAACACCATGGAAAGGACCTTTCCAGAATCGGTGCAGCTCATCCTCACAAATTCCAAAAGACCTGCAACAAAAAGGACATACATTAAAAAATGGAAAAGATTCACGGCCTGGTGTACAACCCACACCTATGAACCTCTCCATACGGGAGTATCACAGATTCTGTAATACCTACAAGAACTACACAGCTCAGATCCCTCATGGCGGATCCCCCATACACAGTATTTCATAAGGACAAGGTGATCCTTAGGACTCATCGCAAATTCCTACCAAAAGTACTTACCTCGTTCCACTGCAATGAACCCATATACTTACTTGTTTTCTTCCCTAAACCACACAAGGACAATAAAGAAGCAGCTCTCCATATCCTGGATGTCTGCAGAGCACTCACATTCTACCTAGAACGAACAGAGCCCTTTTGGAAAATCCCTCGGCTGTTCATTTAATCCATGGAGAAGTCACAGGGATTGCCTATATCAAAACAAAGACTATCGAAATGGGTATCTAGTTGCAATAAACTAGCATATACCCTAGGCCAGAGAGAGCCCCCACCCACTGTGTGATCTCACCTGACAAGGACCATGGCAGCCACACCGGCATTCCCACAGGGTGTCCCCCCAGAACACATCTGCAGAGCCACCACATGAGCATCAGCACACAACTTCACACAGCACTATGCAATCCAGACATTCACTGAATCAGAAACAAGATTTGGCCACACAATATTCTCGGCCATACAGGCTCAACAGCCAAAGCTCCCACCTCTTACTACGAATACTGCTTCGTAATCACCTAAGATGAAGCACCCAGAGGGGACACTTCTCGAAGAAGAAGGGAAGGTTACTCACCTGTGCAGTAACTGGAGTTCTTCGAGATGGTTGTCCCCGAGGGTGCTCCACCATCCACCCTCCTCCCCTCTGCTTCGGAAGACAATATGTCCAGGTCAGAGAAGTAACTGGGGGGGGGGGGGGCGGGGGGGGGCGGGCTGGCTGCACATATGCAATAGCCTCCTCAGAACACACACTGGCTCCTTGCGCGTGCAGCTGGCCATGGGACACTGCCGTCACAAATCTCTGATCACGGGCTCAGCAGCACTGAAGCACCTAAGGTGGAGCACCCACGTGGACAACCATCTCGAATATAAGTGAGTAACCTTCCCTTGGGTGAGGGTCACCAAAAAGAAAAGTGCTGCATCTTCAAGAGTTTTCATCCATGGACAGTTAAGGATCCTGAGCAAACTCAGGATCCTGCTTATGGAGGCCATTCTTCACCCCCAGTCTAATCTGGGGCTGGTGGACCCATTGTGGAGCTCATCATTGCTGCAGAGTGCTCCAGTGCCAATGATGCATGACGTGATGCTGAGCAGGTATTGCTACTGCCACAGAACCCACCACAGGGGTAGACACTAAATCTACCTCTCTGGTGCACAGCAAAGGGTCCAGTTGAGACCAGTCCACCATCACTCCTGAACTGACATGTCTGAGACAACTAACACCCGTCTACCCTAGAGACTTTCAAGGCAGCTCAGAAGTTGATTCAAGTGACCGCACCTGGCTCCCCAAGAAGGGAATAAGAGACAATGTTGAATAGACCATCCTGCTGTAAGCCCCTTTCCACTTCCACACCACTCACAGTCCACCATCAGGCACAACCCAAGGTCCTGGACCGAGAGTGGCTTCAGTCACCTCTGCTGGAGGCGTCCCCGTCTACCCATAATACTGGGGATATTGATATCCATGTCAGTGCCTTCTATGCTTTTGGCATCTGGGGATCCCTCCATGTCAATGGACACTCCTCACTACTGTGACAGCCTGAGAGCAGGGGGCTGCCGAGGCCTGATGAAAGGCAGGTATGCGGGGAGCTAGGTATGTGGTTTTATGTTCCCTGAGTAGGCTGCCAAACACTGTGGCCCAGCCAGCAACACCTGAAGCCCTTCTGGTGTCAGCCTGAAGGGAAGGCTAACTGGAAAACCAGCGGCCAGTTAAGTTGAATGAGCACACTATAAAAACCCTCCCTCAGGCGAGGCTAGGGGGAAAAGAGAAAAGGGACGGACTAGAGGAGAGATGAAGGAGAAGCAGCCCAGCGCAAGGGAACAGACCCAAGACAGCCGGTGTCAAGGCTTGCTCCATGGCATCAGGCAAGAGGTATGGCAGGAAGGGTTGGGGAAATGGCCCATGGAGGGGTTGCTGCTTAGGGGGGCAAGGACCAAGCTACACAGCCCGCTTGGGGCTGTCCCCACCCATAGGGACCTGGGCCAGAACCCAGAGCAAGTGGGTGGGACCGGGTCCCCCCCAACCCTCCCCCTGGCTGGAAGGGCTGGTACGGGATGGAAAAAGGACACTGGACTGGCCAATAATGAAGAGGGCTCTGGTAGCGGGGTACCCTCACCTTCTGGGCAGCATTAGGGACACTGCGAGCCTCTGAGGTGCACAGAAAGACCCATCAGGAAGTGCAGGACCCACGGGGCTTAGCCCAGACTTGCCACACTACATGGTAACTTTTGGACCTGATGTTGGCGTTTGTACTGGCACTGGGCATATTGGCACCAATGTCTGTGATGGTTGTGACCCCAACTTTGGTGACTCCTTTAGCATCTTTTTTAGCTCTGGCATAGACCATTCATTCAGAGTTGGAAATCATCATGGCACCTGGGCAGCAAAGGGAAAGCCTATTCAGAGACAATGGGTCCCCTTAGGCACTGATGGCAGTGACTCTACCCAGCTTTCCTTGCCCCCCATTTTCATAGTCTTCCCCATATGAGGCTGTGCAGGGCACTGCTGTAGCTCCAGCCCTTGAGGACAATAGGGCTTTACTGTGAAGGGTAGTCCAAAACCTGGGTATCCAGGCTGAAGAGATAGCTGAGGATGGAGATCCTGTAGTGAATATCTTCACCTCCTCAGGACCATCCTGTATTGCCCTGCATATCCTTAAAACGATCACAGACACTACCAGGTCACTCTGGAAAATCCCTGCCTCTTTACTACCCACAACAAAGAGGAATGAACAGTGGTATTTTGTCCTATCTAAAGGGTATGAAAATCTATATCCCCATCCTCCTTTCGACTCATTGGTTGTAGATGCTGCAAACTAGAGGGAACGCCAAGAGTTCTAAGGCCCTTTCCCCAAAAATAGAGAGGCCAAAAAGATGGACCTCTTTGGGAAGAAAATGTATTCCATTGGGTGCCTCCAGCTTAGACTTTCAAATCAGTAGGCCCTCATCAGCCACTATACTCATAACACCTGCTCAGCCATGACAATGTTTGCAGAACTTCTGCCATTGCCTCCACAGAGGAGTTTACTTCCGTGGTGGAGGAAGGCAGACTTGTGGCAAGGATCACATTACAAGCTGCCCTGGATGGGGTGGATATGGCAGTCTGTACCCTCATCACAGAAATGGCTATCAGAAGGAGCTCCTGGCTGCAAGTCTCCAGCCTAACTCACGAGGTCCAACAGACTCTCTGCAGGACCTACTGTTTGAGGGGCCTTCCTTGTTTTCTGAGAAAGCAGACAGGAGACTCCATAGCTTGAAGGACGCCAGGGCCACTTTGAAGTCCCTGGGAATTGACATTCCTACCCCACAGCACAGACATTTTAGACCACAGCTTCCAGCTCCCATGTACCAGCCTTCGAATCACTAGGACTTCTCCCATGGGAGATATTGTGGTGGTAGAAAGAGAACACTCAGCTTCTGGCCAGGGCTGTGGTCAGCGTAAGCCTTCCTTGGGATCAAAACAAACCTTTTGAAGGTGCGCCCAAGGACGGCATACCAGACCCCCCTCTGGATCCAAACCCCCTTACTTTTGCATCCCAACCATTCCCTTTCTACCTGCCTGGTCTTGTATTACCTTGGACCATTGGGTACTTAGCACAGTGGAGAGGGGATACTCCATTTAACTTCCTTCCTTCCTGTTCTTCCATCACCCTTCCCGGTCCCTGTTCAGGGATCCGTCTCATGGGCAACTCTTTTTACGGGAGGTGCAATCGCTCTTATCTCTAGGAGCAGTAGCTCTTATCCCCAGGAGCACAGAGGCAGGGAGTTCTACTTGCCATATTTCCTAATATTGAAGTTCAATGGTAGTTTCAGGCCCCTGCTTGACCGGCGGAAACTCAACAAGTTCATAAAGAAACTGGGGGGTGAGGAGTAGTCAAACATGGTAGGAGACCGGATTGGCTTGCAGGGGAAATCCTTGGTGAATTTAAGCACAAAAAGGGAGCTTACAAAAAGTGGAAACTTGGACAAATGACCAGGGAGGGGTATAAACGTATAGCTCGAGAATGCCGGGGGGTTATCAGGAAGGTGAAAGTGCAATTGGAATTGCGACTGGCAAAGGATGTGAAGGATAACAAGAAAGGTTTCTACAGGCATGTTAGCAAGAAGAAGGTGATCAGAGAGGGTGTGGGGCCCCTACTGGATGAAGGAGGTAACCTAGTGACAGATGATGTGGGGAAAGCTGAAGTACTTAATGCTTTCTTTGCCTCTGTCTTCACGGACAAGGTCTGCTCCCGGACTAATGCGCTAAGTGATGCAAGATGGGATGAAGATGGGCAGCCCTTGGTGGGTAAAGAACAGGTTAGGAACTATTTAGAAAAGCTAAACGTACACAAATCCATGGGTCTGGACTTAATGCATCCTAGGGTACTGAGGGAGTTGGCAAATGTCATTGAGGAGCCTTTGGTCATTATCTTTGAAAAGTCGTGGAGATCGGGAGAGATCCCGGATGATTGGAAAAAGGCAAATGTAGTGCCCATCTTCAAAAGGGAAGAAGGACGATCCAGGGAACTATAGGCCGGTCAGTCTTATCTCGGTTCCTGGAAAAATCATGGAAGGGATCCTTAAGGAATCCATTTTGAGGCACTTGGAAGAGGGGAAAGTGATCAAGAATAGTCAGCATGGATTCACGAAGAGCAAGTCATGCCTGACCAATCTGATTAGCTTCTGTGATGAGGTAACTGGCTCTGTAGACATGGGAAAGTCAGTGGATGTGATATACCTTGACTTTAGCAAGGCTTTTGATACGGTCTCCCACAATATTCTTGCCAGCAAGTTAAGGGAATGTGGATTGGATAAATGGACGGTAAGATGGATAGTAAGCTGGCTAGAAGGTCAGGCCCAGCGGGTAGTGATCAACGGCTCGATGTCAGGATGGCAGTTGGTTTCTAGCGGAGTGCCCCAAGGTTCAGTTCTAGGACTGGTTTTGTTCAATATCTTTATTGATGACCTGGATGGGGGGATGGATTGCACCCTCAGCAAGTTTGCAGATGACACTAAGCTAGGGGGAGAGGTAGATACACTCGAGGGCAGAAATAGGGTCCAGAGTGACTTAGACAAATTGGAGGATTGGGCCACAAGAAATCTGATGAGGTTCAACAAGGACAAGTGCAGAGTCCTGCACTTGGGATGGAAGAATCCCAAGCATTGTTACAGGCTGGGGACCAACCAGCTAAGTAGTAGTTCTGCAGAAAAGGACCTGGGGATTACAGTGGACGAGAAGCTGGATATGAGTCAACAGTGTGCCCTTGTAGCCAAGAAGGCTAATGGCATATTAGGTTGCATTAGAAGGAGCATTGCCAGCAGATCCAGAGATGTGATTATTCCCCTTTATTTGGCTCCTGTGAGGCCACATCTGGAGTATTGTGTCCAGTTCTGGGCCCCCCACTACAAAAAGGATGTGGATGTATTGGAGAGTGTTCAGCAGGGAGCAACCAAAATGATTAGGGGGCTGGAGCATATGACGTACGAGGAGAGGGTGAGGGGGTTGGGTCTGTTTAATCTGCAGAAGCGAAGAGTGAGGGGGGATTTGATAGCAGCCTTCAACTTCCTGAAGGGAGGTTCCAAAGAGGCTGGAGAAAAGCTGTTCTCAGTAGTGACGGATGGCAGAACAAGGAACAATGGTCTCAAGTTGCGTCGGGAGAGGTCCAGGTTGGATATTAGGAAAAACTATTTCACTAGGAGAGTGGTGAAGCACTGGAATGGGTTACTTAGGGAAGTAGTGGAGTCTCCATCCCTAGAGATTTTTAAGTCTCGGCTTGACAAAGCCCTGGCTGGGTTGATTTAGTTGGGATTGGTCCTGACTAGGGCAGGAGGCTGGACTTGATGACCTCCTGAGGTCTCTTCCAGCTCTATGATTCTCTTCCTTAGAGCTCTTGGAATCATGCTCCCACCCTGCAAATTCAGCAATTCCTCTCCTGTCCTAGACACATGGCCCTCTCATTGTGGTCATACGGCCTAACTGCTGAAGTTCAGTAATCAACCCCTCACTCACTGGGGCAGTGCGGCCTAGTAGCCAGAGTCAGTAATAAACACCCCTCTTGCTGGGGTAGTGTGGCCTTATAGTTGGATTAAATAAGTGAGTGCTGGTCCCACACGACTGAGGCAGTGGTAGGGGGACCAGGGCCTTCCCTACTCCACTGGGTCCCAGCCCAGGGCCCTATTAGCAGCGGCTCAGTCCACTGCTCGCTCAGCGGGGAATCCCACTGCAACACACTGAGCACTATGGGAAACAATCTCCTGCCCTGGAACACTTCCTACCATTCTCTGATGACCTCCTTCCAGGGTTCTTCCTCCAAATCCTTTGCCGCGGTGCTGGTGTCTCACTGGCTGGTCTCCAGGTCCAGTCCCTCTGGTGATTCTCCTGCAGGAGCTCTGGCCATGCTTCCTTCCTCCTCAGCAGCCAGCCCAGACTGAGCTTCTCTCTAGGCCTTTATACCTGGGCTGCAGTCTGAGCATGCTCAGCATAGTTGCGGGGGGCGGAGACTTCTTTAGCCTGGTGAGCCTTGTTAGGCCTAGCTTTCCCAGTATAGAGCTGGTGCATCCCGGCACAGTCTCCCTTGCCTCTATTATCCCATCTCTGGATCCAATGGACTGGTATGCTGCTCTTGACCTAAAGGATGCATATTTTCATAAAGCCATCACTCCACCTGACAGGAAATATTTCAGGTTCTACATCAACAAACAGGAAGGTTCTCGTTTCTCTCCACTGTGCAGAGAAGCCCTTCTGCTGGAGGACTTCTGGGTAGAGCATTTAGTGCACCTGCTGGAATCTTATGTTCCTGGAGTCCAGAATGAGATGGTGGGCCATATCAGCAGGCTTTTCTACAGACACAAGTGATCTCTTCATCCTGATGTGGACAGCTTACTCTTCCATAGGTGGGGCACTCCCCAGCTAAAGTGTCACCTGTTTTGCTTGTTCCAGAACCACGATCCTGGGTTCTGCGGTTATGCATTCCTTGTCCAGAGGGTGGGAGGGATGTCTCCTTTATGCCTTCCTGCTTGATGCTATTAGTCACAGAGTACTCCTAAAAATCAAGAGGGATCAAGCACTCATCATATTAGTATGCCAGCTTGGCCTCATCTGCACTGATATGCATCCCTACAGGACATGTAAATGAAAGTACCAATTAAATTTCTTCCTTACCCAGACCTTCTCTCACAGGACCAAGATTGTCTTCAACATCCGAACCTGGACTCCTTGCATCTCACAGTCTTGAAGCTCCCTGGCTGAATCCCAGGGAGCTTCTCTGCTTAGACCCGGTTTGTTAAGTCCTTATGGGTAGTAGGAAATCCTCCACAAAAACCACTTACCTGGCCAAGTAGAAGAGGTTTTATCTTCCGTGTTAGCACCAATCCCACTTGTCCTTGATTACCTCCATCTCAAGCAGCAGGGTCTTTCAGTTTCATTCATAAGAGTCCACCTGGCTGCCATATTGGCATTTGACCTTGGGGTTCCAGGCCACACGGTATTTTCTGACCCCATAATTATCTGGTTCCTAAAAGATCTAGACAGGCTTTATCTGCAGGTACCTCCACCTAGTACTATTGATACTGATAGGTCCTTCATTTGAACCCCTAGCCACGTGTTTTTTTCTTTACCTCTCCTATAAGGTAGTTTTCCTGGTGGCTATAACCTCAGATAGGAGAGTGTCAAAACTTAGGGTCTGAACATCAGGCCCCCCCTATACTGTGTTCTTTAAGGACAAGGTACAGTTAATACCTCAACCTGTATTCTTCCCTAAGGTAGTTTCTCAGTTCCATATCTATCAGGACATACTTCTTCTGGCATTTTAACCTAAGTCTCACTCCAGAACTCGAGAATATAGACTACACCCCCTGCATTATTCAGGTGTTCCCAACATGCCTCGCACTACGTTGCGCATTCCCACAGTACTTAGCATGTGAAGGTGACTCAAGGCACTGTGGGATGCATGTGCACAATGCTTTGCTCTTTCTGTCGATGAGGGAGCTGGAAATATGGCCATGAGTTGTCAACAGCGGGTACC
The DNA here is from genome assembly GCA_019425775.1 of Rafetus swinhoei. Classification (NCBI taxonomy): domain Eukaryota; kingdom Metazoa; phylum Chordata; order Testudines; family Trionychidae; genus Rafetus; species Rafetus swinhoei. The sequence goes on along the minus strand of JAFJHL010000175.1, from coordinate 575,564 downwards.
AGAAAAACTGGTTTGGCGTGTTTCCAGGTTTGGCAACATATTCCTATTAACAGCACTTTTGTTGCCAAAAGTGTACACATAGCCTTAGTTTAAATTCCACGTTTCCTTTTCTATAGGGTTTTCTATGAGAGGGGTGATTTAATTTAAATTACTATTTTCCAGTAATCAGGAAAAAAAAAGTGAAAGACAATAGCTGAGATGCTTGTTTAAAAAAAATAAAATCTTGAATAGAACGTAAGCTGTCCTAGTACAGAAGTTGGTCCAATAAAAGACACTACTTCACTCATCTTGTATCTCCAGTACAGTAACTACTTAAATGAATCAATATATAAAAATTTTCTTCTGAATGGCTAACTGAAATTATGTTGTCTTGTTAAAAGGTGAATAAATTACAACTAGAACTTGAAAATGTAAATAGGCAGCATAAGGAAACAGTTGAAAGCTACCAAAAAGAAATTGAGTCAAAAAATATAGCAGAAGAAAAAGTTCTTGAAAAGGTAAGAATTATTAAAATTTACTGTTTCTTTGGATTCATTTGAGTAATTTGAGAATTTATCCAATCTTTAATGTGCTTTGTAAAATATTTTAGGGTTGATCCTGAACTCCTTTCATATGTTATAGTTCTGTGGACACGTGTGGCCCTATGAGGAAGCTGTCTATGTACAATTTTTGACTTCTGTTAGTTATAATGAACTCTGTGTGTAATCCCAACCTTCAATTTGTAGTAAGTCAAGGGTTGGGAGAAGCTGCAGATAAAACAAATTAAATCATTAATGTGAATGGATCCAAATGAAATGGGACCATTTTTTGGACAATGTGGTGGCTGAAGCCTTGAAGAACCAGTTTTCTTTAACTTCTGTGTGAGGGGGGTTTGAAAAGTGGACAGTCCCCGATGAGCAAAACAAAGAACCAAGCTGTTAGTGCTAGTTTAAAAAAAAAACACAGAATCTGGGAGGGTGAAGAAAGCATGATGCAGGAGACAGGAACAAAGACACAGCATTTTGGAAGAAGACTTTGATATTAGGGACCAGCTCATGTCAAAGCTAAAGTGGCATGAGGAAAAAAAGAGAGACTCCATGATTTGGAGGAGAAACTATGGGCAGTGGGAGGGGTCTGCTGGAAATCCTAGAGCAGGAATTCTCATGCTTTATTGCACTCTGACCCATTTCTAACAACAAAAATTACTACATGACCCCAGGAAGGAGACCAAAGCCTGAGCCCATCCAAGCCCTGCTGCCCTGGGGTGAGGAAGGACAAAGCCAAAGCCTGGGTGGTGGAGCTTGGGCATTGGCTCTGGGCCCCAGTGAGTCTAATGCAAGTCCTGAGAAGCCCATTCAAATGGGTTTGCAATCCACTTTGGGGTCCCAACCCACAGTTTTAATAGCCACTGTCCTACTTAACTTTAACCAAATCCCAGAAGACTCGGAGGAGAAAACTGAGACAGATGAGGAAATTGAAACAGTATAGCATATAGGCATGGGCAGTGAGAGAAGCTTCCACTTGGGGAAGCCGTAGCATCCCTGCCTAGACTCTGCCCCTTCCCATGTCTCCCTCCTCTTTTTCCTCCCCTTCCCTGTGTATCCCATGTCCCTACTCACTGTGTGCTTGTCCCTTTCCAGCCAAATCCCTGAATGTAAGCAAATTAGTTTTGAAAAACACTCCACTTTTCTGCAGTTTCTTTTTCAACAAAATGGAGTATGTGTCAGGGCTGTTCCCCCCTCTGGCACTCTGAATGCAGAATGTGGGGGCCCACAAAGACCTTGAATAACTTGCCTCTATAGGCTCTGCTTACAAAAACTCCCCAGAGTCACAGATGCACTGACTCTGAGAAAAAAACCAAAAGCTGCCACCATCAAATGATTTACCCTAAAAGAAAACAGGAGGGAACACTTGAATTCTTCCCCAAGGGGTACCCCAAGCTCTTTTGCCCCAAAAGAGCTTGAAAAAGTAAAAGAGAGAAACAAGCTGCAGTCTCTGATAGGTGACTGCCCAGTCTTAGGCAGGTAAATATACGCACACAGAGACCCCTGTTATTTTCCAGGACACAAAAATCAAATCCTCACCTTAAAAAAGTGATTTTTAGTAACAAAAGAAAAGATATACTTGATAAAGCACACTTGATTGCTAGGACAAAAGACAGGATTATGCAGCACTTTAAAGACTAACAGGATGGTTTATTAGGTGATGAGCTTTTATCATCACCTAATAAACCATCCTGTTAGTCTTTACAGTGCTGCATAGTCCTGTCTTTTGTTTCAGCAAGACCAGACTAACACGGCTACATCTCTATTACTATTGATTGCTAGGAGTTACAGAGCAACTAAGTAAAGCAAATTAAAACACAGAAAATTTCTGGGAACAACTCTTAGATAGCGAATGGGGAAGGGGAGGCATGGATTCACACAGAGAAGTTCAAGCCAAACCACAAAAACAAAGAAAAATACTCTAATCATGACTAAATACACATTTCCCTTTATTTACTCACAATCCCTTCCTGGTTCAATCCACTTCCATGCCCTTGGAGTCATGGTAGTCCTACCCGGGTTTAAATCATTCTGTGTCTCTCAACTCCTGGCGTAACTTTCCCACACAAAGAAAGCAGGCAAGGAATCTTATACAATTCAAATTTCAGCACTGTATCCCCATTGGTTCTTCTGGTCTCCTGCCAATACCCTTGCTAGCTACCTGAGTTTAACCCTTTAGTCACCGAGTGCTGGCCAGCACTCCTCCTATGCATCACAGCATGTTTTGTACCATGTGCCAGACATGCAGAAGGTGCCTAATTAAACGTACTAAATTTGGGAATAAGAAATGTCAGTCACAGGTTTTTTATATACCCGGATAGCTGACATGCAAGCAGCTTGCAAACCCCTTCCCACGCAACCCCTTTAATTGATCCTGGGGAACACAGAATGGCAAAGCACCAGTTAAAGCGAATTGAGAAATCTCTGTCCTCTCCTCACAAGGTGTCAGGCCTCACTTTCAGCTGGCATTTGCTCCTGGACAGGAAGAAAATGGCTGGAATCAGACTACAAATGCTGCCACCTCAAACAAGCTGAGTTCTTCCTATCAGCTGTAAGCACTTCGGACAAGGAATAAGAATTGTAAAGGGACATGGATCCTGTCAGTAAAATAAAGGCTGGCTGCTGCTTTAACCAAAGCACCTGTACAGCTCTCAGAACCAAGGCGGCAAAATGGTCCACTGAGGCAGCATGGTGGTGTCAGCTTTATGTACCAGACTGGCATACCCAATATCCCCAGGGGTCAGGAACCAAATCCCCAACCCTGTTCTCACCAGGCAAATATAATCTCCCATCCACTGAAAAGAGATGAGACTGAAAAGAATTGAAACTTATCCTACCAATACCTCCTCTCCTCCCCATCACTATGTTCCTCCTTCCTCTGCCCTCCCCTTTCTTTCCTCCGCACCTCTCTCTCCCCAAGCTCTCGCCACTCAAACTCACTGTGCTCCCCCAGCCCTGCCCATCACAGAATTTGAACAAATAAAAAAACCTAATTGCCCTAGCCCAGACCATTGCTTACCTCTGGGAATGCTCTGAAGGGCTCTAGCCCAGGTGGAGGGGGAATCCATTCCTCCTGGGCATTTATTGGTCCACCCAGTACCACTTAGCAGGCCCTTGCCCTGAGGACATGCCAGCATAGGGTGCTTGCTGACACAAATGATTCTGCAGTGCACATACTCTGAATGCACAAACAGCATAAGTCTGGCTGGCCAGCCAGTGTTGTCTAGCCCTTTAAAAAGTAGTGATAGCCCTGGTGGGGCCCTGCTCTCACTACCCCTGCCTGTTCTGGCAAATTGCTCCAGCATCATTCAGTGGGAGGAGAAGTCATCCCATAAAGTTTGAAATTAAATTCCCTGTAATGCAGGAGGAGTGCAGAAAGGTTTGGGAATTGTAAAAACCACTTTGCAAAATTGCACTTCTCAGCACTTTACATCTGATGACATCAAAACACCTAACTAAATCCAATGAATTTATACAAATTCCTGTGAGGCAGGCAAGTAGTATTATAATCCTTTTTTTCAGATGGAGAAACTGAGGCATGGGATAATTAAGTTCCTTATCCATTGTTGTTTTTTAAATCAGCAGAAAAACTTCCCTTGAGATCAAGCCTTAAATGATGGGTCCATTGTCCTACGGGAAGTCAGTGACATTAAGAAAACCCCAGATCTTCACATTTATAGTTGTGGTGAGCACTGGCTCCATTGACATGGGGATATCACCCTGAAACCCCTTCCCCCAGTACAGGAAGTTGGCAATGAGACTGTACCTAACAGTGTAAGGGCTGGCCCTGCCCCTCTGTGCCAGGCATACCAGGTCTGGCTGGGCAGGCTCAGCCAAGCATGATTCAACTGTGGAGGGGGTTAGTGTGTGGGGATCCAGGTGTGGGGCAATCTGGGTGTGGATGACTCAGTGAGTGATCTGGATGCGCAGTAGCTAGATGGGGTGCAGTGTCTGAATGTTGGGGAAATGGGACTCTGAGCTCAGTGGACTGGTTGGGGGAGAGGTGTGGTTTGGTGCTGGGGAAGTGGGGCTTGATGGGGTGGGGAGGTCTAAATGCTGCTTGCTGGAGCTCAGTGGGGTTGAGGGAGGTCTGGGAGTGGAGGAGGCTTGTCAGATGGGTCCAGGTGTAGGGGAGAAGGAAGGTTCCCCTCCCAGCACACAGACAGGGAGATCAACGGGTACTATGACCCAGTCGCAGGCTGCATTCAGCTGCAGAGCCAGTGGAGCCTCTGATGCAGCCTTCAAGCAGGGCTTCCCTGCTTCTTCTTCGAGTGGTGTCCCCGAGGGTGCTCCAATGTAGGTGTCAGGTCGCAGATCAGAGTTTTCTTGAGCAGTGGTCAGCCGGACCACACATTCGCAGCACGTGCTTTGCGCTGTTCATGCTCTTTTGAACTCTCTCATGGTCTGGCTCTTGCCAGTTCTTTCTTTGCCACCTGCAGTCGCAGACAGAGCAAGCCTTCTCTCCTCAGAGAATCCTGTCAGAAATAGAATACTTAGTTGTTTAGTCTTGTAGTTATTTAGAGTTGTTGTTGTTACAGTTCTAGTTGTTATAGTTCATTTTATTACTTAAAAAAAGGCTTCATTAGTTAGTACGTTGTGTAACTAGCCATGCCGGGCTCTCCCAGCTTTAAGAAGTGCGCCACATGCCATGACGCCATGCCAGCTTCAGATGGCCATGCAGAGTGTATCAGGTGCCTCGCTGAGGCCCATGTACCTCAAAAGTGCGTCCACTGTGTCAAGTTGACCATTAGGGCACGTAAAGACTGGGAGATGAGATTAAAAATATTTTTATTTGACAAAGTGTACCAGCATACAGTCTCATACAGTCTCCACTCCTCGGTCTCATAGAGTGGAGAAAAGAAAGGCCATTTCGCCATAGGTGGCTCCAGCTCGAAAAAGAGCCTCGCCAGTTCAGTCTTTGCCTTCAGCGTGAGTCAGTGTTAGTGATAAGCCCGGCACATCAGGCTCAGTGGTGCCCAAACATAAGTCGCTGTCGAAGCCAAAATCGCGACAAATATCTGCAACAGTGCCGTCAACAGTCGTAACAGTCCGCCACTTGGCACTGCTGGCGATGACACCATCTACTGCGTTACCGACAACATCGGCACCTTCTGCATCCAAGCTGTCAGCAAACGTACCCGACACCCAAGAGTGTTTTCAAAGAAGCTAGCCGTTGTAGCAGCCTACCTTCGCAGACAAGCTGTGATTATATTTTTATCTCATTGATTGCTTGGTGAAAGGCCCATCAGAAATGGAGACACAGCAAATGGTGGCAATAACCAGGCAAATTCGATCTCTTGGGTCTCATACTCAATACACAGAAGTCAACGCTACAACCAACACGAACTCTAGAATTCATAGGTGCCAAGCTAGATTCCGTATCTGCAAGAGCATACCTCCCTATGCAGAGATTCTGAGCAATCCAAGAACTGGTTAGTACTGTTACTCTCAGCCCCAGAATTCCCATACTTTCCTGTCTCCAGTGTATGGGTCACATGGCTGCTACAACCTACGTGGTCGATCACGCCCGTTTACATCTTCAATGTCTTTAATATTGGCTTGCGACAGTATATGCCCATCACAACAGACAAGTGCACAAACTGGTCTCCCCTCCACTTAACATCTTAAACTCTCTTGCATGGTGGACCAATCCCTGCAATCTTCTAGCAGGTGTACCATTTCATCGGGACCAACCATCCATTCATATAACTACTGACGCGTCCCTCATCAGATGGGGAGCCCACATGAGTGCCATGTCAATACAAGGACGATGGACCACACAAGAGACTACTTTTCATATCAATTTATTGGAACTCAAGAGCTGTGTTCAATGCATGCAAGCATTTCGTTACACGCATTCGAGGCAAAAATGGCAGAATACTGACCGACAACATATCAATGATGTACTACATAAATCGCCAGGGAGGTGCCTGTTCTCATGCTTTATGCACAAAGGCGGTCCAATTATAGAACTGGTACATATAGAACAAAATTACCCTTGTAGCTTCATACTTACCAGGAGTAAACAAGATCACAGCAGACAACCTCAGCAGACACTTTGCCCTGGTTCATGAATGGGAAGTGCACCCTTGGGTCCTCTGATCGATCTTCCAACGATGAGGTACACCAGAAATCGACTTATTTGCTTTCTACAGAATCAAGAAGTGTCACCGTTAGTGCTCCCGAGCAGGCATCGGGCCAGGGTCTCTAGGAGACGCCTTCCTTCTCAGTTGCGGGGGAGGTCCCCTCTTATATGCATTTCCCTCCTATTCCACTCATTCCCAATGTGTTGGAGAAAATCGCCAGAGACAAGGCGACAGTTATTCTAATAGCACTGTTTTGGGCACAACAGATATGGTTTCCTTGTCTGTATCTGATGTCTCCTCAGCCTTCCTACCACCTTCCAATTTGGTCTAATCTTCTAACTCAGAACAGGGAATCCTTACTTCACCCACAGCCACATCTGCTCCACCTAACAGTATGGCTCATTATTGGTTCCATCAGAAAGAACTACAGTGCTCTGACCCAGTAAAACAGATACTTCTACACAGCAGAAAACAATTCACCCAAACCTCTTACCTTCAAAAGTGGCGTAGATTTCTCTCTCGGTGCTCTGACAAGCATTTAGACCCCATCACGGCACCATTGCATACTGTTTTGGACTACATACTATCCCTCAAGCATGCTGGATTATCCCTCTCCTCTTTGAAAGTGCATCTATTAGCGATCACTGCCTTGCACCAACCAATTGATGGGTGGTCAGTTTTCTCTCACCCTATCATAAAGAGATTTATGAAGGGCCTCTCCAACCTATGCCCACCATGTAAGCTACTGCCACCATCATGGAACCTAGAAATGGTTCTGGATACTTTTACCCGGGCACTCTTCAAACCTTTAGCTTCTTGTCCACTGTCTATGATGACGCTAACGGTACTTTTTCTGCTGGCAATCACTTCTGCTTGCAGAGTCAGTGAGTTGGCAGCCTTGATGGCGGTTCCACTGTACACTATTTTTAATAGAGACGATGTAGTATTACGCCCACATCCTTCCTTTGTTCCTAAGGTTTGCTCTGACTTTCACATAAAAGAACCCATTGTACTCCCTCCATTCTACCCTAAGCCACACTTAACTACAAAGGATGCAATATATCACTTACTGGATGTATGCAGAGCTTTTGCATTTTATATAGAAAGGACCCGATCTTTCCGCAAGTTGGATCGTTTGCTCATTTCTACAGCAGACCGCTCTAAGGGATGTCCACTATTGTCACAATGCATCTCCAAACTTATAGTCTCCTACATTACACAGTGTTATATTCTAAGGAATAAATCACTACCTCAAACACCTAGAGCATACTCGACAAGAGCTGTGGCAACTTCTACACCCTTTTTTCATGGGGTTCCCCTCAAGGACATCTGCAGATTGGCTACATGGTCTACTAATGACACTTTTATGAAACACTATGCAATTTTGTAGGCTCATGCAAAAGACACTGTCGTGGCCTCCACTGTCTTATCGACCGCTGTCAAATCATAAATCCGAGGCCCACCTACCGCTTAGACTGAGTACTGCTACACATTCACCTGCAGTGGAGCATCCACAGGGACACCACTCGAAGAAGAAGAGGAAGTTACTCACCTTGGTGCAGTAACGATGGTTCTTCGAGATGTGTGTCCCCGTGGGTGCTCCACTACCCACCCTCCTCCCCGTCTCGATTCTTTTTCTTAATATCTTCCACATACCAGGGCAGGCTTAAGGAACTGATGGGAGCCAGACCGCGTGAGACATCAAAAGAGCGCATGCCACACATGCACAGTCCAGTTGACCACTGCTCAAGAAAACTCCGATCTGCGGTGCCGGGATGACCCAACACCTACAGTGGAGCACCCATGGGGACACACATCTTGAAGAACCGTCATTACTTCAGCAAGGTGAGTAACTTCCTCATTTGAAGTTTAAGCTTGTATGTGGTCTGTACAGGTTCCAGGGAAGGTGGCTGAGGAGGCTGTCTGCTAGTCAGCCTTTCCATCTGCCCTGAAACATTCATGAACCAATTTAAAAACATCACAGGCATGAAATGATACTTGTGTGGGAAGGCAGTGCCTTCCTTTGCTTTACAGACATGCCCCCCATATAGATGTGTGTTAGTTTGCACGATCTGAATTTTTTGCACTAATATAATAAGTAATTACTTTAGCAAACCCTGTTTCCAAGTCTGTGTGTTTGTTTCAATGGTTATGAATCCCTGAAGAGAGAAATTTTAAATGAGGATGTCTATAAGATTGGAGCTTTGAGAAGGTGTGTGAGTTAGCCGTTGGGGAACCTTGGAGAGCTAGTACTAATTTTCAGGGCCTAGGAAGTTGGACCATGTGGTCTCAACTTGAAGGATGGACTGCTAGCAGAGGATCTGTAGCCTGAGAGTGTGCCTAGAGACCCAGAGTAAGAGACAAGGAATATGTGGACTTTGTTCAGATTCAGGAAGCATAATAGCACAGCACCTTATTAATGTCTAGTAGCGGGATTTTACCAGATCTGTGTCAAAGTCAGTGGAACTGTTTGTGTGAGAACTACAAATACTGGTCAGCATAGACTTGGAGCATTGAGTTCTTAAATGAAAATGTTCATATCTGGGTCTCTCTAAAATTAGACACCTAAATAAAGGTTAGGAATCTCAATATGGATTGGGCACATCAGTTTAGGTATCCAAGTTTGAAAATACAGCCTTACTTTGTTACATTGTCTTTCAACTAATGTATATTCTAGTACAAGAATGTTTAAAATAAAACATATGTTATTTTAAAGGTAATTGCACAGTAATTTTTTGTGCTAGCAAGTACCAGACTGAAATAAGAGCAAAAAGAACTAAGATTTTAAAACATCTATTTTGCAAACGTTTTTGCAGGGCAGCCAGGCACTTTTTAAATTTTCAGTATTGAAGATTCTAATATCACAAAGAAGGAAATACTATAAATCAAGTGGTTCATTCCATACGTATTATTATAATTGTTAGAACAACTTCAAACTACATCTTTCTGTCTCATTGAATTAATAGCAGTGGTTTCCTATTTGATAAAATGAAAATGTTCAGAGAATTCCATTGCGAAAAAGCGTTTCTTTTCCTGTATATATAATACTTTAACTTTGTATATATTTTTAGCTTCATTTATTTATTTATTTTTACTTGGTGCCATACAGTTTTGCTTATCTTATAGTAAAGGTAAACTATACAACAATGCGAGCACCGCAGGTGAGCCATATAAAAAAAAAAAAAGGTGGCTTCTGAGCTAATGGAAATCCAACTAAGTGTGGACTGTCATAACAGAAACTAAATTATATTGAGCAATGCGGGTTTCATTAAAATACTGCAATGTTACTCAAAAATTAGAAAAAAAATGCTGTGTTATTAACAGATAGAAAAGATGAGATTAATGGCTGATGAAGCAGTATGCCTCCAGAAGGAAATTGATATTCGATGTCAACACAAGATAACTGAAATGGTAGCACTTATGGAAAAACACAAGGTAAAATGATTTTGCACATGTACAATACATGACATTATGTCTGGAATCAGTATAATTGCACAAATCCCAAATGTTAGAAGCTAGGAAATGGAGGTTTATTATAAGGCCATAGAGCTAAGAAAATTAAGCTGGATATCTGCTCAGTCTTTTAACAACCAAGAAGAAATGTATCATCAATGATAGAAGGCATTTCTTCACTATATTAACTCCTAAATATGTATAGAATCAGAAGTTCTAATATTGCAGAAGTATTTGGCAATCCCTAATAATACTGTAGCAGATATGCATTTCTCCTACAGCTGCTTTGGAACTGCAAATATTGAGGTATTACATTTGCACACTGCGACAGGTTTGATCACAGTGGTCCCCTCGGGGCTGTTCCCCAGTGTGCTCATTATGCCACTGAGCCTGCCAACCTGCCCTCTGGTCTCTCCCAGCCAAGCCAAAGAGTTGAGATAACAGCCCCCAGCAGAGCAACTCAGACGCCAAACCAGCTCGGTTCTGGCAGGGCTCAGCTATAGGGCCTTGATAGTATCCAAGAACAGAACCACGAAAAGGGACCAAAACCTCAAATAAATCTATCTTATTCTGTATACAAATTTTACACAGAGAAAGCTAATAGTTAGCTCTCTTTATCAATGAAAGAGAGATATGCACAGCTGTGGCTCTTCCTCCCCTTCCCGCTCCCCCGCAGTAACAATTATTTACACTGGGCTTGTTTTCATTAAGTATAAAAAGTAGGATTTAAGCAATAGCAGGTGAAAACAGACAGATCAAGGTAAGTTACTAAACCAAAATAAATAAAACATGCCAATTAAGCCCAATACACTAAGAAACTTGTTACATGCAAATTCTTACCCAAACAGTAGTTTTAATAATCTTTTTCACTAGGAAGGCAGCCTCCTCGCTTCGGCTCGATCCTTTCCCCATTCAGACTTAGTTTCCAGCAAACATCTTGGGTGTTAAGTGGGGTCTCCTGGCAACTGCCCCTGTTATTCGGTTTATCACCTTTATATTCCCTTTGCCCAAGGTGAGAATTCTTTGTGTTCAGTTCATACTTGTCTCACCTTGAGTGGAAAAATACAAGATCCACAGTGTGTTCCATCTTCAGATGGCCTGGTCACATGTCTGTAGGACCAACAACAGTTTGGGTTTACAGGAATAACAAAGCCCTACCTTCCCTCTGATAGATCGTGGATTTGAGTACTGTGCTATTATGTTTCTGGAATACCACTAATGGCCCTTATAAGCACATTTAGAATTATAAACAGATTTACACTTCATATTTCTAACTTCACATACAAGAATTATACATTTACAGAAGTAGGATATACACATTCAGCAGATTGTAACTTTAGTAATGATGTCACATGGTGCATTTTGCCTAAAGCATCTTCAAGGTATGCATATTCATAAGTCAATTTTGATAAAGCCTGTGGGAGCGGGGTGGAACCTGTGACACATTTTTATGGAAGAAAGAAAATATGGACCTTAACCAGAATTTTAAATGATCAATGTTCCCATGTGGGAAGGCTACTTGTAAGCACTTTCTGGCATTTCAGATTCTTTTTGATCCCAGTCTCCCATTTTCTTTCAGTGTTAATTCGGACCCATTCTAGTAAGGCCCCTAACTTTTCAATGACATTGGGTAGTTTAGTTTAACATATTTTAGTGAAACACTCTGTACCATTCAGTTTGGGTGTGTCTAGACTACAGGGTTTTGTCTACAACAGTGGACTTTTGTCGACAAAACTATACCTGCATCTACACTACCGCCGAATTCTGTCGACATAACGTTGACAGAACTTGGCAGTTTTGCCGACGGCGGTAAACCTCATTCTACAAGGAATAACGCCTTCTGTTGACAGAGTTCTGTCGACAGAAGGCGTTATTGCATCTACACTCTCATGTCGACAAAGCGGCTTGCTTTGTCGACAGAACTGGATGTAGTCTAGACGCTCTTTGTCGACAGAAGCTTTGTCGACAGTATCTGTCGACAAAGCCTCTGTCGACAAAAGCCTGTAGTGTAGACGTACCCTTTAAGTGGCAATGTTTGTAAACTGCTTTGGTATAACCAACCTTTAAACACTGGTGTATTTGATTTCTTACTGAGGAGATAAAATGCTTTTAAATTACCCCAAAGAATGTTATTGTGTAGAGAAAAAGTATGAGTTGCACCCATAGAAAGAGTTAAGATAAGAGATGTATCATTTAAATGTCAAATGAGTTTTGTATCTGAAAAAGTAATCTGTTTGTAACTTTTGAATAAAGAATGAATACTAGTTGTTTTTAAGTGATCATTTTTCATTATCACACTTACACATTCAACTCTTTTTTATGCAGCACCAATATGATAAAATGGTTGAAGAAAAAGATACAGAATTACAGCTCTGTAAGACAAAAGAACAAGAACAAATGTCAGTAAAAAAATCCTTGGTAAGAGCTAAACCTTAATAGTAAATAACTATGATAAAAATTAAAAGGAACAGCTGCAGAAGCGTGACATCATTAGATAATTTTTCCTTTTTTACTGTTTATTTTTTCCTTATTTTAGATGTGTATTTTATATTCTGGAACTGTACAATGAAAGTTATTCCCCCAATTTCTATGTTTCTTACTTACTGTTTTTGTATATGTGATACAGGATAAAATGTTTTCAGTGAAATGTAAGCAAGTATCTTTTTATATTTACTTTTCTCCTGATGGTCTCTGAATGTTTTCTCCACTCTATTTGATTAAGGAACTACTGTGCCATTTATTCCCTGGTAATAATATGCCACAAATAACAAGATTAAAACTGCTTCACTTGACTAGTCCTGTCCAAATATTAATAGTTACATTTCTCAATAATACTTCATCTGTTGAAGAAAATAAAAATAACCTAGCCTATTACTGTATTAAGTTTTCTGTGCCCTACTTTAATCTGACAAAATCTCATTTTGAGAGTAGTCACAAAGTCACTGAGGAGTCTTGTGACAGTGTAGCTTCCTTTGCTCATCCCCCTAAAACTCAGAGTGGGATTCTTACGAAAAATTCCCGTTTACAGGAGTTTTCACACATGTATTTCCATGGGAAGGGGTTGATCCAAGTCTACAGTTTAACTAATTCATGCTAAATATAGCAGTTCCTCTGATAAGAAACTCCATTAGTTCAAAACATCTAACTTAACCTTAGGACTGTAAGGCTGTGTCTACACTGGGCCACTTATTCCGGAAAAGCAGCCGCTTTCCCGGAATAAGCTGTGAGCTGTCTACACTGGCCCCTTGAATTTCCAGAAAAGCACTGACGATCTACTGTAAGAAATCAGCTGCTTTTCCGGAAAAACTATTCTGTTCCCGCTCGGGCAAAAGTCCTTTTTCCGGAAAAGCTTTTCCGGAAAAGGGCCAGTGTAGACAGCTTTTCCAGAAAAGCAGAAGAAACGGAAAAGCGCTTTGGACGGGCGCGAGACCCCGTAGGAGCCCTGGACTTCCTGGTAGGGAGGCTGCTGGGCGCACGTGGCAGGACCGCGCGCAGACCCTGCTGCCTGAGCTCTGCCACGTGCCCCTGTGCTGCCCAGCCACCCATCTCACCACCATGGCAGCTCCAGCCGGTGAGCCCCTGCACCGCCAGCGGAGGAGGCCCCAGGCCGCAGGCGGGCTCCCTCCTGGACCCCCAGGGAACTGGAGACCCTCCTGGACCTCTGGCAGGAGGAGGAGGGTCTCCACGACCTGCACTCCAGGCGCCGGAAAGTGGATATATACACGCGGCTGGCCGACAACCTGGCGCAGCAGGGACACCCCGCCCGTAATTGTGAGCAGGTCCGCTCCAAGGTCAAGGAGCTGAGGCGAGGGCAGGGGGCAGGACCAGACGCCTGCCCGTACTACGAGCAGATGAACGCCTTTCTGGGCCAGCCAGCCCCGCAAGCCCCGGGTGTCCCTGTGGACACGTGCCAGCGCCCCCCCATCGTCCGACCCACCGAGCCGGGGGAGGGAGAGGACAGCGGCAGCGCGTCCGGTGGAGAGGAGGCCAGTGTTGCCACCACCCAGCAGGCCCCCTCCAGCAGCTCCTCCGAGGCCGGGGAGGAACCCACTGGTGAGTCTTTGCAGTTTGCACTCCCAAAGGGTGGGGGGCGAAGGGCGGGGGGGGAGCCAGGTGCCCGGAGGGAGGAGGGGGAGAGCATGTCACTCAGGCCACGTGAGCTGCACGCTGAGTTGCATGAGGCAGCAAGCAGCACGTGCAACCTCGTGCAGCCTGGTGACCGAGCGCACGTGGCCGCGCAGGCAGCTGCAGGGCACGCCTGGGACCGTGCTGCTCACACACATTCGGCGGGACCAGGGGAAGGGTGGATGCCGGCTGGAACCGCCAGGGCCCCAGGGACTCAGCCCAGAGCCCCACACCTCCGCCAAGGGTGCAGCACGGAGAACGGCACACTGTCCCATGCCTGGCTGTGAGGCACAGCCAGCTGCTCCTGGGAAAACCGCAGCGTCACAGTCCTGTGACCGTGGCCCCTACCGAGCCCTCGCCTGCTCCCAGTGCCTTGGCTGGTTCCCCGAGGAAGTCCCCACTGTGGCCACACATGTCCCTGGGCTACCGGCCTTGCGGGAGGGATAGTGGGAGGACAAGGGCCCCTGAGTTTTGCTGCAAGGATGGGACACCCCACCCAGTCACTCTTCTGGTTCTCCAGGAGATATCCCACGAGGGGATCTGAGAGCCCAGACCGCCTCTGCCAGATGTGCTCCCAGGCACTGTGTGGGGATGCATCTCGCTCCCTGTCAAACACCAGTGATTAGCCCAAAGCTTTTCACAGTCTCCACCGGCAGGGAGTTCCACAGGTGAACGCAGCACAAGCACCCTCCCGCCTCCACGGGCCAGGATACAGACCGGTGCTAATACTGGAGGGAGGACCCTACTCAGGGGCGGTCCTCCTTGCCAACATACAACACGGGGGCAGGAGGGGAACCGAGTGGGCCCAAGCCACACAACTGTGGGGTCACCTGGGCTCAGGGGTGGAGGGCATGAGGTGTGGGGACAGTGGACGGCCTGCCTGACTGACCCATCCTTTCTTCTCTTCCCTGCAGCGGGACCCAGCACCAGACCCTCCACTGCGGCAGCAGCGGCACCCCCAGCTGGCCAACCCCGGAGGCGCAGGCTGCGCCAGAGGACCAGCTCTGCGCCGCCATGTGAACGCCGTGGAGGCAATCCAGGGCTCCATTGCAGAGCGGGTGCAGGGGGACCTGCAGTGGCGGCAGGAGGGCTGGGCTGCCTTCCTAAGAGAGTGCAGAGGGATGCGCACCTCTATGGACATGCTCACGGCACATTTAGTGCACGCCATACATTATGGCATGGCCGGACCCCATGCCCCCGCCATCCTTCCCGGAGCACAGCCCATGCCCCCTCCTGTCCCTGCTCCTATCCCAGCTCCTGCCCCTGTTCCTGCCCCTGCTCCTATCCCAGCTCCTGCTCCTGCTCCTGCCCCAGCTCCTGCTCCTGCTCCTGCCCCTGCCCCTGCCGCTGCCGCTGCCCCTGCTCCTGCCCACCTCCCCCTGCAGCCTGCCCGGACGCGGTCTGCCCAGCGTGTGCAGGTCCAGCGCCGGAGGAGCGCTTGCAGGGGCCGCCTGCAGTAACTGCCCCCTCCCTGTCCCAGTTGAAGGTCCCCGTCCCAGTTGAAGGTCCCCCTGTAAATAAAAAGTTTTCTATTTTTCTGTTAATTCTTGTGTTGGTTATTGTGTTACTGTAGTAACGGTAAGAAATGATTTGAGATACCAATTAGCCACTTAAATTTAAGAGGGTTACAAACTGTGGACAACAAATTCTTTACTCTATCACCGGGGGGGCCCTTTGTAAGTGGTCATTGGTTTGTGGCGCATAAAGAAATACTGAGACTTTTCAGTAAAATGTAAACCACAAACTATATTTACATAGCTAACAAACAAGCAAGAACGGTTAGAAGATGCACACTACAGATTATTAAACATAGTCTAGGCTCAGGAGGACAATTGGGTAGTGTTGCTGGCCACCTCAATCTTTGGTCCTTCCGGGCCTCAGGAGAGGAACAGCCAGGAGATCCTCGACGGAAGATGATGGCGAAGCTGGCCACCTCAATCCTTTGGTCCTTCCGGGCCTCGGGAGAAACAGCCAGGAGATCCTCAAGACAACTGGAATCAGGTACGCTGACTTGAGCCTTCCGCACGACCCCCGAATCCTCTTCGCTGTTCTTCGGGACAGGCGATGGTGGCCTAAACCCTAGCCTAAACTAAAAAGAAAAACCCTAACTACGCCCGACGCACCCGACGAACAGTCACGATGACGGCCAATGTGCTTTGACCCGACGCTTTACAATTGGGGGGGAGGCAAGGGGAGGGGTGGGGAGGGTAGGGGATGGGAGGGAGAAGTCTGGGGAGACCCAGGCGACCCTACTACGGGGCTTGGGCAAACATGTCCACCAGGCCTCTCTGATGCGCACCGCATCCTGGCGTGCCTGGCGGACGGCAGCTGTGTCGGGCTGTTCCCACGTCTGTGCCTCGGCTGCCATCCATGCAGGGAGGAAGGCCTCCCCACTGCGCTCCACAATGTTGCGGAGCACGCAGCACGCGGCCAGTACCTCCGTTGCATTCTGCTCACCCATCTCGAGATGGGTGAGCAAACAACGGAAGCGGGCTTTTAAACGTCCAAAGGCGAGCTCCACTGGGTTTCGGGCCCGGTTGAGGCGGTCGTTGAACCGGGCCCGGTTCTGGTCTGGCTGCCCCGTGTAAGGCCGCATTAGCCAGGGCATCAGGGGGTAGGCCGCGTCCCCGACCACACAGATGGGCATAGGCACATCCCCGACAGTCAAGTCCCGCCGGGGGAAGTAGGTGCCTGCCTCCAACCTGCGAAACAGTCCAGAGTTGCGGAGGATGCGGGCGTCATGTGCCCGGCCGGACCAGCCCTCGTAAATGTCCAGGAAGCGGCCCCGGTGGTCCACAAGGGCCTGCAGAACAATGGAGCAGTACCCCTTGCAGTTCATGAAATGGGCCGCTCAATGCTCTGGGGCCCGGATGGGGATGTGGGTGGCGTCCAGGGCTCCCCCGCAGTTGGGGAACCCGAGGGCAGCGGCCGCCATGGTATCATCCACGTCGCGCAGGCGGATGACTCGGGAGCAGGACGTCGTTGATGGCATGGACGACCTGCAGAAGGGTGCAGAGAAACACAAGGGAACACATCACATACGGCAGGGGTGAGTGTGTGCTCCCTTGGGCCCCCCCGCCTTGATTTCCTCTGTCCTCACACGCGCGCGCGCACACACACGCACACACACCAGGGCCCCTCCCCATGGCCCCCCCCCACCACCACCGGGCCTGTGCAAGAGAGGGACGGCTCAAACCCCTGGGCGACCCAGCCTGGAGTCTTGGCTGTCCCTGGGCCTGGAGTGCAGCACCCTCCCCCCATCCCACTCCCCCTGGGACTTACCTCCACGACGATCACTCCGACGGTTGATCTTCCCACCCGAACTGCTGTGCCACCGAGCGTAGCTGTCCGGTGTGGCCAGCTTCCACAGCGCGATGGCGACCCTCTTCTTGATGGGGATGGGTGCCCGCAGCCGGGTGGTGGCTCTCTGCAGCGTGGGGGTGAGCCAGGTGCACAGATGCAGGAAGATCCGCTTTCTCATCCGGAAATTCCTGATCCATTGCTGGTCGTCCCATAGTCCGAGGACCAGCCGCTCCCACCAGTCGGTGCTGCTCTCGAAACTCCAGACGGGCCTCACCACGGTGGGGTGCTGATGCCACAGGGTTGCCAGGGCCTCCCTGGTGAGGGAGTCCAATGCGATCTCTGCCTCCTGGTCCATGAACACCATGGCACCGGCCTGCAGCACGAGCTGCAGGCACTTGTACAGCTGCAACTGGGGCCCGAGCAGGCACACGGCCACCCACGGCTCCATGGCAGACAGAGCAGGGCAGAAAACAAAACTCAGGGAAAAGCAGTTGGGAGGCCAAAGGTGGTGTCCCCAAAACTCAGAGGGCAACCACCGAACTGCTAAGGGTGCCAGTCCTAGCAGAGGTCCCAAGGCATCGGGAGCAGGAGACTAACGGCTGTCCGGGAGACCCCTAAGCACGTGTCTGAACGCGCTCTGGCCCCGCCCCGGAAAGGTCTGGTGGCCTTTGCCCTCTTCAAAATGGCTCGGGCTTCTGCTTTTCCGAAAAGCGCTACCAATGTAGATGCGCTTTTCCGGAAAAGCGATCGTTATAACGCAGTAACTCCAGGACCAATGTAGACGCTTTTTCCGGAAATACTTAAAACGGAAAACTGTTCCGTTTTAAGCATTTCCGGAAAATCATGCCAGTGTAGACACAGCCTAAATGACTGTGTTTGGAGGTGCCCACTGTGTGTTACTTAAATGACAGAATTAATTCTAAAAATGAAAAGTTGAACAGTATGGTAGTTTGTTACTGATATATTTATATATTTTTAAAATTACAATGAAATGATTTTATTTTGAATATTTTTCTTTTTATAATGTAACAAAATTAATAACACTTATTTGATTATAATTTTTAGGAAACTGAGCTATCTCATGTGAAAAATGAACTGTTATCCCTTAAGGAGCAGTTTAAAATAGAGATTGAAGAGAAGGTATGTATTGTGGCATGACATTTGAAAATTTTTGGCTTGACCCTGTGGCTATGTCATTTAGTGCTATGAAGGACCTTGGTTTAAATTAGAGTAACAGAAAGCTGCATACCAAATTTGGTGATTCTAGCTCTTACAGTTTAGGAAGAAAACAACAAATAGTCTGGTAGCACTTTATAGATTAACAAAACATGTAGATGGTATCAGGAGCTTTCGTGGTACCATGAGCCCACTTCTTCAGATGACCAGAGTTATGAGTTTAGGATGTGCAGACCCAAAATAAATAGGAGAGGGGAAGGAGAGGGGGAGGGAAAAAAGGGGGGAGGGTGAAAGACAGGGAGCTAGAGGGAATCAGTAAGTATCTGAAGATTGGGTAGTTAAAACGAAGCAGATAAGAATCAAAGTCAATAGATAGTATCCTTCCTGACATAGGAGTCTACACAAAGAGCTGTTTGCACCTTCAATGGCTGTTAAGTAAGTAGGAAGAGTTTTTGATCAGACAGACAGACTCACAGACAGACTGATGCACTGTAAAATATATATATAGATAAATGTGTTAATTCTTGTTTCCATTTTTTAATGCCTACAGAAGTCTGAAATTTAGTTAAATTCTGCTCATATATTCAGGCATGTGTTAATAACTGAATGCTGAACTTGCATACTACTCCATTATTGTACAGAAGATACATTCAGTTAAAATATTTGTAAATTGAGCATTTACTACTTATTCTACAATTCTGTTTTTTAACAGGAAAAGCTAATAAGAGAAGCAAAAGAAAATGGAGCTTCTAAAAAAGAAAAAAAGCATAAGGTGAATTTTACTTTGATTTTTTGTAAAATGTTATGATTTGTGTTAATAGTCATGTACAATGAATCTAAATGAAAACAGTAGTAAGTGGGCATTTTAATATGTTATTTATTTTAATATGTTTTCATTTATTATTTTTTTTAGAAAATACAAACATCCTTTATGGAGACTCCTAAAACGAGTTTAAAGCTTGCCTCAGTTAATTCAGAAAAATCTTTATCCCAGAATTTCACACCTTTTGGAGAGAAGAAGTTGGAAAACAAAGAACTGTCATCTCAGACACCTGCTAAAAGTGTCTTCGGCACTCCATCACTAAAGGTTTGTTGCTTGTGGGATAGTATATTATTTCCACATTTTTAGAAGAGCGCTGGTGGGAAGTAAAAGAGAACATGGGCAGAGCCACATAGAGACATTTCAGGAGACAAGCGCCTCCTCTGGCCTGTGATACCTACCACCTATGATGCAGGTTAAGTTGAACTAGTGGCACCCTAAGCACGGATCTGTGCATGTGATTGCAAATAATTGTAGCCAGACCCCTTACTCTGTGTCCCCTGGACATAGGTGCCCACTCCATATGTGCCCTGGGGCTGGAGCACCCACAGAAGGAAATTAGGTGTTTAGCATCCACTGGCAGCCAGCTCTCCCTTCTTCTCCAGCACCTCCTGTTCCCGGGCAAACCTTCCCTATTAACCTCTTCCCCTCCCTTCCAGTGCCTACTGTCCACCTCAATCAACTGTTTCATGGTATGCAGGAGGCTCTAGAGGAAGGGGGAGGAGTGCGGATAGACATGCTCAGAGGAGGGAGTGGGAAGAGGTGAGGTGGGAGTGAGGACTTGGGAGAAGGGGTAGCGAATGCTCTGGGGCGGAGCAGGGATGGGAAGAGGCAGGATGGAGGGGCTCAAGGAAAGGGGTCACGTAGGGGTCAGGTTCTGGGATGGAGCACAGGGCTGCACACCTGCCAGGCCCAAAGAAAGCTGATGTCTATGCCCTTGGACCACAGGATGTTAGCACATAGTTAAGTTGGAGTCTTTACCACAAAATCAGCTGGTTACATAGTCTTTGAGATAGTTTGGTCTTGGCAAGAGGCAACCACACCAGAAATGACTTATCTCTGTCTCCCTGTTACCATATTTTCTCTCTTTGGAGTGTCTCTCTCTTTGAAGGCCTCTCTGTGAGGTTGGCCTTCAGTTCTCTGTCATTGTATTATGTAATAATTTCTGCATTTTTGTAGGCTTGTTCTGGGTGTTGTCTCGTGGTTCTTCTTCAAGTAGTGTCCTTATGGCTACATCTACACTGCAATGTTTTTATCGGAAAAAGGTACGCAAATTGCACTCCGCAATTTGCGTCCCTTTTTCCAATAGTTTTGTTGGAAGAGACTTTTCCAAAATTTGGCCCATCTACATTGGACCAAATTTTGGAAAAGCCTCTTTTGGAAGAGTTCTTCTTCCTCGTGGAAGGAGGAAGACAGGGCTTCCGAAAAAGCGTGTCTGCTCTTCTGCAAAACAAAAAGCGGAAGAGCAGACATGTTCTTCTTTGAGTGGTGTCCCCGTGGGTGTTGGGCTTGTCCCGGCGCTGCAATCCGGAGAGTTTTCGCCAGCAGTAGCCCCCTCCGGCGGACCGCACATGCGCAGAGGTGCCTCACGCTGTTCACGCCCTTTCTGCGTCGAGCGGTCCGACGTGCCAGTTCCTCCTAACCGTCCACGGCCGCAGATGGAGTTGGAACACGCTCCTCCTTTCCTGAGGAGAATTGAACAAACCATTTGTTTCTTGTTCCATCCCAGTTAGCCCCTTCCTCGTAGTATTAGTTAGTTGGTCTACAAACCTGGTATGCATGATACCCACAAACTCACATCTATCCCCGCTCGCGTCAGGGACTCACTCACATGGTGGCTCGATCTGACCAATACACTCGCGGGTGTCCCCCTCCGCGCTCGAGCTCCATCTATCCAGATTACCACGGATGCGTCTCTTGTGGGCTGGGGAGCACATATGTGACAGCATCAGGTACAAGGTTTATGGTCTCACCAAGAATCCTTACTCCACATAAACTTCCTGGAGCTTAGGGCAGTCTTCAATGCCTGCCGGCACTTCGTCCAACAGGTGTGAGGGACCACAGTACAGATCCTTACCGACAACATCTGCACTGTCTATTACATCAGTCGGCAAGGCGGAGCCAGATCCAGAACCTTATGTGCGGAATCGATATGCCTCTGGAACTGGGCGATTTGGCATGGTATCACACTCACAGCTGCTTACCTTCCCGGCAAGAGCAATACCATCGCGGATGCGCTGAGCAGATCCTTCCGCTCCCAACACGAATGGGAGCTCCTCGACGATGTAGTCCGTGGTCTCTTCCAACTATGGCGCTACCCGGATGTGGACTTCTTTGCGACCCGCGACAACAAGAAATGCCGCTCTTACTGCTCCAGAGCTGGCATAGGCAGCAAATCGAGGGGAGATGCCTTTCTCCTCGATTGGGGAATGTACCGTCTTCTATACGCCTTTCCCCCGATTCCCCTGATACCTCGGGTGATAGGGAAGATACTGGCAGACGCAGCGACAGTAATCCTGGTGGGCCCCTTTTGGCCTTGTCAGACATGGCTGCCGCAACTCATGCAAATGTCATTATCCCAGCCTCAATGACTTCCACAACTGTGCAACCTGCTCTCGCAACAACACAGCACCCTCCTTCACCCGAACATCGACCAGCTGCATCTGACAGCGTGGCTCCTGACTGGCTCCAAGGCCCAGAATTAACCTGCTCCCAAGCAATCAGAGACATGCTGGTGCAAAGCAGGCGTCAAGCCACCCAGAGGTCTTACCTTTATAAATGGCGCCGCTTCCAGGTCTGGTGCCATTCATAGGGCACTGACCCTCTGCTGGCACCCATACAACACATCCTGGACTATATGCTCCATTTACGTTCACAAAACTTGGCCGTTGCTTCGCTGAGAGTCCATTTGGCTGCGATCTCGGCCTTTCACCCACCTATAGATGGCTCTTCTGTGTTCGCGCATTCACTCACCAAGAGGTTCATGAAAGGGTTTACCAACCTCTATCCGCCACACAAACCCACCCCGGAACCATGGGACCTAACCTTTGTACTGGACACTCTTACCCGTCCACCATTTGAACCACTTGCAACTTGTGACCTACAAACTCTCACCAGTAAAGTTGTCTTTCTCCTGGCTATCACGTCGGCCCGCCGAGTTTCTGAACTCGCAGCACTTTCTGCCGATCCTCCATACGCATTGTTCACTCAGCAGGGTGTCACGTTGCGATGTCACCCAGCCTTCTTGCCAAAAGTTAATTCATCATTCCGCGTCAATGAGCCCATGGTTTTTCCCATCTTTTATCCTAAACCACACACTACCCCTGAGGAGGCACGTTTGCATACACTAGACATCAGGAGAGCGCTTGCATTTTATTTGGACGGAACGCGTCCCTTTCGGAAATCTCAATGCCTACTACTATCAGTGGCGACCGGCTCTAAAGGCCCAACAACTGTCGTCACAGAGTATCTCCTCGCATATCGTGAACTGCATCACTCGTTGCTACACCCTTCGGAACAAGCCGCTGCCCTGTAAACCGAAAGCACACTCAACCAGGAGCATGTCTACTTCTACGGCATTCCTGAAGAACGTCCCTCTGCGAGATAGATGCTGCGCTGCAACCTGGTCGTCCTTATCTACCTTTGCTGGGCATTATGCCCTTGATCGTTTCAGGGCTACGGACGTAGCAGTCGCTCAAGCAGTCCTTTCTTCTGTGCACAGATAATTCCGAAGCACGATAATTCCGTTTGGGCTACTGCTTCATACTCACCTCTAGTGGAGCACCCACAGGGACACCACTCGAAGAAGAAGAAATTGTTACTCACCCTGTGCAGTAACATCTGTTCTTCGAGATGTGTGTCCCCGTGGGTGCTCCACAACCCGCCCTCCTCCCTGCTTCGGAACTCTTACGTTTCTATTTTTCAGATGTTCCAGCTAGGAGGAACTGGCGCGTCGGACTGCTCGACGCAGAAAGGGCGCGAACGGCGCGAGGCACCTCTGCGCATGTGTGGTCCGCCAGAGGGGGCTACTGCTGGCAAAAGCTCTCCGGATTGCGGCGCTGGGACAAGCCCAACACCTCTAGTGGAGCACCCACGGGGGCACACATCTCGAAGAACAGATGTTACTGCACAGGGTGAGTAACAATTTCTTCCCTGGACCCAGCAGAGTTTTTCTGGGATACATCGGGTATCCCAGAAAAACCCTGTAGTCTAGACGTAGCCTCTGTGTGCTCCACTGTAGATACATGTATGCCTCTGCGCCTCTAATGAGAGATTTTTGGTAACAGTATTTGTTGAGACCACCTATGTGCTCTCCATTCATCGTGGTCTGCCTTGAGGCTGTCTAGCACTCTAAGGGGGAGGAACTCCCTCCCTTCCTTCTCAACTGCCTTTGGCCTACAAGAGAGAGAGCAGATGTCTCTGAGACTTACTTATCTGTGTCATATCAAAAGTAGTAGTTGGTTTTGTTTGTTTTGCTTTCCCTGAAAGTTAGTGTTTCTTTTTTTTTCACTCCCTTGGGATTAAAGAAGAAAAAGCCAAAGAAAGAAAGAAAAAACATTAATTTACTTTTCCTGTCCTGTCTGGCGGCATTCCACAGTCCCCTACCATGTGTTTAGAAGACTAGTTTAGAAGACTACACTACTGAGTTTTGTCAAGGAAACTAATGTCGACACTCAGAAGTTGCAAAAAAAAAAAAAAAGTCGTGAAGTGTGTTTACACTTGCTCCCTCTGTTGACCTTGTCTTTATGTCCCCCACTGACAGCGGGAGCAATGCATTGTGGGTATATTTCCCACAGTGCCTGTTGACCTCATCTGTCGTTAGGTATTGTGAGACCATGGAAGAGAGCATGGGGCATTTTGGGCCCATATAAAACGTCAGGCATTGCTTTGTTCAGGGAATTCTGGCGTCCTTTCACGCTGTTTTTCAGTTGCCATTCTCTGCTGTGCACTCCAGCATCTGCAGCCCAAGTCTCCTTTGGATTATTTCCCAGTGTGCTGATCATGCCACTGATGCCAGCCTTCTTTCTCTCTGGGGTTCCCCAGCACCCTGTCCTGCTGGGCCAGAAGCTCTGGTCTTCCCTAGACAAGGCACAGAGTTGGGGTAATCACCCCCTTCCCCCAAGGCAGCAGTGCGGGGAGGGGCAGGAGGGAGCCAGTGCTCAGTGGGGACCGGCTTAAAAGCCAGCTCACCACAAGCACTGGCTCCTGTGGAGTCACCGTCCCCCCACCCTTGCACTTCTGCCTCTGCTAGAGAAGCAGCAGCATGGTACATGTGGGAAGCAGCTCTTAAGCTGGCTCCCCGCACATATCAACTCCTGCAGAGCCGCCTGCCCCCGTGCTGCCTCTTTATCAGAGGCAGCTGGGGAGAAGGCAGGCAGAAGCCAGTGCTTGTGGGGCATTTGCTTTTAAGCTAGTTCTAAATAGCCTTGAGGCATACCACAAAGAAGGAGAGTGCATCCATAGGTTCAACGGACACTGCTATAAAAAAAAAACTCCGATTAGAAGTGCAGGGTCACGCACCGCATAGGGATACATCTCAAATAACCATCATTACTGCACAAGTTAAGCAACTTCATCTTCATAAATGGCTTCTGTTCTTCAGATCACTTGTCCTTCTGGCATAGTTACCTCATATGACCTTTGTGCCACCTCCGCCCTCGCAATTCCTTTATTCCATTCTGTCTCTAATAGCTGTATCTTCACAGGAGTTCCTTTTATGGAGGAGAGACCAAGGAAACATAGACCCTCTAATGACAGTTCAACAGATCATGATACAACTCAGATTCTGTGCTCTTCATTTGGTCATCCGTTTATAAAATTAGTGTAACAACATAATCTTTAATGTTGTTGGCTTTTCCCCCTAGACATATACTGTGAAGACTCCTCCAAAATATAAATTGCAAAGGGAAATCATGAATCCACTTTCAGAAGATGTGAAAAAAAAAAGAAAAGTGCTTTTAGAGCTGGATACTTACTCAGATAGCTCAGAACAAAATGACCTCCTGGTAAATATTGCAAAATGGATAGCGCATTTCACAGTTTATTCTGTGTATGTGCTTTGCTGTATCTCAATGTTTGTCTACTATTCAGGATATTTTATACTGTACAAAACAAAAATATGTATTCGAGTGTATATTTAAGTAGCAGTTCAAATTGTTAGTTTACATGTATATAAAGAGTAACTGTAACATGGTCAGAGTCTGTCTACAGAAACATGGTAGCATAGAAAACGTATATAGTTTATTATGTCTTTGATAATATTATGTCTTCTTTTCTTTGAAAAGGAAGATTATGTAACTTTCTTTTTAATTTAAGAGCATAGTCTCAGAAGAAGAAATGTTTAAAAAGCTGTACAAAAACTGTCCTCAAGCTTCTCGCTTATGTGTCACGACATCAAAAAAGGTACTCAACTTTATTTCAGCTTAAACTTATATATTTGAAATATTTTGTCATAATAATAAATGGCTTTACTTTTGTTCTTAGATAACAACTCCGTCAACTATAAAATCTCCTGGTGCTGCACTGAAACTTACAGCTATGAGAAGGATGCGAGAGACTGGTTGGACTACAGTTTCAAAAATGGATAGGAAAAAAAAAATGAAAGAAGCTGAAAAACTCTTTGCCTAAAATTAAAACTAACAATCACTTAGAAATTTTTTGTTCATGTAAAATCTTTTACAGTAGAATATATTCATCCAACACAGCACTTTCAGCATATTACTGGGTATGGGCAAAACCTGTAAAAGTGCTACATGGATGAAACTCCTATTGATTTCATTGTGGTTACTTTATTTCACCACAGACTCATCCTTTGTAGGACTTTTCACATTGGTTTTATTTGGTCATAAAGCAACATAAACCTGGTCATAAACTTGGCCCAGTTTGTTTGAGAATTGATAGGAAAAAATGTATGCTATTTTAAAATGGAAAATATGTTGCAAAATTGTTTGAAGTCATTTAACATCAGTTTTTGTTCTTTTGAAGTTTACATTCACTTTTGAAGTAACTTAGCCATAAGATTATTGTTTGAAATGTTGAACTATATTCATTGTATTGAATACTTATTTGTACTCATTTCTTTTTTGTTCTTTTGTTACATTGTTTACAAATGTTCTTTTAGGGAAGTTAGTTGAGGCAGTAGCCTGTTTTTGTATTGCAGCATTTAAGTGTTGAACTTCTAATGATACTGATTCAAATTTTATTTCTTTTACTTTTTAGAAATCTAGTTTTACAATAAATACTATATGTAAATTTGTTCTTTCAGGTTACTGAAAACATAATTTCCAAATGTCATTAAGTGGTTAATTTGATTAAGTTTGGGGAAAGTACTAGCTAAATGCGTATCTATAAAATGATAAGCTTATCAGTAGCCAGGTTAGTACCAAACAGGTGTTAAAGTGAAAATGTTACTGTTCAGATAGCAGGAAATTCTCCAAATTACTCTTGGGGACTAACATCTTCTTTTAAAAACAACTTTCTTTATAAAGCTTGCACAAAGTAACTTAAAACCAATGTATGTTTTTTGGTAGTTGATTAATCTCAATTGCTCCAAAAATAGTACAGAGGTTTCAAAGCGTAAAATAAACTTCAGGAAAAAAACAAACAAATAATTTGATTTCTCAACATAAGTAGATCCACAAATATCAAGGCCAATCAAAATCTTTGGATGAAAGCTTGGCCCCATTGTAATTATTTGCAAAATTCCTAATCACTAGTACTTAGAATTTCACTCATTTGTGTCTATAGAAATTTATTATTGTTTTTTTTTTTGTATTATCATAGCACCTCCATATCATTTAGTCATGGACCAGGACTCCATTGTTCCAGGCAGTGTGCAAACACAGAACAGAAAGATGGCTCCTGCTCCAAATAGTTTATAATCCAAGTATAAGACCAGAAAGAGATGAAGAAAAGCAAATAGAAAGGGGTACAGGTACCTGCTTACTCTGGGCCTCGGGGGTGCTCCAGCCTCATCCTGCCCTATTCCCTGAGCACACTCTGTCTCTGCTTCTCCCCCTCCCTCCCAGCATCTCCCACATGCTACATAAAAATGATTGTGACAAGTGGTAGGCGGTGGGTGGGAGGAGCTGATCTGTGAGGCAGGTGGGAGGTGTTGGGATGGAGGTGGAAGCTGGCTGCCAGTGGGTACCACAAACACCCACTATTTTTTTTTCATGGGTGTTCCAGGGCTGCAGCAACCACAGAGTTGGCATGTATGGACAGGGGAGTAAATATTCAGCATGATAGGCAGTGGCTGATGCGACCTAATTGTTCTTCTTCGAGGGTCCCCATGGGTGCTCCACTTAGGTGTGTCAGCGCTGCTGCGCACACAACCCAGAGATCTTTGCTAGCAGTCTCCCAGCAGCCGGCATGTGCTGCGCTATTGTGCAATCACTAAGAATGACAGTTAGGCATCAATTTTTAATGGAAAAATTGACCCCACATAGCACGTTTTCGCTTAGCACGAACATTTTCAGAAACACATCTATAGTGTTAAATGAGGAATTACTGTATACAAGTACCGTTATATTAATCAGCATATTGGGCATGAAACTGAAGCCATAGGAAAGTATGGCACACACAGAGTATGGAGCAGTAGACTCAGGAGACCTTGGACTTACTCCTGGTTCTGCCACAGTCCTGCTAGCTGATCTTGGGAAAATCACTTCATCTCTGTGATTCAGTTTTCCTCATCTTTAATATGGGGGTAAAAATACTTGCCTTCTTTGTGAAGTAGTTGGAAGTTTACTGACTAAGAGCTAGTATAATTTTAATATGGTAATAAAATTATACTTAAAAACTAATGTTACATCTAATTAAAGAGATTGCTCTATACTGCTGGCATTATTACTACATTATGAGTATTGTGGTAGTAACTAAAAAGTGTCAAAGGCTGGGGAAAGTCCTTCATTTTCACCAGATAAAATTTCAAGTCTGAACTTCCCAAGTCTGGAGCCAAATGGTAAGTATTCAGCTTGAAGCTCATCATTTTCCAGTACAGTCATATTGGCATTATAAACCTTTGGTGCATCATATAGTCCTCCTGATATCACCAGTGTGTCATCTGGAGAAGTGTAAATGTCAGCTGTAAAATATTGAAAGCATTATTAAATATTATTAAAGTATTATGTGGAGAGAGAAGTGTAGCAAATTCAAGCAAATTGCAAGGCCTAAAACCTTCACTATGCAAAGATGCATTCACATTTTACTTCTATTTTGTATACCTGTGATTTGACTACATGTATTAAAGTAAAAATTATCAGAGGGGTAGCCATGTTAGTTTGTATCTGCAAAACCAATGAGGAGTCCTGTGGCACCTTAGGGTGTGTCTACACTGCACCTGGAGCTCGAAATAAGCTGTGCAATTTGAGCTACACAAATTGTGTAGCTTATTTCGAGTCAATTTTGAAATAGCTTATTTTGAAATTTGGCATTGTCTACACAGCACTTATTTCAAAACACATCACTATTCCTCAAAACACATCACTATTCCAAAATGTCCCTTACTCCTCAGGGAGTCTGAATAGTGAGTCTGTTATATTTTGAAATAATGGGCATGCTCAAAAGACGTGGAATAGATATCTCGAAATAGTGCTGCAGTGTAGACATAGCCTTAGAGATTAAGATTTATTTGGGCATAAAATTTACATGGACAAAAACCTACTTTGTCACAAAGTTGTTTTTTGCCCACAAAAGCTTTATGCCCAAATAAATTGATTAGTCTCTGAAGTGCCACAGGACTCCATGTTGTTTT
Organism: Rafetus swinhoei; assembly: GCA_019425775.1. Taxonomy (NCBI): domain Eukaryota; kingdom Metazoa; phylum Chordata; order Testudines; family Trionychidae; genus Rafetus; species Rafetus swinhoei. The sequence continues at coordinate 546,323 of JAFJHL010000175.1, read as the reverse complement.
TTTAAAGTGAAAATGAAAATATAAACAAACATCATTGCATTCCAGGCACTAATCCAGATAGAAATGAAAAATGAGTGAATCTACTTCTTTGTAATATATGTTTTGACTTGTACACTCTTCAAGTAATAATGTGGTAGAAATGATCTGTTTCTAACAAATTGTGATGATCTGAATTTTAATAAAATAACCTTAAATAAAAGAAGGAATAGAAGAACTAGGGAACACTGAAAAAGTGCCACATTGTTTTGGGTGAGTGGCATTAAAAAGAAGGGGTTATGGTAAATGTAGAAGTACTTAGACAAATCTTCACATGGTTAGCAGGAAATATGTTCTGAGTCAAGATCTGAGAGACCTCCCCCCTCAGATGTGTCATTTTAACACAAGATTTTATTAACTCCTTAATTGCCAGACAGCTGGCCTTTCAATAATCCATGAAAGATGTTACAGTAAGTACAAAATATCACTATTATTACATGGAAATTTGGGTTTATTTATATCAATTCACTCAGGAAAATAGTATATTTTAAAGGTCATAATTTATAGTACCTGAAGCATTTGCTTATTAAAACATTTATGCATTTACCTATGCATTTTTATTTCAAAATTTAGACTAAAATTCTGCTTAGTTATCCCAGATCCCTCTTATCTGTGCAGTCCCATTTAGTCCAAGAAAACTGTATTCTTCAGCCATTATCTGTAAAAAATATAAGTAGCACAAGCATATCTCTAGCAGGCATTTTCTCAATGCTTGTATGTATTAGTTATACAAAGAAATATTTGGATAATTCTCTGTCAATGGCTTTTTAATTTAAATTTGTTTGTGATTCTGTTTACAAATATATTAAGCATATTTGGGTATGCCTACACTGCATTCCTCTTTCGAGAGAGAGGAATGCAAATGCAGAGGAACGAAATTACAAATGAAGCGCGGATTTGAATTTCCCGTGCTTCATTTGCATAATCGCGTCCGGGCGCTATTTCGAAATACGCTATTTCAAAAAAAGAAACTATGTGTTGATGTGGTTATTTTGAAAGAAAACCCTTCTTTCGAAATTATCCTTAAATCTCATTTTATAAGGAGTAAGGGTAATTTCAAAAGAAGGGTTTTCTTTCGAAATAACTGCGTCTAGACAGCGTTTCTTTTTTCGAAATAACGCCCGGATGCAATTATGCAAGCGAAGCACGGGAAATTCAAATCCGTGCTTCATTTGCAGTTTTTCTCAGCTGCATTTGCATTCCTCTCTCTCGAAAGAGAAATGCAGTGTAGACATACCCTTGGTGAATCACTTCCTTTAACTCAGCTAATTTATACATGAAATAGGTACACATTATACATTTATTATACTACATTTTACTTTGTGAAGTTAATCCACATAACCAGTTCTGAGGAGGCTATAGCCTTTCAGAACTTGATCTCTAAAGCATCTCACTAACTAGTGAGAGAAGTACAGTTAGTATCTGCAAATACTAAATAATTAATTTCAGTAAGTGACTAATGACCAATGAAAAATTCTGATAAAATGAATTACCAGATTATCCAAAAATAAGTTGATGTTATTGAAAGTGCTGTCTCATTTGCATTTGTCACCACTGCTATAGTCAGTAGAAGACAAAACGATACAAAACAAGCACTAGAGATAAAAAAGAGCACTGAGAGGGAAATCTTTTTTAATTGTTCTGGGGACTTTCTTACTAATACATCCCTACTGTAAGCTAAAGAACTAAATATCTTGAAATATTTCCAGATTTATTTGTAGGATAGTGCACCAGTACAAAGGATTCTTTGGCTTGTCACAATGTCATCAGCAGCTCTGAAGATTTACTGTGACGAAATTAACAAGCAGATTTTGGCCAAAACTGTCACTGGCTGTCTTTTCAATTTGCACTTCATTTAAAGTTATGGAAATATAGGCCTTACATTAATGAAATATGCTCCAGTGGATGTAAGCCAAGTGGATGTAACAAAAAGTCCATGGTACCCATATGCTTTCTTGCTTTCTTAAATGATAAATATTTGAGGCTCTTCCTACTTCTGTGGAAGCACTGGTGCAAAAGTTGACATTTGGTGTGGTGTGCTTGTTATGCATTTTCTGGCCTTGTTTTTGCTACTAAAAAGTTGTTTTACCTTGGGGTAACTAAGTCATCTTTATATAAACACACAATAAAAATGGGGCACTTGGGTTTTACTGCAAGGGACAGTAGGTCAGGTCAATGCCACATGATATAATGCTAACCTCTCTAGTTTATCTTGCAATAAAACTAATGTTCCCTGTTCTCATTCTTTCCAGTCTGAATTTGGCTAAGCCATTTTAAGCATCTAAAGATGCAGACAAGTGCCTAATGATTTTTTAAAACCCCTCAACAGATTAGGTTTCTAAATAATTTTGAAAATCTGGCCCTTCATGTTTAAGGATTTTTCATGGTTGCTGTTTCATTTGTCATAATTCATTTCATTAAAACATAAATAAATATTTAGTATAACAGTTGTCCACATTGTAATTGGAAAAGATGGTAAGTTCTCACTTCTAACCAAAAGTAACATCTTCAGCAGGTATAAATTAGTACATGTCTACTGATATCTTTTGACGGATACTGATTTACAACCTCTGAAGATCTGGTAATTACAGACTATTGTGTGGCATTACTTTATACCAGTAGTTCTCAACCTGTGGCCCATAAGCTCCTTGCAGCCCAGTCAACACATAGCTGTAGCCCATGTTACATCCTCAGGGCTATATAGATAGTAATATAGTGTAGATATGGCCCACTTTACATATAGGGAGCTGTATATGTAGCCCACAATGGTAAATAGGCTAAGAAACGCTGCTTTATGCTGTTAAAAAAGCTACCACTCTCTTCCTTTAGGGGTTGCTGCATTTCATTACTGGTTGCCTGAAATAAACAATTTGTAGTGTGTACATGTAGAATGCAAGCTCTGATATATGATACATCTTATTAAAAATATGCTAACCTGTTTCAGAAGAGGTGTCATGTAGCCGATGATGAGAATACTGAGCTCTTCTCTTCCTGTACGTATCAAGACTACATATGACAATTGCTAGAACAACAAATGTGAGGGTGCTGCTGAAACAAATGGTCAGAATTGTCTCTGAGTTCCTTAGATGAGTTTCTCCTGTTTTAATAAAATAATTTAGAAATTGATTTTTATTTTACAGCTACACAAAACAACAAATCTCAGTCTTAAGGTTTCAGTATGGCAATACACAAGGTTTTCATGTGCTAACCCGTCCCTTAAAAAAACCTCCCTAAAATAGATTTCAATTGCCTTAATTCCTGCAGGTGGGACCTTCCTTGTCCAGCACCCTTGAGACCTGACCAGTCCCAAAGCAGGGAGTTTGCCAGACAAGGGAAGATCAATGCTGGTCCTTCTACTGCTAGCATCCAAGCTCTCCTGGGGAGCCACCAGCTTCCTTGCCACTGGGTTTGCTGGCTGCCAAGCTCTGCTCTTGGCCACTGACCACTCCCGCCAGCCCTAGACGCTGGGCTCCTTGCTGCCAGCCACCCTACCACTGGTTTGGTTGTGCTCTCAGCTGCTTCCCTCCCTTTCACCAGCCCAGCTGTGCTCTCAGCCCACAGGGGCTTCCAGCTGCCATTGTGCAACCTAGCAGCAACACACCTAAGATGCAACGAGTCTTGTAGTAAAGTCTGGTTATAGTATTGTTTGTATTTTCAAAGTAATGTTTGGGTTTGATCCTCCCAGGTTTATTGTAAATGCATGAAAGCAGATCAAAGATATAACATATGGTCAAAATTTATAAAATCTGGGTAACTCAACTTAGTCAGCTAAATTTATAGCTAGGTCCCTAAATTAAAATGACCTTATTTTCACAGAGCCTGAGGGGCAGCTTCCATTGAAGACAATAGGACTGTGGATGATGAGCCCTCTGAAAATCAGATTGTAAGGGCCTAACTATGGATATAGTTACCTAATGTTAAGTCACCAGCCCATTAAAATGTCGGCTTATGTGATTATTTGTCTTCATTATGTTGCTTGCATAGTTCCCCAATTCCCGTTCTGTCAACCTGTACCTACTTTCCAGGAATCATGGGTGACTCTCTTTCTCATACTCCTTCATACCTTGGGCTCAGTATATCTCTGTTTCTGGCCTTTCTTATCTCTGTTTTCCACCTTCTCATCTTTTTTTTTCTTTTCTGTATAATTTTGATTGATTAATTTTTTGATTAATTAATTTTTAAGTAATTAATTTCCCCCCTTTCCCTTCCAGGAATCCTCATCAGGTCCTTGGCTCAACAGAAGTTATATACTTTTGGGTGGCCCAGTGGCATCTCTTTTAACTGAGCTGAGTGTCATGGGAACAGAAGAGAAAAGCTTGAGCTGATACTTTGTTCCCAGAGTTTGAGGCCCTGAACGTGTAAGTTGGGGGAGAATGCTGGTGCTCTGAAAGCATTGACACATTTGCTGTGTGTACATGATGAACCCCAGTGCCTGCTGCCATTGCTTCTTTCCAACAAGGGGTCGGACACAGTGAACTACTCTGACTTTGGAGGTTAGGAAGTACTGCCATAGAATTTAATGACACTTACCTGAAACCTGTGTTATAGGAACTGAATCTAAAGCTTTGCTAGTATTTACTTGTGTGGCTGTAGAGGACTGAGCTGTTGGTTTCAATGTGATTGAAGACATTCTGGGATTAGAATCTTTATCAGTTGCTTGATTAAAGGTTGAAACTGTAGGTGTTGATGTCACAACAGTGTTGAACCTAATAGAAATATCTGATGGGCTGTTAGTGTCTGTGTTGGTGGGATGTAGCGTGCTTTGTGCTAAATGAGACAAGGTTGTTAAAGCCAATGAACTAGTAATCTTTTCAGTCATGGCAATTGTATTCCAGCTGGCACTTGTATTCTGCACTGTGGTTGTATTAACAGCTTCTTTATCTGAAATGGTAGATATTACAATGCTTCTAGATATGGTTGTATTTCCAGATTCATAAGATGTTGCTTCTGTTTGAATGTCTTCATTCACGTTGGGGGGCTGATCTGCAGCCTGAACAGAAAACACCACTGTATGATAAATCAATAGGAGCTTGAGGCACACATGTTGTGTTCCATCCATTATGGCTTCTCACTCTTCCTGTTTAGCCGAAGATTTAACGTTCTCTGTACACATATACAAAAAAACAACAGCCATGAAGACAAGCAAAATAGGTTAACTTAGTTATCTCTAGGTTAGTTCCTGCAGGGCTATGAGAGTAGCTGAGATTTATTGGGATTTGAGGGATTTGTTTGTCTACACAGGGACACTCAGGAAACTACAGATTAAGGTGGTAGAGTTAAAAATTAAAATGTGAAGTCAAAGCAAGTATTCTGCAATATTCACTTAAAATTAACTGTTTCTGTGAAAGCTCTTGTTAGAAATATTCACTTAAAATTAGTAGTTTTTACCAACACTCTTGCCAGTGAACCTATTTTCTAGATTTCCAGAAAACAAGGAGGAGGGGAAAAGGAGGTGGGTTGTAGGCAAACATAGTTGAAGCAAACATACATTAATGGAAAATTGTTTGCAGTACTTAGTCAGTTTCTGTGTTTACCTTGGGTTCCTGCTAAAATATGTAAATGTCAGATTAGTTTCTGTTATTGTCACCTATGAACTTTTTTAAGCATGGGATTTTGGAATATTACCTATTTACTGCAAAAAATATTAGTTTGTTCTTATTGGTTCTATCAAGAATGCCAGAATTTGGGGATTTAGTGTAAACTTGGGCTATGTTATCAATTGAGTTTCAGCCCTCATTCCTATTGCTACTCTTGCAGATTTAAATTATGGAAATGCCAAGAGGCCTCAGCTAGGGTAGGGCTCCATTGTGGTAGGTGCTATATAAGTGACAGTCTTGCATCAAAAAGCTTAGTTTGGGAGTATAAACTAGTTGTTTATTATGTTCTTTGCTAAACAATAGAATAAACTAGAGTTGATACAGTACCTGAAACAACACTACACTTTCTAAGTCAAACCAACAAGTTTTCTTAATAACTGCAAAGAAACCCCAAATTTACAAACTCCAAGTGAAATATCAAACACTTTTGGAATCTACATTGCAAACCAAGCATGTCCACGTACTTCCGGGTGAGTCGTAGCTGTGAGCTAACATTAATGACACATTTACGTTCAACACACTTTATTTTCCTCTAGTTAGTGTTCAAAATAAGTGGAGTTTTTAAATCCATATGGAAATATTAAATCAGAACAAATCTTACCAAAATAATACTTTCAGAACTCACCTAACCTATGAAACACAGTGGCACTTGTACCGGCAGGTAGTTCCAAGTAATAGATACACTGTCTTAACATGTTCCTGTTTATTCAGACTCTGGAATACACTCTGTGGAGAGCAGGGTGAAACACTGAGCTGTCTCTATGGTAACCACTGGAGTTTTGAGATTAGTCAGGGATAAGTGCACTAGGGTTGGGTTCACCTGTCTATAAATCTAGCCAGGTCAGATTACAAGGAGAGGTGTGTGTCATGCTAGCAGTTACCAATAACTTAATTTCACAGTAGTTTTAAAAAGCAACGTTTGCAGACCTACAGACAATTTTAGACTCCTTTAAAGAATGTATGTAGCAATTTCTTTAAATGTTTTCCCTCAGATGTGGTGTAGGTGTTTAAATCTTCTTGCTACTGGCAATACCATTCTCCAATCAGAAACAATGACTTTTAGAAAACCTGGCAGACATGCATGATAGTTATAGTAAAGGACAAATTAAACACAGAACAAAGTTTATACTCAATGTAACTTCTAAATACAAAAGGTCTGAAAAAAATTAAGGCACAGGAATTAAATGAAAGTAATAAAACAAAACCCAGGAAATGTGAATCTCCATTATCACTGGGTTCCAGAGGCCCTTCCTTTCTGTGGGTATCACTATTATTCCTAGGTCTTGACTACCCACTTTTTTTTAGCTAAAGCAGATTTCTTGTCTTTCTCTAAATTTCTAATCTCCCATGATTTTGGATTTACATTTCTTGGTAATCGATAGTACAAATTAAGAATTGGGGAAGGATGTGAATTTGATGATCTTCAATGTCTTGTTCATCTTACATACCTATGTTATTCAAAAGAAGATGCAGAAATGAAAATCCTGATTCTCATTTACACTAAGATCACTTTACACCATTGAAACATGAAGGGGGTATTAAGATGGGAATAAATTATATTTAGTATAAAAGAAAATCAGTCTCAGAATCTTTAGGTGAGCTGGTGCTTCTAGGTTCGAAATAAAAAGCAGATTTGACTGCATGTTATCTTATTTTTAGTGTGACACATTGTGGTACGTGGAAAGATAATGGGCTAAGTTCTGCTCTCACTAAACCTGAAGCCAAAGGAACTCTGGGTTTAGAACAGTGTCAGTGATAGTTTATGCCCAATGTGAATGTCTTGCCTTCTCTTTATCCAACTGATATGCTAGCTCTTGAAAAGAAACTCAAGTTTATCGGAGAGCATGAAGCCTTTTCTGGATCAGATTTCATCCATATATCCATTTTGGGTTCAGGAACTAAGTCAACCCTTTTCATTCTGAAAAACCCTCCTGCCATTCTCTCACAATAGCGCTATTAATATCTTGGATGCAAAAGAAAAGGAAAAATGAACTTACCAGTGGAGTCCTCTTCCTGATTTAAGAGATCATCCCTTACCTGTGCTAAAGTACTAAGTCTCCTGAAGCCTATTAACTGAGTGAACATAAAAATTATGTCAGCAACACTCACAGGTAAATCATTAACATGCCATTTTGCATTCATGGCACAAGTGGAAAAGAGGCCCTTTTGTTTTCCTAGGTTGTTTAGGTCAAACTACAGCATTTGAAAAGCAGTGGCTGAAAATTGTATCGGGATATATTTGAATAGCTAAAGGGTTGACATGCTACAAAATGACTGGGAAATTTTAACTATCACCGCATCACTTGACAACTCACATAACAGACTGTAATTAAAACAACTTGTGAACAGTAGACCTTTTGAAACAGACACACATGGAATCCAGAATGGCTAAAGCAGAAAATATTTTGCAACATTCGTTAATAACTACATATAGCAAAGCAGGTTGGAGATAAGTTTGGAAAATTACTTATTTTATAATAAAACACAATTCGAATAGAAGTTTGTATTTGTATTTTACAGAGCCAGCAATGTAAGCTTTCTATCATATTAATTTTTAGACCGAGTATTTCAAATAAATGCTGGTATTTGTATTTCAGTTCAGAATAGTGTATGGGGGCATACATAACCTAAAAATGGAGCATACCTAAATTATTAGTGAGGGAAATATATAGGGTATTTCCAAAACTCTAAAACATCTACTTTCCATTGCTCAACAGCTTGTTTTTTAGTTTGTTAAAAGATGATAAAATTAAAAGGAAATTTGTTTACATATTGTGCAACTAATTTGTAGAACTTATGCCACCAGATGTCATTGAAACCAAGATCTTGACAGGTTAAAAACAAGGATTAGATTTTTATATGACGCTAGAGTGCATCCACAGTTGCATTACATGGATTAAGATAAGAACAGCCACACTGGGTCAGACCAATGATACATCTAGCCCGGTATCTTGTCTTCCAACAATGGTCAATGAAAGGTGCTTCAGAGGGAATGAACAGAGTAGGTAATCTTTAAGTGATGCATCATGTGTTGTCCATTCCCAGTTTCTGGCAAACAGGCTAAGGGCACCTCAGAGCATGGTTTGCATCCTTGTCCATCCTGGGTAATAGCCATTGATTGACCTATCCATTAATTTATCTAGTTCTTTTTTTAACCCTCATATTCTTGGCTTTCACAATATCTTCTGGCAAAGAGTTCCATAGGTTGACTGTGCATTCTGTGTAGAAATACTTCTTTTTGTTTTGTTTTAATTAATTTTACACACGCGAGTACACACACACACACACACACACACACACACGTTTTAATCTCTTTTTACAATACATTTATAAAGGATATAAAGTGTCATACATCTAGGCATATAATAGAGCACTTAGCAATGTGGATTAGGAAGAAACTTCACATATGGGCAGGTTTCTTCCTAATTACCCACTTCTTGCACATTCCTCTGTAACTTTTGGTGTTGGTCACTTGTCAGATATGAGACTGGTGATTACATTCTGATCTAGTCTGCAAAGTCTTGTGTTTTTAATCCGTGAAAACATGTAATTGCCCTTTTAAACAGATGTAATTCTACTCTCTTTGTAAGGAAACAGCATAAAAGTAAGATTGAATAGTGTAAGCGCAAGATACTGACTAGACAGGGTGTGAACACAGGGAACTGGAAATTAATGGAAATATCACTCAAGGACATCACAGATTAACATACTACTATTTATTTGAGAGAATGTGTCTGTTTCTTCAAGAACTGCTCCTAAATAAAAAGAGCTAGGACTACCAAAATAAGTATAAAGTTTCCTCCCACCTCAATTCATACGGGGACATTGTTGGCAGTTCCCCTCTGTCAGGGAGTGAGGGTAAGGTGCACAGCTTGCTTCATTCCTCACTCTGGCTGGGGAGCGCAGGAGGCAAACAAATCTGTGCCTGCCCCAGCCAGGGGACATGCATCCTTCCCCTGGCTGTACCACTGGAGCTGCAGTGGCCATGGAGAGGCGCTTCTCACCTGGCCCCAAGCTGTTGTGGTGAGAGAGTGCTAGGGGAATCCTCTCTTCCCCAGAGCAGCCTTCATATTGAACCCCTCATCTCCAGCCCACTCTAGAGCAATGATTTAAATGAAGCATGTATGTTTTCATTTTATTTGCCAAAAAAATAATTGAGTTAAGGACCCAAGCAATGCCAGGTAAATCCTCTAGTTCAGGGGTGGGGAACCTTAGGCCTGATGCGGCCCCCAGCTTGCCTGGATCCAGACCCTGAGGCTCAGGGCTCCCCCCCAACATTGGGGAACCTGCACTGGCACTCCAGCCCCCCTGCCGCCCCACCATGGGGCTGCAGCGCACAAAATCTACTAACTTGGGCCCCAGTAGGCTCTGATGTATGAAGGGAATGTGGGGAGTGTTTTTTCCTTCTTAGGGGCCACATCAGTGAGGTTTGTTTTCTGTTCTGTTTTGGTTTTTTGCTTCTCACTTGTGTGTGCCCCCTGAATAATATTTCTGTGGGTCGACAGTCCCCAACCCCCAAAAAAATTCCACACCCCTGCTCTAGTTCTATAATAAAGAAATGTGGGTTTGCAAAGCCAATCAATCCATGTTTCATCTGAAGGGTGGGCCAGGTCCATTTATAGATGAATCCTACCTTGGGAAGAAGTTAGATGGTCAATATAAAGAGAGGAAGCACAGAATAGAAGGAGGCTTCAGGGAGAAATTCTGCCTTCATTCTCTGCAAGATTCCTAGTTGTATCTGAAGGCAAGACAGCAGATCAAAGGGTTGAGGGCAGTCCTGGCCTCCAATAGCTGAATCTGCCTCTGATTTCTTGCTCTGAAGGAGAGATGAACATTCATTGGTACTTCCAGCTTGTTCATCAGAAAGTTGCCATGTCCTGTCTTCCCCAAACACAAACACACACATAACACCCAAAGATAGGATGCATTCCACTGAAGTTAAATGGCTTTTATGAAAAGAGGGTGGGGGGTCAAACTGAAGTATCTTGAGATTAGCGTATAAGAGCAATAGAACTTCACAGGCTCAGCCTTCTCTATGGACAGATTCATGTGCAGCAGGAATGGATTATTGATAGCAGATCTAAATACATTCTAAAATTACAGTTGTGATCAGTGATGAAAAGTTGGATAGACAAAGCTAAGACCTCAGTTCCAATAATTCTGGCTGAACACAGTGCTCTGTTCTGTATAAACAATTATAATTAAGGGGATTATGTTGTATTTTCAATATCTAAATGGAGATAGTTATCATGCTATGCACTGAAGAGAAAGAGTATTAGTGTTGAAATCCTTGGTTGGTAAGGAAATGCAGCAGCTAATCCTGGAAGCGGAGGAACAGAAATGTGATATGTGAATCTTTGATTACAAAAGATTAGCTCTAGAAGGAAACATTAGAAGAGATTACAGAGAGCCTGCAGCAGACAAATGGAGTTTGAAAATTCATCAGCCACAAATGTTTTAAATGTGAAAACTAATATGTCTGTCTCTTTGTTAGGGTTTTATTTCCCTTTGTCACTGGAGCTCTGTATTGGGATGATACTGGCAATAATTCTCCCATGATCACTGTTGTCCTGTTCCTGACATTTTTCTTCTGCTCAGCCACCTAAACTATCCCAATATTTTTGAATATAGCTGCTTCATTCCTAAATGTTGGCTTTGTCTCTAATTCCAGTATTATCTGCAAACATGGAGATTTTATAAATTCCAAAACTCAGAATTCTAACTAAAATAGTGTGAACAGATTTACTGACACTGTTTCAAGAGCTAGCCCACTCATAACATCTACAAAGTTTTCATCATTGCCTTCTCTTGTTAAGCTAGCTTTCCATCTGCCACCTTGTTCCCACTTGATACTTTCTTTCTTCACCCTATCTTGACATGAGGCGTAGGTCTCTACTGTAGATCCTTGCCAAATGATTCAGTGAATGCCAGTGTGTGTATAGAATGTCTCTGGGAATCTGAGGAAGTGGGTCTGGCCCACGAAAGCTCATCACCTAATAAACCATCTTGTTAGTCTTTAAAGTGCTACATAGTTCTGTCTTTTGTTCTAGCCTACCAGAATTCCTCAGAGAATCCAAACAACACATTCTTCTTTGAGTGATGTCCCCGTGGATGCTCCACTGTTGGTGTTTGGCTCATCCCAGCGCTGCAGATTGGAGTTTTGAACAGCAGTAGTCAGCTGGACCACACATGCGTGATCAGTGTCTCGTGACATTTGCGCCTTTTTCCTCATGCGCGCAGTCTGGCTCCCACCGGTTCCTTTGTTGCCACCCTCAGTTGCAGACCGAGCGAGCTCTTCTCCTCAACAGTTTAGCCACAAAAGAAAATAAGAATTCTCCTAGTTGTTAGCTGTTGTACGTAGTTCATAGTTCTAGTTACAATTATCAAGTTTGTTGTTTAAAAAAAAATTTTTTTCCTGGTTCACCGGCTGTTTCTCAGGCTGTTAAAAAAAATTAAAAAAAGGAGAGAGAGAGAGAGAGAGAGAGAAAAGAAGAAGCCATAGTACCCCTCTCACAATGACAGGCTCATCGGGTTTCAAAAATTGCGACACTTCTTGCGATCCCATGCTGACGGGTATTCTTCTTGTATCAGATGCCTGGGAGAGGCCCATGTGCTTCAGAAATGCCTGCATTGTTTGACGCTCACAGCCAGAGCTTGTTGGGACAGAGAGATGCATCTCCACATGCTCCTGTTCGGCAAAGCTCTACAGCCATCAGACTCAATGTCGTCCATGGCTCCCTCAGACCCGCCTATAGCCCAAAATTGGGGGGCTTCTTCCCCCACTATGGGGTCTTCAGCAAAGAAATGCACCTCACTGGGGTGTTCCCTGCCAGCCGTGCTGATGAGCAGGGTCAGCACTGCGGACAAGCCTGGTACATCTGGCACCGCTCGTTCACGTCCCAGGGCCGTCTCGGACTCGAAAGTCTACCAAAGGGCACCGTCAGTGTCGACAGTGGGAGCAGACTCTTGCCATCTGGCACTGAAGGCACAGTCGGCTGTAGCAGCCACATCTACAAAAACCCCAGCACCGGCGTTAGCACCGCAGCCAATACAACCACCAACAACATCAACCGTGCCAGCATGGGCATCCCACCTTCTGCTGGCACCGGACGCACCTGATAGACTGCCGACACTGAGGAAGGCTCATGCAAAATCAGACAAGCCTCAAAGCTCAAGTCCTCGCTCTCCAACCTTTTTAGCGGCACCATCCCCTTCGCCACCGGCACTGAGATCACCACAACACCGTAAGTCTCTCTGTCCATTACTTCTGACACTGGGGCACGGATTTCATTGCAGGTCACAGCTGAGGCACATGTCTCTTTCTCCTCCCACCTTCTCCAGGGGCTCAGTAATGCTTTCTCATTCCTCAGTCTTATCCGGGCGTGCAATGTGTTGGGAGGAGCATCTATTCTTCCAGGCACTCATCTCCAAGACATTTGTACTATGATCACCACAGATACTACCACAGTCGCCCACCATATTGGACAATTGACCATCATCATCATCAGCCCTCCTATTCTAGGCACTGGTTACCTTGCTGTTACAGATCCTCTCACCCACAGCAATATGATTCTTGTCCTCTGCCTACCCATAGACAACACATCCCACCTCGTATCTCTTCCTCTCCACCACACCATTCTGAACTGGAAGAAGGTCAGTTATTGGAACCCTGATGATCAGCAGCCCGATGCTTCTCCTACAGATCATTCATCTTCCTCTCCAGACGAAGCCATTATCCCAGGGGATACATCACCTATGGACGATTTTGAACAGTTCCAAGAACTGTTCAAAAGGGTAGCCATTAGCCAGGAGGTCCAACTAACTGAAGTTCAGGAGAAGCAATATCGCCTCCTTAAAAACCTCCAGCCCTCCCAGCAAGCCAAGATTACGTTACCAGTGCACAAGGCTATTATGGACTCTGCGGAGGAGATCTGGCAGATCCCAGCTTTTGCCCCGCCTGCCAATAAGAGGGCAGACTCTTTGTCCCATCTAAGGGTATGGAGTTATTATTCTTGCACCCTCAACCCAATTCCCTAGTTGAGGATGCAACCCAATACAGGTCAAAGACTCCACAGTATAAGAACACTGCAGCTGAAAAAGAAAGCAAACACATGGACCTTTTTGGCAGGAAAATATGTTCTTCCTCAACACTATTATTGCGCATTGCCAATTATGCCGCTTTCCTGTCTAACCACGACTTTGACAGTTGCACCAAACTGACTGCACTAATGGAACATTTGCTGGACGCCAAAAGACCCATTCTGAAGTCCATATTTCAGGAGGGATATGTGTCCTCTAGGACTGGACTTCAGATCACACTGGATGTAGCAGATGCAACGACTCGTTCCACTGCTACCGCAATAGTCATGAGGAGATCCCATGAGAACTTAAGACCAAAGTGGAGGACTCCAGTTCGACAAACAGATTGTTTGCTGAGAAGACCGATGAAGTCCTCCACTCAAGCAAACACTCCAGAACTACTCTCCGTACATATACACCTCCATACCGCCGCTAGAGGTATACGACATACCAGAGACACTACAACTTCTCGCACTCGAGATACCAGCAACACCCATTTGATCAATCCCCGATGAGACAAAGACCTCAAAAGAGGTGCACTCAAAACAACCGCGCCTCCAAACAACCATCCAACAAGCAGCAAGTTTGACCTGGTTGAGGGCTCACAAATCCTCCCTGTCACATACTGACTCGATCACATGGTTCCCATTTTCGACCACTGTCTCAGACCTTTTTACCATCATTGGTCCACCATCACAATTGACTGTTGGGTTCTCGAGATCATTTCATCAGGTTACACCATCCCTTTCATGGCAATACCTCCAACCTCGCCACCTTCCCAATCCCTCTTCAGGGACCCTTCTCACGAGGACTTGTTACAACAGGAAGTCCATCGACTCCTTGTCATCAGAGCAGTAGAAAGGGTACCAACCAAATTCAGAGGCAAAGGCTTCTACTCCAATTTCTTTCTCACCCAGAAAAAAACGGGAGGTTGAAGACCTATACTCGATCTTTGAAAACTCAACTGTTACCTTTGGAAACAGCAGTTCAGAATGGTAACTCTCACTACTATAATTCCAGCACTAGATCATGGGGATTGGTTTGCAGCCCTCAACCTCCAAAATGCATATTTCCACATTACCATCCATCCTGCTCACAGGAGGTTTCTTCGTTTCACAGTCGGAGGAGACCACTTCCAATCTCGAGTTCTGCCCGTCAGCCTCTCTTCAGCACCCAGGGTGTTCTTGAAAACACTCACGGTAGTAGCAGCACACCTATATCAATAGGGCATTATAATCTTCCCCTACCTTGACGACTGCCTTATAAAGAGTGCATCCATGTCAGAAACATCCGACATGATTCTCACAGCAATACAGACATTCGAGTCCCTCAGTCTGATCATCAACGACCAGAAATCCACAATAGAGCCAACTCATACCCTGGAGTTCATAGGGGCTCGCGTTGATTCCACCACAGCACGAGCTTACTTACCTGCTCAAAAGTACCAAGCTATACAAGACCTAGTTTCAATACTTACTATGAGCCCTACAGTTCCAGTCCTCACGTGTCTGCCGCTCATGGGTCAAATGGTGGCCACAACATATGTGGTCCACCATGCACGACTGCATTTTCAGTGCCTGCAGCATTAGTTAGCATCAGTGTATTTTCCCACAAGACACCACGTCCACAAGCAGGTCACTCCACCACCCGCTGTAGTAACTTCCCTCAAATGGTGGACCAAACCATATAACTTCCTTGCAGGAGTCCCATTTCATCAACCTCAACCGTCTGTTCATATCACCACGGACCCCTCTCTTAAAGGTTGGGGTGCCCATATGAACGATCTGTCTGCTCAGGGCCGATGGACACTGTGACGTGGCATTCCGGCCCCACACTTGGGACTGTGGAGGAGCTCGCCCCACGGCCTGAACGAGCGCTGCGCCCCCCCCCCCCCCCCCAGTGCTGCTGCACATAATCCCCCTGTGCGCCGGGTGATTTAAACCCCGGCAGCGCTGCGCAGGAGGAAGGGTGTGGGGAGGCGTCAGTGCCGACGGGGGAGAAGCTGCTGCCAGCGGGGAGGGCGGGAAGGTTCTGGCCAGCCCCGCGACCTCAAATGTGGGAGCCAACCTTGGCTACCAGTTTCCGGCCCCAAGAGGGGGCCAGACCAGTTCCCCCCAGCGACCTTGTGGCTAGAGGACTTGAGGCTGCCCTTGCTACCGGGAGGGGCTCAGGACGGGGGACAGAGCCTCAGGCCCTCCTCCTGTGGGGAGAGGCGGACACCGGCACGGAGGGAGAGCCGGTGACACGGCTGAACTGTGCAGGATCGTAGATGTGGGAGACTCACGACATCCCACCCGACGCACCCAGACTGCAACGGGAGCAGAGCCGAGGATGCTGGCACAGGCGAGAAGGCTGCACTCTGCCGGACAGTAAGGTGGGGCATTTGTAGGCAGTGGCCCAGGGCGGGGTTTGCCTGAGTGGTTGGCAGGTTTCAGTGTTTTCCCCCACCAAACGGGTAGTGGCTGTTATCCCTACCCTTAGGGCCCTGGGCTGGGACCCAGTGGAGTGCGTGGGCCTGGGTCACCCTTCCTCCCCGTGTGCAAAGTGAGAGCGAGAGGCAAAGACCCCGTGAACCGGCGGGGAAGAGGTACTTTGGTGAACTCGTTAGGGGAGAACTAGCCCAAAGGGTACTGAAGGGCCGAGCTGTGTGGACCCTCAAGAGCAGACCCTAGACCCCCGTTGGGGTCAGTGGGGGGGGGGTGAAGGGATGAGCAAGAACTCAAGGCCTACGGCCTATACTGAAGTGCCCCGGGAAGTGTGGCTACCTGAGGGGACATTGGTCCCTGTCTCTCAGGTGCAGCCCCTCCTCAGGGCTAAAGTAAAAGTAGGAGGGGCCCAAGGGGCTGGCTTCCCTGCAGCCGGGGCTTGGCACCTGGCCGTCCTCCTGACAGACACCAAGAGAAATAACTCTCCACATCAACATTCTGGAACTCAGGGCTGTTTTCAATGCCTGCAAACATTTCAGAGGGTGGATCTTCAGCACCATGGTCAGAATACTTACCGACAACATTGCTATGATGCATTATATCAATCGCCAAGGGGGAGCCCGGTCTCGCTCCCTTTGTGTGGAGGCGGTCTGCCCCTGGAATTGGTGCATTTGCAACAATATCTCACTGATTGCATCATACTTACCAGGAATCAGCAACACTGCTGTGGACGCCCTAAGCAGGCACTTTGCGCCAGATCACAAATGGGAACTCAGACAAAATGTTCTCCTATATATCTTCTGCCAATGGGACTTCCTTCAAATAGACCTTTTTGCCTCTTAAAAGAACTCAAAATGCCAATACTGTTCCAGGGCCGGGATTGGCACAGGTTCTCTAGGCGATGCTTTCCTCCTCAACTAGACAGGTCCGCTTCTATATGCGTTTCCGCCCACCATGCTCATTCCCAGGGTCCTAGAAAAGATCAACAGGGACACAGCCAAAGTGATTCTCATAGCGCCCTCACACCAGGCATGGTTTTCCTTTCTTTATTGGATGTCTCCCCTGCCACCATATCCCCTCCTCACACTTCCCGGTCTACTGACCCAGAACTATGGGGCCCTGCTTCACCAGCAGCCTCACGTTCCGCACTTGACAGCATGGTTCCTCGTTGGTTCTCTGACTCTGAGAACTTCTGCTCTTCACAAGTTAAACAAGTCTTGATGCATAGCAGGAAGGATACCATGAGGTCAACCTACCTTCACAAGTGGTGTAGGTTTGACTCTTGGTGCGCTAGCAAGCACCTGGACCCACATGCAGTGCCCCTGCATGAAATCCTTGAATATATTCTCTCCTTAAAGCACTCAGGGTTAGCCATCGCCTCCTTCAAAGTACACCTGGGTGCAATCACCACTTTCCAACTCTCTGTAGATGGCACTTCTGTGTTCGCACACCCAGCTACAAAGAGGTTCCTCAAGGGGTTAATCAACCTCAGTCCGCCCCACAGGCCTCCACCACCTCCATGGAACTTAGATCTAGTCCTGGACACCCTCACTCAACCACCCTTTGAACTGCTAGTGACAACACCACTTCCAGTGATCACAATGAAGATGGTTTTTCTACTGGCCATTACTTCTGCCCATAGGGTCACTGAGCTGGTGGCCCTGATGGAAATACCACCACACACTGTCTTTAACAAAGATAGTGTCACCTTATGGCCTCATCCAGCCTTCATCCCTAAGATGTATTCCAAATTCCATATCAACGAACTGATCGTTCTCCTGTCTTTCTTACGAAAGCCTCGCACCTCGACCCGGGAAGCAACCTTACATTCCCTTGATGTGCATAGAGCACTAGCCTTTAAATTGATAGGACTCGAGACTTCTGTAAGTCTCAATATTTACTAGTGTCTCTAGCGGACCATTCCAAAGGAGAACCACTTTCCTCTCAACGCATCTCGAACCTCATAGTTTCCTGTATCTACAAGTGCTATACCATCCAGAACAAGCCACTTCCGGCAGCACCTAAGGATCATTTTACCAAAGCCATAGCGACATCCATGGCGTTCCTACGAGGGGTCCCTCTTTGAGACATTTGCCATACAGCCACATGATCTTCTAGTGACACTTTTATGAAACACTACACTATGGTACACTGTTTAGCCACTGATTCCTCAGAGGCCTCAGCAGTGCTTTCCACAGCCCTTAAATCATGACTCTGAGGCTCGCTGCCCAGGTGCTCTCGAACACTGCTACAAAGTCACCAACAATGGAGCATCCACGTAAGAACAGCCATACTGGGTCAGAACAAAGGTCCATCTAGCTCGGTATCCTGTCTGCCAACAGTGGCCAATACCAGATGCTCCAGAGGGAGGGATCACAACAGGTAATCCTCATGTGATCCCTCCCCTGTCACCCACCTCCAGAGAAACAGAGGCTAAGGATACCATTCCTACCCATCCTGGCTAATAGCTATTGATGGACCTAACCTCCATGAATCTATCTAGCTCTTTTTTAAACCCTGTTAAAGTTATGGCCTTCACTGCATCCTCTGGCAAAGAGTTCCACAGGGTGACTATGCGCTGAGTAAAGAAAAACTTCCTTTTGTTTGTTTTAAACCTGCTGCCTATTAATTTCATTTGGTGACCCCTAGTTCTTTTATTGTGGGAATAAGTAAATAACTTTTCCTTATTCACTTTTTCCGTACCAGTCATGATTTTATAGACCTCTATCATATCTCCCTTTAATCTCCTCTTTTCTAAGCTGAAAAGTCCAAGTCTTTTTAATCTCTCTTCATATGGGACCCATTCCAAACCCCTAATCATTTTTGTTGCCCTTTTCTGAACCTTTTCCAATGCTAATATATCTTTTTTAAGATGAGGCGACCACGTCTGTACGTGGTATTCAAGATGTGGGCGTACCATGGTTTTATGTAGAGGCAATAAGATATTTTCTGTTTTATTCTCTATCCCTTTTTTAATGACTCCTAACATTCTATTTGCTTTTTGACTGCCACTGCAATCCCACAGGGACATCACTTGAAGAAGAAGAGGAAGTTACTTCTTGCAGTGATGACAGTTCTTCGAGATGTGTCCCCCCATGGGTGCTCCACTAATTGCCCTCATCCCTGCTTCGGAATCTCTGTTCATAATTATGTTTGTTTCAGATACTTGAGCAGACGAGAGGAACTGGCAGGAGCTGGACCGCGCACATGAGGAAAAGGGCGCAAACATCACGAGACACTGACCACACATGCACGGTCTGGCTGACTACTGCTGTTCAAAACTCCAATCTGCAGCGTTGGGATGAGCCTGACAGCAACAGTGGAGTACCCACGGGGGGATACATCGCGAAGAACCATCATCACCGCAGAAGGTGAGTAACTTCCTCTTTTATCTCTTATTGGGTTCCTTCCATTGTGTTCACCCATCACATTTCTTGTGTAGCAGCAGCACAGAGGCTTTCATCTCATAAAAGTGTAGATTACGGATGTCAGAGAACTAATTGTTTTGGTTAGCAGAAAGGCTAGAGATAAATAATTCACAGTGTGATTGACTGTCACTGAATGCATCTGAGAGCTTGAGGGCTGCAGTGGAACTGAGCAGGCACCAGGTCAACAGTGTGTCACAAGGAGAAATGGATCTACAGGAGTCTGAGTAAACTCCAGCCTCTGCTAGATTATGCAGGAAGATGCTTGCAAATCAGATATGGAACTGGATGTAGTGTGAGAGGAGCCCCAAGATTAGAGAGAGGCTCAAGGTGAAAGGGAACTTCAAAATCCAGTGCACAAGGAATGCTGCACTCCATCAATTTAATGGCTTGTGTAAGTCATTTGCAAAAACAATAGATTTGTATCCCATCTGATGAGACCTCAGGTACCTCAAAGGTACAGGCAGAAAATTGAGTGCAATGATAGCAAGCATGAAAAAGTCACTAGTCAGGACTTTGAGTTGCACTGAACAAATGCACCACAGAAATATCACCGGGCTCAGTGATGAATTATGCTCCACTTCTCTTCATACACCATGTGAGGTTCTGTATGATGGTTCCTTGTAGCACTGCAATTGTTCATGAAGTTCAAGCCCAAAAGGCTATTACATCATCCAGTCTGTCCTGTATAACACAGGACAAAGAATTTAACCAAATTATCCCTGTATGGAGCCCAGTAACCTGTGTTTGGTTAATATAACTTCCAGAAAGGCATAGTCTTGATACAAAGACATTGTGATGAAGAATCTAACACTTCCATTAGTAATTTGTTCCCGTGGTTAAGTATTCTCCCTGTTAAATATGCATGCCTTATTTTTAATTTGTTTTTTTCTGCCTTCAGCTTTGAGTCATCAAGTCACCTCCATATTCCTACTCACTGTTCCGACTATGCATCCAAGTGTCACATTAGCAACCTTTTTTGCCATGGTGTCAAACTGAGTGTTATGTCATATTGTTTGTCAACTGTGTTTCCTTTTCAGAGTCACTGCTTTCCAGGAACAGTCCCCCATTCTGTAGGAGACATTTGTTCCTAGATTTCTGACCTTGCATTTGGCTCTGTTAAAATACATTTGTTTGAATGGGATCAACTTTCCAAGTGATCTAGATCACTCTGCATAACTGTCCTGTCTTCATCAACATTTGTCATTCCACCAATTTTTCTTATCTGCAAATTTTATTGGTAATGATTTTTTTTTAACTTTTAATTCCAGATCACTGATGAAACAGGTGAAAACAGTAGGCCTAGAACAAATCCTTTTGGAACCAAACCAGAAACATGTTCCCTTTTTTGACAGTGATACCCAATTGATAACTGTTGTCAGTGTTACTAGTACTGCTGTTCTTGGGGCAGCTGTGTATTTTGCACCAATAGATATTCTTGATTCAGCTCACCTCAGTGTTACTCCTAAAAAAGGACTGTAGGTTCAGTTGGGTAGTGAAGGCTCAGCGAAGGTTCATTGTCAGCAAGGCACAGTGTCAGAACTCTGTTCACCAAGCTGCAGGTTCACTAACACATGGATTTCTGTGACAAGGTATTGCTCAATAAACGTAATATTTTCCCCCAGTTCAGTACAAAGCTGCCCTTCCTATGTCTTCTCCTTTTATACATTGATCCCAACAAGTTACATATTAAATTTCAGGTATTATTAGTTACCATCCTTACTCTTGTACCTTTATAGTTCAGCAAAGCATCCTCATTCATTATTTAGTCGTTCTCTCATTTTATGTGAGGTCTGTGTATTCCTGTACCATTCTCTTAAGAATGTGCTTACATAGTTACTTGAAAGTTCTGTGTGTTCCTGTACCACCTTCCCAATAGTGTGTTTATATCATTAGCTAATACCTGGAGTTCATGAGCTGTGGGTGGAGTCCTCTTTGGGGAGACTAGCTCCCCTGCAACCAGAGCTCTGAGACCACCTGCCTCCTCCCTCCTCTGCCTCTCCCCCTCTGGAGGAACCATAGGCTGGCTGAAGCCCAGAGCACCCTTCCCTCCAGAGGCCTGAGGAGCCTTGGGCCAGCTGAAGGCCCTGGGACCTCCCTCCACCCGCCCAGAATAGCCCTGGGTCAGCTGCAGCTGTACCTCCCTTCCCCAGAACCAAGCCATGCTAGGAAAAAGCTCCTCTTTGTAGATGCTTTTGATATGCCCCATGCAGGTTCTGAGGCAGCTGATGAGGTGGTATTTGCTACTCAACTTCTCAGGAAGCTGAATAGCACAGACTGCCTCTTCAGTCACCCCAGAATCTGCATGGAGCATAATAAAGCAAAAACATGATTGCCAAACCCTACAACCAGGGGTATGGCAGCTGTAGCAGCACTAGGGGAGGCAGAGCCTCCCCTGGCCTATTATACCTGCCACCCATGCTACTGTTACTATTTTCACAAGGCTTAGATGCAGTCCTCAAACTTATGAAATAATAGGTTCTTCTTCAAGGAGTGTCCCTGTGGGTGCTCCACCTTAGGTCTTTCAGTGCCGTGGTGCATCTGGATGGAGATTTTGCTAGTAGTGCCCTCCTATGTGCTGCGCATGCGTGGTGGTCGGCGCGTGCGATGCTGCTACCATGCATGTGTGGCAATCATTCCCTTCAGTTCTTTCTCTACCGCCGTCGGTGTCAGTCGGAACTGCAATTGCTCCCCTGTCTTTTCATAGCAGTTTGTAGTTTTCCAGTTATAGTTAGTTAGTTAGCTAGTTTCTAGTTTGTTCAGTTTGTTTTTTCCATAGATACTAGTTAAAAAATTTTTTTGTTAGACTCCAACTGTTCCTGTCTAACAGTTTCTAGTACCCTGGGAATGCCTGGCTCCCTGGGTTTCAAACGCTGCCTCTCCTGCAGGCTACCTATTCCCGTCTCTGACGGTCATTCCAAGTGTGTGTGCTGCCTCGGCTAGGGGACATCACAATGCAGTGCGAGCATTGCAAACAGCTTACAGCTCAAACAAGAATGGCTCGTGAACTCCAACTGAAACTCCTCTCATTGGAGAATACGGTGAGGCCGGTCTCGGATCCGGAGCAGTCATCCCCCCCGCGCCAAACATCACCTCAGGCCATGTCTGAAAGGTCCACACTGGCTAGTCTCCCCATGGGGGACTCTTCCTCTGAACATGCTAGGAAGAGTTCTCCTTCGAGTTGTGTCCCCGTGGGTGCTCCACTCTGGGGTACTGGTGCGTCCTCGCGCCAGCGACCGGAGATTTTTCCAGCATTATCCGCCACGCATGTGCCGTGGCGCCCCCTTGTGCTGTTGGTGTCCATTAGGCATGCGCGCAGTGCAGCCCCTCTGTTCCTTCTCTACCATCCTCGGCACCAGACGGACCCTCTCTCTCTCGCTCATCGTTCCTAACGGAAGATAACAAAAAAACCCCATTATTTCCCTTAGTTACCTCATTGTTCCAAGTTTTTAGACCCTTACCCTCTCCCAGTTTAAAAAAAAAAATAAAAAAAATGTTCTTTGCAGTCCTCCGTTTTTCACCGCACCTCATGCCGGGATCCCCCAGCTTCAAGAGATGTGAGGAGTGCTGGGATGCCATGCCCGTCTCTGACGGGCACTCTAAATGCATAAAGTGTCTCGGGGAGTTGCACCAGACACAAAA
Source organism: Rafetus swinhoei (assembly GCA_019425775.1). Classification (NCBI taxonomy): domain Eukaryota; kingdom Metazoa; phylum Chordata; order Testudines; family Trionychidae; genus Rafetus; species Rafetus swinhoei. The sequence continues at coordinate 523,118 of JAFJHL010000175.1, read as the reverse complement.
GTGCCCTCATTGCTCTAAGCTGATGGCTAAAGCGCACCACGACCGGGCCAACAGGTTGAAGACTTTGCTCTACGAAAAGTCTCTTCAGCCTCCTTCAGAAGACACTTCAGTGATCCCTAAACTGGGTTCCCAACCAAAATGTATGAACAAAATTCGTCCCTCTACCTCTCCCGCTGTGTCTCTCCAAAATAGGCTTGTCTCCGGCCCGATTGCTACTTTTGGCACTGACAGCCGCAAGGGTCAGCACCGCAGATAGGTCCGGCACGTCAGGGGCAGCACCATTCATGCCAGCACCGCACAAGGGAGCGCACTCGGAACCAAAACGGAAGACAGTGGCACCAACTACACTGCAGGAGCACCCCAGAGACCGCTCGGCACTGAAACACCATCTTCACTTGGCATCGGCCTTGTCATCCAAGAGGCCCCGCACCGAGATGCCGTCCCCTGATCAAATGGCACCGCTGACACCATCAGCACCGAGCAAGCAGCATACCTCGGCACTGTCCCAAGAGCGTTCTCGGCAAGACTCCCCTGCCAGGAGCCACATGCCAACGGCACCGGTATCACCAGGCTCGTCCATACGATCGGTGCACTCGTGCAGATCATTGAATCACTTGCACTCTCCAAGCGAGGTTGGCACAGAACCTCTGAGCCGTTTCTCCTCCCAACAATCCAGCCCAACTCACAGACCTCCATCCTGGCAGTCTGGGCACATCATATAGAATACCCACCTCCTCCACCACCATGGTATGCACAGCACTACATCTATCCACCACCACCATACGTTGGACAGTGGCAGTCTTGGGACCCGCGTCCCCCTCAGAGGAGCCTCCACACTGCTCCTTCCACAGTATCTAAACAGCCTCCTGCTTCTCCTCAACCTGCGGTCTCAGCTATAGACCCTAATTCCCCGGCTCACTCTGATATAGAAGACTCTTTGTCAGAGGGCGAGGACAGGTCCCTGGTGCACAACTCATCTTTGGTCCCCGGTGCACAACTTCAAAGAAATTTCAAGATCTCTTTAAAAGAGTAGCCCTAGCACAGGAGCGCGATTTGCAGGAGGTACAAGAGAAACAATACTGCCTGCTGCAAATGCTACAAACTCCTACCTCTTCCAGAATAACTCTCCTGATGGATGAAGCTATCATGGATCCAGCAGACAACATCTGGCAAACTCCCGCTTCCGTTACCCCAACCAATAAAAGAGCGGATCGTAAATACTTCATCACACCCAAAGGCATGGACTTTCTTTTTACACATCCCGCACCAAATTCACTGGTAGTTGATTCGGTCAGACACAGAGCTAAACAGCCTAATATCAGATCAACACCACACGACAAGGACCATAGGAAAATGGACATCATGGGCCATAAGGTTTACTCCTCCGCTACTCTGCTCCTTAAAGCAGCAAATTATACAGCCATGCTTGCGGACTACGATTATTCAAATTACTCAAAGTTGCAAGAACTCACTCAACACCTGCCAGAACACAAGAGACCTGTGCTCCTCAGCATCATGCAAGAGGGCCATACGATCTCTCGTACTGCCTTGCAATCCGCGATGCATGTAGCGGTTACAGCTGCACGTGTCTCAGCTTCAGCGATCGTGATGCACAGAATATCATGGCTACAACATCAGGTGTTCCCAGGGAACTGCAACAGAAGGTTGAAGATTTACCCTTCGACAAAACTCACCTCTTCACAGTGAAAACAGACGACGTACTTCACTCCATGAAGGACTCATGTACCACCCTCAGGATGATAGGGATGTACACACACCCATTTAAAAGAGCCAGATATAACACGTATCAGAGACCAAGAGAGCTGAATAGGCCTCAGACCAGATATGACGTCTGCCAAAAGCAACGACCTCAGCGACGCAGGCCACAACATCAGCAACAACACCGATCAGCATTTGCTCAATCATCCACATCCAAACAAATTTGAAGTTTTGGTCGAGAGCCAGAAGGCCACCTCCCCGATAGTCACACCACCCCCCACCCGAGCACAGTTCAACCACTACCTCCGCCCTTTTTTCCAACAGTGGGCTCAGATAACGTTGGACAAATGGGTCTGTTATGTGTTCTCACTGGGGCGGGAGGAAACGCCCACCGGCTGACCCCTCCCCCGACTGAGAACCAGTCCTATGCAGCTTCTCCCAACAGTTTCCCGTGAGTTTCTCGACCGTCCTCTGACTTTTGCATGCAGGGAGGGTAGGGAGATCTGGGCTCGCCCTCTCTCCAGGTCTCAGCCCAGGACCCTAAGAACAGGAACACCAACTTCCTTTCCGGCCGGTGGGACCAAGCCGCAACTCACCGGCCCAAGGGCTCCGTCTCTGCCCTGTCCTGGGCTGCTTCCTACCCTCCTGCGGTGTTCCCAAGAGCCACTCACCGCTCGCGGCTCCTCTTAGCCTCCCTCAGCGATGTCTCCCCCACTGGCAGGCTCACTCAATGCCCTTTCGCTGGGTGCACTCACCCTTCCCAGCTCACTGCCCCTCTCTTGCCGGGTCTCCTCCCTTTTCAAAGCCGGCGCCCTTGTTAAGGGACGCCGGCGCATGCGCTATCCTGCCGGCCAGCTTGGAAGTGCCGGGTGTCCCTACGCAGGCGTGAGCCGTGGCCGCCGAGCACCCTTGGCACGGCCGTGCACGCGCGCCGCGGTGCTAACAGAGAGCGCTGTGGTGGTGCGGCGTGTGGGACTCCCCACAAGAGCCCCCGTCACACCCCATCCCCCCCGTTAAGTCTGACCCCTTTTCCGCTTGTGGTCTTGTCTACCTCACCCACTCTCAAAAAGAAGTCCGCCTTTGTGTGCTTCTTCCCTGGCCAATGTACTACCTTGAATTTGTAGGGTTGCAGTCCCAGGTACCATCTCATCATCCGTGCATTTACATCCTTCATCGACTGCAGCCACTTTGGTGACGGACCACACTCCACTAATCTAAATGCACTTCCTAGCAGATAATACCGCAGGGATTCTATTGCCCATTTCACGGCCAGAGCTTCCTTCTCCACTGTGGCGTATGCTTGCTCCCTAGGGAATAATTTCCTGATTAAATACAATATAGGATGTTCCTACCCCTCTATTTCCTGTGCCAGGATGGCCCCTAGTCCGACAGCTGAGGCGTCCATTTGTACAATAAAATCTTTTGAAAAATTGGGCTGAGCCCTCTCATTAGACATGTCTTTAGTTCCTGAAATGCCCTTTCGCACACCTCTGACCACCTTACTCTCTCGTGCTGGGTCCCCCTTGTTCAATCCGTAAGGGGAGCTGTTATAGTCACGAATCTAGGTATGAACCTGCGAGAATACCCGACTAATCCTAAAAACTGCTGGACTTGCTTTTTGGTTGTTGGCATTTTATATCCTGCTAAGGCTTGTATCTTACTAACCAGGGGCTTCAGTCTCCCTCTTCCCATAGTGTACCCCAAGTACGTCACTTCCCGCCGGCCTATATGGCATTTTGCGGGATTCGCTGTTAGACCGCCCTCCTCTAATGCCTGTAATACTGCCCTCAGATGTTGTAAATGGTCCTTCCAGTTGCCGTTATACACCACAATATCATCGATATAGGCCGCCGCATAGAACCTATGGTCTCGGAGCACCTGATCCATTAATCACTGGAAGGTCGCGGCTGCCCTGTGTAGCCCAAAGGGCATAGTTTTAAATTGGAACAACTCGAAAGGGGTAGAAAAAGCTGTCTTTTCTTTGGAGGCCGGCATCAAAGGGATTTGCCAGTACCCCTTTGGTTAAGTCCAAGGTGGATATATATTGGGCTTGTCCCAACCTTTCTAGTAGCTCGTCCACACGGGGCATAGGGTATGCATCAAATCGGGAGATCGCATTAACCTTTCTAAAGTCCGCACAGAACCGGATTGCCCCATTTGGCTTAGGTACCAATACTATTGAGCTCCTCCAGTCGCTACGGGACTCTTTGTTTGTACACATCCAAGCGCAACATGTCTTGCACTTCTGTCCTAACCGTCTCCCACATTTTTCGGGGCAGGGGACGTACCGGGTCACATACCTTACATCCTGGGGTAGTGGCGGTGTGGTGACTCATTATCCTGATCCTTCCCGGCACCAAGGACAGGACCGTCTCATACTCCCGGGCAGTTCTCACAACATCCTCGTGTTGGGCTGGTGTCAATTCCTCTCTGTGATGGGGCGGCACAGCCCCGCACTAGCACGCCGGGGGGAGAGGGAGCGAGCTGGCAGCGCAAGCGCGATCAGCTGTGCAGCGGCGGGCTGAACAGCTCATCAGCGGGAAGTGGCGGGCCAGCGGAGCAGCAGCTGGCGCTGAGCCAAGGACCAGATGGGCTGCACCTGGGAGAGATGGCAAGGGCCCGGAGGGGCTGACTATAAAGAGGGCGGATGGACACCCAGGAAGGGGGAAGGGCGGCGGGAGCCAACATAGAGGGGGCGAGGCCAGCACCCCTCCACCTCCCTGGAGGCAAGACCGGACCAACAGGTCGGCAGGCAACCGAGAGTGTGGCGTAACACCTCGAGTGAGTTGAAGGAGTCGGGCAGAGGATGGCGCCCGGGAAGGTCAACGGGGGAGGAAGCAGCCCAGGACGGGCCCGGGAAGCCTGAGGGCTGGCATGTTTTGGGCTACAGCCCCGCCAGGCAGGACACAGGACAGAGTGCTCCCTGTCCCAGGGTCCTGGGCTGGGGTTTGGAGAGTGGGAGGGCCCGAACCCCCCTTCCCCGTCGACCGACGGTTAACCCGGCGTAGGGAGAGGGCGCAAGGGGGCTGGATACCGCGCCCTGGTGACCTGGGAGCGATTGACCCTGGGTAAGGATCCTGAGCGGGGCCCTGGGGAGGGCCAGAGTAAGCACGGCATCTGGGCCAAGAAGGGGAGCCCCAGCTGTGGTGGGGTGCTCCCGTGGCCGGGCCCCGGACACTCTCCCGCCTGTACCAGGGCCTCCCGACCTACGTCCCCAGCTCAAGGTCCCACTTCTGTCTCCTCTAATGCTGGAGCTATCATAAGGGTTTCCCAGGGTTTCCATTTTTTCAATAAGTTTACATTGTAGATTTGCGGGCCCTTCCTTTTCCCGGCCAAACAGACCTCGTAGTCTATATTCCCCACTCTTCAAATTATCTCGAAGGGGCCCTGCCACTTCGCTAATAATTTCGACTCTCTTAGGGGTAACAACAGGAGACCCTTATCTCCTGGTTTAAATTCTCTCAATTTCGCTTCCCTATTGTAATACTGAGCCTGCCAATCCTAGGCCTGCAACATATTTGCTTTCACGAATTCCCCTAACCGCTGCAACTTTTCCCGTAAGTGTAAGACATAGGCTACTGATCCCTGCACCCATGTCTTCTGGTCTTCCCACATTTCCTTCACTAAATCCAGGATTCCCCGCGGTTGCTTCCCATACAGGAGTTCAAACGGGGAGAACCCTGTCAAAGATTGCGGGACCTCCCTGTCCGCAAACAGGAGGGCTGGTAGTAACTTATCCCACTCCTGGGGATCCTCCTCTGTAAACTGTCGGAGCATGCTCTTAAGGGTTCAGTTGAAACGCTCCACTAACCTGTCCGTCTGTGGATGGTACACAGATGTCCGCAATGTTTTGATATTTAATAGGCTACACAACTCCTTCATTAACCAAGAGGAGACATTGGTCTCCTTGTCGGTCAGAATCTCCCTAGGGACTCCCACTGGTGCAAAGATCTTGACTAATTTGCCCGCGATTGTAGAGGCCGTAGTGTTCTTTAACGGTACAGCTTCCGGATAACGAGTGGTGTAGTTGAGCATGACCAGTATATATTGGAAGCTGGTTTTAGAGCGTCCTAATGGTCCTAGTATCAGAGGGGTAGCCATGTTAGTCCGGATCTGCAAAAGCGACAAGGAGTCCTGTGGCACCTTATAGACTAATAGATGTATTGGAGCATAAGCTTTCATGGGCAGAGACCCACTTCGTCAGATGCATGTAGTGGAAATTTCTAGAGGCAGGTATAAATATGCAGGCCAGAATAAGGCTAGAGATAACGAGGTTAATTCAGTCAGGGAGGGTGAGGCCCACTTCTAGCAGCTGATGTGGAGGTGTGAACACCAAGAGAGGAGAAACTGCTTTTGTAGTTGGCTAGCCATTCACAGTCTTTGTTTAATCCTAAACTGATGGTGTCAAATTTGCAGATGAACTGTAGCTCAGCAGTTTCTCTTTGAAGTCTGATCTTGAAGTTTTTTTGCTGCAGGATGGCTACCTTTAAATCTGCTACTGTGTGTCCAGGGAGATTGAAGTGTTCTCCTACAGGTTTGTGTATATTGCCATTCCTAATATCTGATTTGTGTCCATTTATTCTTTTACATAGAGACTGTCCAGTTTGGCCGATGTATATAGCAGAGGGGCATTGCTGGCATATGATGGCGTATATTACATTGGTAGATGTGCAGGTGAATGAACCAGTTATGGTGTAGCTGATCTGGTTAGGTCCTGTGATGGTGTCGCTGGTGTAGATATGTGGGCAGAGTTGGCACCGACGTTTGTTGCATGGATTGGTTCCTGAGTTAGAGTTATTATGGTGGGGTGTATAGTTGCTGGTGAGAATTTGCTTCAGGTTGGCCCGTTGTCTGTGGGCGAGGACTGGCCTGCCTCCTAAGGCCTGTGAAAGTGAGGGATCATTGTCCAGGATGGGTTGTAGAACACTGATGATGCGTTGGAGAGGTTTTAGCTGAAGACTGAAGGTGATGGCCAGTGGTGTTCTGTTGGTTTCTTTCTTGGGCTTGTCTTGTAGTAGAAGGCTTCTGGGTACATGTCTGGCTCTGTTAATCTGTTTCCTCACTTCCTCGTGCGGGTATCGTAGTTTGAAGAATGTTTGGTGAAGATCTTGTAGGTGTTGGTCTCTGTCTGAGGGGTTGGAGCAAATGCGGTTGTACCTTAGTGATTGGCTATAGACAATGGATCGTGTGGTGTGTCCAGGATGGAAGCTGGAGGCATGAAGGTAGGCATAGTGGTTGCTAGGTTTTTGGTATAGGGTGGTGTTTATGTGCTCGTCACTTATGTGCACTGTGGTGCCCAGGAAATGGATCTCTAGTGTAGACTGGTCCAGGCTGAGGTTGATGGTGGGGTGGAAGCTGTTGAAATCGTGGTGGAATTCTTCCAGAGCTTCCTTCCTGTGGGTCCAGATGTCATCAATGTAGCATAGGTAGAGAAGGGGCGTTAGTGGACGAGAGCTGAGGAAACGTTGTTCCAGGTCAGCCATAAAAATGTTGGCATATTGTGGGGCCATGCGGGTGCCCATAGTGGTGCCACTGGTTTGGAGGTATATATTGTCACCGAATCTGAAATAGTTGTGTATGTGGATAAAGTCACAGAGTTCAGCCACCAGTTGTGCTGTGGCATCATCAGGGATACTGTTCCTGACAGCTTGTATTCCATCTATGTGTGGGATGTTTGTGTTGTGAGTCTCTACATACATGGTGGCTAGATCACCAATGCATTGTAGTTTTCTCAGGAAATCAGTGGTGTCACGGAGATAGCTGGGAGTTCTGGTGGCATAGGGTCTGAGTAGAGAGTCCACATATCCAGACAGTCCTTCAGTGAGAGTGCCAATGTCCAAGATGATGTGGTGTCCAGGATTTCCAGGTTTGTGGATCTTGGGTAGTAGATAGAATAACCCTGGTCAGGGCTCTAAGGGTATGTTGATTTGTTCCTGTGCTTGTGTAGGGAGTGTCCTGAGCAGATGGTGCAGTTTCTTAGTGTACTCCTCAGTGGGATTTAATGGTCATACTAAATCAATCGCTACCCTATCAAACGGGACTCCCACCACCGGCATGGGTACTAAGGGGGCCTTGGGGCTTAACTGCATCTGTGTCCACTGGCATTCGGGGCACAATTCGCAGATATCTTGTACCGCCTTGTACACCCCCAGCCAAAAAAACCATTGCGTAAGGCGCTGCAGGGTTTTCTCCCTCCCTAAATGGCCAGCCCACAGGTTAGCGTGGGCTAGCTCCAGAACCCTGTTCCGGTAGCAAGCTGGCACTAACAGTTGACATATACACCCCTTTCCCTCCATTTCCCGGGTTACCCTGTACAAACGATCCCTTTGTACCTCAAAGTAAGGTCCTTGGCCCTCCTGCTGGGCAGGGTCATCCTCCTTACCCGCTTGTTCCCAGGCCCGCATCAGGGAAGGGTCGTTTCTTTGCTCCTGGAGGAAGTCTCGGTCGGTGACCCAGTCCAGTTCTGCTACTCCCTTTTGGTTCAGGGTGTGCTCCCGTTCCCCTCTCGGGGCAGCCAGGACCCCCTCCGGCACCTCCTCTGTGGGTTCCTGAGGGCTTTGTTGGCTCCATGCTCTCAGAAACCGCATGAACCCGGGCCAATCTCATCCTAATACCACTAGCTTCGGTGCCAGTGTGACCTGGCATACCGTGTCCTCCCTTTCATCCTGTATTCATACCCAGGCCGTGGGGTAGGGCTGCACGTCCTCATGGACACTTCACTCAGACTGTAGTACCTGCCGGCTCGGGACTAGGGACCAAGTCGGCTTGGACAATGGTTTGCCCGCACCCGGAGTCCACTAAGGCCGACGCAAGTACCCCCTCTGTTTTCACTTGAGTGAAATGAGCACCTTGGGCTACCGATATTGTTTGTCCGTAGGAACAATCCATAAAGGGACAGTCCCTCCTAAAATGCCCTTCCTGTCCACATTCAAAGCATCGACTTCATGAGGCCGCCTCCCACCGGGGGGCTGGTCCCGCTTCTCCCGTGCGGGGCATTCTTTCCCCAGGGCCCTCCCCGGGCTTTTGTTTTACCCCTTCGGGGTTTCTCCATCCTCCTTCCCTACCCAGGTCTACTTGGGGTTCAGGTTCTTTCGAACTCCAGGGCAGTCGGGCTCGCCCAAGGGCCGCTTGCTCCGGCTGACCTTCCCTGCTTTCTCTGCCAACACCCAACGGCATCTCAGCCGCCAGGTAGTTCTCCATGAACGACACAGTGTCCGCAAGGTGGGGGGATGATGCCTGCGCACCCATGGTTGTGCTCCAGTTGGTAAGACCTGGAGAAACTGTTCCAAAACCACTGTGTTCACCAGCTGCGAACTGTCCCGCCTCTCCGGCTCCAACCATCTCCACCCTAACTCGTGCAACTTCTGGGCCACCACACAGGGCCGGGCACCTGGGGGTATCGTTCTTGCCTAAACTTTTGTCTGTAAGTCTCTGGTGTTACCCCCGCCTGTTCCAGTATAGCCTCTTTGACTTTGTAGTAATTTAATGTGTCTCGGGCGGCTAAGCCACGGTAGGCTAACTGGGCTGGCCCCGTTAAATAGGGTGTGAGGAGGGTGGCCCAATGTTCGTCAGGCCACCGGGCGGCCACAGCCACCCTCTCGAAGGTCACTAAGTAGGTCTTCGGATCATCTAGCGGCCCCATCTTTGTTAGTCTTATTGGCAATTGCGTGGTCACGGTTATCCCCTCTCCAGCCCCTAGGGGAGCCCCCATACTGGCCTTCCCCAGAGATGCCCCTTGCTGGAGCCACCTCTCTTGTTGGGCTTGCTGCTGTTCTAACATCTCCCTCACTAACTGCCGTTGCTGTTCTTGGTTTTGGACCACCAGCTGCTGCAGCAGCTGCTGTGTCTGTTGATGTTGCTGATGCTTTTGCTGTTCGGCCAGCTACTTGAATACCTTGGCTGGATCCAGGCTCCCCTATTTTCCTCCCTTACTACCCCTTTTTTTTTTGAAAGTGCACCCCTAAATCCGAGTGCTAGGGATCCCTGCCCACATTCTCCACCACCTGTTATGAGTTCTCGCCAGGGCGGGAGGAAACGCCCACCAGCTGACCCCTCCCCTGACTGAGAACCAGTCCTATACAGCTTCTCCCAACAGTTTCCCACGAGTTTCTCGACCGTCCTCTGACTTCTGCATGCAGGGAGGGTAGGGGGACCTGGGCCCGCCCTCTCTCCAGGTCTCAGCCCAGGACCCTAAGAACAGGAACACCAACTTCCTGTCTGGCCAGCGGGACCAAGCTGCAACTCACCAGCCCACGGGCTCCGTCTCTGCCCTGTCCTGGGCTGCTTCCTACCCTCCTGCGGTGTTCCCAAGAGCCACTCACCGCTCGCGGCTCCTCTTAGCCTCCCTTGGTGACGTCTCCCCCACTGGCAGGCTTGCTCAATGCCCTCTTGATGGAACTCTGATGGTCGACCCGCCCTTTACCATCTTTCACAAGGACAGAGTGGTCCTTCGACCGTACCCAAAATTCTTACCTAAAGTTTTTACCTCCTGGCATTGCATCAAGCCACTGCTCCTCCGTCTTTTGCCCAAAACCACATGTCACCAATGAACAAGCTAAGTGGCATACTCTAGACGTACGAAGAGCACTTGCTTTCTACCTAGAAAGAACAAAAGACATTTGTAAAACTAACAGACTTTTTGTCTCCATCGCTAATAGGTCATTGGGAGACAAAATCTCTACACAGAGAATTTCCAAGTGGATAGTAGACTGTATTCGATTGGCTTACATCAACTTTGACTGGGAGCCCCTGTTGCAGTTGCGAGCACACTCCTCAAGGGCCGTGGCAACATCTATAGCCTACTGTAGCAACATTAACCTAGTGGACATTTGCAGGGCAGCTACATGGTCCTCAGTACATACTTTTGCCAGACATTATGCCATGGACACCTTTGCAAAATGGACCACAGAGTTGGGACTGACAGTCCTCTCCAAAGTTCAATATAATCATTAAGCCAAAGCACCCACCTCCATTCGTGGGTACTGCTATATAGTCACCTAAGGTGGAGCACCCACAGGGACAGTCCTCGAAGAAGGGAAGTTACTCACCTTGTGCAGTAACATAGCTCCTTTGAGATGATTGTCCCTGTGGGTGCTCCACCACCCACCCTTCTTCCTCTCTGCTTCGAATTTGTCATATTTCTTTCCGGGGCAGAGAAAGAACTGAAGGGAATGGTTGCCGCGCATGCGTGGTAGCAGCTCAGTGCGCACCAACTGCCGCGCATGCGCGGCACACTGGAGGGCACTGCTAGCAAAATGTCTGTCCAGATGTGCCACAGTGCTGCAAGACCTAAGGTGGAGCACCCACAGGAACAACCATCTCGAAGAACCTACATTACTGCACAAGGTGAGTAACTTCCCTTTCCTTACAATTGTGTCGTATGTTGGCATTTTGTAACTTGGAACGGCAATCCACTTCATTATGGGACTGAGCATCATAAGCTGAGTTCACTGTCTACTTTGGGTCATACTTTTAGCTACACCAAGAGCTCCTGAAAGTCCTATAGCTATTACTTTTGGAGTCAATTCGTTCTTCAGTTAACATTTGCTTTATTGATACTGTAAGTGCTAATTTGTGAGAATGTCAATGAGGACTAAGTCAAACATCTTGCAAAAGTCTAAGTATAATGCACATAAGAATGGCCATTCTGGGTCAGACCAAAAGTTCATCTAGCCCAGTATCCTGTCTTCCAACAGTGGCCAATGCCAAGTGCCCCAGAGGGAGTGAACAGAGAAAGGTAATCATCAAGTGATCCCTCACCTGTCATTCATTTCCAACCCCTGACAAACAGAGGCAAGGGACACCATTCCTACCCATTCTGGCTAATAAGTATTGATGGACCGAACCTCCATGCATGCAATTACAATAGAACTTCAGAGTTATGAACAGTCAACTGCACTTCTCATTTGGAACTGGAAATACACAATCAGGCAACAGAAGACACTGGGGGAGGGAGAAGGGCCAAATGCAGTACAGTACTGTGCTAGATATAAACTACTTAAAATTAGAAAAAAAAAATAAAAGATTTGTTATAGTAAGGAAAACTTTCTGTGCTTGTTTCATTTAAATTAAGATGTTTAAAAGCATTGGGTTTTTTCAGAGTGAAGGTTTAAAACTCAGTAGCAAATTTTTGAAAGAACCACGTTTTGTTTAGAGTTATGAACATTTCAGGGTTATGAACAACCTCTATTCCTGAGATGTTTGTAATTCTGAGGTTCTTCTGTACTTTGATTGACTGTGTGATTTCATAAAAAATTAGGTCAGATAAACCTTATTTGACCTATTTTCTCTATAACCATGTTGACTGCAGTTTAGTAGATTCATATCCTTTACTGATCAAGCCTTATATCAGCTTTTCCATTATTTTCCCCAGGATTTCTGTGGGGTTAACCAGTTTATTGGTTACCTGGGTCATCTTGCTTGACCTTTATAATACTGTTACAACATTAGCATTCTTCCAGTATTCTGAAGTTTCCCCAGAATTCCAAGATTTATGTATCATTAGTGGGCTAGAGATCTCCTCAGTCAATTTTAGGACTCTTGGGTACAGTAGAACTCCATTAGTCCGGCATCCAATGCTCCGGCACTCCTGATGGTCCGGCACCATCAGGAACCCAGAAGTACTGGGGCAGCCGGACAGGCTTCCCCCATTCAGCCGCTGCTGAAACTGACCAGCAGCTGAACCAGGGAAGCCGGGAGCAGAGCAGCTGGGGTGCTGCTGGGTTGGTCCCGTAGCGCTGTCCCTCGGGGCTGCGGGACCAACCCGGCAGCACCCCAGCTGCTGTTGGGGACACCTGGGGCAGAGCAGCTGGAGTGCTGCCAGGTTGGTCCCGCAGCACCGAGGGACGGCGCTAGGGGACCAACCCGGCAGCACCCCAGCTGCTCTGCCCCAGGCATCTCCAGCCGCTGAAACTGATCAGCGGCTGATTCCAGGAAGCCCGGGGCAGAGCTGCTCTGCCCCGGGCTTCCTGGAATCAGCCGCTGATCTGTTTCAGCAGCGGCTGAATCGGGGGACGCCTGGGGCAGAGCAGCTGGGGTCCTGCCGGGTTGGTCCCCTAGCGCTGAGAAGCACCCCAGCTGCTCTGCCCCAGGCGTCCCCAAGTCAGCTGCTGCTGAAACAGATCAGCGGCTGACTTCAGGAAGCCTGGGGCAGAGCTCCCGAGGGGCAGTGCTACGGGACCAACCGGGCAGTACCCCAGCTGCTCTGTCCCAGGTGTCCCCAAGAGCAGCTGGGGTGCTGCCGGGTTGGTCCCGTAGCGCCGCCCCTCGGCACTGCGGGACCAACCCGGCAGCACCCCAGCTGCTCTATTGCAGGCATCCCCGATTCAGCTGCTGCTGAAACTGACCAGCAGCGGCTGAATCAGGGACGCCTGGGGCAGAGCCAGACTATCGGAAGGGGGCTATGAGGGTCTGGTGTGGCATCCCCTCCCACCCCACTCCAGACCCCTCATAGCCCCCCCTTCCGATAGTCCGGCATATCTGATAATCCGGCACCTCCTGGGTCCTAAAGGTGCCGGATTATCGGAATTTTACTGTACCAGTTTTCCAGACCTGCTGATTTTAAAATATCTCTAATACATGCTGTTTAAACTTTTCCTCAGTTATAAAAGGGCTGGGAGTACTCAATCCCTCTCATATGATACCAGTATAATCATCCATCTTTCCAAATGCAGAACAGAAATATTTATGGATACTTATGACTTTCCTACATTGCCATTAACAAATGTAGTGTCTCCATCTAGGAATGGGTCTACACCATTGTTAGCATTTCTTTTATTCCTTACTTTAAAAAACCCTCCTTCATGTTATCCTTGGCCCTGTCAGCCAGGGAATATTCCCTGATGTCATTATAGCTTCCTTTATCTTTTTTCTGCACTGTATTTCTTCCGGTTTAAATTGATTGTTACTTGATTTCCCTTTTTTTTGTTTATATATTTTTAATTGCTGCCTTTATTTTCCCTCTTAAGCAGGATGGGCTTTTAACCCAAGTTTTTCTCTTTTGTGATCACAGAAAAGGGGGAGGATCACAAAAGAGATCCTCCCCCTTTTCTGTGGTTTGAGCATTGGCCTGCTAAACCCAGGTTTGTGAGTTCAATCCTTGAGGGGGCCATTCTTCGAGTGTTTGCTCATGTCCATTCCAATTAGGTGCGTGCGTGCCACGTGCATGGCTCTTGGAGCTTTTTTCCCTGAGCAGTAACCTTAGGGCCAGCAGGGAACCCCCTGGAGTGGCACCAGTATAACAGCACATATATATCCCTGCTGGCGCTCCACCCCCTCAGTTCCTTCTTACCGCCCGTGTGGCAGTTGGAGCGTTAGACTCTTAGTCTTCCCTTAGCTTCTTGTTCACTACTTAGTTTGTAAATTTAGTATTTAGTCTGTAAATAGTTACCCTGTAAATAGTTTAAATAGTTGTCCCTTTTCTTTCCTTTCCCCAGCTGGGGAGGGGATGCCAGGACCGCAAGGCTTCAAACCCTGTGAATCCTGCCTCAAGCCTATGCCCTGCGGAGAGCCCCACGTCTCCTGCTTAAAGTGCGTAGGTGAGGCACACTGTACTCAGACCTGCAAGATCTGCAGGGGTTTTAAACCATGGACGAGGCGAGAGAGGGACTCTTGTTTGAAGAGACTGTTAATGGAGTCCTCTCTCCAGCCCCCGGCACCGGACGACAGTCAGTCGGTGCGCAGTGCCCCTCCATCGGCACGTGAGACCTCCTCTGCACCAGCAAAGGCTAGAGCTAAGTCTTCCTGGCATCGGTCGCAATCCCCGTCTCATTACCCCTGATGAAGACGGTGGACAAGCTAGCCAAGATCCTCTGGATGACACCAGCCTCCATCCCTCCCACCCAGAAGGGGGTGGAGAAGCAATACTTTGTCCCCCAGGAGGGGCATGACTTTTTGTTTTCCCACCCACCCCCGAGCTCCTTGGTTGTACAGGCAGCAGGACAAAAAGAAAGACAGGGTCCCCTGGGGTCAACCCCTAAGGCCAAGGACCCAAAAAAATTGGACCTCCTGGGACGGAAGGCCTATTCCACAGGGGGCCTTCAACTGCGCATAGCCAACCAGCAGGCTCTGCTGGGACGCTATGCGTACAATACTTGGTCTGCTATGGACAAATTTCGGGACCATTTGCCACAGGAGGACCTCCAGGAGTTTAGGGCCTTGGCAGACGAAGGTAGGACGGTGGCCCATACGGTCTTGCAGGCGGCTTTAGATGCAGCTGATTCAGCTGCCCGGACAATAGCAACAGCTGTTGTTATGCGACGGACTGCATGGCTAAATGTGTCGGGCATTCCTCCCGATGTACAAACCTCCCTTCAGGACTTGCCCTTTGAAGGAGCGGGTCTTTTTTCGGCTCAAACGGACTCTAGACTACCTAGCCTGAAGGATTCCCGGGCAACCCTTAAGTCTCTGGGAATCCACACGCCCAGTCCACTCAGGCGACCCCTCAACCCTAAGCCTGCGACAAGGCATTTCCAACGGGGTTTTACCTCTGACCGTGGCAGAAGGCGGGGTCGTAGTTTTTCTAGAAACGACCCGCCTAGAAACCAGCGCAGAGCTCCGAGATCGGCTCAAGATAAGAGGTCCACTACGTCCGCAGGCCAGCGCCCTAAACCATCATTTTGAGGGCACGATCGAGGACAGCATACCAGTCATGCTTTCTTCCCCCCCCTTTGGTTTCCGTTTATCCCGTTTCTACCAAGTCTGGGCATCTATAACATCGGACCAGTGGGTTCTCAGCCTGGTGGGACGAGGCTACACAATCCCCTTTACTTCCTCCCCTCCTCCGTCCCCTCCCCACTCCCCTTCCTCCCTTTTCAGGGACCCCTCTCACGAAGCGCTGCTGAAGGAGGAGGTTGCGAAGCTCCTGAACCTCGGGGCAGTGGAGCCCGTCCCAGATGAGTTCAAGGGGAGGGGGTTTTATTCCCATTATTTCCTCATACCAAAGGCAAAAGGGGGACTCCGTCCTATTCTAGATCTCAGAGGACTAAATTAGTTCATAAAGAAGATAAAGTTCAAAATGGTCACTCTTGCCTCCATTATCCCCTCCCTTCAAAAAGGAGACTGGTTTGTTGCCCTCGATTTGAAAGATGCATATTTCCACGTCACGGTGTTGCCCGCCCACAGGAGGTTCTTGCGGTTCGTGATAGCTGATGACCACTTTCAGTTCACGATCCTGCCCTTCGGACTCACCACAGCACCAAGGGTTTTTACCAAATGTATGGCCCCAGTGGCAGCTGCGTTGAGACGCCACGGGGTACACGTCTTCCTGTACCTGGACGACTGGTTGATTCGCGGCTCGTCCCAGGACCAGGTACTCTCACATGTCTCCATGGCCAGGAGCCTATTTCTGCAACTGGGCCTCATACTGAACGAGGAGAAGTCCTTGATGGTCCCCTCCCAGATAATAGAGTTTGTGGGAGCGTTCCTGGATTCCACCGCAGGAATGGCATCCCTGCCCAAGCACAGGTTCCAGACTATGCAGACAATGATCAGGGACCTCCACATTTCTCCCATGACCACTGCGCACAACTGTATGTGCCTGTTGGGTCACATGGTGGCTTGTACATACATAGTGGCGCACGCCAGGTTGAGGCTATATCCGTTACAGGCATGGCTGAGAACTGCTCACAACCCTGTGCGACATCCCCTGGACATGGTGGTTACCCTACTGACCCCGTACTTCCGCTCCCTGGTCTGGTGGACTCAGGAGGATGTGGTTTGCGCAGGGGTCCCCTTTGAGAAACGGGCCCCCTCGGTACAGTTAGTGACGGGATGCATCATATCTGGGGTGGGGGAGCACACTTGGGGTCTATGAGGACTCAAGGTCTGTGGTCTGTGAGGGAAAGACTCTTAGACATCAATGTCAAGGACTCCGTGCTATCAAATTGACATGCCAGACCTTCCTACCACTGATAGAGAATAAGTTGGTGGAGGTACTAACCGACAATACCTCGGCCATGTATTATGTCAACAGACAGGGGGGAGCTTGTTCTTCCCCGCTTTGTAGGGAGGCCACCGAACTCTGGGAACTTTGTATACTGAAAAACATCTCATTACAAGCCACCTACCTTCCGGGGTCCAGGAACAACCTAGCAGACGAGCTCAGCCGCTCTTTCCAAGTTCACGAATGGATGCTGAGGAGAGATATCCTGGAGGGAGTTTTCCAGATGTGGGGGCTATCCCCTTCTGGACCTCTTTGCCTCCAGGCACAATGCCCAGTGCAGGAGCTACTGCTTCCTCAGGGGTCAGGGGATCAACTCCCTAGGGGACGCCCTCCACATACACTGGCCCAGTCTTTTGCTGTACGCGTTCCCTCCCCTTCCCCCCTAATTCACGACATGCTGATCAGAGTCAGGAGGTTCAGGGCTACGGTGATAATGATAGCATCATGGTGGCCGAGACAGGTGTATCTCCATATATTATATAAACTGGGGATCTTTTGGACATGTAATGAACTCTTCTTAAGCAACTACCAACTTTCATTCATAAGTTTGTGTTTAAAAGTTTTCTCCCAGTTTCATGCATAACATTCTTCAGCTTTTAAAATTATCCTTTTTGAAGTACTAAGTGTATAATTTTCTGGTTGGGTCTGTCCTGTGTCAGTTCACACTAAATATAAAGAACATGTAATATGGTGAGGGCATGTTAATTTCTTATATGTTGCATTTGTTATGTCAGGACCAACAGCAGAACAGTACAACCTCTGCAGCCTGGGGTGTCCTGATATAAAGGACTTTACCTGTTGTGTTCCCTCTCCCTGGAGCATCTGGCATTGGCCACTGTCGGCAGACAGGATACTGAGCTAGATAGACCTTTGGTCTGACCAATATGGCTGTTCTTATGACTTTGGGATCGGTGGGTGAAAGGCACTGGTTGCTTCACAGCTGCATCCTTTGCAGGTATGCTGGGAAGATGCCAGTGCTTTGACTTGTGTAGGATTAGAAGAAGGGGTCTGGATAGGACAATTGTCAGTTCAGTTTTTTCATCACACTGGATTTTAACTCTTCCTTTACCAAATTTTGGAGGAAATAAGTTTTCTTATTTGGGTGCTTGCTCATGTCCATTCCATTGTAGGTGTTTGTAACTGCCACATGCACTGCTGCCAGAAGTTTTTCCCGCAGTGGTTTCCATAGAGGGCCATCTTTGGCACTCTCTGGAGTGGTGCATTTATGCTGTGGTATATGGGCATTGCCCACTCCATAATGTATGCTTATAAACATTAAGAATATAAAAACGGCCGTACTGGGTCAGACCAAAGGTCCATCCAGCCCAGTACCCTGTCTGCCGACAGTGGCCAATGCCAGGTGCCCCAGAGGGAGTGAATTGAACAGGTAATGATCAAGCGATCTCTCTCCTGCCATCCATCTCCACCCTCTGACAAACAGAGGCTAGGGACACCATTCCTTACCCATACCGGCTAATAGCTATTTATGGATTTAACCTCCATGAATTTATCTAGTTCTCTTTTAAACCCTGTTATAGTCCTAGCCTTCACGGCCTCCTCAGGCAAGGAGTTCCACAGATTGACTATGCGCTGTGTGAAGAAGAACTTCCTTTTATTTGTTTTAAACCTGCTGCCCATTAATTTCATTCGGTGGCCCCTAGTTCTTATATTATGGGAACAAGTAAATAACTTTTCCTTATTCACTTTCTCCACACCACTCATGATTTTACATACTTCTATCATATCCCTCCTTAGTCTCTTTTCCAAGCTGAAAAGTCCCACTCTCTTTAATCTCTCCTCATATGGGACCCGTTCCAAACCCCTCATCATTTTAGTTGCCCTTCTCTGAACCTTTTCTAATGCCGGTATATCTTTTTTGAGATGAGGAGACCACATCTGTACGCAGTATTCCAGATGTGGGCGTACCATGGATTTATGTAAGGGCAATAAGATATTCTCCGTCTTATTTTCTATCCCTTTTTTAATGATTTCTAACATCCTGTTTGCTTTTTTGACTGCCGCTACACACCGAGTGGACGTCTTCAGAGAACTATCCACGATGACTCCAAGATCTTTCCTGATTAGTTGTAGCTAAATTAGCCCCCATCATATTGTAAGTATAGTTGGGGTTATTTTTCCCAATGTGCATTACTTTACATTTATCCACATTACATTTCATTTGCCATTTTGTTGCCCAGTCACTTAGTTTGGTGAGATCTTTTTGAAGTTCTTCACAGTCTGGTTTGGTCTTAAGTATCTTGAGCAGGTTAGTATTATCTGCAAACTTTGCCACCTCACTGTTTACCCGTTTTCCAGATCATTTATGAATATGTTGAATAGGATTTGTCCTAGGACTGACCCTTGGGGAATACCACTAGTTACCCCTCTCCATTCTGAAAATTTACCATTTATTCCTACCCTTTGTTTCCTGTCTTTTAATCAGTTCTCAGTCCATGAAAGGATCTTCCCTCTTTTCCCATAACAACTTAATTTACATAAGAGACTTCGGTGAGGGACCTTGTCAAAGGCTTTCTGGAAATCTAAGTACGCTATATCTACTGGATCCCCCTCGTCCACAGGTTTGTTGACCCCCTCAAAGAACTCTAATAGATTAGTAAGACATGATTTCCCTTTACAGAAACCACGTTGACTTTTGCTCAACAAATTATGTTCCTCTATGTGTCTGACTATTTTATTCTTTCTTCTTCGAGTGGTTGCTCCTGTCCATTCGAAGTAGGTGTGCGCACCGCGTGCACCGCGTCTTCCGGAGCGTTTTCCCTAGCGGTACCCGTAGCGCTGGCAGGGCGCCCCTGAGAGGCGCCGCCACAGCGGGGCATAAGTACCCCTGCCGGCGCTGCCCCACCTCAGTTCCTTCTTACCGCCGTGATGGTCGTTGGAACGACTCTATCTCTTAGTCAGTTAATGGTTCCCGTTCTTCTACTTATCTGTAAATAGTTCTATTAGCTAGATAGTTAGGTTCTTTGTTTTGTTTTTCCCCCCCTTGGGGGTGAGGAATGCCAGGGCCGCAGGGCTTTAAGGCGTGCGCGGACTGCGGAAAGTTTATGCCCAGAGGCGACCCACACGACAGTTGCCTGAAGTGCCTGGGTGAGGCCCATCTTGCAGTTGCTTGCAAGATCTGTAAGTCCTTTAAGCCCCGCACCAGGAGGGAAAGAGTTTCCCGCCTAAAACTTCTCCTCATGGAGACAGCGCTACAACCGGTGCCGCCGGAACATCCTACGGTGCGGAGCGCACCGGCTTCTACGCGTGATGCTCCTCACCGGCACCGCGCGTCCGCATCGAGATCTCAGCACCGGTCTCACTCTCCACCATCCAAGAAGATGAAGAAGTCCCGCGGAAGGTCCCCTTCGAAAAAGGCTACCTCGGTCAGGTACCACGGTGCTGGCTCACCGGTGCACGCATCCGCTACGGTGCGCCACAGTCGGCGAGAAGGTCTGGATAGTCCGGGGCGCCTGCCTTCTCACCGTCCAGCCGGCACCGCAGTCGGCACCTGCCGATCCGGCACCCATGCAGGAGTCATCCTCCTTGTCATCCCCTGATGAGGCCCTGGCAGACCCGACACCGAGCCTGCCTTCTATGGATGCCCGCACGCATCAAGAATTGCTCCGCCGCATGGCATCAAATCTCAGCGTTCCGGTGGAACCCGTCATAGAGGACACGGATCCAATGGTGGACATCCTCACCGAGGACGCACCCACACGTTTGGCCTTACCGTTAAACAAAACGGTGGCCAAAATTACTAATGCCCTGTGGCAGACGCCAGCGACCTTGACCCCTACCTTAAAAGGGGTCGAGAAGCGCTATTATGTCCCGCACTCGGGGCATGAACATCTGTATTCGCAGCCCATCCCGGGGTCCTTGGTCATGCAAGCTGCGGCCCAAAAAGAAAGGCTCTCCCAGCCTGGCCCGTCTCCAAAGGCGAGAGAGCCTAAGCGGCTGGATTTGATGGGCCGTAAGGTTTACGCCACAGGGGCGGTGCAACTTCGCATCGCAAACCAACAGGCGATGTTGAGCCGGTATGCCTTCAATACTTGGCAGGCAGTGGAGAAATTCAGGGACAAGCTCCCGGCGGAGGACCGTCAGGAGTTTGCGGCCATCGCCTCGGAGGGGAGGGTTATTGCCCGAACCGCTCTCCAGGCATCCCTGGACACAGTCGATTCGGCAGCCCGCACTATGGCATCTGGTGTTGTTATGCGTCGGGGTGCCTGGCTGCAAGTTTTGGGGATTCTCCCTGACATCCAAAATACGATCCAGGACTTGCCTTTCGACGGCAAAACTTTGTTCTCGGAGCACACCGACTCTAGGCTCCATACGCTAAAGGACACAACGTCTACCCTGAAGTCCTTGGGCATCCACACGCCTGCCCCGCAGCGTCGCCAGCTGCCCTATAGGCAACAGGGGAGAGTGCAGCCCCAGGTCCCCTGGGGGGATTACTGGAGGCACCGCTCCCGGGCCTCCGGTGGAGGTTCCGGGCCGGTTGCACACCCCCAGGGCGCTAGGGGTCGCCGTCGTCGCCCCAGGGCAGACAACCAGAGAGGAGGTCCCCACGGCCCTTCCCATCAGGGCAAGCCGCAATTTTGACGCCCTCTTCAAGGGTTACGCACCAGTCTCCCTCCCTGGCCCCCCGTTTGGGGCCAGGCTATCCCTTTTTGCCCATGCGTGGGCGCTAATCACATCAGACACCTGGGTATTAAATATAGTAAATGGAGGCTATACCATCCCCTTCTTGGGCCCGCCGCCTTCAAACCCCCTCCCGTCTCCTTCAGGGACACCCCTCACGAACACATCCTGTGTCAGGAGGTGTCCGTGCTCCTCATAAAGGAGCAGTAGAGGAGGTTCCCCACACCTGCGGGAAGGGGATTCTACTCCTGATATTTTGTGGTCCCCAAACCAAAGGGAGTCTGTCCCATCTTGGACCTAAGAAATCTGAACAAGGCGGTCATAAAACACAAATTCAGAATGGTGACCTTAGCCTCGGTCATCCCAGTGCTACAGTTAGGAGACTGGTACGCAACTCTCGATCTCAAGGACGCGTACTTCCACGTGGCGATCAGAACCAGCCACAGGAGGTTTCTCAGGTTTATGGTTGGCTGACGCCATTTTCAGTTTACGGTGCTCCCTTTTGGCCTGTCAACGGCACCGAGGGTATTCACCAAATGCATGGCGGTGGTTGCGGCGTTTCTCCGCAGGCAAGGGGTGCACGTGTTCCTGTACCTCGACGATTGGCTAATCCGAGGTCGCTCGTACGAGCAGGTGAGGTCCCATGTGTCACTCACGAAGACCCTCTTTTTAAAGCTTGGGCTCATGCTGAACGAGGAGAAGTCACCCTTAACCCCCTCTCAGCATCTCGAGTTCATGGGGGCCCTCCTCGACGCAAGGGTAGCAAGAGCGTTCCTCCCCAGGAGCAGGTTCCTCTCCATAGTGGAGCTGATTTCAGGGTTAACCCGGTCCCCTATCACGACCCCTCGGGTTTGCTCGAGGCTCCTGGGTCATATGGCTGCGTGCACGTACATGGTGCGCCACACCAGAATGAGGATGAGACCCCTGCAGGCTTGGTTGGCAAAGGCCTTCAGCCAGTCCCGAGGTCTTTGGGATTCAGTCATAACAGTGCCCTCAGAGGTCCTGGCCTCCCTACAATGGTGGACCCAGGAGGCCGTGGTGTGCAGTGGGGTACCTTTCAGTGCTCCTCCCCCCTCCCTCACGCTGGTCACCGATGCCTCCGACCTGGGCTGGGAGCACACCTGGGGCGACACAGGACCCAGGGTCTGTGGTCTCCCTCGGAACGGACCCTCCACATAAACGTCCGGGAATTGCGAGCGGTGAGAAGAGCCTGCGAAGCCTTCCTGCCAAGACTCTCTCACCGCTCCATCCTGGTTCGTTTGGACAATACAGCAGCGGTCTTTTACCTCAACAAACAGGGGGGGAGCCCGGTCACCTCCTTTCTGCAGAGAGGCCCTGCTACTCTGGCACCTGTGTGTGAAATACGACATCACGCCACAGGCGGAGTACCTCCCGGGCTGCAAGAATCTGTTAGCAGACACGCTGGGCAGATCCTTCGGAGCCCACGAGTGGTCACTCAACGACTCTGTCCTGCGTCAGGTTTTCCGCAGGTGGGGTTATCCCCTCCTAGACCTGTTTGCCTCGACACACAATGCAAAGTGCTGGAACTACTGTTCCCTGCTGGGGCTGGGGAAATATTCCTTGGGGGATGCCCTAACGGCCACATGGCCAGAGGGCATTCTGTATGCCTTTCCCCCGTTCCCCCTAATCTCCAGGGTGTTGACCAGGGCACGGACCTTTCGGTCCACGATCATTCTTATAGCCCCCAGGTGGCCCAGACAGTTCTGGTTCCCCATCATGGTGGACATGCTCACCGAGGATCCGATAGTACTCCCTCCAGTCCGGGACCTTCTAACTCAACCCTGGGATGGGGGGACCATCGTTCACCCAAATCTCAGGTCTCTCCACCTAACGGCTTGGTTTATCCATGGCTGAACCAATCGGAAAGGGAATGTTCCCAGGAGGTTCAGATGGTACTCCTCAGTAGCAGGAAACCCTCTACCAGACGGTCGACGCTGCCAAGTGGCGGCGCTTCGTCTTGGGCGTCCCGAAGAGGAGTGCACCGTCCTCAGCCCCTGTCGACTATTCTAGACTATCTTTTCCAGCTTCAGTCCAGTGGCCTCTCTTTTTCTTCTATTAAAGTCCATGTGGCATCTCTCTCCGCCTTCCATGTAGGTACGGCAGGAGTTTCCCTCTTCGCTAACCCGGTGGTTAAAAGGTTTCTCACCGGTCTGGAGAAACTGTACCCCTCAGTGAGGGCACCGCTTCCCGCCTGGGACCTCAACTTGGTCTTACACAGGCTTATGTTGCCCCCTTTCGAGCCGTTGGCTACGTGTTCCCTGAAGCACCTCTCGTGGAAGGTTGCTTTCATCGTGGCCATTACATCTGCTCGGAAGGTTTCCGAGCTAAGGGCGCTGACTATAGATCCGCCCTACCTTGTCTTTTCACATAGTAATGTGAGGCTCCGCCCTCATCCAGCCTTCCTCCCAAAGGTGGTGTCACCGTTCCACTTGTCCCAGGAAATTTATCTCCCGGTTTTCTTCCCGAAGCCCCACGCCTCCCATAAGGAGCGGGTGCTCCATTCCCTGGACGCTAAGCGAGCGCTGGCGTTCTACATTGATAGGACCAAGCCCTTTCGCAGATCCCAACAGTTGTTTATTGCTTTTGGGGACAGGGTGAAAGGGTCGCCCATTTCGACACAGAGGTTGTCAAACTGGGTCGCACAGTGTATTAGGGAGTGTTATCAACGGGCTGGTAAAAACCCTCCCAGGGTAAAAGCACACTCTACCAGGGCGCAGGCGTCCTCGGTAGCGTTCGGGGCTCAGATACCGATCACAGAAATTTGCAGGGCGGCCACATGGTCCTCCCTCCATACCTTTACTGCACACTATGCACTAGCACAGCAGGCCAGGGAGGACGCAGGGGTGGGCTCTGCAGTCCTCAATTCTGTGGTGTAAATATGTTAAGTTATCACTGTTGTTAGCTTGTGCCTTCTGTGTGTTTACCTATTTGAATAAATTTGTTCTGTTCACCTTTCTCCATGACTCTTGTGGTCTGGCTGCTCCGACCCCTCCTCCAAGTGGGGTTGGCTTGGAAGTCACCTACTTCGAATGGACATGAGCAACCACTCAAAGAAGAAAAGAACGGTTACTTACCTGTAACTGTTGTTCTTCGAGATGTGTTGCTCATGTCCATTCGACTCCCACCCTACCTCCCCTTCGTCGGAGTCTCCGGCAAGAAGGAACTGAGGTGGGGCAGCGCTGGCAGGGGTACTTATGCCCCGCCGTGGCGGCACCACTCCAGGGGGCGCCCTGCCGGCGCTATGGGTACCGCTAGGGAAAACGCTCCGGAAGACGCGGTGCACGCAGTGCGCACACCTACTTCGAATGGACATGAGCAACACATCTCGAAGAACAACAGTTACAGGTAAGTAACCGTTCTTTTACTATTGTTTCAACTAATTTGCCCAGTACTGACGTAAGACTTACCGGTCTGTAATTGCCAGGATCGCCTCTAGAGCACTTTTTAAATATTGGTGTTACATTAGCGATCTTCCAGTCATTGGGTACAGAAGCTGATTTAAAGGATAGGTTACAAACCATAGTTAATAGTTCCGCAATTTCACATTTGAGTTCTTTCAGAACTCTTGGGTGAATGCCATCCGGTCCCGGTGACTTGTTAATGTTAAGTTTATCAATTAATTCCAAAATCTCCTCTAATGTCACTTCAGTGTGAGACAATGTGAGACATTAGATTCTCTCAGAGAGGAACTTATTCCTTGAGGCTAAAGCACCTGAATAAAATATATATATCTACACAAACAGCACATCTAGTTTCATTTTAATTATATCAGGACAAGAAAGAGTTAAATAGTAATAATAGAAAAAAATATCAGTATTATAATTTAACTGCTGAGGCAGCATGGACAGATGTTACTGAGAGTACAATTAATACTGCACTCAGATCCTTAAGCCAGAAAGTCATACCTAATTCCTGGCAGGTTATATAAAGAAACCCATTATTAGAGACCCCTGGACAATTGGAGGGAGGGGGGGAATGATTTTTTCTGACATTATGGTAGAACTGGAGGACTACCCCAGGCCAATGAGACACGTGCTGCAGTCTGAAGTCATGGTAGTGAGGTAACCTAATGTGATAACATGGCACTAGTCTGGGCTAACTGGGATCCCTCCTCCCCAACTCACAATGCCTGTATGTTCACCAAAGTCAAGTTAATCTTAATTGTATTGTATTTCTCATGTCCATGTAAATGGAGAACTGGGCTGTTGCTATGTGACGTGTTTTGGATCAGATTTATGAAACTTAACAGCAGATAGGGGTGACTGAGGAATTGTCTGGGATGCTAACAGTGGAGTAAAACCCAGCAAAACTCTAAGAACAAAATGGGGAAGACAGGCTAGCTACTAATGATTCAGAGGGGTAGCCAAGACACATTTCCCAATAGTTTACAACCAGGCCCTACAACACAACCAGATTTGCTCCAATCCCACAGAGACCGAGACAAACACCTACAGGATCTATATAGAACATTCTTGAAACTGAAATACTCACCGGGATAAATGAAAAAACAGATTGACAGAACTAGAAGAGTACGTAGATATCATCTACTTCAAGACAGGACCAGAAAAAAAAAACAGAACACCACTTATCACCTACAACCCACAATTTAAACCCCTCCAACGCATTATCAACAATCTACAACCTATCCTGGAAAATGACCCCTCACTCTCACAGGCCTCGGGTGACAGACCTATGCTTGCCTACAGGCAACCCGCTAACTTCAAACAAATTCTCTGAAGTAACCATGTAGCACACGTCTATTGTACTCATCCAGGAACCCATCCCTGCAATCAGCTCTGATGCCAGCTCTGTCCACACATCTGTATCATCACAGGACCTAACCACATAAACCACCACATCAGAGGCCTATACAATGCACATCCACTAATGTGGTCGATGCCAGCAGTGCCCCTCTGCCATGTATATTGGCCAAACTGGACAGTTTCTACGAGAAAGAATTAATGGACACAAATCAGATATCCAAAAAGGCAACACACAGAAACCTGCTCTGGAACATTTTAACTTGCCTGGGCACTCATTAATAGATCCCAATGTCATTGTATTATTTGAAACCAATTTCAAAAGCCAGCTTGACAGGGAAGCTACAGAACTTAACTTCATTTACCAGTTTGATTCCTACAACAGAAGTCTAAACAAAGACAATGACTGAATGGCCTGCTACATTCCACATCCTAATGACATAAAAACAAATAAAGGGTACTTAGAGTGGGTACTAAGTACATTTATCAGCTTCATTTATTATGGACATTCTAATTGACAATTTCTTTCCCCCTTTTTTTTCCTCCTCTCTCCCCCCATCCCCTCTCTGTGCTTTTATTTGGAAACTGGACCCCTTTACTCCATTCATCTGAAGAAGTGGGTGGTGCCTATGAAAGCTCATAATACCATCCACATGTTTTGTTAGTCTCTAAGGTGCTGCAAGACTATTTTTTGCTTTTTAAGTTTTTCTAGCTACTAGTGGGCCAGGCCAGAACAACAACCCTACTACAAATGGCAATGCACACATCTCATTAAGGCCAAATCACATGCAGCCACCCAGACTGCTTTCCCAAGATCTGTCCAGTCTTCATTGGGGCATGAGTACCCCCTTTTCTAGACATTCTCCAGACAGTTATTCAATATGGTGCTTCTAGCTATGCTGCATATAGCTGTTCCTAGAAACTTGATATTCATTGGATGAGACAAATTATTGTCACTTGTTGCTGCCATCCTTTTGCAAGGTAGGTTCAGTGCCCCAATAATTTCTGTATCTACTTGTGTGGGTAGATTAAAACTCCTGCACCCGCATGAAACTGTGGAGTGACTGAGGGAACTTCTTAAGTTACAGTTTGAATCTTATTAATTTTGGAGTAGATTCACAAAAGGACTTAAGCCTCTAACTGCCACCTTTGAGGCACCTACCTTATTTTTACTATGTATTTTAGAAATGTGCATCTGTCTGCCCATCTGCCTGTGGGTCCATTTGTTCAATAACTCCTCTTAAATGGGTAAGAGCTAGAACCACCAATTTTGTATGCAGCTTCCTGATTTAAAGCAAGTTCAGGGTTTGGTTGTGCCAAGACGATGGGATGTGCCTTGAATTTGATTGTTTCTCATAAAATGGAAAGAGAAGGGTCTGGTAGGAGGGAGTTATACTGTAGAATGACCACAGAGGGGCACGAAGGGGCCAGAGATGTGGACCGGGACAGCTATAACCTCATTGGGCCAGCAGGAGGCAGGGAAGGAGAAAGCGACAGTTATCTTCTACTATAAAAACATCGAGTAGCCTTGTAGCACCTTAGAGACTAATAAATAAATATCATGAACTTTTGAGGGCAAAACCCACTTCCTTTCCTTGTCTGAGGCAGTGGGTTTTGCCCACTAAAGCATATATATATTTTTTACTTTCTAAGGTGCTACAGGACTACTTGTTTTTAAAGTTACAGACTAGCAGGGCTACCCCTCTGAATCTTCTATTATATATTTACATCAAGTTTGTCTGTGTGTCTGTCCCCCAGTTGGGGGACATGCACTCCTTCCCTGGTTGCACCATGGAGAGGCACTTCTCACTTGGCCCAAGCTACTGTGGAGAGAGAGGGATGGAGTTGTCCTCTCTCCCCATGGCAGGCTGCACACCGAACCCCTCATTCCCAGCCCCACTCCAAAACAATGATTTAAATGAAGAAAAACAAAAACTTGTTCGAGTTAAGGACCTGAGCAACGCCGGGTAAATCTTCTAGTATCCCAGAACGAAGCCTCACTGGGATTCACAAGCCCCCAATCTGCCTCTGAAGCCAGTAGGTGTAACAATTTGTGTGGCGCCTAAATCTTTGCATTAAGCATTTTCTATGTGCCTGCATTCTTGCATGTGCACAACAGCCCTATCCCAGGCCACTGGATACCTAAGCCCCAGAACAATGCATGAGCAGGGGGAATATAGGATTTCCTCTGCCAAAGTTGCCTGCAGGGATTGATCCATTAAGTGTGGTCGTAGCTTGTCTACTAAGAGGGACCTCTATAGTGAAGCTATGCAAAATGGCTTGGTGGTTGAGAGGACCTCACTCATAACTTTCAGCTCCCTGGTTAGGGTATTCAGCTGGGATGTTGTGAGACACTCCCAGTCCAAGTGCCCCCTCTGCCTGAACAGGGATGTACTACTATTCAGGTGAATGCGTACTCACTAAGTAAGGCAATATTCTGATGTGGGGCTCTGTCGCAGGGCAGACACAGCGCCTCTTGCCAGAAGCTCTGGGAATTAGCTCATTAGTCCACAGGGCACCTCCCTCTAGCTGGTGTCTCCCCATGTCCTCTCTCCATATTCTCCATTCCAGACCTGTGCTGCTCCCGGACCACGGCGTCCACTTAAGGACACTGCCCTATGGCAGTGCCCCCTCCAGTGTCTCAGCCCCCTTCTGGGTTGGAGGTGTTTATCAGTCTCTGCACTTTGGGGTCCTCCTCTCCCAGGGAACCCTCTTTCCCACCTTACCTCAGTGACCCACTGCCAGTCTTCATTTAGCCCCTGCCACAGGGAAAAACTGCAGTCTGCAATGGCCACTCTTCATTGGCAAGGGGACGTGGAGCTGCTGCCTTTTCCTATCCTGGCTGCCCCCCTGCAGCCCTGGTACCCTCAGGCCTTGCTTTAGGCCCTGCAGCCTGGGAGTGAGGTCAGGCCAGGGCTTCCCAGCTCTGCCTGCCTTTTCCCCAGCACTGCCCTGTCTCAGGAAGCCCCAGCTACCCTGACAGTCAGGTCCCTGCTGCTCCCCAGCTACAGCAAGAGTTTCCCTCCCTCCTGGAGCCCTTATTTATGTTGCTCCCTCTGGGCCCTAATTGGCTACCAGCTGCCACAGCTGTGGGCTTTGCTCTCAGTCCTCTCTCAGGGCTGGGTTTTTACCCTTAAACGGGCCAGTGCAAGGCAGATGCCATCTCACAGGCTCCCTTAGGCTATATCTACACTGGCCAATCTTGCGCAATAACATATGCAAATGAGCCGCGGCGATGAATATCGCTGTGCCTCATTTGCAGACTTAATGAGCCACCATTTTTCGCAAAACCCCCTTCTTACAGAAGAGCCATTCTACCGCTTATTTTCAGGCAGAACGGCTCTTGCACAAGAGGGGGTTTTTGCACAAGAAGGAGCAGTGTAGACTGCTCCTTGCGCAAAAGCCCCTTGCGCAAAATGGCGGCTCATTAAGTATGCAGATGAGGTGGGCAATATTCATTGCCATGCCTCATTTGCATATGTTCTTGTGCAAGACTGGGCAATATAGACGTAGCCTTCGTGTCTGCTGTTGAAGCTGGTCATTGTGAATAAAACTTTTAAAGTCATTGGAACGGAGAGACTGGATCCTAGGTCTCCCAAGTTGTGTTCTAACTGTCATTGTAATGCTTGAGCTTCCTCTTGCTCTGGTCAAGCGACTCATTATTTATTTACAGTGGAACAGCTTCAATAGGACAGACTGAGGGAGCCCCATATCAGAATATCCCATACATAGCACAGTGAGTGGAGCACTCACCTGAGAGATGGCAGATCCTTTCTCTCTTCAGGTAGAGGAAAGCTAGAACTGGAAATCTTCCACATTGCAGGTGAATACTTTAATCACCTTCAAAAGTTATGAGGGTACATCTCCTTGCAAAAATGGTGTAGACCTAACCACAAGAGAGAGTTTGCAACTGAAAATCCGAAGCAAAGTAAGGTGCTGAATTTCCAGAGTGGAGCAGAGCTTAGGATACACTCTCTTCTTGATATCTTCCATTGGCTAGTTGAGATGCTTAACTATTACGCTGGCTTTTGTGAATCCCATTCTGGGATGCCTGTCTCTTCCTTAGTGTACAGGGATCCCCAGTGCCTGACTTAGACTTCATGAATCCCAGTGATTTTCTAGGCACCTGAAAGTTAGGCATAGTTCCACTCGACATCACCACACCTGTTTCTTTGTGACGTTAGTCCTTTCTGTACATGCTAATTGCCTCCCTTGGTTATGTCTATCTGGTTTCCAGTCACACTGCAGCCAGTGGGAGCCAGAATTAAATCCTGCCCCCAAATAAACAATAGGGGATAAATAACCATCTGTAATTCCTATAGCAGTCCCCAGTTCTAAGCACCCAGGTTGGTTATATGTCCATAGTACTTTTTGTTGTGATGTTACTGTTCTGCATAGTCACTGAACTCATCAATAACGTTTTAAAAAAATCGCAGAGGGATAGCCATATTAGTTTGTAACTTTAAAAATGAGTGCTCATGTGGCACCTTAAAGACTAACCAAAATATATAGAATCATGGAGCTTTCATGGGCAAAACCACTTCCTCAGATGAATTGGAGTGGAAGTAACAAAAAACCAAGCAGAAGTACCTGTCAATTGTAGGAATTGTGTTAATGAGGCTAATTAAGTGGAGTGGTTTGTCCCATACAACCTTTTCAAAAACTGTGTTTGGGACACATCTGGCCCACTTAATTAGCCTCATTAACATGGGTCCTACAATTGACAGGTACTTCTTCTGTTGTTATATATCTTGGTTTCTGTTATTTTCACTATAGTTGGTCTGATGAAGTGGGTTTTGCCCATGAAAGCTCATAATTCTATATATTTTGGTTAGTCTCTAAGGTGCCACAGGAGCACTCGATCTTTCTTTAAAGCAACACTTGTTTTAAAGGCTGAAAGGAAAGGTAAAGTAATTAGATTTCCAGTCCCTGTTTCCACGTGAGGATATAATTGGAACATTTGTTCCAATCACATTTGCTTTATAGTTCGGTATGAATTTTCAATAGATAGGTTTGAGATAAGAAAGCAGCAATTCAAATGCAATTATATAAACAGCTCAGCCTGGTATTAGCTTGGAGAGTATAAAACACAGCGAGAGCTTGTGCTGGGTCACAGCCTCTCCAACTCCTCAATGCAGACTCAGGCTCCTGTATTGAGGGAAGATTCAGCTGCCAACAGGTTGGTCTTTGCAGGTTCAGCATTGTTGCAGCTACTGAGTGTTTTAAACTGGAAAACATAATGGTTTGGCTGGGGAAGCTGAGAAAATTGAGAGGGTGATGTCCATATATTTGTAGACACTGTCAGTTCAACTTTGTACTTTGGAGGTAGTTGAGTAGACCCTGAAGCTAAGCAAAGCTTCATTCTAGGGATCCCTCAGCATATATGGGAAAAATCAGCAGCGCTGATAGATGAAGTGGGTTCATTGATTTGAACTCTCTACTGATGTTCTGTAGCTTATCATTTAAAAGAATGTTACTTTATTGGTAGTCTGTGTATCCAGCTCCAGTCAATGGGCCTGTAATTAAAACTACCAATTGGAGTGTCATAAATGTGATGATGTGGTCTGTCTACACAGCCATTTCCAATGGGATTATTTTGGGTTTTATGTCAGAACTCCAAAGCTCATTGTTTTTTTCATATGTCACATTTTTAGATCCTTTAGTAGAGAAGGTTGAGGAAACTTTTTGCTATTTTATTGTGTCAGCCATAGAAAAGTCATTTAACAGAAAGCTCCATGTAATGTGATTTTAATAGGAAAAAGTGAATATGGGCTTTTCTCACTGTTCCATGTTTTGGCAGCAGTCAGTACTATGGCAAATAAAGGACAGGATAGTAGAAATTTGTCAGGTTCTCTTTAGATATAATTGGTCTTTTCCCTTCTGCGAATAACACAACTGGCTCCCCAGTAGTTTTTCTGAACATAACAGGAGGCTACATCTAATGATTTCTCCTTTGATATTTTTGTCTTTTCATCTAGCATGAGTCCCATCTTTCTGATGTCCCTTTTCTTTGGCCTGGCTTTTGGGCATGCAATGTCTTTTTGTGCTCCCATTGAATATATCATCCACGTGGAGAAGAGAGAATGCGCCTACTGCCTGGCCATCAACACCACCATCTGTGCTGGATTCTGCATGACACGGGTACAAGGCGCTATTCTGTTCTAGGCAGGTGCTCCAATTGTGCGCACTGCCATGGCGGGAACATCTGAGCTCACCCACTAATTCCTCTAGAAAGTCAGTGGGGAAAACTATTTAATTTCTTACATTATTTACAATAGAAAATATACTTGCCATATTTGACAAGTCAGTTCAGACAGAGGTAAGGGGGGATAGGATGGGGAGAAGTCAAGTCTATTGTATCTGGTGCCTATAGCAAAAATGTTGCAGACAATTTGCACATGCTGCTCACATTGCAATGACTTCTTCTCCTCTGACTTTGGAGTTTAGGATGGAACAGAGATTCTTCTCCCACTTAATGAGGGAGGGATTTTTTTTAAATTACTAAGTGAATTGTTTTAGTAACTTCTACCTCCTCATGTGTGCAGCTGTAAGTCAATGCACTGATCACAGTGATGGCAGTACAATGTGAGGAGAGGTTTCTTTCACATAGGCAGAACCAATTTATCCTAAGTTCTACAAATTCTACCTGTAAACCACTAGGCAATCAGTGTAAGACACGGAGCTCTGGTCTCATGTGTGGTGCTATCTCTCAACCAGACACCTGGTGCAGCATAATGTGGAAACCTTCTTAGAGATGTGGACTGTTCACATGCAAATTTTCAGTACAACTATACTAGAAATGCAGCCATTGCAACCTGCAGGGAAGGATGCCTGCCTTCTGAACTTGGGGAGGACTTGAGTCACTGGGGCTATGTCTACACTGCATTTTTTTTCCTCTGAAATAGATATGCAAATTGCGAACTGCAATTTGTGTTATCTTTTTACGATTATTTTTTCATAAGAGGCTTTTCCGACATTTGACCCTTCTACACAGGGCCAAATGTCGGAAAAACCTCCTCTTTTGAAAGATCCCTTATTCCTCATAAAATGAAGAATACAGGGATGCCAAAACACATGCCTGTTTTTTCGGAAACTGTTCCGAAAGAGCAGATGCGTTCCCTGGATGTGGCAGAGTTTTTCCAGGATACCAGAGGTATCCTGCAGTCTAGACATAGCCTGGGACACCTGTGTATACGTCAGTAAAACAAAGTAACAACATCTCTTTCTCTCTCTCTTTTGTAGGACAGCAATGGTAAGAAACTGCTCCTCAAAAGCGCCCTCTCCCAGGATGTGTGCACATATAAAGACATGGTGTACAGAACAGTGGCACTCCCTGGCTGCCCACGACACACCGTTCCCTACTCTTATCCAGTGGCGATGAGCTGCAAGTGTGGTAAATGTAACACTGATTACAGTGACTGCATTCACGACACAGTCAGGACAGACTATTGCACTAAACCACAGAAGCCCTATAACGTGTGAGCTTCTTAATGAATGAGGTAGAAACGTATCTTCTTCCCCACAGCTAGCTAGTGGCTGTTTATAACTGACTCTTGAATAAAACTATATTTCACAACCGATCTGCAAGTTGCTCTGTAGAATTTTTTAATCTAAAGAAATCTTAGCAAAGTTACTATTGTATCACCTTTACAGGACAAAGCAGCTGCAACATTGGAGGGCACTGATAGAAGTGAAGGGAGACAAGGAGGATAAAATCACCACTGGAAGTGCAGGGAGGAGTTAGGCATTGCTTGGGGGATGCACCCTTGCCTACTGGATGATGACCCAAGATGTAGTGATGTGCTGTTGTCATGTTCAGGCTCTGCTCCAGGTGTAATTATTTTTGATCTGTTCCTTGCCCCTTGGTGCCATCTAAACTGGGTCCCTGCAGTGCGTTCTTTTCCTCTTTGCTCTCGTATGCAGACATCCACTCAGTTTGAGTGCTATCTCAGATATGCTCTCTCCACGTGTAGTGTCGTTGGATGTGCAAGCTGTATGTCTGTGGCTTTAAACATCTGGGGCTGGGAACTCCAGAATCAAGGACATATGCTGAGAACCCCCTTTGCTATTTGACTGGTGGAGCCTGAGTTTGTTGTACTTTATGGCTTATTATATTAAAGGGTAAAAAGAGGAGCATGTGCATGCTGAACCTTATGTTTAAGTTGTGATTGTAAAGATTATATGAAATGTGGTTCGGACATATTGGACACAGTTGGTCACTTCAAAAAAATTAATAAAATTTGTGACCCATGGTCCTCTTTCAATGTACATTAAGTGGAATTATACATGCCTGCTCCTCAATCTGGGTTCTATAGAATCATAGAATACTAGGACCGGAAGGGACCTCGAGAGGTCATCGAGTCCAGTCCCCTGCCCTCATGGCAGAACCAAGTACTGACTAGACCATCCCTGATCGATAGACATTTATCTAACCTCCTCTTAAATATCTTCAGAGATGGAGATTCCACAACCTCCCTGGGCAATTTATTCCAGTGTTTGACCACCCTGACAGTTAAGAACTTTTTCCTAATGTCCAACTTAAACCTCCCTTGCTGCAGTTTAAGGCCATTGCTTCTTGTTCTATCCTCAGAGGCCAGGAAGAACAAGTTTTCTCCCTCCTCCTCATGACACCCTTTTAGATACCTGAAAACTGCTATCATGTCCCCCCTCAATCTTCTCTTTTCTAAACTAAACAAACCCAATTCTTTCAGCCTTCTTTCATAGGTCATGTTCTCTAGACCTTTAATCATTCTTGTTGCTCTTCTCTGAACCCTCTCTAATTTCTCCACATCTTTCTTGAAATGCGGTGCCCAGAACTGGACACAATACTCCAAGGCTGTATCTACACTCGCGGCTTCTTGCGCGAGTAATATGCAAATGAGGCTAAGCGTGGAATATCGCCGAGCCTCATTTGCATACCTAATGAGCCACCATTTTTTTCAGAAGAGGCTCTTGCACAAGAAGGAGCGTCTACACTGCCCCTTCTTGCTCAAGAAAAACCCTCTTGCGCAATGCCGTTCTTCCTGAAAAGTAATAGGTGTAACGGCATTGCGCAAGAGGGTTTTTCTTGCACAAGGGGCAGTGTAGACGCTCCTTCTTGCACGAGAGCCTCTTCTGAAAAAATGGTGGCTCATTAGGTATGCAAATGAGGCTCGGCGATATTCCACGCTGCCTCATTTACATATTACTCAAGAAGCAATGAGTGTAGACATAGCAACTGAAACCAGAGTAGAGCAGAAGAATGACTTCTCGTGTCTTGCTCACAACACACCTGTTAATGCATCCCAGAATCATGTTTGCTTTCTTTGCAACAGCATCACACTGCTGACTCATATTCAACTTGTGGTCCACTATAACCCCTAGATCCCTTTCTGCTGTACTCCTTCCTAGACAGTCACTTCCCATTCTGTATGTGTGAAACTGACTGTTCCTTTGTAAGTGGAGCACTTTGCATTTGTCTTTATTAAACTTCATCCTGTTTACCTCATACCATTTCTCCAATCTGTCCAGATCATTTTGAATTATGACCCTATCCTCCAGATTAGTGTCAAACCCTCCCAGCTTGGTATCATCTGCAAACTTAATAAGCGTACTTTCTATGCCAATATCTAAATCGTTGATGAAGATATTAAACAGAGCCGATGAAGATATTGAAGAGAGCTGGTCCCAAAACAGACCCCTGCGGAACCCCACTTGTTATACCTTTCCAGCAGGACTGAGAACCATTAATAACTACTCTCTGACTACGGTTATCCAGCCAGTTTTGCACCCACCTTATAGTAGCCCCATCTAAGTTCTATTTGCCTAGTTTATTGATAAGAATATCATGCGAGACCGTATCAAATGCCTTACTAAAGTCTAGGTATACCACATTCACCACTTCTCCCTTATCCACAAGACTCGTTATCCTATCAAAGAAAGCTATCAGATTGGTTTGACATGATTTGTTCCTTACAAATCCATGCTGGCTGTTCCCTATCACCTTACCACCTTCCAAGTGTTTACAGATGATTTCCTTAATTACTTGCTCCATTATCTTCCCTGGCACAGAAGTTAAACTAACTGGTCTGTAGTTTCCTGGGTTGTTCTTGTTTCCCTTTTTATAAATGGGCACTATTTGCCCTTTTCCAGTCTTCTGGAATCTCTCCTGTCTCCCATGATTTTCCAAAGATGATAGCTAGAGGCTCAGATACCTCCTCTATCAGCTCCTTGAGTATTCTAGGATGCATTTCATCAGGCCCTGGTGACTTGCAGGCATCTAACTTTTCTACGTGATTTTTAACTTTTTTTATTTTATCCTCTAAACCTCCCCCCTTCCTACTAGCATTCACTATGTTAGGCATTCCTTCAGACTTCTTGGTGAAGACCGAAACAAAGAAGTCATTAAGCATCTCTGCCATTTCCAAGTTTCCTGTTACTGTTTCACCCTCCTCACTGAGCAGTGGGCCTACCCTGTGCTTGGTCTTCCTCTTGCTTCTAATGTAGTTATAAAGTCTTCTTGTTTCCCTTTATTCCTGTAGCTAGTTTGAGCTCATTTTGTGCCTTTGCCTTTCTAATCTTGCCCCTGATTTCCTCTGTTGTTTGCCTATATTCATCCTTTGTAATTTGTCCTAGTTTCCATTTTTATATGACTTTTTTATTTTTAGATCATGCAAGATCTCGTGGTTAAGCCAAGGCGGTCTTTTGCCATATTTTCTATCTTTCCTATGCAGCGGAATAGCTTGCTTTTGGGCCCTTAATAATGTCCCTTTGAAAAACTGCCAACTGTCCTCACTTGTTTTTCCCCTCAGTCTTGATTCCCATGGGACCTGACCTACCAGCTCTGAGCATACCAAAATCCGCCTTCCTGAAATCCATTGTCTCTATTTTGCTGTTCTCCCTTCTACCCTTCCTTAGAATTGTGAACGCTATGATTTCATGATCACTGTCACCCATGCTGCCTTCAACTTTCAAATTCTCAACCAGTTCCTCCTTATTTGTTAAAATCAAATCTAGAACAGCTTCCCCCCCGGTAGCTTTTTCAACCTTCTGAAATAAAAAGTTGTCTCCAATGCAGTCCAAGAACTTATTGACTAGCCTGTGCCCCGCTGTGTTATAGTCCCAGCATATATCTGGATAGTTGAAGTCCCCCATCAACACCAAATCTTGGGCTTTGGATGATTTTGTTAGTTGTTTAAAAAAAGCCTAATCCACATCTTCCACCTGGGTAGGTGGCCTGTAGTAGACTCCTAGCATGACATCAGCCTTGTTTTTAACCCCTTTTAGCCTAACCCAGAGACTCTCAACACTTCCGTCTCCTATGTCCATCTCCACCTCCGTCCAAGTGTGTACATTTTTAATATATAAGGCAACATCTCCTCCCTTTTTTCCCTATCTATCCTTCCTGAGCAAGCTGTACCCTTCCATCTCAACATTCCAATCATGTGTATTATCCCAAGTGTCTGTGATGCCAACAATGTCATAGTTGTATTTATTTATTAGCACTTCCAGTTTTTCCTGCTTATTACCCATACTTCTCGCATTTGTATATAGGCATCTAAGATACTGATTTGATCTTGCCTCCTAGTTTTGCCCTAACCTTCCTTTCTCTCTGCCATTTTAGTCCACGCTCCCTCCCATTTCCAACCCATCTCCCAGGTCTCCATGTTCTCCACTTACCTGTGGGCTTTGCTCACCTGTCCCCATCGAACCTAGTTTAAAGCCCTCCTCACTAGGTTAGCCAGTCTGTGTCCAAATAGGGTCTTCCCCCTGCTAGAAAGGTGAATGGCATCTCTGCCTAGCAGTCCTTCCTGGAATAGCATCCCATGGCCGAGGAAGCCAAAGCCCTCCTGGCGACACCATCTTCGCAGCCAGGCATTCACCTCCCGGATGTACCTGTCTCTGCCCGGGCCCCTACCTTTGACAGGAAGGATCAAAGAGAATACCACCTGCGCTCCAAACACCTTCACCCGTACTCCCAGAGCCCTGTAGTCACTCTTGATCTGCTCAGTGTCACACCTCGCAACATCATTTGTGCCCACATGGAGAAGTAACATGGGGTAGTAGTCAGAGGGCCGGATAATCCTCGACAATACCTCCGTAACATCTCGGATACGGGCCCCCGGCAGACAGCATACCTGCCGAGATGAAATGTCAGGGCGACAGATGGGTGCCTCCATTCCCCTCAGAAGACAGTCTCCGACCACCACTACCCTATATTTCCTATTCGCAGTGGTGACAGCAGACCTCCCAGCCTTGGGGATATGAGGCTTCTCCTCCTTGGTTGTAGGGGGTGATGTCTTATCTCCTGTATCACTCTGTGCACATTAGGGGCAGCCTTCTCTTAGGTGCTGAGATGGAAGGGGTGAAGAGTCTCCTACTCACAGGAAACTATGTGAATGAATGAATTTTTGCCTCCCTATGAACCCCTGTGGATGTGAAACAGCAACAGGTGGCTCAGTGGTAACTAAGCTATCAATAAAACAGACCAAACATGTAGTGACAGGACTAGGTAGTTTTAGCAGGTCGTTTGAGGCAGGAGAGAAAAGCTGCAAAATCCAAAGAACTCGCCTATGGAGTTCAACCCTACCATTCACAAGTCTCTTTTTCTTTTAAACAGAATTGGAGAAGTCAGAGGTGGAAGAGGGCTGTTGAGTACCTTCTCTCTTATGCCCAAGCCAATTTCACTCCTTCACTCTTTCAAGGACTGCATGGGGACCTGCAAGGCTGCATCCAAAAAAATAGCCCATTCATATAGATGGATCACTGGCTTTTACTGCAAAGTGGTATGGCAAATACTGAGTACAGATGGCTTCTACAAAGTTACCATTAATGTCATAAAAGGCTTCAAGTTTTCATTGCATCATAGACATTTAAACTGCATACTGCACACCCTGGATTTGGGGAAGTGGCCAAAGATACTGACCAGTTTATTCCTCTGCAACAGTAAGAAAGAAAAAACTGGGAGTACCCCTTCCATGAGCTCACTGCCAAGGGAAAAATGTTTAGCTATAACAAACCACGTTAAAATATTATCTTTGAAGGTTCTTTATCCAGTTTTAGCCTCTGGTGCAGCTGCTAGCAAGTTTACTGGCTGCAATTGTATGTTAGTTTAAGAGAAGATCTGGTCCCAAATTCCTGAGAAATTCAAGTATGTAGGGAGTTATGCTAACAAGTTCTTGCAGCACCTAGGTTTCTCCTGAACAATCACAGGTTCATAAGCATGCAAAATCTTTTGATAAATCACTCTACCTGTACTGTAAGTGATACATAGGCCTTATACAGAGTGAATTCATCCTGAGTGACTACAGAGGACAGTTGGTCTTCTATGCGTGTATGGTCTATAATGGCTTTTGTTTTTAGCAGTCACCAAAGCAACCACCTTCTTTACAAGGAAATGCTCCAAACTGTAAACTATTACTATTAATAAGACATAGCTTTCTGTTCCCAATTAAATGTCAGGACTGAATTAATGAAACAGTGTTGGTGGAATATAGAACAAAGAAAAATATCAAGTCAGACCTTTCCAATCTAGTAGCTGGATAATCAAGTGTAGCTAATAGAGAGACTTGGCCCCCAATCTATTAAAAAATGTTATTCATGTTCCCTTCATTAAAACAAAATTTACCTTCAACAGCATGTCCTTAACTTCCATGTAAGATTGAAGTTTTTAATCTGTCCCGTTAAATTCCATCACCTACTGAAGTTTCAAATCAACTATCCCAATGTTTGATCATACTACCCTCTGAAAAGTACACAAAATATGGTAAAGCGTTTCACATACAAGGAGCTTAGACCTTTAGCACGGGAGACATTCCCCCATGCACTAACAATATGCAGCCTCCTGTACCACACTGGTTTGTGGTGTTACAAATCTGACTCTTGGTGCAAAAGGATAATAGCAAAACACCATGAAAGGGAGACATACAGCATCCCCAAGCTGGGGTGCAACACTGACCAGCAGTCTAGGAAAACATTGTCCTATCTTTCACTAACTTTAGTGATTAGTAACCGCCTACTGGGAACCACAAGTTCACTAAGAATATAAATAAATCAGTTTGTGTTGCCATTTGTTTCTTGGGTCCTCTCTGGATGAATGGTTCTTACAGGTTCTATTCCAGCATATCCATGGCATGAGGAGTCAGGATGAAAATCTGCCATATGGGGAAAGCTTCACCAGGAACTCCCCTACTCCAATAAAGTAAATGACTTGGGCTATACCAAAGAGAGGAGCAATGACTAATGCTCTGCAGCCAGCCCCTCTCAGGAAGGCAGATGGACCCTCCTTCCACCAAATTTTCCTGAAAATAGAAAATAATATACATTATTTTTCTTACCATGTTCTCAGACATCACTGAATGCTCATGCTACCACTGTGCACAGAGTATTTTTCTCTATAGACATTCAGCTTTCATAAGAAAAAAAAAAAAAAAAAAAGAAACTTGTGGCAGAAGCATGTTTGTCTAATTCAGAACTAATGCTTCACAACCTTTTCAATACTAAAAACATATTTTAATTATGGGAACTCTTAGATCACTGACAAGTCAGACTTTGAGCCCCATGCCACTGCACTGAAATCAGTGGAAGTTAGGAGCCTAAATGCCTTTGTTCTGGGTTAAAGTATATTGACATGTACATCAAGGCAGTCAGCTAACAATGGCTCCCACTTGTATAGTTCACCCAAGTCATGTATCCCCCTAATTAGTCACTTCTGAAAAATACTGCCCATCATCATTCTTCATTTGTTACCTTGCACAGTCAACTAGTCCGCTGTAGCTGTCCTCATTTGTTTCTTTGGTTAGTGACTGGAGCCGTGTCTTTATTACTGGGAAATCAAAATTTTCCATGGTAAAGCATAATATTGGCTTGGACAGATTTATACAAGCAGGGCGAGGAAAGGACCTCTGAATGCTGTTTGAAGACACACATCTTGTCAGTTATCCAGACTCAGCCTTTTCTTGCTTTATTTTAGTAGACAGCAGAGGCCACAATGATCTCCTGTGCCCCATTCCCAGAAAAATGAAGGCAAGTGTGTTTAATTCAGTTTGAATACCCTTCTAGTCTAAAAAAAAATGTCATGTGTTTCCACTGATCTGGTTGAAGACTCAACAGTTATCCTGCCCAATGTTCCACAGAGGTGCTGCTGTTGTTGCCTCATGTAATTTGTATTATACAAGAACATATGGACTGCAACACTGATCAGAACAGTGGTCTGTCCAGTTTTGCCTCCTGCAACAGACAAGACTTAATGCTTCAAAAAAGACTATAATATACCTACCAATATACTCCTCCTCCTTTCTAAATCAATAGGAAGTTTCATTCATGTCTATAAATATATTGAGTTTTCCTGGAGCCATCAGCTTTCTTTGTTGGGACATCCTAACAGCACTCAAGGACTGTTTTTAAGAGCCCATTGATACTGCCGCCTTCCTCAAACACACACAGGAGAGGATTGGTCCTCTTCAAGTGATGGTCTGTATGTCAAACACGTTAAAAAAAGCTGCTTACCATCGAATGGATTGACAGACACTGCTGCCACAGAGCCAGCCACACAACCAGCTAGAAATGAGTGATAAAATGGAGCTCTCTTCTCTAGAGATGCCTGTCCTCTTCTGTTCAGATGTGCAAATAATGGAAAGTAGATGATGGAGAAGGGAATGTCCCTGAGAAAAGAAGACACTTCTATAATTCCCCTTGATCAGCAGTCCTCACCAATAAAAGGAGAAAAAGAGAAGTGTACAATTACCACCTCAGTAAAGTGGCTCCAAGACCCCTGTAGAGTCCTTTAATGCCTTGAGTATGCAGAATTGCAGCTGCTATATGTGTAGCAGATATTCTCTTTGCAAGTGCAGCAGATCCAATGTTATGTGCTCTAGTCAGGGGAGAGCTGACAGCTACATGTTTGCAGCCAGAACTTGAATAGGGGACTCCACTCATAAGCTGTTGAGATGCTGAAATGAAGCAGGAAATGTCAAGCTTACTTATTTCCTGGTGCTTCTGAAGTTTCAGATCTAGTTCTTCATCCTCCATATTGATGAGATTGGCGCTATCTGGCCATGGCCACCACCCAAAGCACCTTACAAAAACTGGCCTGCACACAAGAAATCTCCTACTAAAGCTGATACTTCTCTCAGATCTTTGGCATGAAAGCTAAAACGTGAAACAATGTTAACAACGTTACTTCAGAGATCTACGTGTACATGAAAATATGGCTCTTTAGCAGAGACACATTAATGCCCAGAAATGGACAATGGGTGCCAAACACATTGTAAATGAGGAGGATAAGTGCTAATTACCTGCTCTCCCTGCATCC
The DNA here is from genome assembly GCA_019425775.1 of Rafetus swinhoei. NCBI lineage: Eukaryota > Metazoa > Chordata > Testudines > Trionychidae > Rafetus > Rafetus swinhoei. Next base: position 480,748 of record JAFJHL010000175.1, on the reverse strand, counting down.
TGTAGTTGGATTTTCAGCATCTCCATCGGAGTGGTGATAATGACCTGGCATGTTCCAGCACCACAGCCTGCCACCATCTCTCTGGATATGGTCAGGCCTGTTCTGAAATAGGGATGAAAAAGATTACAGTACAGCAATCAGTGTTTAGACCATAAATTGTACAAGAGCAACCAAATACCTCACTATGCCACTCAGTAACCTTATTGCAATGCACTGAGGCAGACTCTGAAAAATAATATCTTCTTCCAATCAACCAGTTAATTACCTGACACTACACCGAACACTGTGCTGCATCTGCTACTTACATACACCTTTGGCAGCATAAGGTACTGTATATAACTAGCAGGTTTGTTAAACAGCTGAGTTACTTTCAGTTCTATTCAAAGCAAAGGGGAAAAGTTCAGATTAATAAAACTGGCAGAAAAAGCCATGTCTACCTTATGAGAAGTTTTTCTTTTTTCCCTCTACCATACATGATTCATGCTCTTAGCTGCTGTGTAATGATAGCCAAACATTACAGGTGTATTTGCAACCTAACAAGCTATTTAATATTACATTATCACGAACACATTAGTTTAGTTTTTTGAACTCATTAACTTTGTGCCCTTCTGCATCCATGTTTTTCCACCAAGTTCCAGGGATGCTGGCCTCTATTTACTTCAACGAGACTACCTGTGTAAGTGAAGGATGCTGGATCGGGCCCTTAAAAGTTAAGGTATATATCTAGGAATGAATATAACACTGCTCTACAGCCAAAATGCTTCTGAAATAAATGTAGTCAAACTTTACTAATTCTGGGTCACTGAGAACGAAAATGATGCTTAAAATTGTTGATTGGCTCTAGTTTTCAAGATATGCTATTGGGTCAGTATATACGACCCTTGACTTGGGAATGGCGGAGGATAAGTGAGTTATAAAGGGAAGGGATCTCAATTTAAACCAGAAATGACTAAAATACATCTTTGACTGGATCTATGAATAAATCTATGACTGGGTTTGGACAGTACTTGCTTTTAGGCAAAACAATGAATGATGCAATCTGAAGCTGGTATTGCGTCATACATGATATGAATTGCATCATGTTATTCCTAGAAGTCATGGATGATGCAATCATAACAGAAACACATCACTCTGCTGAACAAATTGCCCTATATCAGCTCTAGAAATCATACAGTGTCGTGCTCTCTTATTTGTCAGTGTTTGATTTTGCAAAGGACACATTTCTGTTTAGCCAAAGTGAGCAGAGATGCCTCGTACTTGTGTGAACAGTGCAGATAACTTCTGCTATGTTTGTGGTGAAGTGACTTTTGCATCACAAAAGCGCAGTATAACCACTATGGTTAAGAAAGCCTATCACCTTTATTTTGGCTGCAAAATTGGAGATCAGGACAAGAGGTGGGCCCACACATATGCTGCAACACTTGTGCAACAAATCTTCGCCAGTGGTTGAACAGGAAAAGGAAATCTATGCCTTTTGCAATGCCAATGATTTGGAGAGAGCCAACAGATCATACCAGCAATTGTTACTTCTGCATGGTGCCTCCAGTTGGGAAAGGTGTGTCGAAGAAAAAGTGGACTGTGCATTATCCAAACATTCCATCAGCTATACACCCAGTACCCCACAGAGAAGGGCTGCCAGTTCCTGATGCACCAGAATCATTCTCACTTGAGTCAGACGAGGAAGAGGAAGAGGATGAAACTTCTGGTCCTGAACCATCAATGTCACAGGACCCACATTTTCTCCCATCCTCCTCCTCTGAACCACACCTCATAACACAAGGTGAACTGAATGACCTTGTCAGGGATTTGGAACTACCCAAGAGTAAGGCAGAGCTGTTGGGCTCCAGACTACAGCAGTGGAATCTCCTGGCAGGTGATGTTAGGGTTTCCATGTTCCGTGACCGTCAAAAGGATCTTGTCCCATTCTTCTTCATGGAAGGTGATCTTGTAGCCTGCAACAACATCGATGGTGTGATGGCAGCCCTCAACATCGTTCACGATCCAGATGAGTGGAGACTGTTCATTGATTCATCGAAGATGAGTCTTAAAGCTGTTTTGCTGCATAATGGCAATGTTTTGCCATCCAATTCCAGTTAGTCATGCAGTCCATATGAAAGAAACCTATGACAACATGAAACAACTTTTGAGGTGCATAAACTATGACCAACATCAGTGGCAGCTTTGTGGCGATTTGAAGGTTGTTGCTCTCTTGCTTGGTCTGCAGACTGGATACACAAAGTACTGCTGTTTTCTCTGCGAATGGGATAGTCGTGCAAGAGATTCCCACTACATCAAGATAGATTGGCCACTCCGACAGTCATTGGAGCCTGGGAGGAAAAGTGTTCAGCATCCACCACTTGTTGAATCAAGGAAGATTTTGTTACCACCCTTACACATCAAGCTGGGTCTGATGAAGAACTTTGTCAAGGCCATGGACAAAACACAAGCAGCTTTCAAGTACCTCTGTGGAAAATTTCCAAGGTTAAGTGAAGCTAAGATAAAGGAAGGTGTCTTTGTTGGTCCTCAGATTCGTGAACTTCTTCGAGATGATGCATTTGACCATGCACTGCATGGCAAGGAAAAACGGCATGGAAAGCCTTCCAGTTAGTGGCAATAAATTTTCTCGGAAACAACAAGGCAGACAACTACAGGTTGTTGGTGGAAAACCTTCTCAAGGCATACAAAAGACTTGGTTGCGACATGTCACTAAAGATACATTTTTTTGCACTCTCATCTAGATTTTTTTCTACCGAACTGCGGAGCAGTGAACGACGAGCACGGCGGCGATTTCACCGGGACATTGCAACAATGGAGAAAGCTATCAGGGCAAATGGAGCCCATCAATGCTTGCAGACTATTGCTGGACAGTGACAAGAGATGCTCCATTTAATGAATACAAGAGACAAGCCAAGAAGCGCCCGAGTAGACACTGAATAGGACTAAACTATGTACATAATAGTTTTTGCCTTTTGTTTCATAATAAATTTTATTTATATAACCCTTTTGCTGATTTTTAAAGTGTTACATAAACAGGACAGGTGAAATATTATCATGTAAAGCAACCATAAACACATGAAAAGACCTAGGTTTACAATTTATGATTAAAACTCTACTATCTACACAATATACATAGACGTAAAATGTAAAAACTTAAATATCTTGGAAACAGTAGCCAATCAGTTGTTTTAATTGTCATATTTGAATTCAGCACATCAAAATCCATAATAAATAGCACATTTTATCTCTGAAGCAGACGACTTCTAAAAAATTGTAGACCAGTGAATTATTATCACTGTAGTATCTGATAGGGATGTTAAATGCGATTAATTTACTAATCGAGTAGTTGATAGATTTTTTTTTTATTGACTACTCCATTAGTCGATAAGGGTAGGCAATTACAGCGCTCAGTCTGGCTCGTGCCAGTTCATAGCATAACTTCCCCAGCTGCCGCTTTGCATTTTTCAGCACAGGGAAGCCAGAGCACAGAGACACTGGGTCAGTCCCTGCACTGCAGGTCTCTTAATCGCTGAGCATAATACCCACCCTCCTCCTCAGCTGCCGCTCTGCATTTTACAGCACTGGGAAGCGTCAGTCCCTGCGCCGCAGGTTTCTTATCACTCAGCATACAACCCTCTCCCCTCCCAGCTGCCGCTCCACACTGTATAGCACAGGGAAGCCCGCGCACGAAGATGCTAGGTCAGTTCCTGCTTTGCGGGTCTCTTAATAAGAGACTTCCCTGTGCTGTAAAATGCAAAGTGGCAGCTGGAAGGAGAGAGGGTTGTATGCTGAGTGATAAGAGACCCATGGAGCTGGACTGACCCAGCGTCTCCACGCGCCGGCTTCCCTGTGCTGTACAATGCAGAGCAGCAGTTGGGGCGGATGCAACTAGTTGACAGTGCTAACCGATAAACTCCTGCTTATCAGTTAGTTGACAAGTTGCTAACATCCCTAGTATCTGAATAAGCATCTAATGCAAACTAAGACACTCCCTCTTTAGACTGCTTGTCTATGAGTCCTACAAATAATTCACATGGCTTTGGCAGAGCTACGGTTTGATTTAATTAAAGTTAAACCTTATATTCAGAATGTGTATTCCACAGAAAGACTAATAGGGTCAGTCAGAGTATGTACATCAAATTCTAACATATACAAAAAGTATCAATTCTAGATATTTTGACTACCCACAGAGGAACATACCCATCCCTGGCCAAGGAGTGCCTGAAATAGTCATTTGCAGCAAGCTTGATTGCCTTCTCAGGTGTTACTAGTGTCAGATTTACTGCAGCTCCTAAAAATAAATACAATTGTAATTAATTGAAATGAAGAGATTTTCTTCTACTTAATGTTTAGAGAAGTAACTTATAGCCTACGTCTACATAACATGCTTCTTGCGCAAGAAGCCTTTTGTGCAAGAGTTTTTGCGCAGTTTTTGCGCAAAAACTTCTTGTGCAAGAGCACATCCACACCTCAAAGCACATCGCAAAAGCGATGTGCTTTTGAGCACGAGTGCGTCCACACTTCATGGACGCTCTTGCGCAAGAAAGCTCTGATTGCCATTCACAGAATAGCCATCAGAGCAACTGTGCTTTTTCCCACAGGGATTTCTTGTGCAAGAAACCCTTCTGGAGCGCCCACACTTGCCTTTTTGCGCAAAAAGGAGTTATGCCTCGTAAAAGGAGGTTTACCTATGCCAGAAAAAGCCCTCTCTTCTGCCGTTTTACTGTTGATTTACTTGCGCAAAAGCACATTTGAGGTGTGGACGCTCCACGGGTTTTTGTGCAAAAACAGCTGGTTTTGCGCAAAAATCTTGCAGCATAGACATAGCCATAGTGTGCATACTTATAGTGTACGCTCATCTTATACTAACAAAATAATGCTTTTGCCAGGGTAAAATTTCATGGGCAACCGTGTTAGTCTGATTCAGTAAAAACAACGAGGAGTCATGTGACACCTTAAAGACTAACAAATGTATTTGGACATAAGCTTTCATGGGCTGCAGCAGCCATATCTGCAGATGCAAAATAAACAACTTGCCTGGTGGTCTGCCAGCAGCTTACCCTGACAAGTTGTGTGCAGCCCAAAGGCCACACAGGTTGCCCAGCACTGCTTAAAAGACACTTGCAGATTATAATAAGTCTGTCACCTTTTGGGAACCATAGACGGTAACTTATTTCTTTATATATGTTTGCTTGCTTTAACCTTGTAATAACTCTCATTCTTTTTCCTCGTTAATACCTCTTTAGTTATTTATTTATGGAATTGGCTACAAGCACTGTCGGTGAGAGATCTGAGATACAGATTTACCTGGAGTAAATGACTAGTCTCTTGGAACAGGAAACATTTTGTGATTTTTGGTTTGTAGGGAATCACAATCACTAAGTCCAGCTTGCTTGGGTGGCAAGCTAGAGTGGAGTGCCCAGTGGGGCTGTTTGTGACTGTTACAGTGCTTTAGGAGTTCACACTGGGTGGTGAAATCTAACTATAGAACACACAGACATTTTGGGATGTATGCCCTGAGGTTGGTGCACTCAGCTGTGAACAACGGCAGACACAGTGACATAGGTGTAATCTTGGTAGGACTCATGCCACACATCAGTTGTATTTATAGATCATAACTCAATGCTATGAAAAGTTTAAATTCAATAGTGAGAGTTTAAGGGTTAAAGATTAGTCACTATGAGTCAATCTCAGTCCTATGAGGGATTTGACACAAAAGACTTCAAAAAGTTATGTAAAGATAGGGGTACATTCCATTAAAAAAAAAACAAAACCACAAGATCAGGAACTTGTAAGTTTTGAGTATCCTCCTGCCACTGCCATGAAACTGGCCTGGTTGCAGCTCATGTCAGCCAAGAAGAATATAAGCTGGAGAGAATGATGGTGAGATGTGGATCAGGGAGACTGAGGCATCCTAAGCAGCAATCCAAGCCAGCAAAAAGAGATATCAGCAAAGATCTATGGAACATATGGCAGCAGGCAAAGCTGATGCTGAAAGGGAGGACAAAATGCACTAACAATGCATGGAACTGTGAGAAGTAGAGGACAGAGCTCAGACAATGCAGTTCAAAGTACTGGAGAATCTCAGTCAGTGAACTAGGGGAGAACCTGCCCAATTTATCAAGGTTCAGGACTTCATGGAAGAATTCCTGTCCACCTTTGAGAGGCCACATGGGACACACTAGATTCCAGAGGATAAGTGGATGCCCTTTCCTCTTGATCAGATTAACTAGGAAGGTGAGACAAGTGTTTAATATATGCAGAAATGGAGGAGGGTGGTGATAAGGTGTACACAAAATTTAAAGAAAATGTAAAGGTTTGAGATTCCCCTTGAGTCCTCTCCATTGAAGTACAGATGTCTTAATGTCTGAGAGTATCCCTACTGAATCATTGTATACAATGAGTAATTTTATCAGAAAGTGGGTAATGGGATTAAGGATGTTAAATTGCAGTTACTTGATTAGTCGATGGAATTTCCATCAATTGCTCGACTAGTCGATAGGCACTTCCGTATTCCTCCTTTGAAATGTACAAGAGCCCCTGCTGGGGCTCTTGTACATTTCAAAGGAGGAATGCAGAACTCCCACCCAGCGGGCATGCCTGCTTTCAAATGTACAAGAGTCCCCATGCTTGTACATGTGCTTTTCAGAAGTGGGGAGTCTGTGTTGACATGGCTACCCTGCGATCAGACACCAGGGCGGAAAACCCCAGCTTGGGCAAAGGGCTAATAATGGCAGGAGAAAGACAGAGCTATAGCATATTTCCAACAGTAGGTAAGGGACACCTGTGTGCCAATTGGGGCTATTAATTGTCAGGCAGCTCCTGTTCTACCTAATCACAGAAAGGTCCAACTCACAGAAATGTAGTTTACTTTGGACCAAAACTGGTAGAAGGCTTCTAAATACAAGTGATAATGCAACTGTTTACTCAAAATAGTACTGCTTTGGCAGCTTGGGAAAGATTTAGCCCTAGGTGATCTATTTTATGCATTTTTTCAGTGCTTTTCTTTGCCTTTGGCTAAAGCAAGTCTGTACTTGCTTCAGGTATGAGCTTATTTGCACCACGTAATACAACAAAAGAATTATTATTATTAGAAGGGACTGATCTAAGATAAATTTTTCTCTGTATTTTTATAATGTTATGCCTAATTATAATATATATATATATTGATGTTATCTAAACTACATATGGCACAACACTAGTTATTTTCTTACTATAGCTGAGTACAATGATGATATATGTAAACTACACATGTAACAGTAGTAATGAGTCTTTGGGAAGGGCTGTGAGTGTCTGCTATGAATAGACCATACGAATAAATAATTACAAGCAAGTACTCTTCTGGGTTCCCTTGCCTGTAACTATGAGCTATTGAACATCTTATGCAACCCCCTCTGAGATCTGTTTACTCACAGAAATAGTCACTGTAATTCGCAGATAGTTGAGACATTTCTGCTCCCCCTCACAATCTGCCTGATCTGTTCACTACTCTGTTACTGTTACTATGCTCATCACCATCACAGCTGTATGCACTGGAGCACCCAAAGTCTTCCTTGCAGTATTTGCCTCTCTGTGTTGTGCACATACTCTGACAGCTGTGTGGCTGGTGCAGGACCATGATGTTGAGAATAAGATGCCATGTGCTATCGCTGACCCATAGGGTTGCCAGGTGTCCAGTTTTGAACTGGACAGTCTAGTATTTGAGCTTTCTGTTCGGGAAACAAATTGAGAAAACAGAAATGAGAAAACAGAAATGTCCAGTATTTTCTAAATAAGATGTAATGTAGATTGTGATGTAATGTCAAGTGTGTTCGGTATTTATGTTGAACCCTACTGGCCCATCTGCGGTTGGCAGGGATACTTGAAGATACTGAACTGTACTATGATTCCCTATGAGAAAGAAAATATCCACATTTCAGGTGCTGGCTGAAGGAGGCCCATGTTGGTGGCAGTTTCTCGCTTGTTTAGTGTACCGTAGTAAATAACTCTCAGTGCACATTAGCTAGAGCTGCTTGCTTCTTATCACACAGTACAGTACAGATACCACTGAGCCCCAGGCTGCTGACTCTGAAGAAGCTGCAGTTCAAATGTTGCTAGCCTTAGAGAGTAAGCACTACTCGATTTAGCCATAGCCTGGTTCTTTGTTAACTCTGGTTAGATCGGGTCTGTCCATGCCATGAATTCAAAGTACTGGTACTAATTTATAAAGCTGTCAACTACGGACGTAAAATCCTGTTTAATCAGCTGTTATGTTCAACTGCTTGAATGGAGGCAGGCATGCCTCCCTCCCCCACAATGGGCAGGGGCTTTTGGCCAGGCTGGTGTGCTCTCACCCATAGTGCACTGCTCCAGCCAGGCCCATTAGATTTGAACCAGAAATCACCCATCTTTAAGGCAAGCACTGTACCCACTGGGCTATACAGTGATCCTAGATTTTGCAGTCATCTGATCGGTAGTTAATTATAGTGGAACAGTTTCAAGAGGCAAAAGCTCAAGTCCCTTCAGGAAGAGGGACTGAGATTTGAACCAAGCTTTCCAACACAGCAGGTATGGCCCAAACCACCAGGCTATGCAACACTTTTACTGGAGAGTTTAATTAAGTATTAAATGGTCAAATTAAAAGTGAACACACTTCAAGAGTTGGGGTGCTTGTTACCCTTCACAGCATTGAACTTAGTAGCTCCAGCCCCGTAGCCAAGGGCCAGAATTACCAGGCTATGCAGGCAAAGCTGTGAATAAGGGCTGTTTTAGCCCAATTAATAGTTAAAGTGGACCTGTTTTAAGAGTAAAGCCATCACCTGCTCAAATCCTTTCTTCTCATCAAGCACAGGGAAGGAGGCAAGCAGCCTGGCCAACAGGGAAGGAGGCAAGCAGCCTGGCCAACAGGTTACTCAGCAGGCCTGAATAAAAACAGCAGGCCTGAAATCAAGTGAGCAAGACTTTGGCTCGGTGAAACTGCTGGCAGGAAAGAGGCTTGGCTAAAGAGAAACAGTACAAGCCAGGTCAACCATAAAGAATGTGAAAAGGTACCAGGCACAGGTATCAAACACAAGCTGCAAGCACATTCCAGAGGGGTTGTAACAGAACCTCGTTGAGAAACATCTTGGTACCAACCACCTCCCCACAAATCAAGTACGTACTGACCTAGGTTCAGGACCAGGTTGAAGTTGACAGCGCAATGAATAGTAAGTAAACCGCATTTTGTGAGGTAAGGGGTGATAACTAGGTAACAGAGAGTGGCAACCTGATACACAGTGATGTGTAACTTATTTGTACCTGTGTATAAAAATGCATCCCAAAGGGTGATTGCTGACTGACTTGGGGGGGGGGGGAGGGGTGCGTGCTGGAAATCCAGGGCACTTAATGGGTGGTTAGTACATTGTCATGGTTTAAATAAGGTGGCGCAGCGGCAAGTCTGTCTGCTGACAATTACTATTGTATGACGTTTGACAATAAGCCTGCTCTGGTGATTTTGATCCTTATCTGATTTGTGGACTCGGGGGGCTCTCTCGGAAGTCTGTTGTGTTAACTAATTGTGCATGGTTAACATGCTAGATGGGAGCAAATGCACGCATGCACACATCTGAAAGTTTATCATCATTGACCAAGTACAGGACCTGTCAGGAATTCATCGGGGCGAACCCCACAACCTAACTCATGAGCAACACTGCTTTGACCTAATTAAGAGTTAATTAAAGTAGAGCAACTTCAAGAGGCACCCTCTTCAAACCCATTCTTAACAGGCTGAGGGAGGACTGGAAGCAGGCTCTTGCACTTTTGAGGTCAGCAGCCGACAGAGCTGTCTGCCTGTCCTCCGTACTCCAGCTAGGGCCTGCACACCACCCGCTTTCCCGAACCCAGGCTCTGACCATGGCTTAGGAAGTCTGGCACGTGCCATCTGCCGGGGAAGGGACATGAGGGGGGAGCTGGCTCCCAGAGGGCTCTGGGCTTGTCTCCCCCTTCCCTATACTCACCTGCCGTCTATGCCCCTTGCAGAAGTATCCTGTCCTACCCACCACACTACAGAGGGCTTCTTGTGCTTTGCTTTACTTAGTTCTAACAGTTAAAGTGGAACAACTTCAGTCAGAGCAGCCCCATGAGCCTATCCTTTGATTCAGCAATTAACGGTTTCTCTTGGGAGATGCCAAATCCCTTTCTAAATGCCTTCAAGCAGATGAGCTAAGTGAACCAGCATCTCCCATATCCCAGAGAAGGACCCTAGTCAGTGGGCTAAGGGGCAGACAGAGATTCCTGCCTCCAGCCCCCACGGGTTTTTGCCTGATGTTGGGCAGTCTCACAAAACAGGATTAGGCACCTGACTCCAGGAGAAAAGTTACTGGTTTTGGATCCCAAGCAGAGATAGGGACCAAACTCTGAAACCCTTTACCCTTTCAGCAGCATCTTCCAGTGGTTAAATTAGATTGCTCTCCACCTAGAGTGCTGGCTTTTGTGGATCCTATTCTTAGGTGCCCATCCCTCCCCATTCACTGAAGAGGGACCCTAAGCACCTAACAGAGGCTTTGGGGAGTCAATTGTTCTTCCAATAAGTGAGGGAGAGTATTGCGCTAAGACAGAGGGGAGCTGAGACTGGGTCTGGACCCACGTGACTGGCAAACGGCACTGTGACTGTAAGAAAGCTAGGTGTGACTAGCCCTGAGATCAAAGAAGAGGGATTGTTCAGTTCATAGCACAGACACATTGCTTAGATCCCAAGAGCTGATCTGAGAATAGGCATGCTTTGTGAATGTCCAAGCATTGAGATAAGGGTGGGGAGTGCAGAACAGATACCATTAGTGCAGCCCACAGCCTCACTCACAAAACCAATGGGAAAGTAAGAATGAGCTATAACTAGCTACAAAACAGAAAACAGTCTTACCTCTGTACATCCCAAAATAGCCCTCTGAGCGCAGTGTCTTAACTAGACAATCCAGCCTGACGAAAACAAAACACGGTAATTTGAACTCATCTGTTAGACATTTAAACATTTCCTATAAACTTCTGGAAAGTATCCATATATTTAGTGCTTCCAGTTATTAATATTAAAAGTGAAAATTGCAAAGGACAAATTAAATTATTATTAGAGCAAACTGTATCCTTGTGAAAGTTTACTGCCAGGCATCTGTCATTTGGGCACAGAAAATGCCTATTTCATGAGACACTGAACTGGTTGACACCAGGGCTTTGGCAGCAAAACAAAATGAGAGACTCAGAACAAAAAGATTCAAAAGCCTGAAGGCTCATACTGAACTACGTCAGTGCAACCAGGATTCATGCAAAAGCACCTGCAGTTGGTCAATGCAGGAGACTACAGGAAAGCAACAAGAAGTCAAATGAATACCCAGCATGACAGTACCCTACTGATCTGTCCCCCTTTACTTAACTAAATTATGGATTTCAAATGAGGCTAAATATTAACACAACTGCAAACATTTTTGAAAGGGCTTACATTCCACAGACTTCTTGTAGTGTTTCTGCCACACACATGCAAACTCTGCTGTCTTCAGAATTCATTTCCCAAGTTCACTTACATGCTTTTGTATGCTTGCTGTCCACTCCTCTGGTTCTGTAACCTGGTTTTAGTTAGATCAATTGGAAAAACACAGGTAACACCAATGATCCCTGCAACTCCCCCATTGATGAGTTTAGCAGGCAAACTAAACAAGAGAAAGTGCATGTAAAATACAGCAAATAAAACAAGAATCTTTTAATTTCCCAAGACTCACCTGTCCTATGTAAAACCAACAGGTCCCATTAATACCCTTTGCATGCTGAATTGGAAAAGCTCAGTATCTATTTAGAATTATTAACAAACACAGATTCCCTTTCAGCATTAACTAGTGTTTGGAACGGTGCTAGCTTTTCAGTGCATATGCAGCCTCTGTTCAGTCATCACTACTCTCACAAGGCTTCTACTCTGATCTATTTCTCTGCAGATAGATTATATAACCCTTTACAAAAAAGAAAGCAGCTCTGAACATCTGAAATTTCAGGCAAAGCTGAATTATCTGAATAGGTGCAGGAAAATTATCAATTTTAAATAGTACTATGATCATCATTTTACAAATTATATTCACGACATCCACGAGCATATTGCACACAACTTTAATTAAAAATGAAAATTTGTGAAAATAAATACTTGGATCTAGGTGTATTTTAGTAATTTAAATTATGCTCGTTGGCTTACATACTAATTTCCAAACTTTAGCAATGGACCCCCCCACTTATTGGTGTGAAGGAGGGAGGTTCTTCTATTGCACCCACAGAGGAACACAGCCAACGCTTCCAGCAAGCCCGCTGTATAACTTTCTGGAACCACCCGACCTACCTAATCTGTTTCTCAACCATTTTCTTTGGAATTCACCAAATGAAGCGTGTTTGGACACTCAGTAAGGTCAGTTGTGGAGGGCGGCTGCTGGTTAAACAGAAAACCCCAATCAGTCCCCGGAGGTCACATGCTCCTGTCTGTTCTACCTATAGCCCAGCGCTACTCCCTGGCGGGATAGGGACACGCTATTTCAAGCCGCCCCACGCACCGGCACCCGCCCCTTTCGGCAGCGACAGCCCGGCTCCAGCTCGCGGCGCCCCCGTGCGGCTTTCCCGGGCAGCCGCTGCGGCCCCCACCTCGCCTGCCCGGCACGTGCAGCTGGCGTGAAAAGGGGGCGTGGCAACTCGTGGGATTCGGTCACGCTCCCAACAATCTCCACTCCCCGGACTACTGCTAGCCCCACCCTTCCCGCCGTGGATACTGTGCGCATGCGCAGTGCGGCCGATGCCTAGCGCTGTCTGGACTAGACTGTGGTTAAACTTCCATAGGCGGAAGGGTGTGAGTGATAGGCGCGGTAGCCTATAGCCTCCAGCGGTAAACAGCCTCCAGACCTCAGGCTCATTTCGGCGTCACTCGGGCCCGTCCCCTCAGCTAGCGGCGCGCACTGATTGGTCAGAGCCGCCACTAAAAACAGCCAATGGAGCGCGGTCCCGGGCTCATGGCATCTCTTTGCCGCTGGTACCCGCAGTAACGGTCTGGTCTGTGAACGAGACCTTGGCGCTACGGGGGGGGCGAACGAGCAGAGTCACGGCCCGCTCCCTGAAGTGCCGGGCTGGGAGACCCCGTGACCCCCCCACCCACCGCCTTCTCAGGCCGGGCAGGGAGACCCCGTAAAACCCCGCGGCCCTCTCGGCGCGCGGTGGGGAGAAACCGTAACCCCCTCGCCGCCGCCCCTACAGGGCCGGGCAAGGAGACCCCGTAACCTCCTCCTTGGACCCCTCCGCGCCGGGTGGGACGACCCTGTAACTGCGCCTCCCGCCGCCTCTTCAGGGCTGTGCAGGGAAACCCGTAACCCCCTCCTGCCGCTCAGTGGGGGCCCGTAACCTCCCGCGCACCCCTCAGGGTCGGCCAGAGAAACCCCGTAACCCCTCCACCCACTCAACGCCGGCAGGGAGACCCCGTAACTCCTCGCGGCCCCCTTCAGCGCCGGCAGGGAGACCCCGTAACGCCCCGCGGCCCCCTCAGCGCCGGCAGGGAGACCCCGTAACGCCCCGCGGCCCCCTTCAGCGCCGGCAGGGAGACCCCGTAACGCCCCGCGGCCCCCTCAGCGCCGGCCAGAGCGACCCCGTAACTCCCCGCGGCCCCTCATGGCGGGACAGGGAGAACCTGTAAACTGCCCACTGCCCCCGCTGCCTCTTCAGCGCTGCGCAGGGAGACCCTGTGACCCCCTCAACGCAGCCCCTCAGTGTTGGGCAGGGTAACGTAACCCCCCTTCATAGTCAACCCGTGGAACTCCTTGCCAGAGGAAGTTGTGAAGGGCAAGTCTATAACAGTGTTCATAAAAGAGCTAGATAGTTCATGGGGGTCAGAGGATGGGCAGGGATGATGCCCCTAGGCGCTGTGGGTCAGAGGCAGGGAAAAGGCTACAGGGGATGAGTCACTTGATGGCTCCCTGCTCAGTTCAGTCACTTTCCTACGGGGCATTGATGTTAAAATCCTGTAAATCCTTGGGCCTCAGTGTGTGGAGACTGGCGGAAAGGCTGGTTCAGCCAACGTCCCCACAAAGGAAGGAACCGACTAGTCCCAGGCCGGATGGGAGACGACGCTATCAAAGGCCCCGCAAGTCTGGAAATGGAGCGGTGCTTTCTGTGAGTGTTGCTCCTTTCATTACGCCAAAGAGGGACTCTGCTTCTCACCCTAAATAAAGGACATGCTAAGGCAGAAATGGGTTGTGTGACGGGGTTTGTGTGATGTTTGTGGTGCCCCTGTTGATTTACTAGAGTGTGGCAAGGGGCATGCAGAAATAGTCAATGGTTTTAATAATGGTGCTAATAGTTTAATCATTTAATAGTTTTACACTTTGCATCTATTTACATTTTCATAGTTGTGCAAATGTATATATTTTAAGCATTTTTATGGAGTTAAATTTTTACAGTTGTGGGAAATAATGGGAAGGGGCCAAACAATTATTTAATGACAGGATAGGACTTGATTCAAAAAGCTAAAGCTTTATAATAAAAAAACTGCCAGCAACAGAAAATGACTGACTTTAAGGTATTTGATCTAAATAGTCTGTTTCCGGGATTATAAAATGCGAGATTAAGAAAAAAGGAAAGGGGTTAGTTTGCTTAATAGTGGCAATTCATGACTTCAGAGAAGAAGTCATGATTTCATCTGAAGTGTGTTGTGCCCATGAAAGCTCATGATACCATCTACATTTTTGTTAGTCTCTAAGGTGCTGCAAGACTATTCATTATTTTTAAAGTTTTTTTAGTTACAGGCTAACACAGCTATTCCTCTGAAACTTTCAAAGAAGTGATATGTGTTAGCAAAGTGGCTGCGGGAGTAATGTGAGATTTAGTGCTGAGTCAACTGGATTCCAACACAGAGACGAGAAGTGCTGCAAGTCCTCCATGTATTGCTTAGCTCAACAGTATCAAATGCTCAGCTCTGGTGTAAGGGGAAATATCTGGGAATACAGCCCTTGCTATAGTTTGAATTCTTACGATATTTTGCTAATTGATTTTGGATTATCTGAGGAATGTGGTGTAATATTAAAAACTCATTAATCATGCACATTTTTTTTTACTATTAGAAAAATAGATGTTCTAAAGCAGTCTCACACTTCCTGCAACCTCACCACCCATTCCCATGCCTGTCATTCTTGGGAGAGGAAAGCATATTTACAAACGAGGGATGTTAGATATCATGTAATTGAATAATCGTGTAGCCACACCAAATTTTATCGGGGAGGGACTGGCAGCCAGTATACTCCTGGCCCCACTCCCAGGGACCAACCCCCTGGCATCCCGTGTTGCCGCCTCTGTATCAAAGGCAGCAGCACAAGGTGGAAACAGTCTCTCTCTGCAAGGTGACCGTGCTTCCCACAGACAGAGGCTGCTCCACCATCCCATGGAACAGCCTGTCTGTGGTGAGCCTGGGCCTGCCATGGACAGAGGCTGCTCTGCAGCAGCAAGCCCTGTCTGCATGGGGTCCGAGCTCCTGTGGACAGAGGCAGTGGTGGCATCCCATGGAGTCTGCTCCACGACAGTCTCCCCTGCCCCACCACTGCTGCCTTTGATAGAGGCAGGAGTGGCGAGGGGTGCAGGCAGCTCCCGATGCTTGTGCGGAGCTGGCCTTTAAGCCTGCTCTTCCCCTGACACTGGCTCCTGCCTCCTGCTGTGAGAGGCAGCAAGGCAGGGGGAGGCAGCTCCACAGAGCCAGCACATGTGGAGAGCTGGATTAAAAGCCAGCTTCCTGTGTGAACCTGCTCCCGACTGTCCCCCTCACCCTCCACTATGCTGCCTCTCTATCAGAGACAGTAGCAAGGGGTTGGGGAAAGGTACAGGTGGCTCAGCTTAAAAGCTAGCTCCCCACTGGCACTGGCTCTCACCTCCCTCCCCACCTTATCTGCCTCTTATTACAAACCCATCTCATTTTCCTTTAATGTACATTCAGCTAATGAATTTCAATACATTTTTTAAAAAGTCAGTTATCAATTAACAGTATTTTGTATGTGTGCGTTTTTGTGTTTTTGAAGCATGTTTGTTATTAAAAAGGGGCAGAATAAGTTGGTCTTCAGAACAAGTGGGCATTTTACAACAAATTATTACAGGAAGTTTGTGTGTTACATTTTTGGATCTGTAAACTCTAAGAAACCTCTTCATGGAACTGGAAGGGGAAGGGGTCGAATGAGGCTGAGAATGAGACCTGAATTTGCAATCTGATAGGGTTGCAAAAAGGCCCGGAGCCATTTTGGGCCATATACAGACTCCTAATGTAATGAAGCAGGGAGGGACATTCTTCTCTATACAGGTATCTTGTGACCAACCAACCTAATATGCTACATTCAGATCTGGTTGCCATAGGATATAAAATTCCACACACTGCAGGGAATTCTTATAACAGCAAGCTTCCTGAGGAATGAAAGAAGGTTGATCCCCACTTCCAACTGGCCAGTGTTGTCTATTGACCATTTCTTACAAGCATCTTCATTCTTTTTCACATGTTGCCCCTCATGCTTAGGAAACCTGTAACCTCCAAATCCCTCCTTAAAACTTCCCTTTGCCATGCTGGCTACAAAAACACTGGGCAGTGGATACCAGTACCTATCGCACCAACCAGTATTGCCTTGGGGTATGTCTACACTACATGGCTTCGTCGACGGAGCCATGTAGATGAGCTTTGTAGACATAGCAAAATGAAGTGGTGATTTAAATAATCGCCGCTTCATTTACATCAAAATGGCTGCCGCGCTGAGCCGATCAGCTGTTTGGCGGCACAGTGTGGTAGTCTGGACGCTCCGCGGTTGACGTCAAAAGCCTTTGTCGACCGCCCCATTATGCCTCGTTATGCCTCATTTTGCTATGTCTATGGAGCCATGTAGTGTAGACAAACCCTTATTGTTTCCTTGTTCTCCTGCATCTGTCTGTATCCGTCTGCTGTCTTCTGTTTTATACTGAGACTTGCAGATTTACCTGGGTTTGCTTTTGGAAAATAAAAGGAAAACGTACATGCTTTATCTAAATGATTGTATTTTTCAAAAATAGTGACTTTAACATTAATTTTTATTTTGGATTTCTTAAAAAAGGATTTACAGTTTTCTGTTTAATTTTTTTTTAATGTAAATTTCTTCAAGATATGTATTTTTTCATCCCTATAAACCTCTTATAATTTGCCATGTTTAAAAAAAAGGGAAAACCAGTAATGTTTTCTTATAGTTTTCAGACCTTAAGCATTGATTTAGCTGTGCCAAAACAGAGCACCACTCCAAGTTTCTCTGTGAGGTTTATTGAGAAGGTATCCTATTGCAGGTTCCTCCTTTTTTTCTGGCTCATTTTAGTTGTCTCTTTCAACATTTGCTCAGTTATGTCATTTTTGAGGATGCACTTAATTTGGTGATTCTGTCTCTTCTGTTTGATTTTATGAAAAGCAATCCCATAGCGCAGCCTGTTTTCCTGACACAACCACCCCTTTATATTGCTTTAAGTTATGATAAGAGGAAGCTGTATGCCAAATTTGATGATCAAAGCTCTTACCGTTTAGGTTTAGGAGTTTTTGATCAAACATACATACAGACAAACTTTCTAAAATATATAGTAGATTGTAAGCTGTGGGCCAAGGCCTAGCTTTTGTTCTGTTTGTACAGCATCTAGCATAATGGGGGTTCTGTGCCATCTTTAGGGCATGATGGCAATACAAATAATGTTGTATGAAATGCATGGCCTAATTCAGATGAACATCAGTTCAAAGATTGATTTAAAACATTTCCCCCCATACCACTTTAGTCCTTGTGTTTGCCTACTGTCCTGAAGAGCCACTGGGCATGGTTCACACTATGAGAGCTCTTTTTGGGCTGTAGGGGGCTAGGGTTTGATAGAGACAGGAAGGGGATCACAGAGTCAAGGAGAATGTTCAGCAACCAGTATGAGTGCAGAAAGACCCAACGAACAGGGCCAGGGTATGAAAGAGAAGCGAAGGAACTAGAAAAAGTATAGGAGGACAAAGCAGAGGAGAAAGTAAGCCGGTGTGCCACTCTACAAGAAGGAGTTGGCTAGCTGGGGCACTTGGCTGCAGGAGGAGGTTGGAAGCACTCTCAGCCTGGCTTCCTGAGCATTGCTGCAGGCTGCTGAGCTAAGCAGCAGGCAGCCAGGCAGGTTAAAGGCACTGGCTAGGGGTGTATGCAGTCCAAGCCTCCATAGGATGCCATTTAGGTAAGGCGGTAGGGACTGAAGCTTCCAGACTTCTCTAGACTTGAACCAGGATGCTGCTTGCTCTTTCCCCTCACAACCTTACAGTGACAGGAAAGGAAAATGCACAGCT
The DNA here is from genome assembly GCA_019425775.1 of Rafetus swinhoei. Classification (NCBI taxonomy): domain Eukaryota; kingdom Metazoa; phylum Chordata; order Testudines; family Trionychidae; genus Rafetus; species Rafetus swinhoei. Next base: position 462,444 of record JAFJHL010000175.1, on the reverse strand, counting down.
CATGTGCCCCCAGCCCGAGTGAGAGGAGTGCAGCAAACTGCCCTTTCCCCTTGTTCCCTGACAGTGACAGCAAGCAGCGTCTTGCCTCTCTGCACACACCCCAAACCCCTGCCCTGTCTCCTGCACCCCCCAACTCTGCCCTGAGTTCCCCACATCCCAAAGCTCCTGCCCTGACTCCTGCACCCCCCACATTTCCACACCCAGCCCTGAGCCCTCACCCTTTGGCAGATGTTATACTGGAGAGAATTACATGGGATCTTTTTCCAGGGGATAAGGCAAAATGCCACATTTATTGAGAATGTAACATTCAGGAATATGCATATAGTATACTATACCAACATACTTACACATACACCCCCTCATCTTGTCATTGTTTGTAGTTACCAGTTGGTTGCTGACATGTACTCACTGGTCAGGTGAGTTAAATATGAGGGAGAGAGGAATGGGGCTTCTTCTGGTGTGGACTGATACTCTGAGATTGACAAGACAAAACCCAAAGATTCATGCAAGACACTGGAGATGTTCAAATGTGTTCATTTGTGTAAATATGTATCAACTGAATTTTTCAAGCTGGAGGCGGGGGGAGCTGGTGCTCACTAGAGCCAGCTTTAAACCTGACTCCCCATGAGCACTGGCTCCCATTTCCCCCGCTGCCTCTGAATCAGAGGTGGGGGAGTAGTTGGCTCTGCACAAGCCTGTGTGTGTGAGAAGCCAACTTCAAAAGCAGATCGCTGGGTGTACTGGCTCCTGCCTGTCCCCATCCTCCACAATGTGGCTTCTGATTCAGAAGCAGCAGTATGGGGGAGGGGGACAGGTGGCTCTGCAGAAGCCAGCATGGCGTGGGGAGCCACTACACTACATCTATTTATTCTGTCATTTAGCTACATTACACCAAACATGATTACATTATAAAACTTCCCAAACCCGTGCCTTGGTCCCCCCGTATTCTACCCCACTCATATATTCCTTACAGGTTCTGTTGCATCACAACCAATGTTCCATCTAATTTTTTTCATCCATGTATGGAATACATTTTGTTACATGCACAGAGGCATGCATGGACGTACACCACCAGCAGAAACACATGCTCCTGGCTTTGGGTGCTCAGCTAATCATCTGGGAAGCACTTGAATCTCTCCTGGGTGGTTGCCCAAGTGCTCATCTTACAGGTAACAACCCCCTAACCTCCTGCCTTGAGCCCCCCGTCCCCAAGAGTTGCGACACAACAGTACCTGAAAGAAATTTAAGTTTTACTTTCACCTTTTGGGACAAAGAAAGAGTTGCATAACAGTTTTTTACCCAGAGATTTTGTGCTTGTCACAGTTACTGTGAGGCTGGGTTTCAGCCGAAAAACATGCTTTTGCAGTGTGATAAACTCCCTGCCATTGTTAATACAGAGCTGACACTTGGTGCTGTGAGTTCTGGGCTGATTTACCGCTTTCTGATTTGTTACCAAGAAACAAGGCGTGGGAAGTTTTGGCTTGGAATGAGCATGGAGTGAGGGCAAAGGGGCTCAGCTTGCTGGCAAAAGCTTTTTCCAATATAGGACTGGCAGTAGAGTTTGGAATTTTGTTCTTCAATTCCCTTGCATACACAAGAACTGTGGGACTCTGCAGGTGGAAGTTTCCCCAAAAGGTTGACGTATATAGTGTGTGTATGTGAATGACAGGCCCAGACAGTATTTCTTTGAGGCCACAAAGACTAGCCTCCTCCATTTATTTTTTATTTCACATTTTCATTAGAATCTTTAAATTCAGTACAGAAAAGTTGATAAAAAGCCATTTCAAAACATGTCAAATGAAAACTAGTTTCAGCAACAGCACAATCATCTGACCAACATTTACAACTCAGGGAAGCTCAGACAAATGCTCTTGATCTCACAGGCCCTACAACAACATCATGGTATCCCATTCCTGCCTAATGTTGGCACTAGAAAGACGGGAACAAGCAATCGAGATTGGAAATGGTGGCTCGGGCAATGCTAGAGACGGTGTTGGTCAAGTATGGAGGTAAGGACATAAGCATCACAATACACCAATGCACAAAGGGAAAGGATTTGACTGGTGGACTGTGTTTATAATATACATTTATTAAGAATAAAATTTGAAGAAGTTAGATTACCACAGGCTGCAAAATGGATCTTAAAGGGTCCAATAAGAGCTGTTTCTTTTTAAAGTAGGGATGGAATATATTTTGCCATGAAACAATCCCACTGGTTTCCAGTGCGATGACTGGAAACGTAACACGAGTCCTTATTGTATGGATATTCCAGGGGCCTACTTCTCTCAGGTCCTGCTTGCTCCCTGCAGGCTACCAAAACTGGTCAAATTTTACCCTCAAATATGTACATGTGGCTCCAACAGAAGTCAGTTAAAATTTCAGGAACTCAGCACAATCAAAAAGATAATTATATTAATAATGAGCATAATAAACCAATTGATGAGAATAGAAATAAACTTCCCGTACAGGCTGCTCATTCCATAGTTGCTCACTACAGGTGTTTCTGGCATCTTCCTCTGAAGCAGCTGGTACTGGCCACTGTCAGAGACAGGATACTGGTCTGGAGGGGAGCCCTGATCTGGTCTACCTGGCGTTTTGGACATTCTCATAGAACACTAGGACTGGAAGGGCCCTCGAGAGGTCATCGAGTCCAGTCCCCTGCCCTCATAGCAGGACCCAGTACGGTCTAGACCATCCTTGACAGATGTCTGTCTAACCTGCTCTTAAATGGAGATTCCACAACTTCCCTGGGCAATTGATTCCAGTGTTTAACCACCCTGACAGTTAGGAAGTTTTTCCTAATGTCCCAACCTAAACCTTCCTTGCTGCAGTTTAAGCCCGTTGCTCATGAATGTTTGTCTCTGAAAACAGAACTGGATTGAGAGAATTCAATCCTCATGTGCTGATTTTCTAGCACAGACTACAGGTTTTAGTGGCTATAATTCAGATGTCATAGCAAGTTTCCTTACTGCAGCCAAAAGGAGCATGTTTAGAAGAGTGCTGTGCCATCTCACAGAGGTACAGTTTGGGAATAAAATGGAGTGCCAGATTTAAACCAAAGGGGAAGCAGCACAACAAACGAGGCATATTTCCACAGAAACTGTGGGTACTTTTCTTCGCAGATGTCTAGGTATTGATTTATAGCTCAACCACAACTGGACTATGCACATTAATGCTTTAAGTCTAGTCACAGATGTACCAAGGAAGGGTCGCATTAGTTATTGCTTGTGAAGCACAACAAAAGAATCCTAATAATTATTCTAAGAGGTGGCAAGAATAATAATTTCACCTTCTGTTGCTAGTAACCACTAGATAATAAAATGTCCTTCAGATAATAATACAGCATAGAGAAAATTGTTACTAACACAGTTAATATACTGTATACAAAATAATAGCATGAAATGGTGACATGGGAAGGCCGCATTTTGTTAGAAGCGTTGATAGATGTTTTGTGGCCTGATACACAATAATAATCCAGAGAATTAAACCAATTATTGGTACCATTATGTTCATGATCTGCAATACAAAGCATGTCCTATATTCCTGGATAGCATTGGAGCCCAGAGTCAGCAACAATTATGTATATAAATTAGGGATGTTAGATAGTGTATAATTGAATAATCATGTAACTGCACCAAATCTTAGCTGTTACACAATTGTTCAATGGTCCTTGGGGGTGGGGCCAGCAGCCAATTTGCTCCTGATCCCACTCCAGGGGAGCCCCCTGCCACCGTGTGCTGCTGCCTCTGATATAGAGGCAGCAAGTGTGATACAGCAGCAACCTCTGTCTGTGAGGGGACTCAGCCTCCCCGCGGACGGAGGCTGTGCCACCATCTCACAGAGCAGCCTCTGTCCATAGGGAGGTCGAGCCCCCTGACAGACAGAAGCTGTTCTGTGGCAGCAGCCCCTGTCCATGGGGGGCCTGAGTGCCCCATGGACAGGGACTGCTCCGGCATTCCACCTGACACCCCCCTCCCCCACACACACCTATTCCTGCGCTACTGCCTCTGATATAGAGGCTGCAGCATGGGAAGAGGGGGGAGCCAGCTTTTAAGGAGGGGAGGTTTCAATTACCCAAGGGATTGCTTCGATTACCCAGTAAGACCAGGCTCATTGGTTATCATTTAAACGACTATACGCTAATATCCCTAATAGAAATATGAATCCACTGTATAGAAACATCTATTTTGTTAGAGAGCAAGGTGATACAAGTCTGAATTAATTGAAATAGGTTTTCCCTCCTGGCACTATTCCTTGTTTCTAAAAGGCACTTAGATGCAAACAAGCAAGCAAGATTTTTACAAGCATCAATCCTTGTGCTGATATATCTCAAAAGCAGAAGTGAGCATCTCAGACTGACTCCATATTGCTGTAAGTGAAGAAAGAAGCACTCTGGCTATTTATTATTGTTCTGGTGCCAAATAGATTCAGTAATTTTTAAAAATGGGTTGAGTTTTTGTGTGTGTTTAAAAAAATATATTCATTCCAGAGCATGAGAGAGACAGATGAATCTGTCTGTACAGTAAATGCCCTCTTATATAGGATGCAGTAAGTATTAGTTATACGTACTATCCAGACCACAAAACATGGAAAGACCAGAATGAAACAGATCAGCCTTTCACAAAGAAACAGCACCAAAAAGGTTATGTCTTAGTTGTTAAAAGATCAGAGATGCCTTCATGTCGGTCTAATGTGTTATTTACAATCTGCTGGTCTGCAAAGACACTTGCATTTGATCAGCAAAGGTTAACACAACTGCTTCTGTATAGTTTTGGCTACTTTTTGCCAGCCTAATCTAGGGTATCCCTCAGCTCCCCATCACTGCCACAGCACTCAGTGCCTTGGTTAGATGTTTTCTCCGAAAAGTCAACTGTTTTGTCAGGCCCTCATGTTCCAGCCCTAGGCTCTTGCAGTAACCTCCTCAGTCCTGAAGTTCCTTAGGACCATGAGGGCTACACATTCTGGGGTACATATCTTACATACAAACACATGCACTTGGGTGCATGCAGTGCTTGAATTAATTCCATGATAAAGTGAATCTTGCCTGAATTCCTATATCTTCTGGTATGTTTCAATGGAGTAAAGACCCTGTTATAGTCAACACATCCTATTGTTGAAGAGCAGTGACCACTGTATTAAGAGATCCGTTGAGATGAGCCCTTCTCCATTGCACCTACTCTCAAATTTGGAACTCAGATAAACCAAATTGCAATTGCATCAGAAAGCTGAATGGGATAGATGGAGAGGCAAGATGGCTACAGGAGTTCATGCACAGCCCCCTTTCTGAAACATTTAGCTGGGGGGCAGCAGACTGTTAAAACAGATGAAATAAGACAAAAATAAAAGACTCAGTCTTTCCTGTAGATTATTTTCCCTTTTTGGGGAGAATACTTCCAGGCTATCAAATGTTTTAAAAAGAACATTCTATTGTGAATAAATAATAAAAATATAGATGCATGCTTTGTAAACACTAGCCCTGAGGTATTTCAAGGATACAGTGTAATTCTTACATCTCTTATCTGCAAAGCATAATTGCCAATAAGAAAATGACTCTAAACATATCCCATCTTTACTTCCTGCCCTTATGCAAAAAGGAGAAGGCGAGAGATCTGAGGTAAAAGCCCTGCTGAAGCAGTGATAGTTGCAGTAGTTCAGAGCAGAGGCAGAAATGAAGGTAGTAAAGTGCCATTTTATTTTCTTTCTAGCAGTCTTCATGATACATTGGTCTCCTACATTGTATGGAGATGGCCAAAGTCTTTGGCTACAAGATCTCCCACAACTTGGCTGCTTTTCTGGAGAAAGGCTCTGATCCTGCACCAGCTTCTGTGTTGTGCAGAGTTCTGCTGGGGCCCTTTGGCCTTTGTACATGTGTAAGTCCATGCTAGCTGCTCCCACGGTGGGTCTGGGGCTAGGATTCTGAGCTTCAGCCCTTGCTTTTGACATTTCCACTTTAGAAACCTTTCAAACTCGGTTGGGAGGCCTCAGCACACTTTACCGTGGTGTAAGTGACTCCGCATTACCCATCAGCCTCCCATTGCCCTCTTCACCCTCCTTTTTCCTGGTCCTAGGGCTCCCCAAGAAGCCTTCTTGGTTGAGTTGTAGGGCCCACGGCTGCTGCATGTGACACTGAAGTCAGCAGAACTACTCACAGGAAGTGCATCCAGAAACAGGCCTTTAGAGATCAACTCATTTGAATAAATCCAATTTATTAATTGTATTTCCTTTTCAATTTGGGGAAAATGGATAACTACGTTAAAGGTTTTATTTTTTAAAATGACAATTTCTCCTACACTGATTACTGACATACAGAGGTTCGACCTCCATGTGCACGGGGGGTAGTATGCACACCCTCACACAGTGGGGACACTGCAGGAATGTGTGTGCAATCGTGCCCACACTAAATATGTCATACGCATGTATTTACCCTCACAGTCTGTACTTGTGTGCTTTTACAGGTCTAAGTGTGGAGACAGGCAGGTGCTTACCCAATGTATATGGATATGAAGGCACTCAGTCAGATAAATGCAAAGGTATTTAAAGAGAAATTAATTTTAGATACTCTTTTCAGTTTAAGGAAAGTACATTTTAAGCCCTCATTTTGCTCATTTCAGTGTTCTAATTTAAATGTTTCAACACAATTAATTCAGTCTTACCAAATGGGACCTTTTCCTATTGGTTAAAACACACTAATACAAATGTATTACAATTATTAAAATGTGGTAGAGTGCATCTTAAAGTTTCATCTGGAAGTCCCAGAGCATAAAAATTGTATAGTGAGAATTTTAAAGCACATCTCTTGTATTGCGGATGGCACAGCAGAGAACCATGCTGAATATCATGCCAAAGATCTAAAAGAAAAGGAATGTGATTTAGAGATTTCCATGAGATGCTTCCACTTACAAAAGTAGGTATAGTTATAAAATTGTCATTTTAGAGCAAGCTGCCCAGAGGGGTAATGGAGACAGATGACACCCTGAAAGTCTCCTGTAAACAAACACTTACCAGACCTCACCATTATTTAGCACTAAGATGATAATAATGATACTGCCATCTTCACTGACAGAAGTCAACACTTTCACTAGTATCAAATCCAGCATTGCAACAGGGGACTTGAATTCTGCTTTGCCACAGAAGTGTGGCTATATGAGGTCATGGCATATTATGTACTCCTGAATAAAAGCAGAGTTTAGCTCTGGGTATGAGATAGACTAACATATGTGATTGCTACAGGATACAATGGGTTTAGAGAAAAACCTAAACTCTTAGTAATTACTGTATACGAGGCAAGTTTAAATGCTGCCTATAAATAGAATCCATACAAAAAGCACAGGAAACTGTGGTGGCAGGTTAAAATGGAAGCCAACGAGAGTGCTAGAGTCTCTAGTAATTCCTACCAGTCAAAGTTTTTGGCTCTGGAACAGAGTTTACAGGCCATAAGCAAAGACTTCATCCATGATCATGAAAAAGAAACAAAGCTATACCTCTGAGTCCCTCTCTCAGGAACAAAGAGTGACAGCTGGCCAGCCTTACCGCCTCATAGGCGCCCGAACTAGCATTTGCTTCTTCTTCCAGCCCAGATGTCTGAGAGTTGTTACGTTAACACAGGGCCACAAGGACCCCAAGCAGATGGCATCTGACATCCTCTCTTACCACGTCTGTGCCCATTTCAATGGGAGGTTTTGAAGATTTGATCCCTGCATGCAGTGCACACTTACTCATGGGCACCCAAATGCCTTGTTATAGAGGCTCTGTCCCATCTAGATTGCTTTGCCATATTTTCTGGGCATGCCATCATATTTTAGAAGAGTCACCTTTCAGGTTGCCTGTGGTTAATGTTTCTGAGAATGTTTAACTCCCACTCTCCATCCTCCGTCAGGTAGAGTAACCATATTACTATGCTCTTTAGTGTGAAATATATGAACCCTCCCTCCAAATGCGAACTCAGGGAGCTTTGGAGACTCCAGGTAACTCCATTAACTTCCTCTTCCCAAGATCAAGTAGGAATGCAATTCCTCAGAAACCTATTTTCATCCCGTCTTTTCAGAATAAGAGGACTGCAGCAGATGCAGGCTGGAAAATGCTTTCATTTCCAGGTCTGTCAGGCTATGTTAACACTTGCCAGTTTTAGCTCAAAACCAATGCTAGTGTCCTCACCGGAAATCCAAATTTTGCACAGAAACTGCTGAATTTCAGTACAAAAATAATACCATCTGCACAAGAGTCTTTTTGCTCTCCAGAACTGTCCCACAATGCAGAGCATGAGTAGCTGCTCTTTGAAACTCAGCAGTCCTGCCTGCAGATATGCCCTGCTCCCCTTTAGCACCATTCTGATAGCTGGTGCTGTCACTGGTCCAGGACACAAAACAAATCATCAGTGTCGAACGCTCCTGCTGCCTCCCACAATGCAAACTGAGGCTGGCAGACAAAATGTGCTGTGCAGAGTCAGGGAGGGAGGCAGGGTTAGGGTCTCCTTCCCCTGCCTCAGGACAGGTTGCTTCTGGTCTGTCTGTCTCTCTCCCCTTCCACAATAATGATTTGCTTGTGTCCCAAAGCAGTGCATAGTGGGACAGCCAGAGATTAAAGTGAACTGGTGCGCTGCTCCAGCAAGAAAGAACCAGCTGGCTGAGGCATTCAGCTGCAGGAAATGGCAGCACCCACCCAGACCTGCTCCTGGGCTCTTCCTCAGGCTGCTTAGCAGGTGAAAGGGACTGGCTCGGGGGGGCATCGTCCCGGTCAATGGCTGTCCCAGCCCCAAGCCTACCCCCCAAGCGATTGAGGGAGGACAGGGAGGCTGAAGCTGCACTCCCCCATCCCCAAGGTTTGTATGGGGATGATACTTGTTGTTCCCCTTCCCCTCACTGTCAGGGAACAAGGGGAAAGGGCAGTTTGTTGCACTCCTTTCACTCTGGCTGGGTAGGGCAGGGGCAGATGAACTGTGCACTTTGCTCCCAGTCCCTGACAGGGACAGGAAGGGAAAGAGCAAGCAAACTCCTGGTACAAATCTTGGGATGGAAGGTTCAGCCCCTCCCCCACCCTTCCTGCACACCCCTACTAGGGATGTGAATTGGTTAACAGGTAAGCATCACCTTAATGAGTGATGCTTACCAGTTCCTCCACTCCCCCCCCCCCCAGGGTCCACCTCCCATTTAATTGGTTAACCCGTTTAAACTAATTAAACAGGCTTTTACATCCCTACACACCAACCCACTGTTCTTTCTCCTGAACCTCTTCACATGCTCAGCCCTGACTCCTGCAGCCCACAACCCTAGTCCCTGTCCTGAGCCCCTCACACCTCCAACCCCACCTCCTACACCTTCAGTCCCCTGCTCTGAGCCCTCAAGCCCCTGCCCTGATTCCTACTTCCTCATATCCCCAACTCCCTGCCTTGAGCCCCGCCACACTCCACTCCTCATTTACATTTTACAGGTACTGTCATATCACAACCCCTCCCGCAGATATGACAATACCTGTAAGAAATGTAAGTTGCTTTCACCTCTGTAGCTATCACAGTGTGCCTCTCTCATCAGTGATGCAAGTACTGCTTATATAAACATGCTCTGACGCCTGTGGAAAACATGAACACAAACCAGCACTTTTCTATCACCCACAAAACCATCAGCAAAAAAGCTCTTCAGGTGTAGACTTAGCCTCAGTTTGATGTGCCTTTCCGCTGGATTTATGCACGAGTGTGACATCTAGTGGCCACATAGCTCAGTTACGAACTCAGATTTTTGGGCACGCAAAGCACCCTTTGTGGGAGAAGATGGAGTTTAAAAGGAGCGAGATGCTTTTGGGATACGATTAGATGAATTAGTCACTGATAACATGCTGCTGTTTAATCTGCCTAACAGAAGAAGGATATATCCTGAAACTATCTGGCTAGCTTAAATTCAGTTCTGTTAAAGCAATGGGCACAAGAACAAGGATGTGCTGGTTTCTAGCTTCCAGGTAATCCAAAAAACATCTGTCACAATAGCACAAGGTTTCCTTCACCAAACTGTTTGGATACATGACCTGTTCTTTACGAGCAACTGGTTCAATTGCACACCTTCCTTCAGGCTGAGCTGAGTGGTCCAGCCAGCCTTTCCCCAGGAAGCCATGGTTGCAGGAACGGATCGTGTTCAGATCTATTATGGGCACACAGCTTGGACCCAAGTATGTAGGGACAAACACCACCAGTGCCCACAATAGGTCAGAACGGGAGAAATCTCAGGATAGCGGGTTGCTTTTTAGTATACTCAGACCTCTCCTGCCAAAGTGAATCATTTATATTTCTTTACAATAACAAAATGGAATTCTTCCCAGGTAGTCCTTATACACTCTATGGGAATGCAAAATAAACTGATCAAATTGTGTCTCTCCAAAATAGGGATGTGAATGAGTATAGTAAGCATCACCCTTAACAAGTGATGCTTACTGGGTAATAGCTAACTGTTACCCAGGAGCAGCCCTCTGCAGGGCTACTCCTGGCCCATGAAGCTGTTGGCTCCTAGCCCTCCCCCCCCACCCACTGCTGCTTCTGCCCCCCCCTGATTCCCCATGCAGGGCTGCCAACTCCCAGCCTAGCTGGTCCACTCCAGTCCAGCTGTGGCAGGTGAGTGCTCCAGCCCAGCACATTTAACATGTTAACCAATTAAACAAGATTTTACATCTCTACTCCAAAATGTATGGGGAGAATAGAGTGATTCCCAGAGAAAAGACTATTGAAAGTGTCAGGAACAGTTGGTATCCTACAGAAGTCTCCCCAGCAGTTCTGGGAGCTGCTCTGCCAGGAAGTATGGATTCAGGGCTGGGTGCAGAGATTTCATATTGACAGAGAAGACAGACAATGATATGATGTGTTTACTCACTGTGATACCAGCAATTCCAATCCCAACAATTCCAAGTAAACGCAGATTAGAATTAATTACATTCTGGATTTCATTCAGGCAGTTCTATTAAAAACAGAATGAAAGTTCCACTTAGTTCCCATATAAATATTTCTACATAATTTCCCTCAACCCTGGCAGGAAGAAAGGCTAACTAAGTGACCCACTGCTAACACACCTCTCTGTGTGCCTTGTGCCCTCCAGGACATTTCTTGCTCTTCTCCCCTCATCTGAGGAATCAATAGTGTTCAAACTGCCAGGAATCATCTCCTCACCATACTCCTTTGCTTCCCCCAGTGCCATCACACTGGTGCTCGCACATGAGTGCATGAATAGCTTTTTTCATTAATAACTTCCCCAGAAGTTCAGGCCAGCTCTATGTCCAGATGTATTAAATCAGGGGAACAGGGCCTTTCAGGACAATGAGGTGTCACAAAACCCAGAAATGAGAGCGTTTCCCTCATTTGAAGGGACCTTGTTCCTAGCGAGGCTCCTCAGAGCATGCTGAAGGCAGGCACGTGCCATAATTCAACCTTCATCAGGCCTTTCATTCAGACTCCTAGACATCAACTGCTACGTGCCACACTCTTCAGACTGTGTGACATTCCTGCCACAGCTAGGAGGTGGGAGGGAGGCTGCAGACAATAAGGGCAGGGCATGTTCACATTTCTGATCCTTCACCCCTTCTGCCTTCATGCTGTTCACCTGCACAGAGCTGCCTATGGCTGAGAGGGCACTGGGGCCAATTCAGGGCAGATTGCTGCACTGTCTGTTCTGAAATACAGTTCTATTTGCCACATTTCTCCAATTTCCATCTTCGGTAACTCTGAGATGAAGAAAAGATTTTGGAATCATGAATCTGAATGGCTCTAGTCCAAAACAGCTCCTCTGAGTGTGCACATAGTCGTGTCTCCTCAGCTGGCTCCTCTGGGCTATAAATCTGTCTGTCCTCTCCCAGTGGTATCATTAATGGTATTTTTGCTTCTTGTGTCAGACACTCTTCTGTTTCCAGCTGACATATTGGCAGGAAAAGGTCATTAAACACACAGCACAGATGATACTTACCTTGGGCAGCTGGATGCCCTCTGGACAGGTGGTCTTCACCTGAACCTCGCTTTCTTTACCACAGCATTGAAGCTATGCAATTGAGAGAGAGAGAGAGAGAAAGTCAAAAAAGGGAGAAACTACAGGCTAGTTTCCTATTGAGACTCTGCATTCAGTGGCAGCAAGTGGGTCAGTAACTGAGAGGAAAGACTAGAGCAGGGCTACGCAACATGCGGCCCATGGGCCATTTGTTTGCGGCCCTCGGGGTGGTTTGGGTTTACGCGGGGCTCAACACATGATCTCCACTGGGAACACGCTGCACAACGGTGAGGCCTCTCCCAGGCGGGGTGAGCACTAAAAGACGCAAGCAGACAGGCTGGCTGAAACAGATGTGCCGGCGTTTCTAGCCCCAAGGGAAGAGGTGCCAGAAGCGCTGGGGCATTGTGGGAAGTGCTGGCTGCTTAGCCTTGTGGGCAGAGCCTGAGAGATGCAGACTGGCTCGCACTGGCCACGTTTGGGTCCGGCGCCACAGCTTAAGGCTTAATCTTTGTATTCATGCCCGTCAGTGTGAAAGAAGCTATTTGCATATATAAGCAACCACACTTAAATTGCAGCCCTGGGCACGTGCTGTGAGTATCATTGTGGCCCCGGGGGCTTCCAAAGTTTAGTAGCCCTGGACTAGAGACAGAGACACAAATTCACCCCCTTGCGGTAACTCTATTGTCTTTAATAGATTTTCTTGTACACTGAATGTTGCTCAAGTTCTTCACTTTCAAATTTCTGAATTCACAATGGACAAGTAAATACTAACCTCTAGAAACACTTAGATAAAAAATGCTCCTGGGCCGGATGGGACTTTGTGGCCCAGTTCAGATGGTCTGATAGAGACCTGACTGATCAAGGCAATTCAAATCCCAGCAATTCTTAAATCCCTTTACTCAGGAAAACAGAACAGGTCCAGCAGCATGTGTAGCAATGTGGGCACCGTGCTGAAGCTGCAGCATAGTATGCTAATCGCTGTTGCAGACAGAATATGCTGTTGAGTTTGTGGCCAGGGATAACTCAACAGAATCTTTCAGCAGGTTTGTTTTTCCAGTTTGCACATCTGAAAAAAATGCTTGAAATTGCTCCTTGGGTCATAATTAACAGCCATGGAATGTTCAGAGGTTGTGAAATGTTAAATTACGAAGAATGTGGGAATGATACAAGCAGTGACAAAGGGAAGGATTTGAAGTGAACACAGACTTGAGCATAGATAGGACTCTGGGTTCTAATCTTAGCTTGATTGCTAACAACCTGTGTGCCCTGGGACAAATCTCATGCTTCAGGTCCCTGGCTGTACAATGGGAATGACGACAGGAGCTACCTTTAACTGTTTACATCCCAGTAAGGCCTGGTGGCTCTGGACAGGATCCATGTTCCATTGCGCTTAAGCGCCATGCAGACACAGAGGTAAACTGGGTTCCTACCATGAAGGGTTTACAACCTCTCTCAAAAGGGAGTAATTACTTAATGTCTGTACAGCTACTGTTCAGCTACAGTGACACTCTCAGTCTCACAAACTAAGGCTTGTCCACATATGACAGCAACAGTTAATCAGGAATAACTGATCCAAATAACGCCTCATGTAGAAAAGCCCTTGGAGAACTGGTGCCTTTAAACGCAGTTTGACTCAAATTCCCAACACGGTTTGATTTTTCAATGTATATTTGCTTATTTATCAATTTTAAAGCTAGAAGGGATCATTATGGTCACTCAGTCTGACCTCCTGTAAAACAGCCCACAGAATTTCCCTCCAGAATGAAAGGTCTAGCAGTTCTCAGTTCCAGTATTAGTACTTACCTGAGATTTGAGCCCAGGACTTCTAGCAAGCAGCATACATTTGAGCCACCAGGTCACCTTTAAACGAGCCCTTTAGTTTTATTCCCTCATGGCCCAGAGAGTGGGCAGCAATCACCCTTCTGCAGACCCTGGTATTCAACTTGTGAGGACTAAGCTCATGCAGGTTACTCACAGCTGTGTGCAACTGAATGAGAGTTTTGTTGCTCTTCCCCATGTGCACATAGTCATCATAGGCTTCATGATAGATTTTCTGGACCTCCTGAACTGCCTGCAGAAATCAGATAAGTCCAGTGAGAGACTCAACTGGAGATGTCAGAGGCCTATCAAGTCCTACTCCAAATTCAATAGGGTTCCCTAGTCTGCCTCTTCCATGCAGAGTCAGGAATAATTCCTCCAAATTGTTTTCTCCTTGGTGATCTGGTGGATTGAAACAGTAAGAGAGGTGCTCTAGGAGAAGCAGGCTCTCAGGGACTAATGGGAACTTGTGCAGAATGTCTAGTGGGTGTTTACTATATTTCTGCCAGGAACTCAGAAGCCAGGAGAAGGTCACTAACAAGAGACATTCATTGCTTTGATTAGGTACAACTCCCCAGCATGTCACCCATTCCTCTGCAGCTCTCCAAGCAGTTCTGAACTTGATGTTACTATCACGTGCAGGGATCATTTACCCCTTTGGATTTTCTGTTCACATGTGAGAGTGGAGACTGTCCCATTTTGAAGCTGTGCTTCTCAGGTTCACAGCACCATGAGCTCTCCAAGTCTAGAGGGTCACAAAATTCTCCTGTTTCTATGGAATCCTTCCTTCAAATGTGGCCTTTACCTGCCCTCTCCAGCTCTGTCAGCAGCAGGGATCCCAAACCAGCCCATAACATCAGAATCACCTTGCTACTTACCACTTTTTTGCCAATAAATGCAAACACTCCAGCGGTGACTTCAGCAGCAAATATCACCAGCAAGCAGGCAAAAAACTGCAGAGGAGAAACAAAGTCTGTACTAGTTTATTTTACATAAGCCCCTTTATACAAACACTGCTTCCCAAATCCCTCCACAAGGCCCAATAACACAGGATAGCTGAGGGGAAAAGGGGTTAGGAGGCAAAGGAGAAGGAGAGGTGTTTTCCAAGTAGATAGTCAATGAGATCAAAGGCAGATGAGGTGGAAATAGACACAGGGAGGTTGCTACAGATGGAGAAAGCAGCAGAGGAGGCAGCTCCAGGAGGCAGCAGCAAGAGTCAAGCTCACAAAAGGATAATTTCACACATGGAACCTGCTGGAGATTCTGGGTTAATAAAGAGGCTGCTCGTTATGAGAATTAAATGAAGTTACTGTCTGTGACCCAAGAGCTGTTCCCACCAGTGAAACAGTGGTGAACCCTTGAAGGAGAGTTCTACTAGAATAACCTTCAAAAAGGGATGGTCCATCAAGTCTGTTACTTACCACTCCAAGAAGGCACTGAGATTCCTGCGCTGCTCCACAGCACCCAAAAAATCCAACTGTCATCATCAGTGCCCCTGCTCCCACCAGCACATAGAGCCCTGTGGAGAAACCAAACCCAGCCTGTCTCAGAACAGTTCAATGAGAAAGACCTCACTTCTCCTGGTAGGGAGGAGCTGCCATCCACTTTCAGTCCTGTGCCCCAGTGGACAGTCCCCTTCACCTCTACAGCTCCTCAGCAGGGCTGTCATGTCCCCTAAAAGCCAGCCAGCCAGCCACCTTCTTACATCTCCTAAGGAAGCTCCATAAAGGCTAGCATGAAAGGACTTCCCCCATCACATCTCCTGTATCGAATACTACAAAGTCCAGCAAGAACTCTACTGCCCACCAATATGGACTGTGTTTTCTACATCACATCCTCTTCTAAGTAGTCACCACAGAACAAGGAGCAGGAAATACAGTCCTCTAAAGTCAGCACTGCTCACGATCACATCTCCCTGGCGTGTACATGCTCTGTGGAGGAGAAAGCCTTTGCCGCATGGGGTTCTTGGGACACTGAAGCACCTGAGCTAGTCTCTAATGGGACCCATCTCATAGAACGCTCCCTGCTAAAGCTTATGAGCTTGGTTTTGCCAGCTGGCCCAGTGTGTGGTTGGGAAGCACACTGCATTGCTGAGCAGGGCGTAAATTTGAATCCAAAGAACCATGATGCTGGGCTGGCAGGGCACAGCACTAACATGACACCATCTCCTGCAGAAAGGAAGGCACAGTCCATTGCATTGTGCTGTCACTGGCAGCAGTATTTCAGACTCTATTGCAGGGGTGGGCAATAATATTTGATAGGGGGCCACGCCAAGATTTTGGAAAGTGGTTGAGGGCTGCACTCTTCCATGATATTAATGGAGATGCGGGGTCTGGGATGGAGGTTGGGTTCAGAAGGGAGCTTGGGGTAAGGGATTGGGGTGCAGGTGGGAGACAAGTGTGGGAGGGAGTTGGGATGAGGCAGGCAGTTGTGACCTAGGACAGGTGACTGGAGTGCAGGGGTTTGGGATGTGACCTTGGGTAGGAGGGGATTGTGATCTGGGGCAGGAGATTGGGGTGCCAGATCTGAAAGGGGGTATGGGTGCAAGAGGGGAACAGAGGGTTGGGACAGGAAAAGGCTGGGGTGCCAGAAGCAGGCTATGGCCAAGAGACTTACTTGCCAGCTGCCAAACTAGCCTGTCTGCCTGCAGAGCTTAAAACATTCCAGCCAGCCTGCTTGCTGGGCCATGTGCATCATAAATAACTGAGTCCAGGGGAGAGGAGGGCGTGATTCTTTTTAGCTGCCTGTTAGTTCAACAAGCAGCTCCCATTGGCTGGTTTCTGCCAGAAACTGGCCAATGAGAATGTGCTGGGGGTAGGGCGGCTCCTAAAACTCCCCCCCCCCCCACTCCAGTTTTAAAACAGAAATGGAGCCCTGCAGCTGCATTTCTGCCAGGCGCGCGCGGGGCTGCGGAGCAAGCTGGGGAGCCAGTCTGGGCTTGGCGGGCCAGATTTGGTGGCTTGGCGGGCTGGATTTTGCCCAGGCCTTCTCTATTGGTTACTAGAAATGAGACATAGGTGGGGCCTATTGGAAAACTCATGTCCCAGGAGAAATGGAACGAGGCAGTCACATTACAACACCTTTGGACAAAGGCGGGTTAAGATAAAAAGTTGATGTTCTCTAAGAAGCTGCTGCAAGTGAGCCAAAGCTGAGCGCTATTTTCACTGAGATGAGGCATCTCAACAGGTCAGTTGAATACATGAAAGGCTTTTCTGTTTGGAGTGTGACTTCTCTCCTGTGAAATAAGTAGTATGGACACTGGTGCTTCGTATGATAGTTAATGGATCCAGAGCCTGTCTAGCACCTGCCCTTGTAGCATACTGATGCAAATGCCCAAAAGCTAGGAAGGGTTCATGTTATCAAGCATGTTAAGGCCAGGGATTTTCTTCCACAGAAGCTGCCAGCACAGGCAGCATGTGTTACACTAGGCACTGTCATGAAAAAAGAGACGAACCATGTCAGATGGCCTGGTAAAGTGGTTTCATATGAAAGGCATGAGCAGCCCAAACCTCACAGTTCAAGATTATCCTATGAACTGCAGGGCCTATTGTCTCCAGCTGGATTTCATATTGTCCTCGATTTCATCAGAAGGATTTGAGACTCTCTAGTGTCTGGTGGGAACCCTGTGAACTGCTCCACACTGTTTGCAGCTAAGTGCTTCAGAGATAACGTAGGAGTGGGCAGGGGTGAGAGTGACTGAAATCTCTTACAGATACTGTTGTATTTCCCCCCCGCCCTGGGCAGGAGATTGGGATGTACAACATACAATATCTGTAAGAAATGCAAGTGTGGGGTAGAGTGCAGGGGGTTGGGGTGCATGTGCTCAGGACAGGGGTTGAGGGGGTGGGGCGTGCAAGGAAGGGCTCATGGCAGGGTGCTGAGGTGGGGGGAGGGTGCAGGGAGGCAAGGATGCCCTTTATGGAGGGCAGAAGGGGCTGACCTCTGTCGTCCGTCGTCCCCCGATTCCTGCCAACACCGTTCATTGCTTGCTATTCCCCTTCCCATGACTGTCAGTATTGTCAGACATAGTATTGGTCACTCATGCCTCTGCACCCTCCCCTGCACCAGCAAGGAGGAAGAGAGATGCTGGTTGCTTTTCTCTTGCTCCCTCACAGTGATGGTATAGGAAGAGCAGGCAACAAGAAGCGTTAGTTGGAATGGGGGGCAGCTTCCCTTGCCATCCCTAAAGGCACCTAGGGAGGGTTTCAGGGCTGAAGCAGCCCTGGTCAGAGGCCCCTTTCATCTGCCTGCTGTTTACCATGGCAGCCTGCAGAAGAGCCGTTGGAGCTGAGAGCGTACCATGCCTCCTGCAGCCGAATGCCCTGGCTGGCTCTTATTGGAGCGGCATACTAGGGCACACCACCTTACGTTCACCTCTGGTGGTGGGTAATATCCCCAGCTCTGGCTAACCTCTCTTGGACTTGTTGCCAGAAGAGCTTGTACCTATATGGCATATAGAGAATCTGTATTGCATTAACACTGGTCAGAGACAGTGACAATCAAAGAGTGGTATATTAGTGAGTCCAGCAAGATGCCTCAGGAGCAGGCTGGGGTGAGCCTGTTGTACAGGTCAGGTGGGACAAGAGATGGAGAACGCAAAATGGCCCCTAGCGCTGAGGGACACAGGCTTGGGACCAGAGACATTTAAAGCTAGACTGGCCAGACTGCAGTGCTCTAGCACATCATTTGTGCCCCACTCTGAGAGCTATTCAGCTTTTGCCATCTCCAGTATCTCCTTGCAGCTCTGAGTGGCGTGAGGTCACTGGCATCGTTCCATTTGTCAATGGTTTAATAATGACTGGAGGGCTCAGCATGGCTGCAGGCTTGCTGTCAGAGCACAAGGACAGTGCTTGTTCTTCGCTAGAACCTTTGTCCCCAAGCACTGTCCAGCACTGCATGCTGCTACTCCAGCCTTTGCACGGGGCTTGGGAGCTCAGATACGCTTCATGCATAACCCCATCTAACGTGAGCCTGCAGCCCTCTGGCCCACTCACCTTGTGGACACTGCTATGGTGGGTTCTCATGCTATACGGCATCATCAGCCCTGTTCTCCCTCCACTGCACACATGCTCAGAAAGCTTTCATTATTTTCTCATGTTAACCTTTTTATAAAAAAAAAAAAAAAAAAGGACCTAAATCTTTACCATTCACAGCTGCCAGCACTGCATGCTCACCAGCCCTGCCGCTGCCAGCGCTGGACAGAGACCCCACAGAAGGGTGCAGGAATAATGGAGAAGAAAATAATTAAAACCTTCATTCCCCAGTGCATGGTGGCATCTCTTTTGGAAGATAAGTTCTTTGGGGCTCACTGTGCATTTGTGCACAATCTATTCAGCACACAGGAATGCTCAACAAAAAAGCAGAGTCAGTCAAGAAATGGAAAATATTTCTGCAAAAAAAAAAAACAACAGTCCAATAAAATATCATCCTAATCGGATTGTAATACTGACAGCCTCAGAGCTGCAGTTGACTCAAACCATGCCGAGTTCCTGCCCGTTTGTCCAGGATCAAGGGAAGATCTCCCTTCATGGCTCTGCACTGGCATTAAAGAGCTGCGCCTGAGGGTCCCAGGCCCAAATGGCTTTTCTGTCTCGCCCTCTGTAATATCAGTATCAAGACTTGGTGCAGTATAAATCCGGCTAAAAGGCAGTGCTGTGGCAATGACTGAAATGTTAATGGAGAAGCAGCTGCGCCAGCTCGTTTACAGCAGAGAAGTTGGATTTGTTGAATGTGCTTGGAGTTCAAAGATTCTGGATTTATCAGGGTCTTAGTCTCATGCAACTTATTTACCTAAAGTCTTTGCAGAATTCATGCCATTGTAAGTGGACATCGCAACAAGGTTGCTGTTGTTGAATTTAAGGTGGGAATGAACATGGGTCTGAACAGAATACATACATCTCCATGTGTAGGTTGAGGGGGGGTAAACCAGCATGGACACACTGACAATATTTTCCCCTTTTTTCCTTCTCTTCCCCCACCGATCCCCTCTCTTTCTCTGCTATTTATTTGGAAACTGGACCCCTTAACTCCATTCATCTGAAGAAGTAGGTTGTGCCCACAAAAGCTCACAATACTATCTACATGTTTTGTTAGTCTCTAAGGTTCTACAAGACTATTAGTTATTTTTTGAGTTTTTTCATATTATTTGTGACATGCCTCAAGATCATCTTTCATCTTCTCACTTAATGTCACATCTACCACAGTGATGAGTACAGTGTAAACAACTATAATAGCTTTCCTAGACCCCACTCTGTATGTTACCCTCTGCTTCCGCCTGCATCGATTATTGAACATCTCGGTTCGGGTCTTTCCTATTTCCCTTCATGTTTCCTCTAGCTAGATCAGATATGATTCTTTTGGGCCTGGGGCTCTGACAGCTTTGCAGAGTCCTAATTACATTTGGATTTGCTCTTGCTTCAGTACCACAGGCTTTTAGCATTTCACTTACATGACTCACAGCTCAACCGCTACCTCTCATCAGAGCTTCCCTTTTAAGGTGTGTTACAGGAAGTGCCTCTTTCTACATTTGCTAAACAAACCAGTCAGTTCTAGGAGTAGCTCCCTGCTCTGGTGGCTGTAAAGGGCTGTGCCAGCCAAGGAAAAACATCTTCATACATTCAAAAGATCTCATCCGAGAACCCATCCCTGCTCTTCTGGGGACTGCGGATGCCAGACATGCACAGCTGCCTCTAGCTGGAACATAGGAGTAGGAGATATATTAAAAGGCCCCCTGCCCCCCAACTGAAATAGATTTTAAATATGCACATATGTTAAAGAAATGCTAAATCCTCCATCAAAGGAGGGCGAAGTGGGTGCTATGGCCTGTAATGTGCAGGAGGTCAGACTAGGGGATCACGATGGTTCCTTGTGACCTTAAAGTGAGTCTAAAAACTTCCTGAAAACAAACTCAGCGTTTCCCTCCCAACATACATTTCTGGGACTGGTGTGCCACAGCTCCAAGAGAGCCACGCCCAGGCTCTCTCAGCTGGAAGGTGACTTCCTGGGAAGATGCACAAGAGGGGAGTCATGGAAGCAGATTCTTGTGTAGGGCTCTATCAAATTTATGCTCCATTATGGCAGTTTCATGGCCATAGAATTTGAAAATTGGTAAACTTCACATTTTTAGCTGTCTATACCTGAAGGCTGTGTCTACATTGGCACCCTTTTTCGGAAAAGGGATGCTAATGAGACCAATCAGATTAAATCAGCGGGGATTTAAATATCCCCAGCGGTATTTATTTACATAACTGCCGCTTTTTTCGGCTCGGGGCTTTGCGGCAAAAAGCGCCAGTCTAGGAGGATCTTGCGGAAAATAAACCCTTTTCCGCAAGATCTCTTATGCCTACTTTCAAAAGGGTTTATTTTCCATAAGATCCCGTCTAGACTGGCACTTTTGCCGGCAAAGCCCCGAGCGGAAAAAGCGGCAGCCATGTAAAATGAAATACGCGGGGATATTTAAATCCCCAGCAATTAAGCATCCCTTTTCCGAAAAAGGGTGCCAATGTAGACACAGCCGAAGTTTCATGGTTGTTCTAACAATGGGGTTCCAACCCAAAAGGAGATTGGTGGGGGGGGGTCACAAACCTGTTGTAGAGAGGCCATGGGATTGCCACCCTCACTTCTGTGCTCCCTTCAGAGTTGGACTCTGAAGGCAGCAACTGCAGAGCTTCCTGCGGCCACAGGAAGTTCCACAAGGTAAAAGTGGAGCTGATCTCCCCTGTGCTACTGGGAGCACCCCAGCTAAGGGCTCCTCACTGCTAGTCCTGGCCAGCTTGCCAGTCCTGGCCAGGAACAAGACTTGTTCTCACTCTGCACAGCTGCACAAAGTGCTGCACCCCCTGCTCCACCCAGAGCTGCAGAAACCTCAGGCTGCTGCCCAGTCCCAGACATCATCCTGCAGCAGGGAGGGGGCACCTAGAGGTAGATCTGTCTGGTCTCTCCTTACCCCCAGCAGCTAATGCAGGAGATAGACAAGTCCTGTCTCTCCATTGCCCAGTCTGAGCTAGGAAGCCCCCTTTGATGGGATACTCCTAGGAACAAGGAGACATCAGATTTCCCACGGAAGTATTTACAGTCCGTGACATTTTTCATGGCTGTGAAATTGGTAGGGTTCTACTCACGTGAGATAGGGTTACCTGGTCCTTTCTTCTGAACAGGGCGCGCCTTGCTATGACTGAGTGATGGAAGTAGAAATAAAGATATGTCCCTGCAGCCAACACAAAGCAGTACGAAGGCAAGGCCTCCTCCAGGTCAGAAGCAGTAACACATTCCCAATTAGCAGTTTTTTAAAGGGATATTAATAAGGGCCCAAAAGCAAACTATTCCACCGCATAGGAAAGATAAAAAGTATGGCAGGAGATCTTACATGATCTAAAAATCAAAAAGGAGTCATATAAAAAGTAGAAACTAGGTCAAATTACAAAGGATGAATATAAGCAAACAACACAGGTATGCAGGGGCAAGATTAGAAAGGCAAAGGCACAGAAAGAGCTAAATCTAGCCAGAGGCATAAAGGGTAACAAGAAGATGTTCTATAAATATATTAGGGGTTAGGGGCAAGAGGAAGACCAAGGACAGGGTAGGCCCATTGCTCAGTGAGGAGGGAGAAACAATAACAGGAAACTTGCAAATGGCAGAGGTACTTAATGACTTCTTTGTTTCTGTTTTTGTCAAGAAGATGGATGGTGATGGGATGCCTAACATAGTGTATGCTAGTGGAAATGGGGTAGGTTTAGACATTAAAATAAAAGGACAAGTTAAAAATTACTTAGAAAAGTAGGATGTCTGCAAGTTACCGGGGCATGATGAAATGCACCCTAGAATACTCAAGGAGCTAATAGAGTCAGTATCTGAACCTTTAGCTATCATCTTTGACAAGTCATGGAAGTTGGGAGAGATTCCAGAAGACTGGAAAAGGGCAAATATAGTGCCCATCCATAAAAAGGGAAATAAGAACAACCCAGGAAACTACAGACCAGTTAGTTTAACTTCTGTGCCAGGGAAGATAATGGAGCAAGTAATTAAGGAATTCATCTGCAAACATCTGGAAGAAAATAAGGTGATAGGTAACCACCAGCATGTATTTGTAAAGAACAAATCATGTTAAACCAATCTGATAGCTTTCTTTGATGGGATAACAAGTATTGTGGATAAGGGAGAAGTGGTAGACGTGGTATACCTAGACTTTGGTAAAGCATTTGATAGGGTCTCGCATGACCTTCTTATCAATGAACTAGGGAAATACAACCTAGAAAAGGCTGCTATAAGGTGGGTGCATAACTGGCTGGATAACCATTCTCAGAGAGTAGTTATTAATGGTTCACAATCATGCTGGAAGGACCTAACATGTGGGGTTCCACAGGGGTCTGTTTTGGGACTGGTTCTGTTCAATATAGGCCATCCTCCCTTCAAGTCCAAGATACGTTCCAAAAAACTTAGACTTATAGTGAAACAACTTAAAGCGGGGATTTTTTTTTCCTGCAGCTGACTTCCATTTGTGCAAACTGGGTTTTTTTGGGGGTTTTTGCACGACTTACGAGTGGGGAATGGGAGGACTTACAACGCATCAGTTCCTACAAACATCAGTGACTTTAGTGTGGAATGGATGTATACCAGGGCTACTTATAGCGGGGATGCCCTGTATCTTCATCAGCGATCTAGATGATGGCATAGAGAATACGATTATTAAGTATGCAGATGATACCAAGCTGGGAGAGGTTGCAAGTGCTTTGGAGGATAGGGTCATAATACAAAATGACCTGGACGACCTGGAGAGGTAAACTGGATGAAGTTTAATAAGGACAGATGCGAAGTACTCCACTTAGGAAGGAACCATCAGTTTCACACATAGGCTTTGTCTACACTGCAAGTTTTTGCAACAGAAAATATGCTAATGGGGGACTCTGGGAGAGGCATAAGGATCTTGAGGAAAAGCGTTTTTTTTTTTTTTTTAGCAAAACGGAAGCGGCTACACTGCTTTTTGCGCAAAAACCTCTTGTGCAAAAACAATCGCCAGAAAATATGCTAATGACATCACTGCCACAAAAATTGCAGTGCAGACAAAGCCTACAGAATGGGAAATAACTGCCTAGAAAGGAGTACTGCAAAAAGGGATTTAGGGGTCATAGTAGACCACAAGCTAAATTGGAGTCAACAAAAGCAAATATGATTCTGGGATGCATTAACAGAAGTGTTGTGAGAAAGACAGAAGAAATAATTCTTCCACCCTACTCTGCACTGATTAGGTCTCACTTGGAGTACTGTATCCAGTTCTGGGTACCACATTTCAAGAAAGATGTGGAAAAATTGGAGAGGGGCCAGAGAACAGCATCCAGAGAAGAGCAACAAAAATGATTAAAGGCCTAGAAAACATGAGCTATGAGAGAAGACAGAAAGGGGACGTGATAGCAGTTTTCAAGTACCTAAACGGGTGTTACAAGGAGGAGGGAGAAAAATTGTTTTCCTTGGGGTTGGGTGGGTGTTGGATTGCCAAAGATACTTGAGGCAACAAGCTTCTCAAGAATAATCTGATGCAAGTAACAAGAGTGATTGAGTGGCAGATCATGGCAAAAGGGACCAGTTTCAGTCTGACAAGTTTAAAATGACTCCTCTTAGCCATGTCTTTCCTTGCAAATCATAGAATCATAGGTTTGGAAGAGACCTCAAGAGGTCATGAAGTCCAACCCCCTGCTAAAAGCAGGACCAATCCCAACTAAATAATCTGTCAGAATATTGTCAAGATAGGATTTAGAAACCTCTAGGGATGGAGATTCCTCCATCTCCCTAGGGAACCCATCCCAGTGTTTCCCCACCCACCTAGGGAAATAGTTTTTCTACTGTCCAACCTAGACCTCTCCCACTGTAACTAGACACCATTGCTCCTTGTTCTGCCATCTGTCACCACTGAGAACTGCCTCTCTCCACTCTCTTTGGAACCCTTCTTCAGGTAGTTGAAGGCTGCTATCAAATCCCCTCCTCACTCTTCTCTTCTGTAGATTAAGCCCAAATCCTTCAGCCTCTCCTCATAAGTCAAGTGCTCCAACCCCCTTAGCATTTTTGCTGCCCGTTTCCCCAACGTGTCCACATCCTTTCTGTAATGAGGGCCCAGAATTGTATGCAATACTCTAGATGTGGCCTCACCAGTGCTTAATAAAGCGGAATAATCACTTTCTTAAAGCAGACATTATGGCTTGGGTATGAGAAATGAAAGAGGTCAAAGGCTGGCTGACTCCGCAGAAGCCTCACATCTATATATCATGAACACCTTCAAGAAGAGGGTTGGAAGACGATGGACTTGGCAAGCACCGAAGGATGTAATAAGAAATGAAATCAATTATATCCTGGTGGACGAGAGGCAACTGGTTACAGATATAACAGTCATTTCGGAATCAGTCATCTGTATACAATCAACTCATTGATAAAAAGATAAAGGTGAGAGTTAAGCACTGCACCTTACTTCCTTCACTTTTCAAATTTTCCTGTAGGAAAGCCATTATTTCCCAAGGATTTCAAATGGAAATTTTTCCCATGACAATTTCCATGGGAAAAGTTTCCAATTTCCAGACAGATCTCCTCGTGATAATAAGGGCAACTGACAATGAGCCACTGGCCATCGCAGACAGAGAGGCCTACGACCACCAGCAGGGAAGGACAGCAAACACAGATGTAAGTTCGAGATGGCTGTAGATTTTACCCTACATGTTCACAGCATGGAGCTCCACTACATTGTGTGGTCTGTGGAAAAACCCCACACACGACAGATGTTTCTAGCCTTCCTGGCTAGTGCCCATATCCTGCTCAGTCATGAGAATGGGCAATTCAGACTTCCCTGGCTACTGCTCCAAAGCTCTGGGACAGGATGCTATTTCCTTTTCTTTCTCTTGGCTGTAAGGACACATACTCTCTTTTGGAGTGGGGTGGGAGGCATCAGTCATCCAGCCTGAAAGATCATGTAGTAACAAGGATAAAGGGCATTTTGTGTAGCACCCACAGCTGAATGGAGCATTTGTCTTAAGCACCGAATGTGGAAATCCATCCCCCGTGAGGAAAAGGAAAGGACAGAACTTTACAGCTACGAATTTGAGCATATTTGTGCATGTGTTGGAGGCTACAGACAGCTTCATTTCAGAGACAGAATGAAAGGCTCAGTGAGAGACCTGCTCCTTTGCTTGCCTCTGAGCCCTCACAAGCCTGTCTCTAAAGCAGCGGCCCACCCTGCTCAATGCAGACCTTTCTATGAACTACCAGCCAACCACCCACGATGACAAAATGGGTGCAGGAGTGGGCTGAGGGTAGGGGTCTGGGAGGAAAGTAGGGTGCAGAAACAGGGTGTGTGGTCTGGGCAGGAAGGACATGGGGGGGGGGGGTGCTCCTGACTCAGTCTCCCACAGCTCCCAGGCACCATCCTCTGCTGCTCCTATTGGCTGTGATTTTAGCCTATGGGAGCAGCGGGGAAAACCTCCAGGCAAGTGGTTTCCTGTGTTGCAGTTCCCCTAGCTGGTGGGGAGGAGTGGCAGTGCACAGAACTGCTTCCTTCCCTGCATCCTGGATCCTGCCCACAAGAGCCCCTTTCCCCTGTAGCAGGAAGCTGGCACTCCAACCTTCAGAGGGACAGGGCTGGAGGAACAGCATAGGCTCCACACTGCAGGGTGGGGGCAAGCCCGCGACCCACCTGCAAGATAGTTATGGACCACTAGTGGTCCATGGACCACACTTTGTGAACCACTGCTCTAAAGTAATGTGCAAAACTACAAACAACACAACTGCACAGTAATTAACCTCAATGGAAGCTTGCTTGTGTGTATGACCAATTCATAATCCATAAGAAATCCCACAGCATCAGAAACACTCTTGCTGTCAACGATACAACAAATGCACACTCAGAACAAGTCTCAAGCTCTGCTTCCACTGTGAAAGATCACACAATGGATAGGGCAGGAATTACAATTCTGTTCTAGGCAGAGAAGAAACATTAACACGCAAGCCAGGGAACCGGAGACCTGGAACCCACTTGTCTGTGTGATGAAGTAAGCCTCTTCCCAGGCTTATCTCCAAAGGCCTTCCTCAGCTACCTTCCCATGACACCGTTTTTCTGGGGATTTGAGTACACATGAATACTGTGCAACATCTCCTGCCAGGAGTAAAACCCCCTGATAAAGCCTGTTTTCTCCAAACTCCTTCCCACAGCTTTGAGACACGGACCAATGTCTGAGGCTTAGGACTGTGGAGCAGTGGGAGATGAAGGCACAGTGTATCTACTTGTCCTTATTTCATACCAGTTTCTTATTAACCTGGCTTTCTGTATTTTCATGGCCATTTTTTCCATTTTAAATAGATTGCCTCTCTCTTCGTGGCTGAGAAGCCAACACAGCACACAGAACCAAGTGTTCAGCCTCTACTAACTGAGAAATCAAGCAGCCCCATTCTTAGCAGGAGGCAACATGAGGAGTGATGGCAGAAAATCCCAGCACCCAGACATGACTGGATCTCCACTGAACTGCTTAGTAAGCTCCAGGGACTGGCTACTGGCTTCCTATGGAACTGAAAGTAACTCCAGTCCCATAGGCAATCGTCCATTCTCCCTGGCAAGGACACCCACCGTCGTGACAGGGGCTCTCAGATCCTAAGGCTATTTGTAGTGACGCTGAGAAACCAAAGGTGTGCACGCTTTGTGGGAGGAAATTAGAAACACAGTTGAGTTGTTGAAAATCATGAGCCTGTTCCTTAGCTGGCGTCAACTAACAATGCGTGATTGTTTCCAAAAGAGCAACACCCATTTATAACACCCAAGGAGTTGGCCTCATTATTCTGTGTTCACAGATTTTTACTATACATATTCCTCTAAAACAAGCTTACAAAACAAGAGAGCAACTGACTGTAAGCAACCAGAGAGAAATGAATTACATGGATTGACAGAGGGAGATCGAACTCTCAGCTTCCTATGAGCACAGCACAAACGTAAGTAGTCCTGTGGCACTTTAGAGACTAACACATTATATATATATTAGTATCATCAGCTTTTGTGGGCAAAACCCACTTCTTCAGATGAGCTTGAATAGAGAAAAAAGGAGAGGAGAACCCTCACAATTTATAACAGAAGACGTAGGGAGAGGGAAAAAAAAAACCTGTTAATTGTAGTGCTGGTGCTAATAAGGCTAACTGAGTGGCCTGAAAGTGTCTCATGCTTAGCTTTTAATGTCAACTGGGTGTTCAACGTAAGGAAAAGCAGGTTTGGATGGCCCATTATAAAACCTACTTTCCTTACATTCAACATCAGTTGCCAACATGCCCTGTAAGTGCTTTGTAGAAGAGAATCTGAGGCTTGTGGATGGGAATGTGTCATTCTTAGAGATAAACAGCAGGTATACTAGTGAAACCAAGTTAAACAGCTGTTGCTGCTAGGCAGAGAGCTACAAGAAATGACAGTTCCACGCAAGGAGAGAGAAGAAAAGTGAAGGCAGATTCATGACCCAACATCTCTTTGGGAGATGACAAAAACAGTTATAAAATGTATTTACTTGGTTAAAGGGCTCATTATACTCATTAAATGCCTCCTGCGTTTAGGTATATAGAAAATGTAAAATGCAAGAAGACACAGCACTGTGAAGCTGAATGGATGTAGTGGGAACACACATGGTCATTCGCGAGTCTGGTACTTTTCACTATTTTCCTTAATTACTTGAATAATGGAACGGAGAGTGTGCTTATAACACTGGCGGGTAACACTGAGCTAGGAGAGGTTACGTGCACTTTGGAGCATAGGATTACAATTCAAAATGCCTTGACAAATTGGAGAATTAATCTGAACTCAACAAGATGAAATCCAATAAAGAGAAATGCAAAGTACTTAACAGAGAAAGGGGAAAAAAATCAATTGTGCAACTACAAAAAAGGGAATAACGGCCTACGTTGGGGTGGGCAAAAGGGCAACCCCAGGCTGGATCCAACCCACAGAGGCCCTGCCAGTCCCCTGCCCCCAGGCCAATCAGGGCCAGGGGAGTGCACGGCACTTAGAGTCAACACATGCTGGAGGGCAGGAAGCGAGAGACTTTGTGCGCTCCCTCCTTCCCCCTCTCCCCCCGGCCAATCAGGGCCTGGGGGCAGGGGGCGCATTAAGTCTCCGCCTGCCCTGCCCCGCCCTACAAGGAGCGTGCATTGCTTAGAAGCGCCGTGCACTCCTGGCAGGGCAGGAGGAGACTTTGCATGCTCCCCCCGCCCCCAAGCTCTGGCGCGGCACTTCTAAGCAATGCACACTCCTTGCTGGACAGGGGCATGACAGGGCGGGAGGAGACTTCACATGCTCCCCCATCCCCAGGCCAGTTAGGGCTTGGGGAAGGGGGAGTGCACAAAGTCTCCTAGGGCTCGGCACTTAAAGTCAACCGCAGGCTGCTGCGGGGGCAGGGCAGGGGCAGGGAGCAAGAGACTTCACGTGCTCCCGCCACCCGCAGGCTCTGATTGACCTGGGGTCAGGTGGGGAGCGCATGAAGTCTCCTCCCACCACCAGGCCACCAGGGGCATGGGTGCCTAAAGGGAACTGCCAGCTGTTCAGAACAGCTGGCAGTTCTCTCTTGGGGGAGTGGTGGGGGCAAAGACTTCATGCGCTCCCGCACCCCCAAACCAATCAGGGTCTGTGGGTGGGGAAGCACGGAAGTGTCCCAGCCCCACACCTTCTTCCTGAGGCTCTGCCCCTTCTGGGGCAGCCTGGGGCCACTTCAAAAATTTCTGAAGTGGCCCTCGGTCAAAAATGATTGCCCACCCCGGCCTAGGTGGTAGTACAGCTGTAGGCAAAGTGGATCACAAAATGACTAGGTGAAGGTGGGGATGCATTTGCAAAAAAAACCCCCCAAAACTAACTAATATGTATTCTGGAATGTATTAACAGGACTGTCATATGGTAGGACAGAAGAGGCAATTGTCCCATTCCACTTAACACTGGGGAAGCCTTAGCTGGAGTACTGAATACAATTCATCCTGCCTAGACCAAT
Organism: Rafetus swinhoei; assembly: GCA_019425775.1. NCBI lineage: Eukaryota > Metazoa > Chordata > Testudines > Trionychidae > Rafetus > Rafetus swinhoei. The sequence goes on along the minus strand of JAFJHL010000175.1, from coordinate 432,692 downwards.
TGGATACAGTCTAGAGGAGAGCTACAAAAAATGTAAAGCATTGAGAAGAACCTGACCTTTGAAGAAAAGTTAAAAAGACTGGGACTGTTTAGTCTTGAGAACAGAGCTAGAGGAGGACAGTCTTCAAATACATTAAGGGCTGCTATAAAAAGGGTAGAGATAAAATGTTTTCCACATCTACTGGAAGTAGGATTAGAAATAAGGGACTTAATCTACGCCAGGAGATTTAGGTCAGATATTAGGAAAAACTTTTAACAATAATTAAGCTCTGGAACAGGATCCTAAGGGAGTTTACAAAAAGCTTCATCACAGGAGGTTTTTAAAGAACTGGTCAGACAAACATCTGTCAGCAATGGTCTGTTCTTGCTTGGTCTGCCCCACCACAGGGAGAAAGGTGGAATTGATGATCTTCCTGCCCTGCATTTCCAGGATTCTCCGATTAGTGTGCTTAAATGGCTTTTTTCCCCTGAACTCTTATGTCATGGTTGCTAGACTCCCCTTGCCAACACAGAAAGGGCCCTGGCTCAGAGGAGCTCCCAGCAGCTGATAAAGCCAGTGCATGCTGAGGACTTTCTAACGGGTTCAGTTTTCAATCAGTTTTCATGTCAGTGGCTTTTATTTTCCACCCAGGGTCCTTTCTATACAAACCATCCTCTGACTGCAGCACGAGGTACCTGCATATAAGGAGTGCAGGAAATATCTGAACCTAAGGTGGAGGATGAAAGTATCTGTAAGGCAAGGACTGAGATGCAATGGCATGAGCGACAGCAGCAGTTCCCAGTTGCTTTTCAGAAGTGGCTGGTGTGGAATTGTGCCTCTGTGTTCAGATGCTGCTTTTGCCTCTAGTTCTAATGTTAAAGGTCTGCTGGAATTTGAAGGGTTTGTGGATTTGGAACTGACTGAACAGGACTTCTTTAAGTGCTGACTTGGGTATGGTGCATGTGCCAAAACACACATCTAGGCAGCACTGAGAAAGATTTGAGCACAGGAGTAGGCAGCTGCAGGTCATATGGTGTCATGTGCTGGGCTGCTCCTGTTTGCGTGGGTACCCACCACTATGGAGAAAAGCTGCTCATATCCTTCTGCTGCAGACATGACTTCATATCCTAAAACATGTTCTGTCTCGCCATTGCCACTCAACGCTAGTAAGATCACTCTGTCTCGTCAATGATCGGAAAGGAGAGCCCCAGCCTTCCCTGTATTTCCAACCACAGCCATGCTAGCCCTCACAAATGATCAGATTATATAACTGGGGTGGAAAAGTACAATGTAATAAAGTGGCAAAGAGTTTGCAATGTGCAGGGCGTGCAGCACTTCTGAGCCAAGTATGCTGCAGGGAGCAGTCAGCCAGACTGATTCATTCACACAGATCCGTTTTCCTGTTACACTGCAAGGCAACACGGACTGGCTACATTCATTTGATATTTTACTGTCATTGACACCATTGCAATTTAATATTGTACTTGCTAGGAGATATACAGTGAGTGCCCTGCAGCCATCTGCGCAGGGCCAGAACAGAAGCCTTCTCCTTCTGCCCAGCCAGTGCTGGAGGGAAGGATTCGGTCTCAAATGGTCCCATAATCCTCAACAGACTCATTTTGTGGGGAAGTGATGTCCTGAGCCTACGAGAAAGCTCTGTTTCTATCCTCTACCTGGGAAAGTCTAGGCCCTGAAAGGCCAAACACTTCAGCTGGCACTGGGGGGAGAGATTCCCAGAGTGCCACAGACAAGTCTAGCTTGACTCTACGGGTGGCTGAGTGGGCTTGTCTGGGAGCCCTTGTGCTGGAGTTTCACTTACTATTTCTTTAGCTCTCTCCCCATGTCAGCTCTCTCTTCACAAACTTAATGCCCTGCTTGACAGGATCATCTTGGCTTCATTTTGGGCTTTAACATTTTACCTTACAGGTAACATCCCTACCAACACGAGAAGTTCACTCGGGAACAGGAAGTTACCAGATACTGAAATGCACTGAACTAAAATCTTGAGGTCATATGAGTGTCACTGTTCTCTTTAGAGGTGGCATATGAACTGGGCTCACTTTCCTTTTCAAAGAAAGCAAGGCACTTAATTTCAGATTTCTTGGCATGATGATCTCAGAAAGAAACATGGAGATTCCCTCTTCTTGTCGATCGTTTTTCCCTCTGAGAAGTGCAGGCAGCACAAATGGGATGTGTCTGTGTGACCCACATATGTAATAGGGAGATATCTCTTTAAGAGACCCATGGGAGGAGGTAAGGGTTAGTTGTGTCTGGGTCACTGTTGCCAAGCAGATTTAGCACTCCACACCCAAAAGCTTCTGGAATTGGGTGTAGTAGTTTGGGGTCTGCTCCAATAGGTTGTGTCCCTGTTGCTGGGGTCAGACTCCACGAGGGCAAGCAGGAAAGGCAGCCACTTTTCTAAGGACCATGTGTCCTGTATAAACTGGGAGAAGCTGAGCTCTAGAGCAGAAAGCAGGCTATTGTCCCTCAGAGTACGTCTAGACTACATGCTTCTTTCAAAAGAGATCATCTAGACAGCCACAATCTGGATGCTCCCTTTCGAAAAAGCTGTTTGCATTCAAGAATGCCTTTTTTTGAAAGAGCTCTTTTGAAAAAAGGCATTCTTCCTCGTAAAAAGAGGTTTACCACTGTCAAAAAAACTGCCACATTCTTTCGATTTAATTTCAAAAGAACATGGCAGCAGTCTAGATGCAGGTGAAGTTTTGGAAAAAAGGCCACTAGAAAAAGTCTAGACATAGCCTTACTCTGAAGCACATTGTAGCAAGGTTTTCTTTAAATCTGTTCACTTGTGACTTAACTGAGTGACTGGTTAACCAGGGGAGGTGGGCACGGGAGGAAAGTCCCCAGCCCCCGTTAGGAGCCATGCAGATGGGGTGGGCGGGCACTGGGGGAAAAGCCCCAGCTCTAACAGGTGGGAGAGTCCCTCAGTTGTGTAGGGCTCCTTCATTTGTAAAGGCCGGAACTGGGAGCGGGGGGACGACACTGCCCAGTATCAGCACTGGAACCTTACCTGTGGAAGGTTGGATGGCAATATTCAAAACCCCTCCCCAGCCAGCCACTGTCTTACTGGTGCTGCCACTTTGCAGTATTACTGTCCCTCCTAGCAGCTCCCTCCCTTTCCATGTTTAATAATATATGGAGATATACCTATCTTATAGAACTGGAAGGGACCTTGAGAGGTCATCTAGTCCAGTCCCCTGCCCTCATGGCAGGACCAAGTACCATCCCGGACAGATTTGCCCCAGATCCCTAAATGGCCCTGGATTAAACTCACAACCCTGGATTTAGCAGGCCAATGCTCAAGCCACTGAGCTATCCCTGCCCCCATGTTATGGAAAACAAACCCATTCTAGGCAGATCCTATTTTCCTGGCACTACCAAACTCTTACCTTGCTTTAAGTTGGGATAAGAAGAAGCTGCACACCAAATTTGGTGGTCCTAACTCTCACTGTTTAGGAGTTCTTGAACAAAAGGACTCAGGCAGACAGATGGAGCCTCAGGCTTGGAGGAAGTGGCCATAGAGCTGCCATTATAAATGGTCTGAAGGAAGATTTTAAATATAACCAAACATATTGATATTTCCCTGTCACACTGATGCCAGCAGTGCCCTGGAGTGCCAGCCCCTTCCACAGTACAAACACTTTGCACTTGGACTTGGTACTACAAAATCCTGGCTGTCAGCATGCAGGGGCCAGCTTGTCTGGAACAGAAGATACAGCTCCAGTGCATTCCTTGCAAATATGAGACTCCTGGAATCTCTGAATTGGCCCAGTGACATACCTGAGTTATGAGAGTCAAGTGCTTAGGTGAGGTTCAAGCACCTCAACAGAACAGCCTACTGCCAGAGAAACACTGCCTCTTCCTAGCTCTTCATCAGCTAGACTAGAGCCTAAGATGCTAACATCTTTGCTACTTGCAGCCCTGCCAGACTGCCCAAAGGCTACAGTACCATTCTGCTGGGATTTGCCCGAGCACGGTGCAGTTATCAGTGCAGGTTCAAAGGATTTCCCACTACATTTTGGTTCTGTGCCTCAGCTTCCCCTCTTAGCAGCTAGGTACTGCAGTGTAGGGGTTCTGCAAATACCCAGACAAAATGAACATGGCAGAAATTAAAGCCAGTTTTGGAGCAGGAGATGCAATTGACCTTTCACAAGGACATTCTCAAGCTTCTCCTCAAGTGACCAAAATCAAAACAATACTTAGAATGTCCATGTAAGTCTTCAGCAGCAACAGCTGCACGTTCCAAATTTCCGACTGTGCATTCGCCAGAACAATCTACTTTTTGATTAGCAAGGATACTAGAATCTGCATTAAGCCAACATCATTGCATCCCTTCATGCGTATCACAGGCTTTTTGCCAGGGTTTAGTCATCTATCCTTTAACTACATACTGGCTATAAATGAACCATCAGTAGTTGATTGTAATAAACAGAATAACATTCTGTCTCCTCGGGTCTCTTAGGCCATTCAGAAACACATGGGGAAGGGAAGATCTCCAGGACATAGTGTGGCCAATTGACTAGTTATTTCACCATAGGCTCACAGTAATGCCCCAGCAACCTGCCAAAAGTATGTTCTGCTGGAGGTAATCTCTCACGTATGAGAGATCAATTCATTAAAAATCCTACGGGACACTTTGCAATGAAAGGGTGTTGAGCTGCGTGTCCTGGCCAAATTCCAATCTGAATAATTACACTCTGCCTCCTTAAATATCCACTTCAGTTTTAACAGGACATACCCTTCCTGTTTCTAAACTACTGCAGAGTGACCTGAGAGTTCAGGATACCTTGTCTAAAACCAAATTGCTGTGGATCAGGGCTGAGATGAGTGTAGCAGGAGTGCTGCAGGCCAGGATGGCTGTACATTAGGAGAGCTAAGCAAGTGATGTTTGCAAGATACCAGGATTAGGGAAAACATTGAGGCATTCTCTTGCAGGAGCATGACAGCCATATACTAACTTCCAAATCACAAATAGTGTCATGTGATCCATCAAGGGGCTGGGGTTTGGGTCAATTCCCAACTGTACAATGGACATTTAAAGGCAACTGGAGAGAGGGTTAGAATTGGACTAAGATTCCAGGGTAGAAATAACTACTGCTGTGCAATGCTTCTGGGTCAGCTTTCACTGCTGGCGGGCACTCAACTCCTCCAGTGATTCACATTTAATACTCTCATACTAGCAGCCAGGATCTTCTCTCCTCTGGAGCTCCCCAGCTGCTGTTTTGCCAGCAAGGACTGGGTATTCCTCCACACTTGGCATCGGTGAAGGATGAAATGAGTGTGATGATCAGAATGTATTGAGTGAGCTCAAGCTTAACGCTTAAAATAGACTGACGCCGACTTCTCCTAATGTGATCAGAGAGGAAAGGGGAAACAAATCAAGGGCACGGGATGCTTGTCACAATTGGCAATGGATGGCTGAGTAAAGAGAAGTGTGGAACCACAGGCACAATGTACAGCAACCAATTAGGCACATATTACATATGTAAAATCTGGAGCCCCCAGACAACCCCAAGAAGGCTTGAAAAGCACATCTGGCACTTTGGGAAAATGACAGCTCTAAATTTATATAAGACCAAGTAAAGCAGCCTAGGACTCAGGAGCTGAGCTAGTACCTGCTCGGGATGGGGAAACATTTCTGGAGATGACAACAATGCAATTCTACTTTTCAACAATGGCAGGATTTGTTCCAGTTCCACTGAGACAACACTGGGGGCCTGTAGGGAGGGGCAAGAAGAACTGAAGAGCAGTAAATCTTCCTGCCTATTTCTGGTACAGGTCCAAATGCTACACAAATGATCCCAGTGCAATCTCATGGAAACATGTTCTTGCTTTGAATGTGCCAGGATACGGATCACTCCGACTTCACTATGGTGCTGGCTAGCAGCAGCAAGGAAAAGCCCCCAAGGATGTTGTGGTGGGCAGCCCTGAATGAGTGTGCAAACTTTCCCAGCTTCTGTTTCATAAGCACCAGCAGTACTGAAAAAAACCTCAACCATGAAATCATATTTAGGAACAAATTCAAGTCTGCAAAAGCTTTTGCCAAGGAGAAAATTGAGAGGGGCTGCCAGTCATTAACATGGCGTGGAAGGGCAAGACACAAGATCAGTGCCATTCACCGGAATTTTAAAGCACCCCACTCATATGTGCAGCATAGAGCTACGTCTGGGATCTTACCTGCTGATTAAAGTGAGGCTGGAGATACAGCCAAAGTCCCCTTCACTTACCCATGTACAAAGACTCAGGGGATTTCTCCTGTGAAGTTAAGTCTCCTAGGACCCCACCAAATCGCAGCCATAGTCCAAAGGTAATGACAGCCAACCCTGCCAGCTGGAAAGCAAACAGACCCGTTAATAACTGAACTAGAAAGAGATGGAGCATGCCAAAGAGCTGCAATCAGGGACTCCTTGTGCTTCCTGGAAACTCCGAAACCTCAGGATTATAGAGTTGTTTTACTCAGAGAGAACTTGCCTCATCTTCTCCTCTGGCTCTCACACCACGGTGCTTCTTAGCTCACGCATATAATGTTTGAAAGTCAAAGACATTCAGCCTCAGACATTCATCAACATGGCCCCAAGTAGCCTTGCAGGCTGTGTGTGCCACACGTAGCAACAGCGCCCAAACAGTCATTGCTCAGGCTGCCACTACTAGTTCCCACAAGTCCAAACAGGCAGAATTCAGAGAATTTGCCCAAGGTGCTGACACTTGGCTGTGCACACACTGACTGGACAGTTCCCTGAAGGGAAATCTCATTTTCCTCTCTTCTGTTTCATTCTCTCCTACCCCCTGAACCACTCCCCTGCCACTCCTTATCACCAGATACCATCTGGGGTAATTTGCAGGCAGGCCAACCCAGCCAGTTGCTACTCTCCATGCAGAGCTGAAGTCTGAGGTCTGTGGAAGTGTTTTATGCCCAGGAGCCGAGATGGTGGGGTCAGCCCATGCTGGCTTGGCACAGACAGAGCTGTTGGGAGAGGAATAACTTCAGTTTTCCAGCCAAAATCTTGTGGCTGTTCTGAAGCTGAAAGAACAGATGCTAGGGCTGGGTGAGACCCCGCCCTTGTTTCACTGGCCCTGCTGCATGGTGAGGAGGGTACAGTGGGCCCAGCCAGTGGCTGCTCTGAAACTCTGAGGAAGATGAGGCGAGGGACTCACTCTTCCCCCATCTCGGCCATAAAACAACAGTCTCTTTTTTAGGATCTCAAGCTGCCAGTTGGCACTATCCATAGAATGAGACAGATTCTGATTTGGGGTATGTTTAAACCAGGAAAAAGAGATTCTGAACAAGGATCCTGTTTCCCTGGGAGGAATGTGCTGAAGTTAAGCAGGGCTAGGCCTGGTCAGTCATTGGTGGGGAGGCCACCAAACACAAGCCTGATGCTGCAGGGAGCAGCCATTTACTACAGGACAGTTTTCACACCTGCATTGTAGGTACTGGGACTGTGGCACTAGAACAAAAAAGGAGCTGTTCTAAGTGAAACCTTATTCAAAGCTTAAAAGGTAGAGGGGGAAAAAAATCCCACCAATGTTTGCCTAAAAGGCTGAAATGATAAGATAGAGGTCTATTTTGCAGCTTCTGATTGAGTATGGAAAAGAAAAGGGAAAGAGTGAAAATCTATTATTTGTGTCCTTGTAAATAATTATGTTAAGATGCTAATGTAGTGCCCTGAAAATGGGTGTTTTATGTGTGATTTATACGATGAATTTGGCCTGCTAGACTTTCAATTGTTAACCATAGTTCAGGAAAACTGCAGCATATCAAACTGCAAATGGCATGGTAGGAATAGGTATATGGAATCAACTTTTCCTAAATGACCCACAGCAGGCTGAAGGGACCCCAGACTTGCCGAGGAAACATTTATCTTGTCAGATGGCATCTTGCCTTTCATTCACTGCAGCTATAAAGGCTCTCCACTGAGAAGCAATTGCAATACGAGAGCTGCTATGGGCAAACACAGATATTCCCTGTAAGCTTGCCTATCTGCCATAGCTGCAGCAGTTAGTTGCCTGTGTGACTATCAGCCATAATATATTTTTTTTTCCTTCTTTTATGAGATGGCTCACTGCCCCCCAAAAGTGACATCATGAAAGAAAATGCCTTTATTTTCCCTTAATTAATAAGCTTCGGTTCCACAGTCGGCATCCTTCCAAACGTATTTAGTTTGAATCTCCCTGCTCAGGATACAAAAAGTGACAGGGCAAGGTCAGTGTTTCCAGAAGGCTTTTAAACAGTACCAGAGGAGAAAGTACAAGGATACATACTGATCAGTTGATTAATAGGCTACAGTCTTTCTGTGAGAGTCATATAGGATAGGTTATTTGCAACATTAGCTCCTTGGGAAAGTTACAAGCCTATAAAATACTATAGATTCAGAAAACATTTTGTACTAGGTACTGATAGGGGTAGCTCTGGGCAAACACTCTCGAACTGCTGAAGAGAGGCAGAAGGCTGTTTGAATGAGATCAAATATTTTCCGTACACACAACGGCATGTTTCATACTTCAAACTTCAGTCACAAGCAAGCTCTGCAGATTTGGACAAGTAGCAATAGGAGAGACGATAGAGTATTATGTCCCATTTAGAATCCTCTCCGAGTGCACCGAGGCAGGGAGCTATGAATAGGTTTGATATGGGGGTCAGTGTTACATACTTTCTGCTGAGAATGTAACTGAATAATTTAACCAAAGTGCAATTAAAGTGTCCTGTGTTGGAGTTTCCCAAACTTGGGTCCATAGAGAGCTGCCTGTGACCTGGTGCTCGTTCTCCTCCTTGTTTCCAGCTGAGAAACAGAGTGGATGAGGGGAGATGAAAGGCAGAGTTGAAACAAAGTTGGTGACTATTTTTTTTTAAATGCATACACTTGGTCTGAGGTCAAGATGAAAACAGGAGACAGGCTTGTTGAAAGTCTCTGGGTAAAGATGAAATTTTTATGTCAAAAGTTAAGTATGGGACACTTCCAGCCTACTTAATTAGTCTTATTAGCACCGGTTCTACAACTGACAGGTACCTTCCCCCCCCCCCTGTTATAAAAGACTTGGTTTCTATTGGCTAGCTAACTACAAAAGCTGCTTTTCCTCTCTTGGTATTCACACCTCCAGATCAGCTACTAGAAGTGGGCCTCATCCTCCTTGATTGGATTCACCTCGTTATCTCTAGCCTGATTCTGGCCTGCATATTTATACCTGCCTCTGGAAATTTCCACTACATGCATCTGACAAAGTGGGTCTTTGCCCACGAAAGCTTATGCTCCAACACTTCTGTTAGTCTATAAGGTGCCACAGGACTCCTCGCCGCTTTTGCAGATTCAGACTAACACGGGTACCCCTCTGATACTTGGTTTCTGTTATTCCTCTCCAGCTCATCATCTTATGAAGTGGGTTTTGCCCACAAAAAGCTCATGGTACTATATATATTAGTGCCCAGGAAAATAAAACAGCAGGGCACAGATTATCCAACAAATTCTTAGAATGTATTGGAGACAATTGTTTATTTCAGAAGATGGAGAAAGCTACTAAGGGAAAGGCTGCTAAAGATCTGATTTTAACTAACAGGGAGGAACTGGTTGAGAATTTGAAAATGGAAGGCAGGGTGAAAGTGATCATGAAATGAGTTCATGATTCTAAGGAATGGTAAAAGAGAGATTTTCAATGACGTAAAAATTAAAAAAGAATCCTACAAAAAGTGGAAACTAAGTCAAATTACAAAGGATGAATATAAACAAAAAATGCAAGTATGTACAGGACAAAATTAGAAAGGCTAAAGCACAAAATGAGTCCAAACTAGCTAAAAATAAAGGGTAACAAGAAAATATTCTACAAATACATGAGAAGCAAGAGGAAGACCAAGGAGAAGCTGGCCACTACTCAATGATAAGCACAAAACAGTAACAGGAAATGTGGATAATACAGAGAGGATTAATGACTTCAGTTTCAGTTTTCACTAAGAAGGTTGGTGGAGATTGACATCTTACATAGTGAATGCCAGTGAAAATGAGGTTGGATCAGCAGCTAAAATATGAGTCAACAGTGTGACAGTTGCAAAAAAAAAAAAAAAAAAAAAGCAAACATAATTCTGGGATAAAAATCTCAGAGGGGGAACCATGTTAGTCTGTAACTAAAAAAACAAGGAATAGTCCCACAGCACCTTAGAGACTAACAAAAAAAGTAGGTGGTAGCACGAACATTCATGGGCATGTGAAAACTCGTGATACCACCTACATTTGTTATCATTCTGGGATGTATTAACAGGAGCACGGTAAGCAAGAATGAGAAGTAATTCTTCCACTCTACTTTGCACTGATTAGGCCTCAAATGGTGTTTTGTGTCCAGTTCTGGGCATCACATTGCAAGAAAAAAGTGGAAAAATTGGAGACAATCCAGAGAAGAGCAACAAAAAATGATGAAAGGTCTAGAAAACATGGCAGATGAAGGAAGACTAAAAAAACTGGGTTTGTTTAACCTGGAAAAGAGAAGACTGAGAAAGGATATGGTAATAGTTTTCACATATGTAAAAGTTTACAAGGAGGAGGGAGAAAAATTATTCTTCTTAATATCTAAGGATAGGGAGGGAAAAAAAAACAATGGGCTTAAATTGCAGCAAGGGAGATTTAGGTTGGACATTAGGAAAAACTTCCTGTCAGGGTGGTTAAATACTGTGACGAATTGCCTAGGGTGGTTGTGGAATCTCCATCACTGATGATATTTAAGAGCAGGGTAGACAGACATCTGTCAGGGATGATCTAGATGGTGCTGGTCCTGCATTGAGTACAAGGACTGGACTAGATGAGCTCTAAGTCCCTTCCAGTCCCGTGATTCTATACCTCACAAGAAGCTGTAACCATGCTGTTGGTAACACCATTAAACCCTCCTGTATTGTTCTGCAATTTTAGGAGTTGAGGTCCTGTGTATATACAAATATCTCCAGACGCTGTCAGGAGTTGTCATGCCGTCGTGTTAATTAGCAGAGTTTGATTGATCTCCCTGCTCTCCAGATGTGGAAATCTACGTCATCTTGTGTTTGTTGACATGAAAGCAATCATAGCGCAAACCAACATTATAACCTCCTCTGCTCAAGAGGCAGCGCCAACGGGAGTTAGCCCAGAGAAAGGAAATGGGCTAATGGCTCCCTGCATGGCCTACAGGCCAGGAGGTGACTGGGGTAAGTGAGAGGAGCAGCTTGCAAGCTGGGAAGGGTCTGGGCACCAGGGGAGTGAGTGAGAGGCGTGGCTGCTGAGCTCTTGGACACTGGGCAGCAGGTGTGATCCTGGTCAACAGGTCAAAGAAAATGGGAAGGGATGCCTTGGAAATGGGCTTTTAGCTTAAGACTGTTGCTAATGGCTGTATTACTGCAGTCTCCTTTAGCTCATTCAATCAGACATAATGAGAACTGGCCCAGTTGTAAAAACTATTATAGACACTTCTCTTCAATTGTGCACAGACGTCCTGCACAACTCCTGCTAAGAAAACTATATTCAAGGCAAAAACCAGGCTGATGCAATAAGGATAAGACTTTGATCACACTACAGGCAGGGATTCACCACAACAATGACTATGCTTCCTTCTCACGTCTAGATTTGCAGGAGCCAGCTCCTTGTATTGCCTGAATTCTGTGCAAATAAAATCTCAGCTTTGGAAGCTGTACTAACAGCAAGCCCTAATGTGCCTTGTTACACCGCACATTTGCTTTGGAGCTCCCACTCCCACTGGAAAACTGAATTCCAGAAAGACTCTAAACACAACTGTGCTCCTTATGCTGACATCTCAAAGACAGGGGAACTCTTGCCAGGTCTGGTTCATGCAAAGACTCTCGAGCACCCTGCACATACAGTGAACCTGGGAAACACCACTCGAGTCACTGACAAAGAACTGTTACTAAACAGAAGGTCTTAGTAATACAGGGGGAGTTGAATTTTAGTTTGGGGTACTTTTAAGTTCCTTGTATAGGATTGACTGTGGAAAACTGCCCTGCCTTTTCTAGTAGGAAAGTAACTTATTACATATTGGTATGTGAGGATTCACTTGTTTACAACTTCTTTATCTTTGAAACTTTTTTTTTTTTTGCAGACTTAGCAAGCCCACACCCTTCTCTATCTAATCTATGTATCTACTGCATCTCTAGGACATCTGCACCTATGCTACATGGGTGCACAGAATGATGTACATGGTAACTTTGTAGTTTCATATCCAAACTGGCTTTGGATTAGTCAGGCTGAGAAAAGCATTTGAGTAGGATTTTATTTTTAAAAATCAGAAATCTCCCTCACTCCACTCCAAAATACTTGCAGGACCACTTGCATTTTATTATCAGCAGAACTGACTTAAATGGGCCCTGCGTGTTGTGTAGTCTTGCCTTAATCTTTGTATTCATGCCTGTCAGTGTAAAAGAAGCTTATATATGCATACATTTGCATATATATTTGCATGTATATGCATCCACACTTAAGATGCGGCCCTCGGCATGTGTTGTATCATTGTGGCCCCCAGGGCTTCCAAAGTTGAGTAGCCCTGATCTAATGCATTATTGGAAGGCTCTCACATACTGTGCCTATGGGCTATGGAATGTATGTGTGGGAAGCCCAGTTACTCTCAATGATAACACATAGAATGTGTTTGTGTGGGCAAGCAGCTATATCTCTGAATGCCCCGCTACCTTTAGTGAGCAAACAGGGTAGGTGTGAGCACATATCTGTACACTGAAGGAGCCTGCTCATAGCTGGGCCTCCTAATTTTGAGCAGGCTCCCAGAGTACAGACTCTTTCTCTCCTGTGTCCATGAGGACAAGGCATTTGGGCAGGAAGATTGCTCCATGCCCCTGAACAAGTTCTGTTAAACTCCCTGAATGGGTGACTGAACTCATTTGGAGTGGAGTGATTTTTCTCTCTACAGACCTGATCTGTATCTCAGAGGGCGTCAGCTCAGCCTTCTGTTGGTTTATCACAACATTTTTATATATCAGTGTTTCACAACAAATTAAGTTTCAGGAAAAACTCGGTGCCCTGTCACAACTGTTGTTTAGTCTGTCCTGAGCGCTGACAGTGTGCTTAGTGCTGAGTGTACATAGAAGGATCTAGGCAAAAGGCACCTCCAGTGTAAGTCAAGACACAGGCATCCCTGACCAGATGGTCTTCCATTAAACCCAGGCTGCAAAGGAAAGCTTCCAGAGTATGTACATGGTTTCTTTATGTATATGCTTACAAGGCTTTCCCCTCCTGCCATCTGGAGTCACTCACTGGTGCTACGCTATACACAAAATAATAAAAAATACATTCACTGTTTGTTTTATAATTATTGTGAAGGCTCTAGAAAGACACATGATGCAAGGAGGGACCTGAGAGTATTGAGTGCAGAAGAATACGATACAAAAGAGCATTTACTGGGGCATCAAAAATTTGAGTGGATAGCTGACTCATGAACCTTGGCTGCAGCATCACTAATGGATCTCAAGTTTTGAGAACTGGTGCAGTATCATCCCACATCAGCAAGGTGCTGCAATGGAATGATGCTTCATCACCATATCAAGAAGCTGTTCAGTGAACTGACCACACTCCAATGGAAAGCATTTGTCTCATAAGGGGAACTTGTAAAAGCAGCAGATGACAGGTGCGTGGGACACAAAAGCTTGGTGCTGGAATCCACATGTGATGTTTTGACTTGTGGAATTACTGTTTCTCAGGTGAGGAACAGGGCATCTCTGAAAGTTAACTATATCCATTTTATCTTTTATATGTCTATTTTAGAGTGCATCTGTCTGTGAGTGAGTCTGTCTACGAGTCCGTTGTTCAAGAACTCCTCCTAAACAGCAAGAGCTAGGAGCACCAAATTTGGTAGGCAGCTTCCTCTTATCCTAACTGAGGGTGAGGTTAGGGTTTGGTTGTGCCAGGAAATCAGGAAGTCCCTGAAATGGGGCTGTTTTCCATAACATGGAAGGGGCTCTTCCATGGAAGAGCAGAGGGATGCAGTAGCCACAGTGGCCAATGGATGCTGCGAGTGCAGTGGAGAGCTATACTGTAGAGTAATCACTGGGGGCAACCGTACCTCCCAGGGAATGGCCAGCTGGGGCTGGGCTTCACCATCTTGCCTGCCACCATACTGGGTATCACCCTGTCCCAAAACTTTTCCCCTCCCATCCAGCTCTTGCCGCAGCACCAGGGGAGGGCGAAAGCCCTGCTGAACGATGGGGAAAAGGCCCCTGCCAACTGGGGGAGCTAGAAGGGAAGAAATAAGGCCCCTGCCTATTGGGGAGAGAGAGAAGGCCCCTGCCAGATGGGACCCCCACCCTGAACCCCTCCCTCACTTCCCAACTCTCACTCTCTCATTCTCAACATCCACTGCTCCCTGCTCTGAGCCCCTCCTCAACCCCCACCCTGACTCCTGCATCCCACTCCCCCGTTCTCCTGCCCTGACCCCCACATCCTCAAGGCTCTGCCCTGACTCCTGCACCCCATATACTGCCAGCTCCCTGCCCTGAAGGACCTGGGCAATGCCAAGTAAATCATCTAGTATTTTTTAAAAAGATGCTGTGTCAGCTGAGGTTTGCCTCTTTTTGCATCAAGAATTCTTTTGCTCCATGATGAAGCGTTTCCAAAGATTTATAAAAAACAAACCAAACACAAAAAAGAAGCCCAGAGCGCTTGATAGGCATGTTTTAAAAGTTAAATGTGAAGCAATGCATAAATTGTATAGCTTTCTTTTGATATATTATACCCACTGCCTAAAAGTTTCCCGCTCACAATATTAAAACAAAGTCACAGTGCTGAAACAAACACATCCTGTGACTGTAGGAACACAGTGAGATACTTATACTTCTTTCCTGTGTTGGTTATGTGTAAAACAAAAGCATCTCCTATTGCTACGTCACCAAGACAAGGTGTGCCAGCTTACAGGCCACAGGTCCACCCTCTCACCGTGTAACGTGGAAGCTTAATAAAGCTCCGCAAAATAGACAAATCAGCAATTTTACATAATTGTGGAAATATTTCCATATTTAGAGCCATGTTTCTAACAATGGAGGGTTTTGTTTCCTTTTTGGATCATTATTATCAGCATTGCCCAAGCCCAGATACCAGCACAGGACTGGGAAAACACCAATTTCCAAAACAATGCCAAGGAATAAACAGCTCCTATGATTTTTGTTGAACTAATGTATAGCTGGAGTTCTTTATTTCTATTGCTGTATGGTTGGGCAAAACCCCACAGATACTCCTTCACTACAGAGCACTAGATATTTTCTTCTAGCTGCTGGTAACACTGGTAAGTATTTAGAACCAGGAGTAGAGCATTTGAGTTTTATGCCAGAAGCAAAAAGTATCAGAATTCATTTGGCCTTTTTTTGGAGTTCAGCAATCAACATCACTCCCTAAGCAAATATTCTTGCTAACAATCACCACAATAGACTGTTTACAAGATCAAGAGCAGAGTCTGAGAAGCTACAAGCCAAACGGCAAAGACTCTGTGCAAGTCTATTAGTTAGCACGTGTGCCCAAAAGTGCACCTAGGGTTTAGTGACAACTCCCTCAGCACTGTGATTGTGAAGATGCTGATATTAAGGGTTTTTCTGTGAAGGAAGTCTGCATTCTGAAAAGACGTATTTTAGCCTTCCCAATGAACATACCTACAAATATTACTGTGCAGGTGCATGCTTTAAATATAAGGGATATAAGCGACTAGTTGACTCTCCAATAAGCATAAGCTTATCAGATAGTCAAGTAGGGACTCGACTAGTTGCTTCCCCTTCCCTTGCTGCCTCTATCATAGGCAGCAGGGGGGGAACGGGAGCCAGCTTAAAAGCACCGGCTTCACGGAGGGCAGGGGAGGCAGAGGCACAGTGGGGAAATGGCGTGAGTGGGGACAGAAGCAGTCCCCGCTCACGCTGGTTCCGGTTTCCACTCTACGAGAGGCAGCAAGGGGGACATGAGCCGGTGCTGGGAGGAGCCAACTTAAAAGCCAGTTCCCCCCAACATTATCTCCAGGGTGCTGCCTGACCACCTACCCTGCTCCCTCTATCAGAAGCAGCAGGGGAGGATAGGGAGGCTGCTGTGAAGCAAACCCTGCCTGCAGGAGCCCCAGCGGGGAGATACACACCCTGCCCCATGAACAGGGGCTGCTGCCACCAAGCAGCCCCTGTTCGCAGCTGGCAGGGGTTGCTCCGGCACCAGCCCTGTCTGCAGCCAGCTCTGGCAGCAGCCCCTGTTTGCGGTGGACAGGGCTGTCCGCAGCAACCAGGGGCTGCTGGCGCAGTGCAAGGCATGGATGCTGTGCCTCTGCATTTTAAATGTAGTAAGAGCCCAGTGGCTCTTACCCTTCTTACCTAGTTGCTCTTACTACATTTACAAAGCAGAGCTGCAGTGTGGGTGGTTCCCGGAGCTGGCATGAGCCAGCTGGCTCAAGCCCGCTCCTGGAGCTACCCCTGCTGTGGCTCTGCAGAGCCGTCCTATCAACTTGTCATATAGTTGTTACAAATTGTGTCAACTATAGGATTAGCTAGGTAGCCACAATTTAACATCCTTAATCAGTAGATGCCTAAACCTATGTCTAAGTGATCCAGCATCTATAATTATTTGTGCCTGCAAAACTGCAAGCACTAAACCAAAGGAGGATAAGGCCAGGCTGAAATGTGTCCAAATGGTTGCAGGACTGTGATGTCTGCTCCTGGGAATTGGGGTCCTGGTGTGCTCACCTACTATTTGCATAGCACTGACATGCCACAAAGACAGACAAAGTTGTGGCCCGGAGGACCTCACAAGCCCAAAAGCAAAGGCCAGGTGCGGGGTGCAAGACAGGGATCCCCCACGCCACGTAGAAAATACCAGTCGAAAGTACTGTCCATTCCCGTTTCACTGTGACCAAGGAGGAGGAGCCAGAGATCCGGCAGGTTCTCGGGGCCCCCTCCCCGCCTGGCGATGGCTTGTAGGTGTCCTTGGGGACGTGGGTGTTGCGGGGAGCAGCTCAGAAGGAGCCCCCGGGCCAGGGGGTTGGGAGAAGCAGCCGAGCAGATGTGGGTGCCTGTGCCGCCCGCAGCCTGACAAGCGCTCCGCGCCGCGCCATACGGTCCCGTGGGGGAGCGCCGAGCAGACCCTACTCACCCAGAAGACGAAGTTGAAGGCGAAGAGCAGGAACTTGACGCAGCGCATCCCGACCCGCAGGCGCCCGCCCGCTCGGGCTCCGCGCTCAGACTCGCCAGCGGCTCCCGCAGCGCAGGGAAGGCAGGTGCAGCGAGCGGCGTGGGCGGGCAGGAGCAGGCCCCGCCCATGGGCTTTGCCGCGAGGCCCCACGGCAGGAAGGGCGCTGGGGGCGGATGGCAACGCAAAGGCGCCAGCCGCTGGGCTGGGCTCCGAGCCGCCCGCACTTTGAAAGCAGCCGCGCTTCGGAGGGCGCTGGGACAATGTGCGTCCTGTGGGCCGTGTAATTCCTGCAGCCCCCGGGCGCGGCCCGGGCGAGTAATGGGAAAGGTAGCCCCAGCCGACACAGTGTGTCAGGCGCATACAAGCGAGGGGTCCTGCGGCACCTTAGTAGCGCGAGCAGCTCGAACCTGACTTCTCAGACAGCTCCTTGCTGGTTTTCAAGGCGCAGCTAGCAGCCCCCTCTAAGAGGTCCGTGGGATGCACTGCACCTCTGGGCGCGCAGTTGGAGGGCGGCGGTAAAGGTGAGCATTTGGGGCTAGGGCAGTTTGCTCCGTGGAACCTAACAACATTTCTATGGAGAAAAAGTTAAAGCGGATTTCAGTCCTAGCCCTAGGACTTCTGCTTGCAAAGTTTAGTGCCACGGATCCAGGAGCTGTACAAATAGTAAAGGGGAGAGAAGGGGCTTATGGAACCTCAATGGACCATGACATAGAAATGTAGTGCTAAAAGTCCTCTAGTCCTCTGTACTGAGGCAGAACTAAGTATTATCTACACTAGCAGATATCAAACTTGATCACCCCTCCTTCTTTTGCAAGGATAGTAGTTTATGACTATGCTGACCATATGTTCTGATTTTCCCAGGACAGTTCCAAATTTCTGTACTCTGTCCCAGTGCCCCATCAAGCTGTGAAATGTCCTGGAAAGCCCCACCGGACTTTTCACTACTTGATGGGGACACCAGTTTGTGGGAAGAAGTGAGAAATGGCGACATGCCATTGCTCCTTGCACAGCACAGCAGCCTCCCCCCCAGCAGGGCACATAGGACAGCCGGGCTGGCTTCCCATGCCGTGCGGCCTCTCCCCCTCCCCTTCCTCCCCCTGTGGGACCACCTCCAATACACAGGGTCCTTGTCCAGCAGCACCACCACCTCTTCCTCCTCCGGGCTGCCTTGGAGCCCTGGCAGGAGTTGCGCAGAGCCTGGCTGGGGTGTTGTGGGGCACACTTGGGCTCTTAGAGGGAACACTTCCCCCAGCCTCTCCCCCCAAGTTAATGCAATGCAAATTGGGTTAATGCAATTGCAGGCTTGTTGCATGAGGGGACGGGAGTCCTGTAGGGGCCAAACCCATCCCTATTGGTAGGAGGACAATGGGAAGAGTTCTTAGAGGGGGCATGGCTAATGTGTCCCTAATTTTGGTTCAGAAAATATGGTCACCATATTTATGACCCTTCACATCATCAGGGCTTGACAAGTGGTGGCGAGCCCTGCTCGCCAGCCGCGCGGTTTGGCACGCTGCGCATGTGCAGATCACGCTGTGCATGTGCTGATCGCGCTGCAGTGCCGTGCCGTGCTGGGCTAAAATCTACTCGCCACGGGTGAGCAGATTGCCCTAATTGTCGAGCCCTGCACATAATTAAGTGTACCATTAAAAATCAACATGCAACTATAACTACATATGAAAAACAATAAGGAATGTACTCAAACTAAGACCAGTATCTGTTGTAATCAGAGCAAAAGTAAAATTGTGGTTCTTGTCAATACTTACAAACCAATTTGCACACAATGGCATAGCAAATGGATCAACAGACAGATGACAGTGACTTCGAATAATACTATGCATGTTTATCAGAAATCCATCAAAATGCACAGCACCATCTGAAGACCTGATATTTCTGGAGAAATCAACTTTGCTAGTTACCCATTGCTGTGGTCAAAAGGGGAGAATATGTTCCCCCCCCCCAAAGCTTGTTTTGCCCTCCCAAAATATATTTTGTGCCTCTCTACAGGGAGCCACCCCCTGTTTGAGAACCTTTGATCTAGAACAGGGGTGAGCAAGAGGCTGCCAGCAGGCCGGATCCAGGCCACCAAGCCACCAGATCTGGCCCACAGCTGCCTAGCCGGAACCCTTAGCAGAGAACAGCTCACACTTAAAAAAGCTAGCTGTTCTTCTTCGAGGAATGTCCCTGTGGGTGCTCCACATTAGGTGGGTCAGCGCCGCTGCGCCCATAGTTGGCAGAGTTCTGATAGCAGTGCCCCTCCAGTCGGCTGTGCAGGTGGAGCGCTGGTGCATAACTCTTGGAACGTACAGACAACCGCCTCCTCAGTTCTTCTCTGACTGCCACCTGCTTCGGCCACAGCAGAGCAGTTGCCCTGCTTTTACCTCGGCCTATAGTTTAGTGTTAGCTGTTGGTTTTAAATTGATTAGTTTAGTTTCAAGTTTTTTCTTAAAAAAAGAAAAGAAAGAAGAGACGGTGTTTTTCTCTCCACTTCACAGAAGCCACAGTTTTCTACTGCTCGCACATAGCTGTGGTCCTCCGTAGACGAGATCTCTTTGAAAGGACTTTTAACAGGACATGCCTGGCTCTCCAGGCCTTGGTCAGTAACACAATACACAGCAGTGCAAACGCTGCTGGAAATTGACCAGCAGGACAAGGAAAGCCAGAGAGCTCCAAATTAAAATGATGCAGCTAGAGAAGGACTCAAGAGCTGCACTACAACATGATAAAAGGGCACCCCCCCCCACATGCATGTTTCCGGGGGAGGCTCAAGCTAAGGGGCCGACCTCCCCCTCAAGCCCCAGGGACCAAGACAGGGCTCAAATGCCCAGGAAAAGGTACCGCTCCTCAGCGAGTTCTGACTCCCCGCTGAGGAAACACTTTACAACTAAGATGTCTGTTTGTCCCCATAGCAGCTCAGGTGCAGGACAAACAGATGGGGAATGGGACCAGTGCCCACAAGAGTTGGGACCCCAAAGAGAAGGTCTGACCTTCCCCCCTTAAGCTGAGCATAGAGCCAAAGCAGAGGAGCTCCACACCAGCACTGGTGAAGCTGTTATCAGCGGCACCACCGAAGGCGCTGTCAGTGGCGCTCCAACAGCCCTGCCAACAGCACCACTCAATCTGCCATCAGCGGCACCAGTTAGAGCACTGTCAGTGCCACCTAGGGAAGCGCTCACAGTGGCACCGGCAAAAGTGTGCTCGGTGCTGGCATCTAATACTGCAATGCAAGCGCTTAAACAGCAGCCACCGGCTAAGCGCTCAAATGCGCACAAGAGGAACGTGGCACCAGCTCTGACCTCATTACCAGCACTGACAACTCTTGTACTCCCAGGCCATATGCTGCTTCCTCCACCACAGCAGCCACAGTTTACCTCAGCATCAGACCTGATGGTGGCATCGGTACCAGGGATGCCACTATTTGGCACAGATTGCACCCCAAATACCTCGAGGTTTAGTCTCTCTTCAACACCTGCCTTGGTGCCTCTGTTACTGAGTGATGATGATGATGACCACAGGTCCGTACACTGGGGTACTCCCAGAACCTTGTTGCCCAAGCCATTACAAGGGTAGCAGTGGCAACAACCACAATGGCTCCTGCCACCCATGCCACCCAACCGATCGTATTGGGACTGATAGGCGGCTTATAGGCTCCAACAACCTCAGATAGCATAGGTTCTTCTTCGAGTGGTCCCCGTGCGTGCTCCACTCTAGGTGTCGGGCTTGTCCTGGCGCCGCTGTTTGGAGGATTTTACAGCCGTAGGCAGCCGGCCCGCACATGCGCGGTTAGCGTCTCGCGCCATTTGCACCTTTCTACTGTCGCGCAGTCCGGCTCCCGCCAGTTCCTCTCAACCGTCCTCGGTTGCTGGCGGAGCTCCCTTCTTCTCCTCAGTGTGAGGATTGGTCATCTGGAAAAAAAGTTACAGTTTAGAGTTTTATAGTTAGTTAGTTGTTTCTGTTATACAGTTCTGGTTAGTTTAAACAAAAAAAAATTTTTTTTACTTAATTCTTAGTTCTTAGTTAGTGTTAGTTAGCTTAATCATATTAGTTCCGGGTCCTTTTTACATCCCGGACCCATTATGCCTGGCTCGCCAGGTTTCAAGAAACGTTCCCTGTGTTGGGATGCAATGTCTGTTTCAGACGGCCATGTCACCTGTATTCGCTGCCTTGGAGAGTCACATATTCCCCAGAAGCGTACCTACTGCTCAAAACTGACGGCGAGAGCACGAAGGGACAGGGAAATGCATTTTAAAATGATACTCTTCGATAAGACTTTACAGCCTTCAGAGGCTAGCCCTTTGGACTCAGCCACAGCACACAAGCGGAGAGCGCCATCCCCTGGGGCGATGACTTCAAAGAAAAAATGAGCCTCCCCCACTCGCTCGTTGCTCGCCGCTCCCATGTCAAGACTCAGCCAGGGAGATAAGCTGGGCACTTCGGGAGTCATCCCATGACCTCCTAAGCCCGTGCTACCGGCCAGTCCCAAAAGACTGGTTGTGTCGGCACCGTCGGTATGTTCCGCATCAGTACCGGCTCCATCAACTGGACCGAAGATCATGCACAGACAAACTTGGGCACCGTTGGAATGCTATTCAGCACTGACAAAGTGGGCGCCGGAGATGGCACTGCAGGGGGTGCGTGGGACGGCGCTGGAGACGGCACCGCAGAGGGCACGAGAGACGGCACAGGGCACGGACTCTCCATGCTCGTCTACATCACACTCGTCCGTACTGCAGACCGAGGAGCGAGCACAAACTTCAGCACTGAGACAATCGGATGATGACTCTGATACTGGGATCACCCCGGTTCCTACGAAGGCGGCTAGGAAATTCATAGCACGCCTCACTTCACTCTCTCCATCTGCGGTATTCTCCCCTGCACCGTCCCCATCACCGCCGGTGTGTAGATCCCCTCAGAGGACACCCCATGTTGTCTCGGAGTCTCACCCACGACCCACCCCTTGATCGCCTCACTTGCACTCCATGCCTTACCACACTGCTCACGTGCGTAGACGATCCTCTCCATGACACAGGCACTCACCTTGCAGCTCTCATTCTCGGAGCCGCTCCTTGTGTACAACGTACCATGGTAGACATGGGAGTGTGTATTCCTCCAGAAGATCGTCTCCAGCATATTCAGATCGCTTCTATGAACATCATCATAGCTCCCATGGGCGTCACAGATCTCACTCATATGCCCATTCCTCATTCTGTTGTCATTCTTCATCACACCGTCATTACTCGCCCCCGGTGCACATCCAACAGAGGAAACAATCACCGGTCCCACCTTCTGAGGTCCCTCCGGTGGTAACACATCAGTCAGAGCCGGAAGAGGGCCAGATATCGGATGATGACCAACCTCAGGAAGCCTCTCCCACGGATCTCTCGTCATCTTCTCCAGACGAGGCCGTGTTTCTGGGGGATACCTCGCCTCCAGATGATATGAGGCAATTCCAAGATCTTTTTAAAAGGGTGGCAGACTCTGAGGAGGTGCAGCTGGCTGAAGTGCAAGCCAAGCAATATCGTCTCCTAAAAAACTTACATACCCAACAACATTCTAGGATTGCGCTCCCTATAGATGAGGTAATTATGGAGTCGGCCAAAGAGATCTGGCAGACTCCATCCTCGACTACACCAATGTCGAAGCGGGCCGATAAAAAGTACTTTGTGCCAGCGAAAGGTTTAGAATTCCTGTTCACCCATCCCCAACCTAACTCCCTGGTGGTGGATGCAGCCCTACAAAGAGCCAAGACCCCACAGGTCAGAGGGTCAGGAGCTGATAAAGATGCAAAGCAGGGATCATGAGATAGTAGATTTCAGGATCCTGACCAAAGGAAGAAAAGAGAGTAGTAAAATACACACCTTGGACTTCAGAAAAGCAGATTTTGACTCCCTCAGATAACTGATGGGCAGAATCCCCTGGGATGCTAACATGAAGGGGAAAGGAGTTCAGGACAACTGGCAGTATTTTAAAGAAGCCTTATTGAAGGCACAGAAAGAAACCATCCCGATGCGTAGCAAGAGAGGCAAACATGGTAAGAGTCCGGATTGGCTTACAGGGGAAATCCTTGGTGAACTTAAGCACAAAAAGAAAGCTTACAAAAAGTGGAAACTTGGACAAATGACCAGGGAGGGGTTTAAATGTATAGCTCGAGAATGCCGGGGGGTTATCATTGTGAAAGGAAGGTGTTGAGGCCTACCCAGAATATGTCAAATGAGCACCAGTTTAATTGTAAGTGTAAAGGAAAGGCAGCATTGTGAGATACAGGAGATGTAAAATAAAAACAAAATTTGATTAGATGACCAACAGTAACCCCACTTTTAAGAAAGTAAGTAACTCAGACAGCAATATGCAACAAAGTGCTGATTACCCCAAATGGAGCAGACGAAAGTTTTTGTAAGGGCAGAATAAGACAACAAAAATCTAACGTCAGCAATTGTCAGGCGAGTGGAAGAATACCAAAATACCGAAACAGGGTATATAAGGTTAGATGGATCAGACCAAGAGCGGACGGGTTGCGAATCCAAAAAGCTAGGTCTGATCAACCAAGGCTCCTTCCCCGGCGCTGAATCTCGCTGCTGCACATAAGCTCCGAAAGGGGAACAAATAAGCTCGGAAAGGGGAACAGCACCGGTCGTAAGTTGCAACGGAAAAATCCAAAGAAAAGGAAAGACATAAAGAAAAGAATATCTCCTGAATCTAAGCAATGCTTCTATCTTTCTTAATGTAAGTATTACATATTTGTTAACTCCATAAATTGTTTAAAGGTAAATCAGGAGGGTATATCTATAAGAGAAGTTATTATTTCTTGGTTTTTTTAACTGTACTGTTTTTCTACTTTTTATTTGTATATTACATTGTCTTAAAAGAATCAAAAATAGTGAATTGATTTAAATGAAAAATTAATTATAAAGTAAATAGAAAAATAAAAATCTTTGTTTGACCTTAAAAAGAAGTATTCCTCTGTCTGTAGTTTCAAATCCTTTAAAGAACCAAACCCAGTTACCGAAAATCATGAAGGCGAAAGCGCAATTGGAATTGCGACTGGCAAAGGATGTGAAGGATAACAAGAAAGGTTTCTACAGGCATGTTAACAAGAAGAAGGTGATCAGAGAGGGCGTGGGGCCCCTACTGGATGAAGGAGGTAACCTAGTGACAGATGATGTGGGGAAAGCTGAAGCACTCAATGCTTTCTTTGCCTCTGTATTCATTCTCTGTTTCTAGCGGAGTGCCCCAAGGTTCGGTTCTAGGACCGGTTTTGTTCAATATCTTTATTGATGACCTGGATGAGGGGATGGATTGCACCCTCAGCAAGTTTGCAGATGACACTAAGCTAGGGGGAGAGGTAGATACGCTTAAGGGCAGAAATAGGGTCCAGAGTGACTTAGACAAATTGGAGGATTGGGCTACAAGAAATCTGATGAGGTTCAACAAGGACTAGTGCAGAGTCCTGCACTTGGGATGGAAGAATCCCAAGCATTGTGACAGGCTGGGGACCAACCAGCTAAGTAGTAGTTCTGTAGAAAAGGATCTGGAGGTTACAGTGGATGAGAAGCTGGATATGAGTCAACAGTGTGCCCTTGTAGCCAAGAAGGCTAATGGCATATTAGGTTGCATTAAGAGGAGCATAGCCAACAGATCCAGAGAAGTGATTATTCCCCTTTATTCGGCTCTGGTGAGGCCACATCTGGAGTATTGTGTCCAGTTCTGGGCCCCCCACTACAAAAAGGTTGTGGACGCATTGGAGAGGGTCCAGCGGAAGGCAACCAGAATGATTAGGGGGCTGGAGCATATGACCTATGAGGAGAGGCTGAGGGAGTTGGGTCTGTTTAGTCTGCAGAAGCGAAGAGTGAGGGGGGATTTGATAGCAGCCTTCAACTTCCTGAAGGAGGTTCCAAAGAGGATGGAGAGAGGCTGTTCTCAGTAGTGACAGATGGCAGAACAAGGAGCAATGGTCTCAAGTTGTGGAGAGGTCCAGGTTGGATATTAGGAAAAACTATTTCACTAGGAGAGTGGTGAAGCACTGGAATGGGTTACCTAGGGAAGTAGTAGAGTCTCCATCCCTAGAGGTGTGTAAGTCTCGGCTTGACAAAACCCTGGCTGGGTTGATTTAGTTGGGATTGGTCCTGCCTAGAGCAGGGGGCTGGACTTGATTACCTTCTGAGGTCTCTTCCAGCTCTATGGTTCTATGATTCTATGACATTTTCGGTAGAAAAGTGTATTCTTCTTCCACGCTTCTGCTCCGGATTGCGAATTACGCTGCCCTACTTTCGAACCATAGTTTCAATAACTACGCAAAGTTAATCAATCTCGTGCAACGCCTGCCAGAGGCCAATAAGGCACTCTTGAGAGCTGTGGTTTAGGAAGGTTATGCGTGTTCTAGGGCAGGACTGCAAATTGCCATGGATGTTGCTGATACGGCAGCACAATCCGTTGCCACTTTTGGGAGAGGGGGAGCCTATACAGAAAGGATGGGCTCCACCTAAACCAGGGTGGAACCAGACTGCTGGCACTAAACATTAAAACGGCCGTAGAGCAGTTTTTAAACTAAGAGGTGGGGGAAAGCCGATTGGTGCGGAGAAGCACATAAATCGGATGGAGACTTCTCTTAGAGGAGAATCCATTGATAGAGATTCTCTAAGCTGTAGTCAGAAAGAGAGGAGGAGAGGACAAACCATGGGCCAGAGCAGACAAACAACCGCATATAAAGGAATCCAATGCACCAGGGAATGGCAGACAAATAAACAGTGGCAAATTTTTAAAGTGCTTCTACACAAATGCTAGGAGTCTGACTAATAAGATGGGTGAACTAGAGTACCTCGTATTAAAGGAGGAGATTGATGTAATAGGCATCACTGAAACCTGGTGGAATGAGGAAAATCTGTGGGACACAATCATACCGGGATATAAAATATATCGGAAGGATAGAGCAGGCCGTGTGGGTGGCGGAGTGGCACTGTATGTGAAAGATGTAGAATCAAATGAAATAAAAATATTAAATGAATCAACATGTTCAATAGAATCGCTATGGATAGTAATTCCATGCTCCAATAATGAGAATTTAGCAGTAGGGCTATATTGTCGACCACCTGACCAGGACAGCAATACTGACATTGAAATGCTGAGGGAGATTAGAGAGGCTACCAAAATAAAGAACTCTATAATAATGGGAGATTTTAATTATCCCCATATTGACTGGATACATGTCACCTCAGGAAGAGAAGCAGAGATAAAATTTCTCAATGGTTTAAATGACTGCTTCTTGGAGCAGCTGGTACAGGAACCCACGAGGGGAGAGGCAATTCTCGATTTAGTCCTAAGTGGAGCTCAGGATCAGGTCCAGGAGATAACCATTACAGGACCGCTTGGGAATAGTGACCATAATATAATAACATTTAACATTCCTGGGGTGGGAAGAACACCTCAGCAGTCCAGCAGTCTGGCATTTAATTTCTGTGGAAGAAAACATTGTCCTCACTCTGCGTTTGTAAGCAACAAGTAGCCAGAGGCAGTTTTATTACGAGCTGCAGCAAGGGAAAAACTGGTTCGGACGGGGGGGTGGGGGGGCAGATCTTCAAATACAAGCAATTATGAAGCAGTTTATATACTGTCCATTAGATATAATAACAATAACAATTAGTCTCCTTCCCATTACAAACACCAATGGCTAACAGTTATTTTAGTTCCACCCAGATGCTCCTTATCTCAAGGTCCCTGCCAGAGTCAGCATTCTATCCTTCTCTCCGTATGGAGGCGAGAGGCAAAGGCAGCGTCTAATTACAGATCTTGTGTTGTCAGGCCACAGACTTAGCCTGACTCTTGCTCTCTTGTCAACAAGACCAAGATGGCTGCACACAAATTCCATTATTCCCTTTTCCTGCCTCCACATTTCAAAAAAGGGAATTACACAAAAATGAGGAGGTTAGTTAAACAGATGCTCTTCTAATCAATTGGAAAAAAGCACTCCTTTATGCTTTTCCCCCAATGGTCCTCATTCCCAGAACGTTGGAAAAAATCAAAGCAGAATCGGCGACTGTAATTCTCTTAGCTCCAGCTTGGCCGAGATAGCCATGGTACCCGTTCCTACACAACATGTCAGTAGCGCCACCTTGGCCGCTCCTTCCCCTCCTAGATCTTCTCTCACAAGACCACGGTTCTCTCCTTCACCCCAGACCAGACTCCTTTCACCTGACGGCATGGCTCCTAACTGGCTTAGGCCAGGAGAGGACCTCTGTTCAGATCAAGTCAAAACAGTACTAATACACAATATAAAATCGTCCACTCAGAGTACTTATCTTGCAAAATGGCGTAGATATTCGCAATGGTGCTCTTGTAGCAACATCGAGCCTCAGGGCACTCTTCTACACCATATCCTTGACTACGTCGTCCACCTGCAGAGCTCGGGACTTTCTCTTTTGTCTCTGAAAGTACATTTGGCAGCTATCAGTGCTTTTCATTCTCCCATTGAGGGGGTGTCAGTGTTTGCGTACCAAGCCACCAAAAGGTTTCTAAAAGGCCTAATGAACTTGCACCCTCCTCGTAGGACACCCCTCCTCCCTCCTGGAATCTGGATCTGGTGCTCGACACCATCATGTACCCTCCTTTCGAACCGCTAGCTACCATACCATTACAAATGCTCACTATGAAAGTAGTCTTTCTACTTGCGATCACAACAGCACGCAGAGTTAGCAAGCTAGCAGCACTGATGGCAACTCCACCCTTTACTTTTTTCTCAAAGGATTCGGTCATGTTACGCTTTCACCCGGCATTTACTCCCAAGGTTTCCTCATCCTTCCATATTAACGAACCTATTGTCCTTCCATCCTTTTATCCCAAGCCTCATTCGTCACAGAGAGACGCGTTACTACATACACTTCATGTACGCCGGGCGCTTTCCTTTTATATAGACAGAACTCGACAGTGGCGCCACACAGACAGACTTCTAGTATCAATTGCACAGCGCTCCAAAGGCAATGCACTCTCTAGCCAATGTATAGCTAGACTTATAGGCATATGCATCACTACTTGCCATTCGTTAAGAGATAAACCTCTTCTCTCACGACCAAAGGCACATTCTACTAGAGTGGTAGTGACCTCCACAGCCTTTGCCCAAGGAGTCCCACTGAGTGATATTTGCCGAGCAGCCACCTGGGCTTCCAGCACCTCTTTCATGTGTGATTATGCTATGGTACGATGTCTAGCAGCAGACTCCACAGTTGCATCGGCAGTGTTATCGGTTGCAGAAAATCATTGATCCGGAGTGCACACTGGCTACTGCTGTACAGTCACCTAGAATGGAGCACCCACGGGGACCACTCGAAGAAGAAGAAAAAGTTACTCACCTTGGTGCAGTAATGATGGTTCTTCGAGATGTGTCCCCGTGGGTGCTCCACGCCCCGCCCTCCTCCCCGCTCCGGGGTTTGTTTTTGTCTCATTTCAGATATCAAGCGGTGAGAGGAACTGGCAGGAGCCGGACTGCGTGACAGTAGAAAGGCGCGAATGGCGCGTTACGCTAACCGTGCATGCACAGTCTAGCTGACTAAGGCTGTAAAATCCTCCGACCAGCAGTGCCGGGACGAGTCCGACACCTAGAGTGGAACACCCACGGGGACACATCTCGAAGAACCATCGTTACTGCACCAAGGTAAGTAACTTCTTTTTCTCCAACCCTAGGCCCTCCATAGGCAATCTCCTGACTACTCCATCTTCTCAGAGGAAGAGAAGGAAGTGGACGTCACAGGGGCAGAAAGAACAATGGACCAACTGAAATGCAGGGGATGATTTCAAGTCTTTCCAAGAGCTTTTTAAGAGGGTGGCAGTTGCACTGGACATATCACTATCAGCTATGTCCAAGATTCAGCACAAGCGCATGAATACCTTGGGCACTTCATCACAGGCTAAGCTAGCAATCCCCATGAACAAAGTGCTCATGGATCCTGCTAAAACCCTGTGGCAGATGCCAGCAACAATCCCACCCATTGGCAAAAGATCCCATCGCAAGTACTATGTGGTCCTAAAAGATGCAGAATTCTTATTTTTGCACCCCACACCAAATTCCTTAGTGGTTGAAGCAGCCAACCAAAAAGGCAAACAGCAGGCCATGCACACAGGCCCACATGACAAGGACTGGAAGCACCTGGACTTCCTGGGCAGAAAAGCCTACTCATCTGCTAGCCTCAAACTCAGAATCACGAACTATGTTGCGTTCCTTGCAAAGTACACACCCCACATATTGGATCAGCTATCAACCTTTATTGTAGATCTTCCTGATAACAAAAAAGAACAATACAATACGAACATGAAAGAAGGGGCATTGATCACTAGAATAGCCGTACAGACTGCACTAGATTCAGCAGACACAAGGTCCTTAGCATCAGCAATTGTCATGAGGCGGGCTTTGTGGCTCCAGTTGTCCGGATTCCCAAGGGAGGTACAATCCACGGTGGAAAATCTATCGTTTAAGAAAATTAAGCTGTTTGCCAAGTCCACCAACGCTTCCCTCCATACACTGAAGGACTCAAGAGCCACTCTGAAGAAATTAGGCACACGTGTACCTATGAATAAAAAGAAACAGGGAATACCTTTCACACAAAGATATAAACCACCCCCGTTTAATCAGCAGCCAAGACATTACAACAACAGGCGACAGCCCAGACAATATACGCAGGCAGGCCTCTGACCAGGCAACCACACAGCAACCTTCAACATCCTGTCAAGCATTTTGAAGGTCTGGTTGAGGATTGGTGAGCATTGACTTCTCCAAGGCAGCAAAACAAACCTTATACACCATTTGGCAGCAGACTAGCTGCATTCTATCCAGCGTGGTTGACCATCACCACAGACAAATGGGTATTGGAGATCATTGAAAGTGATTAATGAATCCCATTTACTTCCATTCCCAATCACCAACCCCCCCCCTCCTCGTTCCTCTTCAGGGACCCCTCTCACGAATTTGGCTTGTACAAGAGGCACAGCACGTCTTACATGTAGGGGCTATAGAAGAGGTCCCACCAATGCACAAGGGGTGGGGGTTCTACTTCCGCTAGTTCCTGGCCATCAAGAAGTCAGGGGGGTGGAGACCGATTTTAGATCTCCGAAAACTCAGTCGATTTGTTCGTTACCAGCATTTCAAAATGGTAACCCCTAGCCACCATCATTCCTGCCTTGGAAAAGGGAGATTGGCTGTCCACCCTTGACCTCCAGGACACGTACTTTCATATCACAATACACCCCTCCCACCACCGATTCCTGAGGTTTACTATAGGAGACTTCCACTTCCAATACAAAGTGTTGCCATTCAGACTCTCGACGGCCCCAAGATTCTTCTCAAAAGTCTTGACAGTTGTGGCAGCCCACCTGAGGAAAGGGGGCATCACCGTATTCCCATACCTAGACGAGTGCCTAATAAGGGGCTCCACGGCGCACGAAACACAGCAGCCAGTAGCCACCACCAGAGCACTGTTCCACTCTCTGGGTCTACAGATCAGTTTCAAAAAGCGTGTCCTTACCCAAACTCAGACCATAGATTTCATAAGAGCACACTTAGGGTACGGCTACACTGTGGGGGGTTTTCGGAAGAGGTATGCAAATAGCACTCACATTTGCATACTTTCTTCCATTTTTTTCCAGAAGAGGCTTTTCCGCCATTTGGCCCCATCTGCACGGGGCCAAATGTTGGAAAAAAAGCCCTCTTTCAAAAGCCCTTGTAAACCTCGTTTTACAAGGAATAAGGGGACTTTCGAAACGGGGGGAGTTTCCGACAGTTGGCCCGGTGTAGATAGGGCCATATGGCGGAAAATCCTTTTCCAGAAAAAAAACTGAAGAAGGTATGCAAATGTGAGCACTATTTGCATACTTCTTCTGAACCCCTCCCCTCCCACAGTGTAGCCGTACCCTTAGACTGCATGAAAACGATAGCCTCATTACCCCAGCACAAGTTCGCAGCTATCAAGGACCTGGTGTCTCTAGCACTAACCAGTCCATTCATAATTGCAAGACAATGCCTGCAACTACTGGGACACATGGCAGCAGACACATTTGTGGTACCACATGCTCAGCTGCTCATGAGACCACTACAGGCCTGGCTAAGAACGGTGTACAGACACCGTATAAAGAGGCACCTCGCCATGACAAACAAGATAAAGTCCACACTCACGTGGTGGACACTACATCACAGTGTGTGCAGGGTGGTATCCTGCCAGTGCCCACTCACAACTCTAACAATAATGACAGACGCCTCGTTAATAGGCTGGGGAGGTCGCCTGGGCAGACGTATGTGCAAGCTCAATGGCACAGGGACAAGACTGACAAACACATAAATGTACTCGAACTTAGAGCACTTCACAATGCCTATTGCCACTTCCAGGCTATAATTCAGAACAAAACGATCCAAGTATTAACGGACAACACTAAAACAATGTACTACATCAATCGACAAGGGGAAGTGCGATCTTATCAATTATGCCAGGAAGCTGTGAAGCTGTGGGAGTGGTGTATCCCCAGGAACGTAACACTCATAGCTACCTACCTTACCAGCAAGGACAAAGTCCTAGCAGACAGTCTCAGCAGAGACTTCTCTCACAACCACAAGTGGGAAATCAACCCCACAATACTAAACCATCTATCCCAGAGATGGCATTCCCCCTCGATAGACCTGTTTGCCACAAGCAAAAACAAGAAGTGCCACTACTGTTGTTCAAGAGCGGGCATAGGCCCCCAATCCTTGGGTGATGCATTCCGCATAAATTGGGAAGCACCTCTACTGGATGCATTCCCACCTTTCCTGCTGATCCAGCGCACTATTCTGAAAATCAGGCAGGACAAAGTAAAAGTCAGACTGATAGCCCCCAAGTGACCTAGACAGACTCTGTACCTGTACCTACTGCGGATGAGCGTTCACCCACCATACAGTCTTCCGCCAGTTTGGTCTCTGCTGACACAGAGGCACGACCCAGACGTACACATACTCCACATCCACGCATGGATGGTGGGTGGCTGATGCCTTCAGAGATCGACTATCCTGAGTAAGTACAGCAAATCCTTGTGAACTGTCGTAGACCTGCAACTAGAAAAACATACAGTCAGAAATGGCACCTCTTCAAACTATGGTGCTTCGAACACAACTGCACTCCAATAGAAATACTTACCTACTAGAACTACACAAAACAGGACTATCACTAAGCTCAATCAAAGTACACCTTGCTGCAATAGTGGCATTACATCCTCCAGTAGAGGGCTACTCTGCCTTTACTCACCCATCCACCAAGAGGTTCCTCTGGGCTCTACAAAACACATTCCTACCAATGAGACCCACTTCCTGCATGGGACCTCTAATCTTGTCCTAAGGGCTTTTGTGGGCAAACCCTTTGAGCCACTAGCTATCTGCTCCCTGTTACACCTATCAATGAAGGTAGCTTTTCTCATGGCAAGAAGAGTGGGTGACATGGGGTACTCATGATACAACCCCCTTGCACAATATTCCATAAAGACAAGGTGGTCCTCCATACTCACCCTAAATTCCTCCCAAAAGTACTTACCTCCTTTCACTGCAACGAACCAATATACTTACCCGTCTTCTTTCCTAAACCTCATAAGGACGACAGAGAAAGAGCGCTACACGCCCTAGACATCCATAGGGCAATAGCCTTTTACCTCCACCGCACGGAGTCCTTTTGAAAATCTCCACAACTCTTTGTGTCATCTATGGAAAGATCGAAAGGGTACCCGTATCGAAACAAAGACTATCTAAACGGGTCTTGGACTGCATACGCCTAGCCTACAGCATATTCAACAGAGAACCCCCAACGACCATAAGTGCTCACTCCACAAGAGGCAATGACAACAGCCTTCCTGAGAGGAGTCCCAACAGAGGACATCTGCAAAGCTGCCACATGAGGATTGGTTCACACATTCACACAGCATTACACAATACAGTCATTTGTAGACATGGACACATGCTTTGGCCAAACTGTACTTGCACTTACCAAGTCAACGTTGCCGAAGCGCCCACCACCAAGCACGAACTAAGGTGGAGCACCCATGGGGACACTCCTTGAAGAAGGAGGGAAGGTCACTCACGCTGTGCAGTAACTGGAGTTCTTCGAGATGGTTGTCCCCGTGGGTGCTCCACCACCCACCCTCCTCCCCTCTGCTTCGGACCCATCTGCTTCTGGGTCAGAGAAGGAACTGAGGAGATGGTTGGCTGTGCATGCGAGATGACCGTTCCAAGTGTCACGCGCCAGCGCTCTGCATGCCCAGCCACCCAGAGGGGCACTGCTATCAGAAGTCTGCCGACCATCGGTGCAGTGGCGCTGGCGCACCTAAGGTGGAGCACCCCCAGGGACAACCATTTTGAAGAACTCCAGTTACTGCACAGGGTGAGTGACCTTCCCTTCTCTGTTCTGGACCACTGAGGAGGGAGGAGGGAGACTTCTCATGCTGTTTTCACCCCCCAGCAAAATCTCTTAGCTCCCATTGGCCAATTTCTCAGTTTCCATCCAGTTGGAGCTGAGAATTTATGCTGGGAACAGGGGCAGTGTTGGAAGCCTTCTCTCTCCCCTCCTCGACCCCCTCGCCTTCCCCCTCCTCATCCCTTTCATGCTCGGAGCAGAGCCACTTGCAGCAGCGAGCAGGCTGCTGCAGACAGTCTGCCTCAGGTCTCTGCTGTAAGTGCCTCCCAGCCAGAGCCTGCCTCTGCCACTCCAGCCCCCCCTTCCCCTGCTATCTGCCCCCCTCCACATACCCAACCCTTTTGAACCCTCCTGCATCCATACCCGCTCCCAGATCTGGCAGTCCAGTCTCCTGCCCCAGATCACAATTCCCTCCTACCTTAGGTCACATCCCCAAATCCTGCATACCAGTCCTCTGCCCTAGGTCACAACCTCCTTCTTCATCCAAACGCCCTCCCAGACTCCATTCTCCCTCCTGCACCCCGATCCCTTCACCCAAGCTCCCCTTCTGCACCCAACTTCCATCCCAGACCCCAAAATTCCTCCTTTAATATCCTGGAAGAGTGCGGCCCTCAACCACTTTCCAAAATCTTGGAGTGCCCCCCACCATAGAAAATTATTGCCCACCTCTGATCTAGAGACTGTCCTTATTATATGTTTGTCTAGCCTATTCTTAAAACCCTCCTATGATGGAGATTCCACAACCTTCTTAGGCAATTTGTTCCAATGTTAACTACCCTGACAGGAAATTTTTCCTAATGTCTATCTCAATGTTCCTTGCTCCAATTTAAACCCATTGCTTCTTGCCCTGTTCTCATTGGATAAGGAGAATAATTTTTCACTCTTCCCTTATATATTGGAAAATTGTTAGCATGCCTCCCCCCCAGCCTTCTCTTCTGAAGACTAAACAAATCTGTTTTTAAAATCTTTACTCATGGGTCACGTTTTCTAGAACTTCAGTCATTTTTGTTGCTTTCTCCTAGACTTTCTCCAGTTTGTCCACATCTTTCCCAAAGTGTGGTGCCCAGAACTGGACACGGTACTTTAGTTGAGGCCTTATCAGCGCTGAGTAGACAGAAGAATTACTTCTGTCTCATTTACAACATGCCTGCTGATGCATCCCAGAATCATGTGTGCTTTTTTGGGGCAGTGTTACATTATTGATGCTGTTTGTGATCCATTGTAACTCCTAGATCTTTTTCTGCACAAGGTGAGGCAGAAATTGCTGAGAATTGGACACTTAATATTAAACATTTTATCCAAATATTTAATGTATCAAGCGATTATTTTCCACGTCCTGTTATAATAAAATAGTTTTACAGGAAGAATTCACACATCTAGATTGTGTTTGTGTTTAGTGATTCCATTTCTGAGATGTCCCCTTGCTGAGATCCCACGAGAGGTTAATGCAGTGCAGCTTCTCAAGGCAGAGAGATATGGAAGTTATACACTGAGAGACAAAGGGGGAAATCAAGGCCTGTTAATTATGTGGGTACTGAATGCAATAAATCTATCTTGTGTCACAACTTAGGGATGGATTCTGGGGTTTTGTTTCTGTTTTTACTATTTTTCAGTGTTTATTTTTGGCTACTTTAGACCCTGGCAACTTTCTAATGAAACCTTCTCTCTGATTTGAATTGTGACTGCAGACACTTGGTCAGGGATCTGCTGTTTCATTAGCAATGAATCAGACTCAGAATTAAACCAAAATCTTGTAAAAACATCCAATATAGTTTGTGACACAAAATGAAAAAGCCACATTCCCCCACGCCCGCTGCTGTAAGTGACCAAGAAGTGACCAATGGAAGGGAATATCCAGGAGAGTTTCTGCCAGTACTAAAAACAAGACATTTAAGGACGATGCTTCAGTCTTACTCACAAATGTCCTTCTTTTTATTTGCGTCTCATCATAAACATGACTTATGCTCTGATTCAGCAAAGCACTCCAGCATGGGCTTAACTTTGAGCCTGTGAATAGCTCCACTGAAGCCAATTAAGTATGTGCTTAAGTGGTTTGCTGAATCAATGCTGCTTTAATTCAGCTTTTCAGCATTAATTTTCCTTTAAGGTTCTGATGTACAGAAGTAGAAGCCTTTCAGATAAAAAAACACTCCATTATACAAGGTGATTCTATCTGCTCAAGTGTTGCATAAATGAAAACATAAATACAAAATTATTCTCGTGGTAAATGCTGCATGTTTCAGTTTCATGAAAGAATTAAGTCGTGTACAGCAGAAAGACTAATACTTGTCTCCTAAATAAATATCATGAATCAGGGTTGTGCTGAAATTTTTCCATGAACTAAGTCAGTTACACTTTACCTTAATAGGCATCAAGTGTAAAGCTATCAAGGCGGTTGCCAGTTAATAACACAGATCTCTCTGTGTGCTGTGTATTGTCTTGAATGGTGATTGTAATGTTGATGCTGAGAACTCAGTGTTCACTTTCCTACCCAGAAGTTTCCAACTGCAGCTTGGATTTTCTCCTGGAACCATGGGCAGCGTGAGAGGCTTAATAGCTTCCGAAGTATGATTAAAGCTTAATTTATTTTTTGCAATGTCTGCAATTGTAATGGAACAGTACTGAAAAATTGCGCTTGTGGTACATGAAAGAGGAGCTTTGTGATATAGGAGAAGGAACTGGATTAAAAAAAACAATGCCTTAAATCAAAGCCTCTGCCATTTACACTTGATTACAGCTATTAGGCAAGCATTGCTGGTGTTACTGTCGGGTGGGGGAGAGTCTTGCAGCTCAGCCTGCAACCTTTAGGCAGGATAATTCTCCTTTTGGAGTTTTTCTTGAATTTTTATTTGGGATGAATCTTGCATTTTTCTTCTTTTTCAAAAGAAAAGATACTTGTCCCAATCCATAGAAACCCTTTCCACCAGTCCTTGCATCCCCACAGCTTTGCCATCACACCTAGATCTTAACTTGGGATCCCCCTTTTATATTTCAGTTCTGAAACCCAATCTATCTAGCACTGCTCTTCCAATGCACCTGCCCTCCAGATGTTTCTGTGCTGGTCTTCTCCTTCCACATGTACCTCACTATCTGATGATTTTGTGATGTGTACAGGTAGAGATAGGATGAGAGCCAACAAACTCATTTCACTTGTGACCAACATCATGGGCAATCCCGAGGTGGAGGATGATCTTTCACAGATTTTATTTTCATGGGCTCTTAGGTGACTGAGGAGTCTGATCCTTGAGCAACAGGATATTTGGCAGCGGTTGCAAGGGGTGTTGGAAGAAAGGGCTGGGTCACAACTGATGCAGAACAGTTGTCTGCCCTTTCTTTTCTGGTATTTTTCTGTGACCAGGGAAAGATAGTGTTCCTCAAAACTGGATGTTGCCTCTCTGACAAGTCTTCATCCGTTCTCCTTATCCTGGGCTGCTATTTCTCAGGGTGCATTTACACAGCTGGGTTTAACTTGAAATAAGCTGCGCAAATTAAGCTACATCAGTTGCGTAGCTTATTCGAAATTGGGAGCATCTACACAGCACTTATTCAGAAATCGAGCACTCTTCCTCCGCCTTCCCTTGCTCCTCGTACAATGAGGGTTACAGGAATCGGAGTAAGAAGTCCTCCAGCTTGACAGGACTTCGATATTATTTTGAAATAACTGCCTGCTGTGTAGACACGGCCTAAGCTGCCAGTATGTGGTGTCAGCATTTCTCTTGAAGTTTATCTTGAGGAAGTCATTAAAAGCGTTTCTTGTGGCCTTCCTGTTTCCTTTCTACTCTGGTATGCTGGCCCTACAGCAGTTGTTTTGGTTAGTGTGTATCAGGCATGCGCCCGGGGTGCCTGCTCCACCTCCACCAGGACTGGGTAGTCAGGGCCTCGAGTAGCCAAAATGGGAGGAAGCAAGGACCTGAGCAAATGGGAGCTTTTGTTGTAAAACTAAGTCTCCTCTGTGCTGTCAGTCATGATGGGAACTACTGGAAATTTCAAGTCTCTCCTGTTTAGACAACAATTCACCACCTAGTGAGGCTACTGCATACGATATAAAATGGAAAGGTGAGGCCGCATACAAAACACTGGCTCTGTTTTCTTTTCTTTCTTTTTCCATTGTTTGCCAGTGTTTTGCTTGGGTTAATTTCCTGTATTCTGAGAGCACTATCAGACTTATCCCACTCACACAGACTGAGGAAGAGAAACATTCAGATGAAATGGAAAGGTGCAGGGTGTGCTTAAGGAGTAAAGCTTCATTTTCCTCTAGCGAGAGATTGTTTACAGTTAACATATGCATTGGACATATCTGGTATTTATAGGACAGATTCCAATGCAGTCTGACCCACAGCACTACATGTAAACATATCCAGCCTGCTTTGTGTCTTTATTCATTGGAGCAAGTCGGGGTGAACTTTTTGAGACATAATAGGAAACTCCTTTTCAGTGACTACCTTTGGCTTTGATACTTTGGATGCTAGAAATTACACTACACTTCTCATCTATATTGTGTTTACTTGGCTTGCACAGAGAGCTGCCTTTAAGCTATGAATATACTGAGAAGAAGCTGATGTTGGAAAACAGTCTTAGGGTCCAGTGTTTCATAGCAACACACCTGGTGAAATGCTCAGGCAAACAATTACAAAAATAAAATATCTGTCTTACTATCTGAACCCACAGTCACTCTGTGCTTTATTATGTTTGCTGCTACAACTGACTCTATTTTTCCCAGGTTTTTCCTTGCAGAGGGAACATAAGAACCACCAGACTTGGTCAGACCACAGGGGCATCTAGCCCAGTATCCTGGCTGTCAACAGTGGCCAGTGCCAGATGCCCCAGAGAGAGAGAACAGAACAGGTAATCATCATGTGATCTCTCTCCTGTTGTCCATTTCCAGACAAATAGGGGCTAAGAACACCATTCCTACCCACCCTGGCTAATATCTGTTGATGGACCTAACCTCCATGAATTTATCTAGCTCTTTTTTAATCCTGTTAAAGTCTTCACCACATCCTCTGGCAAGGAGTTCCACAGGTTGACTGCGCTGTGTGAAGAAAAACTTCCTTTTGTTTGTTTTAC
The DNA here is from genome assembly GCA_019425775.1 of Rafetus swinhoei. Taxonomy (NCBI): domain Eukaryota; kingdom Metazoa; phylum Chordata; order Testudines; family Trionychidae; genus Rafetus; species Rafetus swinhoei. The sequence continues at coordinate 394,102 of JAFJHL010000175.1, read as the reverse complement.
ATCTGCTGCCTATTAATTTCATTTGGTGACCCCTAGTTCTTATATTATGGGAACAAGTGAATAACTTTTCCTTATTCACTTTTTCCATAGCAGTCATGATTTTATAGACCTCTATCATATCCCCCCTTAGTCTACTCTTTTCTAAGCTGAAAAGTCCAAGTCTTTTTAATCTCTCTTCATATGGGACCCGTTCCAAACCCCTCATCATTTGTGTTGCCCTACTCTGAACCTGTTCCAATGCCAATATATCTTTTTTTTGAGATGAGGCGACCACATTTGTACACAGTATTCAAGATGTGGACGTACCATGGTTTTATAGAGAGGCAATAAGATATTCTTGACTAGGCATCCATCTCCTGAAAGGCCTAATCAAACAGGAGAGAGCCTGTCTTGCCACTAGAGAGATACAGTCCATACAAAGACCATTATTGGTTGTACTTATGTATTAGTTACAGCTTCGATACTGTGTGCCCCACAGAGGCATCTCCCAGCACTGCAGCGTGTCTGTCTTCTTTAAGGACTTCTTTTGAATGTCAAATTTTAGCAATTTGATAATTGAATGCACAAAAGAGGAGCTTAAAGGCATGTTTTCAGATCAAGCCTATGTTATTTTAATTTGTATTACAGTAGCACTAAGAGGCCCAAAGCAGAGAATAGGACAATGAGGCTGATGGTGGTGGTGGAGAGGAGAGAATGTGGGATTAATACAATCAGACAAGAATGGTAAAGTTATGAGGGGTTCTGAGATAAAGAAGTTTGAATTTGATGCAATGGAAGACAGGCTTAGCCAATGTGGGTGTGACAGTCACACTGCCTGGCAAGGCAGATGAGCTGCACAGGATTGTGGATATTTATTGCTTGCTGCCTCATTTTATCTGCAGATCAGGCATTTCTTTGGACATCCAAAGCATTAGTAACCTCGGAACTATCTTGTATTTGCTGAGAGGAAAGAATGGATATTCCTTAATAAGACTTTTACACCTCTAGCTTCTGTCACGTTGTGTGAAAGCTTTTCCTTTCCCTCTAATGCTATATGACTTGAGCTTTCAGTCCTAATTAAAAAATCACCCTTCTTGCTACATTATTCTAACAATGACTGAGATCTGGCTGAACAGGCTTTTTAATATAGCATGAAAGTTGTGCTCTGTTGTAATCCCTCCTATATAAAGTTATTCAACATAGGGGACACCTTGTGAGTTTTTACACAACTTTAGAATCATAGAATCCTAGGGCTGGCAGAGACCTCAGGAGTCATTGAGTCCAGCCCCCTGCCCAAAGCAGGACCAACCCCAACTCAATCATCCCAGCCAGGGCTCTGTCAAGCCAGGACTTAAACACCTCCAGGGATGGAGATTCCTCCTCCTCCCCAGGGAACCCATCCCAGTGCCTCACCACCCTCCTAGGAAATTGTTTTTCCTAATATCCAACCTAGACCTCCCCCACTGTAACTTGAGACCATTGTGCCTTGTTCTGCCATCTGCCACCACTGAGAACAGCCTCTCTCCATCTTCTTTGGAACCCCCTTCAGGAAGTTGAAGGCTGCTCTCAAATCCCCTCTCACTCCTCTCTTCTGTAGGGCAAATAAGCCCAAATCCCTCAATCTGTCCTTGTAAGTCATGGGAGAACTCTGAGAGACTAGGCCTGAGGCTCATTTGTGTGCTCTGCTTTGAATGCCAGAACGTGTCACTTCAGACCAGTTCCAGTAAGCCAAACCACCAGGAACAGGCTCTAAACCGGGGTTACAGTGCAGCAGCCTTCTATCTGCTTGCAGCCAATGTGCTCCCAGCTCACTCAGTGCTAAGACTCTGCTGGGGGAAGAGGGTGCATTCTGGCAGCACCCAGGAAGTTCTTCCAGCATGCAGAGTTTGTAGCTCACAACTTACAGTTCCCACGGCCACTCTTGAAGCATGCTGGACCTAGGGCTACGTGTTCTTAACATCCCAAGTAACTACTCTAAATTCTGTGTCACCAACATGCTGCTCCCATTTTAACACTCTTCTGTGTGGCAGCTTTCCGTAGTCATTTACTCTAACAAGTATTTTATGTTAATACTCTTAGTGCTTCCTGGAGGATCAGGAACATACTTGGCCACAAGAGCTATAGTATTTTTGAAATTTGAATGTTTAGAAAATATTAGCAAAGTTTGCTAGAGATGATTTGATGTGGTTTTAATACAGTCTTCTCACAATTACTTTTCTTCCAAGTCATTTCATGAAATGTGGTGATTAAGCAATGTCTGCAACATTCTCAATCTAAATCATATTCACAGCAACCGGCAGGAAGTCACAGAACATCCTATTTCAGCAACAATTAACCTAAAAACTTCAATATCAAACAGACTAATGCAGTCCCATTATAACTGCAATTGTACTGTGTTTTGGAACAGAGGCTCTGAACTGGGGTAGTGATACTAGCCATGAACAGAACAAAACTCAAAGAATGCGAACATAGAATGTTTGTTGAATTTTTAGAATTATCTGTTTGAATCAATAACGTCAAAACATTACCTCCCACATGTAACAGCCACAGTTAAACTGGAGTTTATTGTCATGGTTCAAATACAAATATGGCATTCTGCTTCCGCAGTGGCGTTCACAATGTTCTAGGTGTTATTTAAGCAGCAGTTTACACAAGAATGTCTGACAGTTGCCCATGTTTACAGGTCTGGAATTTCCATATACAGTGCACTAGCATGGCCAGAAGCAAACCCTACTCTACTGTATCCTTGACATATTAAACTTTGAATAGGGACTGGATATGGCTGGCTCATTACAAGAGCAATTTTCTTTCTCTTGGTATTCACACCCCCTCCTCATCTGTTGGGAATGGGCCATATCCACCCTGATTGAATTGGCCTCCTTACCACTGGTTCTCCACTTCTTTTCATGTGTCAGTATATTTGTGCCTGCCTCTGTAATATCCATTCCATGCATCTGAAGAAGTGGGTTTTTGCCCATGAAAGCCTATGCACACAGAAATCTCTTAGTCTTTAAGTTGTCTCTGGATTGCTCGTTATTCCTACTTCATCCTAGGCTCAGGATACAGATAGAAATCCAGCTTGGGGATGCACCAGTCACATTCTTGTCATTACTCTGGTTCTCATTGTAAAGTAGTGCTGATAAAAAGGAAACACATGCCCATAGGCAGACTTAGTAATGCAGGTATGACATTCTCATAGGAAAGCAGAGGAGTGACGTAACTGCCTCACCTGTCTGATCCATGATCCTTGCGTCTTGCAGCGCAGATGCTGCTGTGGGAAATAGGAGTGTACATGCTGTATAAAGCTAAGCAAAACAGCAATCCCCAGTACACCAGTGTATCCATCACCCTGCAGTACCTTCAGTGCATTCCTGGCTGAAATCTACCTTGGGCTTTATGATTGGTGCTTTCTTCTAGTCTTGTGAGTGTTCTGATGCAAGGAGCAGTGAACTCTGGGGTATTTCTGGCTCAGGATGCAGTGGCAAAAGCTAAGCAGAGAAAGTCCCAGATTTGTGCCCTACAGATTCAATCTGAATAAATTTTATTGGCCTCACAAGGTATGTGATTGTTGCCAAAGGGAAATGTAGTAATGATGAGGTCTGTGTTAAGTGGTAGGGGATTTAATGCTTAGGGAGCTGTGAGCCATGGGGTGTGTCTAGACTATAGGGTTTTTTTTTTTTAAGTGGCCTTTTTTCGAAAAAACTTCCCCTGCGTCTAGACTGCTGCCGCGTTCTTTCGAAAGTAAATTGAAAGAAACGTGGCAGTTTTTTCGACCGTGGAAAACCTCGTTTTATGAGGAAGAACGCCTTTTTTCGAAAGTGCTCTTTCGAAAAAAGGCGCTATGTAATGCAAACAGAGCTTTTTCGAAAGTACTGGTTATAGTCTAGACGCTCTTTTTGGAAAGAGGCTTGCAGTCTAGACGTAGCCATGCTGAGGGTCTGAGGATGAGAAGGGAGACCAGAAAAGGCTTTCAGGGGCAAGTCTATATTTAAAATGCAGCAACAGTACAGCTGCACCCCTCTAGCACTCCAGTGAAGATGCTGTAAGCTGACAGGGGAGAGTTATTCCCATTGGCGCAGAGAATCCACCTCCTTGAGAGGCAGTAGCTATGTTGGTGGGAGAAGCTCTTTCCTCATACAGGGGTTAGGTCCTAGAACTATGTGGATTTTTCACACCCCCTTGAGCAACCTAGTTACACTTATAGATGTGTATCTTGTAGACCTGACCAGAAATCAGACCTTTAGGGTTAATCTAAAGACATCTCAGAAGCTGCTGGGCTCATGCAGCTCTCCTGACTGATATTCTAACATGCAAATCTGAGTCTGCACTAGCCAGTGTTGACAGGAAGCAGGCTATCCAGTATCCTGATCTGCCTGCTAGCCAGTGCTGGAGGAAGGGAACCTCTGGCCCAGGGGGACACAAAGTACCATACTCCCCACCAGGTTGGCACAGTGGGTGGAGTGGAAACTGTCTCTGAAACGAAACAAGAAAAGGGAAATGAAGGAGTGGGGTTGGTTTTTCTTCTCTTGCTGCAATTTCCCATTTGGGGCTGATATTAATGACCAAGCAGACACTGTTACTAAGGTTACTGGGGAACAATCCGCCACAGTCAGTCCTCTGTCAGCCTTCAGTCTGGATGAGTTTTGTCACGTATGAATTATGAGAATGCATATAAATAGACACATATGATTGGACACTAAACTGATTTTCTCAAAAGCCATGGCCTTTGTGTCACATACATTTCATGTGTCATTGGCGCCCTCTGGTGCCAGCAGCCATCAATGTCATGACAGAAAATTGCTTTGAATCCAAACAGCGCTACACAATTTTATGTTATATAACCACAGCCCAAACAATTTGCAGGGTAGAGGCAGAGAGAAATTAAGAGACTTAGATGAGAGAGAAGCAGCATTTTTGGCTCTTACTGGAAATACATTTATTAAGGAGCTCTGGGTGTGAGCACTTTGTAAATAAAAGAAGAGATAACATTATAACACTATTGTGATGATGTATGTGTACAGCCACCTCACACGAGTTAATCAAATTTCTAGCATAGGTACTTGCTGTAAAGAAACCTGTACGAATCATGCCTTTTTGTGCCCTGGGTTTTATTCTGTTGATGATGTAATTTCTTATGCAATGTGAGCATTCTATGCCAGAAGAGCTTTCTAATTTCCCCTGCTTTATTTGTCACTTTAATTTGTGATTTCTAGGATTTCTATCCTTGCAGTGAGTGGTGGTTTGGGGGTTGTTAAAAGATTATAATGGTGATCATGTTTTTTCTTCATACAAATGAGATAGCTACAGTCTATACCAATGGTTAGTTACTCCACTGTAAAAACTGGCACTTTATTTCCAGTGTGAATTTGTCCAGCTTCAGTTTCCAGACATTGGATTTTGTTCAACCTTTGTCTGCTAAAAAAACTCTCTGCTTCAATGCCTTTTCCCCACAAGTAATCAAGTTGTGTCTTACTTTTCTCTTGGAAAAAGTAAACTAATTAATCTTATAATGTCTAGCTATTCAATTTGAAAATCTCTTTACAGGTAGAGTTACAGCTGTTAACGTACTTTGAGCAAGGCCTGCATCTTCTTTTTCATCTGCCTATCACCATACAAACCTAGATTGCATAATGCATAAACTGCAATAACACATTTATATTGAAATATTATGCTATAATATTGCTATATTATATATACAGATTACTGGTGTCATTGGTAATGAGAAGATAAAAAGACACATTCCTTGCTCCTAGCCTCTTACTAGCTACATATACATACCACGTGCTGCCAATAAATGCTAGTTTCACTCTACTTCCAAAATACCAACGGGGGAATATCAGAACTTTTATCCTTGAATGAATGTTCCTAAACTGGTTCCAGAATAAGTCTTTAAATTTATCCTTAATTTCCCCATGCCTGGAGAACAGTATTGTCTGACTTCTTGTCCAGTACTGAAATAGCGTTTCGTTATGGTTGTCCTGAAAACTGAGTTTTCTGATAATCCATTGATACCAGAGAGATTAGGATAGAGGCCCCAATATTCTTATTTCATCCTAGTGGTGATCTCTTGCTAAGCGTTTTGCAGGCTCTGGTGTTGTTCTTTTATGACTGAACTTTTTTATGCTCTCTTTCCATGTATGCACAATATTGTGCGGGTTTCCTGTTTTTCTCCTTTTGCTATGCACACTATGCTCAAGTTCGTTTTTCTTAGGTCCAAAATAGCCCTCCAGAGAAGTTCAAGCCAAAAAGAGTAAAGGTGCCATATGAAAAAAAAGTCTTATTTCCTGACTCAAGGGAGAGATTTATGTGGAATTACAATTTACTTTAAATTCCAAGAGAATAGTTCAGGAATCTTCAAGGGCTCCTGTTTTGACAGGGATATTTTAACTTGGATCACCTAACTGGCACCTATTTCCGTTTCCAATGGGTAAAGTGCCTGAGTGTGGAGCCTAGCAATGTGACCAAATGTGTCCTGAACCGTTGTGCAGGGATTGCTAACTGGATTACAAAGATTAGAAATGGGCTTCTTTTACTGTGCCCAAGGGAGGGGCCTGGCTCCTCTCCTGTTTATTCCATCCCTTCTCACTTTCTCTTGGCTCTGCTCTTTCCCCCCAGCTCAGCAGTGGGAACATGTCCCATGAAATCTGAATCTGTGAAGCTTGTTGCAGGCTGAAGAGAACAACAGATGGACACTATGAGGTCTGCCTAGGCCCAGATTCCGGCTCACCATTCAGGTACAAGGCAACTCCGTGGGTGCTGATGCATTTTGCTGACTTCTCTGTCAGACAAAGCTAATCACATGCACAGTCTTAGGCATAGTGATGGTGACATTGGGATAAACTATATGGCTACGTCTAGACTGGTGCGCTTTTGCGTCAGAGCTATGCAAATGAGGCTCAGCGTTGGAATATCGCCGAGCCTCATTTGCATAGCTAATGAACCGCCATTTTTGCGGAAGAGGCTCTTGCGCAAGGCGGGGGCTGTCTACACTGCCCCTTCTTGCGCAAGAAAAACCCTTTTGCACAAAGCCGTTATGCCTATTCTTTTTAGGCATAGCGGCTTTGCTAAAGGGTTTTCTTCTTGCAAGAAGGGCAGTGTAGACAGCCCGTCTTCTTGCAAGAGCCTCTTCCGCGAAAATGGTGGTTCATTAGCTATGCAAATGAGGCTCGGCGATATTCCAACGCTGAGCCTCATTTGCATAGCTCTGGCACAAAAGCGCGCCAGTTGAGATGTAGCCCATGAGCCTGCTGCTGAGTCCTTCTAGTGAAGAGCAGGCCTCTGGACAATCAGACAAGCCTTTTCCTCATTCAGATTACGCTTTCTCTGAGGGAAGAGTGCACATGGGAAACCTCTGGAACTGCATTAATGATATATAAGAATTGTATCCACACTGTTGATCTCCCTCCCACAAAGTAGGTATACATTGAGGGGATGCCAGCTACCCATTGTGCCATTGCACAGCCAGGTTTAAAGTCCTGTTGCCCATCCTCCTCCTTTTCATTTATAGTAGCACACTGCATGGTATTCAGCCAGTGCAAGGATGTTTGGCCCCTCTAGTGTTTTTAGAGATGGGCAAGCACTGGGTTGATGAGATCTCCAGCAAGTGGCTCCTCTCTGAAACAAGTGCAAGTTTGTGCAATCACGGAAACCTGCAAACTGTCTCAGTGCTGCAGGAAATGATTCTGCAAAGCAAAACCCAGAGGCTTTGTCCAATGCATCTGGGAACGAGTGGTAAGGGGGGGAGAAGGCTCACTCAAAGACACTCCGTAGGCCTGCAGGTTCTCTGCTGGACCCCACTTTGGTCCAAATCAGATTTGTCTTAGTGAGTGTAATCCTGATGTCAGTGAGAAGCTTTGTGAAGCTGCAGCAAGCCCTGCTGGAACTGCCTGCTCCTTGGCAGTATTAGCGGGTGACAGACACAGTGTCAGAGTCAGAAATGCACCGTAGGCAAAACTACAGCCACTCCTATAGGCTTTGGAGGCAACAGTTCTAGCAGGAATAGGAGCGTGTGGGGAATCTTGGCAGCTTACAAGTTCACGGACTGGGCCGGGCCGGGCCTGAATGGCTGCTTATTAAACCGGTCTTTTCAATGTTAAAATCCCCCTTTCTGTACAATACCCGACCCCTTCCGCTGCGAACATGGCAGACGCTGAGGGGTTTGGTGTGCGGGGCGGCTGTGCCCCGTCACACTGGCATTAAAAGAGATGTTGCTTCCAAGAAGGTCAGAGCTAGAGGGAAACAAAGCAGCCTGCAGCAAAGGGTGAAAAATGCACAGAAAAAATCATAAGTTATTTAGTCCCTAGAAAGTTTTGCATGGCATATAGGGGATAGGATACTCTTCTGGAGAGTGTGCTGGTAGATCTAGTTAACATGGGACACCCTGCGTAGGATGTGTGGGGCCACTGCTGGACAGGGAGTGGAGAAGCTGCTGTAGTTATTCAGAGATTAGACTTGATGGGCCCAGGCCTGTGAGATTCTGTAGTGCTGCTCTTGTTTCCAGCCTTAGCCTACCATTGGTTTTGTCACATTTGGACCATAGTAAGGCTATGGACCCAGTAATGTCTAAACTGAATTGCTTTTTTGGGATACCAGAAGTATCCTGAAAAAACAACACTGTGTCCAAAGATCGCGTCCACTTTTTCGAATTTTTTTTCAAAAGAATGGACACGCTCTTTCGCCATCTCTGTTATCCACATTCTATGAGGAATAAGGGATGGCTTGAAAGAGCACTTTATTTCACAATTTGGCGCCATGTAGACGTGCCAAATTTCAAAAGAGCCTCTTTCAAAAGTAAATCGAAAAAAGATATGCAATTTGCTTACCGCTAATTTCATTTCTTTTTCCGATTTAACAACGCAGTGTAGATGTAGTTTAAGAGATGAAGGTCAATTAAGAAAGAGAAAGAAAGAAAGAAAGAAAATTGTTCTTTCTTTCCCTAAATATGCTCATAAAAGCAATGCTTCAGGCACTCGACCAGTTTAAAAAAACATACGAGCATTAATAAAAAATAACAAAGCATTACAGAGATTGTTCCTTCAGAAGACCTTCCCAGCCCTTGAAAATGACTCCCCCAACTCTCCCAGGACTCACTCCATAACTCCTCTCACATTGTACCGCAAACTTTACAGTTAACACACCACCAAAAAAGCTTTTAAAAACATCCCCACAAGCCATATTTTTAAAAAGCCTAGCGGGACTTTATGTAATCCCTGGGGTAGTACAACATTAAGCAGTGAGAAATTGTGGGCCATGCCTATCTGCATTTCTTCTCATGACCCTTCAGCTCTCGTTTTTCTACACAGTTCCTTGATTCCCCACATTGCCCTCTTGTATTGTCAGGGCTGCCTTGGGACACTGTGTGCTCCTCTGTGATACAGCTCAACTACCAGGCACTGTTGGAATTGTCCAGGAGGCAAAAAGGTGAGACAGGATTTCACATCGCTGTAATATTGGGTTTGGGTAGTTATATTATGATCAACTCTACAGCTGTGTGGCAGAAGGCAGTATTCTTCTTCGGGTAGTGTCCCCGTGGGTGCTTCACTGTGGGTGTCGGGTCCCATCCCGGCGCCGCAGATCGGAGATCTTCTAGCTGTTGTTTGCCGAACCGCGCTTGCGCGGCGGCCATCTTGTGGCTTTTCGCGCCGTTTCCAGTCGCGCGGTCCAGCCCGCCAGTTCCTCTTAACCATCTTTGGGTGCAGACAGAGAAACAGCTCCCTCTCCTGTACTTTGCTTTACCTGAGAGGAGTAAATCTGTTTTAGTGTAAATAGTTCATAGTTTAGTATCTTAGTTATATATATATATATATATATATATTATTGTTAATAAGTAAAAATAAATACATACTTTTTCTCGTCATAGTTAGCTAGTTAGTTTTTACTACAATGCCTGGCTCCCCAGGATTCAAGAGGTGCGCGCTTCGTAAAGACTCCATGCCTGCTTCAGACGGGCATTCGGCGTGCATAAAATGTCTTTGTGAGGGGCACATTCCACAGAAGTGCCCTCACTGTTCAAAGCTAACGGCCAGGGCTCGCAGAGACCGCGAAATGCGTCTCAAAATGCTTCTTGTTGATAAAGCCCTCACACCGCAGTCAGACCCTCCGGCGGAGGCATCTCGTCATGTCCTAACTAAGGCCGCTTACAAGAAGAAGCCTCCCTCTCCATCTCGCTCTTTACCATTCAGAGTGAGTACGGCTGACAAACTGGGCACCTCAGGCTCAGGCTTAGTGGTGACCCGCAGGCCGGAGAAAGACAAGCACGCCCAAAGTGCATCGGCACCAAGCCCATTGGAACGCATGCCGCATTGGACTAAGTCGACTCCTCCAACGGCGCCGTCTCCGAAAGCTCTGGCACCGGAGTCTTCGGCACCGAGACCCTCAACATCAGGGTCTTCTCCGGCACCGAGAGCCAGGGCACCGTCCTTGCCGCCGGCACCAAGAGCTAGGGCACCGTCCTCGCCATCGGCACCGAGAGCTACAGCACCTACGGAACTGCCGGCACCGAAAGCCACGGCACCTTCGGGGCTGTCGCACCGAGAGCCGCGGCGCCTACTTCGTCTTCAGTGTCCGGTACTACGACTCAAGCGCCACCCTCTACCACATCACCTGCTGCTTCCGCCACTACCAGGGCAGCACCGGCACAGGTGGACTGAACGGTACCATCCCGGAGGTCGACACCCTCCGCATCACCCATCCAGATGTCGAGCAGAGTGAGGGAGAGAGCACAGCGGCTTCCTACCCTGTCTCCTAGCCTGGGTCCGGAAACATTTTCACCTGAACCACCTTCTCCACCAGCTCAGTCACCTAGGGTGACTCGCTACCATTCTCCTGCAGCGCACCATACTCAGCATGCCTCACCTACACGCTATTACTACCACCGGTGCTACTCTCCATCGCCCTCGTATTCTAGACGACGCTCCAGATCCCCGAGGTCTCCATCATACCACAGGTCCTCACACTATGGGCACCATTACTCACATCATTACGATTATTCTACATATCATGACGACTGCTGGTGCAGGCGATACGATTCCAGGGATCAGTCACCACGCTCGCCGTCCCACTCGGCAGCCGTGTCATTGTCGCCGGCTCCATCATCCGCAGCACCACCCAAATGCGCGTCGCTTTCCCCACAGCCTGACAGGCCCCCCACACCTTCAGATGATCAATCTATGCCTTTTGAAAGCATGCCAGTGGATACAGGCTACCCAGTCAATAGGGAGGACTCCCATCGTCAGTCCCCAACGGAGATAGCATCATCATCCCCTGATGACGCTGTGTTCCAGGGGGATATCTCTCCTACGGATTACCTCAAGGATTTTCAAGAACTTTTCAAAAGGGTCGCTGAGAGTCAAAACGTCAAGTTAGGAGAGGTGCAACAGAAACAGCACCACTTATTGAGGAATCTTCACCCCTCTCAGTCTTCGAAAATAGCTCTGCCATTAGAAGATGCTATCTTAGAAATAGCCGATTCCATTTGGCAGACGCCGGCCTCCGCCCCACCAACGAATAAAAAGGCGGATAAGAAATATTTAGTCCCTGCTACCGGCATGGAGTTTTTGTTCAACCACCCTGGGCCCAACTCCCTCGTTCTGGATGCAGTCCAACAAAGGGCAAAAGCACCCCAGTATATGAACACTGCAGGGGACAAGGATGTTAAATGGCTGGACCTGTTTGGCAGAAAAGTCTACTCTTCTGCCACTTTGTCACGCTGCATGGCGAACTATTCGGCCTTGTTAGCTAACGACAGCTTTGACAATTACGCCAAACTAGTCCCTCTCCTCGAACATCTCCCGGAGTCCAAGTGCCAGATACTGAAGGGTGTTATACAAGAGGGCTTTGCGTCTTCACGATCAACGCTCCACATCACGCTAGATGCGGCAGACACCACGGCCTGCACCACGGCGACATCTATCGTTATGCGAAGAGCATCCTGGCTTCACATGGCAGCAGCCCCCAAAGAACTCCAGACCAAGGTTGAGGATTTGCCGTTTGATAGACAAAATCTGTTCACAGATAAGACGGACCAGGTTTTACACTCTGGGAAAGACACGCGTACTACCTTAAGAACATTGGGGATGTACACCCCACCTTTCAGACGCAACGTTTTACGCCTTATCAGAGGCAGAGGCCATTCCCCTATGCACCACACCAGGGGAGGCAGTACGTTGCTCAAAGAGGGCGTCAGCATCCCCAGAGATGTCGCCCTCAGCAACCCAGTCCAGCGCAACAGCAGTCGAACAAACAGCAAGTTTGATGCAAGCATCGAGGGACTGCGAACCATCCAGTTGATACCCTCCTCCAACGCCACCAAAGCGCTGTTTCACCACTCCTTAAGGCCCTTTCAACATCGTTGGGCCGCCATCACATCTGATCGATGGGTCACACAACTGATAACATCTGGCTACGTGAGTCCATTTCTTTCGCTCCCTCCCACCACCACCACCCCCCCTTCAGGGACACTTCTCACAAACCTCTTCTTGCTCAAGAGGTAGCCCATCTCCTCGAACTAGAGGCTATAGAGAGGGTCCCAGAGTCTTTCCACGGCAGGGGTTTTTACTCCCGTTACTTTCTAACGGAGAAGAAATCAGGTGGATACTCGACCTTCGGCAATTGAATCGCTATCTACGCCAACAGTGCTTCAAGATGGTGACATTGGCAAAGATCATTCCAGCACTGGAACAGCATGATTGGTTCACATCCCTCAATTTTCAGGATGCCTACTTCCGTATCGCCATACATCCAGCACACCGGCGATTTCTTCGTTTTGTAGTAGGGAACAATCATTATCAGTACAAGGTCCTGCCATTCGGATTATCATCAGCTCCGAGAGTTTTCTCGAAGACTCTCGCAGTAGTGGCGGCTTATCTTCGTCGCGTAGGAGTTATCATCTTCCCCTACCTAGACGACTGTCTTCTCAGAGCACGCTCGTTTGAAGAAGCCTCTCAAGCAGTCACTACCATGACCCACTTATTCAACATACTAGGTCTTATACTCAACGTTCAAAAGTCTGCACTAACTCCTCAGCAGTCCATAGAATTCATTGGAGCCCACCTCAACTCCATGATGGCGCGCACCTACCTACCACTCTCCAGGGTCCGTACCATCCAAGATTTAATACAGGTTATTACCACAAGCCCTACTGTAGCCGTCCTTGCATGTCTTCAACTGTTAGGTCATATGGTGGCCACGACGTTTGTGGTACCCAACGCCAGGCTCCACCTCCGCTGTCTTCAACACTTGGTATCCAAGATATATGTACCTGGCAGACGCGACCTACACAGGTCCGTAGTAGTTCCCATCATAGTCAAATGTTCTTTTAGCTGGTGCACGACACCAGGCAACATCGTGACAGGCATGCCCTTTCACAAACTGCAACCCACGATACAACTTACAACGGACGCCTCGTTGATCGGATGGGGGGCACACATTCAAGACAGCCAGGTTCAAGGTTGATGGTCCCCAGAGGAGTCCCTTCTCCACATAAACCTACTGGAATTACGGGCTGTCTTGAATGCATGCAGACATTTCCTTCCCCGCCTCCGCAACCGGGTCGTCACAGTTCTGACAGACAATATTACCACCGTTTACTATATAAACAGACAGGGAGGAGCTCGTTCCCACTCCCTGTGCATGGAGGCTGTCCGCCTCTGGAACTTCTGCAGTCTCCTCAAGGTGACTCTTATAGCTGCTTACCTGCCAGGGAAAGACAACACCATGGCAGACGCGCTCAGCAGGCAATTCGTTCAACAGCATAAGTGGGAGATACACCAACACGTACTACGTGCTATATTCAACAAGTGGGGTCACCTGTTAGTCGACCTCTTTGCCACGCAATACAACGTGAGATGAACTCACTATTGCTCCAGAGCGGGCATAGGCCGAGCCTCCCTAGGGGATGCTTTCCTTTACAACTGGAGCGGGAAGTTGCTTTATGCATTCCCTCCCATTCCACTAATATCCAGAGTCCTACAGAAAATACTTATGGACAATGCAACAGTAATTTTAATAGCACCATTCTGGCCCCGCCAGACATGGTTCCCTTACCTCTTTCGGATGTCTCCTCATCATCCCTTCCATCTTCCAAATTGTCCGGACATTCTCACGCAGGACCACGGCCGCACTCTCCATCCACAGCCATATCGCCTCGCTCTCACGGCCTGGCTCCTAACTGGTTCAGACAAACAGAGATAACTTGTTCTCATGAGGTGAAGGATGTACTTCTGCACAGCAGAAAACCTTCAACACGAGCTACTTACCTTCCTAAATGGCGCAGATTCCAACAATGGTGCATTGCCAACAACTTACTCCATACCATGGGCGGCAGGTTTGTATAATTTTTGGTGGTGCCCCATTAGCCACGCCCCCTGAGCCCCGTTAGCCACGCCCCCTGGAGGTAACACACTCAGGGCAAGATGGACACATGACCAGAAGTAAAAGGTGTCATGTCACCCCTCTGGAAGGGCTTTTCCCACCATCCTCCTACGAACAGGGATTAGTTTGGCCCCCACCAAACTGCCCGCATGCAACTATCCTGCAGTTGCATTAACCCAATGTGTGTGACATTAATGCGGGGGCAGAGAGGCTGGGGGAAGTGTTCCCTCTAAGGCTATGTCTACACTCCCGGCTTTTTGCAAAAGTACAGCCGTTCTTGTGCAAGAACCCACAGAGCATCCACACTGCCCGCCTGCTCTTGCTCAAGGAAATTTACAGTACGGCGTGGTAAGAGAGGGTGTCTTGCGCAAGAGCTACGCTCTTTTCTAACAGGTGTAAGCTCTCTTGCGCAAGAGGGCAGTGTGGATGCTCAGCAGGGATTTCTTGCAAGAAACCCTATGGCTAAAATGGCCATCGGAGCTTTCTTGGGCAAGAGAGTGTCCACACTGCCATGGATGCTCTTGTGCAGAAGCACAGCTCGCACATGGCAGTGTGGATGTGTTCTTGCGCAAGACTTCTTGCACAAGAACCCTTGCGCAAGATGTTCTTGCACAAGAAACCACCAGTGTAGACATAGCCTAAGAGTTTCCTCCCATGAGCAGAATGAATTTTGTGTTGTGCACCACTACTGAGTTCATGTGGCTTGTTTGGATGTGCCACTGTGGCACCCAAGTGATTAATAAATATTTTATAAACCTTTACCTTTTCTCTCTGCTGCCATGTCCCCTCCCCTTGCTCCATCAGCTCCCCTGGTGCCTGCTGCCCCCCAACCCCTCACCCTCCTCTGCTGTCCTGACTCCTGCCCTTCTCACTGCCTTCAGCCCTTCTGCAACCTGCCCCTCTCCACCAGCCCTTCTCTCCCCCTTGTGCCCACTCCTCCAGTAGCCCCACTCTGATCATGTGAGCTACCTCTCCTCATCCCCTCTTCTAACACCTCCCTCTACACACCTGCCCTGCCTCTCTCCTCTGGTGCTGGTCCCTCCCCTGCAGGGGTCTGCACTTCTGCTTCACCCCAGAACCCCCTGGCACCTGCACCTTCCCTTAGCCCTGCACCCTCCTGCTGCCTCCCCCTTCCCTCACTGCCCCTGCCCCTTTTTTCCCTGATGCCCACCCCTCACCACCCTCTGCCCCATTCCCCTCATGCCCTCACACATGCCTTGCTCCATCCCCACCTTCCTCATGCCCACCTCTTCTTTCAAGCCTTCTCCCAGCACCTCCCCGTCCCCCCCCTAGTCCCCAATGCCCTTACCCTTTCCTCTCCCAGCATCACCCTGTCCCCACTCCCACTGACACCTCCCCTCCTGCCCTTTTCCTCATTGTCTCCACTTGGCCCCCTGGCATTTGTCTCTCCTCCACGCTGTCCCTTTCTTCCCCTTTCTTCTCCTGACCTGCCCCCCTCCCCTCAGCACAAGCCCCTTCCTCTCCCACCCTTCCCCTATTTTTCCCGCACCCCACCCCACACCTTCTGCCTTCCAGTTTGAGTCTGTGATCGGGCCCAGCCCCAGCTGCTTCCATGACCCCAGACAATGTGCCAAGCCTGGAGCTGGGCCGCACGGTTTTCAAGTCCTGGGCCCTGACATCATGGCATGCCCGGGCATCTCCCCTCTCCGCTGTTGCGCGGGAGTTTAAACACGCCACGCATGGCTGCCGCTGCTGCCATATTGAACCAGCCTCCCTGGCGCAGGCGGGGCTACAACTCCCCGCGGGCTCGAGTTTCAAGGCAGCCTGGGCTGAAAAGGGGGGAGCCGGGTACTTCCCGCCTGGGCACGCGGGGAAGAGGGATCGGGCCCCGGCAAACCTGGGCACCCGCCACTAGCGGATCGGCGTCCGAAAGTTACCTGCCCCAGCAGCTCATACTCCAGCCCCGCTGCAATGGCGGCAGTCAGCCCGCCCGGGATCTCCGCCGCCTATTCATTGACAAACTTTCTCCGTGCTGGCCAGGCTGGCGGCGCAGCAGGCGCAGAGCAGCGCCAGGGCTACAGGGTACCCAGCCCGGCGGGTCCCGGCCATGGCCCGGCGAGGGAGGTGGGAGCAGCCAAGCAAGCGGATGGCAGGGGCAAGGCAGCGGTGGAGCCCTTAGGTTGCTAGGCAGGCAGGGTGCAGCATCTCCCAGCCAGCGCACCCCGGCTCTGGCTCAGGGCTGAACGGAGCCCAAAGCCTCCCATGCCGGGCTGGCACCGAGTGTTCACACGTCAAAACTACGAAAGCCGGCCTGACAACAAGTGCAGCTGGCCCCTGAGCGCGCAGGTTATTCCCAAGTGGGGTAGGGGCGGGGGTTGCTAAAATAAGCCCGAGGGACAGACGCACATTCAAACCAGGGGAGGAAAAAAAATCCCAACCCAGCCTCTGCTCCGAGCAGAGTCCCCGCTCCCTCGGATATCTTGCAAACCTGGCGTCTCCCCGCTCAGCTGTTGTACGGTGGCATGCGCTCCCTCGGATAGTCTCGCACACCCCTTGGGGGGAGGGGGCGGCAGTGGGGGCCGGGGCCCACTCCAGGTAGGGCCGGGGGAGAGACCCAGCTCCAAATATTGGTGGAGCAGGGCCCCCAGCTCTGAATATTGCTGGAGCATGGGCACCACGAGCCCATAAAACTCCCCGCCTATGCTCCCTACCACTTCTTCATTGCAATCCATACTGGATACATTCTACACCTTAAACAAACAGGCCTCGCAATTTCTTTGCTCAAAGTGCATTTGGCAGCGATCACGGCCTTTCATCAGCCCATAGAAGGGTTCACCCCCTTTTCTCACCCAACTACAAAGAGGTTCCTAAAAGGAATTACGAGGACTCGCCAAGCGGCGGCGAGCCCCGCTCGCCAGCCGCGCGGTTTCACGCAGTTCTGCGCTCTGTGCATGCGCAGATCGTTTTGCGCATGCTCAGATCGCTCTGCGCCGGCTCTTCCAGGTTGTAATCTACTCGCCACGGGCGAGTAGATTACATTATTTGTCAAGCCCTGGGAATTACTAACCTCTTCCCTGAATACAGGCGACCTCTGGACTCTTGGAATTTAGAGCTTGTCTTAGATACGCTAATGCGTCCACCATTTGAACCATTAGCTACATGTGATTTTAATACGCTCGCCATGAAAGTCATATTCCTTTTGGCTATTACCTCCGCCAGAAGGGTGGGGGAGTTGGCAGCTCTATTGGCCAAGCCCCCGTATACCATTTTCACTCCTCAGGCGGTTATCCTTCGTCCACAGCAATCCTTCCTGCCAAAAGTTAATTCCACCTTCCATATAAATGAACCCATTATATTACCGGTTTTCTATCCAAAACCCTATACCTCGGAACATCAGGCACGGTTACATTCCCCTCGACGTATGTAGGGCCCTTGCTTTTTACATTGACAGAACTCGAGAAGCAAGGAATTCTCAGCACTTGTTCATCTCCATGGACGCTCGTTCTAAGGGTTCCCCGCTTTCATCACAGCGAATCTCTAAAATAATCATTTCCTGCATAACCTGATGCTACGAACTGAGAAATAGACCACTTCCACACACTATTACAGCTCATTCTACCAGAGTTAAGGGAGTTCCCCCTAAGGGACATCTGCCGATCAGCTACCTGGTCTTCGGACTTCACATTTGTCAAACATTACACTCTACAGAATATCATTATAACTGACGCAGCTGTAGCCACCGCGGTGCTAACCTCAGCAACAATCCATTGATTCCGAACCCGCCGCCTTCTTTCAGGCTACTGCTGTGAAATCACCCACAGTGGAGCACCCACGCGAACACTACCCGAAGAAGAAGAAGAAGTTACTCACCTTGTGCAGTAACGATGGTTCTTCGAGATGTGTGTCCACTACCCACCCTCCTCCCCGCTTTGGAGTCTCTCTCTTATGTCTTTCAGACTTCGATGGTCACGAGGAACTGGCGGGCCGGACCGCGCGACTAGAAACGGCGTGAACAGCCGCAAGATGGCCGCCGCGCATGCACGGTCTGGCAAACAACAGCTACAAGATCTCCGATTTGCAGCGCCGGGATGGGACCTGACACCCACAGTGGAGCACCCACGGGGACACACACCTCGAAGAACCATCGTTACTGCACAAGGTGAGTAACTTCTTCTTCCATTGTGTTCCCTGTGATAACCAAGGTGTTCCATTTTAGAGCCCCAATGGGAGGAAATATTAAACATTATCTCCTGAGTTAGAACTATAAGGAACCCAGATAATTCCTGTTCATCCAACATCTCCTTGTAAACTGGATGGAGACAAACATAACTACAGCAAGTATTTCCTCTAGCAGTGGCAGGCACACTCTATTGGCCTTGAACTTCTCATGCTTGCCAACGGAGGCAACGTCTTGGTTTAACTCTGTAAATTATAATCACATTATAGATGTCAGGCGCATCATGGAATGTACTTCTGGAAGGTACTCAGAAACCGTAGCGATGGCAGAGGTATAAGAACCTCAAGAGAAGAGAATAGCATAAAAGGACCTTCATATTCCACATAGCAAGGGGCAGCTGAACTGGAACAATCACAAAGGGGGTAATTTGCTGTTTTAAGACCCTAAGATAGAAATCATAGTGGGAAAATAGAATTTATCTCCTCACTTGCCTTCCTAGAACCTTCATAGGTCATCTCTGGTCCAACTCGTGCAGCCAATCATACACTGGACCTAATCTCTGATCTAGAGGTCAGAATCAAGGACATGACAACACAGTCACTGTCTTTGGCAGATTCATCACCTCGTTAAGGCAGTAGTCAGAGATTTTCCTGCTCTGACATTACATGTATGGAACAGCTTCTATGGAAGACTTTTCTATTATGAATGGTGTAGAGAAAGTAAAGAAAGTTATTTACCGCTTCTCATGACTTAAAAACCAGGGGTCACATCTTGAAATTAATACACAGTAGGTTTAAAACAAACATAAAGACGTATTTCTTCACACAACACAAAATCAATCTGGGTTCAAAAAAAGTATCAGATATGTTCATGGAGGACAGACTGATCAATGCCAATTAACCAGGATGCACAGGGACACAACTTTGTGCAGTGTGACAGTGGCTAACCCTGATGAACTGTCTGTGGCCAGTGTGCTGGAGGTTCCCCACTCCTGCTCTATAGCAAGGCTAAAGCTTGTTTGTCTGAGACACAAAACTTGCTTGGGGGATGGTCTGTCATTGAAAAGAACTCCTCCTGGAACTAACGACCATCACAAACCTCACAATCTCCTCCTCCAAATGGAAGGCACATTTCTTTGACCTTGCATTCCCTAATATAGCAGTGTGTGCACGCGTGTATTTAACTACCAAAACAAGACACTCCACACGCTTTATCCCCTGGGGAGAGGATGAGAGAACAACCAACATGTGACAGATGTTAGTCACATTGCTTAATACACGGCTGGACAGCGTTCAGCTACTGCAGTGATGAGAATGATGTAAGCATAGAATGGACTCGAATATTTAATAATTGTTAGTATTTGAATTGTGGTAACCTCAGAGAAAAGGAACATAACAGGATCTTAAAACTTTGCAGCATATCACAATGAGTTCCATGTTGGACCCTAATTTCTCAATACATCCTGACTAAGGGAAGGTCTACAATGCAGTGCTATTTCAGGATACCAGAGGTATCCCAAAATAGCTATTCTGCATCTTAACAGTGTCCCCATTATTTCTAAATATAACAGGCTTGCTATTCCGACGTCCCTGTAAACCTCATTTCAGTAGTTGTGTAGACAGTGCCAAATTACAAGATAAGCTATTTTGAAATTGACTCAAAATAAGCTACACAACTTGCATAGCCTAAATTGCATAGCTTATTTCAAGCTAAAGGTGCAGTGTAGATTCACCCTGAGGGTCCTGTTGTTAACTCCATAAGTGAGACAACAAAATCTATATTTACCCCACATTGCAAGGAGTGCTCTGTGGGACTGTCTTCCCTTGGCATTCAAATGAGGGCCCTATTTATTACACTTACTAAGGGAAGGTTAACAAGTGACTTTATCATACCCTGTATGTATCTATGCAGGGAGAAGTTATCTGACAGTAAAGGGCTCTTTGGTAGATGTAGGGCTGGTAGCTAACACAGGAACAACTTACCAAATGTAGCCAGGATGCCTTGGATCTTATCTATTCTTCTCTGTCTCACCACTGGGTGATGTAAGGAGAGGCTCTCTCCCCAGAGCGCTCAGCCCCTGCATTGTAATTAATCCAAACACAGATTGTCATCATGGGACTATTGAAAATAACAGCAGTGAAATGAAGGTCATTCTTATGACACAGCATGAAACTATGCAGTAATATAATGAGAGGTTAGTCTAAAAGGCTGACCCCAGGACAGGGAGTCAGGGTATTCTCATGCTAATCCCCACTCTGACTTACTGTCTGAGATCCCCTCACCTTGCTGTGCTTCAGTTTCTGCAGCTTACAAAATGGATAAGAATAGTGACTGGAAGATAGCTAACATGACACCAATATTTAAAAAGAGCTCCAGAGGTGATCCTGGCAAATACAAACTGGTAGGTCTAATGTCAGTACCAGGCAAATTATTTGAAACTATAGTAAAGAATAAAATTATCAGACACGTGGATGAACATAATTTGTTGGGGGAAAGTCAGCATGGATTCTGTAAAGGGAAATCATGATTTATTAATCTACTGGAGTTCTTTGAGGACATTAACAAGCACGTGGACAAGGGGGATCCAGTGGTTACTGTGTACTTAGATTTCCAGAAAGCCTTTGACAAGGTCTCTCACCAAAGGCTCTTAAGTAAAATAAGTTGTCATGGGCTAAGAGGGAAGGTCCTCTCATCGATTGAAAACTGGTTAAAAGACAGGAAACAAAGGGTAGGAATAAATGGTCAGTTTTCAGATTGGAGAGAGGTAACTAGTGGTGTCCCCCAAGGGTCTGTCCTGGAACCAGTCCTATTTAACCTGTTTATAAATGATCTGGAGAAAGGGGTAAACAGTGAGGGGCAAAATTTGCAGATGATACTAAACTGCTCAAGATAGTCAAGACAAAAGCAGAGTGTGAAGAGCTTCAAAAGGATCTCACCAAACTAAGTGAGTGGGCAACAAAATGGCAAATGAAATGTAATGTTGATAAATGTAAAGTAATGAACATTGGAAAAAATAATCCCATCTATACATACAATATGGTGAGGACTAATTTAGCTATTACCACTTGAGAGAGATCTTGGAGACATTGTGGCTAGTTCTCTGAAAACAGCCATTCAAGTGCAGCAGAAGTCAAAAAAGCAAACAGAATATTAGCAATCATTAAAAAAGGGATAGAGAATAAGACAGAGACTATCTTATTGCCTTTATATAAATTCATGGTACACCCACATCTTGAATACAGTGTATAGATTTGGTCGTCTCATCTCAAAAAAGATATATTGGCATTGGAAAAGGTTCAGAGAAGGGCAACAAAAATTATTAGGGGTTTGGAATGAATGCCATATGAAGAGAGATTAAAAAGAATGGGAATTTTCATCTTACAAAAGAGGAGATTAAAGGGAGATACGATAGAAGTCTATAAAATCATGACAGGTATGGAGAATGTGAATAAGGAAAAATTATTTACTGGTTCCCATAACATGAGAACTAGGGGTCTACAAATGAAATTAATGGGTAGCAGGTTTAATACAAACAAAAGAAAGTTTTTCTTCATGTAGTGCGCAGTCAGCCTGTGGAACTCCAAGTATGTTGTGAAGACCAGGACTTTAACAGGGTTCAAAAAAGAACTAGATAAATTCATGGAGGTTAGGTCCATCAATAGCTATTAGCCAGGATGGGTAGGAATGCTGTCCTTATCCTCTGTTTGTCAGAGGCTGGAAATGGATGACAGGAGAGGGATCACTTGATGATTACCTGTTCTGTTCATTCCCTCTGGGGCATTTGGCATTGGTCACTATCAGAAGACAGGATAGTGAGTTATATGGACCTTTGGTCTGACCTAGTATGGTCCTTCTTATGTTCTTATGTAAGAGACTTGACCCCCTTGGCCCTCTGTGAGGTATCAGTGAAAGTTTGTAAAGATGGTCTGCTAATGGAAATGGTGCATAACGCAAATGGTTAAGCACTGAAATAACCTGCCTAGGGAGTTTGTGGAATCTCCATCAATGGAGATATTTAAGAGCTG
This sequence comes from Rafetus swinhoei, assembly GCA_019425775.1. Taxonomy (NCBI): domain Eukaryota; kingdom Metazoa; phylum Chordata; order Testudines; family Trionychidae; genus Rafetus; species Rafetus swinhoei. The sequence goes on along the minus strand of JAFJHL010000175.1, from coordinate 371,590 downwards.
GTTAGATAAACATCTGTCAGGGATGATCTAGATCAGGGATACTCAATATGTGGCCCGTGGGCCACATGCGGCCCACAGCCTGTTTGTTTGCAGCCCGCGGTGCAGTTTGGGTTTACGCAGGGCTTAACACGCAGCCCACGGGTGGGAGCCAAAACAGAAAATTAAGTCAATATCATGGTCTTCTGTTGACATGCATTTTAGTAGTTAAATTCCTGGACTGTCATTGCTCATTAAAAGTGCTGTCATATGGGTGGAAATCGGGTAACTATTGCATTTTATTAATATCAGTAGAACTGACTTAAATGGGGCCTGTGTGTTGTGTAGTCTTGCCTTAATCTTTGTATTCATGCCCATCAGTGTGAAAGAAGCTATTTGCATCTATATTTGCATGTATATGCATCCACACTTACGTTGCGGCACTCGGCATGTGCTGTGAGTATCATTGTGGCCCCCGGGGCTTCCGAAGTTGAGTAGCCCTGATCTGGATGATGTTTGCTTATGCCATGAGGGCAGGGGACTGGGCTTGACGTCCTTTCACAGTCTCTTACAGTTCTAGTATTCTATGATTCTATGTTCAGTATCATAAGCTAAAGTGATACTCATACGTCTGCTCTCACAAGTGCACTCCCTACTGGTTCTGTGCTCAGTTTCAGGATCTAGAGCAAAGCTTGCATATCCATCCCGTTCCCATTCCATGCTCGGTACCACAATCTCAAGTGATGCTTTCATGTCCACTCCCTACCCATTTCTTGCTATGTCATGATCTAGAGTGATGGTCACACGTTCACTCCTTGCTGTTCCTTGCTCAGTGTCACAATTTAGAGTGATGCTGGCATGTCCGTCCCCTGCCCAGTCTGTGCTCGGTCATGAGCTAAAGTCATGCACACATTTCCATTCCCTGCTCAGTGTCCTGAGCTTGATTGATACTTTGTATGCCCACACCCTGTCCAATAAATGGCAGGAATCATAATTTATGACTCCCTAGCTGAAGTGCCTGATGATATGCAGCATCACAGGTATTTCCAGGCTCCCACAAGCATAAGTGGGGTATTCCTAGAAGCACAGAGGCCTCCGAATCCCAAGCTGCACTATGGACGGGACATGCCATTGCAGTTTCCTGATGTGAGAATTAATCCATGTAGGAAAGGGAGACTGTTCCAAAGGGCAATGGAAAAAAGAAAGTGACTAAATTCAAAGCGTATGCCTCAGTGTTGAGGAAGTTTACTAGACAGGTTTAAATCTCCACATTTCTGTGGTCCTTCAAAAATGCAATGAGGCTGGAATGTGTAATGGGAATACCCGGTGGTGAAATGTGCTGCATATTTTCTTTGTTGTAGCTGATCTGGGGAGCAGAGCCAGGCCAGCCTGACACAGCCCAGAGAGCAGACCCATGCTGGGAGCAGGGCTGCAGCCACAGGTCCAGAGGGACTGAGAAGCCACCCAGGAGCTGGAGGCAGCACAGCAGAGTGTGGAGCTGAGAAGCAGGGGAAAGCAGGTGGGACCCTGGATAGAGGCCCAGCATAGGGTGACACCCACGCCAAGAGGCCTGGCAGAGAAGGCCTGAGGAGAAGGGTCTTGCCACCCAGAGCAAGTGTCTCACCTGCAGCACCCCTGCAGCAGGCAGGGCCTGAGAAAGAGGCCTTGGACCTATGAGGAACAGACTGTGAACTAGGGATGTGAACAGGTAACCGGTTATCCAATTACCCAGTGAGCATCACTCTTAATGGGTGATGTTTACCAGATAATGGTCAACTGGTACCCAAGAGTAGACCCCCCTTCCCCGAGTGGAGGGCTGCTCCACTCGACCGGGCCCCTGCACAGGGCCAGAAGCAGCAGCCTCACACAGGGATGGCAGAGCCCCCCCTGCTGCTCCCCCGGGTTAGAGCAGCCCTCCACCTACCCCCTTTTTAATCAGTGAACCAATTAAACATTATGTTTAGTCAGTTTACCAATTAAATGGGATTTTACATTCTTACTGCATGCCCCTCCCACATGAGCCTCCCACCTCCAGGCGTCCTTTAGAGAGGGTATGGGGGTGGTAGCCCCTTCCCCCTGATTGATAGGGGAACATTGCTGGCTGTTCCCCTTTGTCAGGGAGCGAGGGGAAAGTGCACAGTTTGCTGCATTCCTCACTCTGGCTCATGAACCTGGTTCTGCTGCAGCCAGGGGACATGCACACCTTCCCCAGCTGTGCCTTCTGGAGCTGCAGTGGCCTCAAGCTGCTGGGGTGAAAGAGGGCTGGTAGTCCTCTCTCCTCAGGGCAGCCTGCATCCTGAACCTCTCCTCTCCAGCCCCACCCCAGAGCAATGGTTTAAATGGAAAAAAAGAAAGAAAAGAAAAAAAAATAACTGAGTTGAGGACTTGAGCAACCCTGGGCAATTATAGTAATATATAAGTGAGAATGTACTTAGGGTTTCAATTCCAACTAAATAACCCTCTGTCCTTTTGTAGTTGTGTTCATGTATGGGTCTCTTCTCTCCAATTCCTGTTGGAAGCAGTAGTGAACCATGTATTTCCTGGTCCATCTCAACAGTCAGTTATCTGATGATTCATTATTTCAAGTACATTAGTCCTACAAATTCATTTTTGAAGAAAATGTCACTTTTATTCAGGGCCTTGCATAAAGTTCTTCCTAACCTAGGTTTTCTGAAATGAAATTCTTTGCAGACTGTTTGTAACCTGCCATAATTCAGAAGTAAGGTTGCACAAAGTCAATTTTTTTACAGTTGTTATAGTAGCACAATACTGTGTTAGTTATTTACATTCATATCTGCTGTGATTGAGAATAAAAAGGTCCATTGTAAACTAGAGTCTAATCAATAGTGAAATACACAGAGACAGGGAAGAATTATTGTTTCTTAAATGTGTGTGTCCAATTGTATGTTTATTCTCAGATGTTTAAATTCACTTCACTTCTGAGTCAAAGGTCATTCTGAAATTCTTCATATTTATTTTCACAGTATGATGGAATAATCAGAATGGGCTGGTGTTTCTATGTGATAGATCACGTTAACTTACATTACAAACAATCCCTTAGCTTTATCAGAGGTGAATTTTGAAGGAATAATACCATAAAGCTAAGAGCCCTTTGCCAATAAATCTTAGGAAGCTGATAACCCTGCTGCATGCAGATAAAGTTTGGTGGAAGGATGAGGCAATGAGTATCTGGCCAATGGGCAGGAAGTTTTATGAAAGCGAAGAAAGGGAAAACAAAACTCTGAGGCAAGAAATAAGAAAGGCCTTTAGAGTCAACAGCAGCAAAAAGCAGAACCTCTCCATTTGCTGCAGAAATGCACATGGATAGAGCCATTAAGATACACAGAAAATGTGATTCATTCATTGCCCTCACAGGACTGTAGGAATGGCCAGGTGGATCAGACCAGAGGTCCATCTGGCTCTGTGTCCTGTCTCTGACCATGACTGGCAGCTTCTGCTTCAGAGGAAGGTGCAAGATGTTGGTGGGGGAGAGAGGGCTTTTTGTACAATTGATTGTTCTGCCTTGCTGAAATTGAATGTTATGATGGTGTTTAAGTGAGTAATTGGGGAGTCTGTGACCCTTGGCCCATGCTGGCTCTCCTCGGGCACCGACTGCTCAGAGGCCGGCCCAGACCAGATTTTCCCGCCAACACTCCCCAGGGTCCCATTCTCCTCAGGTGTTTCCTGCTCTGGGGCCTGGGAGGGGCTGTCGGCCACGGTGGCAGCGGCGCCCGGGCCCGTCCGTTTTGCTCCCTGGCAGCAAGGGACAGCACCAGCCGTGCCTCCTCACGGAGCCAGCCTGCTTGTGCCATCACCAGCCTACGACTGGCCGGGCAGTGTGGGACTCCCCAGTGCTCCTCCCCAAGGGCTCCAAGCCAGCCTGAGGGTAGTAGGTCCCGGGCGCCTCCCCCAGCGCTGCTGCCACAGCCTCAGGCAAGAAAGGGCCCGGAACTTAGGGGGTTTCTTGCCATTTTAGTCACTGAGCCAAAGGGTTTGATTAACAGGTCTGGGCTCAGGCCCCCGTTTCGGCGTCGGGTTTTCTTCCCCATTTCTCCCTCTTTTGTAACCAGTCCCTGGATAACTCTCCCTTGCTTGCACTTCTGACAGGCACTGTCCTGGAGGGCTCAGGGCAGGGACTGGGGGGTTGCGATAGGACAGTGTCTGTAACAAATGTAAGGGTGGGGTGGAGTGGGGTGTGAGGGGTGCAGGAGTCAGGGCAGGGATCTGGTAATGTGGAGGAGGCCCTGGGGCTGGGTGAACTTACCTGGCTGGTGTACCTGCCACCAGCCCCTCCCGTTGCAGATGGGGCTGGACCGTGGGGCCTGCCCTAAGATCAGGGCTGGGGCCTGGCCACTGTAGCCAGACGAATGCAAGCCAAATGGCTGGGCCTGAATTGTGGCATCAGAGGCAGCAGCATGGGAGGACAGGAGGCTCCCCCAGGATCTGGTGCTCACAGAGAGATTGCTTAAAAGCTGGCTCCCTGTGAGCACCAGCTCCCACCTGCCCCCTCCCCCTGCTGCGCTGAGACAGAGGTAGGAACGCTAGGGGGAGGGGGGCCCCTGCATGTAACTGTGACGGTTAACCAGTGAGCCCAGGCTCATTGGTTAACTGTTTACTTGTTACACTATCTCACTTATGTCAGCACCTGATGAATTCCTGTACTCCTGTACAAGGGCACTGAGTGGCATCTTTAACTGTGTTTGCTACCTATGCCCTTGGGTAACAGAAAAACTGCATTAGCAGTGGTAGCATGACCAGCCCAGAGGGAAAATTTCTTCCAACCCCCAATTAGTTAGAGCCTGGTGTGGCAAGTTCAGGCGTAGGGGCTAGCAGCCATCCCCTTACTCCTTCCCCCTTGCCTCTATCTTCCCTTTCTGATCACCCCGCTCCACCTAGTATTCCCGTTAAATGTGCCCGTGTCCCAGTGTCACCAGAGTTCCGTAAGTCCCGGCAGTGCAGTCCTTGGCCGTTCGTGCCCACTTGTGGGGTTGCCGCCCGCCTCCGTCCTCCAAGCTCCACGTCGGACCTTGCTGCTCTTCCCGGCTGGTCAGGCGTCCGGACGCTCCTGCGGGAGAGAGCACAACCAGCTCCTGCTCTTCCCTCTCCCCTTGTGCTCCCTCTCCCTTTTGAAATGCCCGCGCCGCGCTGCTCGGCGCCCCCAAGGCCTGGCGGCTCCTGGGTCCTAGCGCTGCCGGGTTCGGGCAAGATGGCGCCCGCGCATGTGTGGCAGGCCCAGCGTTCGCTGGCTGGCACGCTTTGAACCGCCGCATCTGGGCAGTTCGTAGTGCGGGGATCCCGATCCCCGTCACACCTGGGTCATACTCTGAGGCAGAAGTAGTGACATCCTTTCCCAAACTATTGTTTATCTTTAACATTTGCTATTATAAATCTGGATTAATTTGTGTCAATATAAATATGTAATCCTTTTTGAGTCTTCTGATACAGAGGCAGCAGCGTGGGGAAGTAGGGAGCTCCCTGGGATTTGGGCCTGAGTGCACTGGCTGCTGGCCCTGCCCCCCGGGACTATAGAAAAGTTAAGTAACCAATAGGAATGAATGCGGTTACTCAACTATTCAATTAACCGATATCTGACATCCCTTCTGGTTAGTGCGAACCAGCAATAAATACCTCCCTAAGCTGCTTCTCAGACTTTCTCTTGGTAAGAATTTGTGTATGGGCACAGAACTTAATTGCTACTGAAGTAAAACTTCTAAATGAGAACAGTAAATTCCAGCAGCCACTTACTCTACAGTAGATACATGAATGAATAGAAGCTTGAAGGGGATTTGGCTGTGTTACCAAAGCATCTGTGGAAATGAGACTTTCTTCTCACAGAGACATTTTTCTAGGCAAGATTGTGTTTTAATTAGAGACATTCATCATGTTTCAGAGTTTGTATTTCATGCATCTTTAGCAGCCTTCCAAGAGGAAGGCTAGAGATCAGTTTATTCTCCCATACAAGCTTTTTTGGGGCTGCTGAGCTGAGGGCCCCACATGATATAAACAGATAGGACCATGAGACATGAGTGAACCGCCCATTGAGAGGGAATCAATTATAGGGCATTTTTCTGGAGTAAATACAATCACTTTAAGTTAAACAATAATGTACATGTCATAAGAAAATGAATAAAATGTCTATCAGACAGACTCCTTAGAAACACTGTGTCCTCTGAGCAGAAAGAGAGAAAATTTAAATCCTCTGTGAAACATATAGTTAATCTGCAGTTCTTAAGTAACTGCTGTGTTCTACAAGTAACATGTCAGAAATGGCTTAGAGTCCATGCAGAAAAGGGGAGGTTAATGGATGGAACAGCACAAATGTTAGGCTTCAGTGACAGCATGTGCTCATTAGCTGCTACGTGGGCTTAGACACATGTCCCTAGTGTCCATTACAAGGTGGCCTCATAGTAAGTGATAAACAGACACAAGTCTAAAGTACTAGAAAGCTAATTATATTAACAAAGGTTGACACTAAGCTAGGGGGAGAGGTAGATACATTGGAGGGCAGAGATAGGGTCCAGAGTGACCTAGACAGATTAGAGGATTGGGCCAAAAGAAATCTGATGAGGTTCAACAAGGGCAAGTGTAGAGTCCTGCACTTGGGACAGAAGAATCCCAAGCATTGTTACAGGCTGGGGACCGACTGGCTAAGTAGCAGTTCTGCAGAAAAGGACCTGGGGATTACAGTAGATGAGAAGCTGGATATGAGTCAACAGTGTGCCTTTGTAGCCAAGAAGGCTAATGGCATATTATGGTGCATTAGGAGGAGCATTGCCAGCAGATCTAGAGAAGTGATCATTCCCCTTTATTCAGCATTGGTGTGGCCACATCTGGAGTACTGCACACAGTTCTGGGCCCCCTACTACAAAAAGGATGTGGACGCATTGGAGAGGGTCCAGCGGAGAGCAATGAAAATGATGAGGGGACTGGAGCACATGACCTACAAGGAGACGCTGAGGGATTTGGGTTTATTTAGTCTGCAGAAGAGCAGAGTGAGGGGGTATTTGATAGCAGCCTTCAACTTCCTGAAGGGGGTTCCAAAGAGGATAGAGAGAGGCTGTTCTCGGTAGTGACGGATGGGAGAACAAGGAGCAATGGTCTCAAGTTACAGTGGGGGAGGTCTAGGTTGGATATTAGGAGAAACTATTTCCGCAGGAGGGTGGGGAAGCACTGGAATGGGTTACCTAGGGAGGTGGTTGAATCTCTATCCCTAGAGGTTTTTAAGTCTCGGCTTGACAAAACCCTGGCTGGGTTGATTTAGTTGGGATTGGTCCTGCTTTGGGCAGGGGGCTGGACTTGATGACTCCTGAGGTCTCTTCTAGCACTAGGATTCTATGATTCTAGGTTCAGAGTGCAAAATGTCTTAACTCACAGGTGCTAATCATCTGTATTACATATGTTGCTTAATCTACTGAACCATTTTACCTAAAAGGAGTATAAATGGTTAATAAGAAACTTTATTTTTTAAAAAGAAGCCACCATCAGTTTTTTGTCCAGCAAAGCTCTGCAAAAAATGTTTGAGATGAGGAGTAAATCTCACCCAGCATAATCTGGAAAAATCTATCTGATGAAAATAAATGTATTAACTGAAAGTGTTATTTCTGCGTTTGCTAGTGGGCATCTTGCTGAAAAATGACATGATGCCACTTATGGTTGCTCAATGTCCAGTTTTTATCCTGCATCAAAATAAAAAGAAATGCCCCCTTGTACAATATTGAATCTTTATTTCAGTATCATACAGTAATGTTCTTCCTCTCTGATTGTTGAACTCATTTTATAGCTAGATGCAATGTTCCCTCTAATCTTTTCCATTCATGTGCTGATTTTTTTCCATCCATGTATGGAATTAATTTTTTATGTGCACTGATACATGCGCGGATTGCACTACCAACAGAAATACAGAACCTAGTGTGGGGCACTCTCCTAATCAGCTGGTTAGCATATGAATTTCTCCTGAGAAGCCATGCAAGCATACAGTTTACAGAGAACACTGGCTAGGTGGAATGTGGCTAGCATGAGGAATTGTGCCTCATAGAGCAGGGAATTAGAAGTCAGGCTTGCTACTTGATCCAAGCAAGTCTTGGTGCCTCAGTATTCTCCTTATGAATGATTACCTCAATTTTATAACCAAATCACAGGGGGTGGGTCAGAATTTAAAGTACCAGATTATTAATTAGATCTGTAATATTTTATTCTTCCTGTTCTGCCCTTTCCTTTTAGTCTTCTTTCATTATCACCTTTTGTTCTGGTTCTGTATTATAATTTTTATTGAAAAGCATATTTGGTGTTCAGCCTCTGAAGACAGTTGACGATGTTTGTATTCACATGTTCTTACAGTACAGAGCTACAGCATCTGAACTATATTTGCATATTAAATTAATGTAATTCAGAAGGTTACCTGGCAAAATTCCCAAGAGAGAATCGGCCAAAGTTCTCTTTGGCATCTGCACAAGTCTGGATTATTTTTCTGAATACTTTGACAATGTTCTCTTGTTGTCTGTGGGTTCGGTTTTCCGCTCATGCATTCTCCAAAGAAGGAAAGGACAGTATTACTATGCTCAAATTAAGGACACAGCACTTGTTTGAGAGGATTATTTCATGATTGTTTATTTCTTTTCGGTCTCCCTTCCTGGATTTTTGGATCCTAGAGTTCCATAGCATAGTGGATTCAGTGGACTCCTGTTTCTCTTACTCCAGCTCTTCTAGTGAAGCCACAGAAACTTTTTCACTATCTCAGAAGGTAAATGAAGGAACCCAGGAAGTTAGGGAATGTCTACACATCAAAGTTAATTCGAAATAACAGCCATTATTTTGAATTAACTTTAGTAGCGTCTACACAGGCAAACCACTATTTCGAAATAAATTCGAAATAGCGGGGCGCTTATTCAAATTTGGTAAACCTTATTCTACGAGGAATAACGCCAAATTCAAAATAGCTAATTCGAAATAAGCACTGTGTAGATGCTTATTCCGAAATAGGGGGCCTCCAGCCCTTCCCAGTTTCCCCTGGTGGCCACTCTGGGCCAAACCAGGAAAACTCTTCTCCTCTCTCTCAGGCCTGGAGCCCTTACAGGGGTAGACTCTGGCCACACTGTATGCCAGAGCCAGGCCTGCCAGCAGTCGCTTCCCCTCACCCAGTGGCCAGAGAATGAGCTGGGCAGCCAGAGCCAGGCAGCTGTCTCCCTCCCAGTCCCCCAGCTCTCAGGAGCCAGCCAGGGGCCGGAGACGGCAGGCGCCCTCCTAGACTAGTGCGGAGATCATGGACCTCATTGAGGTTTCAGGGGAGGCCTCCAATGTCCATGATCTCCGCACTAGACGGAGGAACACTGCCGTCTACGGATGCATAGCTGGCACCATGGCCACCAAAGGCCACATGTGCACACAAGAACAGGTGCGCATGAAGATCAAGGAGCTGTGGCAGGCGTATGCCAGGGCCACTCAGGGCAGCTCCTCAGCAGGGGCAGACACCTGCCCCTACTTCGATGCCCTGGACCACATCATGGGGGGCAGGACGGTCCGTGCCACCCCGGGGGGCAGCGATCTGGGACCGGAGGGCCCTGACCAGGGCGCAGAGGAGGATCCGCCACGGAGGGTGCCATACCAGCTGGACCCCCGAGCTGTCCCAGCAGCGGAGTCACCAGGGTCGTCCAGGGAGGCCACACCATGTAAGTGCCATCACTGTTCCCTTCCCGGGGTTGGGGGGAGAGATCAGGGACCGCGCGTGTGGGCCTTGCTTACCACGGATCACGCAGCAACCTGTGCACGTGTGAGCACATGCCGTGCCACCCTTGGGCATGTGGCTCCAACTGCGTGCCACACAGGCACCATGGCCTGTTAGCCACACGACTTTGTGAAAAGACCTGACATGCTCCTGACCCCAGGGCGGGACACAGCAGGATGCCCTCCCTTCACAAGCCCGCTCTACACAGAGGCAGGGGACATCTCCCCCCCCACCTCAGCCGCACTATACACAGCACAGGGGCATGGGTGCGGTCTCGGGGCAGCTCCCACTCCCGGGGATAGCCGGACATTCCGACCATGGCCTCTGTGCAAGCACATCAGCTCTGATGGTGCAGGGCACGGTCATCCTCACGTCGCACGGGGGGGCTGGGCTTCACCCACTGTGTCCCCAGGGAGAACTGACCACTTCTCTTCTTTCTCCGCAGCCACACCAGCTGCGTGTGCAGGGTGCACCACCCTGCCTGGGACATCCTCCCGCACCTGAGGGCTCAGCAGGTCCACTGCAACACTGCAGGGGTACTGAGACCAGCACCTGGGGGCCCTGCAAGCCCTGCACTGCACCATGGTGCAGTGGGTGCAGGATGAATGGGAGTTCCGGCGGGAGCTGCTTGCCCAGGGTCGTGCCATCTGTGCCCATCTGCAGACCCTGGTGCAGAGTGTGCTGCCTCGTGCCGCTCCAGTGCCTGCTGCCTCCCCAGCTCCTGCTCCTCCTCCCACTCCTTCTCCCTCTCCCACCTCTCCCTTCTCAGTCACCACACCCTCCTCCTTAATCTCCACACCCCCCACCTCAACCTCTACACCCTCCTCCCCATCCCCCTGGGACGCCAAGGCCCCCGCACCCGCCATGCTGGGAGACAGTTGTCCCGGAGAGACCCCCACCTCTGAGCCCTGAGCTTCCCCTCCCCCTTCTTCCCCTTGCTTCCCCCTTTCAGCTCCCTCCTCCCCTCTCTCACCCTCTCTCCTCCCCTCTCCTGCCTCCTTTTCCCAGTCTCCCCATAGTTTCAACCCCCCCAGTTTTGTTAAATAAAGAGAGTTTATATTTTTGAAAATACGTGTATTTTATATGACATCAGGAAGGGGGGCTAGGGAGAGATAAGTGGAAGGACGTGAGGGAGGAATGAGGCACAAGCCCCCAATGGGGCAGACCAGGGAGGCTCTTAGTGCTCCTCAGGGCGGAAGCTCTCCCGCTGGGCCTCCTGGATACTGACAGCCCCCGATGGAGCTCCCGGATGGCAGCCTGCAGAAAGTGCAGCCAGGCTCACAGCAACACATCCAAGAAAAGCACCAGAGTGCCCAGAGGCAGCTCTGGCTCCATGTTGCAGAGTGCTGTGGTGTCCCGAGTGAGGGCAACCAGAGCATTCAGAGACAAAATGCTTTGCTGTCCCTCATTGAGGTAGACAAGGAAGCAGGGAAACCTGAGAACCAGCTGTCCGGGGGGGTCCCTTTAAGCAGCAGCCCCACACAGTAAGTCCTGACCTGGTGCCCTGCCAGAACTGGTTCCGGCCGGCGTTAAATGCGATTCAGCGTCCACTCATTGTGGACGCACTAGTTTGAAATAGCAAAATGCTGTTTCAAAATGCATTTTGTGTGTAGACACGTTATTTCGAAATAAGCTATTTCGAAATAACGATTTCAAAATAACACTGTAGTGTAGACATACCCTTACAGAGGGAGAATTTTCACCCAAATGTTCCCTTGTTTGGTGGGCACTGCAAAGTTCACAGAGATCACAGAAACCTACTTAGTCTGACTCTAACCCAGTTATGTGGGAAATCGGAGCTGTGTGACCTTGACACTAGCAGGGCTACAAACAGTGCAGGGCTACAAACCAAGCTAGGCTGTATTTTGTTTCACCTGTGTGCATCTAAAGGCAAAACAGGAGTAAAGTGCAAATGGTGTTGTTCACATACATCTGTTTTTGAAAGAACACGCCACTCAATTGAAAACATTTTCATCTTTTCCCTCCATTTGATCTTTTTTCAACATACTTTTCATATTACTCTTGGCATTTCACTGCCATCTGGTTTCAACTTTTGATTAGAAACTTGAAGTTCAGTTTGCATAGTTTTATGCAGAGAAGTAGGGGTCTCAAAGCAATTTAATCCCATAAGCTGTTTAGTGCAGCACTGGGGTTCCCAATAACATTCCACTGCATACACAGGAGAGGACATCACCAGTAGCACAGTCCTGCTCTACATACACAGGGCAAACCATTGGTGATAATACTTTTCTCTGTGCTCCTCGGAGAGGTTCTTCAATGATCAAGTACAGACAGAGGACAAAAGGCCGGACATACAAGGTGAAGAATACTGGATTGTTGAATTGTATTTACATGGACATATGTGCTGCTAAGACAACTGTCTCCAAATATAGTCACAGAAAAACAGCAGACTGATAGGTATATCATCAGAGAAACTATACACCTGCACATGCAATTCCAATAGATACACTGATACTAGACAGACACAAGAGTCAAGTGCCTAGAATATCTGGATTTAATTTAGGAGTCACTGTGGAATCACCATGGGAGAATATGCCCAGATTATTTGAATTGTTCAAGAAAAGAAAAAGAACAAGTGGTATGTGAAACAATGAGCACAGATCACTTGAGGCCCTATGTGCTTGTCCTTGCACAGCATGGAGAGCAGCAAATGGGAATAAATCATGTGCACTATGGCCAGGGAGGAGCGGTGGATGTACCAGTATCTATACCTCAAAGCAGCCACCCCCATCTGTTTCATCACACCTTTACACATGAGAAAGAAATCCAGATGAGACTTTAGTAATGAACCATAACTTACATTTTGAAAATTTCTGAAATGAATGGTTACAAGGCTTCATGACCTGTAGGGTCACAGAGAGAAAACACAGGGCCTCTGCTTAGGCTAAAGCAGTGCCAGGCACTAAGATAATTTATGAAGATATTAGTCATAATAATCTTCCGCAAACATCATCAGTAGACACATCTTGTCTAAATAGTTTAGAAAAGAATGGGAGACCTTTGAAGGTGACATCTAAGGGAAAGAGGCAGAGTTGATGGACTGAAATGAACTTCTTAGCATTTTCTACATTCCTGTATACCTGACACCTGAGATTCTAATACTGGAAGCAGACAGAGCTCTGATTACACTGCTACAGAGAAGAGGATCACTCCTTATTCATCTCACAGTTGTCCCATTCCTGTGCTTTCTGTGTATACATTATCTCTGTGTCGGATGACTACCCCATCTGGACTGCACTTCAATATTTTGTTTGGAGTGTTTACTTGCAGCATTCATGTAAAGATTTGAGACACATGTAGGACACATGCAGGAAGTAAGCTGTAAAAATCTCTTGTTTATAATTCAGCAAGAAGGATGGCAGAGCTGACTGAGTTTGATTGAGTTCCAAATCTATTTCCCGGAGTCATGTTTAAACTAGAAATATTAAGAGCAAGACTTTAATGATCCAGGTACTTGCAAACGAACTACCTTATTACCAGTAAATATATTTCTCTGAAGAACTCTAAGCTTTTCAAATTTGTTGTAACCAATTTAGTTTGTGCCATACATCTCTGACTAACTTTCTTTAATTCCCTGTACCTGCTTTAGCGTCTCTGTATATGGTGTCCTCCAATCATCAGTTGTTTTATTTGGAATATCCTGTTTTATCTACAGTGTTGAAACCTCTCTTGATATGTAGTGTTTTTCTTAGTGTTCTAGTTTTTGGAGGTATCAGGTCACAAAAGAATCTCATCTTGTGTTTTAAAAGAAGTTTCTGGCTCTCCTGGTTGTAGAGAAGAGCTTGAGACTATGACCCATAAGACTCAACAACTAGAAGACAAGTAAAAAACCTCAACATTTATCATTTTAAATTTCTCATAATTTTCAAGCCTATTTCCTAATTTTGGGTGCCTGATTCATGAGATTTGACTGTGTGGGGTTGACAATAGAAAGTCTATTTACAGAATAACCTAGGACCTGATAACACCAGTTTATTTCAATGTGTTCATCGAGCTCTAACATTCATAAACAAGCCTAATGAAATTGCAGTACATATCGTCTTCCCTTTAAACATTCCATGTTTCTTCATCCATTATATTTTCATCAGTAGGAATTTCCATGTTTCCATGTTTCTTCACCCATTGCATTTCCAGCTGTAGGAATTTCCAATATTGCAGCTGCAAATAAAAATTAAAAAAAAGTGTGGGCATACCCAAGTGTGCACATATAAATGTATGTGTTTGTTCAACATTTTTAGTGTATAGTAATTTTGACATTCAAGCAGATTATAATGACTTTAAGACTTTTGGTCAAATTTGGGGCTGCTACTTAGTTTCCTGCTCCAGCTAAATCCCATCTGCTTTTCCATGACAGCTAACTGAAAGATGACACAAGTGCATAGTAATGACACTTTAATACAAATGGCACCACAGCAGTAATGAAACTTGCCTCATTTCAGCAGGGGTTTGTTTAGATGATACAATAAATCAAGTTTCCTACTACAGCACTGGCAGTGTCACCTTTGTACCAAAATAACCACAAGTGAAATCTGACTTCCCAAACTGCAACCAGCTTGGAGAAACAATCTACTCAGTGACGTCTGCCCAAATCTCAAGTATTTACATTGTTCCACATTTTTAATACTAAGACTAGCAGTAAATTCAGCACATCTTGCTAATCCTGCCATATGGATCAAACAAAGAGGGTAGACTGGCATTTACCCAGAGTACTTAGGAACATGTCTTCTTTGAGAGATATCCCCATTGGTGCTCTGCGTTAGGTTCGGTGCAGCGCCTTAGATTGGAGATTTCAGAACAGTATCCCTGGGGCCAACCATGCGCCGGTCTGCAGCCTCATGGTCTTAGATGGCAGGCATTGCACATTCATGAGCTCCCCACCCCCTCTCCTCAGTTCCTTCTCTGCTGCCTCTGGCTACAGACAGACCTCAGCAATGCTCCCTAGCTTCTTCACGTCTAGATACTTACCTCTGTTCAAAACCAAGGTTTTTTTCTCTCCCCAGTTAGTGTTGTTAGTTAGCTTAAAAAAACCCTAGATTAGTATAAGTTTTTCTCCCAGTTAACCCCTTCCTGCGGTTACTGACTTGTTTCTGCATCATGCCTGGCTCACCGGGTTTTAAATGCTGCTCTTCGTGTAAAGAGCCTATGCCCATCTTGGTTGGTCACTCAATGTGTCCACTATCTTGGAGAGCAGCATGTCTCTCAAAAGTGCCCTTATTGTGCAAAGTTGAAATTACGGGCACGGAAGAACAGAGACCTCCATCTCAAGCTATCTTTACTTCAGAATTCTCTCAGACTAGCTTCTGATCCAGGCCAACAACCTGAGGAACATAAACAGTGTGGAACCAAAAAGCCCACCAAAAAGCAAGCCTACTCTTCACCTCAGGGGGCTACGGCACCGAAACGGCCAGTGTCGAGAACAGCTGTGGCACTGCATCTTAGCACATATGACACTCCAGGTGTCTTGGGAGCCGCCAGTGCAGCTAGCAAACAGACATGCGCTAAACCACGCTTTGAGGTCAGACTTCAAGTTACCTGCCTCATCAACTGCAGCAGCACCTGGCACCAATACAGTCTCGCTGGCACAGCATAAGAGCACGGCACCTATCATAGAGATGCCTAACATGGTGCTAGTCACCTCGGCACTGAGGCATGATTCAGTGCCTCAAACAGCGTCCGTGTTTCCCACTAAGGCACCATCAACACCAGCTGAGCACTACACTCAGCACAGAGACTTGTTAGTCTCATTTACCTTCAACTCACCATTTTTAGACCCTGATCACTCTTCTGCTATATTAACATCACAGAGATCACTTTCTCAGAAAAGATTTTCATCCAAGTCTGAAGATGAATTTTTTAGGGGTTTTTCTCCAGAAAATTCTCCTTACACAGATCAGACTATTTACTCTTCCAGATTTTACCAAAAATTTGGGAATATGCCTCCATATTATGGCTTGCGAACAGGAATTGCTAACAGGGAGTTTGGAGAGGGAGTTCTCCAGGTGAAAGAGGAGTAAAAATGGGACCCTTGTGGTAAGTGGCTGTCTGGAGTGTGTGTTTGTGTGTGGGGGAGTTATTTGCTGTGTGCTGAGCTTGTGTTTATCTGTTTGGTTGGTTTGTTTGTTTGCTTGAAGGAGCTTCTAAAAGGTTTGAAATCTAGAAGCCTCTGTTAATTGGCTAAGCCTCAGTCAGGGGGAGGGGCTACCAGAGCTATATAAGCCTGTGACTCAGCGACCAGGAGCTTGTAACAGGAATTGCTAACAGGGAGTTTGGAGAGGGAGTTTAGAGGGGGAGGTTAGAGGGCACTAGTGACTTCTGGCCTTCTTTAAAACATACCTCTTATCATAATCTATATTCCAGAGGTTTAAAAAGAATCCCAGTTTATACTTAAACTTGTTCATTAGAAAAATGGAGACAGAAGCCCAGCAGCAGAGTGGGGGCTATCCTGTTTATTGCGCCGAGTGTAACATGTATGATTACCTGCCCTGTGGGCGGGTGGCGTATGTGTGCACCCGTTGCAAGGAGCTCCTGACCCTCAGAGACCGAGTTCGGGCTTTGGAGGCCAGGGTGGCTGAACTGGAGGAGCTAAGGGAGGTAGAGAGATATGTGGATGAGACTTTCTGGGACACTGTAGTACTGTCCCACCTCCAGTCTGAGAGCCCCAGTGCTCTTAAGGAGGATGAAAGTCTCAAGGGAACAGAGCATTCAATGGGAGCAGAGGGAAACCATCCCGTAGTTGGGACCCTCCTCCCAGAGGATGTTGTATCCTCTCGCACTGAGGATACCTCTGAGGGGAGGGCATGCCAGTTCGGAAGAGGCAGGTGTTAGTAGTGGGTGATTCGATCGTTAGAAACATAGATAGTTGGGTTTGTGATGACCGGGAGAACCGTATGGTCACTTGCCTGCCTGGTGCGAAGGTTGCGGATCTCTCGAGGCATCTAGATAGACTTATGTGTAGTGCTGGGAGGAGCCGGTGGTCGTGGTACATGTAGGTACCAATGACGTAGGGAAGGGTAGGAGAGATGTCCTGGAGGCCAAATTTAGGCTGCTAGGAAAGGGCTGAAATCCAGGACCTCTATGGTGGCGTTCTCGGAAATGCTTCCAGTTCCACGCGCAGGGCCAGGTAGGCAGGCAGAGATTCAGAATCTCAATGCGTGGATGAGGCGATGGTGTAGGGAAGAGGGGTTTGGATTTATTAGGAACTGGGGACACTTTTGGGAGAGGAGCCTATACAGGAAGGATGGGCTCCACCTAAACCAGGAGTGGAACCAGACTGCTGGCACTAAACATTAAAAGGCCGTAGAGCAGTTTTAAACTGAGAGATGGGAAAGCCGATTGGTGTGGAGATGCACGTAAATCGGAGGAGACTTCTCTTAGAGGAGAATCCATTGATAGAGATTCTCTAAGCTGTAGTCAGAAGAGAGGAGGAGAGAGAGCAAACCATGGGCCAGAGCAGACAAACAACGCGTACAAAGGAATCCAATGCATCAGGAAGGGCAGACAAATAAGCAGTGGCAAATTTTTAAAGTGCTTCTACACAAATGCTAGAGTCTGACTAATAAGATGGGTGAACTAGAGTACCTAGTATTAAATGAGGAGATTGACATAATAGGCATCACTGAAACCTGGTGGAATGAGGAAAATCTGTAGGACACAATCATACGGGATATAAAATATATCGAAAGGATAGAGCAGGCCGGGTGGGTGGCGGAGTGGCACTGTATGTGAAAGATAATGTAGAATCAAATGAAATAAAAATATTAAATGAATCAACATGTTCAATAGAATCGCTATGGATAGTAATTCCATGCTCCAATAATAAGAAATTAGCAGTAGGGATATATTACCACCTGACCAGGACAGGGATACTGACATTGAAATGCTGAGGAGATTAGAGAGGCTACCAAAACAAAGAACTCTATAATAATGGGGGATTTTAATTACCCCCATATTGACTGGATACATGTCACCTCAGGAAGAGAAGCGGAGATAAAATTTCTCAATGGCTTAAATGACTGCTTCTTGGAGCAGCTGGTGCAGGAACCCACAAGGGAGAGGCAATTCTCGATTTAGTCCTGAGTGGAGTGCAGGATCAGGTCAGGAAATAACCGTTACAGGACCGCTTGGGAATAGTGACCATAATATAATAACATTCAACATTCCTGTGGTGGGAAGAACACCTCAGCAGACCAGCACCCTGGCATTTAATTTCAAAAGAATTACACAAAAATGAGGAGGTTAGTTAAACAGAAATTAAAAGGCACAGTGACTAGAGCCAAATCCTGCAAGCTGCATGGAAACTTTTAAAGACACCATAATAGAGGCCCAATGTATACCCCAAATTAAAAAACATAGCAAGAGACCTAAAAAGAGTCACCATGGCTTAACCACCATGTAAAAGAAGCAGTGAGGACAAAAGGCATCTTTTAAGAAGTGGAAGTCAATCCTAGTGAGATAAATAGAAAGGAACATAAACACTGTCAAATCAAGTGTAAAAATGCAATAAGAAAAGCAAAAAAGATTTTGAGGAACAGCTAGCCAAAAACTCAAAAGAAATAACAAAATGTTTTTAAGTACATTAGAAGCAGGAAGCCTGCTAAAAAACCTGTGGGTCCCCTAGGCGATCGAACTATAAAGGCGCAATCAAGGACGATAAAGCCATTGCGGAGAAACTAAATGATTTCTTTGCTTCAGTCTTCACGGCTGAGGACGTTGGGGATTCCCAAATCTGCACCGTCCTTTGTGGGTAATGAATCTGAGGAACTGTCCCGGATTGAAGTGTCATTAGAGGAGGTTTTGGAACAAATAGAAAAACTTAATGTTAACAAATCTCCGGGACCGGATGGCATTCATCAAGGGTTCTAAAAAGAACTCAAATGGGAAATTGCTGAACTATTATCTGTGGTTTGTAACCTATCCCTTAAATCGGCTTCCGTACCTAATGACTGGAAGGTAGCCAACGTGACACCAATATTTAAAAAGGGCTCTAGAGGCGATCCGGGCAATTACAGACCGGTAAGTCTAACTTCGGTACCGGGCAAATTAGTGAAACAATAGTAAAGAATAAAATTGTGAAGCATGTAGAAGAACATAATTTGTTGGACAAAAGTCAACATGGGTTCTGTAAAGGAAATCCTGTCTTACTAATCTATTAGAGTTCTTTGAAGGGGTTAACAAACATGCGGACAAGGGGATCCAGTAGATATAGTATACTTAGATTTCCAGAAAGCCTTTGACAAGGTCCCTCACCAAAGGCTCTTGTGTAAATTACATGGCCATGGGATAAGAGGAAGGTCCTTTCTTGGATTGAGAACTGGTTAAAGACAGGAAACAAAGGGTAGGAATAAATGGTAAGTTTTCAGAATGGAGAGGGTAACTAGTGGTGTCCCCAAGGGTCAGTCCTAGGACCAATCCTGTTCAACTTATTCATAAATGATCTGGAGAAAGGGTAAGCAGTGAGGTGGTAAAGTTTGCGGATGATACCAAACTGTTTAGGATAGTCAAGACAGAAGCAGACTGTAAGGGACTCCAAGAAGATCTCACCAAACTGAGTGATTGGGCAACAAAATGGCAAATGAAATTTAATGTGGAGAAGTGTAAAGTAATGCACATCGGGAAAAATAACCCCAACTATCGTACAGTATGATGGGGCTAATTTACGACAAATCAGGAAAGAGATCTTGGAGTTATCGTGGACAGTTCTCTGAAAACTTCCACACAGTGTGCAGCGGCGGTCAAAAGGCAAATAGGATGCTAGGTATTATTAAGAAAGGGATAGAAAATAAGACCCGGAATATCTTACTGCCCCTGTATAAAACTATGGTACGCCCACATCTTGAATACTGTGTACAGATGTGGTCTCCTCACCTCAAAAAGATATTTTGGCCTTGGAAAGGGTTCAGAAAAGGGCAACTAAAATGATTAGGGGTTTGGAACGGGTCCCATATGAGGAGAGGTTAAGCGACTGGGACTTTTCAGTTTAGAAAAGAGGAGACTGAGGGGATATGATAGAGGTGTATAAAATCATGAGTGGTGTGGAGAGGGCGGATAAAGAAAAGTTATTTATTAGTTCCTAAATAGAAGAACTAGAGGACACCAAATGAAATTAATGGGTAGCAGGTTTAAAACTAATAAAAGAAAGTTCTTCTTCACACAGCGTGTAGTCAGCATGTGGAACTCCTTGCCAGAGGAGGCTGTGAAGGCTAGGACTATAACAGAGTTTAAAGAGAAGCTAGATAATTTCATGGAGGTTAGGTCCATAAAGGCTATTAGCCAGGGGATAAAATGGTGTCCTTGGCCTCTGTTTGACAGAGGCTGGAGAGGATGGCAGGAGACAAAGCGCTTGATCATTGTCTTCGGTCCACCCCCTCTGGGGCACCTGGTGCTGGCCACTGTCGGCAGACAGGATACCGGGCTAGATGGACCTTTGGTCTGACCCGGTACGGCCGTTCTTATGTTCTTATGTAATCCCTGGATACCCCCACCCAAGCCATACCCCCACTGGCAATACTGGGAAAATGGCAATATTATCAAAAGCACCAGCATGGCCAGAAACGACACAGAGTGCCATATTCGCCTTCTAAACAAATATGTGGAGGGGGCCCACCCATACAAGAGAGGGATGCTTCCCTGAACCTAAATGAACCCACTCCAGTGGAGGGAGTGTCTGTGCCTCCAGCTCCAGCTACCTCAGATGATGTTGCACATTTCTAAGACCTTTTTAAATGCATAGGTGCTGAATTAAACATTCCTCTCCACGAGGTTGAGGAGAAGCAGCATGAATTAACTGACATATTGCACTTGGTAATGCCATCTAAAATAGCACTTTTGATTAATCCAGCAATAATGGAACTGGCAAAGATGGTGTGGCAAACTCCGGCATCAATCTCTTCTGCCACTAAGAAAACAGATAAGTATTATGTGCCACCCAAGGGATCTGAATTTCTCTTTATTCACCCAGTACCTAACTCCCTTGTGGTGGAGGATGCCCAACAGAAAACCAACCAGCAGCAATTTTGGTCCACCCTATCAGATTGTGATAGCAGAAGACTGGACTAATTCGGATGCAAAATATACACGTCTTCCATTTTACAATTTCACATTTCTAACTATGCGGCTTTATTAAGCAAATATGACGACAGAAATTACACCAAATTTAATGACTTTATAGCAGATATTCCCAAGGCTAAAAGATAACAGTACAAAGCGCTGGTATCGGAGGGTCACACGATTGCCAGAACAGCATTGCAACATGCATTAGATGCTACTGACATGGCCGCATGATCTACAGCAACAGCAGTAGTCATGAGAAGGGCTTCATGGTTTAACTCCACTCCGTTCCCCAGAGAGATTCAATCTACAGTGGAAGATCTTCCTTTTGGTGTTCAGAAGTTGTTTGCAGCTAACACTAATGAAATTCTCCATTCTATGAAAGATTCCAGAGTAATGCTTTATTCCTTGGTAATCCCCAACCAGGCACCTAGAAGAAGACAATATAGGTACCAACCCTACCTGAGACTTCGATACCCTCCATATGCTCAACATTACAGCAGACAAGACCAACACCAACAGAAATGGAAAAGATTCTCCATGTGGTGTGTACGCCACCGGGTAGCTCCTTCAACATCCCCCTTGCCAACCATCCTCGTCTGCCTTCTGCACCTTAAACAAACAGGCCTTGTGATAAATTCCATTAAAGTTCATCTTGCTACTATTACTACCTTCCACTCTAAGGCTATGTCTAGACTACATCCCTCTTTTGAAAAGAGGGATGTAAATTAGGCAGATTGAAAGAGCAAATGAAGCGCGGATTTAAATATCCCATGTTCCATTTGCATATTCATGTCCAATCGCTGTTTCGAAAAAGGGCATTTCAAAAGTGAAACCGCAGTCTAGATGCGGTGCTTTCAAAAAAAAAAAAATCCCCTTTTTCGAAAGATCCCATCCTCCTGAAAAAATGAGGAGTACGGGATCTTTGGAAAAGCGGGGGGGGGGGTTCCGAAAGCACCGCATCTAGACTGTGGTTTCACTTTCTAAATGCCCTTTTTTGAAACAGCGGTCGGACTCGAATATGCAAATGGAGCATGGGATATTTAAATCCGTGCTTTATTTGCACTTTCAATCTGCCTAATTTACATCCCTCTTTTCGAAAGAGGGATATAATCTAGATGAGCCCAAAGATAGATGGCTCGTCCATATTTGCACATCCACTCACCAAGAGGTTTTTAAAGGTTCTTTAGGCACTTTATCCAGACATCACTCCACCAACACAATCATGAGACCTGCATTTAGTATTGAATGCTTTAACATGGCCACCTTCCGAACCAATGGCCACCACCTCACTATTACACTTATCCATGAAAACTGTTTTCCTTGTAGCCATTACCTCGGTGAGATGGGTGGGAGAGATCGCAGCCTTAATGGCTGATCCCCCATACACCACCTTTTTAAAAGACAAGGTCACTTTACTTACCCACCCCAAATTCCTCCCCAAGGTACACTCATCTTTCCACTTCAATCAGACAATACACTTTCCCACCTTCTTCCCCAAACCACATGTCAATTCCTTCAAGGTAAAATTGCACACTCTTGACCTGCACAGAGCGTTCTCTTTTTACCTGCAACGAACTAAACCTTTTTGAACATCTCCAAGACTATTTGTGTCAATAGCAAACCACAATAAGGGCCAGGCCATCTCATCACAGAGACTCTCCCACTGGATTTCGTATTGTATCAGGCTCTGTTACTTGCAATCAGAGGTGCCCCCTCCAGATAGCATAAGGTCACACTCAACCAGAGCCATGGCTACCTCAATAGCATTCCTCCGCAAAGTACCCATAAAAGACATCTGCGCAGCTGCTACATGGTCCTCAGACCACACGTTTGCAAAGCACTACGCACTTATGCAGGGACCTCTCTCCAACCTGAAACTCGCTAAGGCAGTCCTTTCTACCGCATTTCTGCCCAATCCGAAGTCCCTACCTCGCTAACCAGAAATAGCTTTGTAATAACCTAATGTGGAGCACCCACGGGGACATCTCTCTCGAAGAGGAGGTTACGCACCTCGATAGTAACTGACATTCTTCGAGATGAGTGTCCCCGTGGCTGCTCTACAACCCTCTCTTCCTCCCCTCCACTTTGGGATTCTGGCCTCCTCAGGCATTGTTCCTCGGTAGAGAAGGAACTGAGGAGAAGGGGCTCAGGCACGCATGATGCCTGCCACCTAAGAGTGCATGGCTGCAGACGTGCACATGCATGGCCCCAGGGACACTGCTCTCAAATCTCCGCTCTAAGGCTCAGTGGCAGCACACCGAATCTAATGTGGAGCACCCACAGGGACACTCATCTCAAAGAACGTCAGTTACTGTCGAGGTGAGTAGCCGCCTCTTCTTCCACTGTTGTCTGTATCTACATAGACTGGATTCTCTGTAACTTGAAATCTTTACATTATAATCTGACGAATTCAGTAACTCAGCCACAAGTTAGGGGTCTCTTACAGAAGCAGATGAGTGAGATTGTGTGGCCTGTGGTGTGCAGGAGATCAGACTAAATGATCATGATGGTCTTTTCTTGGTTAAAGTCTGTGAATCTTTGGGGTGAGAACTGTTTCTTACTTTGAATATATATCACTCAGCACAATGGGGTATGGATCTCAGTTGGTTCAACTATAATGTAAATAAATAATAATTTGGTCATCCCAGTATTCCTCAGAAAATTAAAATGACAATAACAATGCTACCTGGAGAGGATGGTCACCTCCCATTGATAACTCACAAAAAAAAAAAAAAAAAAGCCAGCCTGTTGCCGTATACAACATTAAATTAATTGGTTACTAGAGCAAATGCACTTCTTAGATGCTGAGATCCACCATGACAGGGAGCAGGCTATATAGCTGAAAATGACCTGCTGCCAAACCAAATCAGTTTTATGTCAGAAGGGAAGAGTGGAAGTGGGCCCAGACCTTCAGAAGGATCAGCTTATGTGATGGTAATTCAGTAATTTTTATGCTGTGTTGGAAGGTGACAAAGTCTGGAGGAAGCTAGGAAATCATGCTCTGGAAGTTACAGGATTTGTGTGAATAGTAACGAGGTACCCAAATGCCATGGTGGTGTGGCAAAGACAGAGAATTTGAAAGCAAGCATAGGAACTGCAAAGGCCACCTAAATCATGTGGCTCCCAAGTTCACCTAGTTGGTCAGTGTGATTTTTATTGCAGGGAACTTTATTGGAAGGCCAGTCAGTTTTTTCTGCAGTTTGCTATGGACTTTGTGCAGATTTTTCTGTGTTATTAAGGTGCTTCAGCTCATTACCTTTTATCTCTGCAATGGTCTCAATTGATTGTGTGCCAGTTTTCTGTTCTCATCTCAGTGTGCATTTTTTTATGTCAGATGGCTAACCTGAGAGCACATCTGCTGCCAGCCCTGCCTGAGTGCAGTCCTATGTGACTTATCCAACACAGGGCGTGTACCATCACATGCTGGTACTGGATTCTCTTCCTACCATGTGCCCCCAGGGATAAATGACACTGCAGCTTCCTTGCTGCCGGTTGGTCAGAAGGATTGCAGTTATACAGAGTTTCCTACTCTGGATACTTGATCTCTTCCGTGCTTGGCCTCAGTAACTGAATGAACTCTTCCCCTTGAACTTTTCTTTATGCGTCTCTTCTTGCATCCACTGAGCTATTAGCTCTGATTTGCTCTTTACTCCTGGAATGTACTCTTCCAGCAGCTTATCCAGTTCAGCTGCTGTGTCCTGCCCTGTCATTTGCGGCTCATTGTTTTATTTCGTTGTTTCTTTCTCATTCTTGTTTCCTTCCCACTTTTATAACTTTTCTGGATACAACTTCATCTACTTATCTGAGAAGAGCCCCCAAATCCCTGAATCCCAGTCTTGGGAGAAGCAGGATGAACACACTGTAAGCACCAAAGTAGGTGCAAAAGGATTGTGGGATTAACTGGTTTAAGTACAGTTGCTTAAAGAGAAATAACAGAAAATCTGTTGTGAAATTAAAATAATTATTAGTCTGGTTAATGGAATCTGGGAGGTTAAATCAATTGTTTTGGGAAGTAAAAACAATGTTTTGGTTTTAAAAAAGACAAGAAGCCTCTGAGAAACCAGCAAAGCTCTCCTGCCTTGAAAACAGGCATGCAGATCCAAAAGGAATTGCTCGTCTACCCACTCTTCTCCTCCCTTTCCCCAAGACAAGGGGCAGGCAAAATATGTCCACAGGCCAGATTTGTCCTGCTGTGACGGGGCTGACCTGACCCACACTGAGTGGGGGGGCAGAGAGCCCGCCTATTGGGTGGACTATGCCCCTCCCCCGCAGCCCTGCTGGGCATGCTCGCGGTGCAGCCCCAATATAAAAGGCTGCCGGGCTGCTCAGTTGGGGCTGGCCTCCGGGGAGGAAGGAGCTCCTCCCCAACCTCCAGAGCCACAGCTGGACCTGCCGCCGGAACAAGAGCCGCCGGGACTGCCGCCGTTGCTGCTACCGGCCCCGGGTCGAGCGTGCCCGCAACGCCGACCCCAGGGGGCTGCCCGCCCCGCCGCGGTGGACAGCCCCTTCGCTGCCGTTCCAGACGCCGGACCTGCCACTGGCATGGCCACCACCAGCCCAGCGTCTGCAGGTGGGGTCTCCGTCGGCCACGTGGCTGGGGTAGGAAGCAACCCAGGGCAAGGGGCAGGGAACACCCCGGTGGGCTCGGTGCGTTTTGGGGAGAACTCCCCGCCGAGCCAGTGGTGGGAACCACCCACCACTAATAGGGTCCTGGGTTGGGGTCCGGTGGTGAGGGAGGGCCCGGACCCCCCTACCCCGTCCACCCAGAGCGTGGACTAGGCCTCAGGGCCTGCGTTTGTGATGGACTAGGCCTCAGGGCCGGCTTTAATCCTGGACTAGGCCTCAGGGCCTGCGTTTGTGATGGACTAGGCCTCAGGGCCGGCTTTAATCCTGGACTAGGCCTCAGGGCCTGCGTTTGTGATGGACTAGGCCTCAGGGCCGGCTTTAACCTTGGGGAGAAGAGGGAGGGGGCTGGGAAGCCCGCCACATCTGCCAAGACACCAGATCCAGCCTGTGGCCCAGCAGGAGCCTCAGATAGGCTCCCTGCCTGCCCTGCCCTTGCACACTGCTCAGAATGATCAGCTGGAGGGGCCATGTGCCTTTCTAAGCACCACCACAAGCTGGGGTGTTAGTCCAAAACAGTTATATCTATGATTTTACTGGTCAGAAGTTGAGCTGTCTACATTATCCTACCCCCTCCGCATCTATCATCGGTGTTTAGTGTACTTGAGAAGCAGGCAGGTTTGATAAAACAAAATCTTTATTAGATATCACAAATAAACAAACTAGGACTCCCTGCAACATAACAATAATGGCTTGGATGTTTGCACAGATGTTACCATAGGGGATGAACCCCTGACCCTTACAATAGGGAAAGAGGACAATAGGAGAGGAC
Organism: Rafetus swinhoei; assembly: GCA_019425775.1. Lineage (NCBI taxonomy): Eukaryota > Metazoa > Chordata > Testudines > Trionychidae > Rafetus > Rafetus swinhoei. Next base: position 345,428 of record JAFJHL010000175.1, on the reverse strand, counting down.
TATACCATGTGCTATAGACACTGGGATGACACCTGGGAGGACACAGGAACATCAGGAACTGGATCCAGGAACCTCTGGAACAGGTAAGTGGACTTCCCTTAATCTTCTGTCTTCTGTCCCACACCATCCTCCTGTGGTATGCGGACACTCCCTGTCTGGTTTTGTGCATGGATATCCCTTTTAGATGTTCTCTTCCCTGGCTCACTATGGGAGGTCTCTGTGCCCCACTGGGATAACTTGCTTGCACAGCATCCAGAGACACAGAGCCCTGTGAGTGACGGATGCTCCCCTAGATGCTTTCCAGTTGCTGGGCAGATTTACTGTCACATGGCACTCCACGTTCCCACCCTTACTTGTTTTGGCACCAAAAGCCTGGGGAAGAAGGGACACCAAGATGGAGGCCAGGTTGTCCTTTTGCCAATTCAAGATGGAGATTCAACTAAAATGGCAACCATACAAATCAAGCATGTACTTAACGCTTTCTTTCCAATGGGGGTGGGAGGGGGGAGCGGGAGGCTTTGCACACTGTCCCGCCCTCCGGCATCCCATCCTTCCCCCCCCCCCCCAACCCTCGCAGCTCCCATTAGCTGATTTCCAGACAATAGGAGCTTCCTGTTTGTAGGGCAGGTAACATGCAAAGTACAACCTCTTGGGCTCATGGTGCTCAGAGCAGCACAATGCATCGACTATACGATTAGTCAGTTACCTGATACTTAACATCCTTACTCCCGATTAGAGCCTGAGTCTGGCATCCCCTCCCTCCCAACCTTCTGCCCCCCTGCTGTACCCTTACCCCACATAATCCAAACCATCTGCACCCCTGCTCCTGTACCATACCCTCTCCCAGACGCTGCACCCTAATCCCCTGCCCCAGGTCACAACCCAAATTCCTGCACTCCCTCCTGCATCCCTCTCCCAGATCACAATTCCCTTTCAGACTCTGCTCCCCCTCCTACATGTCTCCCTCAGGTCAGAATCCTCTCCTGCATCCATACTGATAGCCCCTCCTGGACCCTGCACCCTCTCTTGCACACCAATCCTCTGCCACAGATCACAACTTCCTTCTTCACTCAAATTCCCTCCGAGGCTCCATACCCCTCCTGCATCTCAGTTCCCTACCCCAAGCTCCCTTATGCACCCAGCCTCCATCCCAGACCCCCTACTTCCTCCATTAATTCCATAGAAGAGTGCAACCCTTGACCACTTACCAAATTCCTGGAGAATTTCCATCAGAAATAATTGCCCACCCCTGACCAAGACTAATTAAACCTGGACGGATCCCTGTGACTCACTCCATTTTGTCCAACCTACAGACCCCATGGCACATTCACCATCCTTCAAGCGAGGAGGACTGGAAGGAGTTCTCTTTGGAGACTATCAGCATTGCACTTAGTGTGCTAAAAGGACATGAAAGAAATCCCCTCACAGCCAGGGGCTGGCTCTTGTGCCTGCTGGACTAGGGAATGAAAAGCTGCAGCTAGGCATCAAGCCAGGCTCTCTTGCGTAGTGTTGTAGAACAATGCGTTGGGTCACTAGGGGTATGTCTAGACTGCATCCCTCTGTCGGCAGAGGGATGCAGATTAGCAGGGCTCACCGAACCGCGGCGAGCCCCGCTCACCAGCCGCGCTGTCCGGTGATCTGCGCATGCGCAGATCGTTCTGCACATGCGCAGATCGCCCGAACCCAGCTCTTCCGGGTTACAATATACTCCCCACGGGCGAGTAGATTGTATTATTTGTCGAGACCTGCAGATTAGGCAGGTCGACATTGCAAATGAGGCAGGGATTTAAATATCCTGCACCTAATTTGCATAAAAATGTCCGCCACGTTTTGCCGACTCAGCACTTTGTCGGCAAAAAGCAGCAGTCTAGAGGGGGATCTGTCGAGAAAGAAAGCCTTTTTCGACAGATCCCTTATGCCTTCTGCAAGGAGGTTTACAGGATCTGTCGAAAAAGGCTTTCTTTCTCGACAGATCCCCCTCTAGACTGCTGCTTTTTGCCGACAAAGTGCTGAGTCAGCAAAACACGGCAGCCATTCTTATGCAAATTAGGCACGGGATATTTAAATCCCTGCCTCATTTGCAATGTCATCCTGCCTAATCTGCATCCCTCTGCCGACAGAGGGATGCAGTCTAGACATACCCTAGGCTTGCTCTGTCTACTTTCCTTGCAGCTTGGCCATGAGAGCAGCAATGGATCCAGAGACAAAGCAGCCTTCTAATTGTGCTAGCCAATCAGATTGCTGCAGAGAACATCAGTCTGTCAGGAGGACGTTTCTCCAGCACTTTTGATTTTTATGGGCCCTGTTGTGACAGCACCTGGGATGTATGGAAGCAGTCTGAATGAGCTCTCCACTGAAATCTAGTGGTGAGCTGTGGAAGAGGACGTCAGGAGCTGAACTCCTTTGCATGGGCATACTCACCTTGCCTGGGTGCTCAGAATGATGGGACTGATTGCCCCAAATGAACGATTTGGCTGGTGTTGGATTCCCACTTTCCTTCTTATTAGGGCAGAAGTAATAAAGGGTTATCTGTGTTGTGTGATTTGAGCACAGCAGAACTGTACTTGACATGCCCTGATGGAGGGACTCACCCTCAACTATAAGCACTTGCTAGACAGGGGACATGGTTTCCAAAGCTCACTGAGGCTATGTCTAGACTGCAGGCTTCTTTCAGAAGAAGCTTTTCCAGAAGAGATCTTCCAAAAAAACTTCTTCCGAAAGAGAGTGTCTACACAGGAAAAGCGCATCGAAAAAGCGATCTGCTTTTTTGAAAGATAGCGTCCATACTGAATGGATGCTCTGTCACATTGAAGCTGTGATTGCTATGGATGGAATGGCCACCAGGGCACCTGTGCTTTTTCCTCTTCCCTCTTCTTTTGAAAAAACTCCCTCTTCCGCATCCACACGCCTTTTTCCAAAAGGGCTCTTTCGCAAAATGCTTCTTCCTCATAGAAAGAGGTTTACCAATGTTGGAAAAACCCCTCTGTACTTTCGATTTTTTTTCAGAAGAACATGAGTGCAGTGTAGATGTAAGTGAAGTTCTTCTTCGAGTGGTCCCCGTGGGTGCTCCACTCTAGGTGTCGGGGTGTTGGAGGCTTTTCGTAGCTGTAGATGGCTGGGCCGCGCCTGTGCAGTAACTGTCGTGCGCCGTTCATGCCCTTTCTCTTGTTGCGCGGTCCGGTCCCTCGCCAGTTCCTCTCAACCATCCTCGGTTGCTGGCGGAGCTCCGTTGTCTCTCCTCAGAGACTAGGCCTTTCTACAAACAAAGTTAAAAGTTCATTAGGTTTTCATTGTCTCTTACTTTAGTTAGTTAGTACTTAGTTGTTTAACTGTATTTTTAAAAAAAAGAGTTAAGGTTAGTGAGTTCGTTAGTTAAACCAGTTACTGTTCTTAGTTCTAGTTCTTAGTTTTTCGACTTGAACTCCCGCTGAATTGGGAGCCAAAATGCCTGGTTCACCAGGTTTTAAAAAGTGCTCCCAGTGCAAAGACCCCATGCCGGCATCTGATGGCCACGACGCCTGTATACGTTGCCTGGGGAAGTCCCATATCCCTCACAAGTGTGCCCACTGTTCCAGGCTAACTGCCAGGGCACGTAGGGATAGAGATATGAGGCTGAAGCTAATTCTCTTTGACAAGGCGCTTCAGCCTCCTGAGGCGGCCCCGCAGGACTCCACCATGGAGCACAAGTGGAGAGCGTCACCACCGGGAGAGTTGGCCGCTAAGAAGAGGAAAAAAGCCTCCCTAGCACGCTCCCTAGCCGCTGCTCCTCTGACTAAAATAAGTCAGGGGGATCAACCGGGCACTTCAGGAACGGCCCATCAGCCCATTAAGACTGGAGCACAGACCAAATCCAAAGTGCCTAAGCCTTTGGTACGCTCGTTGTCAGTACCGACGCCTTCGACCGCTATTAAAGCTGCAGGCAAAAAAGTGGCGCCTTCGCTCCAGAAACGGCCATCTACGCGGCACCGGTCGTGGGACAGCACGGAGCGCATGAACCGGCACCGAAGCTGGCGCCGCAGCAGCTGTTTACGGCACCGACAGTGCTGGCTTCCCATTAGCCATTGGGGGAACCCCAACAATTGGGCTCCCAGTTGGCACTGGTGCAGCAGCCGCCTGCAGCACTGGATACGGTGCCGAAGGGGAGACATTCCACGGTGCCGGGGCTGGCACCGCATACTCATAGGGAAGCGAACGCGGCGCCACCAGAGTACTGTGACCCGACTCCAGATGCAGCACCGGCGGCAGACTTGGGCTCCCCATCCTCATCGGTACAGCATTCTCCAATCCTAGTGCTGGATGATGAGGAGCATACCTCACCAAAACACCTCTCCGCTGATGAGTCTCGCGCGGTGCTTTCCTCCGTTCCGACAAAGGCGGCAAGAAAATCGGTTCCGAGAAAGATGTCCCTCTCTCCATCACCTGTGTTTTCCCCGGCACCGTCTCCATCTCCTCCACGGTACCGTTCGCCACGCAACGAGCCTCACTGTCGGCGTAGTCCCCGATCTCCACAACAGACAGGGTAGTGCTTGCTCCTCTCCCCTCTGGAAGGAGGCGGTAGCCCTCTGGGAGCTGTGCATTGCACACGACATCTAACTGCAGGCAATCTATCTCCCGGGGGTCCACAGTACTCTGGCAGATCGACTCAGCAGGGCGTTTGTGGCCCACGAGTGGTCTCTCAAGCAGGAGGTGGCCAGCTCGCTTTTCCACAGGTGGGGTACTCCCCTCTTCGACTTATTTGCGTCAGTGCAGAACAGGAAATGCCCCACTTTCTGCTCGTATCGGGGGAGAGAACCGGGGTCTCTGGGGGACGCCCTGACGTTATGGTGGCCAAGACGTCTGCTGTATGCCTTCCCCCCCCTTTCCCCTCCTTCATGAGGTGCTAATAAGGGTCAGGCGCTATGGGGTGATGCTGATCCTCATCGCATCAGCACGACCTCGCCACCGTTGGTTCACCACCCTCCGGAACCTCCTCGTGGAGGACCCCATCCCGCTTCCCCTGGTCTTGGACTTGCTGACGCAGGACGTAGGCCAGGGCCTCCTGTGCCACCCGGACTTCTGTTCCCTGCACCTCACGGCCTGGAAGATCAGTGGCTCAGGGGGGAGGAGCTCCTATGCTCAAACCAAGTGAAGAGGGTCCTGATGGAAAGCAGGAAACCCTCCACCAGGGCCACCTGTAGAGCCAAATGGCAGAGGTTCTTGGTGTGGGTTGCCAGGAAGAGTGGGACCCCGGAGTTTTTTCCCACCCAGAGAATTTTAGACTACCTCCTTCACCTCAAGCAGCAGGGGTTGTCCTCCTCCTCGATTAGGGTGCACCTGGCAGCTATAGCGGCCTTCCACCAGGAGGAGGGTGGCCGCTCAGTATTTGCCTTACCCATCGTTAAGAGGTTCCTCAAGGGGTTGGACAGGCTATTCCTCAGTGGAACCTGAACCTGGTTCTCCGCAGCCTCCTGAGGGCCCCGTTTGAGCCAATGGCCACCTGCTCCCTGTCCCATTTATCATGGAAGGTGGCATTCCTGGTAGCCATCACTTCGGCCAGAAGGGTCTTGGAGTTACGTGCCCTCTCTTCAGAGCCCCCATACATGGTGTTTTCTAAGGATAAGGTGACCCTGTGGCCGCATCCGGCCTTCCTGCCCAAGGTGGTTTCCCCCTTTCACATGTTCCAGGAAATCTACCGTTCGGTGTTCTACCGGAAGCCGCAAGCGGATAGGAAAGAACAGGCCTTACACATGCTAGATGTCAGGAGGGCACTAGCTTTTTATTTGGAAAGAACCAGACCATTCTGCAAGTCTTCTCAGCTCTTTGTCTCCATAACTGAAAGGATGAAAGGTTCTCTGGTGTCAGCGTAGTGTCTGTCATCGTGGATTACCACTTGTATCAGAGCGTGTTATGACCTGCAAGGGAAGCCGGTGCCCTCCGTTACGGCCCACTCGACCAGGGCCTGGGAGTCGTCCACAGCCTTCTTGGCACAGGTGCCAATCTTGGACATCTGTAGGGCGGCCACGTGGTCGTGGGTACGCACATTCACTTCCCACTACGCAATCACGCAGCAGGCTAGGCAGGATGCAGCTGTAGGGGTAGCAGTGCTGCAGTCTGTTTCTTTCTAGGTTTCCGACCCCACCTCCGTTAGTATGGCTTGGGAATCACCTAGTGGAATGGACATGAGCAAGCACTCGAAGAAAAAAAATGGTTACTTACCTCGTAACTGTTGTTCTTCGAGATGTGTTGCTCGTGTCCGTTCCAATCCCGCCTGCCTCCCCTTCGTCGGAATGTCTGGCAAGAAGGAACTGAGGGGGTTTGGGGCCAGCAGGGGTATATATGCGCGGCTATAGCGGCGCCACTGTAGGGGCTACTCAGGCTGACCCAATGGGTACTGCTAAGGGTAAAAAAGTTCTGGGAGTCGTGCATGCAACGGAATGGACATAAGTACACATCTCGAAGAACAACAGTTACAAGGTAAGTAACCGGTTTTTTCTGTCACGTAGGGTGCATCTACATTGCACCCATAGCTCGAAATAAGCTACGCAATTTGAGCTACGCAAATTGCGTAGCTTATTTCGAGTCAATTTCGAAATAGCTTATTTCATAATTTGGCGCTGTCTACATGCCACAATTTCAAAATAACCCGCTATTCCGAAACGTCCCTTACTTCTCGTGGAATGAGGTTTACAGGGATGTTGAAATAGCGAGCCCATTATATTTTGAAATGACAGGCTTACAGTATCCTGAAATAGCACAGCAGTGTACACATAGCCTTAGAATAATATCCTGTGTAGCAGCAGGAGGCCATTTTTTGATGGAAGTTTCTTTTTAAATGTAAGATTTGTCACGTATTGTTATTATATTGCTGAATCTTACATAGATTGAACATAGTAAAATATCTCAATAAAGAGATAATGGCATCACATACTTTACAATTTGCTAGTATAATCCATAATCCTAGCTCTGTCTTTCATAGCCAAGCATTTGTATTTGATAGGAGAGCAGTCAAATGGGTCAATAATTGGAGATCTGTGAAAACTGTTGAGAGAGGCCCACGGAGACAGAGAATTATGACATGCAATCTTATGATGAAGGTGGATGTATATTACTTTCACTTTGTATTGAACTACCTTACCATATAAAATTGGGCATTATCTTCCCCAGTGGTCTTCCTCATTTCCTAACTTTTCTAATCTCAAGAGAATTAAGATTTATGGTGAAGGAATGCCCAGAGACCCCACTCAATCAGAAATGGAGGCCTGATGTGTTGGGCCCCAGAGCAGTTCTGTCTATAGGAGGAGTCCCCTCTCCCACACTTACCACAGTGGTGGGAGCCATGGGAAGTGGAGTGACCCAGCAGCCTGCACTGCTATGCCACCATTTCCCAGCTGGGTCACTCTGCTTCAACGTGGCAGCGGACGGCAGAGTGACCCAGGCCCAGCCCATTCCGCACTGCTCCCTGGAGCCCATGTCAGGGGAGAAGAGCGGGGTGCTGGGTCACTTCACTTCCTTCAGCTCCTGCCACCATGGTGAGTGAAGTGCTCTGGCCCTTGCTGCCACCCTGTGCCAGGCCCTCTGCTAATCCTCTGCGTTGTGTAGCTCAAGGGAAGGGGTTCCGGGGATGGGGTGCAACGGGAGGGCCGGGGATAGGATGAGGCAGGGTGGGGGTGAAGCAGGCATGGGGAAGGAGGGGTGCAGAGCAGGTGCAGGAAGAGGTGGAGTCGGTTCTCAGACGGAGAGGGGATTGTACCTCCCTAGGGATGGCCCTGTTCTGCACTGCACAAACACATGCAAACTCACGGTCTCTGCCCTGTAGAGCTTACAGCCGAAGGGCCCTGATCCCATGTCACCGAAGTCGCCAAGGCTTTCCCATTGACTTCACTGGCATGGACCCAGCCTTCAGGATTTGACTCTGATACTATTACTCACACAATACATCTCTATATAGCACTTCCTTATTGGCTTTGTGCATTGAACACTTCCAAACTATTCCTGGGAACTGTATGTACAATTCTTCATTCCAAAACCCATCCTGACTCAGGAAGACTGTTTTATGTCATTAGAAGAAAACCAGCTATTTGCATAGACATGCAAAGTTATTTAATCTTTGCACTCGTTCTCTGGTCTCCCATTCCAGAATAAGCTGCGAGCTGTCTACACTGGCCCATTGAATTTCCGGAAAAGCAGTGACAATTTACTGTACAAAATCAGCCGCTTTTCCGGAAAAGCTACTGCTCCGCTGGGCAAAGTCCTTTTTCGGAAAAGCTTTTCCGGAAAAGGGCCAGTGTAGACAGCTTTTCCGGAAAAGCAGAAGAAACGGAAAAAAGCGCTTTGGACGGTGCGAGACCCCATAGGAGCCCTGGACTTCCTGGTAACCCGAGCTTTTAAAGAGCTCGGAGGCTGCTTGGCGCACGTGACAGGAGCGTGCCTCAGACCTGCGGCCTGAGGTTTGCCACGGCGCCCCTGTCCTGCCCAGCCAGCATCCAAAGGCAGCCATGGCAGCTGCGGGTGGTGAGCCACCTGCACCCCCAGCGGAGAGGCCCCAGGGGCCAAAGCGGCAGGCCCCATCCTGGACCCCCAGGGAGCTGGAGACCCTCCTGGACCTCTGGCAGGAGGAGGAGGGTCTCCACGACCTGCACTCCAGGCGCCGGGACGTGGATATATACACGCAGCTGGCCGACAACCTGGTGCAGCAGGGACACCCCGCCCGGAATTGTGAGCAGGTCCGCTCCAAGGTCAAGGAGCTGAGGCGAGGGCAGGGGGGCAGGACCAGACGCCTGCCCGTACTACGAGCGGATGAACGCCTTTCTGGGCCAGCCAGCCCCGCAAGCCCCGGGTGTCCCTGTGGACACGTGCCAGCGCCCCATCGTCCGACCCACCGGGCCGGGGAGGAGAGGACAGCGGCAGCGCGTCCGGTGGAGGAGGCCAGCGTTGCCACCACCCAGCAGGCCCCCTCCAGCAGCTCCTCCGAGGCCGAGGCCGGGAGGAACCCACTGGTGAGTCTTTGCAGTTTGCACTCCCAAAGGGCGGAGGGCGGGGGGAGCCAGGTGCCCGGAGGGAGGAGGGGGAGAGCATGTCACTCAGGCCACGTGAGCTGCACGCTGCGTTGCATGAGGCAGCAAGCAGCACGTGCAACCACGTGCAGCCTGGTGACCGAGCGGCACGTGGCCGCGGCAGGCAGCTGCAGGGCACGCCTGGGACCGTGCTGCTCACACACATTCGGCGGGACCAGGGGGAAGGGTGGATGCCGGCTGGAACCGGCCAGGGCCCCAGGGACTCAGCCCAGAGCCCCGCACCTCCGCCAAGGGTGCAGCACGGAGAACGGCACACTGTCCCATGCCTGGCTGTGAGGCACAGCCAGCTGCTCCTGGGAAAACCGCAGCGTCACAGTCCTGTGACCGTGGCCCCCCACCGAGCCCCTCGCCTGCTCCCAGTGCCTTGGCTGGTTCCCCGAGGGAAGTCCCCACTGTGGCCACACATGTCCCTGGGCTACCGGCCTTGCGGAGGGATAGTGGGAGGACAAGGGCCCCTGAGTTTTGCTGCAAGGATGGGACACCCCACCCAGTCACTCTTCTGGTTCCGTCCAGGAGATATCCCACGCGAGGATCTGAGAGCCCAGACCGCCTCTGCCAGATGTGCTCCCAGGCACTGTGTGGGGATGCATCTCGCTCCCTGTCAAACACCAGTGATTAGCCCAAAGCTTTTCACAGTCTCCACCGGCAGGAGTTCCACAGGTGAACGCAGCACAAGCACCCTCCCGCCTCCACGGGGCCAGGATACAGACCGGTGCTTACAATACTGGAGGGAGGACCCTACTCCAGGGGCGGTCCTCCTGCCAACATACAACACGGGGGCAGGAGGGGAACCGAGTGGGCCCAAGCCACACAACTGTGGGGTCACCTGGGCTCAGGGGTGGAGGGCATGAGGTGTGGGGACAGTGGACGGCCTGCCTGACTGACCCATCCTTTCTTCTCTTCCCTGCAGCGGGACCCAGCACCAGACCCTCCACTGCGGCAGCAGCGGCACCCCCAGCTGGCCAACCCCGGAGGCGCAGGCTGCGCAGAGGGACCAGCTTCTGCGCGCCGCCATGTGAACGCCCGTGGAGGCAATCCAGGCTCCATTGCAGAGCGGGTGCAGGGGACCTGCAGTGGCGGCAGGAGGGCTGGGCTGCCTTCCTAAGAGAGTGCAGAGGATGCGCACCTCTATGGACATGCTCACGGCACATTTAGTGCACGCCATACATTATGGCATGGCCGGACCCCATGCCCCCGCCATCCCTCCCGGAGCACAGCCCATGCCCCCTCCTATCCCTGCTCCTATCCCAGCTCCTGCCCCTGTTCCTGCCCCTGCTCCTATCCCAGCTCCTGCTCCTGCCCCTGCTCCTATCCCAGCTCCTGCTCCTGCCCCTGCTCCTGCCCCTGCCCCAGCTCCTGCCCCTGCTGCTGCCCCTGCTCCTGCCCACCTCCCCGTGCAGCCTGCCCGGACGCGGTCTGCCCAGTGTGTGCAGGTCCAGCGCCGGAGGAGCGCCGCAGGGGCCGCCCGTGCAGTAACTGCCCCCTCCCTGTCCCAGTTGAAGGTCTCCCCTCCCAGTTGAAGGTCCCCCCATCCCAGTTGAAGGTCTCTCCTCCCCTTGTAAATAAAAAGTTTTCTATTTTTCTGTTCATTCTTGTGTTGGTTATTGTGTTACTGTAGTAACTGTAAGAAATGATTTGAGATGCCAATTAGCCACTTAAATTTAACAGGGTTACAAACTGTGGACAACAAATTCTTTACTCTATCACCGGGGGGGCCCTTTGTAAGTGGTCATTGGTTTGTGGTGCATAAAGAAATACTGAGACTTTTCAGTAAAATGTAAACCACAAACTATATTTACATAGCTAACAAACAAGCAAGAACAGTTAAAAGATGCACACTACAGATTATTAAACATAGTCTAGGCTCAGGGAGGACAATTGGGTAGTGTTGCTGGCCGCCTCAATCCTTTGGTCCTTCCAGGCCTCAGGAGAGGAACAGCCAGGAGATCCCTCGAAGACGACTGGAATCAGGTACGCTGACTTGAGCCTTCCACACGGCCCCCGAATCCTCTTCGCTGTTCTTCGGGACAGGCGATGGTGGCCTAAACCTAGCCTAAACTAAAAGAAAAACCCTAACTACGCCCGGCGCACCCGCGAACAGTCACGATGGACGGCCGATGTGCTTTGACCCGGCGCTTTACAATTGGGGGAGGCAAGGGGAGGGGGTGGGAAGGGTAGGGGATGGGAGGGAGTAGTCTGGGGAGACCCAGGCGACCCTACTACGGGGCTTGAGCAAACATGTCCACCAGGGCCTCTCTGATGCGCACCGCATCCTGGCGCGCCTGGACGGCAGCTGTGTCGGGCTGTTCCCACGTCTGTGCCTCGGCTGCCATCCATGCAGGGGAGAAGGCCTCCCCACTGCGCTCCACAATGTTGTGGAGCACGCCTTCTGTGACCAGTACCTCCGTTGCATTCTGCTCACCCATCTCGAGGCGGGTGAGCAAACAACGAAGCGGGCTTTTAAGCGTCAAAGCGAGCTCCACTGGGTTTCGGGCCCGGTTGAGGCGGTCGTTGAACCGGGCCCGGTTCTGGTCCGGCTGCCCGTGTAAGGCCGCATTAGCCAGGGCATCAGGGGTAGGCGTGTCCCCGACCATGCAGATGGGCATAGGCACATCCCGACAGTCAAGTCCGCCGAAGTAGGTGCCCGCCTCCAACCTGCGAAACAGTCCAGAGTTGCGGAGGATGCGGGTGTCGTGTGCCCGGCGGACCAGCCCCGTAAATGTCAGGAAGCGGCCCGGTGGTCACGAGGGCCTGCAGAACAATGGAGCAGTACCCTTGCGGTTCATGAAATGGGCGCTCGATGCTCGGGGCCCGGATGGGGATGTGGGTGGCGTCCAGGGCTCCCCGCGGTTGGGGAACCCGAGGGCAGCAAAGCCGGCCATGGTATCATCCATGTCGCGCAGGCGGATGACTCTTGGGAGCAGGGCGTCGTTGATGGCGTGGGCGACCTGCAGAAGGGTGCAGAGAAACACAAGGGAACACATCACATACGGCAGGGGTGAGTGTGCGCTCCTTAGGCCCCCTTGATTCCCTCTGTCCTCACACACACACACACACACACACACAGGGCCCCACTCCCCCCCCACCGGGCCTGTGCAAGGAGGGCGGCTCAAACCCCTGGGCGACCCAGCCTGGAGTCTTGGCTGTCCCTGGGCCTGGAGTGCAGCACCCTCCCCATCCCACTCCCCTGGGACTTACCTCCACGACGATCACTCCTGGCGGTTGATCTTCCCACCCGAACTGCTGTGCCGGCGGTAGCTGTCCGGTGTGGCCAGCTTCCACAGCGATGGCGACCCTCTTCTTGATGGGGATGGGTGCCGCGGCCGGGTGGTGGCTCTCTGCAGCGCGGGTGAGCCAGGTGCACAGCTGCAGGAAGATCCGCTTTCTCATCCGGAAATTCCTGATCCATTGCTGGTCGTCCCATAGTCCGAGGACCAGCCGCTCCCACCAGTCGGTGCTGCTCGAAACTCCAGGCGGGCCTCACCACGGTGGGGTGCTGATGCCACAGGGTTGCCAGGGCCTCCTGGTGAGGGAGTCCAATGCGATCTCTGCCTCCTGGTACATGAACACCATGGCACCGGCCTGCAGCACGAGCTGCAGGCACTTGTACAGCTGCAACAGGGGCCCAAGCAGGCACACGGCCACCCACGGCTCCATGGCAGACAGAGCAGGGCAGAAAAAACAAAACTCAGGGAAAAGCAGTTGGGGGCCAAAGGGTGGTGTCCCCAAAACTCAGAGGGCAACCACCGAACCTGCTAAGGGTGCCAGTCCCTGGCAGAGGTCCCAAGGCACGGGAGCAGGAGACCAACGGCTGTCGGCGAGACCCCTTTAAGCACGTGTCTGAGCAGCGCTCTGGCCCCGCCCGGAAAGGTCTGGTGGCCTTTGCCCTCTTCAAAATGGCTCCGGGCTTCTGCTTTTCCGGAAAAGCGCGCGCCAATGTAGGCGCTTTTCGGAAAAGCGCGCATCGTTATAACGGTAACTCCGGGACCAATGTAGACGCTCCTTTTCCGGAAATACTGAAAACGGAAAACTGTTCCGTTTTAAGCATTTCCGGAAAAAGGTGCCAATGTAGACACAGCCCAGATGTTTGCGTTGTCTGACTGTGGAGACATTTAAGCACTAAGTGAAGTATTCTGATCAATTCTATCTTGTTTCTTTGAATGGGTGCTTATAGATTTCTGATTGTTAAAAGCTGCAGGAAATGTCTGCTTACTTCATGAGAATTCAGTGGTGCTGAGAGGAAGTCAGTGAAATAACTCCCTCCTGGGAGATGTTTGGAAACAGTGGAAATCCTGTTAAATGCAATGATGGGGTTTCAGCTGAGACTTGAGAAGATTCCAAAGGAGTCTGCTATCTTATTACTAAGCATTCCAGTGAGTTCATGGGAAACCCTGATCCTAACTAACATTGAAAACTTTCTCCTACATTTTTTTCTAGTATCTGTTACTACTGTTCATCCAGCCTTTGCTTGTTTTGTTTTTATTATGAGAGATATTTGGCCACCCTGACCTTGTGTTTATTCCTTATAAGCAGTTGCCTATCTGCACATCCTTTTGTGTGTTTAGGTATTGAAAAACGTTTGCAGGTCATCTAGGTCCACTGCAGAGTATTTCCACACCTCAGAATTGCAGTTTGCAAAATAATTTCAACTGAGACTTTTCTGTGGGAAATATCACTGTGACCCTGGAATCAACTAGAGGGAACACCCCGTTCTCTCTGACACTGAGATCAGCAAAGATAATAATGGTTAAATCTGCCTTAATCACCTACTTAAGAACATAAGATGGCCATACTGGTTCAGACCAAAGGTCCATCTAGACCAGTATCCTGTCTTCCAACATTGGCCATGTCAGGTGCCCCAAAGGGAATAAACAGAACAGGTAAGTGATCCCTTCCCTGTCACCCATTCCCAGCTTCTGACAAACAGAAGTTAGGGACACCATTTGAACCCATCCTTGCTAATAGCCATCGATGGACCGATCATCCATGAATCTATCTAGCTCTTTTTTTGAACCCTGTTAAAGTCCTGGTCTTCACAACATTCTCTGTCAAGGAGTTCCACAGTTTAGCTGTGTGTTGCATGAAGAAATACTTAATTGTGTTTGTTTCATTTGGTGCCCCCTAGTTCTTACGTTATGGGAACAAGTAAATACCGTTTCCTTATTCACTTTCTCCATATCTGTCATGATTGTATAGAATTCTATCATATCTCCCTTTAGTCTCCTCTTTTGTAAGATGAAAAGTCCTAGTATTTTTAATCTCTCTTCATATGGGACCTGTCCCAAACCCCTAAACATTTTTGTTGCCCTTTTCTGAACTTTTTCTAATGCTAAGATATCTTTTTTGAGATGAGGCGACCACATCTGTACGCAGTATTCAAGATGTGGGCGTACCATGGATTTATACAGAGGCAATAAGATATTCTTTGTCTTATTCTCAATCTCTCTTTAATCATTGCTAACATTGTTTGCTTTTTTTGACTGCTGCAGCACAATGAGTGGCTGTTTTCAGAGAACTATTCACAATGACTTTGAGATCTCTCTCTTGAATGGTAACGGCTAATTTAGTCCCCATCATTTTGCATGTATAGTTGGGATTATGTTTTTCAATATGCATTAGTTTGCCCTTATCGACATTAAAATTCATTTGCCATTTTTTTGCTCAGTCATCTAGTTTTGTGAGATTCTTTTGAAGCTCTTCACAGTTTGCTGTGGTCTTAACTACCTTGAGCAGTTTAGTATCATCTGCAAATTTTGCCACCTCACTGTTTATCCATTTCTCCAGATCATTTATGAATATGTTGAATAGGATTGGTCCTAGTGCAGACTCCTGTGGGACATCACTAGTTACCTCTCTCCATTCTAAAAACTGACCATTTATTCCTACCCTTTGTTTCCTATCTTCCAGCTATCAGGCCATGAAAGGACCTTCCCTCGTATCCCATGAAAATTTACTTTACCTAAGAGCTTTTGGTGATGGACCTTGTCAACTGCTTTCTGGGGCTGTGTCTAGACTGCAGGCTTCTTTCGGAAGAACCTTTTTTCGGAAGAGATCTTCTGAAAAAACTTCTTCTGAAAGAAAGCGTCCACACACAAAAGCGCATCAAAAAGCGATCTGCTTTTTTGAAAGATAGCGTCCACACTGAATGGTCGCTTTCTTGCATTGAAGCTGTGATTACTGTGGATGGAGTGATCACCAGGGCACATGTGCCTTTTTCTCTTTCCTTTTCTTTTGAAAGAACTCCCTCTTCCCCGTCCACACACATCTTTTTCCGAAAGAGCTCTTTTGGAAAAAGGCTTCTTCCTTGTAGAAAGAGGATTACCAATGCTGGAAAACCCCCTTTGTTCTTTCAATTTACTTTCGGAAGAACGCGATTGCAGTGTAGATGTAACTCACGTTTTGTTGGAAAAACAACTGTTAGGGGCTTTGTCTTACATATGCTATTATATCCCCCCTCCAAATAAAAGTGTCCTGATTTTTCACACTTGCTATCTGGTCACCCTAGCTCCAATCCAATACACATGAAACTGCAAGATGTAAGATCAGAACAACACAGCTAACCCCAGGAACCTGAGAGGAACAAATATGTAAAGCTGATAACTCAAACTTGGCTTTTAAAATTCTCTTACTTGCTCAGGCCTCTATCACTAAAGCTTTACATATAATCAATCCACTGTCTTATGGGCACCCAAAGTAGGCTGGGGCAGGCAGTCGGTAGCCTCTTCCCATTATGCCATGGAGCAGAGAGATAATTGCGTACAGCAAGTACTGCATTGTTTTCAAAAGAAGGTCATATGTGAATTACAATCATGTAGCTTGACATCCCCAGCCTCTGACATGAAGGACCCAATGCATAAACAATTCTCTTGGGAAACAGTGGTTAAAAATCTTCCCATTCTACATGACAACTTGGTTTCCCAAAGTGGCTGGAGCCCTTTGTGCCTTGTTCATCTCTGTATTTAGTCTTGTTATATGGTAGTAGCAAGAACATGGTCACTGTGTCTAGTTCCCCAGGAGCTAGAGCTCAGCTTTGCAAAGTTCTTGTGAGCTTGTCTACAAGCTGTGGCTGCTTTTCCATTCTTCTACTTCTCCATCGGGTCTCTGTTCTGAGTCATGCCTGCCCGTGACTTGCACTTTCCTCTTGCCCCGTGCTAAAACATCCATTTCCTATCCTTGATCTGTCCCACACTGGTTAGCCTCAGCTCCTACCAGACTCTCCATGCTGTGTAACTGAGCTGTGGTTTGGATGATTTCTCTTATTTTCTTCATTTTTATATTCTCCCTCGATAATAATTAATCTAATCTGAAACTCATCTGACCCTAGTGAATTTACCATCCTCTGTGGCCTGAAGGGTTTTCCCAGCTGTTTCCAGCTTTACACGTAATAAAAACACTAATGACATATCTTTGCAGGATAGTAACTTTTCAGAGTGTAATGTCTTGGAATTTCACATTTTATTGTAATATTTTTCACTACATTGTGGATTTATCACTTGCCAAATTTCCATTTTTTAAAGTGAAGTCAGTTTTGAGTCATATCAGCCCCTAAGCAATCCTGCAGCTAATACTGTGCTCTGGTTTCAGCCACTCATAATGCAAAAATGTCGAGAGCCATGCTCAGACATGCACATCACACTCCTTGGCTGGGACCTTCTGGACCAGGCTTTAACACAGCATGAATGAAAACAGTTGAGGTACAGTACAAAGAGAGGGTTAGAAAAGAAGTACTGAGAGCCTTGTAATAGGAGGGGGATTTCAGTGACTAGTCCAGTACAGCTCTTTTGGTCACACAGGGCTCAGCCAGTCACTTCTGTTAATGGGAATATCAGTCATTGTTGTCACCTCTCCCTAGGAAAGGGGTTAAGTTAGCAATTAGGAAGTGCTAGGGATTGCTACGATCTTGTGCAGCTCTGTATGGATAAAGTGTGAAATGGTGATAATAGGAAAGAAACTCACCAACAGTCTGACCCTCTATTGTCGCCTTGACTGGGATCTGGTGAGAAAAGAACCTGTGGGATCACAAAAGCATCCCCCTTGGGGCAGTCTGACAGCAGCTAGTTTTAGGCTTCCCAGTCTGGGCTTCTGAAACATTGTAAAAATATTGTGCTAGATTCATTTGATTAGGATGGCAGATGAAAGGGCTATTCTAAAATCCTGAGCCAGGCACAGTAAAGGCTTCATTTAAAGGACAAGGCAGAAGAGACGTTCCACTAGATATGGAGGCGTGGGCAACTATCCAGGGCCCAGCAAGAGAAAGGGAGAGAAACCACACATCCAGGAGCAGCAGTGAAAGGGAACGTATGTCTGTGGTGTGTAAGAGCTGAAGCTAGCACTTGAGCAACCTGCAGACCCTGAGGTGATGCAGAGCACAGTGAGTGGATTGGGATTGCCCCAATGCACACCCTCCCACTAGGCAGGGAAAGGTGACTGGTTGGTTACTAACCCAGAACAGCCCCTCCAGGTTATGGGAGGATGGCGATTGGACTGTGATTGCCCCAAAACACCCCACCCAGGCTATGGCAGAATTGTCATGCTTTATGAAAATTGGTTTATGAAGATGCTTTATGCAAAAAAGGCCACGTAACCTATTTTTTTAAAGTTACAATCTGCTGAATATTCTGTTTCTGTGCATGTATCTTTCTTGTATGTGAAGTTAGAAATATGAAGTGTGAATCTGATTTTAATTCTGAATGTGCTAATCAGGGCTATTGGGGTACTTCGGGAACATAATGGTTCAGTACTCACACCAACGACCTGTGAATAGTTGTGTTTGTTCTGTAAGCCCAAACTGTGACTGATCCTAGAAAGATGTGACTATTCCATCTGGTACTGGAAGCCATCTGGAATCTAGGTTTCAGAGAGGTAGCTGTGTTAGTCTTTTTCAGGAAAAACAGCAAGGAGTCCGGTGGCACTTTAAACACTAACATTTATTGCAGTATTAGAGCATAAGCGTTTGTGAACTATAATTATGCTGACCATCCAATCTGGATTTTCCAGGACAGTCCTGATTTTTAATCTCCTGTCCGGGTGTCCCAGAAGCCTGAGACTCCAAACACAGCTAGAAGCAGCTGCATGCTGCTGTTTCCCCTCCCCCTCCCTGGGTTGGGAGAATAGCGCGAGCAGCGACACTTCCTGGAGGCTTTCCCTGTTGCTCAGAAATCCAGCCAACAGGAGGTGATGCCTGTTGGAAGTGCGCGAAAGCAAGTAATTTGCAAGGGGGGGTTCAGGGATCCGGTGCGTGACTCAGCTGAGCTGAGGGGGTGCAGAGAACTGATGCGCTGCTCAGCTGGGCTGGGGGAAGGGGGGCGTGCAGGGAACCAATTTGCTGCTCAGCTGGGCTGGGGAGGGGTGCAGGGAACTGACACGCACTTCAGCTGGGCTGCGGGGGCGCAGGGAACCAGCGCGTGGCTCAGCTGAGTTGTGGGGGAGGGATGGCCAGGAGCCAGTGCAAGACTCAGCTGGGCTGCAGGGGTGGGGGAGCCAGGAACTCCAGTGGGGGACGGCCTGAAATGACCTTCCCTGGTCCAGAAAAATCCCTCATCTAGACCAGTCAGGTCCTGAGGGTGCTGGACCAGGGAGGTCCAACCCCTACCCCAAGTCCCCTCCTGCATCCTCCCTCCTGGCCAGATACCCTACCCTAGTCCGCTCCTTCACCCTCCCCCTTGACCAGACACCCTACCCCCTCCCTGCTCCTGCATCCACCGCTCCTACTGCACCCTTCCTCCTGGCCACACACTGCGCCCTCCCTTGCTCTTGCTCCTTCCCCCAGGCCAGATACCTTACTCCCAGCCTGCTTCTGCACCCTAACTCCCACACAGACCTTGCAGCTTCTCCACCTCCCTCCCAGATCCTGCACCCCATCCCTAGCCCACTCACTGGCAGCCCTATCGTGCACACTGAACCCCTCATTTTTGTCCCCACCCCAAAAACTAAGGGTGTCCATAAAATCCACCTCAGTGAGGGTTGGGGGGTTTGGGGAGGAGTTTTTTTGTTTCTCACTTCTGTGATGCCCAACTGATTTTTCTGTGGGTCAGTGGTCCCCAACCCAAAAAGGTCCCCCACCCCTGCCATAAATAAAGAAAACATTGAAACCTTTTGTGTTGGACATAAATTAATGTTTTACTTATTTAAAATGAAGTTTGATAAACTAACATGAGAAAGTTAAAACACTTAATCTGTTTAATAATTTAAATTAAACCATTCTCCCTAGCTGCAGCACTAGCGAAATGGCCTGGGCATAATTATATAATTAACAGTGAGTATCCATTAGCAACTGGTGATCTACGGAAAGGTTTGCATTGAGCCAGGTGGTCCATGGGCCAGAAAACTTGAGAACCACTGAAATAGAGGTACCCCTGGCCTCTCCACCCAAGAGACCGCCCCAAGCTCGTTGCTGCTCCACAAGAGCCCACAGCTCAAGTCTTTTACCACAGTGGTGAAATCACTGTGTCATTCCGGTGTGGATGATGGACAGACTCTGTGAGTTTTCCTCATTCAAGTAATTGAAGATTTAAACAGAATGTTAAGATGCCACATGAAAATACTTGGTGCATCCACAGAGAGGGTTGTCATGCCTGTGTCTCTGGGTGAACAAGCCCTTTGTGAGCTCTGTGAAGAGGTCAGATGTTTTAACTTCCAGTTTCAAGGGATTTGTTCTGCTGTCTTTGGGTTGCACATTACCTAGACCTGAATGGAGTTAGCTGTGACAACGCATGTCTGAGTTATTCTGACATGCACAGTGAAACCTGTGCTAAAGACCTCACGTCCAGTGAGAAAGCACTGTTGCCAAAAGAAGTCAATTCAAAGTCTCTCCAGTTTTCTTCAAAGATCACCTCTACGAGGCAGTGGGGCTTTGACTGATTGGCCCCTTATATTTTTGAAGAGTGACTAAATGCTAACTGGATCTTCTTGGGTAATGTCAACAGACTGCTCTGAGTCCAATCCTAGCTTGAAGTTTAAATTGGATCAGGCGCTGTGTAAGCAGGTTGGGAAGTGGTCTTATTTGGCAATTATTATTAGGTATTATTTACATAATATAGGCATTGCCATCATGGAATTGACACATACATTTCTCAGTAGCTTTACATATAAAATTGCCCAGCCCCATTGACCTCTATGGGCAATGTACCTTTCAAGCGGTGGTGGGGAGGGTTAGTGACATGGTCTTCACCCTGTTATTGTCATGGTTAATTCAGTATTGTCATTCTGGCTTGTGGAAATGCAGGGCACTTGATAGTTTTGCAGTAACTTCAAAAATGCAGTTGCAGGACATCTCATTAGGGATGTAAATTCCAATTACAGTAGACTTCGGATAATCTGGCACCTTTGGGACCTAGGTGGTGCTGGATTATGGGATATGCCGGAGTATCGGGAGGTACTCCAGCGGGGGGGCTGTGACAGGTCTGCCGGGACCTGTACTGCATCCGGGGGGTGGGCGGGGAACGGCACGGCGAGGGGCGAGCCCTCTGCCATTTTGCAGGAAGGTGGGAGAAGCAGGAAGGCAGGGTTGGTCCCGCAGCGCCGCCCCTCACCCCCTCTGCTCGATGCCCAGCAGCACCCCAGCTGCTCTGCTCCGCCGCTTCCCCAAGTCCACTGCTGCTGAAACTGACGAGCGGTGGACAAGCGGTGGAGCGGAGCAGCTGCGGTGCTGCCAGGTTGGTCCTGCAGCACCGCCTCTCACCCCCCTGCTTGGCACCCGGCAGCATCCTAGCTGCTTTGCTCCGCCGCTTCCCCAAGTCTGCCGCTGCCGCTGCTGAAACTGACGAGCGGTGGACAAGCAGCGGAGCAAAGCAGCTGGGGTGCTGCTGGGTTGGTCCCACAGCGACGCCCCTCACCCCTCTGCTTGGCGATAACTACTGCAGTCTGGGGGTTGGGGAGCCCGCTCCCCTCCTGGAAACTCTTGGCGGCGGCGCAGGGCTTCCCGCGCCTTCCTGCAAAACAGCAGAGGGTTTGCCCCTTGCTGCGCCGTTCCCCACCAGCAGCTCCAATTGTCCGGCTGGCTGGAGCACTTCTGGGTTCCAGTTGGTGCCGGACCACTGGATGCCAGACGATTGGAGTTTTACTGTAATCAGTTAACTGGTTAACGTTAGGTCACACTGGGGCTGCTGCCGGCTCCCAGCCCCCTCTGGAGCAGCCCCTGTCCACAGCGGGCTGGACTCTCCATGGAGAAAGATTGCTCCAGACACTGGCGCAGTCCCTGCCTGTGGAGACTCCCAGTTCCCCACAGACAGGGGCTACTCCCGACCAGAGCAACCCCTTTCTGCAGTGGGCCCTCTGCAGGGCTGGAGCAGCCCCCTGCCTGCAGCAGGTGAGGAGCTGCTCCAGCCCCCTTCGATTACCCGTTAATTGGAACCAGTAAGCATGATCTGTTAAGAGGACAAAGGAAATTGTCCCTTAGTAGGCCAATGTAATTGTGGGATAGTTCCCGGAGTCAGATGGGGCTGCATCTGCACTGCAAAGTAATAGGTCTCGGATCCTGGATCTCATCTTTCTTTTTCGGGTAGTGTCCCCGTGGGTGCTCCACTGGGGGTGTTGGGCTCGTCCCGGCGCCACAGATCGGAGATCTTTTAGTCGTCTGCCAGACCACGCATGCGCAGCGGCCATGTTGGGGCTTTTCGTGCCGTTTCCAGTCGCGCAGTCTGGCTCCTGCCAGTTCCTCCTAACCATCTTCAGGCGCAGACGGAGAAACAGCTCCCTCTCGTGTCAATCCTGACAGAACCTGAGAGGAGAGAAAGAGAAAAATTTGTACATAGTTGTTATTATTGTTTCTTAGTGTTACCTAGTTTATTATCAAAATCATGAGTGGTGTGGAGAGGGCCGATAAAGAAAAGTTATTTATTAGTTCCCTAAATAGAAGAACTAGAGGACACCAAATGAAATTAATGGGTAGCAGGTTTAAAACTAATAAAAGAAAGTTCTTCTTCACACAGCGTGTAGTCAGCATGTGGAACTCCTTGCCAGAGGAGGCTGTGAAGGCTAGGACTATAACAGAGTTTAAAGAGAAGCTAGATAATTTCATGGAGGTTAGGTCCATAAAAGGCTATTAGCCAGGGATAAATGGTGTCCTTGGCCTCTGTTTGACAGAGGCTGAGAGGGATGGCAGGAGACAAAGCGCTTGATCATTGTCTTCGGTCCACCCCTCTGGGGCACCTGGTGCTGGCCACTGTCGGCAGACAGGATACTGGGCTAGATGGACCTTTGGTCTGACCCGCTACGGCCGTTCTTATGTTCTTATGTTCTTATGTTCTTATTATTAGTGCGTTCGCAAAAAAAAAAAAAAAGTTAAAAGTTAAAGTTCATTAGTTAGATTATTGAAATGCCTGGCTCTCCGGGCTTCAAGGAGTGCGCAACATGTAAAGAATCCATGCCCGCTTCTGATGGATGTTCATCTTATATAAGATGTCTCGGAGAGGGGCATATTCCCCAGAAGTGCTCCCATTGTTTGAAGTTGATGGCCAGGGCACGAAGAGACCGCGAAATGCAGCTCAAAATGTTGCACTTTGATAAAGCTCTTCAACTGCAGTCAGATCCTCCAGCGGAGCCGTCTCACCACGCTTCTCCGAAGGTGGCACATAAAAAGAAAACTCTTTCCCCGTCTCGCTCCTTACCACCGATCAGAGTGAGTATGGGTGATAGACCGGGCACCTCAGGCATGATGGTGACCTGTAGACCAGAGAAAGAGAAGCAGGTGCATAGCACTTCAGCACCGAGCCCAGCGGTGCGTGCCGCACCTCGCCCTAAATCAGCTCCAATACCGCCAGCACCCTCGGCACCGACATCCTCGGCACTGAGTCAGTCAGCTACAGCGACATCAGCACCGGACATCCCGGCACCAAGAGCACCGGCACCGGTCATGCCGGCACCCAGTCCACTGGCACCGACTCCATCGCCAGCACTGACTCCACCGCCGGCACCGAACACGTCGGCACCGAACATCTCAACCACTGCTCCCTCAGCACTGACACATGCAGAACCGACTTATGCCCGGGTCATAACAACTCTTAGGTCGATGCCATCTGCACCATGCCATGCACCATCACCAACGCACCATGCCACGGCACCGGAGAGGTTAAGGAAGAAGACACCCAGACTTCCTCCATCTCCTAACCCTGAGCCAGGAGCCTTTTCTCCCGAGCCACCTTCTCCACCGGTACGACCATCTCACTTGACCCATCATATTTCTGGGCCACGATACTCTGCACCCAGTATGTCGCCTCATCCAAGACATCATTACTACCACCGCTACCATTCCCCATTGCCATCTTACTCAAGAGGACGATCCAGATCACCGAGATCTCCCTCATATCATAGGAGTTCTCGCTACAGGGACCACTACAGAGGTGATCGAAGGTATTCACCATACCACGATGACTG
The DNA here is from genome assembly GCA_019425775.1 of Rafetus swinhoei. Lineage (NCBI taxonomy): Eukaryota > Metazoa > Chordata > Testudines > Trionychidae > Rafetus > Rafetus swinhoei. The sequence goes on along the minus strand of JAFJHL010000175.1, from coordinate 322,002 downwards.
TTGGTGTAGACATTATACTTCCAGGGAGCATTCACTTCATTCACCTGCCCATTCAGGAGTCTCATCACCTTCACCGTCTCCTTCATACACTGCACCAGATAAGAGCAGGTCTGTTTCACCACCTACAGACAGACCACCTACGGCAACCGGCGGCCAACCAGCACATCACTGTGGAGAGTGGCCATCTTTCGGACACAGAGGATTCTCACCAACAATCCCCCACAGATGTGGCCTCCTCTTCCCCCAATGATGCCGTATTCCAGGGAGACACTTCACCAACTGATGACCTAAAGGAATTCCAGGACCTGTTCAAAAGGGTTGCTGAAAGCCAGAAGGTCCAACTGGGAGAGGTCCAGCAGAAACAACATCATGTGCTGAAAAACCTGCATCCATCCCACTCGTCGAAGGTTGCCCTCCCACTGGACGAGGCAATATTGGAGGTAGCCAACGACATTTGGCTCTGCTCCACCCACCAACAAAAGGGCGGACAAGAAGTACTTTGTCCCGGCCAAGGGTATGGAGTTCTTGTTTAACCACCCTCAACCGAACTCCCTCGTCATGGATGCGGCCCAACAAAGAGCCAAATCACCTCAGTATAAAAATACCTCCGGAGACAAGGATAACAAGAGGCTTGACCTATTAGGCAGGAAGGTGTACTCCTCTGCTACGCTGACACGCCGCATGGTGAATTATTCTGCCTTGCTAGCCAATCACAACTTTGACAATTATGCCAAACTGGTCCCTCTTCTTGAGCATCTCCCGGAGGCCAAGCGCCTAGTCCTGAAGGCGATCATACAGGAAGGATACACTTCTTCCCATTCCGTGCTCCATATTGCCTTAGACACAGCTGACGCAGCAGCCTGGACCATAGCCACATCCGTGGTCATGCGTAGGGCTTCATGGCTCCATATGGCGGCAGTCCCCAAGGAGCTCCAGAGGACTTACCCTTTGATAGGCAATGTCTCTTTGCGGACAAGACCAATCAAGTCCTCCACTTGGGGAAAGACTCCCGGACAACATTAAGAACATTGGGGATGTATACGCCACCTTTCAGGTGACGACGGTTTACACCCTACCAGAGACAGAGGCCTTTCCCCTACGTGCCACCTCAGGCTAGACAATATGACCCTCCGAGAGTAAGGCAGCGTCCTCAGAGGTGTCGTCCCCAGGCACCTAGACCAGCCCATCAACAGTCAAACAAGCAGCAGGTTTGACGGGAACATCGAGGGATTGCAAGCCATCCAGTTGTTGCCCAGTGGCAATGTCAACAAACAGCTCTTCCACCATCGTTTGAGGCCCTTTCAACATAATTGGGCTGCAATAACATTAGACTGATGGGTCATGCAGCTTATAACATCAGGCTACGTGATTCCATTTGCGTCACCAACCCTTTCCCTCCCCCCCCCCCCCCTTCAGGGACCCATCTCACGAATCTCTTCTCACACAAGAGGTGGCCCATCTACTCGACATAGGAGCAATAGAGAGGGTTCCAGAGGCATTCGAAGGCAGGGGTTTTTATTCCCACTATTTTCTAACAGAAAAAAAGTCAGGAGGCTTTTGGTGACACTAGCTACGATTATACCGGCACTGGAGGAAGACGACTGGTTTGCATCCCTTGATTTACAAGATGCTTACTTCCATATTACCATTCACCCGGCGCACAGACGATTCCTCCGTTTCCTGGTAGGCAAGAACCATTACCAATACAAGGTCCTTCCATTCGGACTATCATCAGCCCTGAGGGTTTTCTCCAAAACACTGGCTATAGTGGCAGCATTTCTTCGTTGACTAGGGATCATTATTTTCCCATATCTGGACGACTGCCTCCTCAGAGCCCCTTCCTTCGAGGAAGCCTTACGAGCTGTCACTATCACGAGGTCTCTGTTCAACGCACTGGGACTTGTAGTCAACATCCAAAAGTCTTCCCTTGAGCCACAATGGTCGATAGACTTCATAGGAGCCTGCCTCGATTCCACCATGGCGCGTGCCTACCTACCTGCTGCCAGATTTTCTACCGTACAAGATCTTGTACAGGTCATCATCATGAGCCCCACGGTCGCCATTCTTACATGCCTTCGACTCCTAGGGCACATGGCAGCAACTACATAAGTTGTGGCCAACACAAGGCACTGGGTGTCCAAAATATATGCCCCCGGCAGGCACGACATGCACAGGATGGTGATAGTACCTACCATAGTCAAGCAATCCCTGAACTGGTGGACTATTCCTCACAACATGTTAACAGGTATACCATTCCATAGACCTCAACCCATGGTTCAGCTCACGACAGACAGCTCCTTACTGTGCTGGGGAGTACACATGCAAGGCAGCCAAGTCCAAGGCCACTGGTCCCCCGAGGAATCCCTCCTCCATATAAACCTGCTGGAGCTACGAGCTGTCTCCAATGCCTATAGGTACTTCCTCCCGCTCATCCGCAACCAAGTGGTGAGGATACTAATGGACAACATCACAACAGTTTATTACATAAACAGACAGGGAGGAGCTCGCTCCCACTCCCTTTGCATGGAAGCAGTCTGTCTGTGGAACTTCTGCAACCAACACAACATGACCCTCGCAGCAGCCTATCTGCCAGGGGAAGACAACATCATGGCAGATGCACTCAGCAGGCGGTTTGCCCAGCAGCACAAGTGGGAAATACACCCGCATGTCCTTCATACTATATTCGACAAGTGGGGTCACCCATACGTCGACCTCTTTGCCACCCAGTACAACGCGAAATGCATACAATATTGTTCAAGGGCGGGCATCGGTCAAGCATCCAAGGGTGATGCTTTCCTCTGCAACTGGAGTCATCGTCTGCTGTATGCATTCCCTCCTATTCCACTAATTCCAAGGGTCCTGGAGAAGGTAATCATGGACAAAGCGACAGTGATTTTAATAGTACCATTCTGGCCCTGCCAGACTTGGTTTCCTTACCTTTTTTGAATGTCACCGCATCCTCCATACCATCTTCCCACTCAACTCGGTCTTCTCACACAGGATCACGGCTGAGTACTACACCCACAACCGTGCCACCTCGCGCTCTCTGCATGGCTCCTAATTGGTTCAAACAGACAGAGATGAGTTGTTCCCATGAAGTCAGAAATGTTCTCTTACACAGCAGAAAATCCTCGACACGCACCACTTACCTGCAGAAATGGCAAAGATTCCAACAATGGTGTTCAACCTGGAACCTAGACCCTATCACAGGTCCGTTACACGCAATTTTGGAATACATTCTTCACCTTAAGCATGCTGGACTCGCCCTGTCATCGCTGAAGGTGCATTTAGCCACTATTACTGCCTTTCACCAGCCTATAGAAGGGTACACCCCCTTCTCCCATCCAATTACGAAAAGGTTTATTAAGGGCCTCACCAACCTTTTTCCCGAACACAGACAACCTCTGGATGCGTGGAATTTAGAATTGGTCTTAGATACCCTAAAGCGTCCACCATTCGAGCCCTTGGCCACATGTGACTTTAGTACATTAGCGATTAAAGTTGTATTTCTCTTAGCTATCACATCTGCTCGTAGAGTGGGGGAATTAGCGGCCCTCTCAGCTAATCCCCCCTACACCATCTTTATACCACAGGCGGTCATCCTATGTCCCCAACTGTCCTTCTTACCTAATGTTAATTCTGCTTTCCACATAAATGAACCTATTATTCTACCTGTATTCTATCCGAAACCGCATGCTTCAGAACATCAATCAAGACTACACTCCCTTGACGTCCGCAGGGCCTTGGCCTTTTACATTGAAAGGACTCACGAACTGCGGAAGTCACAACATTTGCTGATTTCGATGGACTATCGCTCCAGGAGTCACCCACTCTCCTTGCAGCGAATTTCCAGAATAATCGTCTCCTGCATCAGATGCTGCTATGAGTTAAGGAACGTTCCACTTCCACAGACCCTCATGGCCCACTCCACTAGAGCAATGGCCTCCTCAGCAGCTTTCCTCAAGGGGATTCCCCTAAAAGACATTTGCTGAGCGGCCACCTGGTCCTCGGACTTCACATTTGCAAGACACTACTCTCTACAAAACATTCTTACAACTGACGCAGCTGTAGCCACCGCAGTACTTTCCACGGCGGCAATCCATTGACTCCGAACCCACCACCTTACTCCGACTACTGCTGTAAAGTCACCCACAGTGGAGCACCCACAGGGACACTACCCGAAGAAGAAGAAGTTACTCACCTTGTGCAGTAACGATGGTTCTTCGAGGTGTGTGTCCCCATGGGTGCTCCACTACCTGCCCTCAGGGCCGGCCCAAGCCATTTTGGCACCACAGGCCCAGGCGCACGGCGCAGGCCCAGGTGCGCGGCGCCGCCCCTGGGCGCACAGCGCATGCGCAGGCCTGCCCGTGGGGCGCAGGCCCGCCCCACAGGGAGCGTGGGCCCGCCCCTGGGGTGCACAGGCCTGCCCCTGGGGCGCATGGCGCATGCGCTGCCCAGCCCAGCCTGGTTATCGCTGCTGGCGCGTGCGCCGGGCCATGCAGGGCCCCACAGCCGTGGGGGGAAGGGCGCTGCTGGCTGGCGCCATGGGGCTGGTGCTGCGGGAGCCAGGCGCGCGGCGCCTGATGGCAGCTATAAGGGACGCCGCGCGCCCCTTACAGCTGCCATCAGGTGCCCCCCCATCGGTTGGCACCCCGGGCTGCTGCCCGGCTCGCCCACCCCTCAGTCCGGCCCTGCCCACCCTCCTTCCCTCTGTGGAGTCTGTTCTTTATGTCTTTCAGACCTCAGCGATCAGGAGGAACTGGCGGGAGCCAGACCGCGTGACTGGAAACGCTGCAAAAAGCCCCAACATGGCCGCCCCGCATGCGCGGTCCGGTGGATGACAGCTAAAAGATTTCCAATCTGCGGCGCCGGGACAAGCCCGACACCCACAGTGGAGCACCCACGGGGACACACACCTCAAAGAACGATCATTACTGCACAAGGTGAGTAACTTGTTCTTAATCTAGGTTGGAACCCTGGGTCTGGGGCCTGGGTTAATGCAAGTGTAGTATAGTTGCATGGGGGAACAGGTCCTATGCAGCCCAAACTCATCCCTATTGGCAGAGGACAGTGAGAGGAATTCTTAGAGGGGTCACATGACACCCTTTACTTCCAGTCATGTCTCCACCTTGACCCCAGAAGTACTACCCTAGGGGTGGGGCTTCTTGTGACAGGTGGGTGGTGCCTAAGGAGTCGGGGGCATGGCTAATGGGATCAGAAGGCATGGCTAATATGACCCTATTTTGGTTCAGAAAATATGGTCACGCATAGCTATAATTCACTTCCTCGGATGCTGAAGAGAAAAAGAAAGACCAAAAAAAGAGATACAGAGATGGGACTGTGACATCAGTGCTAATTAAATCAGACTCCATGTGGCTTATCTCCCACAGTGGTAAGAAGCTGAGAGTACCTGACTGGAAAATTACCTATTGTAATGCGAGAACCACTCCATGTGTTGCTTTAGACCTTAGTTCATTAATGGGAAGCTGCACAGCCATGAGATAACTTAGCTTCCTTCCCCCAACTGTGAGCGATGGTGACTGGATTTTGACTGTCCCTGAACACACACTCCCTGCTGTGAGGGGACTTTGACTGCCTCAGCACATGACTCCCAAATGCTATGGGGGAACAGTGACCTAATTGTGACTGCTCCAGAACACACACAGCCCTGGCTGTGAGGAGCTGGTGACAGTGGATTGTGATCCAGTGTTCCCTGTAAGCTGAGCTCTTGGGCAACCACCCAGGAGAGATTCAAACGCCACCCAGCTGACTGGCAGAGCACCCACAGCCAGTAGCAGGTGTTTCTGTTGGTGATGCACACATACACATGCCTCGGTGCATGTAACAAAATTTATTCTGCGCATGGATGGGAAAAATTAGCGGAAACATCGATTGTGACTTTTCCAGAACAGTTCACCCAACTGTGAGGGGATAGTGACTGGCTTGTGACCAGTATTTCCTTTAAGCTGTGAGCTTATGCAGCCGCTCAGGAGAAATTCAAATGCTGCCCAGCTGATTAGCAAAATGCCCAGTTAGGTTTTTGTTTCTACTGGTGGTGCACAGTCACACATGCCTTGATGGACGTAGAAAACATATTTCATCCATGGATGGAACATTGCTAGTGAGCGCCCCAGAACAGCCCAGCCAGGCTGTGGGGGAAGGGAGGATGACTGGATTGTGATGGCCCCAAAGCAGCCCCAAGGCGGGGGAGACACAACGCAAGGTGTGCCCAGGGAGAGGCTGGGATGTTGTGGAGTGTGCAGCAGATGGCCAGTTGACTGGAAAATGGAATTGCTGCTTTCTCCTGGCCTCTGTCGTGTGATGTGACTGGGGTCCCTTTGCTCCTTCCCCCCACCAGTGATGCCCTGTCAGGAGCTGGTCAGCCCTGTGGGGTGGGCTTGCTGGAAGAACCCCCCTGGTAACCAGCAATGGATAAGGGCCAGTCTTGGCCATGGCCATGGCTCTGGAAGCCATTCTCGTGCCCAAAGCAGGGAAGAAAGGATCATGGCAAACCCTTTCTTCTCTGCCCTGAACAGCCCTTCTTCAGCCAATCCTCTCTAGGATTTCAGGCCTGCCAGCTGCTGATGGAAGATCCTTCAGCTGCAGGCTGTGGCTTAGTGAGCAGTCAATACAGCCTGGGATTCTGTACCACGTGGGTGCAGAAAGGCAGTGTGTCAGGAAAGGAATGACAGTCTTGGCACAGCCCGGTGCAGGGTGATGGGCAGCCTCAGGAGGGGTGAAGAGGGAAACAGTGAGAGAAGTCAAAGGGCCACAAATAGCCCCCATGCTAGCACAATGGGAAGCACTTTGGATTGCCATGGTGCTTTGCAAGCAGGATAAGACACTTTCCCTGCCTCGGCGATCTCAACCCTTCACACATGTGTCCCTAGCACAAGTAGTCCCAGTTATTTTAGTGGGACTACATCCATGCTTAAAGAAAGATAGGAGAGAAAGGACAGGTAAGACATTGGACAAGTGTTCAGGGCCAGGAAAGAGAGGAGTCACAGAACAAAGTGGCTCCAGCAGTATGGGACAGAAGATGTAGATTTGCATTGGAGAGAGCATATAGCTTGACTGAACTACTTCATATCACGCTTCATTAAGGGTGAACAATAACGGCCCAGCAGACCATACTGCACCAGCTCATGTGAAAGGGCTCTGTGTGGTCTTGTATACAATTAGGCTATGTCTACACTGCCCTCTCTTGTGCAAAAAAAATGCAACTGAGGCGAAGTGTGAAATATCACTGTGCCTCATTTGCATAATTAACGAGGCTCCATTTTTGAGCAAGAGGCTTTTGCTCCTTTTTGTGCAAAACTCCGCTCTTGCGCAAGAGCTGTTCTTCAGGAAAAAAATGCCTCTTGCACAAAAATGGAGCTTCATTAATTATGCAAATGAGGAGTGGCGATAGTCCACACTTTGCCTCATTTGCATATTTTTTGCGCAAGAGGGGGCAGTGTAGACGTAGCCTCTGTGTAACTTGTGCTAAGGATATATGTTTACAGTGTTGTACACATAACTTTCGTACAGTGTTGTGTGCTTCCAGGGCCATCCTGCTGTGCCAGGTGTTATGGCTACAATATATTTTATTGGATGGCAACGTGGATTCATCATATATGATATGATATTGATTCCCTGAACTGCTCTTCCCAGCTTTGTGAAGATGGGTGAGAAGTGCTTGAAATTTGATTCTTGCTGTTCTCATGTTTGTGAGGTCTGAGGACACAGGAGCTTTTCTCTGATGTCCTGTGGTGTGATACTTTATAAGATTTTATTAGTTCAAGTAAACTTTAAGCATGTCACATGCATCTGACGAAGTGGGTCTTTGCCCACGAAAGTTTATGCTCCAATACAACTGTTAGGGTACGTCTACATTAGCCCCCTAGATCGATCTAGGGAGGCTAATCAGGGCGACGAAATTGCAAATCAAGTCCGGGATTTAAATATCCCGCTGATTTGCATATTCCAACGTCGCCATTTTAGAAATTGACTAGCCGAGTAACTGCCCGGCGTCTGCGCGCAGTGAAGCAACATTCTGATTTAAAGCCCCTAGATCGAATTAGCTGGTAAACCTCATTGCAGGAGGAATACCAGCTAATTCGAGTTAGGGCTTTAAATCGAATCCGCTTTCACTGCCGCGTAGACGCCGGCAGTTACTTCGGCTAGTCAATTTCTAAAATGGCGATCGCGGAACATGCAAATCAAGCGCGGGATATTTAAATCCCGGGCTTGATTTGCAATTTCGGTCGCCCTCATTAGCCTCCCTAGATCCATCTAGGGGGCTAGTGTAGACGTACTCTTAGTCTATAACGTGCCACAGGACTCCTTGTCGCTTTTGCAGATCCAGACTAACATGGCTACCCCTCTGATACTTGAAACTTGTTAGGGTGCATCTACACTGCACCATAACTCGAAATAATTGTATATCTTATTTCAGTGCTATTTTGAAACTAGCCAATTAGCCCGTCATAAGACGGGATTTTCAGGTCTTCTCTCCTGAGCGCTCTCTCTCTCTCTCTCTCCTCCTACTGCCTACCCCCCTCTCTCTCAGTTCTCCTCCGCCTCCTGCCTCTCTCTCCGTCTCTTTCTTTCTCTTCTCCCCTCCTGCCTCTCACTCTCCCTTTCTCTTCTCCTCCTCCTCCTGCCTCTCTCCCCCCTCCATCTCTCCCCTTCCCCTTCCCCTTCCCTCCCGCTGTGGCACTTGGCTGAGTGCTGCCTGTTTAGCTGGGCTGCGGAGGGGGCGGGCGATGACGTACACGGCCGGGGCCGGGGCCGTGTACGTCACCGCTCTCCCTTCCCCTCCCACCGCGGGAGCCCAAACGGCCCCTTGCGCTGCTGGCTCCCCCGGTGGCCCAGCTGAGGGGTGCAGCACTCAGCTGAGTGCCACAGCAGGAGGGGAAGGGGGGCGGTGATGTACATGGCCCCGCCTCCTGGCCGTGTATGTCACCGCACCGCCTCCTTCCCCTCCCTCCGTGGCGGCTCAGCTGAGTGTTGCGCACTCAGCCAGGCCGCCGCGGGGGAGGAGGGGCAGGGCGGTGACGTACACGGCCCGGGGGCGGGGCTGTCTATGTCACTGCCCCCCCTTTCCCTCTCTTGCAGTGGCCCGGCTGAGGGGCGCACCACTCAGCGCAACGGCAGGAGGAGGAAGGGGGGGCGGTGATGTACACGGCCCCGCCCCCTGGCTGTGTACATCAGCGCCCGGCCCCTCCTCCCCCGGGGCTCAGCTGAGCGGCGCAGCGCCACTCAGCTAGGCCGCAGCGGGGGAGCAAGTGGCGGCAAGCGGCCGTTTGGGGTCCGCGCTCCCCATGCATGGCCGCTTGCCGCCCGGGGCCCAGCTGTCCGGTAGAAAAATGCAGAAAATACCGGACATGTGCAACATCCGGTATTTTGTGAATTTCCGGCTGGGCGCCAGAGGGAAGCCTGGCGGGGGCGGGGGAGCGACTGGGAGGCAAAGCGCGATTGGCTTTGGGAGCCCTGTGGTTGTGTGCAAAAGCCGGGTGGGGCGGGGGCTGGGATTCCCAGTGCTCCCCTTCCCCCCCCGCCCGGTTTTTGCACAGGACCAGAGGCTCCCAGTGCGAATCGTGGCCCGTCTCCCAGCTGGGAGCCTCTGGTTGCGAGCAGAAGCCGGGCGGGGGGAGTGGCTAGCTAACAAGGTCACGAGGCACTGAGTTGTTCTCTGGAGGTTATCTATAGAATGAGATGATGTGTCCCAGACCAGTTCATAGTGGGTAACCTCCCCCATCCATTAAATTGTACAACCATCTTTGCAACCTTCAAAAAGGGACAAAGAATTGACTAGTCCAGAGAGCTGTTAATAGAAGCCATAAAAATTAATGGAAAATATTTTAAAGTGCAAGGGAGAAATAGCAAGAGGCAACACCATAGAGGCATAGAGCAGTGGCAGAGGTGGGAGAACCATGAAAGACCAGGGCAAAAAGAAAAGTTAGGAAGGAAGGAAGGATGTTGTTGGGATTGGTCCTGCTTTGGGCAGGGGGCTGGACTTGATGACCTCCCGAGGTCTCTTCCAGCTCTATGATTCTATGAAGCAGACAAATCAAAGTAGGGGAGGATGAAGATGTCTTTAGAGCTGGTCAGCTGCAGATTATTACCTTGAGAAAGACCAGGCAAAGGCACCACTGGAGCTGGTCCAAGTCAGAATTCAAGGAGAGTGAGATTGTGGGGTTAGTTCCTTGCTCCGAAAGCTCAGTTTGAATGGAGAAAGGGAGATGGAGTGGAAAATGGAATAGGAATGGGGATATTTTTGTAAAGGTGGGGGATCAGTAGGCCAAGAGTGGTCAACCTGTTAACAAATGTTAACGTCCCCAAATCATTGAAAATAATCTCAGTAGTTTGCAGGAGCTTATGATTTTTCTTATTTATAACTTTTTTTTAATTCAGCAAAGCTACGTCTATATTGGCAAGATTTAGCGCAAATACTCTTTAACGCAAGAGTTTTTGCGTTAGAGTATTTGAGTAAGAGAGCGTCTACACTGGCATGTGCCTTTGCGCAAAAGATGTGCTTTTGCGCAAGAGCATCTGTGCCGGTGTAGACGCTCTCTTGCGCAAGAAAGCTCCGATGGCCATTTTAAACATTGGGCTTTCTTGCGCAAGAAATTGATGTTGCCTGTCTACACTGGTCTCTTGCGTAAGAACAGTTGCGCAAGAGGGCTTATCCCTGAGTGGGAGCATCAGAGTATTTGCGCAAAAAGCACTGATTTTATACATTAGAACGTCAGTGTTCTTGCGCAAGTACTCGCAGCCAGTGTAGACAGGTGGCAAGATTTTGCGCAAAAGCAGCTGCTTTTGCGCAAAATCTTGCCAATGTAGACGTAGCCCAAGTGTAAGCAAAGATGCTCTGTATTAGGAGAAATAAGAGTTTGTCTGTTGTCTGGATGGGACAGTGTTGTCTGAAAATCAGCTGGTCAGATACTGGCTGCTTTAGACTTCTGCCTTTTCTCAAACCAAGTTTGTTTTACAAATATATTAATATCGTCTGTTTGAAATGAATTTTCAATTGCACAGTGCAACATCTGGAATCAGGCACCCGCTCACAACGCATTCGACAAAGACGTGGAGGAAGAACTCCGGCAGCCACTTCGCCCTGCTCCAAGATTCCAGCCCCTGAGGGGTGGGGGCTGGGGTGTCAACATTCATCAGCACCATGGAGGCCTTGATCCCTGGGAGCAGGGAAAATGCACTCTTCATAGCCATTCACGGCACTGCGCTGAGAAATGAAGATAAATAGAGAGTTCACTTAACCTCAGACCTGTTCATGTGCAGGCCAGAAGCCACTATCCACAGTCCTAATGTAAAGTATCTTCAGCATTCTTCAGTGCCACGTTGTCTCTTTCTGCAGAGTCTGAAGGTATGTGCTGTGTTCTTAAAGCTCCAGCTCTGCACATTCGCTGATTACATGTGAATCTCTAGATTTCTAGAGTTTCTAGATTTCGTGGTTGCAGAGAAAACTTCAAAATGTGACCTGAGTAAACACTAAAAACTCAGAAAATAAAAGGCAAATACAAAGAAACCAAAAGTGATTTTTAAAGAAATCTCGTATTTTTAAGCCAATCTCATGATTTTTCAGGCTTGTCTCATGTTTTTTTGAGCTTCATTTACCCAAACTTGACACTCTGCGGTATGTGACCACTGTAAAGTGGCTCAGGAGGGCAGGCTGTGCTAGCCTCCCCATCTGGGATGTCTGAACCAAATAAACAAGCACAGAGTTTTGGATAAAAACAGCAAGCAAATGGTCTGGTAGCACTTTTTCGACTAACAAAACATGTAGCTGGTATCATGAGCTTTCGTGGGCACAGTCCACTTCTTCAGATGATTTTGGATAGATTCTGTGGGTCAATTTCCCAAGGACAGAATTGCTTCAAGAGCATCATATGGAGCCCTTTGGGCTGAGCTGGGATTTGTACAGGAAGCAAACTTCACAGACCAGCTCAACAATTTGACCTGATAGTTCTAGCTAAAATTGGCCATTTTTAAAGGTCTAATAGCTCCCGGCTAACTTTCTGTGGCTGATACATGCATGTGGTTGCCAGGTGGCTATTTATTTATTTATTTCAATATAAACCCAAATTTCAGGTATTTTTTCTTCTAATCTCTCCCATTAACAACAAGCAAAATTTACAGTGGGAATGTATTTGAGGACCTGGATGAGGGTGTGCACTACTCATCTAACAACTGTCAGCTCTACTATCTTCCATTCTGAACGGTCCCTAGGTGCGGTGCTGTGCTGTGCTGTATCCACATCTACATACCGTGGAGAAATACAGCTCAAGTGCCCTCTAGTGGAACTTTGTTATAGTTGAGATTTCTGAGCTCCCTTTAGAGCAGTGGTTCTCAAGGGGGGTCCGCGGACAATGCTTTGCAGGTGGTCTGTGGCTCACGCTCAACCCTCATTAGTCCCCCTGCAGTGGGGAGCCCATGCTGCTGCTCCAGCTTCGCCCCCACCCCCAAGAGGTTGGAGTGCCAGCGCCAGCTTCCTGCTTGGTGGGGGAGGGGTGGTGGAGGGGAGAAAACCCCGAGTCTTGCTGTGGGATCAAGCTCACAGGGTAAAAGTGCGCCCATCCCCCCCCTCCCTCAACTGGGGGAACAGATTCCCACAGATGCACTGCCTGGATGCTTTCCCCCACTACTCCCATTGGCCAGTTTTTGGCCAATGGGAGCAGCAGGAGGCTGTGGTACACAGTGGGTGCGAAGGCAGGTAAATGCCCCCCTTCCCCTCATGCCCAGATCCCAACCCCCCATCACCACCACACATACCCTCACCAAGACCATGCACCTCCACCCTGCTCCTGCACCCTACCTCCCACCCAGACCTGACCTTGCACCCCTCACCTACACCCCACCTCCTGCCCAGATCCTGCACCCTCATCCCACTCACTGGAGCCCTGTCCCGCTCACTGAACCCCTCCTTTTGGCCCCACCCCAGAGCTTGGGAAAGGTCTAAAAATCCACTAAACCCAGAACCGCAGAAGAGTTAATCTGGCCTAAGGGAAGCCCTGAACCTCAGTTCTCCTTGTCCTCCCACATGGGGCTGGAGCTCCAAGGAAGTGAGGTGTCTAAGTTGGGAGACACATTAGTGAGGGTTGGGGGTTTTGGAGGGTTTTTTCCTTTTTTTGCTTTGCACTTGTGTGGTCCCCAACTGCTTTTTCTGTGGGTCAATGGCCCTTGACCCAAAAAAGGTTCCCCACCTCTGCCATAAAGAAAATGTTGAAACTTTTTGTGTTGGACATAAATTAATATTTTACTTTATTTAAAATAAACTTTAGTAAACTAACACGAGAAAGTTAAAGAGCTTAATCTGTTCAATACTTTGTTACTATTTCCTTCCTTACTGGTTCAATTAAACCATTCTTCTTAGCTACCGCACTAGCAAAATGGCTTGGGCTTAATTATATAATTAACGGAGAGTTTCTATTAGCAGCTGGTGGTCCGCGGAAAAGTTTGCGTTGAGGCAGGTGTGCCACGGGCCAAAAAGTTTGAGAACCACTGCTTTAGAGGGTTTACAAGTATGAAATATGGTTTTTACTCTGTGTTTTGGAAGGCTCGTGAGCTCTCCTTACATGGGCAGTGGGAAATGTAGGCAAGGGAAGGCATTGCCTCCCCAAAACTGCCTATACTGCTTGGCCACTTGGAAGGACTGGGGCTGCAGTGTGGCAGCCTGGCTCACCAGCAGACAGGAAGGATCAGTCTTGAGGGCTGGGATTGGGCGGGGCTTGGCTGGAGGTGAGAGGTTGATGAAGTGGTGTCATCTGGGGAAGGGGTGTGGCTTTGGGAAGAAGGGACAGTGCTTGGGCTTGCCTTCCCCTGCTAGGTCCTCACCCACTGCCGATGCTTGCTTACCTCCTCTCCCCACAGCCAGTGTGTGTTTCTGATAGGGGCCTGCCTGGTTGATGGGAAATGTTCTTGAGCTAAAACTTCCTATTATTGTTATTATTTATTAGATTATTTATTCATACATAAATAAATTGCCTAGGGGAGTTGTGGAATCTTCATCTCTGGAGATATTTAAGAGTAGGTTAGATAAATGTCTAGCAGGGATGGTCTAGACACTACTGGGTCCTGCCATGAGGGCAGGGCACTGGACTCGATGACCTCTCAAGGTCCCTTCCAGTCCTAGTATTTTATGATTCTATGTGTGTATCGCTCTGCACAGCAGTTACATTAAGTAAAAGGTCCAAACTAGGGATGTAATAGTATAGTCGATTAACCGATAAGCAAAAGCTTATAGGTTAATGCTATAGACTACACACATATTCCTCCCCCGCCTCCCACTTGCCAGTAAATTTTTTCACAGGTTGGCCAGCAGCCCAGCTCAGTCCAGGCTCGCACTGGATCTGGGACCTACCTCGGCTGCAGCTCTGCATTTAAAGTGTATTAGGAGCTGGGCGGGCAGGCAACCCAGCTCAGTTCTGACTCGCGCTGAGTCCGGGAGCTCAGACCCTGTCCTAGACAGGAGCTGCTGCCACCCCGCGCTGCTGCCTTTTATCACAGGGTATGTCTACACTTGCTTCCTCTTCCGAGAGGAGTGCAAATGCCGACAAGCAATATTGCAAATGAAGCCGGGATTTGAATTTCCTGTGCTTCATTTGCATATTTGTGTTATGTGCTATTTCGAAATAACAAATGCTGTGTAGACGCAGGTAATTTAGAAAGAAAATCCTTCTTCCGAAATAACTGGTAAGCCTTGTTGTAGGAGAAATAAGGGTTATTTCAGAAGAAGGGGTTTCTTTCGAAATAACCGCGTCTAGACAGCGTTCCTTTTTTCGAAATAGCGCCATAACGCGAATATGCAAATGAAGTGCGGGAAATTCAAATCCGCGCTTCATTTGCAATTTCAAATGTCTTCATTTGCATCCCTCTCTCGAAAGAGGGTGCAAGTGTAGATATACCCCCAGACAGCAGCGCAGAGCGACAGGCTGCTGGTCCACAAGGGGAGCTGGTTTTTAAACGCTCCCCTCACGGACCAGTTCCCACCTGGCACTCTGTGCTGCTGGCTCTGATACAATGGCAGCAGCGCGGGATGGCATGGGTCTTCTTGGGACTGAGGCCGGAGCACACTGGCTGCCTGCCCCGCCTCCACGGACTATAGAATAGCCGACTAGCTGATAAGAATTCATGAGGTTACTTGACTATTCAGTTAACTGCTATTTAACATCCCTAATCCAAACAGGTTTGTTGCATGGATTGGTTCCTGAGTTAGAGTTATTATGGTGCGGTATATAGTTGCTGGTGCGGTGTATAGTTACACTGCACCATAATAACTCTAACTCAGGAACCAATCCATGCAACAAACCTCGGTGCCAACTCTGCCCACATATCTACACCAGCAACACCATCACAGGACCTAACCAGATCAACCACACCGTCACTGGTTCATTCTCCTGCACATCTACTAATGTAATATATGCCATCATGTGCCAACAATGCCCCTCTGCTATATACATCGGCCAAACTGGACAGTCCCTACATAAAAGAATAAATGGACACAAATCAGATATTAGGAATGGCAATATACAAAAACCTGTAGGGGAACACTTCAATCTCCCTGGACACACAATTGCAGATCTAAAGGTAGCCATCCTGCAGCAAAAAAACTTCAAGACCAGACTTCAAAGAGAAACCGCTGAGCTACAGTTCATCTGCAAGTTTGACACAATCAACTCAGGATTAAACAAAGACTGTGAATGGCTAGCTAACTACAAAAGCAGCTTCTCCTCTCTTGGTATTCACACCTCCAGATCAGCTACTAGAAGTGGGCCTCATCCTCCTTGATTGGATTCACCTCGTTATCTCTAGCCTGATTCTGGCCTGCATATTTATACCTGCCTCTGGAAATTTCCACTACATGCATCTGACAAAGTGGGTCTTTGCCCACGAAAGCTTATGCTCCAACACTTCTGTTAGTCTATAAAATGCCACAGGACTCCTCGCCGCTTTTCCAGCACAAGAAAGCGCTGCGCAAAACACGGCACCTACAAAACTCTCCTCAGCCTGATTCAAGAGGAGTAACTGGCTCACGCTAACACTTTACAGAGTGGCCCCCACTCGCCTACACCACTATCCCCAAGGTCTGACCATGGTAGCGGGCATAGGAGTGGGCTCTCATCAGGCCACTCCTCTCCTTTTCTATCACTAGCTTCCTGGCATTCATACAGGGACCACTCCCTTCAACAACATCCCATTTGGCCCAGCCAACCGTGGATGTACCCCCCACATCAGCTCCCGCCTCAGTGGGAGCCCCTGGGATACCCAGTAAGGGTACCAACAGCGGTCTTCCCATACCTAGTATTCAAGGCACACAGCCTCTACATCCCAGCAACACCACACCTCTAGGCACTCACCCACAATCTCTGTACACTCCTCACCTGCTCATCCACCCTCAGTAATTTCTCAAGCGGGTTCCAGTGAGCATGACAACTTACTGCTTTACTCTCAGATTCAGAGAGTTTCTCACATGAACCCAGATCCAGGCAGGATGAAGCAGTATTCCAGATCTCACCTTCTCCTCCAGAAGATGACCTGAAACATTTTCAGGAACTTTTCAAATGGGTAGCACAATCACAAGACATTACACTACAAATTACTCACCATATTACAACCCTCAGCATCCTTCAGATGCTTTGTGGCAAAATCTAGCCTCTGTTCTGCCCCCAAACTGCAGAGTGGACAGAAAATATTTCGTCCCTGCAAAGGACATGGACTTTCTATTTGCCCACCCACAGCCAAATTCACTGGTGGTGGACTCTGTGTGAAACACAATTTGAATCTACGCCCTTTGACAAAGAACACAAATGGCTAGACACCTTGGGCCGCAAAGTGTGCTCTTCGGCCACACTTCAGGGCCGTATATCTAATTATACAGCACTGTTGGCTAATTACGATCATGCCAATTATGCCAAATTACAAGACTTGCTACAGGACCTCCCCTGAAAACAAGCGACCTCACCTCTAATCCGTCAGTAAGGAGGGTTTATCAATAGCTAAAACAGCTCTTCAGGCCACTGTGGCTGTCGCAGACACGGCAGCTAGAGCCACAGCCACAGCCACAGTAATGCGCAGGGCCTCGTGGCTACAGTCATCAGAGGTCCCAAAGGAATTACATGCAAGGGTGGAGGATCTCCCCTTTGATAGGAAACAATTGTTTGCTAAAAATACAGATGAGATCCTATACTCTACGAAGGACTCTCGTATGTCACTACGGACCTTGGGCATGTACACCGCTCCCAATAAGAAGCGTAAATACACTCCCTACCAAAAACTGAGGGATTATAATTACAACTATTACAGGCAGAAGCAGAGGCCATATGATAACAGGCCCAAGCAATGCCCTAATAGGAGGAATCAGCAAAACCAGTCCTCCACAAATCAGTCCACCTCTAACAAGCAGCAAATTTCAAGTTTTGGTCGGGGGTCTGAGCGACCACCCCATAAGTCCAGTGCAGTCCAATGTCACCTTCAGTCACTGCCTGAGACCTTTTTACCAACAGTGGGCCCAAGTTACCACAGACAAATGGGTCCTAGAAATTATCAGATCGGGTTATACAGTCCCCTTTACTTCCATGCCCCCTACCCAACCTCCTACCCTGTCCCTCTTCAGGAACTCCTCTCATGAGCCCCTGTTAGGGGCAGAAGTGCAAAAGCTAGTTACTTTAGGAGCAATAGATCATTATCGGTACAGAGTCCCCCCCTTTGGCCTTTCTTCGGCCCCTCGAGTATTTTCAAAGACCCTAGCCGTAGTCACAGCCTTTCTCAGAAGACAAAACGTCATTATCTTCCCTTACCTAGATTGTCTAATCAAAGGCCCTACCTATCAGCAAACTACTATCATGACAACTATTACCAGAGAATGTTTTCCCCGACTTGGCAAAAGATAGAGTTCATTGGCACATTGCTAGGTCAGTCACAGCAAGAGCCTACCTCCCGCCACAAAGATTCAAGGCAATCTGCGACCTCGTTCAACAGGTCAGACAGGCCCCCTTCTCCATGGTCTGGATGTACCTTCAGTTACTGGGCATACGGCGGCCATGATGTTTGTGGTCTTGTTTGCAAGGCTGCACTTGCGTTGCCTACAACATTGGCTTGCAATCAACTATATACCAATCTGACACAGCCTTGCAAAGCACCTCTCGCTTCCTCCACCAGTGCTGCAGTCCCTCGAATGGTGGACATCTCTGAACAACCTCCTCGTCGGTATACCCTTCCACCGACCAGACTTTTCAGTTAGTATAACAGACGCATCACTCATGGGCTGGGGAGCCCACTGTGTTGCAGCGTCAATACAGGGTACATGGGCCCAACACGAGAGAAACATTCACATTCAATATCCTAGAGCTCAGGGCCATTCGCAGGGCGTGCGCCCATTTCCTTCCCCTGATAAAGGGCAGAACTATCCGTGTCCTCACGGACAACACACCATCTATGTATTATGTCAACTGGCAGGGGGGTGCCTGATCACACTCTCTATGTGCCGAGGCAGTCAGATTCTGGAACTGGTGCATCAGAAACCAGATAACCCCAACAGCCATGTACATACCAGGACAACAGAATGTGAGAGCTGACAAACTGAGCAGACATTTCTCAGATCAGCACGACTGGGAGTTCAATACAATGTCCTCCTTTCAGTCTTCCACAAATGGGGCTTTCCAACTATAGACCTCTTTGCAACACCTCATAACTGCAAATGCCACAGATTTTGCTCTGGGATAGGACTAGGCAAGAGGTCAGAAGGGGACACCTTCACCATCCGCTGGACAGCTCCCCTCCATTATGCCTTTCCACCAATCCTGCTTATTGCCAGAGTGAACAACAAGATCCGATCCAATCGGGCCACAGTAATCTTAATAGCCCCAGCCTGGCCAAGACAGCCCTGGTTCCCTTATCTACACCACCTATTGATAGATCAACCTATCCCTCTCCTGGTGGTGCCGAATCTCCTCACACAGCACTACGGCAGTATATGTCACCTCACTATCAAAACCATGAAACTCACGGCGTGGTTTCTTCATGGTTCCAGAATGAAGAACTCACCTGTATTAAACAAGTTCTTCTAAACAGTCGGCGTCCCTCCACGAGAAGCACCTATCAAAACAAGTGGACGCGTTTTCAACAATGGTGCATGATGTGCAATTTGCATCCCACCACAGTCCCTGTACCTACATTACTCGACCACCTCATGGACCTTAGCAACATGGGCCTCTACATCAGCTCCGTCTGGGTCCATCTGGCGACGATCATGGCCTTCCATGATCCAGTAGATGGCTTTTTCTCTTTTCGCACATCCCATGGTGAAGTGTTTTCTCACAGGTATACAGAAAATGCCTTCAAACCTCCGCCTTCCCCCCCCCCCCCCCCGGTGGGACCTGAATTTGGTCCTTGATACGCTTACCAGGCCACCCTTTGAGCCATTAGCCGCTACGCCACCACAATACCTGTCTATGAAGGTGGCATTCATAGTAGCAATAACATCAGCAAGAAGGGTAGGAGAAATCGCAGCCCTCATGTCAGACCCTCCTTTCACTACATTTATAGGGATAAAGTCATACTCAAACTTCACCCTAAGTTCCTCCCCTAAGGTTATATCCAACTTTCATGTAAATGAACCCGTTTACTTACCTGCTTATTTCCCTAAACCTCTCGACTCCCCCAAGGAGGCTATATTACATAGGCTGGATGCAAGGTGGGCAATTTTGTTCTACCTTGATAGAACTAGAGCAACCAGGAAATCGGACAGACTTTTTGTGGTGTGGTCAGGTCCACGCACAGGAACAGCAGTTTCTGCACAGCGCCTATCCAAGTGGATTGCAGGCTGCATACGTACCGTTTATGAACTTAGGGGAGGACAGCCACCACAGCCCATCAGGGCTCACTCCACACGCGCGATGGGCACTACAACAGCCTTCCTGAACAATGTACCATTGGTGGACATCTGCAGCCATGTGGTCCTCACACCAGACTTTCGCACAGCACTATGCCCTACACAAGGTGCCAATACCCTCCACATCTCTAGCAGATGTGGTCCTTCCTCCTTCCGCTTAGAGAGACTCCAATGCCCACCTCCATCAGGCGGGTACTGCTATGGAGTCACCTGAGTGGAGCACCCACAGGGACACAACTCGATAAAGAAAGAAGAAGAAGTTACTCACCCTGTGCAGTAGCGTTGGTTCTTCGAGATGCGTGTCCCTGTGGGTGCTCCACTACCCTCCCGTCCTTCCCTCTGCTTGGAGTCTACAGGGACTTCAGGTAGAAAAGGAACAGACGGGCACGCACGCATTCCACAGGCTCCAGGGCGGGCCACTGAGTGCGCACGCGTGGTGCAAGGGGCACTGCTCGCAAAAATCTCCGATCCCCGGCGCAGGCACACACTGAGACCTGAGTGGAGCACCCACAGTGACACACAGCTCGAAGAACCATCGTTACTGTGCAGGGTGAGTAACTTCTTCTTCCTAATAGCCCTGGAAAAACAAAGAGCTGTTTTGTTTAAGCAAAAGAACTTTTCTAATCAAAAGCGATGGAAATGATTAGCAGCATCTCTGGCCAGAGCCACATACAAAGTGTGTATATATGCACACAATTGCAACTCACCACTCCTACTGAGTACACCCCACCCCACCTGTGTATACTGTGTATACGTGCACACGATTGCAAGTCACACACCACATCTATTCAGTACCCTGCAACCTACACCTCCCTACTCTCACATGCACAATCCATCACTCTAGGGTGCTCAGCCTCTGTATTTGTACCTGTCATGTGCACCTCCATGCCCTGCATTCTACCACATGACTTCTTTCTATCTCACATTCTCCCGTGTCCCTCACACACACATTTTGACCCACCCTGTAGAGTTTCCTGTGAAACAAAAATGTGTGAATCTTCAAGCAACAGGTGTTTGTATGCAGGGCATTACTAGGAAAGGTCAAAGGTCAGACAGTGAATTGTTCCAAGGCACAAGTTTTAGAAGTAAAGGTTTGTAGATTCCTGTCAGTGATTTCTATTCTGATGCATTGAAGTATTGTGAGGTGCAGCTCAGCTCTTTCTTGGCCATAATTACTGAATCATTTTAAAACATTCCACTGAAAAGACAGATCAATACTCCTTTCTTCCATGTCCATGTGTTTTACTTTTAAAACACTTGCATCCACAAGACCATTTTCCTAACAATTCAATGCAGGTTATTTCTGAGACAAAATAGCCCCTTTCAATATTTCTGTAGTTTCAAAAATGTTACAGCTAACAGCTATATGTGGCTGAATAAGAGACCCCAGCATGTTGGTGTCCTGCATACTCTCATCCATGTCTGACTGTTTCACATCTTTCTGTCCTCACTGGCTGGTCCCCAGCATTAATCTGTTTACATTAAATATGGCCTCTTTCATGCCCTATCTTCATTCTGCTGACAACCGTTGAAATGAGTGTAAAATGTTCTAAGGTTTTGAGGCTTGCAGGGAGGCAGGGGTGAAGGTTGTTGGAGCAGTTATGGGAGAGGGGTCCCTAAATCTATACCTAACGCTAACCCTGCATGTGATAAGAACCTGCATACAAAGAAGTTAAATGGAAAAAGTCTCCTTCAAAATATTGCAGCTTTTCTCCTCTCCAAAACTACAACTTGTTAGTTACACAGTCACTTAGGATTCTCCTTACAAGCTGCTCAAACCTGCCTGATGTTAAAGGTGAAAGCAAGGCCTACACATACAGTGAGCATTGGGGATAATCAATGGTCAAACCTAAGTTACATGAACCTAAGCAAAACATGAGCCTGTACTGTCTGTAAGTCCCCAGACCAAAACTAAAGGCTAAAACTATCAGTCACTGCAGACACAAAACATCAGCTTTAAAGCATTATCACTTGGCTTTTATAACCCAACACATTATCAGTTTAATGATTTTACAAGTTGCCAGAAATATTTGGGTTTGTATATTACAGAGTGAATGTTTGTTTCCTCTGGAAGGACATTTTGTAATACAGAGAGTTGGATATTATGTGACTAGGATTGAAATAGCTTTGGATACATCTTTTCTAACAGCTTTCTCAATTTATCCCATTAGCAGGAAAGGTGCACTTAAAACTGAGCACCATTTCATTTTGATTAATTGAAAGTGTTTATGTGATAACATCAGATTCATATTGGAAAATTCCTCTCTGTATTTCTCTGACACTCAGAGGGACTCACCAGTGAAATAATTTACCAGTGATAATGATGGAATCTCCATTATTGACAATTTTAAAATCAAAATGGTATGTCTTTCTAAAAGCTGTGCTCTGAGAATAATTTTGGGGAAGTTCTCAGGCATGTGTTATACAGGAGGTCACACTGGATGATCACAACAAGCCACTTTTGCCTTGGATTCTATGGACAGTTGTCTACAGAAACAATCTATAGATTGCTCAGGCAGTAACTGAGGAAAGATGGAAGTGGCATGTATTTCATGCTGTACTTGGGGGTCTTCAGGCATTTTGGGAGTTTTGGAAACACCTCTTTCTGTCTCCTTTCCCAGGAGCTCAGTTTGTGTGGTTTGAGGTCCAACCACTGTATCTGTGGAACAAAATCTACAGCAAATGACCATTAATTGGAAACTAATTCCACAAATCTGCAGAATTATATTTAAAGAAAACCAGGTGGCAGGCTCTGCACCCTCAGTATTTCCTATGCAGTTTCCAGAGTTGTGTTGCCTTCTTGGGAATTCTTAGAGTAACCCAGACCTAGTGATATAGTAACAGAGCCATTCAGCCTGTCCTGGGTTGGAATCACACACTCCAAGGTGGAGCAGATCTGATGATCCAGACTGTCAGGACACGATTAACCAGAAAGAGATGTTCTGAGACATTAATCAGATCTTTCCTGTAAATTCAGCGGTCCGGATTCAGGAACCCCCGTGCAATGAACCAACAAACCCTGCGCCCCGATACCACGAATCTCCCCCCACAGCGCAGGGAAATCCCCACGAGAATGACGTTGCTGAGCTGACGGGAACCCCCACGTGCAACGCGCGCAGCGTAGCGGAGCCCACGGGACCGGACTCGACCAGCCACACGTCACTGTGCGTCACGGAGCCCGGCTCCGGCCTCCTGCTCACCCGCCACGGGGTCGGCAACCTGCGGCTCGCGGGCGATCCGGCGGCAGCGCTCCCCTCCTCCCGCGCCGGTAAGCGGCCGCCGGGCTCGCGCGGGGACTGGGGCACCGCCGCACAGCTGAGCGGGCGTCTGCGGGGGGGGCTGGACCGGGCCTGGGGCGCGGGCGCTGCCGGTGTTTTAGGAACACTGCCCTGGGGTGGGCCGGGCAGGGAGGGGCCCTGGTCGGCGGGGCAGCCCCGAGTCATTACTAACGAGGTAACTTCAAGGCGGAGGCGCGCGAGGTCTCGTGGGCTGCGGGCGCAAGGCGCTGGGGGAAATGCAGAGACCCCGATTTGTGGGCGCCTCCCTCTGCTCTCAGGTCCCTGAGCAGCTTGGACTCTTTCGCACGTGACACGTGCATGTGCCGCGGCCACCTGCCTCGGCTTGGAGAGGGCCCGGAGCACAGCCCTGCGGTCTGGACATGGCAGTTCGTGAATGAGGAAAGGTTAAAAAGAGCCGCAGCGCGCTCATTTCCCAGGCTAAGGTTCTGCCTTGCCCAGAGAGCCATGAGGTCTGTGCCCCTGCCTGGCTCGTGGGTTGGGCCCCCTCGTCCTGGCCTAGTGCTGAAATGAGGCCCTCTGGTGTTCGTTCGGTTGCTGATAGGGTTGAAGGCAGAGGTCTGCCTTTTAGCAAAGAACCAATCAGGGATTGCGCAAGGCAGCACAGCCCTGAGCCTTTCTCTGGGAGCGGAGCTATTGCACCGACTCTCACGGAATTGTTATTTCTTGCCATGTTACAAGTCACCACTATCCCTTATGTAAAGAAATGAACCCTTGCTCTCTCCTTTTCTTGGCCCCGCTGGGTTTGACCCAGGCAATTCCAGCTCAAATGGCCTCCCTCCAGCATCTCCCTGGCCTCCTGACTCTCTCATTGGCCTGCCCACCCTGTCAGTCAGGCTGATCTGGAGCATTGGACTCTACCCATTGCTTCTGGGCACTGTCAATCTCAGCGTCCTGATTTCTCATCCACTCTTCCCCTTCCTTTTGCTACTGGGGCTAGCTAGCCAACCCCCCATGCCGACTGAATTTTAGTAAGGGTCCAACAGTTCACTACGGTCAGAGCTGTGATTACAGCTCCTGCCTGCTCTAATCCAGCTAGCATAGTTACACGAGCAGTGAAGCCACAGCAGCTTTGGCTAGCAACGCAAATACTCACCCCGTGTTCTGGGCAGACTTACACGGCCTACCCGTGCCATCATGCCTTCACTGCTACTTTTAGCCATGCTAGCGAGATTCAAGCTACTGCAGATATGCCAGCCTGAGCTGCACATGTACCTTCAGTTGTAATGTAGGCATACAGTCAAGCACAGATGAAAAAATGGTTAAAATATGTGTTGCTATACAATGTATTTTTGTATAGCAGCCTTCAAACAACATTTTGTAGCACTTCTGAAAGAGAGTGAAATTGCTTTAAAGAGTTAGCAGGAATGAGCCTGATTCTGACTTGACTTGCTGCTTTACATTGGTGTAATTTCATTTGTTTCGGTGCATAATTGCTCATTTATACTACTGTGTGTATAAGATCAGGCCCAGGGACTCCAGCCTAAAGCCAAAGGGAGAAAGGACAGGCAGAGAAGAGAGAACAAGACGATTCTTTTAAATATCCCTGCAAAGAAGAATAGGGGTGAGACAGGAAGGTGTTATAGGGAGGGTGAAACAGAAGATGCCAGGAACTGGGGAGGGGAAGGTGTGAGGAGGCAAATTACAGCAAAGCAGGAGTGGAAGGCGATGGGAATGGGGGAGCACAGTAACAAGAAGTGATTGATCCTACATTGTGTGGACATGTATCTTCATTTTCTCCTTAGAGACTGGCCATGCAGCTGTCTCACTAGGCCCAGTGCGCCTCGCCTGCCTTTCTTCTGCATAGGCGTCATTTCATTGGTTCCCTGTCTCAGAAACGTTTTAAACACTGCAATTTCCATCTCCCCACAGATGGAAACAACTTGGGGCCTAAGTTGGGCATCAGAGCCAGCTTTCCCTGCTGGAAGGTCTGGAACAGCAGAGGAGCCATTATCATTATTACAAGAATTCCTGAAGCAGGATTACGGGACAGATGTTTAGATTAATTTCACAGGCCCTTTTGAGATGTACTCAGATGCGCTCCCTATAATCTGCAAAGGGCAAGACTCTGATCTCAGTGACATTGTCAGAAATCTGAAATGACCAAGAGTGGACCCTGTCTCAGAGTCTGTAGGTGAAGCTCAGTGAACACAGAGAGAGGCAGAGGTTAGAAATGATAGCTCGAGTGTGAGACAATACGGGAGCTGGTTCTCTGGGTCTGGCTCAGAGAAAGAACTGAGGCCTAAATGGCCTTACATCCATGCTCCATCCTTTGCATCTTTGTGTGCCAAAGAACAATGTCCTGCACTCTCAGTGCTTCCCTGTAACCTTCTTGTTCATTGTGGTTCTGCCCTTCTGACTGTGTGTGATGGGATGTATAAAGTACACGCTGGCCAGGAAGGGGTTAACTAGATCCTGCACGCTGCATTAGCCCCACCTGGTTACACCCAGAACTTGCAGAAGGGTCAGCAGGGAGGAGTTAACAGGAAGGATTTCAGAGCAGTTGTGGGCTGTGGGAAGTGCCAGACAGGAACCAGGGGGAGGGAGACCCAGGAGAAAAGCTACAAAAGGAGAGTTACCTCCTGTGGCAGATCTTGAAAAGGGGGCCAGATTGCTGAGAGGCAGCCCTGTGGGTCAGCAGGGTACAGAAACATGAAGAACCAGAGAGGGACAAAAAGGCTCAAGATGGGGAGGGGCAGAACCGTAGCTGACTACTAAAGGAGGAGTCTGAGACACAGTCACTGAAACTCCAGGTCACACCACAAGCGGGTGCTCTATAACAATGACTTGACTGCCTTCCACATCTCCCTCCTCCTCTGCTCTCCCTTCCTCAGGGCTATGAGTTTGGCTGTCTCCTCTTCTTGCTTTGCAACTTTATCCTTGGTAACCTCATCCACTCTCATGTCTGTGTCGACTCACAAATCTACCTCCTCTGCCCCATCCTGTGTGTCTAACAGTCTCTCTGACACATCAGTTTAGGGTATTGTCAAGTTTTGTCAACAAAACTCATATCAACACCCAAAAATTGACAAAAATAGCCAGAGGGTGTTCACACTTGTTCCCTCTGTCCACAGGTCCTGTCCACACTGGGGTCGTGTCCATCATTGGCAGTGTGAGCAGTGCACTGTGGGTATGTATCTCCCAGTGCTGTGTTGTGGGAAGGCAGAGCCGATCCCTGCGCATCTTGGGATTCCCTCAGAGTCCCACAGCCTTTTCAGCTGCTGGGAGCAGCATCGTGAGTAGCTTTGTGAGCTCTCTGAGCTGAGGAGTGTCAAAGCAGCACAGCCTGTCCCTCCCTCCGTAGCAGCAGCCTGCCTGCGGCTGTGTTCTTAGTGCAGGGCAGAACAGGAGCATTCCAATGATTTGCCCTTCGTTTGTTCCACAAAGGGAGCAGCTCACGCAGCTGTCAGACACTTCCCGGAGCTTGGAAAGGGGAGGGGCGCCTGCCTGCAGGGCAGCAGAGATCAAAGCTGAGTGGACACAGCAGGGCAGGCACTGTGGGATACTGGCAGAAGCCAGTTCTGTCCACAAAACAAACAGAGTCCACACTGGCTCTTTGTTGACAATAAAAGGAGGGGGAAAGAAAAAACTCTCTTGTGGGGTGGAAGATTTTTGTTGCTGAAACTGGGCATTTTTCCTGACTAAAGTCCCGTTGCAGTATGTATGCTCTCATTGTTTTGTTGCCAAAAGGCAGGTTTTGAATTCCTCATTCTCTTTAAAGCCTTCTCCACACCCACTTTTCTCTAGTGCTGATTTGTGTGCCAGCTCCCCCCACTGATATACGAAAATAATGAGCATAATAAGTTAATTTAATTACTCCTAAAGATTCATTTTTTTTATCATAGCCCCAACCCCAATACATGGTGCTGGTGATGAGAAAATGTTATCTGAAGAGATGTATAAAGTAATTCCTTCCTCTGGTCTCTCAGTCTCTCTCTCCAGGCAGGGACTTCATATTTGTGTTTGGTACACAGCAGGTGCTTAACAGACAATAAACATTGTAACACTAACATCCCTCCTTTTGGTTCTGTCCCTTAATGTTCCCTCTGAGCATGGTAATGCAGTTGAGTGTTCTCTCTGTAACACATACCATGCTGTGATTGTATCTTCTTTGAACATTTTCCCGTAAACTTTCCTTTTTGTTACATAAATATCACAAGCACATCCCTCAGGAGTGTTGTTCACTGCAGTACTTTGTCTAAACATTTTCCCACCATGATACTGGAGCAAATCCAAGTTGGGATCGCCACTGTCATGAGAACAAACAAATGACTTTGGAGCTAGCTAAACTTGACACTGTTGGTCAGTGGACAATCGGGGTGTAAAAGGATGAACCTTGCGGGACTCAGGACACAGTACTATTGCACCCTTCCTAATGACATACTAAATAATATCAGAGCTCCCTCATTGTTATATGCAGAATTGCAAACTGCAAAACTGCTTGGACAATCCCTGTTTTAAATCTCATTGAAGCAAAATTCCAGAAACAGTTCCAGTCTGCTCAAAGAAACCCATCCTTGATTCTTACCGGCAGTTTGTGCGTGTGCACACATACACAGATTTACCCAGCATTGTTGGGGTCCTTCAGGGGCCCGGGGCCTGGCTGGTGAGTGGTTTAGAGAAAGGCATTGGGTGTAGGGGATGGCTCAGGAAAAGGAGTGGAGATGTGGGGTGGGGGTGGGGGAGCTCCCTGGGTTCGGCCGGAGTGTTGGGGGGCTCCATTGCCCAGCCAGCAGCTACTCTCAAAGATGGCCAGTGGGGACTGTGCTTCCCAGCCAGAGGCTGCTCCTCGGGGCTGGTTGATGCAGCAGGACTGCACTGCCTGATAGAGATGTTAATTGAATAGTTGATTAACCTCATGATTTCTTATCGATTAGTTGACTGTTCTATAGTCCCTGGGCAGCCCCTGTCCGGGGGGAAGGGGCCTGAGCTCCTGGGCCCGGCACGAGATGGAACTGAGCCAGGCTGCCTGCCCGCCTGGCTCCTAATATACTTTAAATGCAGAGCTGCAGCTGGGATAGGTTCAGGATCCAGTGCAAGCCGGGACTGAGCTGGGCTGCTGGCCAACCTGAGAAAAAATGTACTGGCAAGAGGTGGGGGGAAATGCACGTAGTCTATAGCATTAACCTATAAGCTTTTGCTTATCGGTTAATTGGTTAATCGACTACACTATTACATTCTTACTGCCTGACTGGCGGCTGCTCCCCAGGGCTGTCATGCTTTGCTGCCTCCTGTGGTCATTCTGGGATGTAACTGTCTTTGCTATCAGAGTCCTCCCTTTCTGTTTGATGAAAAACAGTTAAATTCCAGGCACATCCCATTTTCCTGGCACAACCAAACCCTGACCTGGCTTTAAAATAAGCTAAATCTCCATGCCAGATTTGGTGGTTCTAGCTCTTACTGTTTAGAAGCACTTCTTGAACAAACACACTCACAGACAGACACACAAACTCTCTCTCTCTCTCTCTCTCTCTCAGAAACCCGGTGTTTGTAAAATGCCTATTCAACCATTGCTTTATCTTAATATCTCTTTGAAGGAAATCTGTTGTCTTTGGGAAAATCACAGGGTAGTCAAGAAATGCCATAAATCCTGCACCCAGTACAGGCGATGCTTAAAAATGAGTAATTGCGCAAGCAGCCATGTCTGCGATTTTTCTAGCTCACGTGTGCCCCTGGGTGCTGCCCTGATTGCCCTTTCACGAGGGGAGTTCTGGCAAGGCAGAGCAGCACACCTAGAACAAATGACCACAAAGTATTCCATTACTGGAGTCCTATCAAGGCAGGCTCTCCAGAGTGTGTCCTCCCCTGTCCTCCCACCTTAATGGGTGCTGTGGGTCCTTTTATGCAATCACACTACTCAGCATTCAATGGATGTCACATGAACCCAGAAACAGCACCTCCGTCAGACCATTCCTGATGCCAGATTTCTGTCTCAGAAGCTGCCTTTGCCTCATGGGATACTGCCAGAAAGGATTGTTTTTCCACACAGAATGATGTCAGTTTAGAAGGGACCACCTCTGGAATAACTAATTGCCAAGCCCCAGGGAGCCAGTGCTCACGCAATGTCCTACGCACATGAAGTATCACTCACAGAATCTGTGGAGGGTTATACTCAAGGTGGCAGTCTGGGAAGCAAAGATGCAGCACTGTTGAGGAGGAAGATACTTTTGCACCAAATCCTGTAACTCATCTTAAGTAGAAGTAATAATGTGCGAGTTGCAGCTTTTGAGAACTGTCCCTTAAGTGAAAATGGGTAGCCAGATGCCAAGCACAAAAGGTACTCTCTACATGAGAGTAAACTGCAATCCTTTGGG
Organism: Rafetus swinhoei; assembly: GCA_019425775.1. Lineage (NCBI taxonomy): Eukaryota > Metazoa > Chordata > Testudines > Trionychidae > Rafetus > Rafetus swinhoei. The sequence continues at coordinate 292,504 of JAFJHL010000175.1, read as the reverse complement.
AGTAGGGGAAAATCTGAAAAAAGTTATAAATAAAAATAGACACCATACAAATTTCAGAAGAACATTCTTCAACTCTAATCGCTTTAGGCATTGGATATGCAGGCAAGTCATTCTCTCGCAGGGAGGTGACAGCTACTTGAATGTTCACCATCACTTTTAATTGGATATGTAGTAGTGACTATATTCCCTAAAGCATCCATAGGGAATACGCAAGTAGGATTAGAAAACTGGCAGCCGTTAGCATGTTTCTGTGAGTGAGCACAGGACAGCACTACAGAAATGGCCACACCAAATGTCTGTTAAATCACACAAATGCACACTAGTTTTGAAGCTTGTTAGGACAAGTAAATAGAAAACTTGGGTACTTGTTAGTTCCTTCTGCTTGGTAAGAACTAATGGACAGGACTGCTGTCCATGTGCATTTTCTTGTTCTATGTTGAATCAGTTTTCATTAGTGTGAAGAATAAACAATCCTTTATCAATGAAAATGACAGCTTTCCAGGTAGTTAAGGAAAATAGTCAGGGAAAAGGCTGGTCTCCAAAATCTCACTTCTTTGATTTGGTTTCCCTTCAGGCTCTTTGACCTTTTGGAAGTCTTTTGTTAGTTTGTTTTAATCTTTGTTGCAGATTGCAGCTGTAGAGGAAAGAACTAAACCATCCCTTGAGAGCATTTGTGTGCCCTTGCCCTATATAAAATCTGAGCTGAAGTACGGGGTGCTGAGGGGGACATGTCTGCATGACAGAATGGTTAATTAAACAATACACATGTCATCGTGGAGCCCAAAAGCAGGACCGGATAATAACTTGTGAATAATTTGAGTATTCTCTAGGAACAAATAAGTAAACTGGGGTCTTTATCGTCTGAAGTTGGTGCAGAGCAGAGAGCAGATCCTGGCTTCAGAGTGGAATCTTTGGGGAAAAATTTCAGAGATTGTCTTTAACTTCTCCTCAGTCGAGGGACCTTAAGCCTTTCTGCTTCCACAAAGAAGCACAGATATACAGACACAGGCTGATGGCTAGACATTATCCAGGAGGGAAAAGGCTCAAAATCCTCTATCGCAAACAACAAAAATGTAAAGGATTTATTCAAGTTACCAAGAGAGTCATTCCCCTGCTCCCCATGGGAAAGAGATGGTCTATAGCTGCAAGTTACAAAAACTGGACTGAAAATGCCAACTGTCCTTAACCAGAAGGGAACTGAATGTGGCAGTTCAGGAGCATATGTGCAGTGTGTCATCCACATTCACAAAAGATGTTGGCAGGGGATAGTGTTGTCATGGAATCTTTTGAGGTTTTGTCTGATAAAAGAGAAAATTTTATTGCTAATAAAATAGAAAATCTGCATTGTTCTATGTTGAAAGGACAAGATATTGTTGAACGTTTTCCGCTGTATGTTTGTGGGGGGAGTAGGCAGTGCTGGACCATACCCAATAGTTATCAAACTGATGATAAGGAGATTTCACGTTGTAGTGTGACAAAATATTTGTCTCTTCCCCGTGTTCCTCACAAACGAATTCTGTGAGTGGCTATGTCATTTTAGGAGGATCTCCTTGTGACAGGAGTGGCGGCGACCAGTGCCCCAGGCCTTTTAAATTGCCCTTGGAGCCCGGTGCAGAGCACTCCGGGCAGCTCTGAGGGCTTCAGTGTGGGAGGCAGCACAGAGTGCTCCATGTGGTGCAGAAAGCTGACTGTCCTCAGCCCTTTCCCATCTGCCCGAGGCCCTGGGAGCACAGAGCTAGCTCCCCCACCTTGCTCGTGGCAAGTCTGTCAGCCCCCTTGGGCCTACGCTCTGAGGGGATAAGGCTTATTCAGAGGTCCAAATGAAGGGCAGGCCTCAGAGTCTCCAGGCAGAATGGAACTGCTCTATGCCAGGGTAGACACCGACTGACTGCTAGGTCCAAAGGGGCTGAGGACTGAGCCCAGAGACACGGCTAAAGACCCCAACATGGGCACTGTGCCCAGCCCTGGCCTTGTGAACCTTTGTTGGCCCAGAAGAGGTTCTGTCATGTGATGAAAGTGCATGTGACTCAGCTACTGAGAGATTTGCCTGATGAGGGCAAGTGGGGCAGCAGCGAAAGAAAGTATTCAGGTTTTCACTCAGCCAGCAGGAAGCGCTCGTGAGAGGTCAGTGTCCCTGTCACATGCTCCCGTACTATTTAAAATAACGATTTAGGCTTAGGCTGCATCAAAAGCTATTTCCTACTCCTATGGTACTAGAACACGTAGCCTGTTATGCCATATCTGGAGTTGTTGTTAGGATTCAAAGTATTAATGTCAAAATAACCAGGCTGTCACATCACAGCAAGTGCCTACAACAGATACTTGTAAGGAAGCCCCCATAACTGGATTTAATCTCAAATTATATTCTAGTCAGTTAACAAAAAATGACCTTTAATGCCCATTAAAACAAAATCCATCTTGGGAAGTATTTCGTTTGTGGCTGATGTGTTCATACACACTTTTGATAAAATGTAAAACATATGGGTCCACCAGAAACACATGAATCCACTTGCAGACTGTGCAAGATTTTATTTTGCCACTTTTTAAGGCACAAAGGAATTAATTAAATGCAAAAGAGACCCACTGAAATCCCAGAAAAACTCCTCAGAGATGGAGCTAAGAATGTGCAGTAAAAGAGCTCCTTTTGGTCAACTCTTTGTTGAGTATAGTTATGTTTTAAAATAATGGATTTCTCTGCTCTCCATGTGCTAAGCTAGAGGAGAAACATTGTAACATTAAGTTTGGTTCACAGAGTATAACGTGATCCATTCATTGGCTGACCTGGAAGTCAGCAGGTTTAAGCACAGAAATAGGAATTTGAAAATCTGAATTTTGTTCCTGGTTCTGCTATGACATGCCATGTGACCACTGGGATTTCACTATACCTTTCCATGCCTAAATTTCTTCATCTTAATGATGAGGACAATAAATATGAATGCTTTCAAAATGACTTGAGATCTCTGGGGGTGTGTCTACATTGCACCCAGAGCTCAAAATAAGCTACACAATTTGAGCTACACAAATTGCGTAGCTTATTTCGAGTCCATTTCAAAATAGCTTATTTCATAATTTGGCGCTGTCTACACAGCACCTATTTCAAAATAAATCACTATTTCAAAACATCCCTTACTCCTCGTGGAATGAGGTTTACAGGGATGTCAGAATAGTGAGACCATTACATTTTAAAATAACGGACGTGGTAAAAAGATGCAGAATAGCTATTTTGGGATACCTGTGGTGTCTTGAAATGGTGCTGCATAAATAAAATAACTAAATACAAAATTTTAGAGAGCACTGTGAGTTAACATGTTGCTATTAAGCAACATATATGTGTATGTTTAAGCACTGATATATGTATGAAATGTTTATATTATTACAAATATATGGAATAATACAAATGCTACATTTGTGCACAGAGCTGATAGAAAAGGATGAAGTACAGCAGAAAACAATTCAAAGTTTTGTTTCTGCAGTCTTCTTGGAGAAACAGGATATAAAAAGATTATTTCATTTCCATTAAAGAACACGGAACTATTTGCTGAATAGTCTAGCACTTTGTCCAGTTTTCACTGATTGCAATATGCCAGGTCTCTACTGTAAGAGATGAGAGTATTTTCTTTCCTTCCTCTCCAACATCCCTCCCTCCCAAAATACAAACAGCACATGCAACACAAAATGAATTACTTAGATACAAAAAATGGGGCTGTTTTTTTGGTGTTCTTTCATGTCCAAGTTTCAGGGATCTGTGTCCTTTCTCACATTGTCTCTGGTACCACACTAAAGAATTCCTCCCGTTACTTTCCCTTTAGAATAATCACTTTCTTCCTGAGGTGTCATTTCTTCAGCACAGTGCCTCATAATAACCCCAGCACATGGTGAATGCACCAAAATATTATTGTTGCAGATCATTAAAACAAATGAAAGGCAGAACAATACATACACCAGAACTGAGCAGCAGTTTACCATGTACGGTACCACTAAGGTGTGCATAACTATGGTTTTTGGTCTCAGACACAAGAATTGGCTGTTCAGAACAAAATGTATTCCATGTGTTTGGCCCCGCACATGTGTTTCTTGTCAGCCAAACTGCTCTTCTTGGGTTCTGAAGAGTTTCTTTTTGAAACTTTTAGAGCTAGGCATGGAAACACTGTTTAGCTCAGTGTGTAGAAATGAGGCTCGTCTGTGGCTTGAGTGAGTCCCAAAAGTCACTCCAAACTGCTGGGCATGGTTTAGATAATTAATTTGGTTTGAATAATCCACATTCACATCACAGAGGCTTTGTCTACACAGCAGCATTATTTTGGAACAGCGAAGTCCGTGTCTATACTACAAGCAGTTATTTTGACATTATGTCAAAATAATGTCGAACTGGAGGACTTCTTACTCCGACTCCTGTAATCCTCATTGTATGAGGAGTGAGGGAAGTTGGAGGAAGAGTGCTCTCTCTTGCACTTCCTGTGTAGGTAGCGTCAAAAGCTGAAAATAAGCTATTTTGACTTAAGCTACGCAATTCATAGAATCATAGAATACTAGGACTGGAAGGGACCTCGAGAGGTCATCGAGTCCAGTCCCCTGCCCTCATGGCAGGACCAAATACTGTCTAGACCATCCCTGATAGACATTTATCTAACCTACTCTTAAATGTCTCCAGAGATGGAGATTCCACAACGTCCCTGGGCAATTTATTCCAGTGTCTGACTACCCTGACAGTTAGGAACTTTTTCCTAATGTCCAACCTAAACCTCCCTTGCTGCAGTTTAAGCCCATTGCTTCTTGTTCTATCCTCAGAGGCCAAGATGAGCAAGTTTTCTCCCTCCTCCTTATGACACCCTTTTAGGTATCTAAAAACTGCTATCATGTCCCCCCTCAATCTTCTCTTTTCTAAACTAAACAAACCCAATTCCTTCAGTCTTCCCTCATAGGTCATGTTCTCTAGACCTTTAATCATTCTTGTTGCTCTTCTCTGGACCCTCTCCAATTTCTCCACATCTTTCTTGAAATGCGGTGCCCAGAACTGGACACAATACTCCAACTGAGGCCTAAGCTTGAGCTAAATTGACATAGTTCAAGTTGCATAGCTTATTTCGGCTTTAGCCTGCTATGTAGATGTACCCCTGTTGTTTAGCTGAGACAAAGGAAAACAGTGTACCATATGCTTCAGGCCTCTCAGGGCTAACCTGGTGTCTTTCCCTGGCATTCCGAGAGCCAAAGACTGTTTCTATGAAAGAAGAGCACATTAGTGAGGTGCCATAGTCTGTAAAGACTACTATGGCGCTCAGTATATTGATGGAACCTATGTTCAGAGCCTTGGGCTGGCAGGCAACAAAGCAAGAAAACCAAGAGAGAATGAATTTATTGGGATTATTTTTGGTTTGGCGTTTATGGAGAACTTCCACCTATGTCTAGGGCTTGCCACCTGTACAGGCGTTACGGGGTAGAAGGACATGAGACCAAGACAACTTTGTACCTTTTAAATTGGAATCCAAGTTCAGTTCCATTTTGTCACGCATACAAATGTTTTATGTCTCTAGAAACTGATGTTCAGGTAGAGAATAAATAAGCAGTTTGTAGGTCTCACCTCTGATCTTTCTAAAAATAGCCCTGCCATGAGTGCCGAGAACTGGACTCACCGATCGCATGAGGTGTCTTCCACTCCTATGATTCTACCCACCCTTATACCATCTGCCCAAGTTCCTAACCATATCACCCTCTTGGCTTTTGTGTTAAGAGGAATGCCAAAAATTGGCTTACTAGTCAAGGTCAAAAACTAAGGATGTTTAAATTTAGATTAATCAACTAATCAAATAGTCAGTGCAATTTGCATTCACTATTCGAATAGTTGATAAGGGCACTTCTGCCTCTGAAATGTAGCAAAAGCCCTGCCAGCTCTTGCTATATTTCAAAGGCGGAAATGCCACAGGGAGCACGGGGCCAGTGGGGACTCAAGCCGTCCCCCGCTGGCCCGCCGTGCCCTACTTTTGAAATACACAAGAGCAGGAGCATTTGCACATTTGAAAAGCAGGGAGCGTGGGCCAGCAGGGGATGGCTTGAGTCCCCCACTGGTCCCATGCTCCCCCATGCGCTTTGCTTTTGAAATGTATAAGAGCCTACTCCAGGGCTTTGTACATTTCAAAAGCAGGAAACATGGGGTCCAGCGGGGGCTGCTTGAGTCCCCCGTTCGCCCCCTGCTCCCGCGGCGCTTCTGGTCTTGCTACATTTCAAAGGCAGAAGCGCCACCAGTTCCCCGCTGTGCCCTTCCCCCTCCCTCCCACATGAAGATGGTGCTGGCAGGGAACTGGCTTTTAAGCCGGTTCCCCCCAGCACCGGCTTCTGCTTCCCCTCCCCTTGCTGCCTCTCTCTGTTATGCTTATCAAATAGTCGACTAGTTGCTTACCTCCCTATCTCAAACTGGTTTAAAAAGTAGTTTCAGGTGCTAGCCCTGCCCCTGAGTTTTGTAACTTTACAATTGCATTTCTCTACTTCAAAGTCTTTGTCTTCTCCCTTGCTGTATGAAAGACCCACACAGTGGAGAAACTACCGAAAAGGGGAAACAGTGAAAGTTACCGTAAGCAAAGTGCTGTCAAATAGCAGGAAGAAAACAAACAAGAGAGCTTTTTCCTCTCTTTTTTTTTTTTTTTTTTTTTTTTTTTTTTTTTTTGGTTGCCTCTAATCATTTTAGACAATATTTGTATGTTGAGAGCAATGCAATGTTTACATTAGTGGTGTGCCTTTAAGAGAGCAATGCTAGGGATAAAGTCAGATGGTAGTGCTTATTGCAGGTGGGTTTCCTGCTCCAATAGCAAGTTGCTGACAGTCTCAAAGTATAAAAGCAGCTGAATTTTTTAGCTGATCTGTGTCCACTTTTTACTGATTTAAAAGATGATGTCAGGCAATTGGAGTTGGTGTTTCTCATAATGAGAGAGACTATGGGCAAAACTGGAACTGCTGTTGTCTGAAATTTCTGGGCTTTCATTTAACGTTAATTGGTTCAACTGTACATCAAAGTAAAGTTGTTTGTTCTATTGCATCTTTCAAAGAAATAGAATAACCCTTGTTAGGTTTGTTGTGTTTGGCTCCCGTGCTTTGCTATGAACGTGAATTGGAGCGAACGCCTGCGTCCCCTAGTTCAGAGGATTGAACTTTCATTGCCACAAAGTCAATAAACATCCCCATTCAAACTAGCGCTTTCCCAGCAGACTCTGCCTTCCCCGCATTGCCGATCACTTTAAAACCTCAGTCAACAATATTTTTTAAAAGGCTGCAATTTTCTTTTTCTTCTCCTTTTCTTGTCTTGTTATAAAGATAGAAGAAAATGATGGAGGGCAAAGGACACGTGGCTATGTTCCATCTATGTCCTCCCTCCTGTTCTAATTCCTCCTCATGGCTAGTTCTCTATATGAGCAACTCTTGGAAAATGATTTCATTTTAAGGCCTTATTTTTCATCATTTATAACTGGTTGATTTTTATTTATTTTAACTGGAAAAGGCAGTTTTTCCACACTTTCGAAAGTGTCTAGAGGCCATTTTTTTTCATGGCTAACTCAGAAACAAGTTAGATTTTAAAACATGAGGGTTGGCCTAGACTGTGCATTGTCCTTAGGGAGGAACACGGCTTTGCTTGAAAAACATTGGTTTTGAAATTAAGTTGCAAAGGCATCAGAAGAGTATATAGCACACATGCAGTTAGGGTTGCCAGGTGCTCGATTTTGAACCAGACAGTCCAGCATTTGAGCTTTCTGTTTGGGAAACAAATTGAGAAAATAGAAATGAGAAAACAGAAGTGTCGGGTATTTTCTAACTCAGACGGGATGTCGATTGTGACGTCATGTCAAGTGTGTCCGGTATTTTTGTTGAACCCATCTGGCAACCCTACATGCAGTCTGCTCTTTGCTTAGCACAGCCAGTAACAGCCTCTCATGCTCAGCATCTTTGTTCCCATTAGCTACCTTAGAACTGCCAGCCCCGGGAGCCCAGGTCAAATGTTAGGAATGGCTGGTCTCTTAATTGCCCTGGGCCTATGCAGCACGCCAGACTGCAGTGTGTATGTATGCAGTGTACCAATCACCCGCAGATACATCTTTTCCTCATTCCCTTTTCTCTTTCTTCAAGCATTGCCCTGCCCCCAAAGAAATGCAAATTGAAATTAATGGTGATTTAATTTAAAGGGCTGGTTCCCAAAGCACCCCAACTAGGCCAGGGTGTGCATATATTTAAAGACATTAAAGCTAAAGCTGCACATAGTAATAAAGAAAGTTGCGTATCCACAAGGGAAGGGGTAGTTGAGCTACAGCTGTTGTGGGGCCCATAACTTAGAATTGCTTGCTTTTGAACACCATTAGCTAGTAGCTCATTGGTGTATTTTTTGCATTTGTTTTCTTTCAGTGTACGAGTCAGAACATAGTTAAATTCCTGAAGCATGCAGCTCCTGTGACAGAGACAATAAGGAAGGTTTTTCTATCTATTGATTAATGGATCTTCCCTCAGAAGGAATTTGGGATGGTGCACATTCTTTCCTTTCCTCAGCTGCTTAAATCATCCCCAGAGTCTGAAACATTCCAGCTCCACAAAACCCAATTACATAAAAAGATGATTCAATAAGAAAAACCCCACATGCATGGGATCAGAAGCATGCAGCAGGCACACAGGAAATCCATGACGAATCTCAGAGCATCTGTGGTAAGTTCATCACCAGCTACAGCTATTGCTCTTACTCTCCAACTCCTCTTAGCATTACGAGCATATGAATAATTTGTCAAGTTGTGTCCCAATTTAGACTGCAAACTTTTGGATGGGAACTGTATTATTACCTGAAAGAGTCTCCCACATTTATTATGCCCTATAACAGTAATGATAAAGAGGCAATCCCATACAGGTGATGTATTGCAGGCTGGACACTTGGATCTTCTAGGCAGACTAAAAATAATTCAACAATTAAAGTGGTTAAAATATTATAGCATGAAACACCAGTTTGCGCAATGATCTGGTGATTGGCCAAAGTGAATTGCAGCACTCGCATGCTAGTGCTGGCAGAGGAAAGGCATCTGGAACAAGGCACCACATTGCCTGTGTTTTGCTGGCTACCTGCTTCAAAGCGTGACGTGGCGTATCTATGGCGTAAGCAAGGTTCTGACCCACTAGTAAGTGGGTATGAATATAAGGAGCTAAGAGGCTGTGTGAGTAAGATTCCTAGCCAAGAACAAGTAATGGCTGTTGGTCCAGTGTAAGAGGATGCTTGGTATATGTAATCCCATGGTCATACAATAGGGTAACATAACCAGTCTAAAACAACTGTGCAGGTGTGTGGAGTGGAGAGGGACATTCTAATGAAGTATCCAATTCTGGCTCTCCACAGGGGGCTGTATCTCTGCTCCACTTGTTGGCCAAGTTTCATGCAGTTAGGTTGGCACGCACCCAAACATGTTCCACAAGGGAGAAGCCAAATGCTGTGTGAACTAAGCCCACAGCTCTCTGGCACACACAGCGCTTCACATTCACGCTGCCGGGCACAGGACCAGTCTCTGTCCAGCAACACAGGGAGGTGCTCAGAGATGCACTTTCACAGGCAGCATGCTGGCAAACATCAATACAACTATGTTGACAGCTGAGACATGTCAGCACTGACCAGGGGAAAAGAAGTAGGACAAGACAGTGAAACAAACGGGTTGGTAAAGCAAATGTTTGTGCTGAGTTAAGTAGCTGGTTAAGTGCCGACAGCAGCTCAGTGCCGTGCAAGGTGAGTCAGAGGGGGGAAGGCATCATTAATCATAAGGGGGACAGATGAAGGATTTGATTCATCATCGCAGACGTATATGTGCTTGTGTGGGATTCACCCTGGGGGAAAGCAAACAGCAATATAGGCACCGGATTGACGGCTCGTAGGCTCCGGCTGGGATTCCAAAGACGCTTTTTGGGAGGCAACATTAAGTTCCATTTCCTGGGGGCCTTGTCCTTTGCTGTCAGTCCCAGGCCGCTGGAGAAGGGGGGGCTGATCCTGGACTGCCCGTGGAAGTCTTCTGTGTATCTTCAAAATAGGTAGAGCGTGGGTCATGGCAGAGCAAGCTTCCCTCTCACACTGCCCCCTCCCAGCATCCTACAACCGTGATCCCTTGCAAAAGAGAAGAATTGTCACATAACAAAGAGCTGCTGAGTATATTTAATCCTAAGAAATACAGCCCTCGTTATAAGCATTGCCTCTTTTCTTCTGTTGTTGGCAGCGCTAGACGGAGCCTGAGGTGGATGGGCTCTGGAGGGATGTTTTCCAAGAGTTACAGGCACAGATGTTTTGGAAATTTAAACAGGCTGTCAAAATGAACGTTTTGGACAGAGAGCAGCTTGCATGTGAAGTGGTGATAATGCCATTTAGCACAGTGTGTTTTGATTTGTGGAGAGGGCAGATTGAACCGTTTAGATCATCTCTGTATAAACCCTTGGGCAGGCCTGGCCCCAGAGCCACTTGTTAGCCAGGTTGCGGTGGTGTCCCCATGACAAACTCCTTGTAGCAATCATCAGCGTTGTCTGCCCTGGCAATTGAGCAACAAAGCTTCATTTGCTGCTACTGTGGGCAATACAGGCTTCCCTTCCCCCTGCCAGGGCAAGCGCCAGGGCAAACCGTGCTTCATCCTGCCGACAAAGCAAATGCCCTGGTATGGCGTGGGAGTTTGTCAGCAAAATTGCTGACAAGCAGTGTGGACGCTGCCTGACTTTTAGTGGTGTGGCTGTGTCGGCATAGCCAGGGGCGCTGACAGCCTCCGCGGTCCTGGGCCAGGTGTTCGTGTAGGTCCAGCTTCTGCTCCCAGAAGGGGCGGGGCTGAGGGCAGCTAGCCTGTAGCGCCACCTGGAGTGCACCTCAGACCCTCCCCCCAGCCCTTAGCGCTGCCCAGAGCGTGAGGCGCAGGGCTCCGTCGGCAATTTAAAGGGCCCAGCGCTGCTGGCCGTCACCACTGCCACAGTAGCAGCGGTGGTAGGCGGGAGCCCCAGGCATGTTTGAATTGCCATGCCCTGGGGCGACTGATCCCTTGGCTCCCTCTCCCCCAGCTGTGGGTCTGGACAAAGCCATGTTGCTAAAAGCTGTGTGGGGCAGAGAGAGCCTATGACTTTTCTGTGCTAGAAAGACCGTAAAGCCTGAGATCTCTTCCTGAGTCTTAATTCTGGCAAGATGTGGAAAATCTTCAAAATGAATTAAAACCTCAACTTCAGTGAGGAAATACTCAATGCCAACTTTTAAATATTTGGGAAGACTCGAAGGAGCATCTTCCCATTGGGGCAGAAAAGTGAGGGAGCTGGTACTAGAAAGAGATAGTGGAAAATCATCCTTACAGAAGCTGTTAGCACTAGTGAAAGATCAGAGGCAAAATTTCTCATCCAAGGAATTTTGACTCATCCTCAGGGTTTGCCATGAAACAAAGAACACAAGGAGATGAAGCTCTGGTGCAGAAGGCCCTGCTCTTGGGAAGCCAGCCACTCTTGTCTGAGTCGGGGTGGGCAATACTTTTTTTGGGGGGGGGCACTCCAAGATGTTGGAAAGTGATCAAGGGCTGCACCTTTCTGTGGAGGAGATGTGGGGTCCAGGAGGGGGTTGGGTGCAGAAGGGTGTGCAAGTTAAGGGACTGGGGTGCAGGAGAGGGTGTGAGGTCTGAGAGGGAGTTTGGGTGAAGGAGGGGGTTGTGACCTGGGTCAGGAGATGGGGGTGAAGGGTCAGGGAGTATGGGTGCAGAGAGGATTCTGGCCTGGGGGAGGAGCTTTGGGAGGAGGTGCAAAGTCTGGGAGGGAATTGTGACCTGGGAGAAGGGGAAAAAGGGGTGAAGACTGCAGAGGGTTTGGGTGGTGACCTGGGTCAAGGGAATGGGGTACAGGGTCTGGGAGGGGTCTGGGTGCAGGAGAGGATTCTGGCCTGGGGCGTAGGAGGGGGTACAGGGTCTGGGAGGGGTTGTGACCTGGGGCAGGGGGTGCAGAGGGTTTGGCTGGTGACCTGGGGAAGGGAGTTGGGAGACAGGGGGACAGGAGGGAGTTGTTTCTGGCCAATAGGAGCTGAGAATTCGGCTGGGGATGGGGAGATCACACAAAACCTCCCCCTCCCTGCAGAGCAGAGAGCCCCACAGACTGCGCTTTAAACCACAGCAGCTGTGTGCCTGAAGGTCCCGGCTGGGCAGTCCACGGTCCAGATCCGGTGGGTTGGCAGGCTGGATCTAGCCCCTGGGCCGTATTTTGCTCAGCCCTGGTCTAAGTGTGAGATCTAATCATCATCATTGATGTAACAGCTCTATAGAAAGGTATTGCGGTTGCAGATTTTATTACAGAACTGACAGCAATAGAACAACCCTAGGGGTATTTTGCTAGAATACATCTTTATTACTGTATATGAAAAGTCTCATGAGAGCCTGTGGGTTTAATCGGGGGGAAGCACTCATAGAATGCATAGTAATCCCAACATAACATGTAGAAGCTGTTACAGTCGTTATTGGGCAACATATATAAGTGCCCTGGGGTATTGAAGCTTGTGATAGAAGCCTCAACAGCACTGCTTTTATTGCGTGAATTTGAGGAATTTAAGAGTGGAAAAGCCAAGGTGATCCATACAGGGGTAAAAGTGGTATGTAGGGTATGCGTGACTCTTGCCTTGATCACGTGGAACTTCCTCTGTACTGTAGTAACAATAGAAAGCATCTGGGCGGGACCGGATAAACCGTAACCTGACAGGGGTTGGGAACGTCAGAAAGAGACATCTGGTGTTCCAGGTACTGGCATTCGTTCAGCAAAGAGCACAGTAATTACCCGCCCAACAGGATTCCACCCTTTCATGATTCAAAGGCTCCAGAAACCCAATGTGAGTTAGTAGTGATGAGACGGTGAGTCTTCTGTTAGGCGTTGGAAACTCATTTTAATCCCCACCCACTCCATCCTCAGAGTGCACTGCGTTCCCTTCGGCAAGATCTACACTTTCACCCCCCGTGCGTGCAGCCAGCATTGTGCTTGATAAAAGACGACTCCAGGAAGGCCACATCCACTCTGCTGAGCCAGACCAGAGCATGTGCGCCTTGTTGGTTTGTTCTTTTCTGTCTCAGAATTTCGGGGTAAATTGGGTATTCTGGCAATAAATAATTCACTCCCCTCCATTTGGAAACACATTCCTGATTCACAGCCCTCCTAGCAACCCTGAATGGGCATCTAGTGGCTTCTAAATTGCTATTGGCTTTCCATGTTTGTAACACTGTCTTGCATTTGTCTTAACATCACAACCCAACCCAAACACGCCTAAAGACAGTTAACTGTCTCCCTCTCTACACATGTCACTGAAATCCCATCAGGCCTTTCAAAAACCCAGCTCCCAAAGAGAATTGAGCAAACGGGATGCATAAAACCCATGTGCGGCTTCTCACAGGAAATGGCAAGTTGTGGGTGTCTGAGCCACTCTTGAGAAATGGGGAGCTGCCTGCTAACTACTCCCGTCATACTGAGCACAGCTCCCATGAGCTTCACTTGTAGAAGTTCTTCTCTGGAGAGCATGACAATACTGCGCACAGACCACACCTTCCCAGATTCCCTTTGTTTCTGCTGCCTGCAGGGGGCACGCGGTGTATAGCATGGGCAAGTATATGTGGCTTCCAATTTTTTTTTGATAGACTGCCACCCAAAGCAACTACACACCATAGAAATGCTCACTGTGATACAGACTAAGCAGGCTACTCCTCTGATACTTGAGATTTTTGAGATAATAACCAGGAGGCATTGCCAGTGTCTGAGATTATGCTAGTTCTTTCAGACTTCCTCAATAAACTCTTAAATATTACAAAGTTATATTGATAAGCTCTAGCTCCAACTCTGCTAATGTGGAAGACAGTAGATTCAGCTTTTGAACTTTACCTAAAGGAAGAGTTGTATGTGATGAATGAAGCCCAGGATTGTGTTTACTGAAAAGAGTCCACAAGGAAGGAATTATGGATACAAATTGTATCTCTTTGATAGGCAGGAACAGTGGTGGAGATCACGGCAGGACCAAGCACCATCTAGATCATCCCTGATGGATATTTATCTATTCTACCCTGTTCTTAAATATCTCCAGCGATAGAGTCCACAACTTCTCTCCAGTGCTTAACCATCTTGATTGTTAGGAAGTTTTTCTTAAATGTCTAACCTAAACCTTTGCTGCAGTTTAAGCCCATTGCGTCTTGTCCTATCCTCGGATGTTAAGGAGAATAATTTTTCTCCCTCCTCCTTGTAACAACCTTTTAGGTACATTTACAAATGAATATACATGAACTGGTGATGTCTTCAAATGAAATCAGAGTATATATCAAGCTCAGATTTGTTAATTGCTCAGGAGCTACTAAGTGGATATGGTAGTGTTTTATAAATATTTTCCTTCATCCTCAATTGGCAGTTTCTTGTTCAAATCCAATATCTGCCTTAACATCGCCGCTAATCATCTATAGAGATTATAATTATGGTACAATCTACTGTCTGTCATTATTACTCTATCTCTCACAAAGATTCTGATCCTGTTGTTAATGAGCTGGGAGTATTTCCCTTAGTCGGCCAAGGAAAACAACTTCAAACTAACATAGTTACATCTGCTGGGAGCATATGGAGAATCTGAGAAAATCGATACAAAGTAGTGATGAATTTGCTATTTTGGTTGCCCAGGATCACAATTGAAATGTTTCAGCTGAGTCCCTGTAAAAGCTGGAGGTAAAATCCCTGTCACCAGCATCTACAAAAGGGCTAGAGCAATCATACGAAATGGGCAAAGCTGCAATTAACCACTGGAGTAAGGTGTTTATAGTATAGCCAACTGATTGACTATGTTTACAGTTCAGTATTAAGAATATTCAAGAGAGCACCTAACCAAACTTAGCCAAATTTGCCATCTAAAGGAGAAACAAAACAAAAAGGACACACACACACCCCTTACCCCTCCTTCTGGGAAGCAATTCATGTGTTGCAGCATGATCATCTTGCAAAAAGATATGCTTCAAAGATCCTTCCCCCCCAAACAATTTTTATTTGTCTTATGGCTTTTTATTTTATAGCTCACTTAAGATACAATCCACTAATTCCTAAATGTGCTGGTCTGTACCTTTCCTTTGCTCAGTTTTGTCTGCCACATTCCAAACAGGCAGGTGTACAGGTACGGCCTGTGCTAGAGCACACTATCCCATATCTTGGCTTAGACAGGCTTCCTATTTTCTTGCCGTACTGTTGCCAAAGCTGACTCCAGCTTTGCAAAGTGCAGTGGCAAATCATGGGAAGAGATAATACATTCAGTTTGCTTCCCAATACTTCTGTACATACTAGATTTACCTGGTGTAGCTGGGGTCCTTCAAGGCAGGGGGAGGAAGGTGTGGGAGATGCAGGAGTCAAGGTAGGAGCTTGAGGATGAGGGAAGCTCAAGGCAGGGGTGTGGGAGTAAGGGCAGGGGGTTGTGAGGTGGGAGGGCTGTGCTGCCCAGCTGGTGGCTGCTCCGCAGCTCTCTGGGGCTGTCGGGGAGGTGGGGGCATGCTTGCTTGCTGCCCCCTCTTGTCATTGTGGAGTATAACTGTCCCCTGTGCTTGCTGCTCCCTTGTGTCCCACCAATTCTGAAGCAACTATAGAGGACTAGCCACACTCAATTAGCCACATGTGGCTATTGGGCCAGTGTGTCGGACACCAAAGTTCTACAGTGTAACTGTCTCTGCTGTCACAATCCCCTCTTTTTGTTTGATGAGAAACAATCCCATTCTACACCCATCCTGTTGTCCTGGCACAACCAAACCCTGATCTTGCTTTAAGTTAGGGTAAGAAGCAGCTGCCCACCAAATTTGGTGGTCCTAGCTCTTACTGTTTAAGAGATGTTCTTGAGCAAACAGCTGGATGAACAGACACACAAACACACACTCTCTCAGGCGTATAGTGGATACAGTGTACATAGCTATTATGCACATACTACCCGCTGATGTGCTATGCACTACACCTAACACACACAGATTGGGTAACGAGCGGTTACAGCCCTCCAGTGCCATGGATCTTTGGGACCCCGCTCCAGGTCATGTGACTTAGGACCGGACATAAAGTGCAGTCTCTTCCAGCTCCCTTATCACACCAGCCCCACTGTACTTTAGAGGCCAGAGAGCAGCCAGGCACTCCACTGTACACAGCTTTCAGGACTCCGAGTCCTAACCAGCGCTCTGATGCAAAAAGCCACCTTGGGCAGTTAGGACTCATGGCCAATGTTCCCTCTAATCTTTTCCATCCATGTGCAGAATACAACTGGGTGTGCGCCCAGGCGTGAGTGGATGTACCCCAACAGTGGAAACACAAACCTAACTAGATGCTCTGCTAATCAGCTGGGCAGCACTGGCCTCTCTCCTGAGTGGCTGCACAGAGAACACTGCTCATGACTAGCATTCTCAATGTAGCTCCCTCACCATCATGCCAGATCCAAGCCAGAATCACCTGTGGCCCCTTTCCTCTAACTTCTGGCTGTGCGGTGTCAGCCCTTAGTTACAGTTGCTTGGGGTGCTGGCCCTTAGGGCCTCCATGTCAATGGTTTCTGTTACAGAATAAGAAAGTAGGTAGTGAGAACCCCAGGCTCACTCCTTATCTCACCAGGAAAAGTCCAGTGCCAAAGTCAATATTGCTGCTAGATCCCGGCACTGAACTGAGAAGGAGGAGAGGAGATTAAATAATTGTCAGTTTGTTTATATTTTCCTCTGCCAGGTCAGAGAGCTGATTTGGAAGAAGTTGGCACCGTTCCCTTTACATAATAACATGAGCAATATTGGAACAAGATCATATCTGTCACTGAAGAAATTCTGTAGCTATGCCTGGCCTCAGTATCCATGAATTGTTTACGGGCCCAACACCCTCCAGGGTGTGTCAGAAATCCACATAATATTCTGCAGTTAGCATTTGGATGTCTGATTTGGAGAACACATGTGAGAAAACACCCATACCAAGGCAGTTGTCTCTTGTGTGCACATCTGCAGTTGTTAAGGCATATAGATAATTCCAGCTAAAGTTAGCAGTGTATTAAATTGGCTTTTTCTTCCAGAGATGCCCTTTTTTTCAGATAGATAGCACATTCCATGTTTTGTTCTGTTTTCACTAAGAGCACCCACATTTATTATACGCCCTCCCTCTGGCCTGGTTAACGCAAGTGCAGAGATTATTCAGGTATGAGCATTTGGCCCTTTTAAAGCCATCCCAAACTTCCAAAAGCTGCACTGCACTGCTGCTCCTCTCCTCTGGCCTTTCCTTCCAGTGTAGACAGAAATACCCTTCTCTTTATACCTGCAAATATTCTCTGGCTATTTGTCAGGTTTCCACTGCACCTCACCTCACCTCACCTCACCTACTAGTGGTAGGTCAGTACAGATGTTAAAGCTGAGCCCTGAGCATACAGGTATAAAACTGCATCAGTCAAGCCTCTGTCTTCTGTAGGCCAGTGTCAATCAGCAGCTCCTTCGTTGATCTGTAAAAGGCAAGATTTCAGACAAGCATTTCAGTGTGAACAAGAATGTTTCTTCCAGTCAGCTTTCATGTTGTATTTTGCTCACAAGATTAATAAGAGAAACTCCTAGAAAACGATAAGTTAAGAAGGCATCACCTAGTTTTTTAGTGACTTCCCAATAGTATCTATAAACCCTCTGGCACTTGATTGGCTGCAAATCCTCTGAAGCATTGGAAGCAGGAGATCATGGAAGTGGTTGCTGCCTACTCACTAAAGAACAACTAGGATTGTTTAAATATAAAAACCACATTCTTTAAATATGGCAGTGTAAACATGTTGCCTTCCGAAAAGTAGTATATACGACATGGTTACTGCATTAGGGAACACAAATCCAGTTTCAATGATGGCACCATCCGTGCATTGGCTATCTAACTCTCTCAAGGTGAAAGCACAAATACCAAGTGAGATCACAATATTTTTGCTCCCAAGCCAATTCATTTTATTTCAAACTTTTCCTTTATTTACATTACCAAAAATTACAGATTTGCAATGTTAATATGTTTTCATTCCCATAGATGGTCATAGAATCCTAGAACACTAGAACTGGAAGGGACCTCGAGAGGTCATTGAGTCCAGTCCCCTGCCCTCATGGCAGGACCAAGCATTGTCTAGATCAGAGCTACTCAACGTGTGGCCCATGGGCCGCATGTGGTCCGCAGTCTGTGGCGCAGTTTGGGTTTGTGTGGGGTTCAACACGCAGGTGGGAGCCAAACCAAAAAAGTAGTCAATATAGTGGTCTTGTGTTGAGATGCGTTTTAGTAGTTAAATTCCTGGACTGTCATTGCTCATTAAAAGTGCTGTTGTATGAGTGGAAATCGGGTAACTATTGCATTTTATTAATATCAGCAGAACTGACTTACATGGGGCCTGCGTGTTGTGTAGTCTTGCCTTAATCTTTGTATTCATGCCCGACAGTGTGAAAGAAGCTATTTGCATATATTTGCATGTACATGCAACCACACTTAAGTTGCGGCCCTCGGCATGTGCTGTGAGTATCATTGTGGCCCCCGGGGCTTCCAAAATTGAGTAGCCCGGGTCTAGATCATCCATGATCTTAGTCTGCAACTTCCTCTGGGCAGTAAGCATCATCCTGGAGAGTTCATCATATGAAAAGTGGCAGGGCCATGAGGAAAGGTATGTGTAACCTCCGCAGTTCTGTGTGTCCAGGCTGGTGTTCTTAACTATCTTTACTAAGTATGAAAATCTAAATACCAGTGTCAGGATCCAGGTGCATGAATTCCCTCTGAGAATTTTCTGATAAGGCTGAGACATCAACAGGCAGCACAGTCGCTTGGCTAAGTTGCTGCAGTAAATGATGAAGCATCATTCTAATCTCAGTGGTGGGAGCACTGAGCATCATTCTAATCAATCTGTGAGGCAAGTGGCTGGGTGTAATAAATCAGCACGCTCACTGAAATATGCAAAACCACAATGAATAACTGAGCAGTTTACTAGTGGAAATTTTAATCCAAGTCATGATTTATAATAATGATTGATGGTTATTTTATCAGCAGCTATAGGCCCCTCCCTTGACTGAGCTTTGTTGGGCCTGCTCTTGTCCTTGACAACAATTAGTTTTAAGGAGTAACTGAAAGAACTGCAAGTGAGCTGCAGGGCTGTTCTTACAATATGCAGCTTCAAGGGCACCCAAAAATTTGGGGCACCTCTGGGTCTTAATGCCCACCTCTTCCTAGCCCTGTTCTCTGGCTCCTGCAGCCTGGTGAGTTGTCTTCTGGAGATGAGCTAGTTAATTTACAAGTGAAATAGCCTTCTAGCAAGCCTATTGAACCTGTGAAAGTGTCATTCATGTGGTAATGAAGCCAATTAAGAGCTATATACAATCAAATTCTGAATTTACTGATAGCTACGGGATCTTATTTAAAATTTGCATTAAAAGTATTAGTGTGTTACTGAAGATTATATAATCCTCTCTTACAAAATCATCCCCCCGCCCAGGTACAGTCAGGCAGGGGTAACAGTACAGCAGTACTGCATAGGGCCCCGCACATTCGAAGGACGGGCCTGCTGGTTGGCATGTGAAAAGAATGGCAGCTGCCCAGATTCCCACTGCAAGCCGAAGGAAACCCATGACAAGAGTCCCACAGCTCTGTGAGGAGATTCCTGGTCTCTCACGCGTTTCAGATTGTTAACTACAGTCTTGAGACAACATGTGAGCCGCAGCTTTGTTGCATCAGTGGTAAAATAATGGCAGAGTCTTGATAAAGCATGAAAAGCCAAGCCAAGACGTTATTCTTTCTTAACTTCATTGCTCTCGGGTAATGCAGAAGATCTGGCGAGGACACAGAAGATGTAACCCCATTCATTGCTCTGGGGCCCCTCTACATTCAAGGTTGCAGCCAAAATACATACGCAGGATTTAGCTCCAACTTCGGCTATTTCTTTGCTTCACTGATCTGCAGGTGGCATCTGATACCATGATTCCCAAGCTGATCTGTGGGAGGCTGCCACTGTTAATAGCCTAGCCAGGGGCTGCATCATTTTCCATTACACCAGGAATGCACATTCATCCCCCATGGGCAAGAATTGATGATTTTGGAGGTTTTGGATGGGTTTGAGTGAGGACCATGTGACTCTACCCTCCCACTTAGTGGATGTACATGCAAACTCTGCATCCACTTTGCTGTTGAAAGGGCAAATGTTATTCCGGTGCCTCTCTTCTGCGCTACTACCAGCATCTGCAGAGGGAACTGGTGAGCAGCATGTGGCTGCTCTTCTGAAGCCTGAAACCACTCCTGCTCAAAGGTGAAAGTAAGCTGGTGCACTCCGGTGCAGCATACCAGTAAGAGACTGGCCACCTGAATGCTGCATGGCCTCAGGGCGCACAGATTCCCGCCCCGGTACTTGGGTGGCCAGGCGGCATGGTCCCCACCACCTCGGCCAGCCCTAGGGACCTGGTGGCCTGGCAGCATGGTCCCCAATGCTCTGGCTACCTCTGGGATCTGGGGGCCTGGCAGCGCTGCAGTCCCCTCGACTCTGGCCACCTCTGGGATTTGGTGGCTGGGCAGCACGGTCCCCAGTGCTCTCGGGATGCAGTGGCTGGGCAGCGCATCCTCGCCATTCCAGTTAGCCCCGGTGCTCAGGCATCTGGATAGCACAGTCACTGATGCCTTGGCTAGACCCAGGGATCCAGTGGCTGGATGGCACAGTGGCCACACTCTGAGCCTCGAGCTCGTCACCCCCCAACTCCTGCCCTGAGTCTGGCACCCCCACACTCTCCACACTCCTGCCCTGATCACCTCACCCTTACTATGACTCCTGCACCCTCCAGAGCCCCTGCTCTGAGCTCCCCCACACTCCAACCCCATGCCCTGAGCCCTCGCACTCCAGCCCATGCTGGAATTTCGTACAGGCTCTGTCCTATCGCAACCTCACTCTCTATCCTGGCTCCACAATGGAGATGTGTGGGATAGGACAGTACCTGTGAAACATGTAAGTTACTCTCACCCCTGCTTCTGCTTGAGTGTGATAAACTAGCCCAGCGGAGGCTCAGACTGATAGGACAGGATACTTGGCTGTCAAAATGTGTGGTACTTGCCTCCTGATGCCAGCCCAACTGGCATTATTTTAATACAAAGAATATTTTGCCTAGTTTAAGTTGTTTCTTGCTTAGTGAAAAGAAAATGAAACAGGATGGGTTTGGGGCTGG
The DNA here is from genome assembly GCA_019425775.1 of Rafetus swinhoei. Lineage (NCBI taxonomy): Eukaryota > Metazoa > Chordata > Testudines > Trionychidae > Rafetus > Rafetus swinhoei. The sequence goes on along the minus strand of JAFJHL010000175.1, from coordinate 271,352 downwards.
TTTCAGACGTCGTACAGCCGTCTATGCAAAGACCAATGTCTCTGGAAGTGAAGAATTGTTTAAAAAAAAGAGTTAAAGGCAAGCATTAGTCCAAGAAATCACACGCTGCTGCCCCGCTTTGCTCTTTGTATAGGCCAAGTAAAGATGATGGATATTTTTTAGAGAAAATAATAGTATTTGAGAGGAGGAGGTGAAAACTGGGAGATGGGATCTTTAGGGTTTGTCTCCCTAGGGTTTAGAGCAGGGCTACTCAACTTTGGAAACCCCGGGGGCCACAATGATACTCACAGCACGTGCTGAGGGCCTCAACTTAAGCGTGGTTGCATGTACATGCAAATATATATGCGAATAGTTTCTTTCACACTGACGAGCTTGAATACAAAGATTAAGGCAAGACTACACAACATGCAGGCCCCATGTAAGTCAGTTCTGCTGATACTAATAAAATGCAGTAGTTACCTGATTTCCACTCATACGACAGCACTTTTAATGAGCAATGCCAGTCCAGGAATTTAACTGCTAAGCCGCATAGCAACCGAAGACCATTACATTGACTACTTTTTTGTTTTGGCTCCCACCCATGGGCTGTGTGTTAAGCTCCACGTAAACTCAAACTGCACCACAAGCCACAAACGGAGAGGCTGCAGGCCACATGTGGAGTAGCCCTGGTTTAGGGCTTGGGAGACACCAAACTACAACCCCTTGGGATGCTTGTTTTGAAACAGTGTGCTGAGGGGGATAGCTGCTGCTTTTCCAGAGGAAACAATGGGATGTTTTGAAGATTTTGTTCAGTACGCAATGGCTGGGACACACATTACAGGCTTCAGGCTGGCAGCTACACCAGGTCTATAAACCATAGTGCTCTCAAGGGACTGGGAGCACAGAAACCATAAACAGGAGGGGTTATTTTTGGACCGTTCTTAGTGAAATATGGCCAAAAGATCTTGCTCTAACTGCTTTAAAACATTCACTTCCACATTAAGGCACGGTCACCAAAATCCAGCTTCAAGCCACCGTCTATAGTTAAGTTACACAACCCTAGAAATAGAGATTTCTGATGTAAAACATCATTAGTGCCATCACTGTAGTACAACTCATAAATGATACTGTTCTCAAACGAAAATCTTCGTCTTGGTCCAAGTTATAGTCGTCTTTTCTGTAACATGACTTAGAGATGGCTATTTTCATAATCAAAATGTTTGGCAATTTTCTCAGACACACTGAGCATTTTACTTCATAATGCCCAGAGTGGTATAAAAATCACTGTATGTTGCACCAACAGTTCTCAGAATCCTAATGACAGACTAGTAGAATGGGGACAAAACTGGAAAAAAACAAGTGGGCCTGTAGCACTTTAGAGCCTAACAAAAATATAGAGGACCACTGATTGTTTTGGTTTTTTAAAAACGTTTTAAGTTATATACTAACACAACTTACCCCTCGAAGACTAGTAGAATGGGAGTAAACCTTGCTATATTTTTCTAGTGGGTTTTTTTTATGCTTTCATGAGTTGGAGAAGAACATAACATTCTGGAAAAAGCCATAGATTTTCACACCAAAAGGGCAGGTTTGCCTGTGAAAATTGGCTTGGGGGAGGGAGGGTGGAAGGAAAGTGCAAAATGTTTTTTTCACACTCTGTGGCTAACAAGGCTGAGATGAGTATCTCCCCAAAGGAGTGTTACATTGTTAAATTAAATGCATCACACAAAATGAGTTTCCAAAAGAGTTTAATAAATAGCGAGGTTCGTTCTTTACTGTATAAACTATAAATATACCACGCAGTCCTTATAACTTAAAATAATTTACAGGCTGAGGTAGGGGGGGATGGGAGCATGTGGGTGCGATGATTTGTTCCATCTCAGGGTCTCACTGTTTTCCGGCTGAGCACGCACACGCAGGCAGTATTAATTCGGATAAATCTCCAGGCTGCTTGCTTGCCTTCCATTGTCAGTGCTTTGACAAAGGTGTGCGTGGTGGTGCAGTAGGAATTCCAGTGCTTAGCATCAATTCCCCGGCACCCACTGGAAACTGGCTTAGGTTCCCTACACATGGTTTCAAAGAAGTACTGCTTGAAGACATTGTTGTTAATGTTCACCTCTCCCAGCACGGTCACCTCTTTGCCTTTGATGTCTGTCGCTGTGGTTTTGTCCCCAACCCACTTGCTGACACTGTCACAGACTGAGAATTCTCCGCGGTGCAGCACGGGATGAGCAGTCCGCTTGGTTCGGATAGTCCTGTTAAGAGAATCTCCACTTCCCAGATACTCCATGTCCTGGCCGTCCCCTACCACTGGTGGGGGCTGTGTGCTGAACAGAACCCGAGGGGATCGGAATCGTCTCTTCCTGAAAAGCTTTGGATCCACAGTGATGTTGGCTGCTTGGCCTGCGTCTCTGTCGTCCGCCTTCTCAATGAGGCTGTGGTTGTCTGTGTGTGGAGCTGCCTTGGGAATGTGATTGGCTTTAGTCCGGTGGATATTTGGAATGGTGGGTCCTGCAGGAAACCCCCCTGGAGCATTATTCTCTGACTTTGGTGCTGCCTGTATGCCGCGCAAAAAAGCTACAATCAGAGTGTAGTACAGCATGGACATTACGCTATGCACCTAGAATGAAACAGAAACTGAGGGTTACTACAAGTGACATGGACCTGAAAGCACTTGTGCTACTTGAGAAAGGCCCACTCAGACCTGGACGGGTATTTACTGCTCTAATGCTGCTAATGATGGTGAATTTGCTGGCTATTCAGCACTGTAATGCAGATCATACAGCTCTCATCAGGTATTCATGTGGGTCCCAGATGTTCTTCTAGAAAAACTCTTTCAAACAGCATTAATGTGCTTAATAAAGTAGGAATACAAGGAAATAATGGCTGGATTATAATGAATTCCTTTCATATTTGTTATCAGAACATTGTATATGAAGCACCTGTTTGGGGTTATTAATGTGGAGACTTAAGAGGGTGTTCTCTGGAGTAGAAATCTCCTTTGATATTTTTCTCAGGCTCCTTGACAATAGCTACTGCTGCTTGGGAGCCACTGTGGCCACAGACCTGGGATTTATGGGTAGAGAAATGCCCTCCTTTGTTCTGAAAGTCAGGAGCAAGTGCAGGTTCCACAGACAACACCTAGAGAAACAAGTTTGTTGCTCTGCAACCTGGAGAATACTAGGGATGTTAAATATCAGTTAATTGAATAGTCGATTAACCTCATGAATTCTTATCGGTTACTCGACTAGTTGATAGTCCCTGGGCAGCCCCTGTCTGGGGGTAAGGAGTCTGAGCTCCCAGACCCGGCGTGAGTTGGAACTGAGCTGGGCTGCCTGCCCGCCTGGCTCCTAATACACTTTAAATGCAGAGCCGCAGTGGGGTAAGTCCAGGACCCAGTGCAAGCTGGGACTGAGCTGGGCTGCTGGCCAGCCTGCTACAAAATTTACTGGCAAAGGGTGGGGGGGAAATGCACGTAATCTATAGCATTAACCTATAAGCTTTTGCTTGTCAGTTAATCGACTCCACTATTACATCCCTAGAGAATTTGTACATCCGCTTGGGTGTTGAAAAATGTAAAATCAGTTTCTAAAGATTCTCCAAGAATAACATTATGCCACAAGTTCGGTGACAGTGAAAGCTGCATTAGGGAATCCAGACAAGTGTTAGGTAATGAATCAGTACTAGGCATCCTATGAATAAGAGAGACAGTCCAAACATAAGCTGAAAATGCACTTAAGGGCAGACATTCAGTTTCCCTTGTGAAGCATTAATAAGTACAGACTGGGTATAAACAGAAAAAAACTGTCAAGCCAGACTGCTCCCCTCAGTGGCTTCTTTGGCCTGACATGTTTCAGCTGGCCCTGGATTTCTCTGCATGGCTGGCAGGCACACACTGACTGGACAAACAGTTTCACAGGGGAAAATTCAAACTCTGCAGTTGAGCTCTGATTTCCCATACTGTTTTAATATTTTTTGGGCATGGGTCACTTGTTACTAAAGCTTCCCCCTCTCTTTCTTCTCAGCCTTCACTAGTCAAAAATGGGGAGGATTACTAGAACACTTAGTTAATATTTCATGCTACTAGTTTTCATGGAGAACTCAAGAGTCTATAAGAAAACTGGTGTCTGAGGTAAGAGCTGGTGAGACCTGACCAGCTGGGCTTCTGTAGGCCTGGGTGATCTGAGGGATGTAAGAAGTGAGCCAGAGATGCCAAATGGAAGGAGTTACTGAAGCAGTAATGATGCTAAAGTCCCTGCAATAAGAGGAGATAGAGAGACCAAAAGCTACTTTAGCATTTCTCAGTGCAGCGAGCAACCTGGATTAAGTGGTGATTGAATGTTGGAGAGAGGCAGGTCTTGCTGCGATGAAAACGTGCCCTCATTTAGACTCCGAGCAGGACTGAGGCTGCCTTCTTCCTGCATTCCGTTTGTGAGATACAGGCATTGTCCGGGCAAGGAAACGGAATCTGGAGGTGGGAGTAGCACTGTAGCCATGTGAGTCTACGAGTAACCTCCAGTTCTCCAACTCAAAATTAAAATCAGATGGCTCACAACATCACTAACGAATTTTCTTTTTTCAATAGAGTTGTTATTGAAAAAGGTCTGCAGAACGAAATCCAGACGTAGTTTAAACACCCCCTCAGCAGCCTCAACCAAATGTATTTACATATAGGCCCTTTGTTTATACTTTGCTTCTATAGGAAAGAGAGCTTAGTGAGGCCAATAAAAGGCTGTTTTCTGCTTTTGCGTGATGCAGAATTCACTAGTCTAAAATGCAGCAACATTTAAAAACTCATTTATCTCTCTTCCTCGAGCCCTTTTCCTTTTATTACACAGTTACTAACATCATTGTACTGTGTGCTTTAAACCTACTACCACTAAATTGAAACCATCTCCGCAGCCCTCTCCCTCCCAGCTTTACAACTGCTCCATAACTCTCTTCACCGGCAGGCAGCACGGTGTGAGGTAGGAGTCACCAGAACAAAGCTGTTCGTTTGGGTGGTTTTAGTAGTTCTATTTTAACCTTGAGAAAGCATTTTCAAAACTGGCTATTTTCCATCTGCTTATGGGACATGGAAGCTGAAGGATGAAAGCAATGTGTACCTCACTCACAATTCCTTGAATGTGCAAAATAAGTTTAAAGCCAAGGCAGGGCTTGAACTGTGTGGAAAATGGATTTGCTTACAGAAATGGCCATTCCACAAGGTCTGCTGCTGTTCTTCCATTCACATGCTTAGTACTTACTTGATGTCTAGGTGCTGCTCTTTGAAAATGTTTACAGTGTATCTGAACTTCAGAGAGGTAAGGAGTTGCCTCTTATAGGCATGAAATTCAGGGACATTTCTTTGCAGATGTAGCCATGTGGGTCCTCACAAACAGACGTGACTTCACAAAGGCTGAACCACCATTAGAATACAGCAATCAGTAAACATTTCTCATAAATGATGTAAGCTGCTAGAAGAAGGTGGGAGGGCTCAATGAAATTGAAAGACAACTAATCAAAATGTGTAACGATCTGTTGAGTTAACCTGGGAGTTCACTGCTACAGGATATTATTGGGGGAAATCACTAACAGCCGTAACAAATTTGGTGCTTACCAAATAAGAATACTAAGTGCAAGTAAACAGGCAAAAGTAAAATGATACAGTCTGTTGGTCTTCCAACTTCAGAATATAAACTGATCACTCTTTGAGCTAAGAAAAAATCTGCTATTTCCACACCTTGCTGTGCAGTTGGCCAAGTGCATTACTTATTTATTCTGTTACCTCTCCTCTGGTGCAGCTGGTACAGGAAGCTGGTGTACATAGATGCGGTCAGGTTCCTACTGTGCTTACCTCTGGGTGTACTGAACGGAAAGCTGCTCCCAGGCAAGGTCTCTATTGCCTCCAGACGCTGAGCTGAAATTGGATGCAGCATGCCATCAGGCAGGCCAGTGTGACTGCACAGCTAAGAGTCTCGGTGCAGCCTACTCTGGGTTCTGCTAGAGAAGAAAAGTATCCGTTTCAATAATAATTCAGAAAATAAGCTTTCAAATAAGTTTTCCTTGTTGTTAGAAGAGGCAGGGGACAGGCCTGGCAAGCATCCAGGTGGAAGCTCACTTACATGGCTCTTTGAATGATGCCTTTTTTTTTTTTTTTAATATACACTGGTTTCACCGTATAGGAGCTCTCTACAGCACAGCAGTCTCTGACGCTCTGGGCACTGGCCTTGAAGAACAGCAAAGCATGAAAGCACACGCTTAACTTTAAGCAAGGGATGTAAAAGTTTAACTGGTGAACCGATATACTGATGCTTATCGGTTCTGGTTAACGGTCAAACTCATGCGCAGCTGGCTGCCCACAAAGCGGTGATGCCAGGAGCCTGCGGAGCCAGCGAGGGCGGCAGTGCCAGGTAGCCAAGGGTGCCGTTTCGGGAGAGCAGGGAAGGCAGCAGCCATGCATACCAGGACGTGGCTTGCTGTTCTTCCCGTTGCCTGGGCTATCAGGAGGCAAGGGGAAAGCACTTGGATGCTGTGCCTGCCTGACGGGAGGAGGCAGAGGAGTAAATCACGGAATCCAACTACTTTCCCTTCACTCCCTGAGAGGGCAGCGGGAAGGACAGCAAGCCACATTCCAGTCCTCATGGCTGCTGCCTCCCTGCTCTCCCAAAACGGCACTCTTGCAGGCAGCCTGCAAGGCCGCCAGCCAACTGGTCTTGTTTAACCATGTAACCCATTTAATTTTAATTGGTTACACGATTACTGTTTTTAAGGAGTTTTCACATCCCCACTTTAAGCACATGAATGCAACTGAAGTCAATGGAAAGTAAATTTTGGCCTGTTTAACATTTTAGGTGGCTAATTTTGCCAACCTCCCTCAGACTGAGTATGCCCTTGCTTTGCAAGCTGTCCATTCGGTGTCTGTGTGATGAGTAAAGGTGGCAGAATGGAGCCTGACCAGTGTGAGCCTACCCCGTGGGAGGATTATTTGCCTGGCACCAAGGCACAAAAGAAGCGTTAGAATTTTTTTAATGAGATTATTTTGAAACTGAAATTTCATAGGCCAAATTCCTAGGCTCAAACTGTGCTTTTGGCTGCACCTGCAGAATCCCTGATGTTCATTCACGGGAACTGCATATCAGGAAGTGAAGCTGTGGGATTTGGGTGATAGTAAAGGCAAACTTACTACTTTTAATAGTTTAACTGAAATTTCCCAAAGCATTTTAACAGGGGCCTGCACTAACTAAACCTGGGAGCAGCTAGGACAGCATCATGGTCTGCTGGAGCTTTTTGATTTGGCATAGCACAGACCTTGCATCACTTGGATAGGATGTTAGGGGCTCTGCCCAAATTCATTAGTCTGTAGATGATGATCCATAGTCTATAGTATGGAGTTTCTTATAGAGAACATTTCAGAATAAGTCAAATTACAATTACATGAATATGTCAAGTTACATCAAACCCTGAAAACAAACTCTTCATGCCGTAGAACTGAGCACACTATATTTTGGTAAGACTGTATTAGTAAAATAGAAACCCTTTCAGTGTAGCCTGTCAGTTTAGCAACACTAATGATAGTTATAATATACGTGCTACTGCCAAAAATAATCCAACAATTTTTCCAACTGTTCTGCCACACTAAGAAAACACCGTCTCCATTCCAACTGGCTGCTTATTTAACCACAAGAAAAAGTTTCATCTCAGCAATTTTTTTTCAAAGTTCTTTTACTCCATACTTCCCGGATTCACCATTATGGCTAAATCCAGTAAATGATGCAGTGTCATTCATTGAAGACAGCTCTTAGCCACTTTTTCATTGTACACGTAGGGCGTGTCTAGACTACAGAAAAAAGTGGCCTTTTTTAAAAAAAACTTCCCCTGCGTCTAGACTGCCGCCGAGTTCTTTCGAAATTAAATCAAAAGAACACGGCGTTTTTTTTGACCACGGTAAACCTCATTTTACGAGGAAGAACACCTTTTTTCGAAAGTGCTCTTTCAAAAAAAGGCATTCTTGAATGCAAACAGCTTTTTCGAAAGGGAGCATCCAGATTGCCTGCGTGCTCTCTTTCGAAAAAGCGGCTCGCTTTTTCAAAAGAAGTGGTTACAGTCTAGACGCTCTCTTTCGAAAGAGGCTTGTAGTCTAGTGGTAGCCCCAGAGATGAACAGAAGCTAAGCTTTCTTCAGAACTTGTCAGTTTAGATTTTTTTTCTAACTTTAAAGCTAGTTTAAGCCCCTTCAAACAAACATTTTAGATGGAATCACAAAATATACATTTCCCTTCTTTCGGGATCCTGTCTTTACTTGTGCACTAGTTAAAGAAAGTAGTACATTATAAACCTAGTTTCCTATGGTAATCTACAGAGAAACAGAACACTTTACTACTTAAAAAGCAAAACAAAAAACTTCAGACAAATGTTTGCTGGAAAAGGCACCAACCTAGACTTAAGTAACTTTTTCTGATATTTTGTCACATGTTAATTCCTGACTGCCCATCCTACAATAAAGGCAAACTAGGGGGTGGGAAGGAGAACATGAAATTAGCAGTTTCCTAACAAGGATATAAATATTCTAGAAATTATGATCTACATTAAACAACACAGAAGGAGACTCTAATGTCACCTGAGAGACCCTAAGCAATGAATTCGGGCAAAGCAAACCCTAACCTGCAATACATACAACAAAGGAACTCAGCTCTGTTTTTCTTCTACTGATAGACATCTAATCTTACGTGCTCTAGGATCTGCTTACGAAAATAAAAAAGAACAAAAGGATACACTGCCTGGATGGTGGTTTTTCAATACTTTAAATCTATGAAATGAATGGCCTTGTGTCTTCTCCAAGATGAATACCAGTGGTTAACATATCGCCAAAACCTTTTCTTTTCTTTGTTATGCTAAAAATGCAAAGATCCTGTATCCATTGATTTAAATACACATCTAGGAAATTGTTGTGTAGGATTATTCTATACCATCTGAAGAATCAGTAGGTAGCCTTTAAGCACATACACAAAGGGATTGACGTTTTTGCAGGAATTTATGGAATTAACAGTAATATCTGTTCAAATGACAACTAAATATTGTCAGCTCTGCTTTTTGCTAGAAATATGAGAAATGAAGTACATAAAAAGGAAATTCATCTTTTGTTTGATCTCTAGTAAGTCAAACCCTTTCTGAAAATTGCAAAGCCCTACCAAAGGGGAAACAATGGATACTCAGGCAATGTCAAACGAATTCTGCTTCGTGGTTATAGAAACCCATCGCTCTGCTAAGACAAAATACAGCACTGCAAATTTGATATTCTCTACCTCTTCTGCCTAGGAAATCCGGAGTGCACCAACACTCCACTAATATTGTTTGATTTAAACCCTCTAAAAGAGAAAATTTGGAATTTTATTTGTTTCAATCTCAGCTCTTTAGAGTCCGTTTTTGCTGGCACCCAGCACAATTTCACAAATATAAAAACTTGACTCAGGGCACCATATACTAGTGCCTGTTGTGGCTATGCTGGGAACTAGAGGAGTTTTATCAGTTTGAAATCAGAATTCCTCTTCCCAGAGAATTTCCTTTTTTATGTTCATCAGTCCTAGTATTGCATTTCATAATATTTTTCTGTATAATTGTAACTGACAGACTTTATGAACTCAGTTTTTATCACAAAATTATATTCTATATACTTGGTGGGAACTGCCAAACCAACCAAGCGGTTGGATATAATGAAGACTGGATTTCATGGGTAGTTTTAAATTTATGCTTAAAGTGGATTCACCTAGCTCTTTCATTAACTCAGTAGCAAAGGTCAGGGGAGATGAAAACCTGGTATCTTAAATGTACTTGATACACATATAATTATGTTTCAGAAGGTTCACAGTCTTCTAGTGTTTCTTATTTCTGATTCCATTTGACCATGACATCATGAACAAAGGACAACTTCCCAGCAGGGAAATTCACTCTGGGGCTAACAAGAGCCCCACAGTACTCCCATCTCTCAAGGGACTTGGATCATTTTGAGTAAGAGAATCCCTGAAATTAAGAGCTGGTTCTTTTTTCCCACATCTATAGAATGAAGGAAACCAACTGCTTTCTCCTTTACCACTACCCTAGTGCAACTTAGATATGTTAGACTCAAAGGGATGTGAATTCCAGCAATTCAGTTCCCAACAGAAATTGCAGTCTCTCTCTACAGACTGCCTTGTTTCAATTATAGCTGGTGCTTAGCACTCGGTCACCCATTTTTGAAAGCAAGAGTGTCTTCCTGAACTTTAAAATATCATACCACCCCAAAACAAGCCATATTGGGAGGCCAGGGTAAATGATTTGATCTAAGGACAAGGACTGTTAGAAGTTTAGGCTGTTACTGTGTACAATACAATTCCCTTCTGTATTAATCCACTGTCACTCAGAAGTTAAGTAATCATGGTCTGTTAATTAGATTATAAATGTTACAGTCCAGTCTCTCTTATTGCCTTAATGTGCCCCACTTTCTCAGCCGCTCTCCCAGTTTTCCAAATCCAATTTATTCATTGATCAATCACATGTATCGGTTAAATAATGTTGAGCCGCATGCTTGAAAAATATTAGAAGTCTATTAATGATTTAACCCTGAGTATGCAAAAGGAGGATTCTGATAGCATTCCCCATTTATTACATGGTAGCTGGAAAAAGAGCCTCTTTATTCACAGCTTCTTTAAAAAATGTAACTTTTTTCACTTGTTTGAAGTTACTCCTGAATTACGTTGGTGTAAGGAGATCTGAATCAGGCCCCCAACTTTTCAGGCAAATAAAAGTAATTGGTAATGTCTATAAAGAAGCCTCTCCAGTCATGAGCAAGAAGCTACAGGAGCAGGAGATGTGCCTTCGGATCCAAACACGTACAAGCACAAATCACAGTCCAGTTAGGTTTTGTAGAACTGTCTATATGATTTTCCTATTGATAACTACTAATTCTTGCTAAAGCATGAATTTTGAGAAAAATACCTTTTCTGTTAGACTGTGAGGGTGCGTCTATACAGCAGGGCTAAAGCTGAGATAAGCTACGCAACTTGAGCTACGTCCATTGCGTAGCTTAAGTCAAAATAGCTTATTTTGGCTTTTGGCGCTGTCAACACAGGAAGTCCAAGAAAGAGCACTCTTCCTCTAACTTCCCTTATTCCTTGTACAATGACGGTTAAAGGAGTCGGAGTAAGAAGTTCTCCAGCTCGACATTATTTCAGCATTATGTCAAAATAACTGCTTGTAGTGTAGATGAGAACTTTGTTGTTTCAGAATAACATCGGTTATTTTGAAATAGAATCATAGAATACTAGAACTGGAAGGGACCTTGAGAGATCATCAAGTCCAGTCCCCGGCCCTCATGGTGGGACCAAGCACGGTCTATATCTTCATCTTCCCTGACAGGTGTCTGTCTAACCTGCTCTTAAGTATCTCCAGTGATGGAGATTCCACAACCTCCCTCGGCAATTTATCCCAGTGTTTAATCACCCTGACAGGAAGTTTTTCTTTTAATTACCTGAAAACTGCTGCTATGTCCCCTCTCAGTCTTCTCTTTTCCAAACTAAACAAGCCCAATTCCTTCAGCCTTCCCTCAGAACTCATGTTCTCTAGACCTTAAATCATTTTTGTTGCTCTTCTTTTGACCTTCTCCAAATCTTTCTTGAAATGTGGTGCCCAGAACTGGACACAATACTCCCAAGTGAGGCCTGATCAGTGCAGAGTAGAGCAGACTTGTTCACAACACTCCTGTTAATGCATCCCAGAATCATGTTTGCTTTTTTTGCAACAGTGTCAGACTGCTGAGTCATAGTTAGCTTGTGGTCCACTGTGACCCCTAGATCTGTTCCTGCAGGACTCCTTCCTAGATAGTCGCTTCCCGTTCTGTGTGTATGAAATGGCGTGTTCCTTCCTAAGTGGAGCACTTTGCATTTGTCCTTATTAAACTTCATCCTGTTTACCTCAAACCGTTTCTCCAGGTTGCCCAAATCATTTTTGAATTGTGACCCTATCCTCCAAAGTACTTGGAATCCCTCCCAGTTTGGTATCATCTGCAAACTTTATAAGCGTACTCTCTATGCTATCATAACGTAACACTGCTGTGTAGACATAGCCTCAGATATAGCCACTAAAATGTGCTGTAAGTATTAACAGCTCATAATTCCCATCATGCCTGGTTGGAATGTATTCTTTTACATGGATTTTCCTTGAGGACTGCCATATTCCATTTTTCCTTTGAGGTTTCACCCCTTATGTCATGCAGCTCTGTAAAGAAGATGATTTCATTGCTTTGTCATAGCCCATAATGCAAGACACGAAAGATCAGAAAACTATATAAAAATCTGGTTGTGTCATCGATAATTAAAGCCACACTCGTATGTTACATTATGAGTTTATACAAGGACAACTGTGAAATGCTCACATATTTGGTAGCATGCTGCTAAACTGGTGGGAGTCACACCTGTGCAGAAAAGGCGGTTGATGTTGGAACTGAAGGAGGAGAATCTCCCAAATGCTTCTGCAGAACCTTTTGACTTGCTGTCCGTAAATGCCGAAGTGAGTCTCTTCTGCTTCTAATTGGACTTCAGTTTCCACCCTGAATCTTCAGTTCTTGTCACACAATTTTGTGAATGGAAATTACACACTTTTTTTTCCTCAACTGGAAGAGACTTTCTTTCTTTTATGTAGCAATATCTGATGATTTTCTTCATGCATGTTATTTTAAGACTGTTCACACCTCCAGGCACAGCCCTCAGAACAGAACTGGTTTAGGACTACTAGAGTTCTGAAACATCTAAACTACTTAGTTTTTCCACCTACAAACTACTTCTATATGCATTTCCATCACACTAACTGTAGAACAGGTGCCTCGTGTTGTGTGGTCTACTGTTGTGCAAAAAAATTCTGCTGGTGAAACCAGCCAAAAGCCACATTTTTATGGGGTCATAATAATAAATTCTCTAGAACCTTCCAGAGGTGCATCTGGGAGAATCTGGAGGGGTAAATAAAGAGGAAAAAGGTTTTTCAGCTCCAATTGTACCAGCTTTAGTGGCGCCATGGTTAGGGTTGCCAGGACCTTTTCATGCTAAATCCTATTTTTCACCCATTATGGGGAAACTGGCTGACAGATTAGTAATGACAAAGCCAATATACCATATGTATGCTCTGTTATCTGCCCAATTCTTAACTGCATATTGTGGTTCTCTGAACACTAACATAGTCCAGTTACAAATGTAATAATTGTACTGGATGAGAGGAAAATGTACATAACATTGATCATATTATGGGGAAAATAAGACTCCAGAATAAGAACCTGCTTTGTTTGCTGAAGTCCTTCAATCTCAGCAAAAAAAAAAAAAAAAAAATGTGTCCAAGGCATGTTTGTGGCTTCTTATTACTGCAGTATTTTCCAAGTACTGTGGCATGGCATTGAAATGGAACTGACTTGCAGCTCTGTGTGTGTCAGGGAAGAATTCTCTCTGGTCATAGGAGATCACTTAGGCCCTTTGGCCCTCTTACACGTATCACCATACAGTATCTAACCTTGATACGTGCTGAGAAACATCATTAAAGTCCATTGGAACGACTAATGTGAGCACAACACCAGGAACAAGGAACGTTTTTATCTTGGGCTCTTTTCTGGTGCAGATGTGTTGGTAAAGAAACCAGAATGAAGCGTGCACATTCTCACAGCCAAGCAGTAAAGCCAGAACTCCTGCATTGCAAGGGGAAATATAACTAGCCTCACAATCACAGGTAACAGTGCAATTCCATTCCACAGACTAATACACCTATCCACATGGGTTATGTCCCAGTCCTGTGCATGGCACCAGTTGGAATGCTTGGCTTTGCCATTTCTGAAACAATACTTTAAGGAGGATACCATATTTTTGGGCTGGGCAAAACCAAATAAATTCCTAATTAAAAACACAAGTGGTTTAAGCAAAGTTTGTAAATGAGCTGTTGCCTGAATTTGGATGTAAAGGGAAGAAGGGAGCTGGATTAATGACCCATCCTGGTGCCTACTACCCACTCACCCAGCACCCAGCAACATGTATCAGATTGTTGCTAGTAATTCTGGCAGTGGGCTCCATAGTGGTAGAGCCAGGAGGCAACCAGAGTGGAGGATAACAAACTTGTATCATGGCAATTTAAAATGTTCAAGAAACGTTTTGGGCTTGATCCTGCTCTCGTATCATTTAACATCCACCAACTCCTGAGTTACACTAAAGCTATGTCTACACTATAGCCTCTTGCGCGCAAAACCATATGCAAATGAGGCAAAGTGTGGAATATCGCTGTGCCTCATTTGCATAATTAATGAGGCTCCGTTTTTGCACAAGAGGCTCCTGAAAAAATGTGGAAGAACGGCTCTTGCACAAGAGGGGGCTCTTGCACAAAAAGGCAAGAAGGCTCCTTTTTGCACAAAAACCTCTTGCGCAAAAACGGAGCCTCATTAATTATGCAAATTAATGTAGAGATAGCCTAATGCTATTTCTCTTGTAAGAAAAAGGAAAATTCCCACCTTCTTCTCAGACGGGGTAGTTTGGCCTCCTCCAGCCATAAAACCAACTTATTACATTCCCCCAGTCCACCCATGTTTTGCTTATTATGACCAACACCAATTAAAACTGCTTTGAAATGTGCATCTCAGATATTCTCCTCTCCCTGGTGGCTCTGTCTCCGTCAGTGATGGGAGGACGGGCACAACCATGCTCATCCCCAAGGCAATGATTGTAACAATGGGAGTAAGTGACAGTGATACAATGTGACTGCAACCAGTGACAAGCTGGAAGGTTTGGGGAGGCTTGGGACCATGCTAAGGAGGGCCGCGTAGTGACTGGATCTTACTAGACACAGTTATGTCTAGTATGGGGTGGCCAAAGTTACCGACCTGCCAGGCCACATACAATGGCCTTCAGAAGTTGGAGAACTGCAAGACATGCACCACCTGCCCTGTGAGATGGTGTCTCCTGGGGCACAGAGCGCCCCGGTCCCATCGCCTCTCTCCAGAGCACAAGCCCCAAGTTCCCCTCCGCCTAGCCTGTCAGGGGAGGGGAAGGCTCTGAGAGCCACGACTTAACTGCAAAGAAGCCACATGCGACTCACCAGCTGCCATTTGGCTACCCCCGCTCTAGTGCAAGTATTACAATGCCTGTCGGATACTACTACTGTCCAGCCGTGCATATGCAGCTCTTCTTACCAATGTGCTTCCAGTCCTGTGATGCTCCACGAAGTGCTTCTGCGGGAAGGTGATGCCTTTGGGAATAATACATTGCGAGGCCCCCCTGCTACACTGCAAGATCATTCTGCTTAGCAGTAGCATAGCAGTAGGGAGGTGGGCAGTCGATCTGCGTTAGGTTCAAATGTAGCCCAGACAGTGATGATCAAACAGACATTACCCACTAGTAGCTAGATGAGCAGTGAGGCAAGACCCTGTGTGGTTCACAGGAAAGGCCATGCTGGAAATCTCACTGTACTCAGTGCTATTGGTGGCTTGCGCAAACGCTGGCTGAGGAATTCTAGTGGGAGAGTGTACAGATGTGACAGTACCCTGCCCAGGAGAAGACTTGACCAAAGTTGGCACCTCTCACAAAATGAACAGCAAAATGAGAAATGTTGATTGTGGCAATTTTAAAAGTTCTTCACCCCCCTGAAACCACTAAACTATGAGAGAGACAAACAGAAGCAGACTCGGATCCCAAAATATTTATGGGTGTTTTGGGGACTGGTCTCTCTATGGTTTCTCCCACTCTAGAGCATATGTTCATGAGGGTTTCTAATCACCAAAAGCTGTCTAGAGAACTGTGATTTCCTTTTAGTAACACCACATGACCTTCAGAACGCTGCCCCGGTTAAGGGTTGCTAACGGGAGAGCTGTCACTCTGACAAACCTAAGTGTTAGTAGGGTGATAGAAGCACAAAAAGTTGCCCTGACAGAAGAGATAAAATTATGTCATTTAGATAACTAAGACAAAATGGCTTACACAGAACAAATGTTACTAAAATTAGCCATGTCAGGCTAACCATGACAAGGCGTCTTTAAACATGGTGACGGTCATGGGACTGGTGGGAAATTTCTCTGAAAATAAATGATAGGACAGAAGATCAGAGTGATTGTGTGTAGGCTTTAGACAGAAGGACCATAACTCCCAGTAAGCCAATGGACTCCGCTGGCTATGTCTACACTACCCCCGTTTTGTGCAAAAAATATGCAAACGAGGCGAAGCGTGGAATATCACTGCACCTCATTTGCATAATTAACGAGTGGCCGCTTTTTGCGCAAGAGCCGTTCTTCCGGAAAAAAATGCGGAAGAACGGCTCTTGCACGAGAGATTTTTTGCACATAGCCCAAGGGTAGGAAGCTGGGAGGATGGAGTAGCCAAAGGTCCCCAAAATTCTGGCTGCAAACATTAGTTGAGCATGTAGTTGTATAATGTTGATTATAATTTACTAGCCACAACTCAAACCCAAAGCTAATGATTGACACATGGTGATTAGCCAGGAATCTCATTGCAGACTTCAGTCAGTGTAGACGTGCTTTATTGGACTTCTGTGTTTCATAAACCCTAACTCACTGGCAGTTGGCACTGGCAGAAAGAGGCTAAATCCTCCCACAGAGGCCTCAGGCCCTGACTGACGGGAAAAACCACAGCTGAGGACTCGGGGGTGAGATTCACTCCATGAATGTGAGGCTTTCCTATTTGGGGTGGATGGCAAGTGAAACTAATGCCCCCCCAAGGGGCAAGGTGCAGGGCTGCCATGCAGCTACCACTCAAGGCACAGGAATAGCATCAGAATGCCCATAGGGGACTAGTGGGGAAGGGCTCCAGCCCCCTGAACTCACTGACAGTAGTGGAGTAAGCAGAGCAAGGTGGCCCCCAGCTGCTTTGCTCTCCTGGCCATGCAGCTCCCCAGGGCTCCCTTGGTTGGGGGAAGAGGTGGGGAGAGAGGGGGACAAGGGCGAGATGGAGCAGGGATAGAATCATAGAACACTAGGACTGGAAGGGACCTCGAGAGGTCATCGAGTCCAGTCCCCTGCCCTCGTGGCAGGACCCAATACTGTCTAGACCATCCCTGATAGACATTTATCTAACCTACTCTTAAATATCTCCAGAGATGGGGATTCCACAACCTCCCTGGGCAATTGATTCCAGTGTTTAACCACCCTGACAGTTAGGAACTTTTTCCTAATGTCCAACCTAAACCTCCCTTGCTGCAGTTTAAGCCCATTGCTTCTTGTTCTATCCTCAGAGGCCAGGAAGAACAATTTTTCTCCCTCCTCCTTGTGACACCCTTTTAGATACCTGAAAACCGCTATTATGTCCCCCCTCAATCTTCTCTTTTCCAAACAAAACAAGCCCAATTCTTTCAGCCTTCCTTCATAGGTCATGTTCTCTAGACCTTTAATCATTCTTGTTGCTCTTCTCTGGACCCTCTCCAATTTCTCCACATCTTTCTTGAAATGCGGTGCCCAGAACTGGACACAATACTCCAATTGAGGCCTAACCAGCGCAGAGTAGAGCGGAAGAATGACTTCTCGTGTCTTGCTCACAACACACCTGTTAATGCATCCCAGAATCATGTTTGCTTTTTTTGCAATGGTGCCGCACTGTTGACTGAAATTTAGCTTGTGGTCCACTATAACCCCTAGATCCGTTTCTGCCGTAAGGGATGTGGCAAGGTGGAGCCTGGCACATAGGGGGGTTACCCCAGCCAGAAGGGGGTCACATGGTTGTTGCCTCCCCTCTTCCCCCGCCGAGTCTTCTGTGACTGGTCGCCTCTGGCTGAAACCTCTGTTCTGCAATAACAGTGTGGAACCAGGTCTCCCTGGTCTGAGGTTAATGCTTCAACCCCCGCGGTATTCTGGGGCGGAGGTCTCTCAATCTCTCCAGCTGAAGCTGTTCAAACTTGTATAAATAATATTAGTTGGAGCAGGGGGATTCAGAACCTGATTTTCTTCCCCCAAGCCCGCCAGCCCAGGGAGTGCTCTAGCCATCAGGCTCAGGAGCAGTTGTCTCTTTGAGTCAGTGAGTAGTTGAGGTTATGTGAGACGGGGGGAGGGGAGAAAGAGAAGCACAATCTTCAACTCCTCCTGTTACGTCTTCTGGTGAACTGAGATTGAAAATTGCTTTTGTGCGACGCTATCCAGTGAATGTTTGCCAAATGTGTGAATAGTTTCATGTTGACCAAAATGCATGTTTGGCAAATAAGTTATTTGTCTGAAAGATTTTGCACAGCTCTACAAATAAGTCATGATCAGAATCTCTGGGGCAAACAGATTCCATCGTTGGAAGATTTCTCGAAAACTTGATTTCAAACATTCTTCAAGCACACACAGCTTCCAGGAAATGCTGACATAATCCTCATGGTATTTCATTATTTTTTTGTTTCAATTCTTCATTCTCCATTCACTGTCCAAACAAGGAATTTTAACTGCTTTTACATTTTGTACAAAGCATAGAGGTTTTTCAACAGGTTGGGAATTTTATTCCATGTTAACATTATCACATAAGAACAGCCATACTGGGTTAGACCTAAGGCCCATCTCGTCCATCATCATGTCTGCCGATAGTGGCCAGCGTCAGGTGCCCCAGAGGGAATGAACGGAACAGGGAACCATCAAGTGATCCGTCCTCTGTTGCCCATTCCCACCTTCTGACAAACAGAGATTAGGGACCCCATCCCTGCCCATCCTGCCTAACAGCCAGTGATGGACCTAGCCTCTATGAATTTACCTAGTTCTTTTTTTTAAAACCCTGCTATATTCTTGGTCTTCACAACATCCTCTGGCAAGGAGTTTACAGGTTGACACTGTGTTGTGTATGAAGAAGTACTTCCTTTTGTTTGTTTTAAACCTGCGGCCTCTTCATTTCATTTGGTGACCCCGAGTGCTTGCATTATGAGGAGTAAATAGCACTTCCTTATTTACTTTCTTCACAGTAGTCAAGATTTTATAGATCTCTATCATATCCTCCCTTAGTCATCTCTTCTCCAAGCTGAACAGTCCCAGTCTTATTAACCTCTCCTCATACAGAAGCTGTTCCACACCCCAGTCATATTTGTTGCCCTTTTCTGAACCTTTTCCAATATCAACTAGGGATGTTAAAATGTGTGCATTCAGGTAAATGTGTAACCACTAACATTTCAGTGGTTACGTGTTTACACATGGAGGGTGGGGAGCGGTTGCGCGGGAGCCAGTGTACACTAAGGATGTTAAAATGCCGTTAATTGACTAGTCGATAGGCACTTACGCATTCCTCCGTTGAAATGTACAAGAGCCCCTGCTGGGCCTCCGCTGGGGCACTTGTACATTTCAGAGGAGAAATGCGGAAGTCTGCCTACAGCCTGGGGTCAGCAGGAAATCCCGCTGACTCTGGGCTGCACGCAGGTGCCTGCTTTGAAATGCACAAGAGTCTCCAGCGGGGGCTCTTGTGCATTTCAAAGCCATGGAGCCCGGGGTCAGCAGGGGTCTTCAAAGCTAGGAGCCTGGGATGAGCTGACCCTGGGCTCCACTGCCCCTTTAAAACACTGCCTGTGGTGTTTCAAAGGGGCAGCTGCCGTGGAGTCCGGGGTCAGCGAGGGACTCCCCAACTGACCCCAGGTTCTGGGGAAATGCCGCGCAAGTCCCCAGCTGCTCCCGGGCTCCACTGCTGCCCCTTTGAAACACACAGAGGTGACATTTTAAAGGGGCAGCTGCCGCGCAGCTGCTCTGCGGATCAGCTGTACAGCAGCTGCCCCTTTGAAACACCGCCTTGGGGTTTCAAAGCAGCAGTGCCACACAGCTGTGCAGCGCTGCCACTTTGAAGTACCCTTCCCCCGCTTTACTGTCTCTATCTCATA
The DNA here is from genome assembly GCA_019425775.1 of Rafetus swinhoei. Classification (NCBI taxonomy): domain Eukaryota; kingdom Metazoa; phylum Chordata; order Testudines; family Trionychidae; genus Rafetus; species Rafetus swinhoei. The sequence goes on along the minus strand of JAFJHL010000175.1, from coordinate 251,565 downwards.
GAGGCAGCAAGGTGGGGGGAAGTCGACTAGTCAAAAGACTGTCCGATAAGCAAATTCTTATCGGATAGTCGACTAGTCTTTAACATCCCTAGTATATACAGGAAACTGGCTGTTGCCTCTCCCTCCCATGTTGCAGCAGCATGTGTGTGGGGGAAAGCAGGCCCAGCCAAAGAGTTTGTGGGGCCCAAGGCAGCATGCTGTGGTTGGCTGAGCCGCACGGCCGCGTAGCTCCCAGTCAGGGCCGTGAGTCAGTGGCTAGGTGGGCGGGGCCGGGAGCTAGGCAGCACAGAGCCCTGAATGCATGAGGCTGCAGGGCCCTGAATGCGCGGCGCCCAAGACAACCACCTCGCTCGCTTTGTGCAAAGGCCGGGCCTGGGGTAGGAGGCTATCAGAGCCCGTGCTCACAGGGAGCCAGGTCTTCCCTCCCCCCCCATGCGTACCAGCTCCCATCTGCCCCCTATATCAGAGGCAGCAGTGCAGGGGGCCAGGCAGCTCCCCAAGAGCTGGTGCTCACAGGGAGCTGGCATAAAACAGGCAGCAGCAGGGGGAGGAGGGAACTGTGTGGAACCATGAATCTTAACCGATAAGCCCAGGCTCACCGGTTAACTGTTTACACCGGGGTGGGGAACGTAAGACCCAGGAGCTGGATGCGGCCCTCAGCTTGCCTGGATCCAACCTCTGGAGCTCACAGCTCCCCCCCCCAACATTGGGAACTCCCTTCCCTCCCCATGGGGCTGGAGCACACAAAATCAACTAGCCTGGACCCCACAAGGCTCTGCATGTGAGGGGAATGTGGTGAGTATCTTTCTCCTTCTTAGTCGGGCACCAGAGAGGGTTTTGTTGTTGTTTTGGGGGGGTTTTTTGCTTCTCACTTGTGTGCAGCCCCCTGACTGATTTTGATGTGGGTCAGCGGCCTGTGACTCAAAAAAGTTCCTCACCCCTGGTTTAAACTATCACATCCCTAATGCTAACATATTTGTTTGAGATGGGGCGACCACATCTGCATGCAGCATTCAAAATGTTGGTGTACCATGGTTTTATATTGAGGCAATAAGATATTTTCTGTCTTTTTATCTATCCCTTTCTTACTCATTGCCAACATTCTGTTTGCTTTTATGACTGCCGCTGCACATTCAGTGGGTATGTTCAGAGAGCTAGTCACAGTGATGCCAAGATATTTCTTAAGAACATAAGAATGGCCATAATGGGTCAGACCAAAGGTCCATCCAGCCCAGTACCCTGTCTGCCCACAGTGGCCAATGCGAGGTGTCCCAGAGGGAGTGAATCGAACAGGTAATGATCAAGCGATCTCTCTCCTGCTATCCATCTCCACCCTCTGACAAACAGAGGCTAGGGACACCATTCCTTACCCATCCTGGCTAATAGCTATTAATGGACTTAACCTCCATGAATTTATCTAGTTCTCTTTTAAACCCTGTTATAGTCCTAGCCTTCATAACCTCCTCAGGCAAGGAGTTCCACAGATTGACTATGTGCTGTGTGAAGAAGAATTTCCTTTTATTTGTTGTAACCCTGCTGCCCATTAGTTTCATTTGGTGGCCCCTAGTTCTTATATTATGGGAACAAGTAAATAACTTTTCCTTATTCACTTTCTCCACACCACTCATGATTTTATAGACCTCTATCATATCCCCCCTTAGTCTCCTCTCTTCCAAGCTGAAAAGTCCCCGTCTCTTTAATCTCTCTTCATATGGGACCCATTCCAAACCCCTAATCATTTTAGTTGCCCTTCTCTGAACCTTTTCTAATGCCAGTATATCTTTCTTGGGTAGTAACAGCTAATTTAGACCCCATCATTTTATATGTATAGTTGGGATTATGTTTCGCATTGTGCATTACTTTTGATTTATCAACATTAAAGTTATCTGCCATTTGTTGCCCAGTCACCCATCACACTTGTTTGTATTTGGCAACTCAAAAGAGAAAAATAGATCAGTAGTGAAACATGGATCAGAGTTTGCAATGTAAGCCCCTCAAAATCAGAAGCTAGATGAAGGTCATAAAAACTTTGATGACAGAGACAATTAAATTGTATTGGAAATGGTGCAAAGTTGTGCAAAACTAGAGCTGTTTTCAAAGACAAAATAGATTATTTCATGAAAAGGGATTAAAAACTTGGAGACCCCAAAATAGCCTGTACCCTTATGAAAGGAAAATGCGGCTCTGCTCATACAAGGCTTTACAAAACCTAGAAAAACACTGCTAATCATTAAATACATTATTAGTTGCAATTACAGAAATTTCAATAAAAGGCAGTCAGCGGTAGAGTCGGGAATATAACCTAGGAATCCTGTGCAGCAGTTTGCTTTTGTAGCTACTAGATATGCTCCCTTGCTTTTCTTTACTTCAAGGAGATTCTTTCCTATTTCTAATGAGGGGGCTTTTACCCACATGAGACATTGGGGGCTTCTTGTTCTTAGAAAATGAATTCCTGCTTTGTTCACTCGTGTTACAGCCCTGAAAAATAACCTGCCAATTTGAAAAAGGTAATGAAAATACTAATGAATGCTTCCGACTTACTACCGTACCTTTCAGTGCACTTGATGTATGAAAAGCCAACAACATCTCACTGTAGCAATGCTTACTCTTTGGATGGTATGCTTTTTATTCAATTTCTTTATATAGTTTTGTGTCACTAATTTTATTACGAATCCATGTGCATGAGGTTGTTTTAATGTGAAATTTAAATTTTCTTCATTTAATTTAAATCAACAAAGCCTCAGTTAATCTTTGAAAGCGCTTTAAGCCTCCTGCAAAATGCTCTATTAATGTGAAAAACGTTGTTCCAGTACATGTTGGAGCATCAGTACTGTAGATGACCAGGCGCCACTGGGTGTAATGACTTAAACAAATTGAACCTGGAACATTGTTCTTAAATATTGCTTTAATTAGGGTGGTAAAATTTATTTTTTTTAGTAGAAGATTGAAAAAGCAAATAAAAACCAAACAAACCCATTTAACGCATAGTATAACAAATCCTAAATAACTTGCCCCCATAACTAGTGGGTTGAATTCTGTGTGCTTGATTTAGTTGTGGTCTTGCTTTGAGCAGGGGGTTGACTAGATGACCTCTTAGGTCTTTTCCAACCCTAATATTCTACATGCAGGAAATCTTATGCAAACGCATTCGTTCCAAATGATGAACCCTCCATAAGCAATAGTGAGTATAAAAAGCACACTGGTGACATATAAGGATATAACATCCATGTTTGTGAATATTCTTGATATGAAGTTTAAGCCCATTCTAGAGATGTTACAGGAATATTGAGATCAAATAAAAAATTTTTCTTGTTACTTTAAAAATAAATATCCCAATAATTTCAAAGCAACCATTCAGCAGAATACTCAAAGTAGCTATTCCATCTGGTAACTGTTATAACATTTTCTTTTGAAAAATTAAGATATTATTGCTTCAGTTTAATCCAGGAAAAATTATAATTTTTAGTAATTCGTGTTGGGTTTTAGTGACTTCCAAATAGATGAAAGTCAGATGCTCCCTATCGCTGCACAAACAAGCCCCATTTAAATCTGATGCAATTTTGAAATGACAGGTTGTGAACTTCTAAGAACAGGGGTTGTACATAAATTACCCACAAAGAAACAATGACTTTGGAAATGCAACCAGAAAGCAGCATAATCTGTGTTACAACTGTAACATTCTCTGGAGCCACAAGCAGTTCGTCATGAGAATGAGCCTCTTCTGTCATCTCGAGTAGTTTGCCAAGAAAAACATCAGATTGCTTTTATTATCACTAGGGTTTTGAAGCTATTTGTACTGATATTTTGGATCTTCTGGACATCATCAGAAAAAGAAAACAGCCAAAAAAACCTCCAGTGTTGAGCTCTCTGCTTGCAGTGTATAAGCAGAGCACCCAAAGTGTTTTCCAGGCACTTCAGACACCCTCTGGTGTTCCCAGAATTAATGCTTATGCGACTTTGTAGTTTGTATGTTTTAGCTACTGTGAAGATGCAGGATTGCATCAATCTGAAGCTGTTTTGTAAATCTTTGTAAAAGTCCCGCACCTCATTTTTTCTGTCCATATTCTACCCGGGACTGTTTAGGTTGTATCTTTGTCTTTCATTAATTATCAGCAGAGTATTCCACTGTCATTCCTGTGTGTGCCAATCGGCAGGATGTTTGTGCAGCTGATGCTGTTACTTGGCACTCCTATATTTACTGTTCTTGCATTTTTTCCACATTGCCCTCAAGTGGTAGGAAAACAAATGATTCTATGTGGCCCTTATTCTGGTGTTAGATGTGCGGGTAAGGAATGGTAATTCTCTCCCCAATCTGCATCAACCATTGGTGGGCCAAGCTAGATGGCAGTGCCTGGGCCTTAGTGACTCAATATATCAGGAACAGCCCTGATACTCTGAGCATTGTCTTGTATAGGCACCTATTATTCCCACCCCCATTCAGATAGCATGCAAAAAATCAGGTCACCCTACCCTCAGGACTGCTCTTTCTTCTTTGATAGGAGGTGTCTGGCACCCAGAGGAGCAGGGATATTACTCCACCTCCCTCCAGCACCAGACAACGGAGTGAAGAAAGATGCATGCCCCCAAGGGATGTAGCAGTGCAAACACAGAGCGCCATACCAGGGAACTCTGGGAGACACTGGGTATCCCAGTACTCCTTCTGGGGTGGTACAGAGCTGCAGCTCCCCTGCTTTAAATGGCAGGCTAGTCCTTACACTCCAGGTCCACATAGTTATGAGGACTGTCCAGCTATGAGGACTGCACCTACAGAGCATCCTTACCTCAAAATAAGCGACTCAATTTGCACTATGCAAATTGCGTAGCTTATTTTGAGTGTATTTCGAAATAGCTTATTTTGTAATTTGGCACTGTCTACACAGCACCAAATTTCAAAATAAACTGCTATTCCGAAACGTCCCTTAATCCTCGTGGAATGAGGTTTACAGGGATATCAGAATAGCACACCCGTTATTTCGAAAGATATTTCTAAATAATGGGCATGCTGTCTCAACGCGGAATAGCTATTTCAGGGTACTGAAAGTATCTCGAAATAGCACCACAGTGTAGACGTACCCCAGTAATCTGGCATGACAGTTACTCGCCAATGTGAAATGTACCACTAGGGATATTTAAAATAATCTTCCAGATCTTAAAAGGCCCTGGCCCACCTATACCACCCTTCTCTTCCCCTGACTATGCCCCTTTCTCTTGGACTGCATTCAAGTTTCTTGTTCTCTGTTGAAGCATCTTCCCTGACACACTCCCTTCATCTCCTTCACTTTCTCCAGCCTTTGTGCTTTCCTCCATGTGCCTCCCCTCTACTATTGGGCAAGCCACTCCTGTCATACTGGCCAAGCTCCCTCATGTCACACACTGAAACCCCTCCCTTCTGTGAGGAGTTCCTGTTCTGCAGACCGATCGCCTCCGATCCTGCACTGCCCTGTTCTGTAAGTTCTTTACTGGAGGGACTCACTTATTCTTCGTTGGCAAAAACCCCCAGTCATTAAATGTCTCTTCATCTTCACAGTGAAATAACTTCATTCAAAAAGATTCCTGGACCCCTGGGGATGTAATAAGAACCTGACAGGGAAGCTAATCAAGCCAAAAATTCCCAGCCCCACTTACTTCATACTAGAAACCCCAACACTATAGGAAAGTTCAGGCCAGACAGAAATGAGTAGGTGCTTCCCAGAAATCCAGGTAATGCTCCCAGGAAGGAAGGAAAGTTTGAACTGAATTCATCTCCTAGCTGGATCTTGCTATGGGGTGAGGTTATCCTAATGTGCAGAGATGCGAACTATGACGCAGATGCTGGGCCCTGTGGCCTGATGGCCGGAGTGTTCAGCATCTAGCCTAAAGACCTCAGGAAAGGGTTTGCTTTTTTACTGGTAGATCTTGGGGAGTTTCTCTCCAGCTCTGCTGTTCCCCCATCGGACTCACTGCACAGAATCAGTTGAAATGCTTTGTAGAGAGAAGGCCCTGTCCATATGTACACAAAGGCTACGTTTACATTGTGCCCACGTTAAGGCAATGTGAAGGGGCCTTTGTGCAAATGAGAATCAGACTGTTTAGCAGCTTCTGCTTACAGACAGGAAATATAAGGGCTTGGACTAACCTGCCATCCTTGGTATCCATAATCTACTGTTGTCAACAGAGGTTCCTGGTAGGAATATTTGTTTGGTTTCTGTAGTTTGTAGAGATTGAGTGTGTCCTACAACATACTTGGAAAGCCAGGAGCCTCTTCATGGCAAGGTTTTGTGATTTTTATTTATTTATTTTTTTTGGTAAGATATAATGTTCAGTCTACTTTAGCTCAGGGTAGATACTTCTTCTTGAATACTCACATGTACTTTGATTTTTTTTTCCACCATATTCCTCCAGAAATGTGTCTCTCCAGTGCAGGCTACATTATTCCTAGTGTTTAAATGGCAAAGGATCAGTTGTTGGTGGGGTTGGTGTTTTTGTTGCACTGCTTTGCAATTCTGACACTTCACTGATCTTCTGAGTGTGCTGAGCTCTAAAATGTTGTGATTCAGAGAAGAATGGACCAAGGTCAGATGCAGTGTTACTGTGTTCACATATGTCCTGTCTAGTTTTGGTATGATATATTTATCTTTCTCATAACTTTTTTGCTGTATTGGTATAAGCCTCTCCATTTTCTCAGTAAGATTTCTTTATGATGTGGCTTTATGGAAATCCTTGGGATGGGATGACCTGTCTTTTGAAAGTGATCAGGTTATTTCCAACTCTTTATGTGCACTAAAGGAGCCTGGCACAAGCACGTTATGGTGATACCTCTCTTAGTGCTGTAGCTCCCTTGTTATAAAGTGGAACCTGCAAGCAGATGAGGGAGACAGCACCCGTGGGTAGAGGGTTACGCACTGTTGAGAGCCCAGAAAGGTAACCTGCGAGAAAAGCAACACCATCCTTCAGAATTTGTTCCAGACATTTCTCTCAAACCGATTTCTACAGAGTTGACATTTACCTTTACAATTCAAAAGTACAATATGCCTGATCCTCATGTAGTCAGGCCCCCCCACACGTCAGTGTGAAGGAGACTTCCAGGAGGTATAAATGTAATTTCACCAAAGCATGTAAAGGGCGGAGTGCAGCTGAGAGTCAGGCTCTGTACATTGTAAGGAAGTGTTTAAACAACATCTTTGGTTTTACAGACATAAAATTTAGGGGCCAGGTCCTTGGGTCTGTAGATAGCCAAGGGTTCGCCTGCTGTGAGGCAAGCAATTGACACTAGTTTTCCAGACACCCACAAAGCTGCTCCCTGAGGACCAGGGTTCCCTCTATGCTGGGAGGCAGCACAGCCCCGCAGCTGCTTAAGGACCCCGGCCCAGGCAGTGGCTCAGGACTGGCACATGGAGCTGCTTTGGCTGTGGGAGGGGCACTGCTCCCTCAGTGACAACAGCAGCTCCCTGCTGAAGACAGAGCAGCGAGTCTCTCCCAGCCGGGGGGGAGCTGCTGCTGTCACTGAGGGAGCAGGACCCTTCCCCCAGCCAGGCAGCTCAGTGCGCCAGTCCTGAGCCCCGGCCTGTGGGGCTCCTTAAGCAGCTGTGGGGCTGTGCTGCCTCCCAGCATAGAGGAAACTCTGCTGAGCAGTAGGATTGCCATCTTTGAACATTCAAAAAGGACACTCCTGAGAGGGAGTGTATCTGTCAGTATCTCCCGACTCAGGCCTGAGTGTGTTGCTCACTGCATGCCATATAACACATGACTGCCACGCGAGTTGGGAGAGGCCGATACAGATACACTCCCTCTCAGGAGTGTCCTCTTTTTTGAACGTTCAGGGTTGGGAACCCTGGCTGAGGGCCAGCTCAGTTCTCAGTGGGATCTGCCCAGGGCGGCTTGGCTGAGAGGGCCTCGGGATGAGCTGCGGAAGAGGGATTGTTTCAGCTCGGTAGCTCTGAGCTAGGTACAGTGACGTTAAACACTGTTTCCTTTGCATCAGGCAGGGACCCAGGGTGGCACTTGGCCCCATTTCCCACTCATGTGAGGGGCGCTGGGCTCACACTGACACCTGGGGCCAGGGTGAGTCTGCTTGGCCCTTGTCCAGTGCCTGAGGGACGGGGCAGGGCCAATGGGAAACCAAGACCTGTGACTGACAGTCCCTAGGGCCAATGGGAGGGGCCAACGCTCCAGGGCAGCCTGACTGACAGGGTAGGCAGGCCAATGAGGGCGTCAGGAGCCCAGGGCCCATCCTCTGTGTGCGTGGCGCTGCCTGAGGGGAGAGCTGGGCTGGGAGTGGGGCCGCCGGCTGGAGGCAGAGGGGCCAGAGGAGCTGCCCAGGCAGCTGGGCAGTGCAGGGCCAGGCCCATGCAAGGGGTCGCAGTGGATGGAGCGCTTCCCTCCTCACCCTGCACCTCCAGTCGTGGTTAGCAACTGTGGTTCAAAACAACCTCCAGCGCCTCTGCTCTCTCCAGCTTGCGGAAACCTCCGCTTTTCTTGCCAGATTTGTGCATGCTTGGCCTCTGCCTGCGGGAAGGGAGTAATGGGGCTGGGCTGAGGGAGTTCTACCAGTTTTCCACTGATTGCTAGCGATCGACACACATTCCTGCAGGGAAAACAGCATCTGGAAGTGGAATAGAGCGCTCTGAAGTCAGTCAGTGTGCGATTGGAGTGCTTGGTAGCTGCTTCTGTTCTCTTACGGGAAGGAAACCCAAAAGGATGTTACTATGACACTTAAAATACTTCTGATTCTAACTAGGGAGCCCACATACTTCTCTCCTATGAGCTGATTGTAGAATGGATCACTTTTGACAACCCTTTGGCAAATTGAAAACTACAAGTTTCCTTAAGGCACGGTTGGATTCTTCATTTGCCCCAGATTGTGTAATCAGAATGTCAATCAACAGCACTTCTGTAAGTGAATCATCCTTATTTCCAGCCCCCTTCTACTTTTACTTTTATCTGGCTACTTGCTTTGATGTAGCATGTGTGATGTGCTGTTTCACCACATTTGTAACATAGGAAATTCTATACAAACCTAATACCCCTGACACAATGTCATACTTAACACATTCGTAAGAATGAATAATCCTAACTGTATCCAGCTTGATGCAATACTCTTCTTTAATTACCAGCCACATAGTGATTAAAGTTTACAACATAAAGCTGCCTTCAAATTATGTATCTGGAGTTGAACATCCCTTTTTATAGCTGTACTATGTACTATAGCAAATACCACATAATGCAGGCCGCAGAAACATGAGTAGGATTCATTGATTGAATAGAAGCAATTACTTGTATTCCTCTGTACCGCTGGACATCACAAGTAAATGCTGAGGGGTACCTCCTGCCCATAAGGCTTTCCCCAGGACAAACCTAAAGCTAATCTCAGCATTTCTTAAGTGAAAGAAGAATATTTATTGCCATTTTCCTTAAACAAAAGTTTTCTAAAATGTTCCCTCTTTCTGTCTGTTTTGAATAGATATGTGAGAAGGAAGGACAAGAGCTTATTCAAGGATTTAGTTAGATGTTTTGAAGAACTCAACTTTTGCTTTACCGTATCCCCTACACCAGGGGTGAGCAATAATTTTTGGTGGGGGGCCACTCTAAGATTTTGGAATGTGGTCAAGGGCTGCACTTTTCTGTGGAGGAGATGCGGGGTCTAGGATGGAGGTTGGGTGCAGAAGGGAACTTGAGATAGGGGACTAGGGTGCAGGAGAGGGTGTGGGGTCTGAGAGGGAGTTTGGGTGAAGGAGGGGGTTTGGGTCAGGGGAATGGGGGTCAGGGTAAGGGAAGGTGTTTGGGTGCAGGAGAGGATTCTGGCCTGGGGGTGTGTAGGAGGGGATACAGGGTCTGGGAGGGAGTTGTGACCTAGGGCGGGGGGGTGCAGAGGGTTTGGATGGTGACCTAGGGAAGGGTGTCAGAGGCAGGCTCTATCTGGGAGGCACTTACCAACAGCCCAGCAGCCCCCCCAAGGCAGGTGGACTCCCTGCCTGTTGCAGCCCCAGACTGCTTAAAACTGCTTGCTGCTCCTTCCATGTGGCGCTCAGCTCTGGGAGGGGGAAGAGGCTTGCACTGCCCCCGCCCCTTTCCCCAGGCCAATCTCTCAGCTCCTATTGGCTGGTTGTTTCCAGCCAATAGGAGCTGAGAATTGGGCTGGGGATGGAGAGATCACACACAGCCTCCCACGGACTGCACTTTAAACCACGGCAGCTGTGTGCCTGAGGGTCCTGGCAGGGCAGTCTGTAGTCCAGATCCAGTGGTTTGGCAGGCCAGATCTGACCCCTGGGCCATATTTTACCCAGCCCTGGTTTAATGTTACCTAGGACTGGTGATGTGTGGACCACTTGGTAGTGCTCTATGGACAACTGGCTAGCCACAGATTAATATTTCTCTTCCTTATCACCATGTGATACTTCACAGTAGAAGCAGTTAAAAATGTATCAAATACTTTTTAATGTACGCAATTCCAGTAGATTGTTTTTTAAGTCGCTGTCCCCAGACACCTTCTTGGCAAGTCACTGACGTTAAGCATGGGTACAAATAGGAATGATCAGGCAGCAAAAATACTGACCAGTAAACAAATTTGATTAGTAAACCAGGCCTTTCAAATGTATGTGAAACACCGAAAATCTGATACCTCCTCTAACAAAAGTTAAGAAAGCTCACAATGTTAAGGATATCAAGTTGTGGCCATCCTGATGGTCAGACTCGTCTTCTGTATTCGATGAAGTGATTCCAATACATACAATGTAAACGAGTTCACTAAGTTCTCTGGGATCTTTCTGAATCAAAAGGATCGATTGGGATGGTACTCAGGGTAAGCCACGGTTGCATTACAGATGTGCACAAATCCAAATGTCACAACTGTGCATATTTTATAGCTCCACAACAGTAATTAGGCAGTCTGATGGAAAATCCGTATTTCAATCTCCTGAGAGTCAGTATGAGTTAGACAGTAAAGCATACAGCCACATTTGCAGTTTACCATCATTATATCATTCACTGTTCACTGTAAAAGAGTAATTTTTTTCAGGGGAAGATAGGGTCTATCTGGGTATGTCATGTAGACTTCAAGGAGTTTTACTTTAGTACATTATTATTGGACCAAGACACTAACGCATTAACCAACAGGCCAGAATAGTCACTGTTGTTGCAGTGACATTCTGTTGTGAATATAAAGGGAGTGAGGTTCCACAAATGTGAAGGGGAAGAAGAGATGTACAAGATAATCTTTGCATTAAAATGTGGGCTACATTACAAAACACTTGCCCTGGGAACAGGTCCTAGCAACTTATGTGGTGTTGAATAGCCAGGCTCTAGATCAGAGTGGGCAATAATTTTTGAAGCGGGGCCACTTCACAAATTTCTGAAGTGGCCCCGGGCCGTCCTGGAAGGGGTAGGGCCTTGGGTGGAAGGGGTGGGGGCAGGCGACCTCTTGTGCTTCCCCGCTCACAGACCCTGATTGGCCTGGGGGTGGGGAAGCACGTGAAGTCTCTGCCCTCCTGCCGGCACCTAGGGAGAACTGTTTTAAACAGCTGGCAGTTCACTCTAAGTGCCGTGCGCCCCTGGCAACGGGAGGAGACTTTGCATGCTCTCTGGGGCCTGGAGACTTGGGAAGGTGTGAAGTCTCTTGCCCCCTACCCCTGTGCTTCCAGGGATACTCAGTGCCTAGTGGGTACCGCCAGCTGTTTTGGCCCCAGGCTGTCCTCAAAGGGGCGAGGCCTTGGGCGGATGGTAGGATTGCCAGATGGTTTAACCAAAAATACCGAACAACCCCTCGCCTCTCCTCCCCTTCCCCCCCCCCAAAAAAAAACACTGGGGAAAAAATTCTGTTGAAGAAAAAAAAAAGGGGGGGGGAAGACCAAAATTGTTACGCACCCCAAAAAAAAAAGCGCTGCACCTTTAAATGGCTCCGCGCTCCTCACTCCCCCACCCTTGCCAGACGTGGCAGGGGAAAATTGTCCCCACTGGGCTTCTGTCCAAGGGAAACAGGAAATACTGGATATTTTACATGTCCAGTATTTTCTGTTTTTTTGTTTTTGTTTTTTATCGGATGGGGGACACAAATACTGGACTGTCTGGGTGAATACCAGACACCTGGCAACCCTAGCGGAAGTGGGGAGAGGAGACTTCACTTGCTCCCCTGTGCCCAAGTCTCGATTGGCCTAAGGGTTGGGGAGCAGCAGGGCAGCTGCAGGCCAGATCAATGAACTTGGCAGGCTGGATCCAGCCCACAGAGGCTGTCTTGCCCAGCACTGCTTTAGACTGTGCTTGCAATAAATACGGTAAGAATGGACCCTCTCTTTGGCCATTTTTTACTTGCATTACAACTTTCAGCAGAGTAATGAGAGCTCCATAATTATAGAATAATCAGCACAACAGGAGAAATGAACTGTGGAAGAGACATTCAAAGACAAATTCAAGTTTGTTCTTTGGATACCTTCCCTTCAACCTGTAAAAAGGCCTGATAATTTCTGTCTGGCAACATTATTTCTACTTTTGCCTGTTTTCTCCTGGATGAACTCTAGAGTTTGAAAGGAATAATCAAATCATTGTGTTAAGCAGAAGTTGCAGAATTTATGCAGGTCACTTTCTACCTATTGTTAACTTTTTTTTAAAAGTAAAGAATTAAAAGAATAAATATATTTCAGGGACACTTCCTATGCCCAGGATGCCTGAGTTTCAAAGTACCATCAAAAATAATTGTTACTTTCTTTTATTTGGATACTAATATTTTACTAAGAATATAAAGCAATTAATTTTACAATCTTAACAGAGAACATAATCAGCCATTTTCCAGCTTGAAAAATGTGTCTGCTTCCTGGCAAAATATTTCTTTTCATGTCCAAGATATGTTGAAGTTGTCAACAGGCCATAAAGCTGCAGGCTGAATTGAAATGGATTATGAACTCTCTTAAAAAAGCTCTCTTGTTAAAGGACAAAACACTTAAAATTCAGATCAAAGCAGGAGGAAATTCTGTAGTTTGTTAAATTTTTGTATGTGAGAAGTGGAGAAAAGTGTTCCTTATCAGGAGCCATAATTTCTTTAGTATTTTTGCAACAAAAAAAAAAAAAAAAAAAAAAAAGGGAAGGTAGAGGGAAGCACATTACCTCTCTGAAACAAACACACGTGAATGTTAATGGGAGGGGAAGGAAGGAAATTTTTTTTTCATTGGTTGGACGCTTGTTGCATTAGTTCTTTTTTTGGGAGGCACACAGTGATGGGTGTCCAGATAAGAACATAGATAGTTGGTAGCCTGATTTCTTCTCACTCATGTGAGTGGTTCCACGTGCTTTGGCAAAGCTGGGAATGCACAATTCTGGCACAGAAGAGACTCTGGAATGTGCAGCTCAGCACTGAACCTTGTGCACTCTCCTGTTTACAGCGTATGTCTGAAGATGAGAGAAGAGAGCTGGCAAGAACTACTAGGGCAAGACAGATTTGCATCTGGGATGAGCTGGAACATCTTTGTCTATTAATAATGTGGATAAGATGCATTAATAATAGGGATAGAAATGGGGCCTGAAGAGGGTTCCTGACATGGAGAATTAAAAGGCTGTCTAGTATCTTTGGCCTGTAGTTCCTCCAAGTAAAGCATAAGCCACTTGGAGGCTAGGGAAGTGGTAAGCATTTAGCTGAGTGAGGGATCACTTTCTCATTCCACAGGTGTGGTTTTTTGTTGGTTGGTTTAGATTTCTGAAAGTTTTCTCATTTCAAAATGGGATAAAAAGTCAGTTTTGAAAATCTTCAGAAATTGATAATCTGAAAAAAACATCAGATTGGGTCAACTAAAATAGTTTGGTTTTAAATTTTGACCTTTTAAAAATGTAAGCTTTTTAGTATAAAATAAAATGTCTAAGCAAAACTGCTTCAACTTGAAAAACAAAACTTTCCATTCAAAGAATGTTGAAACAAAATGGTCCTTTCCTCCCAAATAAATGCGATCATGGTGAGCTGTTCACTATAGCAGCCACAGGTATAGCAAGATCCAATGGCTAGAAATTGATGCTAATGAAATTCAGGCTTGAAATAAACTTCACATTCTTAACAGTTGGGATAATTAACCATGGAAGCAATTTTTCAAAGGTTGTGGTGAATTAATTGGAATTCTAAAAATAAAAACGGGATGTTTTCCTAAAAGATATACTCTTTGCCACTGGCCTCAAAGCAGTAATTTAGGGGATGCTTTGGTCAAATTGGATCACAATGGTCCTTTCTGGCCTTAAAATCTATGAAAGTGGCCCTTGGCCCAGTCTTCATCAGCGCAGGGAGCTGCCTGGCTGCAGAGCGGAGACAAAGGTGCATCTGTGTGGGTTCTGCCATGTCACACCCAACAGCTCCAGAAGGGATTGGACTCCGCAGTGACCCCAATGTGGGACACTTCCTAGAGGGCCCAATCCTCACATCACTCATGATGGCTTTGGTTGGGCTAGCGTAGGAAAGCTAGCTGATGGGATATTCCAGGGCAGGCAGTGTGCAGAGTGAGCATGATCAGGAACTGCTTCTGGCTGGGTGGGTAGAGGCTTCTTGTATTGTGTGTAGCTCAGAGGTGACCAGTCTTGAGAGGAAGGAGCTGAGCTGGGGACTGCCAAAAAGTGAAGGCTGTTGATGAGAGACTAGAGAAGGGCCTTTCTGTGTCAGACATTCTGATTTGCCTTGTGGGGAAATTATTGGTTACAGGGTTATTAAAGTTTCTGCTGAATTTGTTTGTATTATCTTGCATTATCTGCTCCTTTTCTTTGGCTACAGTACACAGACTTGTTCCTTTTTTCCCCTGGAAGGGACTGAATGTCTGAGGTGCTCTTTTGAGGAGGAAAGTGAATAGGCTGCTGAATACGGACTTGGTGGCCGGGGGAAGAATCGGTACTTTCCCCACTAAAGATAATCACTTTAAAATACCCTTTCAGTGGTATCTTGCTCCTACTGGACTTTACTACATATCCATAGTAGTTTAGAGTGCTGGAAACTTGGGCGTAATTGCTGCTATTTGTGACAAGTGCACCACCCCCATAGACTTCAAATGATAAACACTGGCTTTTCTTATACCATAGGAGCAAACAACTGAGGGAAGAGCTTGTCCCTTTATATGAACAAGTCTCCATAGTTGGAGTCACTCTGGGCTCCTTGTGAAAGACAAACATGAAGATAAGAATGGCCATACTGGGTCAGACCAAAGGTCCATCTAGCCCAGTACCCTGTTTTCTGACAGTGGCCAATGCCAGATGCCCTAGAGGGAGTAAACAGAACAAAGACTCATCAAGTGATCCCTCTCCTGTCATCCATTTCTAGCCTCTGACAAACAGTGACTAGGGCCATTCCTACCCAGCCTGACTAATAGCTATTGATGGACCTAACCTCCATTAATTTATCTGGTTCTTTTTTGAACCCTGTTAAAATCCTGATCTTCACAGCATCCTCTGGCAAGGAGTTCCACAGGTTGACAGTGCGCTGAGTGAAGAAAAACTTCCTCTTGTTTGTTTTAAACCTGCTACCTATTAATTTCATTTGGTGACCTCTAGTTCTTATGTCTTGGGAACAAGTAAATTAACTTTTCCTTATTCACTTTTTCTGCACCTGTCATGATTTTATAGACCTCTATCACATCCCCCCTTAGTCTCCTCTTTTCTAAGCTGAGAAGTCCAAGTCTTTTTAATCTCTCTTCATATGGGACCCGTTCCAAACCCCTCAGCATTTTTGTTGCCCTTTTCTGAATCTTTTCCACTGCCCGTCTCTTTTTTGAGATGAGGTGACCACACCAGTATGCAGTATTCAAGATGTGGGCGTACCATGGTTTTATATAGAGGCAATAAGATATTCTCTGTCTTATTCTCTATCCCTTTTTTATTAAAAGAAATATATGGAGCAAATATAACAATAGTTGCTCATGGTGAACAGCAGGCAAATGGAATGGAAAGGAGGCACTGGGCATGGAAAACCAGTTGGATGGGGAATGAATGGGAGCTGTTCTTTTATGGATGCCAACATTTTTATGCAGGAGGTTATCACTTACAGCCACCTTTTGATTCCTTATGCCAACAGTAAAAGGCAGTGGAATCAACTTGAGTTTTACCTGAGGTATCTGACAGATTGTCAGATGCTGGCCCACAGTGATGTTCCCTGTTTATAGTCTGTTGAGGCTCAGGCTCTCTGGGCCTCCCTTGTTACCACACAGTACCCTCTATTGATCCATAACAACAGTGCTCCTCTCTCTGCACTGACCTGGGTGCTGCATGAAATATCACAAATGAGCTGGAGAAGGAATGACATTCTGGTGGACTAGCTGAGTCAAAGATTCCAAGAAGATAGAATTGCACAAAGCTTGGTCCACCTTATCTAATATCCAGTTCTGATCTTTTGGTTCAAAGTTACATGGTTTTGCCTGTTACAAGGAGGCCACGTCCCCCTCAGAATTCTTTAAGGCGGGGGTGGGCAATAATTTTTTTATGGGAGGGACCACTCCAAAGTTTTGATAAGTGTTCAAGGGCTGCCCTTTTTATATGGAGGGGGTGCAAGATCTGGGCAGCCAGCCAGCCACTTAAAGCAGTGTGGGGCTGCTCTGAAGCAGCTTGCTGAGAGTCCCAGTGGGGTGGCCTGTGGGCCATATCAGGCAGCCCACAGCATGGATCTAGTGGCTTCCTGGACCAGATTCAGCACACGGGCCATATCTTGCCCACCCCTGCTTTAAGGTGCTGTTTTTCTTCTTTTGTATTATTTTCCTTTTCTCATACTTTCTCCCCCCACCACATTGACTGGTATCAGTATTTAGATGTCATCTCTGCTGAAAATCCAAAGCACTTCTTTTTCAAGAAGGAGATCAGGCTGTCCAACAGTCTCTGAAAAACGGTGCTCTGCGGCTTAATGCAGCTCGACTTTGGAAACTGGCTTTTGTCTGGGCTGCCTGCATGCAGCACACCAAGTTCCTGGTCAGTACACAGGACTCTTCAGGGCTTGAAATGCTGTTTTCTAAACTGTCACAGTAGTAGTCCTGAATTGTGCAACAGCAATGGGGGAATTATGCTTACTAAGGCAACACTGCACTGGGACAGGGGCTGGTTTTCTACATCAGTTGGAGAACATAACTATCACAAAGCTGCGACAGATTAGGTCATTTCCCGTTTCCTTCACTAATGCAACACAGCCCAAGTGCAGACATTAGATCAGGGGTGGGGAACCTTTTTTGTGTCCAGAGCTACTAACCCACAGAAGAAAATCAGTTAGGGGCACACAAGTGAGAAGCAAAAAAACATGCACACATTTGCACGCCCCCCAGCCCCTTCGTGTGATGCGATGTTCTTTTTTATTTAGTATTTTAGTTTGCTGGCTGAGTTTGCTTTTTCTTGTTGAGCCTCCCTTTTCGGGGTGCCCCATGCAGGGAAGGAGCTCTGGGGTGTCACTTCCTTCTTGCAAGTGGCTTCCCCCCTTCCCTCCCAGTGCAGCATGCCTCCTTATATGCAGGAGGAGGAGTTGCTGGCAGCATCTGGCTGGGACTGGACACTGCAGGAAGTGGCAGCCCGGCATGGTTCCCTGCTGTAGCTGCCCCAGGCTGGGAAGGGGTTCCAGCTGTTTCCCCACTGCCACCTGGCCTCCAGACGCAAGAAAGGGCAGCAAGCACTCAAGCGGGGAAGGAGCTCCTGTTTCCACACTAACATCTGGCTGCCTGGTGCGGGGAAGGGGTTCCGGTGTTTGATGCTGCATGGCTTCCCCCTCTAGCTACCTCACCTGCGTGTGCCTCCTCTCCTATGTAGAGGACAAGGAGCTTCAAGTATCCAGCAGGTGCTGCAGATGAGGTTGGGGTGAGGTCTCTGTACATGGCCCCTGGACCCCTGCAGCACTGCATGGCCTCTGGATCCTCCCCTTCCCCCCAGGGCCAGACTGAATTGTTGAGGGGGCCATATCTGGTCCCCAGGCCAGAGGTTTCCCATCCCAGCCTTACATGACAACGATACTCTAGGCCCTGCTCTTTTACTTTTCTTGCAAGGATGTCAAAAGCATTAAATACTCATAACTTGCATGTGAAATAGGTAGCTCATCTTATCCCCATGCTATAGGGGAAACTGAAGGTCTGTCTACACTGCAGTCAGGGGCCACCCTCCCAGCCCTGGGAGACACTTCACAAGCAGGGCTTCAGCCAGCCCATTAACAACTGCAGTGTGCATGTTGCAGCTTGGGCTGCCAAGCAGAGAGCAGCTGATGGGCTGGCTGAGGCTGTCCAGCCACGACACCCACGCTGCTATTAACGTCTCCTGATCCCCGCTACCACAATGCTGTCAACCTGAATGGGAAGCCGCCTCCAGCTGCAGTGTGGTACGCCTTGAGGCACAGCAAAGTGAAGGGATTTCCAAGGCTGTGAATAACTATGGTGCCGTAAAATGGAAGATTACTTTTTGTCACTTCGTGTGCTTGTCTTTTCAGCGTAGAATATAAGCTTTTCAGGGTAGGAACTGTCTCTCGCTGTATTTGTAGCACCTAGTACAATGGGGCCCTGATTCCATTGGGTCGCTAGGGGCTACTGTAATGTAAGGAATGCCATCCAATCCATGGGGCTCATCAGTATCCTGAAAAAGACCACTGCTATGGAAGAGGGTAGCTCAGTCTTTCTGGGAATTCAGTCCTTGCCCTGTCAGATTGCTAATGTTTGATGGTAATTTAAATGTGAAACAAATGTGAGTGAAGATACAGACATCATTTTTCTTCGTCTGAAGCACTCAAGGCAGCTGTACACTACGGGAACAGGTCAATAAGCTATGCAACTTGAGTTTCATTAGTCATTTAGATCTACTTACCACAGGGACCATACTGAGCTGGGACAATAGAAGAAACTCTCCTGTCGACTCTCCTCACTCAAATAGTTCTAGTGGAGTGCTGGAGTCCACAGGAGAGACTGATCAGTACGTTGATTTAGGGGATCTTCACTAGACCACTAAAATCAACCCTAGTGGATCAATTGCTGCTGTGTCGATTCTCTCCATAGTGGAGACAAGCCCTCAGATATAGTTGATGGGATGTGTTTTGGGATTATGATTCCATGCTGAGCAATGTGAAGTATCCAGAATATCAAAATAAAGAAATCTGCCTTCAAGGAAAAAAAATCCAGATTTGGCAAAGTACTTCTCTTCATGTTCCTTTTTAAATTTCCTGAATGTTATCTGTGCATCCAGATGACACTTGGATTATCTATTGTGATGCATTTCTGGCTGCTTTGCTAATGGATTACAAATATTTAAGAATGATAATTTCCCACCATGTGTTGCAGTATATAAAAATAATTAAGAATTAGATCAATATTTGCATTATAGTAGCACCTACAGGCCCCCTGGTGCTAGTCTTTCTACAAACATGCACCAAAAGGCAGCTCTGGCCCCAAAGAATTACCAGTCTAAATAGACAAGACAGACAAAAACAAAGATGGGAAACCAAGGACCAGGAAGTTTAAGTGATTTGCCCAAGATCCAGAGGGAGTCTGTGGCAGAGGCAGGAAGTGAGCCCAAGTCTGAGTCCATAAAACTATCCTGCTCAGAGGAGACGGCCGATAGGATCACAATACCCTTCCAGTTCTGTGATTATATACTTGCAGGGATCAAGCCTCTGACAGACACTGGCTTCATAAATTCCAAGTCCACCCTCTGCTGTGAGAGTGAAGACAGGGTATGAACCCAAATATAAACAACTTTCAAATAAAAATTGCTATTTCCTAATAGTGAGGAATCCCAAGACAGCGGATATTGAAAGGAATTTTAACAGACAGAAAAGACAAAAGTCTATATCTGACAACAGTGAAAACCAGCCATGTTTTCTAAAATACTTGAGGTGTCAATTGAGCCTTTCTAGGTACATTAGGGAAGAGAATATTAAAGCTAGGAAGTGGCGGATATACAGACACAGAGAAGAAAAGCACAGTTAAAGAGTTTAAGATGCAATACACCCATTACATTATTAATTTTGAGTTTGCTATCATAGCAGTTTCTTCTTTTGTCAATACACAAGGACATTTACCCAAATGATTGCAATTAATGCGAGTAATTCATGGTCCAATTTGGTCAATGTAATATTCACAGGAGTCTTAAAATAATATAGTTCATGATTTCAGCTATTTAAATCTGAAATGTCAAAAGGAGTTCTTGGGGGTGGGAGGGTGACAGTTATTGGGTGTGTGTGGGGGGGGGGGGGGTTGTGGTACTGCTACCCTTAATTCTGTGCTGATGCTGGTTTCAGCAATGACCTTCAGAGCTGGGCACCTGGAGAGTAGCAGCTGCTGGCTGGGATCCCAGCTCGGAAGCCAGTGCTACTGAGAGCAGCAATGCAGAAAAAAAGGATGTGAGGGGAAGGTATTGCCAAACTTACTGTGCACTGCTGATTGCGGAGCTGGGCCCTCAGTCACCAGCTACCATTCTCTGGCTGCCCAGCTCTGAAGGCAGTAAAGGTAGCAATACTATGACATCCTCTCCCTTCCCAATAACCTTGCAATCCTCTTGCAACTCCCTTTTGGGTCATGACCTCCCCCCATGTGAGAAATGCTGGTCTCCTCTGTGAAATGGGTATAGTATAGGATAAAAGCACACAAAAGACCTGATTTCATGGTGTGGGAGAGGGGCGTAACAGATTTCACAGTCTGAGACACGTTTTTCAAGGCCATGAATTTGGTAGGGCCTTACTACCAATAAGAGACCCTATAATCTCAGCCAGAATGCTGTTACCTTTTCAACACAAAATACCAACTTTACAGATGGCCAGAGTGGAGAAGAGTAAATAATTTGCTTTAAAATAAGGCCTTCCCTCCTAAGTAAGGATGGACATGAGTACAATATTATTCTAGAGGTCCTAGAAAAATTCCTGTTCAGACTGAGAGAGATAATGTAGCACATATTTGGTTAAAGTTACCACTGATGGAAAAAATTAAGGAAGCTCAGTATGTTGGTAGAGGACATAATATATTTGTGGTTATCAGGGAACCTATTGCTGTTCAATTGGATCCAAAATTGACTGAAATGCAATAGTACAAATCACAAGCCGCTATCGGATATCATTTATAAACAGTCATATTTAACTCAGATGAATTTTTTTAATCTGCACAATACCTAAATCACCCTCCATTTTCTTTCCTACCTAGTTGTTTTACATGCGTAGGGCCCTACCAAATTCATGACCATGAAAAATGTGCCGTGGATTGTGAAATCTGGTCTCCCGTGCTTTTACCCTAGACTCTGCAGATCTCTTGTGCTAGACTAATGTTTCTCAATCTGAAGGGCCTAACTTCTGGGTGGTGTGGTGGGTGTCACAGGTTATTTTAGGGGGGGTCCTGGTATTGCCACCCTATTGAAATGTGTTGTGCTGATCGGAGCTGCAGTTTAATGTAGGAGGAGCAGGGGTTGCTAAATTCTGCACTGCCTGCAGAGTGGGGCAGCTGGAGAGAATGGCAGAAGTGAGGGCGGCAATGCAGCACCATGCCAGCCTTCTGCGCTGCTCCTTGTGGTGTCTTTGCTGCCAGAGCTGGGATCCTGGCCAGCAGCCGCTGCCCTCCAGCTGCCCAGCTCTGAAGGCAGAGCCACTGCCAGCCGCAGCACAGAAGTGAGAGTAGCAGTACACCCCCTGCTGCAATGACTGTGCAGCCCCCTCCAGTTCCTTTTTAGGTCAGGACCAGGGTTCTTGCATGGCCATGTAATGCACTAAGCCCCGTGCAGGAGCTGATGGCTGCCAGGCTCCTCTGGCCCAGCAGTAAGGGCACATTAAGAAAGGGGTTTTAGGGGCTGCCCCCTAGGGCTGTGGGATGAGGGGTCCCCCTTAGTCCAGGGCCCTGGACTGCAGCTCATAAAGCCCCATGTTGTGGGCCCGCCCTTCTTGGGAGGAAAGCTGCTCCGTGCACTGCCATTCCCCCACCTCCAGCTGCAGCCCAGTGGCCATGAGCACCCAGAAACTGTCCCTTTTCAGCCCTCCTCTGGAGACTCCCCCTCTGTGGCTTTCATTGGCTGGGAGTCACACTCCAGATACCTGCAGGCCGCATGGAGCTACCTGTTCCCCTCCCACAAACACAACTGAACGGAAGCTGCCCATGTAAGAACCCCACAACCCAAACCTCAGCCCCAGCCCTGAGCCCCTTCCCACACTATAAGTCCCTAGCTTCGAGTCCCTACTCTGTGAATATCAGCCCCTCTGCGGCCGCTGCCTGTGGGACCAGGAGTGCAGCCCTGTGCCAGTGGAAGGGCCTGGGAGCAAGGCCAAGTGGCCATGGGGCAGTGCTCCTAGCCATGGGGTTCTGTTCAGTAGTCATCCTGCCTCTTCCCCCCCCCAAACGCCTCCCTGTTCGGTCAATGTTGGACCCTCAGCTCCTGCCAAAGTAGAGCCCAGCAGATGGGCTGGTACTGACCTCTGCTGGTGCAGCCAAATTCCCTGGTTTGGGACTGGTCAGATCCCGAGGGTGCCGCATCAGGGCAGTACAATCCGTATTCGTTTTCAAACATCTGCGTAATACAAACTTAGTCCCTCTTGCTTCAACTGAAATTTGAAGAGCCAAATTCATCCCTCCATGAAAGCTACCTGAGTTGTATTGCTTACACCAGGGCTGACTTGAGTGTTTAATAATGGAGGATTACGTTGTTTCATAGTTTTGGGTTTGATCCTGGAAGGTACTCAGGATTGGGGTCACAGGACTCCTCATACGGTTAAAGCTAAGCATGTGCAGTGGTATATCAGGGCCAGCATGCTCTGTACCTTGCAGGAGCAATCCCTAGCCAAAGTGATGACTAGATGAAGATGCATGATGTTTTCCTGTGGCAATTCTGTGCCAAAAAATTTAACTCAATACTTTCTCCTTGCCTGCGTCTACACTGAAAGGTTTTTGCACAAAAACCCGTGGAGAGTCCACACCTCAAATGTGCTTTTGCGCAAGGAAATCAAGAATAAAACGGCAGAAGAGAGGGCTTTTTCCGCTGTAGTTAAACCTCCTTTTAGGAGGCATAACTCCCTTTTGCACTATAGCTATTGTGCAAAAAGGCAAGTGTGGACGCTCCAGAGGGGTTTCTTGCTCAAGAAAAAGCACAGGTGCTCTGACGGCCATTCTGTGAATAGCCATCAGAGCTTTCTTGCGCAAGAGCGTCCATGCAGTGTGGACACTCTCTTGCACAGAAGCACATTGCAAAAGCCATGTGCTTTGAGGTGTGGACGTGCTCTTGCGCAAGAAGTTTTTGCACAAAATCTCTTGCGCAAAAGTCGTCTTGTGCAAGAAGCATGTAGTGTAGATATAGCCCTTGTGTTTACCGAGATTTCATATGGCTCTACTGCAAACAAAATAAAGAAAATGGGAGAATGAGATCCAACTCCATTAAAATCAGGAAGATTTTTGAAGCACAATTACACAATCATTTAAGGTGAAAATTATGAAGTCAATGAATTGTAAAACATTATAAAAAAATAATGTTTAGACTAACAAAACTCCCATACCACATTAATTGTCAGCCAGCAAAATAGATAAACTCCAAGTAATAGGAAGTCTCAACGAAATAATCCCCCCATCCCACTGAAATTTGTAACGTTAACTGTCTACATGTGACTAAAGACTTTCAAACAATCTTCTAGTAGTTTCCCAAGCTACTACCATCAAGCAGTGATTGAAATAAGCTTTTTATCACAGCAACTTTAACACTGTAGCATTGCTCACAAATGTTAGCAATTCAAAATAAATGACCAGCCACCAGAGTGAGAATCACGATCACATTATTTCTGGAAAGGGTTTGATGTTTGAATCATATCTATGATCAGCATTTCCTAACCTGAGCGCTTGGGTCACCACCCAAGAGAGATTCAGGTGCCACCCAGCTGATTGGTAGAATGCCTGTATTGCTTACAGCTGACAGCATGTGTTTCTACTGGTGGTGCACATCCATGCATACCTTGGTGCACACAAAATTTATTCCACACATAGCTAGCAAAAATTAGAGGGCTCACTGTCTAGGATTGTCATAACTTTGATAATGGGTGGTTGGTGAATCAAGTTGTCCAAAAAAAAAAAAAAAGTCAAAGTAATCATCTCATTGGTGAGTTGACAATTTTTTTCTCTTTATGCCTGAACTGCTTTCTATTGAAATCAGTGGGAGTTTTGTTACTTCATTCTGTGGAAGCAAGGTCTTCTGTTTCATTAGCACATTGTTAGGATATATCTTGTCAAGGGACATGAGATTTTGGAGGCAGAACTGTACATTTTAAAAATGATTGTTTGAAAGATGCCTTTTGGAATACGTTCAGTGGAGCAACTTCAGTTTTCAATTTCAGAAATGTCCTGAGCATGTCTATAACAATATCAACTCCGTCAGAAGTTGCAAGTACCACTTGGTCAGTGGGTTCTTGGCCAGGAACATCCGAATGATGCCACCAGGAAAATAACTTTTGACGTTCCCAGTCCAGGGAGAATGCTATAGATTTGACAAGCTACAGAGCATGCACCACACAACTTCTTGGCTTCTTACTGGAGACTGTAACCATAACACACTCTTGTTCCAGAGGATTCCACTGAGAAATCTGGAAAGTGTAATCGTGCAACACAACTGTTCCAAGTAATGGAGAATGTGATTTTGATAGGGGTTGATATGGCCTTTTGCCAATGGGAACCACTTTACAGTAACTCTTTGAGGCTTTATGGCAAATACAAGATCCTTGGAAAAAGAAAAGAGAATCTTTGCTGGGAAGTAAATATTTCTGTCCTCAGTGTTTGAGATGGAGTCTAAAGGTTTCATACATTGAAACGGAATTTGAAAAATGACTGTCAATTACAACACAATACAGTGTACAGTGCTCACTTTATATGATTTTTATCACAAATATTTGCACTGTAAAATATAAACAAAAGAAACAGTATTTTTAATTTACTTCATTCAAGTATTGCAGTGCAGTCTCTTTATTTTGAAAGTGCAATTTACAATTGTAGGCTTTTTTGTTATGCAACAGCACTTAAAAATAAACAAGTATAAAATTTGAGAGCCTACAAGTCCACTCAGTCCTACTTCTTGTTTAGCCAAATGAGTTTGTTTATATTTATGGGAGATAATGCTGCCTGCTTCTTATTTGTAATGTCTCCTAAAAGTGAGAACAAGGGTTTGCATGGCACTTTTGTAGTTGGCATTGCAAGGTATTTATGTGCCAGGTATGCTAAACATTTCTATGCTCCTTCATGCTTTGGGCCACCATTCAAGAGGTCATGCTTCCATACCGGTTAAAAAAAAAGTGTATTTATTAAATTTGTGACTGAATTCCTTAGCAGAGAATTGTGTGTGTCTTGCTCTGTATTACCCAAATTCTGCCATACATCTCAGGTTATAGCAGTCTCAGATGGTGACGTATTGTTTGTTTCAAGAAAACTTTCACTGCAGATTTGACAAAATTCAAAAAAGGTATCAGTGAGATTTCATGCTGACGAGGCTAGTTAAAAATAATGTATTAAATTTAATGTAATAAATGGCTACAGCATTCAAGGATTAAGAATCTGAAGTGCCTTCCAAAAATCTGAGAGGGCTGAGGAATGCAGTATGTTTTCAGAAATCTTAAAAGAGCAACACTGCAATGCAGAAATGACACAGCCTGAGCCATTTAAAAAGAAATTCAACCAGGTGTTTGTGGCATCTGACTCGGATGATGAAAATGAACATACATCAGTCTGCGCTGCTTTGGATCATTATCAATCAGAACCTGTCATCAGCACAGACCCATGTCTTTTCATACTTGAACCACCATTTCAGAGGATGTGTGAATCTTTATCACATCTGCATGTAAATATCTTGCCATACTGGCTACAACTGTGCCAGTCAAATGCCTGTTCTCACTTTCAGGTGACATTGTAAACAAGAAGTGGGCAGCATTATTTCATGCAAATGTAAACAAACTTGTTTATCTTAGTGATTGGCTTAACAAAAAATAGGACTGAGTGGACTTGTAGGGGCTAAAGTTTTACATTGTTTTATTTTATTTTTGAGGGCAGTTTTTTTACATAATTCTACATTTGTAAATTCAACTTTCTTGATAAAGAGATTATATTAGAGTATTTGTATTAAATGAACTGAAAAATGCTATTTCTTTTGTTTCCTTTTTACAGTGCAAATATTTGTAATAAAAATATAAAGTAAGCCCTGTATACTTTGTATTAGGGATGCTAAATTTAGATTAATTGGCTAATTGAATAGTTGATGCAATTTGCATCAACTATTCGATTATTTGATAAGGGCGTCTCCACCTTTGAAGTGTAGCAACAGCCCTAGGGCTGTTGCTACACTTGAAAGGTGAAAGCGCCGTGGGGAGCATGGGGCCAGCGGGAGACTCAAGCAGTCCCAAGAGGGATACTTTTGAGGGGCTAAAATCTACTGACCACCTCAAATGTGGTTGGGTTTACTGAGGACTTTATAAAAGATTTAACATTTACACACTGAAGGTGTGCTCAGTTTTATTAGTTTATACTGATTTAAGTCAGTGTGTAAGAGAGGGATTAATCATTCCCAATTAATGTGTCAGAGTCACAGTTGCATAAAACACACACGTGTAGCTTGGCTTTATGTCATGTCTTTAGGGAACTTCAGAAGCAGAGAGCTTCAGGGAGAGGCACACATCGATAAGAGCTGAGCTGGAGCCAAAGAGTGCACTAAAGTCACTTTGTGCACCATGCGTGGTAACTTGCACATGCCGATAGTATAAAACAGACTCTCTAGTAACAGGAAATGCTCCTTACGTGGAAAGAAGCCACACAGGCATTTCCAGATGTGAATTACACTTCTGTCTGAGCTAGAGTAACTGAGATCCTGTTTGTATTCACATAAATCTTTAATCCTTTCTGCAGAGCCATCCTGTCCATAGGATGGTTTGGGGCAGCCGGTCCAGGCCCCGTGCTTTGGGGGGCCCCACAGGACCCAGGGTGGCCTGGTGCAAGCAGGAGGGGTCGGGCCTGTTCTGAACTGAGCAGTGGCAATGGGAGCCATGGGAAGTGGAGTGACCCGGCCCCAGCCTGTTCAGCTCCACTCGGAGCCAGGCTTGGGGGAGTGCAGCAGGCTGGGGCAAGATTGCTTCACTTCCGGCCATTGTGGTAAATGCGGGAGGACCTGACCCTTGCTACTGCCTCTGTGCCTCCCGGCAATCTCCCAAGTCTCACTGCTCAGGGGAGGGGTGGAGGCGAAGCAGGGATGGAAGAGCCCTCCCCATTGCCCAGTGAAGTCTGTCGTCAGCCCGGCCTGCTTGGAGCTCCGGCTGCTGCTGTGGTCGAGGTAGCTGGGAGCCCTGTGCCCTTTGAAATTGTTGGGCCCAGGGTAGCTGCCCCGTTAGCCGTCCCCCTGTGGGCAGCCTTTATTTCAGCTATGAGCATTCCAGCTCTGATGCAGTATTCATGGCATATCGCCTTTCTCTTTGTCTCATGTATTTCTTGCCCATTCAGCAGATGTCCGAGGTGAGCCTCCTGTGCTGACAATGGACAGGGGGCTGACAGACTTGTCATGACTGTTGGCCCAGGGCTCTTGGCTGCCCCAGCCCCACCCCTTCCAGGATTACAGAGCTGCCCCTCTCCTACCCAGACCCAGGCCAGCCCTTAGTGCTGCCTGGAGCGCACGGCATGATTTAAAGTATCTGGGGCTCTGGCCACCATTGCCCCTGCAGCAGCGGTGGCAGCTGAGACCCTTGGGCCCTTTCGAATCGCCGGGTTCTGGGGCAGCTGCTC
Source organism: Rafetus swinhoei (assembly GCA_019425775.1). Taxonomy (NCBI): domain Eukaryota; kingdom Metazoa; phylum Chordata; order Testudines; family Trionychidae; genus Rafetus; species Rafetus swinhoei. Next base: position 223,927 of record JAFJHL010000175.1, on the reverse strand, counting down.
CCTCTGTCCGTCCGTCCCGTCCCCCGCCCCTCGCTGTTGGAAAGCCTGACAAGGCAATTCTTCCTTTGATTTTACTTACAAAATTCACCACGATGTACAGATAACCTTTCCCCCGGGTGCAGAACAAGGCACTTAATTCCCCTGAATTACAGCTGCCTTCAAATTGACCTGTTCTGTACTTTTGTTAGGGGTTTCTGCCATTCTTTAGTCATAACCCTCCCTGCTCTTGAGTAAATATTTGTATGTCCCAGTCTGAACCTCTTACTGCAGTGACTAAATGAAAGCACATTGATACCTATATCATTCGTCTTTGCCTTTAGTCTTTAAACAAACCACATACAGTTGGTATAATTTTACCATCAGTGAATTAACAGCGTGTATTAGAGATGTTTAAAAAGTGAGCTTTCTGAGGTTTTGTGAGACCACACTGTATTTTTACATGTTAAAATACTTGAGATCTGAGCCTCATTTATACTATGGCCCCTTTGCACCATTTTGGAAGTCTAAAGGGGATTTAAATGTAATTTCCTCCCATTTTCCAGCTGCTCTTTGCTGTCAGTATGGTGTCAACAAGCCTTTGTGTAAATGAGAATAAGGCCCATGTCCTCTCGGTGCATGTGGATGAGTATTATCAAGTGATATATAGAGCAGAAATGGTTCTATAGTTCTTGACTACATTGTGATTCCTGTTGTAAAAGGAATAAAGCTTTGAGGCTTGATTTTTTTAAAGGTATTTAAGCACTTAACTCCCATTGTTTGAGGTTCCAAAATTAGGTTTTACTGACCTTTATTTTTATAGGAACCTACGGGGAGAAGTTAGTTTAAAAGGCTGAGTAAAAAACTTATATATTTTTCAGGCACTTAGGGAATTATTTTTCACAGCATGATTTGGCTCTTTTCTGTTCCACAAATGTTGCGATTCTCACCCATTGTTCTTATGGGCTCCAAACCGCATGTCTAATCAATAAGTGGTCTTCCATGTAGGAACTACTTCAATAGGTAGATCCCATCTCCTTCACAAGTCTCCCAAGTATTTTCTGATTCATTGCATTGGTTACTTCTTGCTGTTCTCTCCAGATTCAGTTATAGTGGATCAATGTTTCCGTTCTTATGGGTGGTCTGCATTGCCTATAGGCGTTCCTTCAGGAGGCCAGATTTTCAGGTGGCATAAATTGGCATATTTACACTAAAGTCACCCATTCACTCCAGCTGAGAATCTGTGTGTGGATAAGGCTTTGGATGTCAGTCCTTAACTTCTCCAATCTCATTATAAGCAAAAAATCCAACAAGACACTGAGCTAGAGCTTTCACCCTGCTTCCATTTGGGGAATTAATTCCAAGCCTTTGCATCTTTTAATATATTTAACCTAAAAGCGAAGTCAGCTGTTTCCTTTGCAAATGACGACAGTTCAGGCAGCAGTGTTAGTGCTAAAAACTACTCCCCAGCAATGGACTCAACACAATATTGCGCAACGTGCTGGGGAAACTTTGAGAACTCTCTCTGTCCCGTTTTCAGAAGCAGGGTGTGTGTATAATGGGCTCCATTGTTCACCAAAGAGATACACATACATGTAGATATGCAGAGGAAGTACTTGTTAACTGACAGCATTAGAGCTGTTCATTAGTGAAATCAGCAATTTCTACATTTTATCAACTAAACCCATTCCACTCATGGTGATGAGAGGGCAGTTGCCAGCAGAGGTCACCATTGCTTAGCTTAGATGGCTTGAAAGATCCTGGCTCCTTTGCTTTTGTAGGGCAGAGATTCTAATGCTTCAGAGGGGTAGCCAAGTTACTCTGTAACAGGAAAACTTAAAAAAACAACAAATAGTCCAGTAGCACCTTAAAGACTAGCCAAACGTGTAGATGGGATCGTGAGCTTTCGTGAGCACAGCCCACTTCTTCAGATGACCGGCGGCGTGTTGGAAGTTTCTAAGAGATTCTAATGACAGGCAAAAATCTAATTCCACCATAGACTCTAGAGCTGGAAGAGACCTCAGGAGGTCACTGAGTCCAAAGCAGGACCCATACTGGACAGATTTATTGGTGGTGAGATTTAATTTCAGTCTTTATTACAGATTGCCTACAGTACTTGTACCTAAAGATGGTCCTCAAATAACTAGAAAACTGCCTTAAAATTACAAGTATATAATTACCCAGTACATGTAACAATAGCCATTATACTTTTAACTAGAAGAGGTGGTCAGAATGCAAGAAATGTTCACTGTATGTTTCAATTGGATTGTTATTTTTAAAAATTTCTTTAAATAAACTCATATTCAGAGTAAAAGGGAGTGTCTTGTACAGGACCAAAGCAAGTGGAGTCATATGTGACCATTTGGGATCTAATTACCAGTTAATACACTGCTGCAAGCTCCACTTTACAAAGTTTCAGTTCCTACATGTGGCCTAGCTATTCTCTTCCATTTGCTCTTTAAAGGAAGGGCAGTTAGTTTAACACTGACCTACACAAATATTCAATTTTTCTAAGCCCAAATTTTGATGCAAATTTTAAAGCAAGAGGTTAATTATTGTAATGAATTACCGTTGCAACTGTTTTTATTTAGCACATGTGATAATAAGCTGCCATGCCTTTTGTGTAACTTTTAACTGAAATCTCAAGAACATAGCTGACAAGAGAAATGCTTAAATTTTGGGTGAAGAAATTAACATTGCCTAGCTAACATGCAGAGAAAGTAATGAGCCATATAGTCATCGCTACTTCCTATGCAACTACATTGTGAAACGTCTCTTTAGGGTGAGTTGTCCTTATTTCTCAAGTTGAATAACTACTACTTCATTGCACATACTCAACAGAAAAGTTACTGTCTTGCTGTAAGATCTCTTCAAATCATGCTGAAATTTATTGTAGAATGACTCATACGTTGGAGGGCCAAATCCTGCTTCTCTTACTCATATGAACAGTCCACTTTATTTGGCCATTGGTCCTATTGTTACAATCCTCTTAAGAAAGTACCTACACCACCACAACCTGGCATGTTTGACATACATGAAATAATAGTTGACAGAATTATTTTAAGATTAACTTCTCTGTAGTGTAGGCCACAGCTCAGAACCCTAACCAATATGCATTTAGGCAGGACTGTGTTAACTCACCACATTTTATTTTAGCTTATATCAAAAAGTGCTTGAGACTTTACTGTGCTACACTTCAAGGAATGAAAACACCCATAAATTATTTTCATAACTGTTACAGCTCAACCTCTAAGTTGTGGCAACTTGGAAAAACCAGCCCGACAAGCAGGTTTGCTATTTTTCCCCCTAAAACTTCGGGAGAGGATAATGAGAATTTAAAGTGAAGGAAGTAACCCCTAAAGCGCACACGAACTTTATCAAGTTACATTTTGTTCTGAGCTCCCAAATACTCTCCCTTTTCCTGATTGGGGTTTGCATCTGTCTCCCTGACTCCTGTCTTTCCTAGATAAAACAAATCAATAAACACTGTCAGCTTCATCCTGTGACAATAGGCAGTTAGCAAGGAGTTTGTGAGTTTTTCCATGTGAACCTAGAAAATGTGTGTCTCTGGTGAACTGCTGCTTCTGCCTATGATTGATAGCCTTGAATCAAGCCTTGCTCAGCCTTGCATCAGAATTCGATTCTGACAAGGAATATTTTCTGAACTAAGGTAGGATTATTTTAGGAAAAATGTGGCTAATGTTAAATGAGCCTCGTTCCCTAAAAGCAGCAGGGTAATAGTGGTTTCTCAGATTAACTGAGCTACCTAGTAACATAAAATTAATCTGATTTTTACCTGAGTGAAAAAAGATGAGAACCCTTGTATCTCTCTAAGATTGGGCTACTTTGTAAGGATGTTTCACAGGTTTGAACTCAGTCACAAATGCTTAGAGTTACAGACAAGCATGAAGTTAAACCTGCATTAGGTCCATTCTCAGCCTAAACACAACAGGCAAACTATGGGGAAAAAATGTCAGGCATTTTGCACTAATGTTACTAGCCACAGCCAGTACAATCCTTCTTTCAAATACATCTGGCCTCCCCCCAGCCAGGAGGATGAGGATCAGAGTACAGCAAAACCACGTATGCTAAATTGAAAAATCCCAAACTTCTTCCACAACCACAGTGATTGCTTAGGAAAGCCCTTTGATCAGCTTGTTGTCACTCACCTCCGAGCTGTGCCCTCAATCCCACTAGGAGATGGAATCCTAAGGGGTGCCCAAGCTGTTCCGTAGCCTGTAGTATCCTAGTTTGTGGACACTTCCAAATCAGATGAGCCATTCACACACACACTCTGCTTCTCCAGCCTCATTCACTGCCCTGAGGGTTGAGAGCTGCATTGACTCATGAGACTCAAGCTCCCCCTGGGTCCTAGTGCCCAAAAATCGGAGCCCTCAATTGAAGAAATCAGCCTTTGGCTCAGAGTAGGGATGTCTGTGTGTACTACGCTACGTGATGAACCGTTAAATCTGGGTTTATCAGTTAATCCTGTCAGCGACATGCATCCCTCCGCCCCCCCGCTTGCTGCCTTTGTATCAGGCAGCAAGGGTGTATGGGGGAGAGGCAGGAGCCGCCTGCTCCTTCCCCCGTGCTGCTGCCTCTGCACGGGGGAGGGGGAACAAGGAAGGCTGCCACCAAGCAGCCTCTGTCCGCGGGAAGCCCAGGCTTGTCATGAGGACAGAGGCTGCTCCGTGGGATGCTGGCACAGTCTCTGTCAGCAGGGAGCACAGACTCCTGCAGACAGAGGCTGCTGCCGCCCTGTGCTGCTGCCTCTGATATAGAGGCAGCAGCACAGGTTGGCAGAGGGCTCCCTGGGAGTGGCGCCCGAGTGCACTGGCTGCTGGCCCTGCCCCAGGGACTGTCGAATAGTTGTGTAACTGCTAAGTTTTGATGCAGTTACATGACTATTCAATTGATTGATATCTAACATCCCCAGCACAGAGCCTGAATCCAGACAGAGGTGCGCACATGCAGTGGAAGTTTCAAAATGTGTACGCTGGCTGTTTGCATGCACAATAAATAATAAGCAAGGCGGGGACTCCCCACTGCCTAGATCCAATGCTTCCATGCTACAGAGACTTTACAGTATTTGTTAGCTTCTGGTTTGCATCCTTCCTCATGCAATATACATTGATCTTAGTCTAAAAGAAACTGCATGTGTGTAGAGGGACCATCCTAGCTCCCTGTGTCATGGGTCCTCTTATAGCAGCGTGTCTCAGACTGATCCGGGGAGCTACTCTGAGGGAGCTACTGCTGGGCCACTCCAGGTTGTTTGTCTGTTGGCTCCTGTTGGTTGAGGTTCGCTGTTTAAAGCCAAGGGGAACCACTGGAAGCAGCGGCCCCAAGTCACGCTGCTTTGTGCAGCTCCCTTGGCTGGAAATGGTGAACCGGAGTGGCCTGGTAGCAGCTCTCTGAGTGGATCAATGGACCACTTTGAGAAACACTGTCATACCGCAATGGTCCATAATGTCACTGTCTCACACCATTCTGCTAAGCCAGGGATAAGTGCTGGGCCAAAGACAAGACAAGAAGCAATAAGGGAGATGCCGAGAGACTTCGGAATGTTTTGTGTGCAGCAGGATTAAATGCAGTGAAAAATTAATAGTGTCTCAGACATTGCGGAGTGTCTGGGAGGGACACTGAGAACCACAGAGAAGAAAATCTTGCAGAAGAGCAACAGACAATGCCTGGTAAAAAATCAACCCGCTCCAAAAATCTTACCAAGTCCATGATTTGGTTGCTTAGGACTTCAGTTACCAAACTGCTGCACAGAATGGCCCTTGGAGTTTCTCAGAGATGGGAGGGATGGAACTTAGATGTTCCTCCTCCGACGTATGGCTGTGATGTGGGGAAAGGCTCCATCTCAGGAAGCTGTATAGCAGGGGTGGGGAACCTCTTCTGGGGCAGGGGCTGCAGATCCATAGAAAAATCAGTCAAGGGCCGCATAGAACTGAGAAGCAAAAAAGAAAAACCAACCCCTCACTGATGTGGCCCCTGACTGAGGAAGAGAAAGACACTCTCCACATTCCCCTTGCACCCCGGAGCCCAAGGGGGGGCTAGTAGATTTTGTTCTCAGTGACATGGTGGGATGGGGGGCAGATCAAGGCAAGCCAGGGGCCGCATCCGGCGCCCAGACCTTAGGTTCCTCACCCCTGATGTATAGGCAAGAGGGAAATGAGGATGAGATTTATTGACACTGTACAGTGAAAGAGAAGGTATGGCTACACTATGGAGACTATACTGGCACAACTACACAACATAGCTTTGCAGTGAAGACCCAGCCTACACTGTCAGAAAGTGTCTCTTCTGAAAACCTCCTCCCCAAATCAAGTTAGTTAACTTGACAGAACATACTTTGGTCAACTTACTTGTATCTGCTCTGGGAATTATGTTAGCAGAGCTACCTCAGCCCAGGGTCTCACACCCTTTGGTCATGCTGATAGTACAGTTCAGTGTAGGCCAGACCAGAGCCAGGCTAGTTTTCAGGGTAATACTATTTTCTTCTTTGAGTGATGTCCCCGTGGATGCTCCATTGTAGGTGCTGGGCTTGCCCCGGCGCCGCGGAACAGAGATTTATTTGGCCGGACCGTGCATGCACGGTGACGTCTTGTGGCATTTGAGCTCTTTTGTGCGGTTGCGCGGTCTGGCTTCCGCCAGTTCCTCTCAACCGCCTCAGGCTGCAGACGGAGCGAACTGGTCTCTTCAGCTTCTCTCCTTTACTGCTTCATTCGTGAGATTATTTTGTAGTAGTTACAGTTTGTTCGTGTGTTATAAGTTCCTTCCTTCATATTTCATAGTTCTTCTTTGAATGATGTCCCCGTGGGTGCTCCACATTAGGTGCTAGGCTTGCCCCGGCGCCGCAGTACGGAGATGTTCAAAGCTGTAGTCAGCTGGACCGCGCATGCGCGGTGGGGGGGGGTGTCTCGCGGCGTTCACGCTCTCCCGCGCTGCGCGATCCGGTCTCAACCAGTTCCTCTTCAACTGCCTCAGGCTGCAGACGGAGCAATCATCTCTCCTTCTTGTTCAACCCTTTGTGAGGAAAAACCCAGTTATAATTCCCCCAGTTCTTTCGCTAATAGTTCTCTATACCTTTTATATCTGTTCATGTTCGCGTAAAAACAAAAACAAAAAAAGGTTTTTTTCCTGTTAGCATTTAGTCCGTTAAGTCCCACTTTCCTTCCCTTCCCTTCCCTGTTATACCTTGTATATAGTTTAAAAAAAAAAAAAAAAAGGACAGAAAAGGCTACCCGCAGCAAAGGGAATGAGCAACATTAAGATCCACAATGCCGGGCTCTCCTGGTTTTAAAAAATGCTCCTTGTGCAATGACTCCAAGCCTGCATCTGATGGCCATGCCGCGTGCATCCTCTGTCTTGGTGAGAGCCATGTACCGCAAAAATGTGTACACTGCTCAAAACTTACAGCCAGGGCCCGCCGAAATCACAAAATGAGGCTCCGAATGATCCTCTTCGATAAGGTGCTCCAGTCACCTGCGCCAGCCTCCCCGACTCGGCCTGCGCAGCAGCCTCAGAAACGGAGCGCCTCCTCTCCTTCCAGGGCTCCTCCTAAGAGACCCAGGCCCTCGCCAAGTAGATCTCTGCCTTTGACTTCTCATGGCAGAACTACCTCGGGATCCAACTTAGGCACTTGGGTTTCAAGTGCCTGTTCTGCCCTGAAACCGTCTAGAAGTGTGCCCCCTGCGTCTTGCCACGCCGCTGAAACTCCTCCAACAGCGGAATCGTCCTCGGCACCGAAGTCATCGGCACCGACTTTGCCAATGGCACCACAGGCATACTCGGAACGGCTATGTGCCACGTCCACTTCTTTGTCCTCCTCTCCAGGGGAGCCGATAACTTCGGCACGGGAGCAGATGGTACCGGGCTCGGTGCGTGACCGTTCAGCACCGTCCCGATCTCAGGACGGAACACCACCGGCACCGGCTTGAGACTCGCTGGCACCGGCACCAGCCAAAGTGCACTCGGCACCGACATCAACGCGGACTGGCCGCGATTCCCGTGCCACTCATCATTGGTCGGCACCGATGTCGACATAGGGCATAGGGTACCGGCAACGGCACCGGAGCACACAGCGGCCAAAGCACAGGCAAAGACTCATCACATTCGTAGCCCATCCCCGGCCTCACCGTCGCCTGTATTTTCACCGTCTCCATCCCCGTCTCCACCCCCACCATCAAGTAGGAGATCACCATGGCTTTCCGGGAGATATTCCTCTCCTGAAAGACTTCCATCTCCATTTCTGACACCTCCCAGAGATCGTCGAGTGTCTTCTCGTCACTTCTCTGCCTCGCCTTCACCACTCAGGCGTAGATCATACTTCCCTTCTCCATCTCTTCATTCGAGAAGATCGTCCTCGCGCTACAATTACACCATGCATCATTGTTATGAGCGTTCTCCATCACGCTCATCCTACTATTATCGGGACCGTTGTCACTATTCCCGCTATCATAGGGACTGCTCACCACATCATCGTCATAGTCGTTATTCACCCGCATCACCTCCGCGTTCCGTGACGGTCTGTTCCTCCTCTAGACACTCCCCACATTCTGTCCCACCACCCTCTGCTCGAGACTCGTCACCGCGCCATTCATTGCCTCTCCTCCAAGACCAACAGCCCCAGGCTACCGCAGAGTCACATCTTCCTAAAGTATCTCCCACCGATCAGTCCTCCTCTCCTGATGACGCCGTCATTCCTGGAGACGTCTCGCCACCAGATGACTTGAGACAGTTTTAGGATCTTTTTAAGAGGGTGGCAGTGTCTCAAGAACTCCAACTTACCGAGGTTAAGGACAAACAACACCGTCTTTTAAAAAATTTGCAGACTACCCATTCTACTAAATTAGCCATACCTTTGGATGAGGCTATATTGGAGGTTGCTAACGAACTTTGGCAGACTCCTGCCTCCATCCTTCCCACGAACAAGCGGGCTGATAAAAAATATTTTGTATCCCCAAAAGGGTCGGAATTTCTGTTCTCCCACCCTTACTCCAACTCTTTGGTACTCGATGCAGCCCAGCAACAAGCCAAGGCCCTTCAGTATAAAGCAATTACGTCAGACAAAGAGTCGAAAAGACTCAACTTATTTGGGAGGAAGGTATACACCTCGTCAACTCTCCTCCTTAGAATCACTAACTACTTAGCGCATCTATCAAATCATAATTTCGATAATTATGCAAAGCTCACAGTCCTTATGGAGGCCCTTCCTGAAGCTAAGAGGCCCCTTCTTAAGTCTGTGGTCCAGGAGGGTTACGCTGCTACTCGAACCAGTCTCCAGATTGCCATGGATGTAGCGGACACCGCAGCCCGCACCACGGCCACCGCTGTAGTTATGCATAGGGCCTCACTCCTCCAGTCAGTGGGAGTGCCAAGGGAGCTACAATCCAAAGTGGAGGATTTGCCCTTTGAGAAGGATTCACTCTTCGGGGAAAAGACTGACTCAGTCTTACATTCCAGTAAGGACACTAGAACAACCTTATGGTCACTTGGAATGTACATCCCACCTTACAGGAGGAAACGCTACTCACCATTTCAAAGGCGTTATGATTATCCCCATTCCAGACAACATTGGCAACCACAACACCTCCAGTTCGACCAGCCGCGCCCAAATCAGCGGCAGAGACCAATAAGACGCCAGAATCAAAATAACCACGTGCAAACGCAACCAGGTAATAAACAGCACGTTTGACTCATTGGTCGGGAGCAAGCACACAGCCCCCCAGAGCCTCGGTCACATCTTTCACCATCGTCTAAGGCCCTTTTACAACCAATGGGCCAATATCACTACAGACAGATGGGTCTTAGAAATAGTCCGCTCAGGTTATGTTATTCCATTCCGTTCTCTCCCTCCCACAACTCCCCCATCCCCGTCCCTTTTCAGGGATCCCTCTCACGAAGATCTACTACGAGCCGAAATCTCTCATCTCCTCCACATAGGAGCAATAGAGAAGGTTCCATCTCAATTTCAGGGGAGAGGATTCTATTCCCATTATTTCCTCGTACAGAAAAAAACCGGCGGATGGGGACCTATACTAGACCTTCAACAGTTAAGCAAACATATTCAAAAACAACATTTCAAGATGGTGACCTTAACTTCTATTCTACTGGCCCTAGAGCAGGGCGATTGGTTTGCTGCTCTCAACTTCAAAGATGCCTATTTCCACGTGACGGTTCACTCCGCTCACAGAAAATTTCTACGTTTCATAATTGGCGCAGACCACTTCCAATATTGAGTACTACCCTTTGGTCTCGCCACAGCGCCAAGCGTCTTCACAAAGATATTCGCAGTAGTCGCTGCCCATCTTCAACGCATGGGAATCGTTATATATCCTTACCTGGACGGTTGTCTAATAAAAGGATGTTCATCGACAGAAACTTCAGACATGGTACGGATGACTATTGAGACTTTCCTTCTCCTAGGTCTCCTTCTCAACGAAGACAAATCCACCTTGATACCTACTCAGAATCTAGAGTTTATAGGTGCGCGCCTCGACTCAGCAAGGGCATATCTATCCCTTATCAGGTTTCAGGCGTTGCAAGACCTATTGGACCAACTTGTATAGAGATGTTTAGTACAAGTCGTAACGGTACTCAAATTAATGGGTCATATGGCTTCCACAGCGTACGTCGTTCCCCATGCCAGGCTGCACTTTCGGCCATTGCAACACTGGCTGATCACAATATACGATCCCATAAGGCACAACATATGCAAGTGGGTAAGCGTCCCGTCCACGGTCAGGTCTTCTCTCCTCTGGTGGACAGTCGACGACGATTTACTTTCAGGCACTCCATTTCATCACCCACTACCTCGCTGTCACATGACCACAGATGCCTCCCTCATCGGCTGGGGCGCTCACATGGGCAGTCTTTCCATACAAGGTCGTTGGTCACCACAGGAATCTCTGTTACACATAAATCTCCTCGAGCTGAGGGCCGTTGCCAACGCCTGCAGACACTTCCGTACGCACCTCCGCAACTCCACAGTGGGCATCCTCACAGACAACATAGCGACCATGTATTATATAAATCGTCAGGGAGGTGTGCAGTCCCGATCGCTGTGTACGGAAGCAACCCGACTATGGAATTGGTGCATTGCCAACGGCACTACCCTTGTGGCGTCCTACTTACCTGGCATCAGCAACACGATAGCCGATTCCCTCAGCAGGAATTTTGCATTGGACCACGAATGGGAAATCGATCGGGACATTCTCCATTCTGTTTTTTGCCGTTGAGGTTTCCCACAAATAGACCTATTTGCCACCGCCAGCAACAGAAAGTGTCACCGATTCTGTTCCAGAGCAGGCCTAGGTCGCCACTCCTTAGGGGACGCCTTTCTCCTCAGTTGGAACGGTCCCCTCATGTACCCTTTTCCGCCTATCCCACTTATCTTCAGAGTCCTTCAGAAGATCAAGTCCGACAAAGCTTCAATCATCCTGATAGCGCCAGAGTGGCCTCGTCAGCATTGGTATACAATTCTCATGCGACTGGCACAACGTCCATCATACCACCTACCGTTAATCTGGAACCTTCTGACCCAGGAGCAAGGCTCTCTCCTTCACCTGCAATTACATACTCTTCACCTGTCAGCCTGGTATCTAGCTGGCTGAACGCCTCCGAGGCCCTATGTTTGGACCGTGTCAAGGATGTTCTTATACACAGTAGGAAACAAAACACATGCGTCACTTACCTTTCCAAATGGCGATGTTTTACTTCCTGGTGTTCTGAACGCAACCTCGATCCTCAAATGGTCCCAATCTCCATCATCCTAGATTATATGATGCACCTGCAACAGAACGGACTAGCCTTAGCGTCTATAAGAGTCCATCTCGCGGCACTGACTGCACTCCGACAACCAATAGAGGGAATTTAACTCTTCGCTCACCCCCTCACTAAGAGGTTTCTCAAAGGTCTATTAAATCTAAACCCTCCTCTCCGCGTTCCCACCCCGCTGTGGAATCTGGACTTGGTACTCTCCACCTTAACAACACGGCCCTTCGAACCTCTGCCACCATACCTCTCCAGACTCTCACGCTAAAGTTGGTCTTCCTGATTGCCATCATGTCAGCGCACAGAGCAAGTGAAATCTCGGCACTAATGGCATCACCTCCCTACACCATCTTTAATAAGGGTAGTGCTATTCTAAGACATCACCCAGCCTTTATTCCTAAGGTTTGCTCTGAGTTTCATCTCAACGAGCCAATAGTACTACCTGCCTTTCACCCTAAACCTCATGCCTCTCCGTGTGAGGCAACCCTCCATACACTGGACGTACGTAGGGCCCAAGCCTTTTACTTGCAGCGTACTAAACCATTTAGGAAAATGGATAGGTTATTAGTTTCTCGCGGAATGGTCGAAGGGACAACCCCTATCATCCCAGAGAATTTCTAACTTAATTGTTTCCTGTATAACCCAGTGCTATACACTACGGAAAGTTCCCCTCCCACAATGGCTCAGGGCCCACTCCGCTAGGGCAGTGGCTACTACTACTGCTTTCCTTAAGGCGTACCCCTTTCTGATATATGTAGGGCTGCCACCTGGTCATCCTGTGACACGTTTGCTAAACACCACACCATTCAATCTAGATGGATCTCGGATACTTCTGTAGCATCCGCAGTTCTCTCCTCTTTACATACATAGTGACATCCGAAACCCACCTCCTTCACTCGGGTCGGTACTGCTTCTCAGTCACCTAATGTGGAGAACCCACGGGGACATCACTCAAAGAAGAAAGCAAAGTTATTCACCTTCGTGCAGTAACTGTCGTTCTTCGAGATGTGGGTGCTCCACCACCCACCCTCCTCCCCGCTTCGGAGTCTGTTTCTCTTTTGCAGATCCTGAGGCGGGTCCGAGGAACTGGTTGAGACCAGATCGCGCAGCGTGGGAGAGCGTGAACGCCGCAAGATGTGCGCCCTGCCCCCCCCCCCCCCCCGCGCATGCGTGGTCCTGCTGACTACAGCTTTGAACATCTCCGTGCTGCGGCGCCGGGGCAAGCCCAGCACCTAATGTGGCACACCCATGGGGACACACATCTCGAAGAATGAGTTACTGCACAAAGGTGAGTAACTTCGCTTTATCGCTTTATCCCCCCAAAAAACCCCAAGTTTTTCTTCCTCTCCTAATCCCTTCCACACGGTTGGATAGTTGTAGTTATAAGTAGTTAAATATATATATATATATATATATATATATACACGCGCGCGCGCACACACACACACACACAGTTAAATACCCGTTTCCACCAAAAACACCCGAACAAACAAACAAAAAACGTAAAGACTTAAAATGCCCGGTTTTAAGAAGTGCAACACATGCCGGAAGGCAATGCCCGCTTCTGATAGCAGCTACTCCTGCATCTGCTGTCTCGACGAAGCTTATGTCCCGCAGAAATGCCCATATTGTACCAAGTTGACCGCAAGGGCCCGACGGGACAGAGAGATGAGGCTCCAGATTATTATTTTTGACAAAGCTCTCCAACCGGCGGGATCGGAGCGTTCAGTCTCCTCAGACCAGCCACCGGAAGCGTAGGACCTCATCCCCTATGGCCGTTCTGCCCAAAAGATCCAGAGCATCACCAACCAGGTCTCTACATGCTATGTCGCAGAGTAGCGTGAGTACTGGGGACAAGCCAGGTACCTCAGGCACCGCCACACGGTGTTCAAAGATTCCTGCGGTGTCTAAAACAAAAAGACCAGCGGGTATGGCACCGACAGCGGAACTGAGGTCTACCTTGGCACCGACGTCAACAAACCTCCGGCACTGAAGGATTTGTCTGTGCCGCGATCATCATCGGCACCGGTGGCGCCAACTTCCATTGCGGCACGTCCCTCGGCACCGAGCTCCACCGTACCGGTGCTGACGGCATCAGCTCCGCGCACGGGTGGCACCGAGGCAAAGGATCCTGTGCCAAGTTCACCTCGGCACCGAAGTCCTTCTCGCTCTCAATGGCTGGTTTTCTCACCGGCACCGTTGCCTTCTCCACCGGCACCGTTGTCCCCTAAGTCTCCCGGCGCGGGCCGGCACAGGTCCCCGTACTCCCCGTACCAGAGGCTGCCCTCTCCATTCTTAGCAGCACAGAGGGACCATGGCTATTACCAGCACCACCACTTGTCCGTGTCTTCAGCATCCTCTAGAGTCTCATACGTCCGTTCCCGTTCTCCACGCTCACTGTGGACAAGGCATTGGGAGCATACTCGATACATTTGCTCGGACAGGTGGTCACCGCTTGATAGACTCTACTACTATGACAATCACTATCGTTGTTACTCACCTCACAGACATTCATACCACTATAGACCATGGTCTCATGGAATATCCTACTGTGACTGCACATCATCTAGACGTTCTCCGACTCCAGTCCCTCCCACTCCAACGGGGCAACCTGCATCGCCACAACCCCAACCATCGGAACCGGACGAGACGCAACTTTCTGTTATGGAAGAGCATGCACCAGAAATATCTCCCACTGATCACTCTTCTTCTTCTCCGGATGAGACCATCATTCCTGGGGACATCTCCCCACCTGACGACCTCAGGCAATTTCAGGAGCTCTTTAAAAGGGTAGCAGTAAGCCAGGAGATACAGCTGGATGAAATAAAGGAGAAACAACATTGCCTCCTCAAGAATCTCCAGCCCCAACTTAGGCCCAAAATAGCCATACCCCTGGATGAGGCCATACTTGAGGTCGCTGAAGAAATCTGGCAAACCCCGGCCTCGGTACCACCTACCAGCAAGAAAGCTGACAAGAAGTACTTTGTGCCGCCTAAGGGAATGGAGTTCCTCTTCACCCATCCCCAGCCCAACTCTTTGATGGTGGACATGGCCCAGCAAAGATCAAAAACACCACAATACAGACACACCTCTGCTGACAAAGACACAAAAAGGCTCGATTTATTGGGCAGAAAGGTATGCACATCAGCGACACTGTTGCTCAGGATAGCCAATTATATAGCGCATCTGTCCAACCACATATTCGACAATTTTACAAAGCAGACACCACTCTTGGAACACCTACCAGAGTCAAAAAGACCCATACTAAAAGCAGTCGTGCAGGAGGGTTACACTTCAGCAAGAACAGCGTTGCAGATAGCAATGGACGTGGCGGATACAGCGGCCCAGTCGACAGCTACGGCAGTATTCATGAGGAAAGCCTCACACCTCCAATCGGCGGGAGTGCCCAAGGACCTACAAAATAAGGTAGAGGACTTACCGTTTGACAGAAACAAGCTATTCGCCGAAAATACAGACCGCATGTTACATTCTTCAAAAGATTCACGCACGACCCTCTGAACGTTGGGGGTGTATACCCTGCCATACAGAAGACGTCGTTACCCCCCTTACCAATGATCCTACGATTGTTCGTACGTTAGGCAACAATGGCAGCATCAACAGCGTGCCCTTGATCAACAATGTACGCATCAAAGACCTCAGAGGCTTCGAAACCCAGGGAACCGTACGCAGACCCCCCTGAACAACAAGTAGCAGGTTTGACTCCTCGGTTGGGGGTACGCAGACAGTCTCCCACATTAGCAAAGGTCGTCACACCCACTTGTTTCACCACCGTCTGAGGCCCTTCTACCACCAATGGGCCTCCATCACTACAGACAAGTGGGTGTTGGAAATAGTTCAATCCGGTTACTCCATACCCTTCCTTGCCACATCCCCTACAACCTCCCCATCCCGTCCCTCTTTAGGGACCCATCTCACGAGGACTGGGTACGCACCAAAGTCAACTATCTACTCACCATAGGTGCAGTGGAAAGAGTTCCAGACGAGTTCAAGGGGAGGGGCTTTTACTCCCATTATTTTCTCACTCAAAAGAAGTCGGGGGGGGTGGCGACTGATATTGGACCTCTGGAAATTGAACAAGTTTCTTCAAAAGCAACGATTCAAAATGGAGACCCTTGCCTCTATAATGCCTGCATTGGATCATGACGACTGGTTTGCTGCCCTTGACCTCCAGGACATGTATTTTCACATCACAATCTATCCAGCACACAGGAGATTCCTACGGTTCACAGTCAGCATGGACCACTTCCAATACAAGGTTTTATCCTTCGGCCTCTCCACTGCCCCCAGGGTATTCTCAAAAATCCTGGTGGTAGTCGCAGCACACCTCTGTTGAGAAGGAGTGATTATATTCCCTTACCTCGACGACTGCCTATTGCAGGGTCGGTCATTCACCGAAGTTCTGGATATGATCCACGCTACCACAGAAACCTTCCATACCCTCGGACTACTAATCAACGAACAAAAGTCCATTTTTCATCCAACTCAGGAGCTGGAATTCATCGGTGCCCAGCTAGATGCGGTCACTGCAAGGGCATACTTACCCCTCCAGAGGTTTCAGTCTATTCAGAATTTAATAGATGTCGTTTGAGGCAGTCCTGCCGTCCAGATAATCACTTGTTTGAAGCTCGTGGGCCACATGGCTGTCACACGTATGTGGTTCGCCACGCCAGACTACACTTTCGCAGCCTACAATACTGGCTAGCGTCGGTATACAACCACACAAAGCACGATGTGTACAGATCAGTGACACCCCCCCGCCCCTCCCCAATCTGTCTTGCAGTCTCTCAACTGGTAGATGGCCCGCATAAATCTTCTCCACGTCATGCCCTTTCACCAGCAGCAACCCTCTCGTCATATCACCACCGATGCCTCCCTTCTTGGGTGGGGAGCACAAATGGGTACCATATCTGCCCAGGGCCGATGGTCACCTCGCGAGACACGGCTTCACATAAATCTTTTGGAACTCCGGGCAGTCTTCAACACCTGCAGGTATTTACACAGTCATATTCGCAATACTACAGTGAAAATTCTCACAATGTCACAGCAATGTATTACATCAACTGCCAAGATGGAGCCCATTCCCACTCCCTATGTGCGGAGGCAATCTGTCTTTGCAATTGGTGCATTTGACATGGCATCACACCTGTGGCATCCTGCTTACCTGGCATCATGAACGTTGCAGCGGATTTTCTGAGCAGGTACTTCGCGCCGGATCACGAATGGGAGCTTCATGACGGAGTCCTCCACCTTCTCTTCCAATGTTGAGGCACTCCCCTCATAGATCTTTTTGCCACCTGTCACAACAAGAAAGTAGGACAAATTATAAAGGATGAATATAGGCAAACAACACAGGAATGCAGGGGCAAGATTAGAAAGGCAAAGGCACAAAATGAGCTCAAACTAGCTACGGGAATAAAGGGAAACAAGAAGACTTTTTATAACTACATTAGAAGCAATTAGGGAGCAATTAATACATTAGGGAGGTTTAGGTTGGACATTAGGAAAAAGTTCCTAACTGCCAGGGTAGTCAAACACTGGAATAAATTGCCCAGGGAGGTTGTGGAATCCCCATCTCTGGAGATATTTAAGAGTAGGTTAGATAAATGTCTATCAGGGATGGTCTAGACAGTATTTGGTCCTGCCATGGGGGCAGGGGACTGGACCAAATCGTTATACCTTTCCAGCAGGATTGTGAACCATTAATAACTACTCTCTGAGTACGGTTATCCAGACAGTTATGCACCCACCTTATAGTAGCCCCATCTAAGTTGTATTTGCCTAGTTTATTGATAAGAATATCATGCGAGACCGTATCAAACGCTTTACTAAAGTCTAGGTATACCACATCCACCGCTTCTCCCTTATCCACAAGACTTGTTATCCTATCAAAGAAAGCTATCAGATTGGTTTGACATGATTTATTCTTTACAAATCCATGCTGGCTGTTCCCTATCACCTTGCCACCTTCCAAGTGTTTGCAGATGATTTCCTTAATTACTTGCTGCATTATCTTCCCTGGCACAGAAGTTAAGCTAACTGGTCTGTAGTTTCCTGGGTTGTTCTTATTTCCCTTTTTATAAATGGGCACTATATTTGTCCCATGATTTTCCAAAGATGATAGCTAGAGGCTCAGATACCTCCTCTATCAGCTGATTGAGCATTCTAGGATGCATTTCATCAGGCCCTGGTGACTTGCAGGCATCTAACTTTTCTAGGTGATTTTTAACTTGTTCTTTTTTTATTTTATCTTCTAAACCTCCCCCCTTGCCACTAGCATTCACTATGTTAGGCATTCCTTCAGACTTCTCGGTGAAGACCGAAACAAAGAAGTCATTAAGCATCTCTGCCATTTCCAAGTTTCCCTACTGTTTCTTCCTCACTGACCAGTGGGCCTACCTTGTCCTTGGTCTTCCTCTTGCTTCTAATGTATTTATAAAAGTCTTCTTGTTTCCCTTTATTCCCCGTAGCTAGTTTGAGCTCATTTTGTGCCTTTGCCTTTCTAATCTTGCCCCTGCATTCCTGTGCTGTTTGCCTATATTCATTCTTTGTAATTTGTCCTACTTTCCATTTTTTATATGACTCCTTTTTTATTTTTAGATCATGCAAGATCTCGTGGTTAAGCCAAGGCGGTCTTTTGCCATATTTTCCATCTTTCCGACGCAGCGGAATAGCTTGCTTTTGGGCCCTTAACAATGTCCCTTTGCAAAACTGCCAACTCTCCTCAGTTGTTTTTCCCCTCAGTCTTGATTCCCATGGGACCTTACCTATCAGCTCTCTGAGCATACCAAAATCCGCTTTCCCGAAATCCATCGTCTCTATTTTGCTAGTCTCCCTTCTACCCTTCCTTAGAATTGTGAACTCTATGATTTCATGATCACTTTCACCCAAGCTGCCTTCCACTTTCAAATTCTCAACCAGTTGCTCCCTATTTGTTAGGATCAAATCTAGAACAGCTTCCCCCCCCCTAGTAGCTTTTTCAACCTTCTGAAATAAAAAGTTGTCTCCAATGCAGTCCAAGAACTTATTGGATAGTCTGTGCCCCACTGTGTTATTTTCCCACCATATATCTGGATAGTTGAAGTCCCCCATCACCACCAAATCTTGGGCTTTGGATGATATTGTTAGTTGTTTAAAAAAAGCCTCATCCACTTCTTCCACCATAATAAAAGTTCTTTCTCTTTTCTTTTTATTAACCTGGTATTGGTTAATTTTTGTGTCCTGGTTTTTACTTTTGGGGGCTGAGATTTCCTAAGTAATCTCTCCCTAGTTTCTTTATTATTACTTGGTGGTGGCAGAGGATTTTTTATCCCCAAAATCTAGGTGTTTAAGATTTTGGGGGGAAGCTTTATACCAAAGCCTGGAAAGATAAGGTTTTGGGGTACCTTTGCGGGCCTCCACTTCTGCATTTATCATGCCAGAGTGGGGAAGGAGCCTTGACAGATACTAATCCACAGTAGAAGATAAACGACCAGAACCACTTACCTTTCTAAATGGCATAGGTTCGTTTCGTGGTGTCCCACACAACAGCTGCTCCCGCGCATTCAGCTCCACTTCACGTGATCCTCAACTACTTGCTGTACCTAAAACACACAGGGTTAATTTTAGCTTCTCTCAGACTGCACCTTGCAGTGATTTCCGCTTTCAGACAACCTATTGAAGGCACCTCCCTATTCACCCATCCAATTACCAAGAGTCTCATGAAGGGCCTTAGGAACTTAAGCCTCCCTCACAAACCCGTTCTTCCAGCATGGAACCTAGATATAGTACTTGGGGCTCTAACCACACCACCATTCAAACCCTTGGCTACTATACCGCTACAGATATTAACTGTGAAGGTGGTTTTCCTCCTCGCCATTACATCAGCACGCAGGGTTGGCGAGTTATCGGCGCTCATGGCAATACCACCATATACCATTTTCAATAAGAATGGAATAGTTTTAAGGCTTCTCCCAGCATTCATCCCCAAAGTCTGTTCGACCTTTCAGGTCAATGGACCAATTATCCTACCACCCTTCTACCTGAAACCTCACACTTCATCACGTGAAGCATCTCTCCACACGCTCGATGTCCACAGAGCTCTCGTGTTTTATACAGAACGCACGAGACCCTTCAGAAAATCGGACCGACTCATTGTTTCTCTAGCCGAGCGATCGAAAGAACAGCCAATATCGTCTCAGCACATCTTAAAAATTATAACCACTTGTATAACCGAGTGTTACCATACCAGACGTGTACCTCTTCCAACACAACCTAGGGCACACTCCACGAGAGCAATGGCGGCATCAACAGCCTTTCTCAGGGGTGTTTCCTTTAAAGACATTTGTAGAGCAGCCACCTGGTCATCGCATGACACGTTTGTAAAACATTACGCAGTACAGCAGAGATGGCTCTCAGATACCTCAGTGGCATCAGCAGTACTCTCAACAGCGGACAAATAGGGATTCCGAGTCCTGCCTTCCTGCTACATCGGAGTACTGCTGCTTAGTCACAGTGGAGCACCCACAGGGACATCACTTGAAGAAGAAAGCGAAGTTACTCACCTTAGTGCAGTAACTGTCGTTCTTCGAGATGTGTCCCCCCGTGGGTGCTCCACTACCCCCCTCCTCCCTGCTTCAGAGTCTTTCTTTTCCTTGTGTCTTCCAGATTCCGAGGCAGCTTCGAGGAACTGGCAGGAGCCGGACCGCGCGACCGCATAAAAGTGCGTGAACGCCACGAGACACCGCCCCGCATGCGCAGTCCAGCCAAATGCTGCTACAGCAAAAATCTCCATTCTTCAGCCTCAGAAGAAATGAATTGTCAGATTACAAAACACATCCTTAGGTGCCAATGACATTGGCTGACAGAGAGGTACTGTTCCTTTCGTTGGGTGTTAGGCACACTCAGCGCTTCAGTTGTAGAGCCCCTAAGAGTCGTTTTTGTAACAGGGTCGGGTCTCATCATTGTGGTACCTCCTGCTGCTCACTCTGGAAATCAACTCAGCCCTTAGCAGAGCGCCCTTCTCTGGCTGGCGGCTTGCCTGTCCTCACTGCACTTTCTCCACCCTTGAGCTCTGGACCTGCGTCAATCCAGGATCATGGTGCCTTCCTCAGGACACTGCCCTTCAGCAGGGCCTACCACCAAAATTCCTGCTAGGTGCGCACCCGCATGGCTCCGCACAAAGAATTTGAATCCCACCCACCTCCTCAGCAGAGCCGCATGGCAGCACTCCCCTTCCTGGAAGGTGAGCTGGTGGTGGTGGGTTTGGTGGGAGAGTGGGGGGTCAGGCTTTTCTTTGTAATGAGAAAAGCCAAAAAATATTTTGAGGAACAGCTAGCCAAAAACTCAAAAAGCAATAGCAAAATGTTTTTTAAGTATATTAGAAGCAGGAAGCCGGCTAAAAAACCAGTGGGGCCACTGGATGATCAAGATACAAAAGGAGCAATCAAGGACAATAAAGCCATCGCGGAGAGACTAAATGATTTCTTTGCTTCAGTCTTCATGGCTGAGGATGTTAGGGAGATTCCCAAACGTGCACCGTCCTTTGTGGGTGATGAATCTGAGGAACTGTCCCAGATTGAAGTGTCACTAGAGGAGGTTTTGGAACAAATAGAAAAACTTAATGTTAACAAATCACCGGGACTGGATGGCATTCACCCAAAGTTTCTGAAAGAACTCAAATGTGAAATTGCGGAACTATTAACTGTGGTTTGTAACCTATCCTTTAAATCAGCTTCTGTACCCAAGGATTGGAAGACAGCTAACATAACGCCAATATTTAAAAAGGGCTCTAGAGGCGACCCTGGCAATTACAGACCGGTAAGTCTAACGTCAGTACCGGGCAAATTAGTTGAAACAATAGTAAAGAATAAAATTGTCAGACACGTAGAAGAACATAATTTGTTGGGCAAAAGTCAACATGGTTTCTGTAAAGGGAAATCATGTCTTACTAATCTATTAGAGTTCTTTGAAGGGGTTAACAAACCTGCAGACAAGGGGGATCCAGTGGATATAGTGTACTTAGATTTCCAGAAAGCCTTTGACAAGGTCCCTCACCAAAGGCTCTTGTGTAAATTAGGTTGTCATTGGATAAGAGGGAAGATCCTTTCATGGATTGAGAACTGGTTAAAAGACAGGAAACAAAGAGTAGGAATAAATGGTAAATTTTCAGAATGAAGAGGGGTAACTAGTGGTGTTCCCCAAGGGTCAAGCCTAGGACCAATCCTATTCAACTTATTCATAAATGATCTAGAGACGGGGTAAGCAGTGAGGTGGTAAAGTTTGCGGATGATACGAAACTGTTCAAGATAGTCAAGACGAAAGCAGACTGTGAAGAACTTCAAAAAGATCTCACCAAACTGAGTGACTGGGCAACAAAATGGCAAATGAAATTTATTGTGGATAAGTGAAAAGTAATGCACATTGGAAAAAATAACCCCAACTGTACATACAATATGATGGGGGCTAATTTAGCTACAGCTAATCAGGAAAGAGATCTTGGAGTTATCGTGGATAGTTCTCTGAAAACATCCCCGCAGTGTGCAGCAGCGGTCAAAAAAGCAAATCAGATGTCAGGAAATATTTAAAAAGGGATAGAAAATAAGATGAAGAATATCTTACTGCCCCTGTATAAAACTATGGTATGCCAACATCTTGAATACTGCATAAAGACGTGATCTGCTCACCTCAAAAAAGACATTTTGGCATTAAAAAAGGTTCAGAAAAGGGCAACTAAAATGATTGGGGGTTTGGAATGGGTCCCATATGAGGAGAGGCTAAAGTGACTGGGTCTTTTCAGTTTAGAAAAGAGGAGACTGAGGGGGGATATGATAGAGGTGTATAAAATCATGAGTGGTGTGGAGAGGGTGAATAAAGAAAAGTTATTTACTTGTTCCCATAATATGAGAACTAGAGGAGACCAAATGAAATTAATGGGTAGCAGGTGTAAAACTAATAAAAGAAAGTTCTTTTTCACACAGCGCACAGTCAGCCTGTGGAACTCCTTGCCAGAGGAGGCTGTGAAGGCTAGGACTATTACAGAGTTTAAAAAAGATCTAGATAAATTCAGGGAGGTTAGGTCCATAAAAGGCTATTAGCCAGGGAGTAAGGAATGGTGCCCCTGGCTTCTGTTTGTCAAAGGCTGGAGAAGGATGGCAGGAGACAAGTCGCTTGATCATTGTCTTCGGTCCACCCCCTCAGGGGCACCTGGCACTGGCCACTGTCGGCAGACAGGACACTGGGCTAGATGGACCTTTGGTCTGACCCAGTATGGCCATTCTTATGTTCTCCTATGGTGGCTGCCCAGTTGCTGCTGGGGCAGGGCCACGTGGCGGGATGGCTGCCCCATATGCTGGGGCCAGGGCTGTGTGGTGGCTGCCCAGGTGCTCCTGGGGCGGGCTGCATGGGGGGTGGCAGCTGCCAGGGAGGGGGCCAGCTCCAGTCCTTCCCCAGAGTTGGAGTGCCATCCAGGGCCATGTGGTGGCTTCCCAGCTACTCCCTGGGCGTGCTGTGTGGCAGACAGCTGCTGGAGCTGGAGTGAGGCTGCGGTGCAGCTGATCCTGGGGCTGGGGCCCCCCACACCCGCCTTCCCCTGCCTCACTGCCCTCTCTATCTGAGCCGCCTGCTCCCTTCAGCCCTCTGCCAGCTTCCCCCTCTGACTCCCCATATGTTACTGTCCCACTTCCTGCAAACCTTGGACACTGGCAGCAGCTTTCCTCTGCTCCAGTCAAGGACTCACAACCAGCCTTGTAGGGAACAGCTTGGGACAGCCCCTGCTCTGCCCACAGGCTGCCCCAGCCGGGGGCTAGGTCTCACCTCCTCCCCACGAGGTGCTGCCTGGGAGCAGGGCTCAGGGTCCTAGCGGGGGGCAGGGGAGCTGGGGTCTCTGCGCTCTCAGGGAACAGCGCCACCGGTGGGTGCCATGGTGACACATGACCTCAGTATTGGAGCACAAGACAAAATTCACTGCGCTCATGGATGGACTATCTTAGAAGGAACCCTGCCCACCACTCCAGTCTCTCACCCCCTTCTGGGGTTATCAGCAGTTCTTAGTCTACACTTGCCTGAGCAGCTAACTGTAGCCAAAGTCTCGCCCCTCACCTCTAGGGCAAGCTGCAGTCTGTCCAGGGCATTCTCCAAGGGTGGCTCAATACAGTGTAAGGGAAAAGTGGGGGAGCTACGTCCACCCACTACTCCGAGTCCTGGTCCAGGGCCCCTCTGGTCGCAGCCTCGTCTGTCATGCCCCTCTGTTGCCTCTCACTCCCTGGGTCATTTCCCCTGGGATTCCTTCTTGGCCCTTGTATCAAGGCCACAGCCAGGGTGGTAGAGACTCCAGAGACTCCCTCTAAAGCAGTGGTTCTCAAACTTTTTGGCCCTGTGGCCAACCAGCCTCAATGCAAACCTTTCTGCGGACCACCAGCTGCTAATGGAAACTCTCCGTTAATTATATCATAGAATCATAGAACACTAGGACTGGAAGGGACCCTGAGAGGTCATCGAGTCCAGTCCCCTACCCCCACGGCAGGACCGAGCACCGTCGTCCAGACCATCCCCGACAGACATCTATCCAACCTACTCCTAAACATCCCCAGAGATGGAGACTCCACAACCTCCCCAGGCAATCCACTCCAGCGTCCAAACACCCCGACAGTTAGGAACCTTTTCCCAATGTCCAACCTAAACCGCCCCTTCTCCCCCCCCCCCCCCGCGCGCTGCAGTTCAAGCCCATTGCTTCCTGCTCCATCCTCAGAGGCCAGGAAGAACAATCCCTCTCCCCTCTCCCTGTGACACCCTTCCAGATTTCCGAAAGCCGCTATCACGTCCCCCTCTCAATCTTCTCCTCTCCAAACCAAACAACCCCAATTCCCTCAGTCCTCCCTCACAAGTCATGTTCTCCAGACCTTCAACCATTCCTGCCGTTCCTCTCTGGACCCTCTCCAGCCTCTACACATCTCCCCGGAAACGTGGCGCCCAGAACCGGACACAACACTCCAACTGAGGCCCAATCAGCGCAGAGTAGAGCGGAAGAATGACTTCTCGTGTCTCGCCCACAACACACCTGTTAATGCATCCCAGAATCAGGTTTGCTTTTTTTGCAACAGCATCACACTGCTGACTCATATTCAGCTTGTGGTCCACTATAACCCCTAGATCCCTTTCTGCCGCACTCCTTCCTAGATAGTTGCTTCCCATTCTGTATGTGTGAAACTGATTGTTCCTTCCTAAGTGGAGCACTTTGCATTTGTCCTTATTAAACTTCATCCTATTTACCTCAGACCATTTCTCCAATTTATCCAGATCATTTTGAATCATGACCCTATCCTCCAAAGCAGTCGCAACCCCTCCCAGCTTGGTATCATCTGCAAACTTAATAAGCGTACTCTCTATGCCAATATCTAAATCGCTGATGAAGATATTGAACAGAACCAGTCCCAGAACAGACCCCTGTGGAACCCCACTTGTTATACCTTTCCAGCAGGATTGTAAACCATTAATAACTACTCTCTTAGTACGGTTATCCAGCCAGTTATGCACCCACCTTATAGTAGCCTCAGATACCTCCTCTATCAGCTCCTTGAGTATTCTAGGATGCATTTCATCAGGCCTTGGTGACTTGCAGACCAAGCCATTAATTAAGCCCAAGCCATTTTGCTAGTGCGGTAGCTAAGAAGAATGGTTTAATTGAACCAGTAAGGAAGGAAATAGTAATTGAAATTATTGAACAGATTAAGCTCTTTAACTTTCTCATGTTAGTTTACCAAAGTTTATTTTAAATAAAGGAAAATATTAATTTATGTCCAACACAAAAAGTTTCAACCTTGTCTTTATGGCAGGGGTGGGGAACCTTTTTTGGGTGAAGGGCCACTGACCTACAGAAAAATCAGTCAGGGCCCACACAAGTGAGAAGCAAAAAAAAAAAAAAAAAAAACCCTCCAAAACCCCCCAACCCTCACTGATATGGCCCCCAACTGAGACGCCTCACTCCCCTGGTGCTCCGGGGGCTTCCCATAGGCCAGAATAACTCTTCTGGGGTTCTGGGTTTACAGGATTTTTGGACCTCCCCAGGCTCTAGGGTGGGGCCAAAATGAGGGGTTCAGTATGCAGGATGGGCTGCCAGTGAGTGGGATGAAGGTGCTGGATCTGGGCAGGAGGTGGGGTGTAGAGGGGGTGAGGGTGCAAGGTCTGGGTGGGAGGTAGGGTGCAAGGTCTGGGTGGGTATAGCGTGTCTGGCCCAGGAGGAGGGTGCAGGAGCGGGCTGGGAGTGCCGGGATCTAAGTGAGGGTGTGAGTGGTGGGGAGGGGGAGGTCTGGGTATGAGCGGAAGGAGGGGGGCACTTACCTGCCTTCGCACCCTGCTCCCAGGCACTGTGTACCATGGCCTCTCGCTGCTCCCATTGGCTGGAAGCTGGCCAATGGGAGCAGTGGGGAAAAGCATCCAGGCAGTGTGTCTGTGTGCTGCTGTTCCCCCAGCCGGGGGAGAGGGTGGGGGCGTGCTTCTACCCCATGAGCCGGATCGCACAGTGAGACTCGGGGCTTGCTCCCCCTGCAGGAAGCTGGTGCTGATGCTCCAGCCTCGCAGGGAGGGGGAGGGGGCTGGAGCAGCAGTGCGGGCTCCCCGCTGCGGGGGGATTAAGGGGGGATTAAGCTTTAGCTGTGGCCCACCTGCAAGGCGTCGTCCACGGACCCCACTTTGAGAACCACTGCTCCATAGCTACCCTTACCTTGCTCAGCACTGCTCTATCAAACATGCTTCCTCCCTTCCCCTGGTTAGGACCCTACTGCCCTTTGCTCTGCCAAGCAGCTTCTTATAACCAGGGCTGAACCCCACCAAGCCACCTTCGCATTGGCTCTTTATAAGCCTCTCCCTAATTGGCCAGGCCTCTATGCAGGCTCCCTCCAGCCAGTTTTACCCCCTTGCAGCCATAGTGAGGCAGCTGCCCTACTACAGGTATCAATATAAAATTGCTGTAAAATCCTTAAGGAAATTGTAATGCAAAGTGCTTAATAAAAGGTACAGAAACTGCTGCCCCTAAAGCCAAGACTAAGCCAGTCCAGTTTGGTTTGTTCTTTTCCAAAAGAAAAGTGATTTCCCACAGAAGAGACCACAGATCAAACACTGTAATCATCACTCAGTCTGCATCCAGGTAAACTGCCATCTGAGTCAGTGAGAGTTTGGCCTTATGTTCCTATTTCATTGTAGAAGTGTAAGGCTGTTCTTGTGGTGAACATTTTTACTGCTTTGATAGAAACTGGTCATATAAAGTCTTTCTACTGGAACATCTGAAAAAGCATTATGAGTAGCCTTGAACCAGGCACAGCCCCCTGTTTCTGTATTAAAGTTAGCGAACTTTTCTAGTGCTCAGAAGTTCTGCAATGGTTTTGATAGGAGCTAACTGTTTTTCTGCAAAATCAGTATGGTCGCAAAACATACTTTGTATGTAGGAAAAACTTAAAAAACAACAAATAGTCTTGCAGCGCCTTAGAGACTAACAAAACATGTAGATGGTGTCATGAGCTTTTGTGGGCACAACCCGTTTCTGTACATAGATAACCAGGGAAGAAGGTTGATTTTTGCATTTACATGTGTGCCCTTGCAACTGAGGTCTGATGAGTTATAGTGCCTTTGTTTTACCTTGCCTGCAAGTTTTGTGAATGGACATTTAGCCTTATATGTCTCCTTAGCTGCAGGTTTATTTGTTAGTTTTAAATCTGGGTTGAATTCACTTCATGAAAGTGTGGTAGAGCAGTGCTGATAGCTTCAGTCTGAAGTAGGGCAGAGTGTTATTCTCGAATCAGCTCACTCACTGGATAAAATCAAAACCAGGCACAGGACCACTGTAACAGCATGTAAAAGGGAAAAGCTGAACTTGTCAATTCAATTTGTTATCTTAATATTATTCCCGTGACTTTTTGTAATATTGAAATTGTGAAATCCAAAAAGGAAAAGAAATCTTGTCCAGCCCCATAATATTTTTTGTGTTCCTGAGGCAAGTTCTAACTAGATGCCAGGCTGATGAACAGAACTGGATGAAGAAGTAATAAAAAGACACACTTGTCTGCCATTGTTCGTGAAAGCAGTGCCAAAGTCAAGTGACCTACTACACCAGTTCCCTTAGTGCAGGGGTGAGGAACCTTGTTTGGGTTGGGGCAGCTGCCCCACAGATAAATCCGTCGGGGACCGCACCCAAGTGAGAAGCAAAACAAAAACAACCCAACCTACGCTGATGTGGCCCCCAACTGAGAAGGAGAAAGACATTCCCCACATTCCCCTCGCACACCAGAGCCTAGCAGGGCCCAGGCTAGTAGATTTTGTGTGCGCCAACCTTGTAAGGCATGGGGGGGCTGGAGCACCGGTGTGGGCTGCCCAGTTCTGGTGGAGGAGCCCTGAGCCTTGGGGGTCAGATCCAGGCAAGCCGGGGGCCACATCCAGCCTCTGAGACTTAGGTTCCCCACCCCTGCCTTAGTGTGTGTTTTTCTGCTACAGAACTTGACAGATTTCTTCACTCAGACTAATGTGGTGCTGCTTTCACTAGTTTATTTAATTTTTGATGTTTAAATGTGCTGAGACCTTGATGGCATGTTCCAGTCAGGCCATAATGCACTTGAAGAAAATAGGTTTTTATGAGAAAAAGGTACTTCAAAACCTACCCTATGTATGAGGTTTAGGAGTCAAATACATGGCACATTCTCATAAAACCATATAGCCAAATTCCCAATGATGCCTTAACCCAGCCTCTGAATTTATTCTTGCAGTTTTGCACATCATTCTTTTTATGTCCAGGGTTTGCATGTACACTACAGTTTTATGCATGCAGAAATGTATTGGTGCAAATTCAGTGCTCATATTTCAAAATTTAACCCTTTTGATAAACTTTCTTTTTCCCCCAGGACTGTCAGTTCACGAGACCTGAAATATAAAGTATATTTTAATAAAACTGGGCATGTTATCCTAACCACCAAGGTCCTCCTTAGTGATGTAGGAAACACTTTCTGTTATGCAGCAGTTTGGCCTTTCCCTCCAGCCACAGAAAAGACTCACTAATATTCTTTTCCCTCTGTCTCCCTGAAGATGACTTTATATTTCTTCCTGTGAATTTCTCAATTACATTTGGAAGCAGAATCTATAAGCGAAAAAGAGACAGGGAGATGAGAATAAAATGCGCCGGGGATATGTCATAAAACTGTTGAGGAGGGAATGAGAAAAATAGCTCCTTTTTTGTTCCAAAAATATATATCTTTGTTAATGTTCTGGAGGCAAAGGAGGTTCTCCACCCTACAGACACTTATATGTATTTCTTCCTTGGTTCTTGTTACAATAAGTACCGGTTTTTCACCTATGAAGCTTCTATACAAAAGAATTAGAAGAGTTAACTAATTTAGCCTTAAATGTGAGTGCAAGAGATTTCTTTAAACACCATAAATGGTACTTTGAGTATGAGTTATAGTCTACATTATCCACTACAAGATTTATCTTCTCCAGATAAGTAAAAGAATGTCTGGAAAACGATAATGTTGAGATGAGTATATTCTATTTTTGTGTAAACTTGTGTGAAGGCCTCAGTCTTAAACCTATATAATCTCAACAATTTTGTGATGAGATTTAAAATGTAACCTTAATATCATAGGTGAATAAAGGGACTTAGGGTATTTGGTCAAATAGCTGTTAACTGAAAGGTCAGAACAGCATTGAATGAGAGACCACACTCAGTTCTTGTTCTATATACAGTAGAGTCTGAGTCAGGAACTAGATGTTTTGTTTTGACTGGTTTGCCTGATTCAGAAAGCGTAGTAAGAGAGAGAAACTCTTTCCTATCAGTGAGATGTGTTCCGTAGCATTACATTATAGTACCGTAGTTAAGAGAGAAATCATTGTAGAAAATCAGGAGTTCACTCACGGGTTATAGATAAATGGGTCATATAGGTTGACTCATTACTGATTTGCTGTAGAACTCAGTGTCCTGTAAATATTCTCTTAACTGTTTCTGCCATATGAGTTCTCACTGAAATCAATAATACACAGAATGCAGCCGGTGCACAATCAGAAAATTGATCCACCCTTGATTAATTTGTTGTATTGCAGCCCAGACCAAGCAGTGCTAGGAAATGTTCAGAGCTGGTGAATTATGCAAATGAGCTATGCTAAGCTATTAGTTCTTTCTTGCTTGGAAAGATACAGAAGGAATCCACTGTCTTCTTACGATTGTTTATAAGAAAAAAATCTCAAAGGCCTGGGGAAAATGGCACTGAGTTCAGTAAAGGCAGAATGTCTGTTGACTGTACAAGTGCTGTAACACCAAGTGAAAACTATAACAGTTGTGATTGCCTAGGCTCTGACTCTAGGTGTTTGAGGGCTGGAGCATCCACAGGCACCAAACTCTGCTGTCTCCACCCTGCACCTCTCAATGTGGTCCCATTGACCTACTCCTCCTCCACCCTTCCAGTGCTACTGGAGTGCCAGAAACAGCTGATTTGTGGCATTCAGGAAAGTCCGGGAGGGAGTCGGATGAGTGAGGATGGGGCATGCTCCGTAGAGGGGGCAGGAACAGGATCGTCATTACCCATATGCAAAATATGCAGTTGCATAGGACACCTGAAAATTTGGTCTCCCCCTATCCCTGTTCTGTGGCTCTGTTCCTCCAGAGAGAAGCTGGTTAACTTACAAGTGACACAGCCTGTCAGCCCATTTAGCAGCACATTGAACCTGTGAAAGAGCCTTTCCAGTGGTAATGAAGCCATTTCACAGGCATTTGCCAACCCAGGTATATCCTGTCATAAGAACATAAGAACGGCCGTACTGGGTCAGACCAAAGGTCCATCTAGCCCAGTATCCTGTCTGCCGACAGTGGCCAGCACCAGGTGCCCCAGAGAGGGTGGACCGAAGACAATGATCAAGCGATTTGTCTCCTGCCGTCCCTCTCCAGCCTCTGACAAACAGAGGCCAAGGACACCATTTTATCCCCTGGCTAATAGCCTTTTATGGACCTAACCTCCATGAAATTATCTAGCTTCTCTTTAAACTCTATTATAGTCCTAGCCTTCACAGCCTCACTGTCAGTTTTTGAATGTACTGTGCCAGTCTAGCAGACATTAGTTTACAATTTACTTTAAAATGTTTCAGTAGTGTATTCCTGAAGGTTATACAATCACATCAGGCATAGGAGCGCGGGTTGAATTGTACTGCATAGGGCCCTATAAACCCTAAGGACTGCCCTGGGCAGGAAGGGACAAGGGGGACAGGAAGTCTTGAGGGAAGAGGTGGAAGGGGAGTGAGATGAGGCAGAGTGGGGCTCAGGCTTGGGGGAAGGGGTGAAGTGAGAACATGTCCTGGAGCAGAGAGGGGGCGGGAGGTCGAGTACCCCTCCCAGCTGGAAGGGAAGTTGATACCTACATGTGAGAGGGAGCAGTGTGGGGACAGAACAACCCTAACGTAGAGGAAGCAAGGCGGGAAGAATGCGAGTCATCAACTCGACTACCCAATAGTCAATAGAACTTGAAGGGACCTCAAGAGGTCATCAAGTCCAGTCCCCTGCCCTCACAGCAGGATCCAGCACTGTCTAGACCATCCCAGATCGATGTCTACCCCACCTGCTCTTAAATATCTCCAGTGATGGAGATTCCACAACCTCCGTAGGCAATTTATTCCAGTGTTTAACCACCCTGAGAGGTAGGAAGTTTTTCCTAATGTCCAACCTAAACCTCCTTTGCTGCAATTTAAGCCCATTGCTTCTTGTTCTATCCTTGGAGGCCAAGGAGAATAATTTTTCTCCCTCCTCCTTGTAACACTCTTTTAGATACTTGAAAACTGCTAACATGTCCCCTCTCAGTCTTCTCTTTTCTAAACTAAACAAGCCCAATTCTTTCAGTCTTCCCTCATAGCTCATGTTTTCTAGACCTTACTCATTCTTGTTGCTCTTCTCTGGACATTCTCCAATTTCTCCATAACTTTCTTGAAATGTGGTGCCCCGAATTGGACACAGTACTCCAATTGAGGTCTAATCAGCACAGAGTAGAGCAGAAGAATACTAATCAACTACTCTTTTACACCCCTAGGACATGCTATTTTGATTTTGTAAAATCAGGAGTTAAGTCGAGTTTAGTTATTTTGAAATACTTTTCTAGTGTTGACATGCCCCTGCTGAGGTTGGGAGGATCTCATTTGGAAGCCTCAGGATCAAGAAGGTGACCATATGAGATCAATTTTGAATCACTGAAATGCATGTGTGCAATTCCTGGGCATGGGTTTCACTGGCTCATCTGAGTGACAGCGTTTTCAGTAGGCCAGTTTGAGAGGCAGAACCTGAAGCAAAACACTGATTTTTCGTAAAATTGAACAGACTAGTAGAAAAAAGTATCAGATGGGTAGCCATGTTA
This sequence comes from Rafetus swinhoei, assembly GCA_019425775.1. NCBI lineage: Eukaryota > Metazoa > Chordata > Testudines > Trionychidae > Rafetus > Rafetus swinhoei. The sequence continues at coordinate 191,807 of JAFJHL010000175.1, read as the reverse complement.
GTCTGGATCTGCAAAAGCGACTAGGAGTCCACATGCATCTGATGAAGTGGGTCTTTGCCCACGAAAGCTTATGCTCCAATACATCTGTTAATCTATAAGGTGCTACAGGACTCCTTGTCACTTTAGTAGAACAAAGATAGTCCTGGTTTTAAGGATACAAAAAAGGGTGCAGTGAAGGGATTAAAGGTTATTGTCAGAGGATACGCAAACTCACTGAAAGTCTGAAGCATCTGCACAAGGGAACAATACAAGTCAATCAGCCAATTAACTACATATAGCTTTAGAAACTTTTCAGAAACTTTCTTTGCATGCACAGAAGGAATCCAAACCAGTTTGGGTTAGAAGAAAGCAGGGTTTATTCCAGGACATGCCAAGGAGTGTTTGCTGATCATTGGATAGAGCAGCGTAGTACAGAGCATGCCTTTTTATGGGGACTTTTGTGCTCCAAAGAAAGCAAATTCTTCTGAAACACATTGTCTTAGTTAGACCTTTAATGTGTTTTGATATTTCTAGCAGCAGTTGAACATAATGCAGCCAAGTAGTAGTTACCCAACAGAAATGTATTCTATACACTGCTCACGTGTGCAGAACCATTACAGATGTAATTTATATGTAATTACATAGGTGACTTGCACAGTATATTTATCTTATAGGCTACATCTACACTGCAAGGTTTTCGCACAAAAACAGCTGTTTTTGCGCAAAAACCCCTGGAGCGTCCACACCTCAAATGCGCTTTTACGCAAGGAAATCAAGAATAAAACGGCAGAACAGAGGGCTTTTTCCAGCATAGGTAAACCTCCTTTTAGGAGGCATAACTCCCTTTTGCGCTACAGCTATTGCGCAAAAAGGCAAGTGTGGACGCTCCAGAGGGGTTTCTTGCGCAAGAAACCCCTATGGGAAAAAGCACAGAATGGCCATCAGAGCTTTCTTGAGGAAGAGCGTCCATGCAATATGGACGCTCTCTTGCGCAAAAGCACATTGCTTTTGCAATGTGTTTTGAGGTGTGGACGTGCTCTTGCGCAATAATTTTTTGCGCAGAAACTCTTGCGCAAAAGGCTTTTTGTGCAAGAAGCATGTAGTGTAGATGTAGCCATAGTAAATGGGTTAATTATTTTAGATGGTATAGACATGCACGAAGTAAGAGGACCTTCTGTATGTCTGCTGTGTTAGCTAAAATGCACCTAAACCAAGCGATGCTGAGAAAAGTGCTGCTTTTCAAGTTCTCTGAAAGTTTGTAACAAAGACTGATGGGTTACTCTCCAAGTTCCTTTAAAATGTATTTTATTTAACAGATAATAATTTAGTAAGGAAATCCTAGTGTGAGCTTCATAATTCTTCAGTACAAAGGTTCTTGTAAAGATTTGGGACACTCTGAATATGGAGGTTCATATTTCTACCGTGGGACATTTACCAGACACTATTAAATTTGGATCTGCCAACTTTTATGCAGTCTGTTTTTTGAGTGTGACTTTCTAGTGTCAGACACGGAGTTTTGTAGGAAATGTACAGATTAATGCTGAATAGTCAGTCTCTTCTTGCCGTATGAGAGACGCTGTAGTTCAAGCAGGAATTAATTGAGGTGAGTCCTGTGGCGTGTGTTGGAAGGAGGTCAGACTAGACAATCTTGATGGTCCCTTATGTTGTGTAAAGCCTCTGCCCGAGCTATTACCCTGTAAATTGGAGCTACTTGATTTACACATACATTGTCTGGAAATGCATTAAACTGTAAGTTCTTCTTCGAGGAATGTCCCCATGGGTGCTTCACCTAAGGTTTGCCAGCGCTGCTGCACCCACCAGTCAGAGATTCTTAGTAGCAGTGCCCCCCCAAGCAGGTCGCACGCACTAGGCTCTGCAACAAGACGCCTGTAATGTGTAATGAGCATGCGCGGCCAGCTGACGCCTCAGTTCTTTGACTGCCACCGGCTTCGGTCACAGCTCAGCAGTTGCCCTCGCACACTCATCTCTCTTTATTTAGCCTATTTTGTTTAGTCCCTTTCAACTATTTTTGTTACTATTGATGTTATTCAGCCTTTTCTTTCTTAAGAAGGAGTACAGGATCTTTCGAAACAGGGCATGTCAAAAATGCCCTGTCTAAACTGCTGGGTTTTTTTCAAAAGGCCCCGTTTTGAAAAAAGCGGTGGCCGCCATTATGCAAACGAAGCACGGGATATTTCAATCCCGGCTTCATTTGCACTTTCGATACATCTAATTTACATTTCTTTGCTGACAGAGGGGTGTAGTTTAGATGTAGCCTCAGTGTGTCCGCTGCCTGGGGCAAAATCACGATGCAGAGTGTGATCAGCATTGCAGGAAATTGACTAAGCACACAAGGAGAGCCAGACAGCTTCAACTCCGCATTTTACAAATGGAGGAAGCATTGAAACCTCCCTCGAACTCTACTCCAAACTCGCCCCTCAGGCATAGTTCACCAAGGGCAGAGGCTGGTGAAAGGGCTATTCCAGCTACAAGCCAAGGAAAAATCTCTCTCAGCAAGGAAGAGGTCTCACACTTCCTCAGGGTCAACATCCCTGATGAGGAAACTGACGAGCACAAAACCTGATACTGCCGCCCCTACACTACCAAGGGGGGCAGTTAACAACTCTAGTGCCAGCTCCCATAAAAGCTGAGAGCACAAGCAGAGGGCTTACCCCTCTTCAGAGAGCCGGACAGCGAGGCCAATTGATCAAGCTGCCGCTCTGGCACCAGCTAAGATGCCAGCAGTGAAAAAGCAGGTGCCGGCAACACCGCATTCCATGCTGGCACCGTCAGCTGCACGCACACCACCCACTGAGCAGCCGGTACCAGCTAAACACTCGAAAGGGCTAAGCATGCTCCCAGTGCCCTACACATTACAGGCACCGGGCCCTCACAGCGCTGTGTTACTGATGGCTCTGCCTTCTTTCTTACCGCAGTTCACTACAGCAGCAGAGTTGTCAGTAGCTTTGGTGCCAGGAACCCCGCTTTTCGGCATTGATGGCACCCCCAGCCAGCTAAAAAAATTTCTTTCAGGTACTCCTGTAGCTCTGTCAGCACAGTTTAGTAACTCTGAGGAGGAAGACTTACCTCAAGCTCGAGTGTCCAAGTTCTCCTCACCTAAACCAGTGCAGCCCCAGCAGTGGGTACCATCACTCATGCTGCCAAATTGGGCTCCATTCAGACAGCAGCTCCCTCCCCAACCAGGACACCAATACCACTCTTCTGCCAGACCTCGTCTTCCCAGCCGATACTCGCTAGACAGGTCTGAATTTTCCAAAGGCAAAGACGACGTGGATGCCGCAGGGGTGGAGCAATCCTCCCGCTCCCCTCTACCTACACACTCTTCTCCATCCTTGTCAGCAGACACAATCATGCCTCCATTGCTCACAAGTTCGGGGGACAATTTCAAGGCCTTTCAAGACCCGTTTAAGAGGGTAACCGACAAATTGGAAATATCCCTCTCCATTCCTCCCAACACACAGCACAAGCTAACTAATATTCTTCATGCCTCGGCGCAAACTAGGCTCTCAATACCCATGAATGAGGCATTGATGGATCCAGCTTAGCTTCTCTGGAAGACTGTGATGACAATCCCATCTACATCAAAGAGTCTTGACCAAAAATACTACCTCGCCCCAAAGGGTGCAGAATTCCTCTTCACTCACCCCTCGCCAAACTCTCTAGTGGTAGAGGCAGCAAACCAGAGGGGTAAGCAACAGACTATGTGATCAACCTCATATGACAAGGAATGGAAGAGGCTCGATGCCATGGGCAAGAGATCATACTTCTCCACCAGCCTCCAGCTCCACATTGCCAACTATGTGGCGCTTCTTTCCAAATACACGCACCACATCTTTGACCAACTGTTGACTTTTATTGAAATTCTATCAGACAACAGAAGAGAGCAATACAAAGCTCTGATGAAGGAAGGTTCTTTGATCTCAAGAACCACACTTCAGTCTGCCCTCGATTCCTCAGGTCTCTGGCATCTACAGTGGCGATGAGGTGCATCCTGGCTCCCACTGTCAGGTTTTCCTAAGGAAGTCCAGAGCACGGTCGAGGACCTCCCATTAAAGACATCCCAACTCTTTGCAGACACCATGAATACAGCTCTTCGCTCCCTGAAAGATTCCTGAGTCACTCTGCACACACTTGGCATCCAACCTCCTGCCAATAGAAGAAAGCTGAATAAACAATTTACTTATAGATACAACCGATGCCTTTCAACCACACTAGACAGTATGACAACAGACGGCATTCAAGACAACTCAGACACTGACAATCATTGGAGCAACCCCTCACCCAACAAGCTCCAGTACATCAGTTATTTTGAAGTTTTGGTAGAGGGTCGGACAGCCCCCATATATCCAGGGCGGCAATCTGAGCCTTATACCACATTTGGCTCCAGATTAGCAGCATTTTTTCTGCCTGGCGATCCATTACCACCGACAAGTGGGTTGTCGAGATCATCAATGCGGGTTACGTAATCCCCTTTACCTCCATTCTCCCACCCACAACTACCATCCCCGTCCCTTTTCAGGGACCCTTCAGGGACCCAGAAGACTGTGCTCCTCCAAGAGGCACAACGTCTCCTGCAATTGGGAGCTGTAGAAGAGGTGCCCTTCAACCACAGGAGAAGAGGTTTTTATTTTCACTACTTCCTCACAACCAAGAAAATCAGGGGGTTGGAGACCTACACTAGATCTCAGGAGATTCAGTCGCTACATCCGTTATCAGCGCTTCAAAATGGTGACCCTCGCCACAGTCATACCCACCCTCAAGAAAAGAGATTGGCTACCCACCCTCGACCTTCAGGATGCTTACTTAGACATTGCAATACACCCCTCACACAGACACTTCCTCAGGTTCACAGTGGCAAACCAACATTTCCAGTACAGAGTACTGCCTTTCGGCCTATCGACCTCCCCAGGGTATTCTCAAAAGTGTTAGCAGTGGTCGCTTCCCACCTCAGAACAAGGGGAATTACCATTTTTCCCTACCTCAACGACTGCCTCATAAAGGGTCAGTCACCTTACCGTACACAGCAGGCAGTGACAGTTACCAGGGCATTATTCGACAGACTCGGGCTATGCAAAAACCTGGCAAAGTGTGTACTTCTCCCAGATAATACACAACAATACTCTCCGTATACTGATAGACAACACAACTACAATGCACTACATCAACAAGCAGGGCGGTGTCTGCTCTCGCTGGCTCTGTCGGGAGGCAGTTTACTTAACGGTCGTCTTCCCCAAACCTCATAGTGACGACAGGGAAAGGGCTCTGCACACCCTCGATGTCGGCAGGGCGGTGGCTTTCTACTTGCAGCGAACACGCTTCTTCTGCAAAACTCCTCGCTTGTTCGTCTCCTCAGCAGACAGATATCAGGGATTACTGATCTCTAAACAGAGACTGTCCAAGTGGATCTCAGACGGTATAAGGATGGCTTATGCCATATTCAAGAAACAGCCTCCTTTGGCCGTACAGGGCAATGGCTGCCTCCACAGTCTTCCTCCTCGGTATCCCCATAGATGAGATCTGTAGACCAGCCACATGGGCTTCCGCTCACCCTTTCACTCATCACTATGCCATCCAACCATATGCAGACACTCACACTCGATTCGGCCGCTCAGTACTTTCAGTAACCGAAACAGGCCTTCCGAAGGCCCCACCTCCAGGCACTGATACTGCTTTGTAGTCATCTAAGGTGGAGCACCCACGGGGACACTCCTTGAAGAAGAAGGGAAGGTCACTCACCCTGTGCAGTAACTGGAGTTCTTCGAGATGGTTGTCCCCGTGGGTGCTCCACCACCCGCCCTCCTCCCCTCCTGCTTCAGATTTGGTTTGGATCCAGATCAGAGAAGAACTGAGGAGCCGGCTGGCCGTGCATGTGCATTACACACACTAGGCGTCTTGCGCCAGAGCCTCGTGCATGCGGCCCGCCGTGGGGGGGCACTGCTACTAACAATCTCTGACTGGTGGGCGCAGTGACGCTGGCGCAACTCAGGTGGAGCACCCACGGGGACAACCATCTTAAAGAACTCCAGTTACTGCACAGGGTGAGTAACCTTCCCGTCCTGCCAACACATGACTTAGAGCAGGACTACATGCGGCCCATGGCCCGTTTGTTTGCTGCCCATGGTGCAGTTTGGGTTTACATGGGGCTCAACACGCGGCCCACAGGTGGGAGCCAGAACAAAAAAGTAGTCAATGTAATGGTCTTCTGTTGATATGTGTTTTAGTAGTTAAATTCCTGGACTGTCATTGCTCATTACAAGTGCTGTCATATGGGTGGAAATCGGGTAACTATTGCATTTTATTAATATCAGCAGAACTGACTTACATGGGGCCTGTGTGTTGTGTAGTCTTGTCTTAATCTTTGTATTCATGCTTGTCAGTGTGAAAGAAGCTATTTGCATATATAGTTGCATGTATATGCAAGCACACTTAAGTGGCGGCCCCTCAGCATGTGCTGTGAGTATCATTGTGGCCCCTGGAGATTCCAAAGTTGAGTAGCCCTGGACTAGAGACTGACAAAACCTGCTGGTGACTGCATTGCAGTGAACACTGTTTAAGGGGGGAGGGGGTCAGTTGTCTTCTAAGTCCTGTTATTACTGATGATTTGGCGATGATTAAAATGGGATTTGTTCTCAGTCAGTTGCTGTGCTTTGGAAATATCTTCATAACTATTGAGTTTTAAAGCTTTGTAATTGTTTCATTGTCATTTTCAGTTTCTTTGTAACTTTGCTTTTTAAATTTTGTAGCTTACTCTAATCTACATTCCACCCTGTGATAAGAGTGTGTGTGTGTGAATGGAGCCTGGAGCCTGTTTGGGGTGAGGAAAACAGTAAAGAGAAAAACGTGGAGCGAGGTGATGACTAATTAAAGGAATCATGGAGACACAGCTGCTCTAAGCAAACCAAGGACCTGGATCTAGGGAGGTCTGGGCATGCTCCTTGGTGACAAACATGGAGGAAGAACCCTGCATGTGTGACAGGAGCCACCCAATTCCAGTAAAAAGGAGAGTGTACACAGCAGAAGCCCTCTTTGTGATCAGCTTGCCTGCAGGCAGAAGCTCTGGACATACTATGCCTTGGCTTTCCCTTTCTCTCTCTGCAACCCTTGTCTGTGTTAGTGCCTGAGAGCATGAATGTGCGTGCGTGTGTGTGTGATACAGCTCTGTCCCCTTGAGTTTAACCCTGTAGTGACATTCAATGACCGCTAATTCTCCTTCAGTTTAATCCTGTTGTGGATTGTTAATTGTTCATTTAATAAATCCATGTGAGTGTAACCCTTGGGTGGTCTCTAGTGAAATTTGGGGTAACACCTTATGCCCTTAGAATCGCTGAATACCATAATGTATGGAGAAGATAATGATGTAGTAAGTAGATCCTCAAAGACTAAATATTTTGATACTTCTAGTCTGTACCAAAATGAGCAGAGGGCTCACTTATTTTATTTACTACCCATGTATCTCTAATCAGAAATGGGCATTCCATGCTAGAAAGCTATTTGTTTCTCAGTTTTAGTCATTACTCTGGCCCAGTGAGAGCAGGCTGACAAATGTATCGCAAAAACAGTGTCAGATGAGTGACAGAGCAGAAAACAAAGGGGAAAAGTGTGTCTTAAAAGACTCCTACATTGGAATATCATCTTATGATATTGTACAAGACAGAAAACCAGTTTAATTTCATATACTGCTCTGCTTGCCAAGTAAGTTTCTTTGCATTTGAAACATTCCAAAGCAGCTCCTCTTGGCTGCAGAGACAGTTGCTGTGAAAGTACAGGAGAATGTGCAAGTGAGGAGTCTGCTGTTAAATCAACAGAAAAAGGATCTTTACTCCCTATAATGGCATGTTCCCCCCATCCTCCCGCAGGTGACAAAAATGCTAATGTAAGCCTGAGGGGCCAGTTATGCCCCCTGGTCACACTGGAGGAGAATGGACCAGACGCAATTTATAAGCCCTGCTCCAGAGGAGCTGGCTGAATAGTTTTAAACAGACAAAACAGCACAGAAAGGGGCTGCCTGGAGAGAGTGAAGTACTCTGTTGTTGCTGTCTGGGACGAAGGAGAAGGCCAGTCAGGAAGAAGTTTGCCTGGGATCCTCTGTTGGGTTGGGAGATTCTGGCAAGAGGCCAGGAGAGACTTGACAACCAACAGGCTGGGGCAGGCTCTGAGGGCGAGCCCTGATAAAATGACAGGGTCTGGACTTCTGGGAAGAGCCTTGGGAAGTGTTCAGCTGTGCCACAGGGCAAGGGAGACAGAGCAGCTGAGAGGAGTGGAAGGTCAAGCCTGAGAAGGGCAGAAGTTGGTACAGGAGTTTGGAATGGTCTGGGGGGATTCCAGGGGAGGGACTTGTTGAGGCCTGGCCCTGAAGGAAGGCTGACCTTGGAGAGAGTTATGCTGGAGAGGCCTGCTGGAAGGTTGTGGTAAGAAGATGCCCTGGGAGACAGCAGCAAGGAGTCCAAAAGAACACACCCTGGGAGCTGGTTATATGGACACTGGACTGGAGCCTGGCCTAGGGGAGAGTCTGTGTTCCCCTACCAGCCATTGGTGAGATGGCATGAGGCCAAAAAAATGAGATTGGGATTGTTCCAGAGAGGCGTGGGAACAATGCCCTGAGCTCTTTTGGGGAAGACCTTCCCCTCACACCGATCGGCAGAAGGTCCACGTGCAGAGAGTGAAGGCCCAGCTGGGGAAGGCAAGCCCAAAGCCCCTTCTGCATCTTCTCCCCTGTGGAGTCAACCCTGAATCCCATCCCAGGTTACTGCCCCCATCTTCAGTGGATGGCATGACCCCAACCTTTCCCAGGTCTTCCTGGCCAGTCAGAGAACTGGGCTGCTACACCGCAGCCTCAGCCCTCCTGGGCAGCCAGCAGAGAGCATAGGCAGTTTTGGGAGGACAATGACTTCCCTTGCTTATGTTACTTGGCACCCAGGAGAGGAACTATAGCCTGGAGTGGTTTCCAGGTGGCACAAGGGCTCCTGGTGGATTGATGTGGGATTTGCAAGAAGCTGGACATACACTCAAGGAAGCACGCACCCCCAGCGTGGTCAGCATTCCTGGGAGCTGCTCTCCCAGTGGTCTAGCTGATGATCCAGAATGGATTCCCTGTCCACCAGCACTGTTCCTCCACTCACCAGTTGCTGTCACCCACCTCCCTGTCATATGCTCCTGTGGGGGCGGGGCTCCTTGTGGTCCCATCACCAAGGCATGGCCCCACTGGCCGCCCTGCACTTGGTGCAGATTCCTGGCTTCAGTCACGCAAGAGCCAGTCTCGATGCTCGTTGTCAGCATCCCCCAGGAGCTCTCACTCAGGCTGGTCTGATCACTGGCCAGTGTCCATTCAGGGAGCCTGGTCCCTGCCACTGGCATTGGCAGCACCACACACTTCCACGGTGTCGCAAGTCACACTGCAGCAGACCCTGTGGCCTCAAGCTCCCTGGCCCGCACAGGGGTGCCCTTGGAATCCATGGGGGTTTCCCATGCCCTCCCAGGTGCCACATGTGGTCACTGGCGCATTGGAAGGGCTGCCATCCTCCCTTCCCAAGCAACCTTTGGTGCTGGAGGCCTCTCACACCACCGCTGTACCCGTGGAAGAGGATAGAGAGGAACAACCTCTTGCACCCCCATTGCCTGAAAAAGGTCTGTCAGTCTAGGTGTCTTCTTCCTTGTCCCCCCATGAGGTCATTTTGGGCTCTCATTGGTAATATTGCAGGATGGCTGAAGAGCCCACCAGGACTTCCTGAAAAGGGTGGCCTCCAACCTGAGCCTCCAAGCCTAGGATCTGGAAGAGCCCACAGATACTTTCTTTGGAGTACTGGGCCAGGTAGCCCCTGTCAGGGTGGCCTTACTGCTACATGACAGGGTTGCTAAAATCGCTAAAGCCTTGTTACAGACTCCTTTCTCCCTGCCCCCATCTCCAGAAGGGCAGCATGGGAGTACTTTGTCCCTGCTAAAGGATATGAGTACTTGTGTATACACCCTGCCTTCAGCTCCCTCATAGTAGAGGTGGTGAACCACTGCAAATGCCAAGGGCAACCAGGAGCCACACAAAAAAATAGACTCAAGGAGGCTTGATCTTTTTGGCAGGAAAATGTATTCATCCAGGCCCTGTGTGGCAAACCACCCTGCCCTCATGGCATGCTATGACCTCAACATGTGGCAGGCCCTGGTCAAATTTGAGTCTGTCCTCCCCAAAGTGCTGAGGAAGGAGTTCTGGGCTCTATATAATGCAGATGGCCAGAGTGGTGCTCCGGGCGGCCTCCAATGCAGCCAACCCTGTGGCTTAACCCTTGGTGGCAGCCGTCTCCAGGAGGAGGGTGTGATGGTTCACACCTCCCCCACCCCGCCGATAGCATAAATGTACATAACTCAAAGGTGCTTTGAGCAAATTACTTCATGTAAACCTATCAATCTCCATGTCATAATCCGCTGGGCCTGTTTATCTTTTTTTGGTGTATGTGTCATTCTTGTGTGTGAAATTAGACATATGGAGTAGGGAATACTTCATGTGTGTTAAATGTGTGAATGAAAGTCATCAAAGGAGGCCTCGGTGTCTGGGCAGCCATATGCAAACAGCCTTTTGTCTTTAAGGCTTAGCACTCGTTGGTAGGGAGTGGCCAGGTGACTCCCCATGCAATAAGGGGATTCTTTAAAAAGAGTAGGAAGGGAGGAATCTTTTGTCTTTGGCTGGCTGGACACACCCCAGGAGGGTGAACCAGAGACCCCAGTGGAATTGGAGATTTCCCTGGTTTGAAGGTGCACCTGGAAGAGAAACAGTTTTAGGGTGAATTTGTAATAAATTAGTGCTGAGGATTTAGAGCAGGGCTACTCAACTTTGGAAGCCCTGGGGACCACAATGATACTCACAGCACATGCTGAAGGGCCACCACTTAAGTGTGCTTGCATATACATGCAAATATATATGCAAATAGCATTTCACCCTGATGGGCATGAATACAAAGATTAAGGCAAGATTACACAACATGCAGGCCCCATTTAAGTCAATTCTATTGATATTAATAAAATGCAATAGTTACCCGATTTCCACCCACATGACAGCACTTTTAATGAGCAATGATAGTCCAGGAATTTAACTACTAAAACGCATATCAACAGAAGACCATTATATTGACTACTTTTTTGTTTTAGCTGCCACCCGTGGGCCATGTGTTGAGCCCCATGTAAACCCAAACCACACCGTGGGCCACAAACAAAAGGGCTGTGGGCCGCATGCAGCCCATGGGCCGCGTGTTGAGTAGCCCTGGTTTAGAGTTAGAATTAGCTAAGCATTTTTTTGTTACGTTTGATTTGTAATCTGCTTTGCTCTGCCTGTTCACATGTATAGCCAGTTGAATCCTGCTGCTTCTACTTACTATTAAGCCCAGTGTAAATAATTATTACCTGGGGGAGCAACCAGTGTGTACATCCCCCCCTTTCATTGTTAAAGGGGGCTTACTTAAATAATTCTTTGGGGTTTGATTCCATTTGGGGAGTGGTATCCCAGAAAGCTGGGCCCTAAACTGCACTCTCCTGGGACCTGAAGAGGTTCAGTGTCTGTGCTGCTTCTCTGGGGGGCAGGGATCTCAGCCTGGGGCCTTGGCTGGGAGAGACCAGGGAGCTGACCCAGAGGAACAAGGCAGTGAGGAGCCCCAGAGAGTGGGGCAACCCCTCCCAGCGTGGTATCATCTGTATGAGCAATACATCTTGAAGAACACCAGTCACAGAAACAGGTAACTGTCTCTTTTCCTGCTTTCTGATCCAAGAGTTCTCTTACAGACCTGTAATCTATTATTAAAAACCATCAATTGTTTGCACATTGCTAGAGCGCTATTGTGAAGAAGCCCATACAAGATGAAGTTGATTCCCTTGCTGGTACCACTTGTCCTAATAAATACACTGTTGCTCCTCTGAGAGGAGAGCAATGGTTCTAGAAACCATTTTGGGTCACAGCGAAGGGAAGGGAGGCAGCTATGCTGGCCTTTTCACTGGCTGCCTAGCCCAGTGTAGCCACTGGACTCGCCTTCGGAGGAGATTCACACATCTGATGGGTTATGAGAATAGAGGCCTGGCCTGAGATGAGGGAGGAATCGGCAACAGTCTCTATAAACAATAGATTTTATTGTGATCACGAGGACTGTTACGTAAACAAGTTCAGAAGCCTCATGCTGCTGAAGCCTTTTTAACTGGCATCACGTTTTACTTCCCCCTTTTCTGTGTCCCAAGGCGTCATGAAGCAGGGCCAGTGAGGATGTTGTGAAGGTCAGGACTTTAACAGGGTTCAAAAAAGATACATTCATGGAGGTTCGGTCCATCCATGGCTATTAGCAGGAATGCAGGAAGGGGACATCGATTTTCGGCTTTTCCCTCTAGCAGTAATAGCTCCTTTCTCCAGCACATGCATATACAGTTTTACACTGCATTTATCATTCCATAACTTAGTATGCATCCAGATACAAGCTGTCAAATGGGTAAAGTTATCCTGCCTGAAACTTAACATAAAAATTACAAGAGTTACTATATTAAGAGCAGAGCTCAGATTTATAAATTGCAGGCTGTAAACAGACTTTAGTTTTCCCCATAAAGAGCAGACAGGACCTTTTGGTGGTTCGATAAATGTTATAGCAGTTGTCTTTTCTACAATAAAATCAAGTATAATTTGTTGCTTTTCATAAAGTGGAGCTAGTTCTTAGAGCCCATCCAGCTAGTGCAGTGCAAGAGCTTGGTTTTCTGAGAAATTTGCTGTTGCTGATGTTAACAGTAATACAAAAGTTTTCCATAGAAAAGATTGTGCCATTGAGGTAAATCAAGAATAAATGAAAAACCCAATTGTAAAGTGCAAGGAGGGCTTCTTGACCCTACACAACAGCCTTACTGAGTAAAATGTATCACTGTGCCATGTTGAGTAATAGACAAAGTGACAGCCGTGTGTAGGCATAAAAGTTGGGAGTACTTAGTGCAGCATTTGAAGATGCTGTCAAGCAAATTTGTATAGAGCGTGATACTGTGTGACATCCAGGACAAATTCTCCTATCTTCTCACCTTAATTTCAGAATCCAGAGTTAGTTTAAAAGATAACTATTTACTCATTCTTCTCTTCCCCACCTTGTACCAATTCACACATGCTGGGTGGTCCTTAGGATTTATGGGGCCCTACATAATGCTGTTAAACCGGTGCCCCGTGCCTGATGGCAGCTGGGGGTGGGTGATGATTTTTAAGACATGTGATTTTATAATCTTCAGCAGCACACTAATGAAATGTTTTTAAAACAATTTTAAACTAAGCGCCTGTTGACTAACACAGTAAATCCAGAAACTGACAGAATATATCTAGGTTGGCAAATGCCTGTTCAATGGCTTCATTACCACTGGAAAGGCTCTTTCACAGGTTCAGTGTGCTGCTAAGAGGGCTGGCAGGCTGTGTCACTTGTATTTAACCAGCTCCTGTCTTGAGGAAGCAAAGCCACAGAACAGGGGTAGGGAGAGGCGTGTGCGTGGACCTTAAGACTCAGTGGTGCCCCAAATTTTTGAGTGCCTTACACAGTTGCATATTCTGCATATGGGTAATAATGACCTTCCATACTCGCTCAGAGGGTTCATGGCCTGACCATCAACCATGATGCAATCTGATTCTGCCCACAGTTGATTATGCAAAATTTGAGCTTTTTACAATCTCTGATCAGAAACACCATATGGACTTTGTGCAGTAACTGAGAAGTTGGTCTAATTGCAAAATGACTATTAACCTCTATAGCAGTGTTTCTTAAACTTTTTAAGACCGAGGGACACCAAGGATGTTTTTTTTTTGTTGAACCAAAAAAAAAAAAAAAAGTCAGGGGGAAAGTTATTGAGGAAAAAAAGGTCACCTGCCCCTTTAAGGGTGGCCATTTTGAATTCTGTTGTTCTCCATGGCACACCTCCGACTGCCTCGCGGCACACCGGTGTACCACGGAACACAGTTTAAGAAACACTGCTCTATAGTCATATTATCTCACTCACAAGGTACAAAACAATCTTGGGTGCTACAGATGACAGTGAATTTTGTTTTTTATGCACAGGATTATTGAGTGCAGGAGGTCAGAAATGAGGTGTAGTGACAGAGTGTGGACAGTTTGTCTGCCTTATTTTTTTGGCTCTTCTCCTGGCTAGCTCTTTCATGGGCCCGAAATCTTCTCTCACCTTTCACAGTAATGTTCCTGGTATGTTGACCATAATGTGAAAAGTGACACCTGCTTCTTTGGAGCTATAGTTTCTGTACAATGTAATATTACCCTTAAGCAATGCATGGCATAGAAATCTAGTGTATATAAAGTATCGACATAACCCAGCAGTGCTTGCCTGCAGCCAGTCCAGCCCTGGGAGGAGTTTTGATTTCCATCCATTTGAAGCTCAGTAAATAGACATAGAGCACTGTTTGGGAACAAAATCCCCTTACCTTGGAAGTAAAAAGGGGACAAATTGCATGGTGTTTGTATGGGACAGTGGAGTGGAGAGTGATGGGCGGGCAGGGGGACTCTGTCCGGTGCTGAGTGAAGGTGAATTGTTCAGCAGTAGGTTTTAATGTCTCTGTTTCTCTTTGTCTAGATCTGGAGTCATATTTAACTAGCTCATAAATGACTGGAATTTGTATAGAGTCTAGGGATGTTTATGTGTAGTCGACTACCTGATTAACCAATAAGACTGGGTTTATCAGTTAATCCTATTGATTACATGCATTTCCCACCCCCCCCCCCTTGCTGCCTCTGATACTGAGGCAGCAAGTGTGGGGGAGTCAGGAGCTGGTGCCCGTGGGGAGCTGACTTTTAAGCCAGCTCCCCAGGAGCACCAGATTCTGTGGAGCTGCCTGCTCTGCTCTCACTCTCCCCCTCACCCCCACTCCCCGCTGCCTCTGATAGAGAGGCAGCAGTGCAGAGGGTGGGGGGGGGGCAGGCAGGAATTGGTACACGCAATGAGCCAGCTTTTAAGCCAGCTCTCTGCGCGTGCTGGCTCCCTAGAACCACCTGACCCCTCCCCCCCATACTGCCTCCATGCGGAGCCTCTGTCCGCGGTCGGCCTGGGCTCACCATGAGGGCAGAGGCTGCTTCGTGGGATGCCGAGCCAGCCTCTGTGGGGAGCTTGGACCCCTGCTATCAGAGGCAGCAGCACGGGGTGACAGGAGGCTTCCCGGGAATGGCGCTGGGAGCTCATTGTAACTGCTAAATTTTGTGAATTTAGTCTGTGAATTCCAGTAAGTGAAGCACAGGAGCTTTCACTTTCGAGTATTCGTTATGAGTTGATTTCACTAGGAGGGTAGTGAAGCACTGGAACGGGTTACCTAGGGAAGTAGTGGAATCTCCATCCCTGGAGGTGTTTGTCTCGGCTTGACCAAGCCCTGGCTGGGTTGATTTAGTTGGGATTGGTCCTGCCTAGAGCAGGGGGTTGGACTTGATGACCTTCTGAGGTCTCTTCCAGCTCTATGGTTCTATGATTCTATGAAAGCAAACTCTCCCCACTCTGGAAAGTTGCTTTCGTGAACTCCTCGAAATCCCCAGCCCTGTTGGATAATTTTAACAAGGGAAATCTCTCTTTCCCAGTATTCCTTTTTTAAACTCCCCCTTCCTACCAAGATAACTTTCAGAGAAAAGAAAATAACCTTCATTCCAGAGGCAAATTTGCAATGAGAATCTTTGCTTCTATTTTCAGCCAGTACCAGCTGGACACAAATCAAGAATTTGATTCCCCCCTCAAAACATTAGCTTTTTTTTCTTTGTACTTTAGCTGACACTGAAAGCAGAGTATGAACCACAAAATTCAATTAAAACATGAGGCATAAACAGAGACCATTTCATTAGGTTCCATGGATAGTCCTGATGGTGCCCATCCCATCTTGTCACATTCTTTTGGCAGTTAGGTAGCTGCGCAGGCAGAACAAGAGTAACAAGAGATTCTGTAATGATTGGGGCATAGGAGTTTCACAGCCTTTGGCAAACAGCTGGTTTTGTAGTGTGAGCCCATTCTCTTATATACAAATTTTTCCCATGTTGTGGATGAGGTCAGTGATCTAAATGGATCTGAGAATCATTTACATTCTCACCTGTGTTTAAATAATATCTGAAACAGCCAATGAAACGAGTCTAAGTAGGTTTATAGGCATTGCATATGTCTTGTGAGTAAGGCCACGACATTTGTAACAGAATTCTAAATTATGTGGTGATTAATGAGAAATGTTTAGTTCTACTGTCAGAACTTTTCTATAGCCACAAAACGTAACTTCTTTTCACCTACCTGCATCCTCTGTAATTGATGCTGGTCACTTTTCCATGTAGCAGCATCTCTCTTGAGATTCTACATCAAGACACCTAAAAATGTATCTCCGTGATGGTCAAAACAAAGAGCATGTCCGGAGATATTTGTGGCTATTCTGGGAATTGGCTGCCGCAGTAGGACTTTTTTTTTTCTTTTCAAATAGATTTTAAAAATCTGAAAACTGAAGCTGTAGGAAGACTTTTTGCATGAGGAAAGGTGTGTCCAGACAGACTGTGATTAGCCTCGGTCTGTTTAGTAGCTGAAAAGTCCTCCAAAGCGTTGCAAGCTTGGAAGAAGATTCCATTAATAATTCATCACGCTGGGCTGAAGGCACCAAAATATAGAATGGCTGGATCATCTAAGCAGAAAGTAATTGTTATTGACTCAGTAAGATATCAAAAAGTGACTGTGCTGGAGACATGGCTGCAGAGCTCTGTGTGATCTGCAGAGTAGCTCACTGTCGCTGACTCTTCAGTTCTAGGGAGGCTGGAGTCTTTTCTCCGTGGAATGTGTACTTCTCAGATGGTGGCCATTTGGGGTGGAGCGTGACTTGGGGAGTCAACTTTTCGTCATGGTACATCTTTCCCACTCCTACCAATAATGGTGTTATTGGAAGCTGGTCCAATAAAAGATGTTACCTCGCCAAACATGCCTCTCATACTGGATCTATGCACTCCTGTCTCATTTTAAAACATTTTCTTTTTCCGCATGGGACAGTTTTAAGCTGAGCTCATGTGGTTGAGTTCTCCCTTGATGCCATTGCCCTGACATTGGAGAGAGAATTTCGAAGACAAAGCATGTAAGAGTTTGGGGTGGGAGAAGGCCCCTGCAGAAAAGTGTCATGTTTGCCTGGATGCGACAGTGTCTCCTGTTACATACTTCTCGTGTGTTTTCATTAATGCTGAAGTTATGATGAAGAGTGTTATGTGAATTAACAATTATTATGTGAGTGTTATGGGCATACAGATATGATCAATGTTTCACACTCAAGGTATCCTTACTGGCTTCCTTGGTGCCTAGAAGAACAATACGTGTTTTTTCTTTTTTGGGCACCACAGATACCCATAAGCACATCCTGGTTTCTTCACTTGTTAGGATACATTTATTTTTGTAGGGGAGAGGGAAAGTCAGAAAATCCTCTGAGTTAGCCACAGGAGCTAATCTACCACTGAGCAGTCATAAGGCCAACTGAACGCATGGCCATAAATGTACAAAATCAAGAGGACAGATGTATCAAGTCAGGTTTATGAGGGCAATTTTCCCAGCCAGTAAAGTCCAGATTGTTGTCTGCACTGTCAAAACCTTCCCATGGTTAAATGGATGTGAAACAGATAATCCAGCCTTTGGCGGGAGCAGCACTGATTAAAACCCCGAAACATAACTGGTGTGGCCACGTATGATGACATTTCCAATTCAATAGGTTGCTTTGTTTTGTTACACCCTCCTCCTTGTATTTCCTGCCAGTATCCCACTTCTACACTTATCTCAGGGCTTAGGTCACCATACCCCAGTGAACCTAGTTTAATGCCCTCCTCACTAGTTTAGCAAGCCTGCCTGCAAAAATGTTCTTCCGTCATTGCATTAGGTGGATGCTATCTCTTTCTAACAATCCTTCTTCCTGGAACAACATCCTATGGTCAAAGAATCCAAAGCCCTCTCCAACACCATCTGTGCAACCATACATTTACTTCCACAATTCAACAGTCCCTACCTGGGCCTTTTTCTTCAACAGCACATGGACAAGCACATGACCTACACCTCATACTCCTTTATCCTTCTTCACAGAACCACATAGTCTGCAGTGACCTTCTCAAGGTCGTTCTTGGCAATATCATTGGTGCCCATGTGGAGAAGTAGAAAAACATGGTTTGATCAACCTAGGCAGACACTCCATCATATCCTGAATTCTAGCTCCAGGAAAGCAGCACACATCTTGAGTTTCCTGGTCTGGATGGCAGATGAACGGACTCATCCCCCTTAGGAGGGATTCCCCTAACCACCACCACCCATCTCCTCTTCTTGGAAGTGGTGGTCCTCAAAGCCCCACCCTTAGGACAATGCATCCCATGCCTGCTGTCACATGTTGCCAATTTTCCTCCCCACTCTGCACTGCCATCTCTGCTTCTTCAGCTTGCTGTGCCTATAGCACCAGACACTGATTTCTATCCAGGAAGTGTTCATTTTTCTTCAAGAGATGTCCCCGTCGGTGCTTCACATTAGGTCGGTGTGCCACCGCCGAGCCATTGATTGGAGATTTTAGAGCAGTGTCCCTGGGGCTGTGCATGCGTGCATTTGGGGCTGCACACTCCTAGGCAGTAGGCATCGTGCATACACGAGCCCCTTCCCCCCCCTTTCCTCTATTCCTTCTCTACCACCTCTGGCTGGAGACAGATCTCAGCAGTGCTCCCTATCTCGTTTTGTGTTTTAGATAAGTAAACCCGTTAGAGTCAAGTTTTTCTTCTCCCTAGTTAGTCAAGTATTGGTAGTTTAGTCTACTTTTAAAAAAAAAAACTAGAATAGTTAAGTTTTTCTCCTAGTTTATTTCCGTCCTGTAGTTACTCAGCACCATGCCCAGCTCACTAGGTTTTAAGCGCTGCTTCACCAGTAACTATCCTATCCCCGTTTCTGACGGGCATGCACAATGTGTCTGCTGCCTTGGGGACGCACATGTTTCTCAAAAGTGTCCGCGTGGTGCAAAATTGAAATCCAGGGCACAACAGGAAAGAGATGTGCACCTCAAGCTAATTCTACTTGAAAACTCACTGAGACCGGCAACAGCCCGGTGAACAAAAACAACACAGAGGTAAAAAGCCTGCCAAAAAGTGAGCCTCATCTTTACTTCAGGAGACGTTGGCACCGAAGCGGCCGAGAGCTGTAGCGGCACTGCGTTTAAGCACCTATGACGCTCTGGGTGTCTCTGTAGCTGCCAGCACAGCTAGCAAAGCAGGATGCACAAAACCTTGCTCCAAGGCGTCTGGCTTTAAGTTGCCTGCCTCATCAGCTGCAATAATATCTGGCCCTGAAACCACCTTGCCGACGTAGCATGAGAGTGTGGCACCTGCCATAACTCCTGGCGCCGATGCTTCTGCCTCAAGTGCCTAGCACGTCGCCATTCCTATCGGCAAAGAGGTATAATCCAATCCCTCAAATAGCACCATCAATGCCAGCTCAGTAATACATGCAACATAGAGACTTACTAGTCTCCTCCACACTCAATTCACCATTTCTCAGTACCGATCATTCTCCTGCAATGTTAACATCACAAATGACATTTTTTCACGAAAGATTTTCATCTGAATCTGAAGATGACCTTGATGTGGGGTTTTCCCCAGAAAACTCTTACCACACAGATAAGTCTATTTACCTTTCCAGATCATACTGTAAATACGGGAACATGCCTCTATGGTATGGCAATCCCCTGGGTACCTCCACCTATGCCATACCCACATTAGCAATATTGGAACAACTGATAACCTCGGCAGAAACACCAGCATGGCCGGAAATGACATTCAGTAGAATATTTCCCTTCACCACACTCCTCACCTACAAAGCAAGCACAGGCAGGGGATCCACTCAACCAAATTGCAGATGTACCCCTTGAGCCAAATGAACCCACCCCAGCAGAGGAAACTGCTGTGCCTCCAACGACTTTGCACATTTCCAAGATCTTTTTAAACATGTGGCTGCTGAATTAAACATTCCCTTCCAGGAGGTGGTCAAAAACCAATGTGAATTAACAGACCTATTGCACTCAGTAACATCTTCTAAATAGCATTGCCAATTAATTCAGCAATAATAGAACCTGCAAAGATGGTGTTGCAAACCCCTGCATCAACCACTCCTACCTCTAAAAGCAGACAAAAAGTATTACATTCTACCCCAGGGCTTGGAGTTTCTTTTCACTCACCCAGTACCTAACTCTTTGGTGGTGGAAGCTGCACACCAGAAAACAAGCAGCAACAATTCCGGTCCACCCCATCGGACCGTGATGGCAAGAGACTTGATTTATTCAGATGTAAAGTTTACACATTTTTCAATCTTAAAATTCTGTATTTCCACTTATGCCGCTCTATTGAGTAAATATGATAATAGTAACTACACCAAACTCAGTGATTTTACTGCAGACGTTCCTGAGGCAGAAAGAAAACAGTTCAAAGCCTAGATAACAGAGAGTCACACAATTGCCAGAACAGCCTTGCAATTCTGTATTAGAATTGCAGGCTGTATTAGATGCTGCTGATATGGCTGCACGATCTACAGCAACAGCAGTAGTGATGAGAAGGGCTTCACGGTTTAACTCCACTCCTTTTATTAGCGAAATGCAGGCTACAGTGGAAGATCTTCCGTTCAATGGCCTGAAACTGTTTTTTGCAGCCAATACCAGTGAAATTCTTCACTTGATGAAGGATTCCAGAGCAACGCTCCATTTTCTAGGGATCCACAACCCATCACCTAGAAGGAGACAATACAGGTTCAGCCCTACCCTAGGCCTTGATACCCTCTGTATACTCAACATTACAACAGACAACACCAACATCAATGGATCGGGGTAGAGATAGAAACCAGCATCGACGCCCTCCCTTTACCAACTTACAACAGTCACAACAATCCAATAAGCAAATTTGCACATAGGTCGAGGGTCGTGAGAGCCTCTCCCCTATTCCAACATTATCTGCACGAGCTAAATTATTTCACCACCGTCTGCTACTGTTCTTTAACAACTGGCAGCGTATAACCTCTGACAGATGGGTACTCCAGATAATTTAAAAAGGCTATCTTATTCCCTTCTTGTCTCTACCCCGTTTTCATCCCCCATGAGGGGTTTTCATCTACCCCTCTTCAAGGACCACTCTCAAGAGAATCTTCTTCAACAAGACGTACAACACTTTTTGCACATAGCCTGCACAATTTAGGGGGGGAAAGGATTTTATTCGCAATACTTCCTGATAGAAAAATGGTCAGGAGGTTGGAGATGCATCTTAGACCTACAAGCTTTCAACAAATTCATTCAGAAACAAAAATTCAAGATGGTGACGCTTGCCACTATTATACCAGCATTGGAACAGGACGATTGGTTTCCCTTGACTTGCAAGATGCATATTTTCATGTCTCCATCCATCAAGCTCATAGATGTTTTCTCTGATTTGTTGTAGGTTCAGAACACTACCAATACAAAGTACTCCCCTTTGGACTTTCTACAGCCCCGAGAGTCTTCTCAAAGGCTCTGGCGGTCGTCACAGCATACCTGAGGAAGCAAAGCGTCATCATATTCCCTTACCTGGATGACTGCCTTCTGAAGGCACACTCACACAACCACTTCTGCTGTCAATCACAAGACCCCTATTCCAACACCTTGGCCTGCAAATAAATGAAGCCAAATCAATGCTATCTCCCCCACAAAAGATTCAATTTATAGAAACATGTCTCAACTCAACAAGGGCCACTGTATCCATTCCTACGGACTGTTTCCAAAAATTGTGGCCTTGGTAAATGCCTTACAATCCAGTCCCCGAGCAACAGCACACGATTGCCTTCAGCTCCTGGGGCACATGGCGATGTGCAATTTTATTGTCCACAACATTTGCCTTCACGTGAGATGTTTACAGGGATGGCTGGGACAGGTCTACAAGCCCAACATCCACTCCCACTGGATTTTGGGCTGTAGTAACCTTAGTTACTCCCAGTCAGAAGTGGTCCCTCCAGACAACATAAAGGCACATTCCACCAGAGCCATGTCTACCTCAATAGCATTCCTCCACAAAGTATCCATCAGAGACATTTGTGCAGCTGCTACATGGTCATCAGACCGAACATTTGCAAAGCACTACGCACTTACACAGGGACCTCTCTCCAACCTGAAATTTGCTAAGGCAGTCCTTTCTACCGCTCTTCTGCCAGATCCGAAGTCCTTACCTCATAGAATCCTAGGGCTGGAAGAGACCTCAGGAGGTCATCGAGTCCAGCTCCCTGCCCAAGGCAGGACCAACCCCAACTAAATCAATCCAGTCAGGGTTTTGTCAAGCCAGGACTTAAAAACCTCTAGGGATGGAGATTCCACCACCTCCCTAGGTAACCCATTCCAGTGCTTCCCCACCCTCCTAGTGAAATAGTTTTTCCTAATATCCAACCTAGACCTCCCCCACTGTAATTTGAGACCATTGCTCCTTGTTCTGCCATCCGTCACTACCGAGAACAGCCTCTCTCCATCCTCTTTGGAACCTCCCTTCTGGAAGTTGAAGGCTGCTATCAAATTCCAGTCCCCCCCCCACTCTTCTTTTCTGCAGACTAAATAAGCCCAAATCCCTCAGCCTCTCCAGCTCCCTAATTATTTTGGTTGCCCTCCACTGGACCCTGTCCAGTGCGTCCACATCCTTTCTGTAGTGGGGTACATACTCCAGATGTAGCCTCACCAGAGCCGAATAAAGGGGAATAATAACTTCTCTAGATCTGCTGGCAATGCTCCTCCTAATGCACCCCAATATGGCATTAGCCTTCTTGGCTACAAGGGCACACTGTAGACTCATATCCAGTTTCTCATCCACTGTAATCCCCAGGTCCTTTTCTGCAGAACTGCTACTTAGCCAGTCAGTCCCCAGCCTGTAACAACACTTGGGATTCTTCTGCCCCGGGACTCTGCAGTTGTCCTTGTTGAACCTCATCGAATTTCTTTTGACCCAATCCTCCAATTTGTCTAGGTCACTCTGGACCCTATCCCTGCCCTCCAGCCTATCTACCTCTCCCCCTAGCTTAGTGTGATCTGCAAACTTGCTGAAGGTGCAATCCATCCCCTCATCCAGGTCATTAATAAAGATGTAGTACAAAACCGGCCCTAGAACCGATCCTTGGGGCACTCCACTTGAAACCGACCACCAACCAGACATTGAGCCATTGATCACTACTCGTTGGGCCCGACAGTCTAGCCAGCTTTCTATTCATCTTACAGTCCATTTATCCAATCCATACTTCCTTAACTTGCTGGCAAGAATATTGTGGAAGACTGTATCAAAAACCTTCTTAATCTGGAATAGCTTTGTAGTCACCTAATGTGGAGCACCCACGGAGACATCTCTCTCTCTTGAAGAGGAGGTTACCTCAACAGTAACTGACATTCTTCAAGATGAGAGTTCCTGTGGGTGCTCCACAACCCTCTCTTCCTCCCCTCTACTTTGGAATTCTGGCCTCCTGTGATGTAGTGGGCAGGCATTCAGTGGTTGCTGTGTTTGGGCTGTGAGTGACCCCTACTGGCCTCTGTCTGTAAGCACTGCCCAGCAGGGGTGGGGCACCTGAGGTCACATAGACAAAGACTCAACCGGTCCTACCTGTTGAGGGGAGGGACTGAACAAAGGAAGTGAGTGTTCGGGGGACGGGTCAGTTTCTGCTGGGGGGAAACCATGAAGGGAACAGACTAAGCAGAGGGTTGGGAGTTTGGGGGCCTAGGCACCCCATCCCAAGGGGTCTGAGGCATCCTGGCCCTGACTCTTGTAGCCACATCACATTTGTGCTGTGTTGTACCCTGGAGAAACAATAAACCCTCTCTATTCTACTGGCTGGCGGAGTCTGTTCTGGCTGCTATGGGGGTGCAGGAGTGGGGGGAACCTCGACGTGCCATCACACCTCCTTACTGGCATTGTTCCAGTGTAGAGAAGGAACTGAGAAAGTAGTGGTGGGGCTCGTGCATGCGTGATGCCTGCCGCCTAGGAGCGTGCAGCTGCAGACGTGCACATGGGCAGCCCCAGGGACACTGCTCTATAATCTTCAATCAATGGCTCAGTAGTGGCACACCGACCTAATGTGTAGCACCCACGAGGACACTCATCGTGACAACGTCAGGTACTGTTGAGGTGAGTATCCTCTTTTCTCTGATGGAACACCAGCTAGATACTTGGGCCTCCAGTTCTGTAACCTTCTCTTCCAATAGGGAGACTAGCTTAAGTCAGCAGTTTATTCCATCACTACTACAAACCTGAATCAAGATCTTTGCAATCATTTTATGTATTTGATTTCTTTCCTTCCTGAAGGATTGGCAATAGCATGATTTATTGCGTAAGAGCTGAGTTGTATATTGATCTGGTTGTGTGGCTGGTCCTTTGGGATCAGAAGAATCTTTTATTTGAGATGGTTTGTAAAGAACCACTCATCTCTGAATTCAGTGTTTGTGGTGGTGACATACTTTTATGACATCTTGTTAGCCAGTGTGATGAGACAGAAGTTACTTTTGTGGCTTGTTCAATATATCTCATGGGAGAATAATCAAGAGTATTTTGACATATATCTGCCCTATTTCTCAGCAGTTTGTCATGAATTTGGTAATCTCAGTTATGAGTCACACAGACACAGTTACATGCATATTTAGGGTCTGATTAATTCACCTAGCATAAACTTTCAGAAATAACCTTAAATTATCTTTCATGGGAGTTCAGCTACACCCATATCCGGGTGGGTGGGTGGGTGTATCTGAAGTGGCATGTAGCCTTTAAACCATGCTTTACCCAAAGGAGTTGTCTTACCTTGAAATGTATGATCACACAAAGCAGAATTGAAGATTTATTCATGTAATGGGAGAATATATCAAGATAATTAGGAAAACATTAAGTAATTTGGGCAATTATTAATGGTAACCAAATAAAGTTCTTCTCAATGTGTTTAGGACACAGATCATAGAATCATAGAACAGTAGAGCAGGAAGGGACCTCAAGAGGTCATCAAGTCCTGTCCCCTTCCCTCACAGCGGGACCAATCTAGATCATCCCTGTCATATATCTGTCTAACCTGCTCTGAAATATCACCAGTGATGGAGGTTTCTCAACCTCCCTAAGCCATTTATTTCAGTAATTAACATTCTGATACTTAAGAAGTTTATTCTGATGTCCAACCTAACCTTCTTGTGCTGCAATTTAAGACCATTGCTTCTTGTCTTATCCTAAGAGGTTAAAGAGAATAATTTTTTTCCCTCCTTCTTGTAACAACCTTTTAGGTACTTGAAAGATGCTACATGTCCCCTCTCAGTTTCTCTTTTCCAAACTAAACAAACCCAGTTCTTTCAGCTTTCCTTTACAGGACGGCTGTGTCTACACTGGCATGATTTTCCGGAAATGCTTAAAACGGAACAGTTTTCCGTTATAAGTATTTCCGGAAAAAGGGCGTCTACATTGGCAGGATGCTTTTCCGGAAAAGCCCTTTTTCCGGAAAAGCGTCTGTGGCCAATGTAGACACGCTTTTCTGGAAAAAGCCCGATCGTCATTTTTGCGATCGGGCTTTTTTGAAAAGACTGCTGGGCTGTCTACACTGGCCCTTTTCGGAACAGTTTTCGGAAAAAGGACTTTGCCCAGCGGGAGCAGCATAGTTTTTCGGAAAAGCAGCTGATTTCTTACAGTAGATCATCAGTGCTTTTCCGGAAATTCAAGGGGCCAGTGTAGACAGCTCACAGCTTATTCCGGAAAAGCGGCTGCTTTTCCGGAATAAGTGGCCCAGTGTAGACACAGCCGGTATGTTTTCTAGACCTTTAATAATTTTTGTTGCTCTTCTGTCAACTTTCTGCAGTCTGTCCACATCTTTCCTGAAATGTGGTGCCCAGAACTGGGCACAATACTCCAGTTGAGTTCTCTAAATCAGTGCAGAGTAGAGCAGAAGAATGACTTCTTGTGTCTTGCTCACAACACTCCTGTTAATGCATCCCAGAATGGTGCTTGCTTTTTTTTGCAGCAGTGTAAAATTAAGTATGAAAATAATTCCATGGATATATCCTGTTCTGTTACACTGTCTCAGTATTCAATCATTACCACCAATAAAGGCATTTGAAATATAGAGGAACTAATAAAATCTTGTTTTATACTTGAATGAAATAAGTCCCTCTGGTTTTTGTTCCCTAATGCAGTTATTTTTTTTTGAGCAAACAAGATGAAATTCTTTTTCTAGCAGCATTTACACACTCACATTCTCTCTCTCTCTCTCTCTCTCTCTCTCTCATATCCTGTGGGAAAAATACTAATTTACATATGACCAGTCTATACAAAAAACTTTAAGAAAATACTCCAAATAATAAAAATAGCTTTCTGATGGGAATACATTAAACACTGAACATAGAGTGGTTGGCAGTGTCAATTGCCAGCTGTGACAACATGCAGTATTAGGACTGGAAACATACCAAGAAGAAGGCACTTAGGAAGAATATATTAGTAATGCACCATATTGGTACTTTAAAGTGCATGTAGACAAAGTTGCCTCTTTCTTTAACACGAAAGAACATGGTAGTGAAAACTCATTCCTGGTGTGGTGTAACATTATTGATATCAGTGGGATTAGAGCAGCAATGAAATTGGTCCATTATGTTAAGCATAATTTTTGCTGAGTCAAACTCTGTAAATGTTATTTTCTCTTCAACTGTCTATGGTATCTCATCGATAACTAGTGCCGTAGAGAGGATGGAAAGCTGAACATTAGAATGTCAAAACTCTCTCAAACATCATAGAGGGAAAGGCACAAGGTTTCAGATTTTGTATTTTAAAAGTTATTAAAGGGAATGTTTGTCAAACAATCATCAGCATTAAAATGGATTGTTTCTAGAAGCTGGACCAACTCCATCCCTAATGTAACTCAGGAGATTTAAAGCAAGTTACAGATACTGGGAATGGATTTGGTCCTTCATTCAAGCCCACCTGCATGAGAACATGGTTTGCATCCCTATCTATCCTGGCCAATAACCATTGGTAGATTTACCCTGTTGTTTGAAGAAGTATTTCCTTTTGTTTGTTTTAAACATGCTGCCTAGTAATTTCATTTGGTGACCCCTAGTTTTGTGTTATGAGGTGTAAACAACACTGCTTCAAGTGATTGTTCATGTCCATTCCATGTAGGTGTGTACACACTGCGTGTATGAGTTGTTGGAAATTTTTCCCTAAGCAGTACCCGTCAGAGCCCCCTGGAGTGGCGCTGGTAATATATACCCCTGCTGGCTCCCCACCCCATAGTTCCTTCTTACCGCTTGTGACTGTTGTTGGAACATGCCTTTGCTCTTGCTCTGCAAGTGCCTCTTAGCAGTTCTTCTCATTGTTTTAGTAGTTAGTTAAAAAGTTCTCAGTTCATTGTTCTTATCTAAAGCTTTTATTAGCTGTTAAATGTTGTACTTAGTTTTAAGTACCCCGGGCCCCAGGCTCGCTTTGTGTCCCCAGTGCATCCAGTGGGGCATGCCCAGGCCCCAAGGCTTCACACCCTGTGAGAAGTGTCAGAAACCTATGCCCTGCGGGGACCCTCACACATCTTAAGTTCCTGGGAGAAGCCCACTTGTCCGGGACCTGTGAGATCTGCAAGGCCTTCAAGCTGTGTACCAAGCAGGAAAGGGAGTCTCGCTTGAAGATTATCCTGATGAAGGTAGCCTTACATCTGGCACTGGTGTCTGATCTGGCACTGGCAACCCAGAGTACACCAGCGTTGGTGCGTGAAGCCACCCCTGTCAGCCCCTGTCAGGGCTGTTCCCCACTCTGGCACTTTGAGTGCAGAAGATGAGGGCCCACAAAAGAGCTTCAAAACATTGCCTCCACAGGCACTGGTTACAAAAACTTCCCCCAGGAATCATAATCCACAGATTTTAGGGAATCGCTGCCATCATCAAGTACTCTTTATCCCTAAAAACCAGGGGTGAACACTTGAAATCATCCCCAGGGGTACCCCAAGCTTTTTTGCCCCAAATTCAAAAATTGCTTGAAAAAAGAAGAGCGAAAAACAAGCTGCAGTCTCTGGTAGCCGACCCCTCAGTCAGAGGCCTGCAGAGACACACAGACAGACCTTCCAGGATGCAAGAATCAAATCATCACCTTAAAA
Source organism: Rafetus swinhoei (assembly GCA_019425775.1). Taxonomy (NCBI): domain Eukaryota; kingdom Metazoa; phylum Chordata; order Testudines; family Trionychidae; genus Rafetus; species Rafetus swinhoei. The sequence goes on along the minus strand of JAFJHL010000175.1, from coordinate 163,724 downwards.
AAGTGATTTTTTTAATACAAAACAAAAGATAAACTAGATGAAGCAGACTTGATTGCTAGATGTTACAGAGCAACTAAGGAAAACAAATTAAAACACCGAGAAAAGTCTCTGGGCACAGTGCTAGATGGTAAATGGGGAAGGGAGGCGTAGATTCACACAGAGCAGTTCAAATCAATCTACAAAATAAAGAAAAATTATCCTGAACGTGACTGGATTCACTTTTCCCTTGTATTTATGTCATAACCATGAGGGATGGCCAGCAGTCTGGGGACTAAGGAGTTAACTATGTCCCCTGTACCTACCAAGTAGCGGTCAGCCAATAGAAATGCAGGCAGGGATTTCAAACTGAGACAAAGGAATTTTTGGGTTTTCCCTCCTTTGTCTCTTCATTAGTTTTGCTCTCTAGATACTAAGGGAGACAAAAGACATGTCTCTCTCTAAGAAAAAGACTCTTCATAATGTGTAAGTAGGGTAAAGTCTAGATAAATCCATCAGGTTTTATTATTTTCTGGTTTGGGAATTTGGATCTGATGTCTGTGCTGTTAGAAATGGTTTTTCCTCTCTTTTGTAACTACAGTAAACTTCCGATAATCTGGCACCTTTAGGACCCAGGGGGTGCCGGATTATCAGATATGCCGGACTATCAGAAGGGGGGGGCTATGAGGGGTCTAGGGTGGTGTGGGGGGGATGCCATCCCAGACCCCTCATAGCCCCCCCTTCCGATTGTCCGGCTCTGCCCCAGGCATCCCCGATTCAGCCGCTGCTGGTCAGTTTCAGCAGCAGCTGAATCGGCGCCTGCGGCAGAGCAGCTGGGGTGCTGCCGGGTTGGTCAGTAGTGCCGCCCCTTGGCGCTGTGAGACCAACCCGGCAGCACCAGTTGCTCTTGGGGACGCCTGGGGCAGAGCAGCTGGGGTGCTGCCGGGTTGGTCCCGCAGCGCCAAGCGGCGCTACGGACCAACCCGGCAGCACCCCAGCTGCTCTGCCGAGGCATCCCCAAGTCAGCCGCCGCTGAAACTGGCCAGGGCCGACTCGAAGCCCGAGGCAGAGCAGCTCTGCCTCGGGCTTCCCGGAGTCGCCCCTGGTCAGTTTCAGCGGCGGCTGACTTGGGGACAGCTGGGGTGCTGCCGGGTTGGTCCCGCAGCGCCGAGGGGCAGCGCTGTGGGACCTACTGGCAGCACTCCGGGACCTACTGGCAGCACTCCAGCTGCTCTGCCCCCAGCTTCCGCGATTCAGCCGCTGGTCAGTTTCAGCAGCGGCTGAATCGGGGAAGCCGGAGGCAGAGCAGCTCCAATGGTCCGGCTGCCCGGAGCACTTCCGGGTTCCTGATGGTGCCGGACCATCAGGAGTGCCGGACCATCAGATGCTGGAGGAATGGAGTTTTACTGTAAGTCCTGAGCCCATGGGGTAAGTCCCCTGAGTATATTAATTGGCGACTTTTTTCCATCTAGTCATTATGCTTGCAACAGTAGTCTTGTTTTGATGATAAAAGTTTTTTTTTAATTCATCTGGTATTGGTTCATTTCTGTGTCCTGGAAAATCTGTCTGTGGATATCTTCATGCCTCTGACTAGAGGACAGCTACCACAGGCTGCAGCTTGTATTTTCTCTTTTCTTTTTCAAGCTCTTTGGGGAAAAGAGCTTGAGGTATCCCTGAAGTTTTTTAGGCAGGAGATTTTTCTCAAGTGATCTCTTCCCTGGCTTTCTTACCATTACTTGGGTGGTGGCAGTGGTTTTTTTATTCTCCAAAGTCTGCGTATTAGGATTTTGGGGGGAGTTTTTGTACCAAAGCCTGTAGAGACCAGGTTTTGGGGTGCTTTTGCTGGCCCCCACTTCTGCGTTCATCATGCCAGAGTGGGGAACAGCCTTGACAACTTACTTCTAATTTTCTCTTTCTTCAGTCCTCTCCTATGCCCTGAATTCCTTGGAGACATGGCAGTCCTGCCTGGGTTTAAATCATTCTGTCTCTCTCAAATCCTGGTTTCCCTCTCCCACACAAAGAAATCAGGCAGGAGACCTATATCCAATTCATGTTTCAACCCTCTATCTTGATTGGTTCTCTTGGTCCCCAGGCTAGCTAGCTACCTGAGTTTAACCCCTTAATCACCAGGTGCTGGTCAGCACTCCTCCTGTCCATCACAGGTCACAGTCCCTGGTGCCTCAGAAGAAGAGGAGACCTAGCAGGTCTCCCTCAAGGCATGTGCCCTCCATGCGCTCTCAAATGGGGCATGGCACCACGACCATTGCAGTCAGATCGGCATCATTCTAGTTCATGCTGAGATGCCAGTCAGGTGGGGGGGGGGTGTCTTTCTGGAGCCCTCTACTTCAGATACCTTTGAGGTAGCAAGAGAGTTAATTGAGCTGACTTCTTCCCCGACCCTGGCACTGGACCTGGCCAAGAAGCAAGGATCTAGATGGCACCGCCTCGCAGCCTCGGCACCCAGGGCTTCGACCATGGATGCTAGAGGGCCCCATCACCCTGTTCTGGTGCTGGTACCCTTGACCCCGATTCCAGGTGTAGCACCACCTCCACCCTCGGCACTGGCCAGAGCTCCCACCCCTTCCCAGGCACTCGCACTGACATTGGAGTCAGCACCGGCACAGGGGCTTTGGGCGGCATCTATCACAGCACTGGGTCCCCCAGTCGCCAGCCCTTCTCCTTCGGGCTCATCAGCATTGCCACTGACTGTGCCTCCGCCACCTCCTCAGCAGCAGGGGAAACCAGAGACCGACCAACGCCTGCACGGACTTAAGGGTACGTGGGCTACCTTAACCGGGGTATGAATTCCCAGGGACTTTAATCAATGGCATTCCCTGCTGGGCAGGAAGGCCCCTATGCCCTCTCAGCAGGGCACCCACCCCAATTTCTCCCACCGCAGAGGGAGGAACAGAAATGGAAGGAACAGCAGACGCCAATCCCATCCAGCCCTGGACCATGGCCAGGGCCCAGCCAACAAGCCCCCAAGGTCCTGTCAAAGGTTCTGAGGGTATGTTTGAGGTCAGCTTACCAGCCACACCTTTCCTATTCAGGGATTGCTTATTCCCTTTCTGCTGGGCCTGGGAATCCATTACCTCGGGCCGTTGCATCCTGGAAATGGTAGAGGGGGATATGCCATCCCCGTCCTTTCGACCCCACCCTGCACCTCTCCACCCTGTCCCTCTTCAGGGACCCTTCTCACGAACATCTCCTCTGGGAGGAGGTCCAGCAGCTCTCATCCTGGGGGCAGCCAAAGTGGTTCCCTAGGGTTTCCTGGGCAAGGGTTTCTTGATACTTCCTGGTTCCCAAGGCCAATGGAGAGTTTAGGCCTATCCTAGACCTCAGGGATCTCAATGCCTTTATCACCAAAGCCAAATTCAAGATGGTTACTCTGGCATCTATCATTTCCTCCCTACATCACGGAGACTGGTATGCTGCCTTCAATCTAAAAGATGCCTACTTCCACTTTCCATTGACCTGCACCACAGGCGGTTCCTCCACTTTACGGTGGGCCAGGACCACTACCAGTTTATGGCCCTTCCTTTTGGCCTTCCTATGGCCCCTCCAGTGTTCACAAAGTGTATGGCTGTTGTGGCCACTGCACTGAGAAAGCAGGGTGTCCTGGTGTTCCCCTACCTGGACAACTGGTTCCTTCAAGGCTCTTAGTCAGATCAGCTGCTACGCCACATCGCTGTAGTGCAAGATTTTTTTCGCGAGCTGGGGCTGCTCCTGAACGTGGCCATGTTGACTCTGGTTCCCACCCAGGTGATAGAATTTGTGGGGGCCCACCTGGACTCAGTTTTGGCCATGGCCTCCATTCCCAGATCCCTCTTCCTGGTGATCAAGGCGGCTGTCCAGGGCATGCGGGAGTTCCTGATGATCACAGCCAGGTCTTGCATGCACCTTCTGGGGCTGGTGGCTGCATGCACCTATGTCATTCAACATGCCAGAGTTATGCATGGGGGGCGGATATTCATCCAGTTGCCTCCTATCTCCTGGGGTCCCAGAACATTCTGGTGGATCAGCTGAACAGGTCCTTTGCCAGCCACAAGTGGTCCCTCAGAGAGGATGTGGCCCTCCAAGTCTTCCGCAAGCGGGGGTTTCCCTTTCTGGACCTGTTTGCCACCAGGCAATACAGGAAGTGCCCGAGGTTCTGTTCCCTGATGGAATTGCGGGGCTCCCCTGGGAGATGTACTTCTTACCCCTTGGCCCAAGGATCTACTCTATCCATTCCCACCTTTCCTGCTGGTCCACAAGGTGCTCCTGCAGGTTCGGGAATTCAGGGTGTCCCTAATCCTCATTGCGTCGGCGTGGCCCAGGCAACACTGGTTCACGTCTCTCCTGAGCCTGTCCTGCGAGAGACCAGTCGCCCTCCTATTGGACCCAGACCTCATCATGCAGGACTTCAGCAGACTTCACCACCCAAATCTGCGGTCCCTGCACCTAATGGCATGGAAGCTCCATGGCTGACAGCGGCAGAGCTGCAGTGTTTGGAGCGGGTGCAGGAGGTCTTGCTTGGGAGTAGGAAACTTTCCTCTAGGGCCACTTACCTGACCAAGTGGAAGCACTTCTCTATCTGGGCTGCCCAGAAGGGGGTATCACCCATGGAAGCCCAGATCCCACTGGTCTTGGACTATCTCCTGGATCTTAGGTTACAGGGGTTATCCTCTTCCTCAGTGAGGGTACACCTGGCAGCCATCTCTGCTTTCCACCTGGGCTCCCAGGGCAAGACCCTCTTTGCAGCTCCCATGGTTCACGGTTCCTGAAAAGGCTGGACATGTTCGTCAGCCCGTCCCCCAATGGGACCAAAGCCTGGTCCTGTCCTGACTCATGGGGCTTCCTTTCGAGCCCCTGGTGACGTGCTCACTGATGCACCTTTCTTGGAAGGTGTCTTTCCTGGTGGCTATCGTGTCAACCAGGCATGTGTCTGAGCTGAGGGTCCTCACCTCGGACCTCCATTTATGGTTTTCTTGAAGGATAAGGTCAGAATGCACCCCCACCCTGCCTTCCTTCTGAAGGCAGTATCTTATTTTAATGTGTCCCAAGATATTTTCCTCTCATTTTTTTTATCCCAAGCCCCAAGCTTCGGGTAAGGGGCAGGCGTTACACACTTTAGATGTTAGGAGAGCTTTAGCCTTTTATTTGGAAATAACAAAGCCCTTCTGTAAGTCCCCAAAGCTCTTTGTAGCAATTGCAGAGAGTCTGCAGGGGCAACTGGTCTCTGCACAGCAGATCTCTTCGTGCATTATGTCCTGTATCAAGGAGTGTTATGGGCTGGCTGGGGTGCTAGCCCCTCCCCTCATGGCCCACTCCACCAGGACTCAGGACTCCTCTACAGTATTCGTGGCCCAGGTCCCAATCCTGCACATCTGCAGGGCTGCCACATGGTCCTCCGTTCACACTTTTACCAATCATCATGTGCTGGGTCATCAGGCGAGGGAGGACGCAGCCCTGGGGAGGGCTGTCCTCCGATCAGTTCAAGGTTAAAACTCTGACCCCACCTCCTCGGGTTTCTGCTTTGGAGTCACCTACATGGAACGGACATGAGCAATCACTCAAAGAAGAAAGAACGGTTACTCACCTCGTAACTGTTGTTCTTCGAGATGTGTTGCTTGTGTCCATTCCAAATCCCATTCACCTCCCCTTCTTTGGAATAGTCCAGTAAGAAAGAACTGAAGGGGTGGAGGGCCAGAGGGGGTATGTATTAGTTGATATACCGGTGCCACACCAGGGGGCTCCCCTGCCAGCCCAACGGGTATTGCTGAGGGAAAAACTTCCGACACACACCTACGTGGAATGGACATGAGCAACACATCTCGAAGAGCAGTTACGAAGGTAAGTAACCATTTTTTCCTTATTTACTTTCTCTACAACAGTTATGATTTTATAGACCTCTATCATATCTGCTCTTAGCTGTCTCTTTTCCAAACTGAAAAGTCTCAGTCTTATTAATCTCTCATTATGGAAACCATTCTATACCCCTAGTCATTTTTGTTGCTCTTTGCTGTACCTCTTCCAGTTCCAAGATGTATTCAAGATATGGGCATTTATACAGAGGTGATATTTTTTTTGTCATATTATCTAGACCTTTCATAATGATTCCCAAAATTCTGTTAGCATTTTTGATTACACATTGGATGGATGTTTTCCTCACTCTATGGGTACCTGCACTGTCATATGACCTGCCTGTTAGAGGCTTTCCCATAGTATGTGAGATCATAATATGTGGCTGATTTTTTGCAGTTCCAGCTACCTGAGCATCTACGTTGCTCTCGCTTCCCAGCTGTAAGCAGCATATGGAACTATTTTAACAGAATTGTTGTCAGTTGTAAATATTCCCAGCTCCAATGTAAGACCCTTCCCATTGGTGCCTGGTGCCTGTGCAGGGGAGAGGGTGCAGAAAACACCACACGTAATCTTTACATTTGTGAACTACTTAGAGTAAGATTTTATCTGCCCAATATTAGGAAGTTAAAGTTCAGGTTCCCCAGCAGCCTTAACCCAACTTATACTTTTGATGATACTGTATATGCAATATCTTTTATTACAAGCTCCAGAATTCTGGGCAGTGTGTTATGGTACATTGCGTGGCAAGTAATACAATGCAGTAGTACAAAGGAACCACAAATGTGCCTTTCTGATTTCAGAAAATATGTAATATAATCGTAGAGTGAAAAGTCCTATTGTGACGCATATACACAAAGGAACAGGGTTAAAGATGCTGTGGAAATCATAATTTTTTTTGTTTTGGAGCAATTAATCTATAAAATGTATTTTCCTTTTTAAGTTCATAAATATTAATGCAAAGTTGCTCTTCATGGTTATTTTTTTTCTTGGCACAAGTTGCAAAGTTATCTGTCTCCTGAGGATGATGTAATTTTATTATATACAATGGAAGATCCTGTGGATATGCTCAATGTTCTTCGACACATTTTAAACATTCTGATGTATTTTTGTACATGATTGGAGTTTCACCATAAGAATGTGAATCAATGCAGCACGTAGAACTTGTTGATATTCTCATTTATTCTCCACACTCCCAGTTCTCACCTTAAACTTTATCAGCTCGTTTGACTTAATTTCCTATTTTTCAGGTTGAATGTGGGCTTTTGTGAGGGTTTACTGATCAGTTGTATATGTTGACATTGGACTCTGAAAATCCACTGGCTCTTGTAGCTTGCTGATGGAACTCTTCATTTTGACAGAGAATGGGTCATTTTAAAATAATCTATCTCCAAGAAATTTCTGGGCAAAGAGATGGGATGATTTAGCAGCTTACCCTGACTGCTTCACAGTTACAAGGCACTAAACAGAAATGTACATCTTTTTTTGATAATCTCCGTATGCTTAGTTGTGGAGCTCACCTCATGAAGAAGTGGGGCGGGGATGGGAGGCGGACTGAACACTGTTAGAAAAACCGAATCACAGTTCCACAGGCAGCCTTTAATATCCAAGTCAGTTCTCATCCCTTTCATCATCACCACTACAAATTCCTGACTCTTGACATCAAGGCCTTGATTCTGATATCCATGTCACTTGCTTTAAACACTCCTTTTGACTTCATAGAGAAAACTGCAGATCCCTGAACAAAACTGTAAGGTTCAGATAGATTTTATGGAGTTAAACTGGCCAGGAACTCCCCCTCAGTTTGTGATGCTGTTTCCATTTTTTGAGGAATACAGGGTCTGTTGGAAAAGGGTTTATTTTCGACAGATCCGTGTCTAGACTGCCAGGTTTTTTCGAAAAAGCTCCGTTTTGAAAAAAGTGGCGGCCATGTTTATGCTAATGAAGCATGGGATATTTAAATCCCTACTTCATTAGCAATTTTGACGTGCCTAATCTACATCTCTCTGTCAACAGAGAGGTGTAGTCTAGACGTACCCTATGGCACATCACATGGTATCTAGTGCAAAGTCCATGTTAAATCCCTCGACTGAAGATGTCAGCACATCAGCTCTACTGATGTGCTGCTATTTTCAGCTGTCATGTGCAAGGAAAATATCCAGATCGTTTAGCTTTGTTAACTGGTTAGGAGAGAGTGTTAAACCCTCACATAAACTGTAGCTACTTCATAGCAGGGAAAATGCTCGAGATCGTACCCTGGATCTGACAGGCAGAAAGAGAGTTAACCACCAGCTCAGGGGGGCTACTTAAGCAAAGTGCTCTTGAGAAGCTGAGGGTGCTCAGCACTTTTTCAGAACCATGATACTCTTGCAGATTCAGGCCTTGAGGGGCCAGTTTTCCTTTTATTGAAGCCAATAGCATAATTCCCATTGACTTCCTAGTGGGTGGCAGATTCAAGCCCCAATTCTCCAGCAAGCCAATTCCACCAGTTTACAAGCCCCTAAACAGCTGGGATCTGTGAACTTGCCAGTATTTTTTATGTAACTGTAGGTGATTATGGGCTTAAGATGACTTCTTATTAGCATTTCATTGTTCTATATTAACCAGTTTCTTTGGGTCTTTTGCTCAGACAAGGATTTAATTCCTCTTTAGTGACACTTCTGAAATCAGCAGTGCACTGTGTTACACAATTATTTGCAAAAGTTATGCCCATCTGATGTAGTTGTTTCTATTGGTCCTGTGGTCACTTAGTAGACATTAATTGGTACATCTCTCCTATCTTTCCAGTGTGCTCAAACCACTCCAATCTACTGCTCTTTCATGGGCTGATTGTTTCTGCTGAGGGAAGTAGTATATGTGTTAAATATAATGCAGCAGTCACCTCGAAGCCAAAAGTAGCAGAACAATACCAGAAAAAAGGTTCAGATCAGATGAGCTGACAGCCTCGCTGGGCCCCTGGGCAAGGTTGGGAGGGGCTGGTTGGGGGAAGGGGCGGGACCAGAGCAGCTGGCCGCTCAGACCATGCTGATGGCAGAGTGCGCTGCCCGGGGCTCTGCAGTGCATAGCATGGTGCTCCGGTGGCAATTTAAAGGACCCGGGGTGGTCAGGAGTGCTGAGTGCCTTTGAATTGCCAGGCCCCAGGGCGGTTGCCCCCTTTGCTTCGCCTCACCTCCCCCCCCATCAGAGGGCCTGGTTCACATGAGTTACTGGCAGGAGTGAATACAAAGAGGAAAACATTCAAATTAAGTTGGGAACAAAATTGATTAGGTTCTACCTGTCTATGAGGGTTCTTGTAATAGCATACAAAGAGACCAAATTGGGCTTTTTTTTAGCCAATTTTCCCAGTGGTTCCAGAAATAATTTACTCATTTTGTAACTTGTATTTCTAGCACACAGTAAAGATCATTTCAGATGTCTGACCCATTTGTTTTTCTTATTTTCCGTCTTTTAGCTATAGAGGTGGTAATCACAGAAGAGCCTAAAAACCTCTGATGGGACACCAATAATTTGGTGACAGTATGCAAATGTCAGGTAATCCCAGGATATTCACTCAGATATATGTATATCAGATAATCTAAATTAAAATAATACTTTAATCTGCATAACAATGACTCAGTAACAGATGCCTGTTACATCTCCTTTAACTCCAAGACAGTCGATTTCTATTACATGGAAAGCTAAAAAATATTAAAGACATTGAATATTTTAAAATCAGTGGCCTACATTATTTTTATTATCATAATCACGCATTACAAAATATTAGATATTCCTTTGAAATACTGATGTGGTTCAGGACCGAAACAATGACATAAACAGAGTGAGGAACGAGTAACTTTGGATATCATGGAGCAAGCTGGTAAAGTTAGCGAGCTTGAAGGTGGTTAGCCTCTTGCAGGATTAGCTCCTCATGAGTCAATTCATAATGTTCTCTATATTTTATTCAATTGCTGTGCCAGGTGAAGGAGAAGGAAATGATCTGAACAGCATTACCCATGTGGATGTTGCAAAGGTACCACGTTAAGACGTAGATAATTGGTGTAGAATTGTACGTGACTGACATGTTTAAAATGTCTTTTTTCTCTGTGCAAAGGCCCAACATAAGGCCTGCCTGCCATTTAATTCACTGTTCAGCCCTCAGAATAAGACTGAATGCTCACTTGCATTTTGTTTTCTACAGACTGTAGTGAGCATATGCTGTGCATCCACCTCCCATTGTAGGAACAATCTTCCGCTTCCCAGGACTTGGTTTTTCATTAAATCCTAAATTCACTTGGCTTGCCTGAGATCTGTGATCACTTGTATCATTCCTACTACAATTAATTTGAATAGCTTGCTCACAACAAGAATTTTCCTCTAGAAACAAACCAGCGCCAATGAAGGCAACCATGTTTTTAATAGAAGACTTTATCTCAGGTATGCATTTCCATAACATGGGAAAATGTCCATTGCAAAATGGTAGAGTATGAATGCTTGCATAATGAAAAATGATCTTTCCTCAAAAACTAAGCTGCAGCGTAATAAGCCACCAGATTCAACTTTTGATGTATGGTTAACATGCTAGGGCATCTTGTATTAATGAATACATTGTGAATCTCCTACAGAGAAAGATAAGGCGCACTGACAACTGTTGAAAAACTAGAACAAAATTGGATTTCAATCAAGTATTATAGCATTATAGCTGAAATCTTGCCTGCTCATCCCTCAATTATCTGCTTTAGCATTTATACTCAAGTTGTGTCACTTTGCAACATTATTGCTCATTTATTTTTTCCATTCCCAATTTTATGCTGAATATTGCATGCTGTCTATATGGTCAAGGAATCAATTCCAGAGAAATATATCTAATAACTTCCCTCTGCAAAGAGAGAGGGAGAGCGACCCACTTTTCAATGGCGTAGTATTACAGACATGAAAAGGAAACTGAATACATCAATTAAAATACCAAAAAAAAAAAAAAAAAAAAGTAGCGAAAGTTCCCAGACCAAAACTCCCAGCAAACTCTGACTAAAAAACTCAACACTGTCCTTATAGAATACACACTTAGATCTACAGAATGAATGAAAAACAATTTAATGGCCCGAGAAGATTACTTTCTTCCCATTACAGTTAATAACACTTTTCATTTTTTATAGTACAAAGTGATTTACATGCAGACTGAATAAAAATTAAGATATATAACTAAAGTCAATATAACAGTGACAGTTTCAATCAGCCAAAAATTTGCCCCTTAAGAAGTATATTTGCTACGCTGTTGACTGATTTTCATACAACTGATTTTGGAATTTGAAAATCTTTTGTATCACAGAATTTAGGAGCTTAATCTTTCTGCATTCTGTTCTTCTGCCAAAGTGCGTGAACTCTGCACAATTAATAGCTGCAGTATCTAGATTTTTTTCTTTTCTCTCTTCTCCTTTTAATGGAATACACTGAACACAGATGTATGGTGCACTCTTAGGCTATGTCTACTCTACGCAGCTTTTAGTGACACAGCTGTGTCAGTTTTAGCAACACAGTTGTGTTGACACAGCCACGTCGCTAAAAGTCAGGCTGTGTAAACACTGGGTATATTTACACTACTACGTTTTGTTGAGGAAACTATTGTCAGCATGCAGAGGTGGGCAAAAAAAAAAGTCAAAGTGTGTTTACACTTGCTCCCTCTGGCTACAGATTATGTCCATATTTTTAGTTCTTCGAGAGACGTCCCTGGGGGTGCTCCACAGTAGGTGTAGATGCGTCCCAGCGCCGCAGAGCGAATTCTTGATAGCAGTGCATAGGGGCTGTGTATGTGCAGCGCGTAGTGCACGCGGGCTCCCCCCCCCCCCCCCCCCAGTACCACCGCGCATGCACGGCCACCCTCCCTTCAGTTCCTTCTCTAGCCGGAACTCGGCATAGGAGAACAGCTTCTTTTTTTTTCTTTTTTTTCCCCGAAGTAGAGGGGAGGAAGGGAGGGTAGTGGAGAACCCGCAGGGATGCTCATCTTGAAGAACGTCAGTTACAGGAAGGTGAGTAACAGCCTCTTTGAGAGAGAGATGGCTCTGGGGGGTGCTCCACAGTAGGTGACTGCAAAGCAATTTGTGTTAAGGAGGCAGGGACTTCAGATCATGTAGGTACGCTGTTTGCAGTACGGCTTTTGCTACTCTGGTGTAGTGGAGAGATCCAAAGGAAAGTGCATAATGCTTCACGAAGGTGTGTTCTGATGCCCATGTAGCAGCAGCGCATATATCATCGATGGGAACCTTCCTCAGGTAAGCAACCGAGGTGGGTGACCACTCTGGTTGAATGTGCCCAGATTAAGGTAGGTGGTGGTAACTGGTTTAGCGAGTAGCATAGGGTGATGCTGTCGGAAATCCAATGAGATCATCTTTGTGATGATTTGTGGTTTCCCTTGCTGCGATCAGCAATGGAAACGAAGAGTCATGGATATGATCTGAAGGAGTTTGTTCTGTGGATATAGAAGGAGAGCACCCTTCTGGCATCAAGGGTATGCATCTGTGCCTCTAAGGCGTTGGCGTGAGGCTTTGGGAATGTAAGCAGGGGCTAAACTACTGTTTGCTATCAGCCAGGCCAGCTAAAAGGAAAGAGCTGCCCTGGAGGTGGGTGTGTTCACTCCAGTTGTTTATCTCTGCAAGATACTTAACTGTTAACGGTTGATATGTAAATACAGCTCATGCCAGGATGGGGAAGGAGTCTGAGGTGTGGCTATGTAAATCCAATTCAGCCAGGGCTGATGGAGGATCAGTGTTGGAATGGAATGTGGTGTATGGTAACTAATTTGGGCTGTTGAGGGGGTCACAAATCATGCTGCCCCTAAATGTGGGAACTGTAAAATATGACACCAGTGCTCGCAGGAGAGACACCATCATTGTAAGAGGTCTCAGATGAACGAGCCTCCCCCTTCCAGAGCTGGGTGTACGGAGCTTGAGGGGAAGGGCTTGAGCCAGCCTTGCATCATGCCTGCCAGGTGTGAGCTGTAAGACTGGTTCAAACTCTTTCCCCCCTGTTCTAAGGACAGACCTAAAGCAGACTCCATCAGGAGTCCTTTTGCTAGTCCAGTGGAAGCTGGAATCTTTTGCCAGCCTAGGTGATAGCTAAAGAGTTGACATCACTAAGAGCTGAAGTCACTAGTTTGGCCTGGAACCAGACCCATTGCAGCTGGCGGGAACAACTGGTGAGTGGCCAGTAGGAGCGGCGGGCTGGCGGGAACGGGCGGCTGGGAGGAGCGGCGGCAGGTGGCCAGCGGAGCGGCTGGTGGGAACAACGGGTGGCCGGTAGGAGCGGCAGCAGGCAGCCAGCGGAGCAGCTGGTGGGAATGACCAGTGGGCAGCAGGGGCAGCACACAGGTGGCATCACATCAGGCTCTATGAAGGAAGTCATCAAGGTGATGTGTCTGGGTCTGCACTGACTGGACAGAGCTGTAAGTGGGGTGTTTGAAGTGGGGTATGGGAAAAATTTGGGTAAGTGAATGGAACCCTTACCTTGTTGGACTAGTGAACCTGAGAGGCCAAAGACATTGCTCAATCCATTTGAGTTGGGACTGTTACTCGTGGGGAGTTATGAACTCTGTTCACAGTATTTTCCCAAGTTAATGCCATGTCACTTCTCTCTCTCTCTTTCATTAAATGTTTATTTTCTACACTCAGACTCTATGCTTGCGAGTGGGGAAGCATTGCCTCTCAGAGGCGCCCAAGGGTGTGTGAATTTCCCAGGCTACTGGGTGGGGGCTCGAGCCGGTTCTGTGTGAGATGGACCCCTAGATATTGAACCTGGCCCTGGTTGCTGCCGGCCCTACCCGGCAGAAGGGTTACAGGAAGAATACAAGTACGTGTATAGTTTGGTTTAAGTGAAAGAGGGAACGCACCTTTGGTAGAAACTTGGGGTGCGGTTGCAGCGAGACTTTATCCTTAAAAAAGATGGCAAATGGCGGGTCAGCCATTAGGACAGCCATCTCACCCACTCTACGTGCTGACGTTATTGCGACTAGGAATGCTGTCTTTAGGGTTAGATGGAGTAGAGAGCATGTGGCCATTGGTTCAAGTGGAGGTTTCGTAATCACCATCAGTACCAGGTGTAGATCCCATGGTTACCGAGGAGTGTTAATGTTGGCGTATAGGGCCTGTAGGCCTTTCAGGAAGCGCTTAGTTACAGGATGTGCAAACACTGTGGTGTCATCAACTGGCGTGTGGAAGGGTGTTATTGCTGCCAGATGGACTCTGATAGAGCTCAGGGAAAGTTGCGATTGCTTGAGATGCAGTAGGTAATCTAGGATTGTGGGGATCGGGGCATCCTGTGGTGATATATTGCGGAAGGCTGCCCAATGTGTAAAATGAGTCCACTTGTTAATGTATGTCCTTCTTGTTGTATGGAGCCCTGCTGTGTAAGAGGATGTTGCGTACCTGTTGTGAACATTGCAGCTCTACGCCTGTGAACCATCAAGGTACCATGCTTTGAGGTGGAGAGTCGGAAATTGAGGGTGAGGGGTAGTGGTCCCTGGTTGAGACAATATGGTCGGGCTGTGCAGAAGGGTGATTGGGCGGTGTCAAGCCATTCTGTTTAGGAGGGGAAACCATGGTTGTTGAGGCTGACAAGTTGCTATGAGGATAACTCTCGCTTCGTCCCTCTGTATTTTTACGAGTACTCTGTTGAGGAGGGGAAAGGTGAGGGGGAACGCGTGGAGCAAGGATGCGTCCCATTTGAGGATCTCCAAGGGAGTGTTTCCCCATGCCCACTCTGGAGCAGTGCAGTGAGCATTTCTTATTCACTGTGGTGGCGAATAAGTCTAGGTGGGGTTGTCCCCATCACGTGAATATGTCCCTCAGAACTGAGCTGTCGAGCTCCCACTCGTGGTCTTGGGGTAGGGCCCTGCTGAGGACATCTGCTGTTGTGTTTAGGACTCCGGGAAGATGGCACATGCTTATGGAGATGTCGCAGGCGAGGCACCAGTTCCAGAGTGCTATGATTTCCCTGCAGAGTCTGTGATCATGCCCTTCCCTGCCTGTTTATATAAAACATACAGGCTGTACTGTCTGTTTCCGACATGGATTCCAGTGATGTGGGGAAAGAATTGATGGCATGCCAGCCATATGGCCCTGAGTTTGAGGACATTGATGTGTAATGTCCTCTCTGCTGTGGTATATAGGCCTTGGGTTGTGAGTTCTTTCATGTGTGCTCCCCACCCAGTGAGAGAAGCATCTGTGGTGATAACCACTGTGGGTTCTGGATTTTGAAAAGGTATGCCCCTGCAGAGGTTGTTCGCTTTTGTCCACCATTGTAATGATCTCTTTACCACGTGTGGGAGTGATGGGGACTAATTTGGCTACAACTACTTAAGGGAAAGATCTTGGAGTCATTGTGGATAGCTCTCTGAAAACATCCACTCATAGTGTGCAGCGGCAGTCAAAAAAGCAAACAGAATGTTAAGAAAGGGATAGAGGATAAGACAGAAAATATCTTATTGCCTCTATATAAAACCATGGTATGTCCACATCTAGAATACTGCGTACAGATGGGTCACCTCATCTCAAAAAAGATATCTTGGCATTGGAAAAGATTCCGAAAAAGGCAACAAATGATTAGGGGTTTGGAACGGGTCCCATTTGAAGAGAGATTAAAAAGACTTGGACTTTTCAGCTTAGAAAAGAGGAGACTAAGGCTATGTCTAGACTGCTGAGAAAAGTCGGAAAAAGATACGCAAATTACGAACCTCGATTTTCATATCTTTTTCTGCTTTTTTTCTGAAAGATGCTTTTCTGAAATTTGGCCCATGTATACTGGGCCAAATTTTGGAAAAAAGTCCTCCTTCGGAAATCCCTTATTCCTCTCACCGAAAGGAATACAGGGATGCTGAAAGGACACGTCCGCTTTTTCGGAAACTGTTCCGAAAAAGCAGACGCATTCCTTGGATGCGGCAGAGCTTTTCCAGGATGCAATCTAGACGCAGCTTAAGGGGGGGATATGAGAGAAGTCTATAAAATCATGACTGGTGTGGAAAAAGTGAATGAGGAAAAGTTATTTACTTATTCCCCCAATATACGAACTAGGGGTCATCAAATGAAATTAATATGTAGCATGTTTAAAACAAAAGGAAGTTTTTCTTCACTCAGCGCACAGTCAACCTTTGGAACTCCTTGCCAGATGATGTTGTGAAGACTACGACTTTAACAGGGTTAAAAAAAGAGGTAGATATATTCTTGGAGGTCAGGTCCGTCAATGGCTATTAACCAGGATGGGTAGGAATGTCCTTAGCCTCTGTTTGTCTGGAAATGGATGACAGGGGAGGGATCACATGATGATTACCTGTTGTGTTCCCTCCCTCTGGGGCATCTGGTATTGGCCACTGTTGGCAGACCGGATACTTGGCTAGATGGCCCTTTGGTCTGACCCAGTGTGGCCGTTCTTATGTTTCCTTGTGGTAAATGCACCTCCATTTGCCAATTCTTTTTCAGTCTCCATATTAAATGAACAATGCTCATACATTTTCCAAACTGGGTTTCTAAAACCTCACTTTTGGGGTTGTCACCTTTTCTGTTAATGTGCAAACATCGTTGCAAGAGTCTTTATGCAGAATCATCAGATATGAATTTAACCCCAGTGAAAAGAGATTGGGGCTCTGAGCAGTGCTGAATAGTTATTTGATATTTCTAATAAAAATGAAAAAGTCAGAGGTGTCTTAAGTATAAAGAAAACATCAAGGATGATGTCTTGCTTTTCTAGCCTGGAGAGTGTGCATTCTAACACGGGGGTAATTATAGCTACTCACTTCACAAGGCAGTGATGGTTATTGCAAAATCTAGGGCTAAATAATCAATTTATGCACAGCCCTTGTTCGGGAAAGGCACAGAACCCCTCTAAGGACATGGGGTATGTGCTGGCTGTACCTTGCCATGGCTGTGCACCGAGGAAACAGGCTTGCTTTCCCATGGGCACAGGACTGACCCCAGACTGGTGGTGGATATTTTCAGAGCATTATGTGTATATGGAGATCCCTCCAGGGGCTAGAGTTGTAGTGTCCCTCAAACCCATGGCTCATTTGACATTTGAACCTTCCAAAACTCAGTGACCCCTGGACCTCAGCAGCAGAGCTTTGTTCCTTTTGCTGCAGGAATCTGTTCGAAAGCTTACAATTAATGTTGTAAATCTTGCCAATCCTCTGGCTGTTCTTGTGCAGAGCTTGCACTTAGTGTTATGAGGAGTAATCTAAATTGGGAGGAGAAAACTTCCAAAAGCTTCCACCAAAACGGTCACCAGACTCGGTAAGTGTGAGTGGTTTTTCTTCTAAGATTTTTCAGTTTGTACCTATTGGGTTTCTCCTTTGTGTATTTCCTAACAGTCATTTAAGATAAAAATAAAATGTGAGAACTAGGGAACTTCCCTATAAATCACTTAATTGGCCAATGTCTTTCAAAAATAGGTAGCTGTTAATAGTCTTTGGCCTTGCTTACATTTTTTTCAAGAAAATGTTCTCCTTCCACCAGAGCCGAAATAACATGCATCTTTTTATTGATGCTCTTAATTGTCAGAAGGGTCACAGGGTCTTAACACACCAATGACCCTTAGTATTATGCTTAAATCCTTCAGAAATGGACGGGACCACCAGCGAACTGCTGGAGCTTCATTCCACCCCATTACAGCTCACGTCAAGCACTGCAAGCTTAAACCTGGCTACTGTGGCTCTGCCGTTGTTTTATCCTCGGTGTGCCTGGATCAGCTGTCTCCATGCGCCATGCATGGGGATGTACAGGAATCCCTGGATGAATGGGTTACTTTGTTCTACTCCCTTAGTACTTTGGGCATCTGCTTGTCAGGAAACCTCTTGTGGGAGGAGGGGTTCCTGGGACAAAGTCTGATCATCTTCCTCTGGTGAGAGGCGACTTACGGAAAGCAGACTGAGAGCTGTGAATGGGAGGAGGACTGGGGAGGCTGAGAGACCGTTTAAAGCTGGCTCTTTTCCCAGTTGAGCCTGCTGGCCAAAATCAGGACTTGGAAGGCTGATGAGAATGTGTCTGCTCCCCCTCTGGATTGGGGCGTTTGGGGTTTTGTGGCGTTTGAAAGGTTGTGTCCTGCACTGTATCTCCCTTGGGACCGGGCTGCCGAGGGGTTGTTTTTTTTCCCACAAGACGCTGGAGGCTATGTGAATAGTTCAGACATTTGTAAAGTAAATGGATGCTCCTATTTTTATTTAAACTTCGGGGATTTCAACTGCTTTCACTCAGAAGTTTAGCCACTGCTGTTCCTGAGCTAGTCTGTGATATGGACCAGGTGCCCCATGCAGCCCAGCATTGGTACCCTGCTGGGGGGTGTGTGGAGCAGCTGCTCAACACAGGGAGGCTGAAGCTGTACCAGCTCTTCTGGACCAGATGGACTGGATGCCATTTACTACAGTGACGTCTGGTCCTTCCGGTCCGGGAGAGTTGGCAACCTAGAGCATGGCCAGGAGGGAGGCGTGGGCCAGAGGACTCTGGGGTAGCAGCGGGTAGTCACGCAGCCAGCCAGAGAGAAGCAGAAATTTGAGGGGGAAAATGCTGCTTCTCTCCAGCTGCCTGATGCGTGGCTGCCCCCGACTACGTTTGAGTCCTATAGCCCATGAGGGCTGCTCACTGCTGCATGGTGAGCAGGGGCTGGATGCTGAGCCTTGGGGAGGGGCGAGGAGTGACCAGAAGATAGGGGGGAGCAGCCAGACCAGTGATGAGCTGGGGAAGGTAGCCAAGGAATGGGGCAGAGGGTCAGCCAGACTGGGGCTGAGCTGCGGGCAGGTGTCCAGGGGATGGGCTGGGGCAGCTGTAGCCCAGCAGCATGCAGCTGCCTAGGGTACCACGAAATGCAGGGCAAAGGGGTCCTAGTGACTCCAATCAGCACTGCTGGTTGATGTGGGGCTGGCAGGCTCCCTGGCCCCTAGAAGCGGAGCTATGTCTCTCAGCGCATAGGGGAGGGCCATTCCCAGGGGCTCTGTACACTGCCCCAGGTGCCGGCTCTGCAACCCCCATTGGCTGGGAACCAAGGCCAACGGGAGCTGCTGGGGCAGAGGCAGCCTGCAGAGTTGCCTGGCTGTGCCTCCACCTAGGAGCCATGTGACATGTCGCCACTTCCGGGAGCTACCTGAGGTGAGTGCCACACCCTGAAATCCCTCCCACAGCCCATCCCCCAGGCCCACCCCTGAGCTTTCCTGAAGCCGACACCCTGAACCCCCTCCTATGCTCCAGCCTCTGGCCCCAGCTTGGATTACCCTGGTGCACTCTGAACCTCTTGGCCCCAGCTTGGGACCCCTCATGCCCAGCCCCACCCCAGAACCCATATCCCGGGATGGAGCCTCCATCCCCCACAGCCCAGCCCCTTGCCCACATCCCCCCTTCACCCTAAACCTTTCATATTTGGCTTCACCCTGAATCCTGCATTCCCAGGCCAGACCTAATGCTCTCTCCCCATCTCACCCCCCTGCCTCAGCCCAGAGCCTCCTCCCACACTCGGAACCCCTCAGCCCCATACTGGAGCCCCCTCCTGCACCCCAAACACCTCCTTCCTGGCCCCAGCTCAGAGCCCGCACCCCAAGCCCAGGGCCTGTAACCCCTCCCACATCCCAGCCTCCTGCTGCAGCCAGAGCCCCCTCTTACACTCTGAACCCTCTGGCCCCACCCCCTTCTGCAGCCCAAACCCCTCATCCCCGGCCTCACCCCAGCGTCAGTGTCCTCACCCCTCTTGCACCCCAGCCAGCCTGGTAACCATGAGCGAGTGAGGAATGTGGAGAGAGCCACAGCGTGAGGGGGAGGGAGTGACTGGGGGCAGAGCCTCAGAGAAGGACCTCGAGGCAGGGCAAGGGTATTCGGTTTTGTGCAGTCAGAAAGTTGGTAGCCCTAATGTAAGTTAAATAAAGGTCCTGGAGGTGACTCTTGAACGGGCAAGAATGTCGTATCAACTGGCTTGAGTACTAACACTATGCATTTTCAGTACATAAAAATTAGCGCTGGTTGGAAAAAATGTCTTGACTAGGAACAAAAGGCAGGACTGTGCAGCACTTTAAAGACTACCAAGATGGTTTATTAGGTGATGAGCTTTCGTGGGCCAGACCCACTTCCTCAGATCAAATTGTGGAAGAAAATTGGCATGACCATATATACCAAAGTGATACAGTCAAAAAAAAGTGTATCCCTTTGGTATATATGGTCATGCCAATTATCTTCCACAATTCGTTCTGAGGAGTTGGGCCTGGCCCACGAAAGCTCATCACCTAATAAACCATCTTGTTAGTCTTTAAAGTGCTGCATAGTCCTGTCTTTGGTTTCAGCAAGATCAGACTAACACGGCTACATCTCTATTACTATTTGACTGGGAATGGCTTTTTCATTTAAATTATTTTGATGACATTTCATTTAAAATCAAAATGAAGTGTTTTCAAAATATTGACATGCTACATTAGACTGACGTGACGTTTTGATTTTTAATTTATAATGACTTTTTTAAATGCATTTCCTTTTTAATATAAAATATTTTAAAATATTTTTATAAAATAAAGGTCAAAATCAGAACTAAATGTTTCCATCAACCCCAAACAATATATTTTTTTTAATTTCCTTTGTGAGAAATCGTGAAATTTTTTGCTTGCATGCCATCTCAAAAAATTCAAAATTGCAGAAATTCCCACAAAGCAGAAAATTCAGTTCCTGTCATCACTAAATAAAATCTGCACTCCAGTAGTTCTTGATAACACAAATAAAGTCCTCCTCTGCTAAAAAGGGCCTCAATGAACCAAAAACTGGCTCAGAACTCTCCTAACGTTGTCTGAAGCACTTCACATGCGTTTTCTTTGAATGAAAAGGGAATTAGCGCTGTCCCTACGGTAGGTATCTTTTCCCTCATGTTTTATTAACAGTGTTTCTCTATCCGGCGCTTTCTGGTTTTCTGCTTGAGTCCCCCACTGACCCCATGCTCCCCGCGGCATTTCAAAGCAGCAGCACCACATGGAGCCCGGGGCGCCACACAGTGCTGCTGCTTTAAAACACCGCGGGGAGCATGATTGGCCAGGGTTGGGTGAACCTCCTCCGACTTGTCTGACACCTTTTCCACTACGCTCCCCTTTCACTTCTGGAGGAACAAAGTGACTGTGTATGAAAGTTTCCAGCATCTCTTGGCAGGATCTGCCTGCAGTGATTCTGAACATGGTAGGGCTAGCCCAGCACTCCAGTGGGTTCAATGGAACACTAAGGGATGGTGGAAAACACCCATGGAACACATCATGAAGACCAGCAATGTGGGGTTAATTCTGCCCCACGTAAAATGCAGAGAAAAATACTTCTTTTAGGTGTCCACATAATTCTCTGTAAAGCCATTACTCCTCTGAAAATTGACCTCTCTGTGGCCACTGACCAAGGCCTCTAGAAAACTTAACTAATTAGTGGTGTCTATCCCTGCATGCTGCATCAGGGGTACCTTGGCCATATCCTATAATTAGCTACGTGGGGAATAAATATTTAACAATGAGCTCTTCAGAGTAGCAGTCAAAGCTATAAAAAGATCTGATGGCTGGAAGTTGAAGCCAGACAAATTCGGACGAGGAATGGGGCATGCATTGTTAACAGTGAGAATAATTAGCATCTGGAATAATTTATCAGGAGTCACTATCCCTGGCCATTTTAAAATCAAGATTGGATGTTTTTTTAAAGATAGGCCCTCGTTCCAAAGGTATTATTGTAGGTAAGTTCTGTGGCCTGAGTTCTACTAGAGCTCAGACTAGATTATCACAATAGTTCCGTCTCCCCTTGGGATTTATGAACTGCAGATGAGACTCAAACCCAGAAATCTTGGGGCCCCCATAGGGAATACTGTAACAGTTTCACCTTCTGTCACGTGAATGGAGGACTATGCTTTATCTGTATTAGCTGCAGGTTTCTCTTTGCATAGCTTACACAGGAAGAATAGGACATGAGGGGAGTAGGCCACAGTAAGAGTGAACAACTACATAATTTATTAGAAATAAATGTGTCTTGCTTCTCTCTTTAAGACTTTTACATACAAAGGAGAAAAAGTTTGCTCGTGCCTTTTTTAGCAGTTGTTGCAAGCAACAACACTATTTAAATCAGGGTCCCAAAGGACAAAGCTACGGGCCAGCTTTAATTAAGTAGCTGGTCTGTTGATTAATGTTATTGCTACATCATGAAAAAGATAACAAAAATTAGGTAAACTTGTGATGTGGTTTCAGTGAAGAACTCTTAGAACTCTGTTCTTCGCAGCCAAAAGAGAGGAGATTTTGCTCTCTGATTGATGTTAGAACAGTCACGTGGCACACAAAATTTTTTCTGCCAGTGGAAAGGGTAGTGCATTCTGGTTGAATTACAGGATAGTCAGGTCAAAATTTCAGCTTAATGTTTTCCTGACCCCTTTCTGTTGTCCATTCAGATCTGGAAAGTGATATGCTGACATACTTCTGGATTTTTTATGTTGCCCTACTGGTTCTGGGAAACTTGTGACCTCTGTATTTTTAATTACAAGATGTATTTTTTCCATGGCAATCTATTTTAATATCACAAATATAGTGTCTGTTAAATCTCACAAATTCCCAATGAAAAGTTGAGGCCTTGTAGTAGGATACTGTCCGAATATATACAAATACCTGGCAGTTCCAGAAACTATAGTTTAATGACACTCAGCAAAGAAGTATTAAAATACAAGTGTTTTTCTTCAAGTGATGTCCCTGTGTCTGCTCCACTCTGTGTGTTGGTGCGCCCTCGCACCGACGACCGAAGATTTTTTTTCCAGCAGTGCTGCACTGCGCACATGCCCTGGTGCCTCCTCATGCCGTCAGTGTTTGTTAGGCACGTGCGTGGCGTGGCCCCCTCAATTCCTTCTCTACCGTCCTCAGCAGCAGATGGAGCTCTTTTTTCTTGCCCCTTTTTTCACAAAACTACCAACAAAAAATAGTTAATTCTCCTCGGTTTTCCTTGTCTTTCCAAGTTTTGAATCACACGCAACCCACTACCTTAAAAAAAAAAAAACCAGCCTTTTTTTTCTTCATTCACCTGGACTTCGTGCTTCCTCATGCCTGTACCCCCCAGGCTTTAAATGGCGTGAGTCCTGCCAAGAGGCTATGCCTGTTTCTGATAGGCAAGCCTTGTGCATAAAGTGTCTAGGAGATGCCTGTCTGATGCAGAAGTGCGCGCATTGCTCCAATCTTACAGCTAGAGCATGCCGTGATCGCACCAGTAGGTTGAAGACATATCTTTATGAAAAGTCGCTTCAGCCACCACGGGACAACTTGCCTCTCAGACCTAAACCATCAGACAAGCCAAAAGGTATGGACAAAACTTATCCTTCTGCCTCTTCTGGAAAGTCAAAGGTGAAAACCTGGGTTTCCCCAGCCAGATAGTTACTCCCAGTACCGAGCTCCTCAAGAGTGAGCATCGGTGATAAGCCCGGCACCTCCGGTGCGGCACCGCCTAAGTTGTTGGCACCTCCCAAAGGGCCCACTCCAAGCCCAAACAAAAGCAGTTGGCACCAGTGGCACCAACAGCACTGGCTGAATCTGTGATATCCGCTAGACACATACCAGCACCGCACGTAGCACCAGAGATGGCACCAGATGTGGCACTGAAAAGACCCCACACACAGATGCCTACCCTCAAGGCACTGTCAGCAGGGGCACCGAGTACCACACACTCAGCCTTGGCACCGCCATTGCAACATGCACAGCACCGTACGCTCCCTTTCATCTGGGCCTCATTGGCACCACCATCTCTGAGCTCATTGGTGCAGTCCTTTCGCTCACCGAGATCACCGGTCCCATCGATCTCCCTCAGTGAAGCTGGCACTGAGCCACACAGCAACTTCTCATCTCAGCATTCAAGTCCAACTTAGCGGTACCCACCATGGGAGTCTCACTTCTCCAGACATCCTCACCCTCCTCCACCACTGCCTTGGTACTCAACATTGACCGTATCCACCTCCCTACCCTGGACAGTGGCATCCCTGCGAGTCTTAGTCTTCTCATAGGAGCCATCCCACTGCTCCATCAACAACATCAAAAAGGCCACCTCAATCTCCTCAACCCACACTATCAGCCACAGCACCGAACTCTCCAGAGCCCATTCAGTCTGACTTGGACAACTCTCTATTGGAGGGGGAAGACGGGTCCCCCCTACAGAATGCCTCCTCTTCACCACATGAGGCTATCATTTCTACTACATCCAATGATTCTAAACAGTTCCAAGAACTTTTTTAAAGAGTAGCCCTGGCATAAGAAAAGGATCTGCAGGAAGCGAAAGAGAAACAATATCACCTCTCACATACTTAACAGCCCCCCACATCCTCCAGGATCACCCTCCCAATGGATGAAGCCATTATGGACTCCGCCAATAACATCTGGCAAACCCCAGTGTCCATTACCCCCACCAACAAGAGGGCTGACTTAAAGTATTTTATAACACCTAAAGGCATGGACTATTTATTTATACACCTGCTCCCAAACTCTAGTAGTCATAGAATCCTAGGGCTGGAAGAGACCTCAGGAAGTCATCAAGTCCAGCTCCCTGCCCAAGGCAGGACCAATCCCAACTAAATCAACCCAGCCAGGGCTTTGTCAAGCCGAGACTTAAACACCTCTAGGGATGGAGATTCCACCACCTCCCTAGGTAACCCATTCCAGTGCTTCACTACCCTCCTAGGGAAATAGTTTTTCCTAATATCTACCCTAGACATCTTCCGCTGTAACTTGAGACCATTGCTCCTTGTTCTGCCATCTGTCACTACTGAGAACAGCCTCTCTCCATCCTCTTTGGAACCTCCCTTCAGGGAGTGGAAGGCTGCTATCAAATCCCCCCTCACTCTTTTTTTCTGCAGACTAAACAAACCCAAATCCCTCAGCCTCTCCTCATAGGTCAGACACAGGGCAAAACAGCCCAACATGAGGTCCACTCCACAGGACAAGGACAATGGACATCATGGGGCTCAAGGTCTACTCTTCAGCTACCTTAATTCTTAGAGCAGCAAATTACACTGCTATGCTCACCGATTACAATTGCTCTAATGATTTTAAACTCCAGGAGCTCTTACAGTTTCTCCTGAAGCAAAGAGGATGATTTTGCTCAATATCATGCATGAAGGGCATACCATCTTCTGCACAGCATTACAATCTGCCATGGACGTGGCTGACACTGCTGCCCAGATCACAGCCTCGGCTATCATTACGTGGAGAGCATCATGGCTCCAAGTGTCTGGGATACCTAGGGACCTCCAGCAGAAAGTCGAGGACCTTCCCTTTGACAAGACCAACTTATGTTCAGCCAAAACAGATGAAGTCCTTCATTCAGTGAAGGACTCGCACATGACCCTCCGGACTCTGGGCATGTATGTGCCCCCTTTCAAGAGAACAAGGTATAACACCTACCAGAGACCCAGAGAACCATACTGACCACAGTCCAGATATGATTTCTACCAAAAACACAGGCTTCTACAGTGCAGAACTCAGCGCCAGCAACAGCAACCCTTGACATCCCACGCTTCTTCATCAAAGCAGCAGATTTGAAGGTTTGGTTGGGAGCCAGAAAGACATCCCCCTTGCTGTGACACTAGAAACCGGACAGCTACAGTTCACTTACCACCTCCGGCTCTTTTTACACCAATGGGCAAAAATAACATCAGGCACATAGATATTGGAGCTCGTCAAAGTCAGTTACTCCATCCCCTTCATTTCTTTTCCTCTTACCCACCCTCCCTTCCCGTCCCTTTTCAGGGATCCCTCTCATGAGACCCTCCTTCAGCAAGAGGTCCTCCATTTTTGCACATAGGTGTGATAGAGCCAGTAACAATGGCCTTCCAAGGGAGAGGGTTTTACTCAACATACTTCCTAACCCAGAAGAAGGATGGTGGATGGAGACCCATTTTAGATTTAAGGAGGCTCAACAAATACGTCACACACCGATGGTTCAAGATGGTAACACTAGCAGCAATTATTACAGCACTAGATCAATGGGACTGGCTTTCGGTTCTTGACCTTCAGGACACTTATTTTCATATAACCATTCATCCACAGGCGTTTTCTATGACTTACAGTGGGGAACCACCATTACCAGTATCGAGTGCTCCCTTTTGATCTTTGAACAGCTCCCAGAGTTTTTTCCAAGACTCTAGCTATTGTTGCAGCATTCCTACGCTGTCCGGGAGTCATAATATTCCTATACCTGGACGATTGTCTCATAAAAGGCACATCTTTCCTGGAAACACAAGACATGCTCAACACCACCACCGATCTTTTACTTTGTCTCAGTTTCAATATCATAGAATCATAGACACTAGAACTGGAAGGGACCTTGAGAGATCATCAAGTCCAGTCCCCTGCCCTCCTGGCAGGACCAAGCACCATCTAGACCATCCCAGATAGATGCCTATCTAACCTGCTCTTAAATATCTCCAGAGATAGAGATTCCACAAACTCCCTAAGCAATTTATTCCAGTGTTTAACCACCCTGACAGGAAGTTTTTTCCAGTGTCCAACCTAAACCTCCCTTACTGCAGTTTAAGCCCATTGATTCTTGTCCTATCCTCAAAGGCCAAGGAGAACAATTTTTCTCCCTCCTCCTTGTAACACTCTTCTAGGTACTTGAAAACTGCTATCATGTCCTCTCTCAGTCTTCTCTTTTCTAAACTAAACAAGCCCAATTTTTTCAGTCTTCCCTCATAGCTCATGTTTTCTAGGCCTTTAATCATTGTTGTGGCTCTTCTCTGGACCTTCTCCAATTTCTCCACATCTTTCTTGAAATGTGGTGCCCAGAACTGGACACAATACTCCAGTTGAGGCCTATAAATTACCAGAAGACCATGCTCCAGCCTGCTCAAACTTTAGAGTTCATAGCATCACGTATTAACACCATCAAAGCCAGGGCATCTGTACCCATGCACAGATTCGAGGCCCTTCAGAATCTCATAATGGTGGTAGGTGCGACCTCCACTATGATGGTCCACGAATGCCTCAAGATCCTAGGGCATATGGCATCACCACTTATGTGGTCAGATTGACCAGACTACACATGAGATGCCTCCAGGCCTGGCTGGCCACACTCTACACTGCCTCCAAGGGCCCCCTTTCCAAGACACTCACCATTCCACCACGTGTCCTCAGTTCATTGAAATGGTGGATGCATCCACACAATGTACTACGGGGTGTACCATTTCATTAGCCGACGCTGACAGTCACCATCACGACTGACACTTCTGTCATGGGATGGGAAACTCATCTCGTACCCCATAGTGTACAAGGCAAATGGTCCTTCGGTAAGCAAATGCTGGGCTGTGCATTGGGCATGCCTCCCCTTTCTGCCCCATACAGCACACAAGACAGTCAGTATCATGACAGACAATACAACCTGCATGATTATATCAACTGACAGGGTGGGGCCCGGTCACCCTCCCTCTGTCTACGGAAGCCCTCAAATTATGGAACTGGTGACTTGCACACCAAATTACTCCCATAGCCACGTACCTCCCTGGAGTACTCAGCGTTACAGCGGACACACTCAGCCGCATCTTTTACGAGCATCACGAATGGGAGATATCTGCTCAAGCCCTCAAACATGTTTTCCTTCGATGGGAACAACCAGACATAGACCTCTTCAGAACCAGAGCCAACCGCAAGTGTCACCTTTATTGCTCCAGGGCAGCCCTGGGGAAGGGCTCTCTGCGAGATGCTTTCTCCCTCAAATGGGAAGCTCCTTTGCTTTACGCATTCCCACTGCTCCCCTTACTCCACAAGATTATCACCAAAATCAGAATAGAAGCCTGTATGATCCTCGTTGCACTGGCTTCATTGAGACAAACATGGTTCCCTTACTTGCACAGACTGGCAATAGCGGATCTGTACAGCTTTCCCCCCCAATGCAATCTTCTCACTCAACATCACAGCAGAGTTCTCCATCCCAAACCACACAAACTCCACCTCCATGCGTGGCTCCTTCATGGCTCCAGAATGCTGAAAACATCTGTTCAGTTAGAGTGAAGCAGATATTAATCAACAGCAGAAGAGAGTCCACCAGAAAAGCTTACCTTTATAATAAGTGGACCAGGTTCTCCGATTGGCTCTAACGCAGTCATCCCATCCTTCCTGATACCATCCCATTCCCATCATATCGGACTACCTAT
Organism: Rafetus swinhoei; assembly: GCA_019425775.1. Classification (NCBI taxonomy): domain Eukaryota; kingdom Metazoa; phylum Chordata; order Testudines; family Trionychidae; genus Rafetus; species Rafetus swinhoei. Next base: position 135,794 of record JAFJHL010000175.1, on the reverse strand, counting down.
TGGAACTAAGGGAGTCGGGCCTATCTTTTAATACGGGAAAGGTACACGCGGCAGCAATAGCGGCCTTTCACCGGAACACCGACAGCAACTCTTTCTTTTCAGTTCCAATCACCAGATGATTCTTTACTGGTCTCCAAAATATTTTCCCGTCCGTTCGGCCTCCAGTCCCCATTTGTGACCTCAATCACTTCCTTAAGAGTTTGACTAAACCACCCCTTGAGCCTCTAGAAACTTGCTTGTGATTACACCTATCTATGGAAGTTGCCTTTTTGGTGGCCATAACCTCCAGCAGGAGTGTGGGGAAGCTTGCAGCATTAATGGCAGAGCCCCCTTACACAATATTCACTAAGGACAGAGTAACTCTTTACCCTCACCCCAAATTCCTCCCAAAGGTCCCTTTTCCTTTCCATATTAACAAATCCATACACTTACCTGCATTCTTCCTCAAGCTGTCCTCTGATCCATCCCAGGCTGCATGGCATACAGAGCACTTGCGTTCTACATAGATTGAACAAAATCATGGAGAAAATCACCCAGATTCTTCCTGTCCTTCGCTGAATGTTCCAAGGGCCAAGCAGTCTCCTCCCAGTGGATTTCCAACTGAATCTTATCATGCATCCACACGTTATACAAAAAACAACCACCTGACAATATCACCAACCACTCAGCCCGGGCCGTGCTTTCTGCAAAAATGCGCCCCTAGAGGACATTTGCAAGGCAGCCACCTGGTTATCCGATCACACGTTTGCAAAACACAACGCACTTATCTCTACCATTGTCATTTATGGCTGTTGGACAAGCAGTATTATCCTTAGTGGCAGGGCTCCCAACCCGCCTCCATGATTCAACTACTGCTTTGTAGTCACCCAAAGTGGAGTACCCGTGGGGTCATCACTTGAAGAAGAAAAGAGTTACTCACCCTGTGCCTTAATGGGAGATCTTCGAGATGTGTCCCCCCGTGGGTGCTCCACTACCCTCCCCCTGCTTTGGAGCTTTCTTGGCCCAGTGGTAAGGGTAGAGAAAGAATGGAGGGAGCCACACTGCGCATGCGCCTAATGGACACCAACGACATGAGGAGGCACCAGGGCACATGCGTGGTGCGGCAGGACACTGCTGGAAAAAATCTGTGGTCGCCGGCACAAGGACGCACCAACACCCAGAGTGGAACACTCATGGGGGGACACATCTTGAAGAACTCCTGTTACTACATAGAGTGAGTAGCTCTCTTTTTCCTGTAATAGAAATGTAGCCGTGTTAGTCTGGTCTTGCTGAAACAAAAAGCAGGACTATGCAGCGCTTTAAAGACTAACAAGATGGTTTATTAGGTGATGAGATTTTGTGGGCCAGACCCACTTCCTCAGATCAAATTCCTCTTTTTCCTGCACATTTTAGGGCTCCCATTCCCTACCCTCCCTGGTCCTGGGGGTCACTGTCGCTCTACAGGTTGGCATGATCTTTGCCCAGTGAAAGAGCCTTTACAACAGGGGTGGGGAAATAATTTTTGATGGGGGGGCCCACACTCTTCCATGATATTAATGGAGGAGGTGCAGTGTCAGGGATGGAGGTTGGCTGCAGAGGGAGCTTGGGGTAAGGGGTTAGGGTGCAGAAGGGAGTGTGGGGCTGGGAGGGAGTTTGGGTGAAGGAGGCAGTTGTGACCTGGGGCAGGGGATTGAGGTACAGAAGGGAGCAGGGTTTTGGGTTGGGACCTAGAGCAGGAGGTTCTGGGAGAGTATGGGTGCAGGGGGCAGAGGGTTTGGGTTTGTGGGGTAGAGGGGCAGGTTGTGGGAAGGGAGAAGCTGGATTGCCAGAGGCAGGCGCTGGCAGGGATACTTACCTGGGTGACTACCAGCCAGCACCCCAGCATGTTCCTGAGGCAGCCTCCCTGCTTGCTCTGCCCCTGCACAGGCTGCAATGGCCATGAATAACTATGAGCCAGGGGGGGAGGGGCTGCAGAAACTGGCCAATGGGATTGTACTGGGGGCGGGAGCAGCTCGTGAAGGCTTCCCCCCACTCCTTTCCGGGCTCACAGTGGTGAAAGAGAAACAGCCTGGCAGTGGTGTGCGGGTTGAGGGAGGCAAGCAGGGAGCCTGCCTGGGGCTCCCCGCTGTGTCCGCGGGCCAGATCTGGTGGCTTGATGGGCTGGATCCAGCCTTCAGGTTGTATTTTGCCCAGCCCTGCTTTACATAGTGATATCCTTCATGTGTATTTATTAAACATTAATCAACATCATTGTAGCGAGGTGGAGTGGCCACCCACTGACCCAGAAGGGGAAGAGCCTCTCCGTGAGCCCTCTTGGGCTGAGCCTGACCCCACCCCCTCACGTGACCAGAAGTCAGGAGGCGTGGCCAGGGCTATAAAAAGCCAGCCCAAAAGCTCAGTGAGAGCTCGGCCAGCAGAGGAACCAGACGTCGGCTCAGAGCCACTGGGCTGCGAGGCTGAGGATTGGCCTGGACCCCCAGGACCACTGCTGGAGCTACTGATCCCCAACAGCCCAGGGAACCTGCTGGAGAACCAGGTATGTGCAGAGGGGGAGAATGGAAGTGACCACAGTTTGGCTGAGCCAGAGCTGGAGTCAGTGTGTTGTGGTCTGGATTCTCGCTGACCCAGCAGCAGGCTACTCTGCAGCTATTAGGGCCCTAGGCTGGGACACCGTGGAGTGGGCGGGCCTGTGTCCCCCCTGCCAACCAACCATCGGGTGGCAGTCTCCCCCCTCCACCACTTCAGGCCAAGTGCCTGAGAGTGTTGGATGTCTGCCCAAGCAAGGAGACCCAACTATTTGCTTGCTTTGCTGCCCCGCCCTGAACCAGAGCTCGGGCTATGAACTATAATTGGTGACTGTTTGTGTTGCTGCCTTGCCCTGAACCAGGACCAGGGCGTCTAACTACCTGAACTGGCTTATTGTCCGGTTGAACTGGGCTGATCATCGGCCCGAGACCCAGGACTAAAAGGGGCCCTGCGGACTGAGGTGGAATGGCTGCCAACTGACCCGGAAGGGGAAGAGCCCCTCCGTGAGCCCTGACTAGCTACAGTCATTTACTGGCTAAGCATACAGTGCTCGCCGCTCCCAATAACATAGACAAGCTTCTCCTAATGGGTTTCTCTAGTCAGGATTGGATTGTTCTGGGCTCTGGCTTCTGCAGGGTATTGAGTTCTGGCAGCTTTGAATTTGCGCTGTGTCCCAGAGTTAAGTTCTAAACAACTTTTTTTTACGCCCCTGTTTATCTTGTTAAACTTAGGTCCTGCTTATTTGTACCTTGACTGGAAAATAGCTAACATGACACCAATATTTTAACAGTGCTCTAGAGCTGATCCTGGCAATTACAGGCCAGTAAGTCTAACGTCAGTACCCGGCAAATTAATTGAAACTATAGTAAAGAATAAAATTGTCAGACACATGGATGAACATAATGTGTTGGGGGAAGTCAGCATGGATTCTGTAAAGGGAAATCATGCCTTATTAATCTACTAGAGTTCTTTGAGGGGATCAACAAGCATACGGACAAGGAATATCCAGGGGATATGGTGTACTTAGAGTTCCAGAAAACCTTTGACAAGGTCCCTCACCAAAGGCTCTTAAGTAAAGTTAATTGTAAAGTTAATTGTCATGGGATAAGAGGGAAGGTCCTTTCGTGGATTGAGAACTGGTTAAGGACATGAAACAAAGGGTAGGAATAAATAGTCAGTTTTCAGATTGGAGAGAGGTAACTAGTGGTGTCCCCCAAGGGTCCGTCCTGGAACCAGTCCTATTTAACCTGTTTATAAATGATCTGGAGAAAGGGGTAAACAGTGAGGTGACAAAATTTGTAGACTAAACTTCTCGAGATAGTTAAGACTTAACTCTCATGATAGTTTGCAGAGCGTGAAGAACTTCAAAAGGATTTCACCAAACTAAGTGAAGTTTTTCTTCATGCAACACACAGTCAGCCTGTGGAACTCCTTTCCAGAGGAGGTTGTGAAGACCAGGATTTTAACAGGGTTCAAGAAAGAACTAAATAAATTCATGGAGTTTATTAGCCAAAATGGGTAGGAATGTAGTCCCTGGCCTCTCTTTGTCAGAGGCTGGAAATTGATGACAGTAGAGGGATCACTTGATGATTACCTGTTTCTATTCACTCCTTCTGGGGCTTTTGCCATTGGCCACTGTCAGAAGACCGGATACTGGGCTAGATGGACCTTTGGTCTGACACAGCATGGCTGTTCTTATGTTCTTAAGCAATTGTTTTTTTGTAAAGAATTAGGAAACAATTCGTTAGCCATTGCTAGTCACATTAATTCCTACATACAACAATTAAAATGTAAAACCAGTAATGCAACAGAAAGAAACACCTGAAAGTAAAATAAAATGGAATGGTAGATTTCTCAACTGAAACTGCTGATCACAGGTCTGCTGGACAAAATGATACCTTGCAAAGCATTTCTTTAACCATTTTCTGCTGTCTCTTGCTCTCTCTCTCTCTCTCTCTCTCTGGTCACTGGTTGTGTATACTCTTTTAGGGATGGAATGCTTTTAGTAACAACCATATAATCTGTTGTTTTGCACATTTTAGATGGGATATGACTCCCCACTTTTAGTTAATCATGGCTGCTGCACCTTACTGAAAAGAGACCTCAAATGGACCATTGGGTTGATTCACTCAATATGGCCATTTAGTTTGGAATAATCATAAAAGGATTTACTCTCAAAGAACTCTGCTTCATTGAACAGAGGAGAGAGCCTCATTGAACCTAATTCATGCTTTTGTCTAGAGCAAAGTACCATTCATGGTGTAGAGTGCGTAGTCATTGAACAGCTTCTTCCTAGAAAGCTCAATTCCTTTTTCTGTGCCAGTCTCGGATTCACCCCTCTGCAAAGTTAAAAAGAAAACAGACCTGTAATATTCATATGGACTTTTTCACTTTGTACAAAACTCTTATTGCCTGTACAGCATGGAATCCAGTTGCTATTAGTTACTAAAGGTAGTTGATATCCCGATTGAATGGGATAAGATTGCGTTATTCCTCCAACAGTTGGTGATACCTCTCTCCTTGTAAAAACCAAGTTTATTAGCAAGACCACATAATAGTGAGATGCTCTAATTAGTTTAGTTATGCATGGAACGCATCTGTAAGAACTGATCTTTAAGTACATGTCACTGGATTGACTGGTTGGCTGTTTTGCACTGAGATAACATGCAAAAAGATAGGTCGCCAATCACTTCTGAAATAGCACAGGAAGTTAAACTGGTCAGTCTTTTTGTAGGACTCCAGACATCTGCTTCTGGAAAACACTTTCACTGAAAGTTGTGTTACATGAGATATTTGTTCAAACTCAATGAAAAAAAGTATAACAAAAGTATGAAAAAGCGGTGAGGAGTCCTGTGGCACCTTATAAACTAACCGAAGTGTTGGAGCATAAGCTTTCGTGGGCAAAGACCCACTTCGTCAGATGCATGTCGTGGTGTTTATGTGACCGTCACTTATTTGCACCATGGTGTCCAGGAAATGGACCTCCCGTGTAGACTGGTCCATGCTGAGGTTGATGATGGGGTGGAAGCTGTTGAAATCGTGGTGAAATTCTTCCAGAGTCTCCTTCCCATGGGTCCAGATGATGAACATGTCATCGATGTAGCGTAGGTAGAGAAGAGGCGTAAGTGGACGAGAGCTGAGGAAGCATTGTTCCAGGTCAGCCATAAAAATGTTGGCGTATTGTGAGGCCATGCGGGTGCCCATAGCAGTGCCACTGGTCTGGAGGTATATATTGTCACCAAATCTGAAATAGTTATGTGTGAGGATAAAGTCACAGAGCTCAGCCACCAGTTGTGCTGTGGCATCATCAGGGATGCTGTTCCTGACAGCTTGTATTCCAGCTACATGTGGGATGTTTGTGTAGAGAGCCTCTACATCCATAGTGGCTAGGATGGTGTTTTCTGGAAGATCACCAATGCATTGTAGTTTTCTCTGGAAATCAGTAGTGTCACGAAGGTAACTGGGAGTGCTGGTGGCATAGGGTCTGAGTAGAGAGTCCACATATCCAGACAGTCCTTCAGTGAGAGTGCCAATGCCCGAGATGATGGGGCATCCGGGATTTCAGGTTTGTGGATCTTGGGTAATAGATAGAACAAGTCGCGCTCTAAGGGTGTGTTGATTTGTTCCTGTGCTTGTGTGGGGAGTGTCCTGAGCAGATGGTGCAGTTTCTTAGTGTATTCCTTAGTGGGATCTGAGGAAAGTGGCATGTAGAATTTGGTATTGGAGAGTTGTCTGGCAGCCTCCTTTTGGTAGTCAGGCCTGTTCATGATGACAACAGCACCTCCTTTGTCAGCCTCTTTGATTATAATGTCAGAGTTGTTCTGGAGGCTGTGGATGGCATTATTCTGCACGACTGAGGTTACAAGGCAAGGGATGCTGTTTTTCCACAATTTCTGCCTGTGCACGTCGGCGGAAGCATTCTATGTAGAGGTCCAGACTGTCATTTCGACCCTCAGGAGGAGTCCATGTGGAGTTCTTCTTCTTGTGCTGTTGTTGGGAAGGTATCTGTGTGTCAGTGCACTGTTCAGTGTTGTGTTGGAAGTATTCCTTGAGACGGAGACGGCGAAAGTAGGCTTCCAGATCACCGCAGAACTGTATCATGTTAGTTGGGATAGTGGGGCAAAAAGAGAGTCCCTGAGATAGAACAGACTCTTCTGCCGGGATGAGTGTGCAGTTGGATAGATTGACGATATTGCTGGGTGAGTTAGGGGTACCACTGTTGTGGCCCCATGTGGCAGGTATGATTTTTGACAGCTTACAGTCCTTTTTCCTCTGTAGAGAAGTGAAGTGTGTAATGTAGATCTCCTGTCTTATTTTAGTAAAGTCCATTTGTGGGGAAGGTTGGTTTTTTATGAAAGACTCCAGATTGGAGAGCTCTTTTTTGATGTTTTCCTGTTTGCTGTACAGGATGCTGATCAGGTGGTTCCTCAGTTTTTTAGATCGTGTATGGCATAATCTCTCACTGTAGTCCGTGCAGTATGTAGATAGCAAAGGATTTTTCACCTTCAGTCCATTTGGTATGATGTCCATCCGTTTGCATTTGGAGAGAAAGATGATATCTGTTTGTACTTGTGCAAATTTCTTCATGAGGTTGATAGATTTCCACTCCATACGGCTAAATGCAGTGCCTTGCATGGTGTCGAGTATCAGAGGGGGTAGCCGTGTTAGTCTGAATCTGCAAAAGCGGCGAGGAGTCCTGTGGCACCTTATAGACTAACTGAAGTGTTGGAGCATAAGCTTTCGTGGGCAAAAAACATGCATGCATCTGACGAAGTGGGTCTTTGCCCACGAAAGCTTATGCTCCAACACTTCGGTTAGTCTATAAGGTACCACAGGACTCCTCGCCGCTTTTGCAGATTCAGACTAACATGGCTACCCCTCTGAAAAGTATGAAAAGAAATTCAAAGATACTGAATCAAAATGAAGATAACTTACCAGGGGATGCAGGTTTGCAGAAATGTTAGTGTTGGAATGCCTAGAGCACACACCCTTCCCTTCCCCCTCTACCATCTGCTTAAGGCTCTGGGAGGGAGTTTGAATGAAGGAAAGGTGCAGGCTCTGGGAGCGAGTTTGGGTGCCTACAATGCCCCTCTGCCATGTACATTGGCCAAACCAGGCTGTCTCTATGCAAAAAAATCAGTGGACACAAATCAGGCAGCAAGTACGGTAATATTCAAAAACCAGTCAGCTTCCCTGGACACTCAGTAACAGACCTGAAAGTTGCCATAATTGAGGGAAAAAAACCTTCAAAACTAGATTGCAGTGTGAAACTTCAGAGCTGGAATTCATATGGAAACTTGACACTATCAGACTGGGTCTGAATAGACTGGGACTGGCTAGTTCACTACAAAATGTAATGTCCCCTCTTGGTATTCTCTCCTTCTTATCAACAGTTTGGGGGTGGGCCGCATGCACCTTACATGAGGTTGAACTGACCTCATTAGCACTGGACCTCTGCATAGTAATGTACCATACCCATCTTTGCATGTGTGTACATCCCTGCCAAACTGAAGTTCCACTTCGTGCATCTGACGAAATCAGCTCCAGCCCACAAAAGCTTATTGCGAAATAAACGTGTTAGTGTTTGAGGTGCTACAGGACTCCTTGTTGGTTTTGCTGAAACAGGCTAACATGACTATCCCTCTGAAACTTGTCATAAACAATGACAGCTGAGCATTTGTTTTTGACAGGAGAAATAAAATAATAGAATGATACAATGAACTTTGAGATCTCCACACAGATAACATATTCTTGCTAAAGTATTACAAAACATTTGTTTAACTTTGGTCACATAGCCCTTCCCAAAGCAGGGTTTATTTGTTCCCAACCAGAATAGCACCTAAGAATCAACACTGTATTTTGCATAAAAGTAAATAATTTAGATTAGACTATTACAGGACTATATTTCCCATATTTAATATGGCAATTTATGAGAAGTGGACTGACAGAGAAGGCATGGAGATCTCCATACCATGCTGAGCCTATTTCCCAGGTATGCTGAATCCTAACTAGATACTTATGTGACTAACCAAAATGTTGAAAAGTTACCATCTGTGATAAATAGAAATTTTAATTAAGCTTTTGCCTAATATTTATGCTGTTTTTAACAAAATCTACAAGGATCTTAGAAAAGCAACAATGAAAGGTCCTTAATGCAGGAAAATTAAGCACACGTGTGCATGTATGTGCATGAATAATCTTTGGTTCCTATTAGAGCTCTAAGACTGGTTTATTGTCAGTATTGCATATGCCTCATTCTTATGACCCAGACCTTAGGCTTTTTACTTCTTAAAACAAGAAGGGGGAAAGTTAAGTGGAATACAAAAAGAAAATGAAATTAACCAAGCTGCCAGTAAAGGCCTTTTTTTGTGTGTGTATAATTGATAGAAACATAAATTGAGTTTATGCATTTCAGCCTTGTACAGCTGTAAAAGAGCCTACTGGAAAAGGCCATAATATAAAAATTCACAATGGAGTCTTTTTTCCCTATTGGTTTTAAAGTACCATGGCTAATTCAGAGGCGGGCTAGACGCATGCAAGAGCTCTCAGAATGCTGATCTGTACTTTTATGAATGTAGAAAATGCCATTCATCTGTACTGAATGAGAAGTGCTTGCTTTTTGAAGTCTATGAACCCAACTTGCTGTCATGAAAAATTCTAGCCAGGAGCCATGAAACTGTGTCGCTGGTTATTTCCTTTCACCATTTTCTGTAATAGAACAACGTCTATTAGAAATGTTCTGACGCTAAAACCAGGAGTTGAAGCTCTGGTTCAGGATGCAAACTTAACAGTCCTGTAGTGGGCTGATGCAAAATATCAGATCCAAATCCTTTCAGTTTGAACCCCTACTTTGCTAACCATCCAGATATTTGGATCATGTTTGGTGTTAACAGCTCAAACCTCTCTGAAAAGGACTGAGGGTATGTCTACACTACAGTGTTATTTTGAAATAAGCTATTTCGAAATAGTTAATTCGAAATAGCTTATTTCGAAATAACGCGTCTACACACAAAATGCATTTCGAAATAGCATTTTGCTATTTCAAAATAGTGCGTCCACACTGAGTGGACACTGAATCACATTTAAGGCTGGCCGGAACCAGGTCTGGCAGGGCATCAGGTCAGGATTTACTTTGTGTGGCTGCTGTCTGAGGTTATCTGAGGCCTGTGCTTAAAGGGCCCCCCCTGGACAGCCGGTTCTCAGGTTTCCCTGCTTGCTTGCCTACCTCGATGAGGGACAGCAAAGCATTTTGTCTCTGTGTGCTTTGGTTGCCCTCACTCGGGACACCACGGCACTCTGCAACATGGAGCCAGAGCTGCCCCTGGGTGCTCTGGTGCTTCTCTTGGAGGCGTTGCTGCGAGCCTGGCTGCACTTTCTGCAGGCTGCCATCCGGGAGGTCCATCGGGGGGCTGTCAGTATCCAGGAGGCCCTGCGGGATAGCTTCCACCCTGAGGAGCACTAACAGTCTCCCTGGTCTGCCCCACTGGGGGCTTGTGCCTCATTCCTCCCTCACATCCTTCCACTTACCCCCCCCCCCAGCCCTCCTTCCTGATGTAAAATGAAATACACATTTTTTCATAAACACAAACTGTCTTTATTTAACAAAACTGGGGAGGGGAATTAAACTCTGGTGAGACTGGGGAAAGGAGGCGGGAGAGGAGAGGAGAGAGGGTGGGAGAGGGGAGGGGGAAACCTGGGAGGAGGGAGCTGGAAAGGGGAAGCAAGGGGAAGAAGGGGGAGGGGAAGCTCAGGGCTCAGGGGTGTGGGTCTCGCCGGACCAACTTGATTTTCATGCGAACCTGCTCCTGGGTTCGCACGTGGCCTTTGGTGGCCAGACTGGCCGCTATCGTGCCATAGACGGCCGCGTTCCTCCGTCTAGTGCGGAGATCATGGACGTTGGGGGCATCCCCCCCAAACCTGAATAAGGTCCATGATCTCCGCCCTGGACCAGAAAGGTGCCTTCCTTCTCCGGGCCCTGGCAGGCTCCTGGGAGCTGGCAGACTGCTCCTGGGGAGCGGTGGAGGGCTGGCTGCCAGTGGCTTGCTGGCTCATGTTTTGGGGCCACTGGGTCAGGGGCAGTGACTGCTGGCTCTGGGCTGGCAGGCTTCAAGGTGGCACAGGCACTGTGGCCAGAGTCAACCCCTTTAAGGGCTCTGGGGAGGGGGATGGGAGAGGAGTGTTCTTGGTTGAGGCTGGAGTGGCCACCAGGGCACCCTGGGAAGGGTGGAGGCCCCCTATTTCGAAATAAGTGTCTACACAGCACTTATTTTAAAATAGCTATTTCGAATTTGGCGTTATTCCTCGTAGAATGAGGTTTACCAAAATCGAAATAAGCACTCCGCTATTTCAAATTTATTTCGAAATAGAGGTTTGGCTGTGTAGACACTAGGAAAGTTATTTCGAAATAACTTTGCTGTGTAGACATACCCTGATTTGAGAGTTCAGAGCTAGGGTTTGTGACTGAGGACATAGCTAACCTGTCAGCTAGTTTACTTAGTTATTTTATTTGGTAAAAACACCTAAAATGTTGACTAGACAAAAAGATTTTAATCATTTTCAATTACTTTCCCCTTTTGGCTTAAAATAAACTGCCAGAAATGGGAAACAGTTAGTTTCTGGTTCTTTTAAATTGATTGGGTAATACAGATTGGTTTGTAGCTGCAAGATTGTTCACAAGCATGGGTGATGCCACATTTTGTCTGTCACTGGAGAGAAGCTGAGCTCAAGACCTCTGGTTTCCTATGTTACTGGCATTGATTCTCACAGGAGGGTGTCCTCTCTATTTTCACACCATTTTGGTTTTCCTCTTTGAAGAATATTATGCCATTATCTGAGACTTCGGTAAAAAATGAGGGGAAACCCTTTCTTAAAAAAAAAAAAATTATATCATGTCATTAAGGGAGACTCAGTAAAGCATGTCCTTTCGCAGACTGGAATCTCCTGAAAAACATTCTGCCTTGATGAAAGGGCTCGAGGCGGGAATAGCATGTGTCTCCAGGAATAAGGGCATCATGTCTGGAAAGCCTCTTCTGTCAATTCAGAGCATTGCTATGTGCAGGGCAAATACAAATCTTTTCCTGTCACTGGTTGTCAAATCATCAGCAGAATTTTTACCTGTTTTCTTCCCCTTGGAACCTTCAATGGGGGAAATGGAAAAATTCATTAGTGTTTTAGGGCCTGATTCTTCCCTGCCTGTATTTGTATCTCCTTTTACACCTATCCAAAGTGGGTGTAAAATGCTGCCAGACTAGAATGGTTCTGTTTTACATCCACTTTGCACAGATGTAGATGATCCCACAAGGTGCCAGGCAGGAAAGTTGAGCCTGAGATATGATCTGAAAGTTCAGACCAGATGAAAGATCTTTTAGGAACAGTTCCATGTGAACACAGCCTAATGAGCCCAAGATATTCCCATGTACAACCCAGTTTCCTTAATTAAGGTAGTATATGAAATGCAGTGATGAATGACATCATCACACGGCGTAAGAGAGCCACAAAGCCAACTATAAAGAACATCCAGTTTTAGAAGTGCAGAGTACACTGTGCAAGATGCTTAGAATCTCTTCACAATTAAAAAAAATGGCTTATAACATATGTAGGTGCAACATTAAAACAAAAGTTTCACTTGAAATGATAAAATCTAGTGATAAAAAGACCTGTTGGGGTACACAATCCATCTTCCTGCTAACATAGGTATATTCCCTCATGTTTTCTACAGTAGGCAACATCACAAAACCACAATTCTGCAGTCAATTCTATTCTATTTAGGAGCTCACCAGTCTAACAGAGTTCGCTGCCAAAAAGGCTGTTCTGGCTTTCAATTTAAATTTTCCATTTCTTTTAATCCAGTTCCTTCTCCTGAAATCACTCACAATCCCTTTACTTACGCTAAGGAATTGCTCTCTTACATGAATATTTAAATTGCTCAGCGATTTGGATATCATATGTAACCACATTCCTCAGTAGCTGTCACTTAACTGAGCTATACGTATTTTACTCTCCATCTTGCCTTGGAATTCAGTGCTCAAGACCCTGGTAATTTTTGTTGCTCTGTGCTCTCGCTCCAGTTTGTCTGTCTTTCTGACAGTGAGGGGCTCATGCAATACTCCAGCTGCAGTTGTCCCAGAATTGTTGAAAGAGGAATGATTGCCCCTCTACCACTGCATATGCAGCCCAAATTTATGCTGATTCTTGCCCACAAAGGTCAGGCAACAATTAATTGCAGTTTGGAACAAAGCCAGAAACTGACCGTATACAGGGAAGCAATATTTCTTCTTCGAGGAGTTTCCCTAGGTGCTCCACCTTAGGTCTTGCAGCACTGTTGCATGTCTGGACGTAGATTTTCAGTAGCAGTGCCTTCCGGTGTGCCACGCATGCTCGGCAGACGGCACAAGCGGTGCTGCTACCACACATGCGCGGCAACTGTTCCTGTTCCTTCTCTGCTGCGGCTGGCGTCAGTTGGAACCGCAGTTGCTCTCCTTTTTCACTTACTAGTTTTGATAGCATTCCTGTTACAGGGAGTTAGTTTAGTTAGTAGAGTTTAGATTTCTTTCCTATAAGAGTTAAAAAAAATTATGTTAGACTACAAATTGTTTCTAACAGTTCTGCTATCCTGGGAATGCCTGGCTCCCCTGCTTTCAAACGCTGCCTTTCCTGCAGGCTGTCTATTCCTGTCTCCGACGGTCATTCCAAGTGTATGCGCTGCCTGGGCCACGCGCACATCACAGCACAGTGTGAGCATTGCAAACAACTTACAGCCCACACAAGAAAGGCACGGGAGCTCCAATTGAAACTTGTCTCATTAGAGAACACGGTGAAACCAGCTTTGGACCCGGAGCACTCATTCCCCCCACACCAACCGTCACCCCTGGCCATGTCTGAAAAGTCCACGTTGGCCAGCATCTCCATGAGGGACTCTTCCTTTGATCAGATCAGGAAGAGGTCCCATTCCTCCAGCAACGGTGACTCTCCCTCAGAAAAATGGGAGCAAGTGCCTAAATTGCCCCCTGCTCCAACACCTTCCAGGGTTCTGGACAGGGATGCTCCGAGACCATCAGTACCAATGGTTCCTGAGGGTCAAAGGACCTACATAAGCCTGCCAAGCCTTCAGGCAAGGCCAAGGCAGAATCGGCACCGACGGTGCATATGCCAGCACTGAGAAAAGAAAAAATCAAGCCGACTGCCGCCGGGGCACTACCGGCACCAAAGAAGGTGAAGCCACACTCAGTACTGTTGGCACCTATGTTGCCTCCGGCACCGAAGAGCTACAAACATGCGGTACCGACATCCTTTTACTTGGCACTGTTGGCACCACAGGCTGTGTCCGCACCACAGATTGCGGCTGTAGTTCCACCCCAGCTCCAATGGCACCGCAAGCGCCAGGGCCAGCGACATTCACCACAGAGGAGGAGCTTAGGATAGGATAGCCTCAGTGCCCACATCTCTATTCAGCACAACAGCACCCCTGCATCCGGCAGCTTTCTATGCTCGCTTACTCCACGTTCGGCACTGCCTTTGTCGAGCGATGACAACGATGATTCGGTGATTGGTATCCATTCCCTAAGGCATTCTTCCCCAAAACAGCCTCAGCCACCGACACTGCCAGGGGCTCAGCAACAACCTCTTCAATGGTTGCCCCCTCCCATTCATTTACCCCCAACTGGCCTTATTAGGACCCGTGGGCACCGTATCGGGTACAACATCAGGCTCAAGGTCAACAGCCCATGCCAACCACCCCTGCTTCCAGACCATCATCCCTGCTGCCCATTGACAGGTCGCTCTTCCAAGAGGAGGAGGACATTGCTTCCAGTGACAAGGAATCATCAGTCTCCTCTCACCCTGCAACACACACATTGTTGTCCTCTCCTGATGACACCCTTATGCCCCTGTCCCCTCGGTGGGTGACGACTTTCTCTCTTTTCAAGAGCTCTTTAAACGAGCAGCTGATGTCCTTCAAGTCCCCCGGTCAACCTCCCGGAGCCCCAACACAAACTGACCAGCATACTCCACGCTGCACCAACTGCCAAATTAGCCTTGCCTATGGACCCCCAGCCCTTATGTACCCTGCCAAGATTATATGGTAGACACGATTCCACTGTTCTACAAGAGGTCTGGTCGCAAATATTACGTGGCATCGCAGGGGGTGGACTTCCTCTTCTCTCATTCATCCCCCAACTCTATAGTGAAGGACGCTGTCAACCAAAGAGGTAAACAGAGTGCAACATGCACTACCCCCTATGACAAAGAGTGGAAGTGGTTAGATCTTATGGGAAGGAAAGCTTATTCTTCAGCCTCTCTTCAATTACGTATATCAAATTATACAGCCGTGTTGGCTAAATACACCCACCACATCTTCAAACAACTATCATCTTTTATTGATAACTTGTTAGAGGATAAGAAACAACAGTTCTCTGCCAACATAAACAAGGGAATGTTGATCTCCCGCACAGCCCTTCAAGCCGCCCTCAATGCATCTGACAGCCTCATGCTCCATTGCGACAGCTATTGTCATGAGGGAGGGCCTCCTGGCTCCATTTGTCAGGTTTTCCTTGTGAAGTGCAGGCCACAGTAGAGGACCTCCCCTTCCAGGGATCCAAGTTGTTCACGGACACAACTGATGTGTCTCTCCATTCACTCAAGGATTCCAGAACAACGTTGAAAACCCTTGGGATCCGTGTGCCTGCAGCGAAGCGCAACAAAATAGATATTTTAACCAGAGATGCAAATCTTCTCCTTTCAATCACACTCAGAGACACTTTGACAACAGGAGAAGACAATGTCAAACCAAACGCAGACAGACCACTGACCAGCCAGCAGCATCCCAGCTATCTACCTCCAGGCAAATGTTTTGAAGGTCAGGTCAAGAGTCCGATACCACTCCTTCATACAGAACATCCTCAATCCTACCTACTTTTCTGCCACCGCCTCCTACCCTTCTTCCACCAATTGTCAACAATCACGGCTGATAAATGGGTGCTAGAAGTTGTAAGAGTAGGATACTGCATCCCTTTTACCAATTTTCCTTCCACCCAGCCTCCCTCCCCGTCCCTCTTCAGGGACTCATCTCACGAGAGCGTTCTACTCTACGAGATCGACCATCTTCTCCATCTGGGTGCCATAGAATCAGTACCCTAATGCCACAAAAACAGAGGCTTCTACTCCCGTTATTTCCTCACAGCAAAGTAATTGGGAGGTTGGAGACCAATACTTGATCTCAGGAAACTCAACTGTTACATTCAAAGCACTTCAAGATGGTGACTTTAGCTACTGTAATAGCAGCCTGTGGCAGACCACAGCCTGTGAACTGAAAATATCTTATAGAAGGCAGCTATATTGGGAGGTGGGTTAATGCTGTCTTGTTTCCCAACTAGTCTCACCTGAACACAGCCTGGCAATCAGGGCAGACAATGGAGGCCTAATTAGGAGACAGCCTGCAACAGGGGTTAATCAAGCACCTGTTGCTAGTTAAGGCCCCCAGGTCCCTATAAAAGGTTTCCTCCCAGGCAGCGCCGGGGAGAGTTTTTGAGAGGCGCAGAGGAGGGTTGGAGAGCGGAGCGGAGCAGGGAGGTGCCAAACCCCAAGTTAAAAGGCGGAAGATAATAGAAGGAAGCGGTGGGTGAAGTGGCTCACGGAGAGGTAGCTGTATGAGGGTGGGGCAAGAAGCCCTGCCAGCCGCCCCTCCAGTAGGGCCCCGGGCTGGACTCCAGTGGAGTGAGCGGGCCTGGACTCCCACCACCCTTCTCTTGGAGGATTACCCCGTCGGGGAGACAGGAACGGACCAAAGGCCAGGAAAAGGGGGTTTGTTTCCCCCCCCCCAACTCAGGACTTGCCTGTGATGAGAATGACTCAGTAAGCAGGGACCCTTGCCTCTGGGGAAGTCCCAAGGCAACAAAGGGGTCACCGTGAGTCTTTGAGGCACACAAGAAACCGTCAAAAAGCACAGAACCCATGGGGAGCTAACAAGGAACTTTGTCACACAGCCCTAAACGAAGGGGACTGGCTATCAACTCTTGACCACCAGGAAGTATATTTTCACATTTCTATGCATCCTGCGCATCACAAGTATCTCAGGTTCACACTAGGTCCAGCACATTTCCAATACACGGTGCTGCCCTTTGGACTTTCCACAGCCCCAAAGGTCTTCTCAAAACTCATTGCAGTAGTGACAGCTCACCTCCGCAAGCCAGGCATAGCTATATTCCCCTACCTCGACGACTGCCTGATCAGAGCACCCACATGCCAGGAGGCCCTTGAAGCAGTATCTCAGTCCATATCCTTATTTCAGATGTTAGGACTCCAAATCAACTAGGCCAAATCCAAGCTCCAACCAGCCCAGACTATAGAGTTTATAGGGGCCTATCTTGACTGCATCCAGGCAACAGTGTTTCTTCCACACCCCCATTCCAAACGATCAAACACCTTGTTGATACGTTGCAAACAAGCCCACAAGTTCCCGCAAGAACTTGTCTACAGCTTCTAGGCCACATGGCATTGGTCACATCAGTGGTGTCGCATGCCAGGTTACATATGAGACCAATGCAGCAATGGCTCAGAATGGTGTACAGGCCCCATTTCACCAGCATCAACAAGCTGCTCTCACTCCCAGATAAGATCAAGTGCTCACTAGATTGGTGGGTGGACCAAAAAAAGTGTGCGCTGGGGTACCCTTCCACAGAGCTCCCCCGACGATCGCGATCACAATGGACACCTCCCTCCTGGGATGGGGAGCACACTCAGGCCCCCTCACAGTCCAGGGACAATGGCAGGCCCACGAGCGCTCCCTCCACATCAACGTGTTGGTGCTCAGAGCAGTGCAGAATGCATGTCAGAACTTCCTGCAACGCATACAGGGCAACACAGTACAGATTTTTATGGACAATCAAGCCACAATGTACTACATAAACAGGCAAGGAGGAGCCAAATCCTTCCCCCTGTGCAAAGAGGCTACACACCTATGGTCGTGGTATATGGACCACAATGTCTGCATACAAGCTGCTTATCTACAGGGCAAAGACAATATTATTGTGGACACCCTCAGCAGGAAGTTCACTTCCAACCATGAATGGGAATTGGACGATGGTGTACTCCACATGATTTTCTCACGCTGGGGATTCCCACAGATCAATTTGTTTGCAGCCTTGCGAACAAAAAGTGGTCACCATACTGTTCTCATGTGCGCATTGGACTACACTCTCTGGGGGATGCCTTTACAATATCTTGAAATGCACCCCTCCTCTATGCCTTCCCGCCAACCCCGCTTCTCCACCAAGTGGTCAACAAATTAAGAGCAGGGACAGTATCAGTAATCCTCATTGCTCCAGCTTGGCCCCGCCAGACATGATATACTTACCTACTCCACATGTCTCTAAGGCCTCCATTGCACCTTCCGATAGTCCCTCGTCTCCTGACTCAGCAACAGGGGCACGTTTGTCACCCATCTCCCCACATTTTACGTCTCTGAGCGTGGCTCCTCGCTGGCTCTCCTCAATAGAAGCAACATTCAGGGATCAGGTTAGACAGATCCTAATAAGTAGTCGCAAAGTCTCAACAAGAAAGTCTTATCTGTACAAGTGGCGTAGATTCTCTTCCTGGGCAAACCTCATATCGGCAGATCCACTCACGATTCCTCTGGCCAACATACTAGAGTACCTCTTAAATCTAAAACATACAGGCCTCTCCTTCAGCTCGCTAAAGGTTCATCTCGTGGCTATAGCTGCGTTTCATCATCCCGTCGAGGACAAATTGGTCTTCGCCCATCCCACAACTAAATGATTCCTAAAGGGCATCCAGAACACGTTTCCGCCTCTTAGAGCACCAGTCCCAGCATGGGACCTAAACCTTGTACTATGAGCTCTAACCTGTACACCATTTGAACCCATGGCCACGTGTGCAATGATGCATCTTTCAGTTAAAGTCGTAACACTAGTCGCACTTACCTCAGCTAGAAGAGTAAGTGAAATTGGGGCGCTCATGGCCGACCCACCCTTCACCATTTTTCATAAGGACAGGGTGGTCCTCCAACCACATCCAAAGTTCTCACCTAAAGTCCTTACTTCCTGGCACTGCAGTGAACTGCTTGTGCTACCGGTCTTCTGCCCAAAGCCCCATGCCACCGCCCAACAAGCTAAATGGCACACTCGATGTGTACTACGTGCTGGCCTTTTACCTAGAAAGGACAAAGGCAATTCATAAAACAGACTTTTCATCTCCGTCGCTAAAAGGTCATTGGGTGCGCAAATCATTACACCAGTGTTTCTTAAACTTTTTAAGACCGAGGAACACCAAACAATTTTTTTTTCATGGGGAACACCAAGGATTTTTTGGAGGGGGGGAAAAAAAAAGCCTCCAGGGAAAAGTTGTTGGGGAGGAGGCTTGTCCCTTTAAGGGCAGCCATTTTGAATTCTGTTCTCTCTGCAGCACAAGTCCAACTGCCGCGGAACACACTTTAAAAAAATGCTGCTCTACACAGAGACTTACCAAGTGGATCATAGACTGTACCCACCTGGCTAACACCAATTTTAACCAACAGCCTCTGCTGCAATTTCAAGCACATTTCACAATGGCTATGGCAACCTCTGCCACCTACCTTAGTGGCATTAATCTGATGAACATTTTCAGGGACGCAACATGGTATTCTGTACACACTTTTGCCAGACATTATGCCCTGGACAGTTACTAAAAATGGGGCACGGAACTTGGACTAACAGTCCTCACCAAAGTTTCAACATGATTATTAATCGAAGCACCTGCCTCCTCACACAGGTACTGCTATATAATCACGTAAGGTGGAGCACCCACAGGGACACTCCTTGAAGAAGAAAGGAAGGTTACTCACTTGGTGAAGTAACGGAGGTTCTTCGAGATGGTTGTCCCTGTGGCTGCTCCACCACCCGTCCTTCCTCCCCTCTGCTTCGGAGTTGTTCTTGTCCTTCCTGGGCAGAGAAGGAACTGAAGGGACGGTTGCCACACGTGTGGTAGCGGCACTGCGCGTGCCATCTGCCACGCATGCGCAGCACACTGGAAGGCACTGCTACTGAAAATCTCCATCCAGACACGCAATGGCACTGTAAGACTCAAGGTGGAGCACCCACAGGAACAATCATCTTGAAGAACCTCCGTTACTGCACTAAGTGAGTAACTTACCTTTCTTCTTCGAGTGATGTCCCCATGGGTGCTCCACTGTAGGTGTTGGGCTCATCCCAGTGCCGCGGATCAGAGTCTTCAATAGCAGTAATTAGCTGGACCACACATGCGCAGTCAGTGTCTCACTATGTTTGCACCCTTTTCCTCATGCGCACGGTACGGCTCCCACCGGTTCCTTCATTGCTGCTCTCGGTCACAGACAGAGCAAGCTTTTCTCCTCAACTGTTGATTACAAAAATAAGATGGGGTCTTTACCAAAGAAGCGCACTTCTCCAGCACGCTTCTTGCCACCTGTACCAACAAGCAGGGTCAGCATTGTGGATAAGCCCGGTATGTCCGGCACCACTTCGGCACTCCCTAAGGCCCTCTCAGACCTGAAAACCTGGCACAAGGCACTGTTGGTGCTGACAACAGGAACAGACTCCCGGCATCTGGCACTGTCGGCACTGGCAGCTGCACCCACAAAGACTCTGGCACTGGCACCTCAACCCCCGGCACCGGCACCACCAGCCATGCTAGCATGGGCATCCTGCGCTTCCCCAGCACTGGATTCTCCCGACAGACCTCCGGCACCGAGGAAGGTGTGTGGAAAGTCGGATAAGCCAAGCAGCCCTAGCCCTCTGCCGTCCGGACCTGGTATCTCGAGAGGTGTGCTGCTTACTGGGAGCTCGCATTCAGGACGTGACTGAGAGGCTTACCAAACTGATCAAACCTGTGGATCGCTACCCCTTCCTGCTTCTACACGTGGGAACTAACGATACAGCCAAGAATGACCTTGAGCAGGTTACTGCGGATTATGTAGCGCTGGGAAGAAGGATCCAAGAACTCGGAGCGCAAGTGGTGTTCTCGTCAATCCTCCCTGTTGAAGGGAAAGGACTAGGCAGGGATCATCGAATTGAGGATGTAAATGCGTGGTTGCACAGGTGGTGTCGCAGAGAGGGCTTTGGTTTCTTCGACCATGGGACTCTGTTCCGGGAATGAGGATTGTTAGGAAGAGATGGGATCCACCTAACCAAGAGAGGAAGGAGCATCTTCGCGGGCAGGCTTGCAAACCTAGTGAGGAGGGCTTTAAACTAGGTTCGTCGGGGACGGTGACCAAAACCCTGAGGGAGTGGGAAAGTCGGATACCGGGAAGAAATGCAGAGAGGAACGAGCAAGAAAGGAGGACCCTGTTTGAATGGAAAGATAGGGCGATCAACTGGTTACCTGAGGTGTTTGTACACTAATGAAGCCTGGGCAACAAACAGGAAGAACTGGAGGCCCTGGCCCAGTCCAAGAAATATGATTTAATTGGGATAACAGAGACTTGGTGGGATGACTCGCATGACTGGAGCGCTGTCATGGAAGGGTATAGACTATTCAGGAAGAACAGGCAGGGGAGAAAAGGAGGAGTTGCACTATATGTAAGAGAGCACTATGATTGCTCTGAACTCCAGTATAAAGAGGGAGAAAAACCTGTTGAGAGTCTATGGGTTAAGTTTAAAGGAGCAAACAACAGCAGTGATGTTGTGGTTGGTGTCTGCTACAGGCCACCGAATCAGGTGGATGAGGTAGATGAGGCTTTCTTCAGACAACTGAGAGAAGCTTCCGGATCGCAGGCCCTGGTTCTCGTGGGGACTTTAATCACCCTGACATCTGTTGGGAAACCAATACGGCAGTACACAGGCAATCCAGGAAGTTTTTGGAGAATGTTGGGGATAACTTCTTGACACAAGTACTGAAGGATCTGACCAGGAGCCATGCGCAGCTTGACCTTCTGCTCACAAACAGGGAGGAACTAATAGGGGAAGTGGAGGTAGGTGACAACCTGGGAAGCAGTGATCATGAGATGGTAGATTTCAGAATCCTGACCAAAGAAAGAAAAGAGAGTAGTAAAACACACACCTTGGACTTCAAAAAGCAGATTTTGACTCCTCAGAGATCTGATGGGCAGAATCCCTGGGATGCTAACATGAAGGGGAAAGGAGTCCAGGACAGCTGGCAGTATTTTAAAGAAGCCTTATTGAAGGCACAGAAAGAAACCATCCCGACAAGCAAGAGAGGCAAACATGGTAGGAGACCGGATTGGCTTACGGGGAAATCCTTGGTGAACTTAAGCACAAAAAGGAAGCTTACAAAAGTGGAGGACAAATGACCAGGAGGGGTTTAAATGTATAGCTCGAGAATGCCGGGGTTATCAGGAAGGCGAAAGCGCAAATGGAATTGCGACTGGCTAAGGATGTGAAGGATAACAAGAAAGGTTTCTACAGGCATGTTAACAAGAAGAAGGTGATCAGAGAGGGTGTGCGGCCCCTACTGGATGAAGGAGGTAACCTAGTGACAGATGATGTGGGAAAGCTGAAGTACTCAATGCTTTCTTTGCCTCTGTATTCACGGACAAGGTCGGCTCCTGGACTTCTGCGCTAAGTGACGCAAGATGGGATGAAGATGGACAGCCCGTGGTGGGTAAAAACAGGTTAGGAACTATTTAGAAAAGCTAAACATACACAAATCCATGGGTCCGGACTTAATGCATCCGAGGGTACTGAGGGAATTGGCAAATGTCATTGAGGAGCCTTTGGCCATTATCTTTGAAAAGTCGTGGAGATAGGGAGAAATCCCGGGTGATTGAAAAAAGGCAAATGTAGCGCCCATCTTCAAAAAAGGGAAGAAGGACGATCCAGGGAACTATAGGCCTGTCAGTCTTCCCTCGGTTCCTGGAAAAATTGTGGAAGGGATCCTTAAGGAATCCATTTTGAGGCACTTGGAAGAGAGGAAAGTGATCAAGAATAGTCAGCATGGATTCACAAAGGGCAAGTCGTGCCTGACCAATCTGATTAGCTTCTATGATGAGGTAACTGGCTCTGTGGACGTGGGAAAGTCAGTGGATGTGATATACCTTGAGTTTAGCAAGGCTTTTGATACAGTCTCCCACAGTATTCTTGCCAGCAAGTTAAGGGAATGTGGATTGGATAAATGGACGGTAAGATGGCTAGAAAGATGGCTAGAAGGCCGGGCCCAGCGGGTAGTGATCAACGGCTCGATGTCAGGTTGGCGGTCGGTTTCTAGCGGAGTGCCCCAAGGTTCGGTTCTAGGACTGGTTTTGTTCAATATCTTTATTAAATGACCTGGATGAGGGGATGGATTGCACCTCAGCAAGTCATGGATGACACTAAGCTAGGGGAGAGGTAGATACACTTGAGGGCAGAGATAGGGTCCAGAGTGACTTAGACAAATTGGAGGATTGGGCCAAAAGAAATCTGATGAAGTTCAACAAGGACAAGTGCAGAGTCCTGCACTTGGGACGGAAGAATCCCAAGCACAGTTATAAGCTGGGGACCAACCAGTTAAGTAGTAGTTCTGCAGAAAAGGACCTGGGGATTACAGTGGATGAGAAGCTGGATATGAGTCAACAGTGTGCCCTCGTAGCCAAGAAGGCTAATGGCTTATTAGGTTGCATTAAGAGGAGCATTGCCAGCAGATCCAGAGATGTCATTATTCCCCTTTATTCGGCTTTGGTGAGGCCACATCTGGGCTATGTCTACACTGGCATGATTTTCTGGAAATGCTTAAAACGGAACAGTTTTCCGTTATAAGTATTTCGGGAAAAAGAGCGTCTACATTGGCAGGATGCTTTTCCGAAAAGCCCTTTTTCCGAAAAGCGCCCATGGCCAATGTAGACGCTGCTCGAAAAAGCCCCGATCGCCATTTTCGCGATCGGGCTTTTTTATGAAAAGACTACTGGGCTTGTCTACACTGGCCCTTTTCCGAACAGTTTTCCGGAAAAGGACTTTGCCTGCCGGAGCAGCATAGTTTTTCCGGAAAAGCAGCTGATTTCTTACTGTAGATCGCCAGTGCTTTTCCGAAATTCAAGGCCAGTGTAGACAGTCAGAGCTTATTCCGGAAAAGCGGCTGATTTTCCGGAATAAGTGGCCCAGTGTAGACACAGCCCTGGAGTATTGTGTCCAGTTCTGGGCCCCCCACTACAAAAAGGATGTGGAGGCATTGGAGAGGGTCCAGCAGAGGGCAACCAAAATGATTAGGGGGCTGGAGCATATGACTTATGAGGAGAGGCTGAGGGAGTTGGGTCTGTTTAGTCTGCAGAAGCGAAGAGTGAGGGGGGATTTGATAGCAGCCTTCAACTTCCTGAAGGGAGGTTCCAAAGAGGATGGAGAGAGGCTGTTCTCAGTAGTGACAGATGGCAGAACAAGGAGCAATGGTCTCAAGTTGTGGTGGAGAGGTCCAGGTTGGATATTAGGAAAAACTATTTCATTAGGAGGGTAGTGAAGCACTGAATGGGTTACCTAGGGAAGTAGTGGAGTCTCCATCCCTAGAGGTGTTTAAGTCTCGGCTTGACCAAGCCCTGGCTGGGTTGATTTAGTTGGGATTGGTCCTGCCTAGAGCAGGGGGCTGGACTTGATGACCTTCTGAGGCCTCTTCCAGCTCTATGGTTCTATGATTCTATGAGCCCTCCTTCGCCAACCTTTTCGCCGGCACCGACCCCCTTTACCACCGGCACCAAGGTCACCGTTACCACACCGCAAGTCTCTCTCTCTCTCCACTACTGCTGACACCGGGGTGAGCATTCCACCTCACCATCCAACCGAGACATGTGTCTCTTTCACCTCCCCCTTCATCCAGAGGCACGGTGACATGCAACATGGTGAGAGGAACACAGGAGCATATATTCTTCCAGACACTCATCACCAAGACATTCATACCATGATCACCATAGGTACCAACACAACTGTTCACTGTACTAGACACATGATCAGCATCAGCGCCACTCCTCTTACTCAAGACATTGGCCGCCCTGTTGCTACAGAGCCCACATTCACACCACTATGAGCCATCCCCTCCGCCTACCCTTACACAACACAGCCCACCTTATGTCCCTCCCTCCCCACCACACCACTCGGAACCAGAGGAGGGTTAATTGTCTGAACCAGATGAACAGCAGCCAGATACTTCTACCACAGAGCATTCCTCCTCTTAGCCAGATGAAGCCATCGTCCCAGGAGATATGTCACCTCCAGGTCCCTCACCAAAGGCTCTTGTGTAAATTACATGGCCATGGGATAAGAGGGAAGGTCCTTTCTTGGATTGAGAACTGGTTAAAAGACAGGAAACAAAGGGTAGGAATAAATGGTAAATTTTCATTAAATAAATGACATAGGGAAGGGTAGGAGAGATGTCCTGGAGGCCAAATTTAGGCTGCTAGGAAAGAGACTGAAATCCAGGACCTCTATGGTGGCATTCTCGGAAGTGCTTCCAGTTCCACGCGCAGGGCCAGGTAGGCAGGCAGAGATTCAGAATCTCAATGCGTGGATGAGACGATGGTGTAGGGAAGAGGGGTTTGGATTTATTAGGAACTGGGGACACTTTGGGAGAGGGGAGCCTATACAGGAAGGATGGGCTCCACCTAAACCAGGGTGGAACCAGACTGCTGGCACTAAACATTAAAAAGGCCAGAGAGCAGTTTTTAAACTGAGAGATGGGGAAAGCCGATTGGTGTGAGATGCACGAAATCGGAGGGAGACTTCTCTTAGAGGAGAATCCATTGATAGAGATTCTCTAAGCTGTAGTCAGAAAGAGAGGAGGAGAGGGCAAACCATGGGCCAGAGCAGACAAAAACTGCACAAAGGAATCCAGTGCATCAGGAAGGGCAGACAACAAGCAGTGGCAAATTTTTAAAGTGCTTCTACACAAATGCTAGGAGTCTGACTAATAAGATGGGTGAACTAGAGTACCTAGTATTAAATGAGGAGATTGACATAATAGGCATCACTGAAACCTGGTGGAACGAGGAAAATCTGTGGACACAATCATACCGGGATATAAAATATATCGAAAGGATAGAGCAGGCCGGGTGGGTGGCGGAGTAGCACTGTATGTGAAAGATAATGTAGAATCAAATGAAATAAAAATATTAAATGAATCAACATGTTCAATAGAATCGCTATGGATAGTAATTCCATGCTCCAAAAATAAGAAATTAGCAGTAGGGATATATACCACCACCTGACCAGGACAGGGATACTGACATTGAAATGCTGAGGGAGATTAGAGAGGCTACCAAAACAAAGAACTCTATAATAATGGGGATTTTAATTACCCTCAGTATCGACTGGATACATGTCACCTCAGGAAGAGAAGCGGAGATAAAATTTCTCAATGGCTTAAATGACTGCTTCTTGGAGCAGCTGGTGCAGGAACCCACAAGGAGAGGCAATTCTCGATTTAGTCCTGAGTGGAGCGCAGGATCAGGTCCAGGAAATAACTGTTACAGGACCGCTTGGGAATAGTGACCATAATATAATAACATTCAACATTCCTGTGGTGGGAAGAACACCTCAGCAGACCAGCACCCTGGCATTTAATTTCAAAAAGGGAATTACACAAAAATGAGGAGGTTAGTTAAACAGAAATTAAAAGGCACAGTGACTAGAGCCAAATCCCTGCAAGCTGCATGGAAACTTTTAAAGACACCATAATAGAGGCCCAACTTAAATGTATACCCCAAATTAAAAACATAGCAAGAGACCTAAAAAGAGTCACCGTGGCTTAACCACCATGTAAAAGAAGCAGTGAGGGACAAAAAGGTATCTTTTAAGAAGTGGAAGTCCGATCCTAGTGAGATAAATAGAAAGGAACATAAACACTGTCAAATCAAGTGTAAAATGTAATAAGAAAAGCAAAAGAAGATTTTGAGGAACAGCTAGCCAAAAACTCAAAAAGAAATAACAAAATGTTTTTTAAGTACATTAGAAGCAGGAAGCCTGCTAAAAAACCTGTGGGTCCCCTAGACGATCGAACTATAAAAGGCGCAATCAAGGACGATAAAGCCATTGCGGAGAAACTAAATGATTTCTTTGCTTCAGTCTTCACGGCTGAGGACGTTGGGGAGATTCCCAAATCTGCACCGTCCTTTGTGGGTAATGAATCTGAGGAACTGTCCCGGATTGAAGTGTCATTAGAGGAGGTTTTGGAACAAATAGAAAAACTTAATGTTAACAAATCTCCGGGACCGGATGGCATTCATCCAAGGGTTCTAAAAGAACTCAAATGGGAAATTGCTGAACTATTATCTGTGGTTTGTAACCTATCCCTTAAATCGGCTTCCGTACCTAATGACTGGAAGGTAGCCAACGTGACACCAATATTTAAAAAGGGCTCTAGAGGCGATCCGGCAATTACAGACCGGTAAGTCTAACTTCGGTACCTGGCAAATTAGTCAAACAATAGTAAAGAATAAAATTGTGAAGCATGTAGAAGAACATAATTTGTTGACAAAAGTCAACATGGTTTCTGTAAAGGGAAATCCTGTCTTACTAATCTATTAGAGTTCTTTGAAGGGGTTAAGAAACATGCGGACAAGGGGGATCCAGTAGATATAGTATACTTAGATTTCCAGAAAGCCTTTGACAAGGTCCTCACCAAAGGCTCTTGTGTAAATTACATGGCCATGGGATAAGAGGGAAGGTCCTTTCTTGGATTGAGAACTGGTTAAAAGACAGGAAACAAAGGGTAGGAATAAATGGTAAATTTTCAGAATGGAGAGGGGTAACTAGTGGTGTCCCCAAGGGTCAGTCCTAGGACCAATCCTGTTCAACTTATTCATAAATGATCTGGAGAAAGGGGTAAGCAGTGAGGTGGTAAAGTTTATGGATGATACCAAACTGTTTAGGATAGTCAAGACAGAAGCAGACTGTAAGGGACTCCAAGAAGATCTCACCAAACTGAGTGATTGGGCAACAAAATGGCAAATGAAATTTAATGTGGATAAGTGTAAAGTAATGCACATCGGGAAAAATAACCCAACTATACGCACAGTATGATGGGGGCTAATTTGGCTACGACAAATCAGGAAAGAGATCTTGGAGTTATCGTGACAGTTCTCTGAAAACTTCCACACATGTGCAGCGGCGGTCAAAAAGGCAAATAGGATGCTAGGTATTATTAAGAAAGGGATAGAAAATAAGACCCAGAATATCTTACTGCCCCTGTATAAAACTATGGTACGCCCACATCTTGAATACTGTGTACAGATGTGGTCTCTCACCTCAAAAAGATATTTTGGCCTTGGAAAGGGTTCAGAAAAGGGCAACTAAAATGATTAGGGGTTTGGAACGGGTCCCATATGAGGAGAGGTTAAAGCGACTGGGACTTTTCAGTTTAGAAAAGAGGAGACTGAGGGGGATATGATAGAGGTGTATAAAATCATGAGTGGTGTGGAGAGGGCCGATAAAGAAAAGTTATTTATTAGTTCCTAAATAGAAGAACTAGAGGACACCAAATGAAATTAATGGGTAGCAGGTTTAAAACTAAAAAAGAAAGTTCTTCTTCACACAGCGTGTAGTCAGCCTGTGGAACTCCTTGCCAGAGGAGGCTGTGAAGGCTAGGACTATAACAGAGTTTAAAGAGAAGTTAGATAATTTCATGGAGGTTAGGTCCATAAAAGGCTATTAGCCAGGGGATAAAATGGTGTCCTTGGCCTCTGTTTGACAGAGGCTGGAGGGATGGCAGGAGACAAATCGCTTGATCATTGTCTTCGGTCCACCCCCTCTGGGGCACCTGGTGCTGGCCACTGTTGGCAGACAGGATACTGGGCTAGATGGACCTTTGGTCTGACCCGGTACGGCCGTTCTTATGTTCTTATGTGATCTCAAGCAGTTTCAGGAACTGTTTAAGAGGGTAGCCGCTAGCCAGGAGGTCCAGTTAACAGAAGTCCAAGAGAAGCAATATCGACTCCTTAAAAACCTTCAACCATCCCAGCGTGCAAAAATAATGTTGCCAATAGACGAGGCCATTATGGAGTCCGCCAAAGAGATTGGGCAGACCAAGGCCTCTGCCCCCCCCACAAATAAGAGGGCAGACAAAAAATATTTTGTCCTGACCAAGGGTACAGAATTTTTATTCTCACACTGGATATGGCAGGCACAGCGGCTCGTGCCACCGTCATAGTCATGAGAAGGTCCTCGTGGCTGCGTAGTGCTGGAGTCCCACGAGAACTGCTGACTAAAGTGGAGGACCTCCCGTTTGACAAACAAAAGTTGTTTGCTGAAAAGACAGGCGAGGTCATCCACTCGAGCAAGGACTTGAGAACCACTCTTTGTACCCTTGGGATGTATATACTCCCATATCGCCGTAAGAAGTTGTGACGGGGCGGGCAGGCCCTGCACTGAAGGGCAGGGAATAGCCTAGGCCCAGCTGGCTGAGAAGGCCCCACCCCTCCAGCCCTGCTGGGCAGGCTCCTAGCAGAGCCAGGGTATAAAAGCAGAGCGAGCCCTGCAGCGAGGGAGTCCACAGGGGGAAGTAGTCCAGGCCGCGCCGGTGTTTCTGCAGCAGCTGAGACCGGAGTTGCTGCCCGTGCCCGACCCTGAAGCAGAGCCAGCAGCCGCCACCCCAGGGAGGCAGGAGCGCACCCGCAACCCCGATGGCAGCCCCGGCAAGTACTGACTCTGATGCAAATAGGCCACAGGGGAACCAGGGCGTGGTAGGAAGCAGCCCAGGGCAAAGGACTAAACGTGTGGCTTGGCGTGTATCAGCCGGATTCCCCGCCGAGCAGGCAAGAGCCATAGTCCCTGCCTAAAGGGCCCTGGGCTGGGACCCGGTGGAGGGGGAGGGCCCGGGTCCCCCTACCACCCATTTTCCATACCCTGGACAATCAACCCCTGGTCCAGGAGAGGCATCTCTGGGCGGCTAGGCCTCAAAGGCCATATTTACCCTGGTAGA
Source organism: Rafetus swinhoei (assembly GCA_019425775.1). NCBI lineage: Eukaryota > Metazoa > Chordata > Testudines > Trionychidae > Rafetus > Rafetus swinhoei. Next base: position 106,433 of record JAFJHL010000175.1, on the reverse strand, counting down.
GGGGCACTGACTTCGGGACTAGGCTGCTAGAGCCGTATTTACCCCAGTAGAGGGGCACTAACTTTGGGGACTAGGCTGCTAGAGCCCTGTTTACCCCCGGTAGAGGGGCATTGACTTTGTGGCGCAGCCGGGGAGGGCAAGCCCCTCGACAGAAGTACACACCATATCAAAGACGTTACAACTTCTCGCAGTCAAGATACCGCCAACATCCATTCAATCAACAATAACAAATGAAATGACCTCAGAAGAGGCGCACTCAGAACAACTGCACTTCCAATCAACCTTCTAACAAGCACCAAGTTTGACACGCTGGTTAAGGGTTTGCAAACTCCCCGTACCATGCATCAAGTCAACTGTACAGTTCCCATTTTCTACCCATTCTCAAACCATTTTACCATCACTGGTCCAACATCACCACTGACGGTTGGGTTCTCGAGATCATTTCAACAGGCTACACCATCCCTTTCATTTCACTACCTCCAACCTCCCCACCTTCCCTATCCCTCTTCAGGGACCCTTCTCACGAGCACCTGCTACAACAGGAAGTCCACCAACTCCTTGCCATCGGAGCAGTAGAAAGGGGACTGCCGAATTCAGAGGTAGAGGCTTCTATTCCAATTACTTCCTCACCCAGAAAAAAATGGGAGGTTAGAGACCCATACTCGACCTTCAAAAACTCAACCGTTACCTTCGAAAGCAGCACTTCAAAATGGCAACTCTGGCGACCATAATTCCAGCACTAAACTATGGGGATTGGTTCACAGCCCTCGACCTTCAGGATGCGTATTTTCACAATACTATTCATCCCGCTCACAGAAGATTTCTTCATTTCACAGTCAGGGAAGACCACTTCCAATATTGAATTCTGCCCTTTGGACTCTCTTTGGCACCCAGGATGTTCTCAAAAACACTCAGGGTGATAACCAGAGCTTGACAAACCGCGGCAAAATCTACTCGCCAGCCCCGCACTGCGCATGCGCCAGACCTGCATTGCGCATGCGCACGCCGCCGGTGAACGGGGTGACCAGATGAAATCTACTCACCACGGGCGAGTAGATTCATTGATTTGTCGAGCCCTGGTGATAACTGCGCACTTCCATGGAAGGGGGAAGATTACAATACCCCAATCTCGACGACTGCCTTCTAAAGAGTCCATCTGCATCAGAAACTTCCCACATGATTCTTATGGTGAGACAGACATTCAAGTCTCTAGGTCTGATCATAAACAACCAAAAATCCATACTAGATCCAACCTGGAACCTAGAGTTCATAGGGGCACGCCTTGATTCCATCATGGCAAGAGCGTTTGAATTGGTATATCGAACCTACCTGGCAAAGACAACACCATTGCCAATGCACTCAGCAGGTACTTTGTCATGAACCACGAGTGGGAACTACATAATCGGGTGCTACAAAAGACATCTTCCACCTCTGGGGTTTCCCGACTATAGACCTATTCACCACACATTGAAATGCGAAATGCCAGTACTACTGTTCCAGAGCGGACATTGGACTGAGATCCCTCGGAGATGCATTTCTCCTCGACTGGAGCGCTCACCTGCTCTGCGCCTTTCCTCCGACTCTGCTGATACTGAGAGTCTTAGAAAAGATCACCGGGGCCAACGCAACAGTAATTCTCATAGCCCCCTTTTGGCCACATCAGACATGGTTCCCTTATTTTTTTCGCATGTCTCCTCACCCACCCTATCGCCTACCCAGACACCACGACCTATTGACCCAGGACCAAGTAACACTAGTGCATCCTCAACCTGACCACCTTCGCCTCACAGCGTGGTTCCTAGTTGGTTCAGAGACACGGAAATTATTTGTTCCCAGGATGTTAGACATGTCCTGCTCCAGAGTAGAAGACCCACCATTCGGACTACTTACCTGCACAAGCGGCGTAGGTTTCGTTCCTGGTGCACTGATAACAGTCTAGACCCGACCTCTGCCCCCATCCATCGCATTCTCGACTACATCCTACATTTAAAACATTGCAGCCTAGCGCGGTCATCTCTCAAGGTTCACCTTGCTGCAATCACCACCTTCCAACAGCCAGTGGAGAGCTATTCGTTCATGAAAGAGGTGGCAAATCTCTACCCATCACATAGAGAACCACCTCAACTATGGAATTTAGAACTTGTCTTGGATGCCCTAACACGATCACCCTTCGAGCCCTTGGCAACCTGCCCTCTGCCGCTATTAACCACCAAGGTTGCCTTCTTGTTAGCTATAACATCTGCACACAGGGATGGGGAGCTCGCCGCTCTCTCTGCTACACCTCCCTATACAGTATTTACAAGTCAGGGGGTTATACTCTGCCCTCAGCCAGCCTTTCTGCCAAAAATAAACTCAGATTTTCACATCAAAGAGCCTATCATCCTCCCAACCTTCTACCCCAAGCCACACTCCTCCCAACATGACGCCACACTTCACAAATTAGATGTGCACAGGGCACTGGCCTTCTACATCGATAGGACACAACCTTTCCGGAAATCTCAACGACTGTTGATTTCGATGGCTGATCGTTCTAAAGGCGAGTGTCTCTCTGCACAACGCATCTCCAAACTCATTGTTTTGTGCACAGTGTGTTGATATTCGTTGCAGAACAAGCTGCTGCCAGAGACACCAAGAGCCCATTCTATCAGGGCAGTAGCAGTTTCTACAGCCTTTCTCAAGGGAGTTCCTCTACGTGTCATGTGCTGAGTTGCCACATGGTCTTCTAGCTACACCTTTGCAAAGCATTACGCTATTCCCAACAATTTCATTAGTGACTCAGCACTTGCCTATGCAGTGCTGTCCATAGTGGCAAAACCTTAACTCCAAATCCCGCCTCCTTATGTGAGACCACTGCTATGAAGTCACCTACAGTTGAGCACCCACGGGGACACCACTCAAAGAAGAAAAGGAAGTTACTCACCTTGGTGCAATAACGACGGTTCTTCAAGATGTGTGTCTCCATGGGTGCTCCACTACCTGCCCTCCTCCCCACTTCAGAGTTTCTCCTTTATGTTTTTCAGATATTCTGCAATTAGGAGGAATTAGAGGGAGCTGGACCGTGTGCTCTAAGAAACGGCACGAGGTGCCCAACACATATGCATGGTCTGGCAGACCATTGTTGACAAATCTCTGGTCTGCGGCACTGGGACAAGCCCGACACCTACAGTGGAGCACCCATGGGGGGACACATCTCAAAGAACCGTCGTTACTGCACCAAGGTGAGTAACTTCCTCTTACTGCACAGGTGAGTAACCGTCCCTTCCTCTTCACGGACTACTAGCTGCACTTCCAGAATTGCCAGGACTTGCTATCCATAGCCTAAATGAAAGGCCTTGAGGAGAAATGCTGGGGAGGTCCACAATGTTCTGGTTCAGGGCTACCTCCAAAGAGGATTTGCAGATGGTTAGACCTATGACTGGATGGTGAGTAGGGACTTCTCATCTCCCTGCTTCAAGCATGGCTGGATCTTCTCCTTGCTGTGTGGGGGTGAATGGCAGGGACACGCACTTGCTGCCACCAGAGTAGACAGACCCTAGGCTGTGGTGACAGAGTCCTTTTAAAGCCTTTAGGGCAGGAAAAGTCTGAGGTAAATGGAATCTTCGGGGCTCTTTGGCATGAAAGAACCGGTTTAGTCCAGTTTCTCAGTGGTCAGTCCTGAGGAAAAGCTGCTAAAACTGACTGTCCGAGGTCACAGACTCCATTTCAGTCATCATGGACTCCATTTTGAATTACCTTAACCACTAGTTTAAACATCGTAACACCTGATTTAACTAACAGTCCTCTCACAAAAACATCCCAACATAGGCTCGAGCAAAGGACACAGCTGAAGCCACAGGCTGGTGGTATTATTGTCCAGAGGAATAATAGTTAATTATGAATCATGGGACCCTCTCAGTCACTAGACAGACTCCTGCACCATGCACAAGTGTAGTGAACATTTCCCTTTGTTTTTTGTTTGTCCCCAAATCACTGTACTGCTTGTTTTCCTTTCAGAGTATTGTTGGGGGTATTTTCCAAAGTCTTGGGCAGTATGTAAATGTTCAGAACTGCTCCATCAATGGCCTATTTGGAAAGTGGCCATGAAGCTTAGTTTTTCTATCCACAGAGAGTATTTCTCTGTTTTTCTTTCCTTGAATCTCTATTCAGCATGTTATTAAAATAAAGCTTCTGTCAGGTTCTTTAGAAAAATAAATGGCATTTTTTAGTTTTCCTGTATCATAAACAGACCATTCTATCTTGTACTCAAAATTCACGGAGTTTGGTCCGAACTGGATCAGTGCCCATCTCCAGAGAGCACTCTCAACAAATTCTCATGGCCAATGGAACATAACTTTCCTAATGGGACAATTTTCTACTTTAATAAACATGGATAAAAATAAAATCATGCTTGAACATTCCATGTTTCATAAAGTCTTCGGAATTTGAGCACTGAGGGTGCCATTCTGCCTTCTACCCCCAGAGTCCCTGGGAGTCTCCAGGGTTTCATGGTCAAAGGTATTGTTCACATTTAAGTCTCAAAGCACAATTCAGTGTGAATTCTTTATTATTAAAGATCAACATATTAAGAGCTGATCTATTTTAAAAGCCGAAGGCTTTATCCAAGTTTGTTCCTGCCCTTGTCCCAGAAGACAGCACTGCTGGAGTTCTAGATGGAACCTTAAAAATTATACAGAATTAAATAATGCTGATGAGATTTCTTTTGCCCTTTCAGAAAAGGACATGATGAGACACAGGCAAAGCCTGCCTGGCCTGCAAAGGGCACGCAGACCTCAGAGCAAGAGGAGCTAGTGCAGTTCAGCTATACAGGGAGAGGGCAGGTGTTAGGCGGTCTTCACTCCCTGTCTATGCCACGGAGCTGTGCTTGAGGACAGTTGATGTAGTGCTGGTCTGAACCAGGGGAGGTGGTCCATTAACACAAACCATTCTAATGATCCTGAGGAGCTAATTGCCCCAAGAAATCACTGATGCCAAAAGGATTTAAAATCAGGTTAGATGCTTATGGATAGTGAGAACACCCAGTTACATTAAAATGGTAGTGATTCCCATCCAGGCTACAGGACTAGATGGACCATGCTGATCCACCATGATCTGATATGGAATGTTCCTATAAGAATAGGCTTCAAACACATCCCATTGTTCGTATGTTCCTTCTTTTGATGATTCTCAATACAATATTGACTACTGCAAGCTTCTTTTCCTGATTATTTATGAAAGTTAAATACAGTGGGCCTAACAGCCTGTCAGAGATTCCAAGGACAAGTGGTGTCTGAGCTCTCACAGAATTTAGAAGCCTCCTCAGAGAGGAAGAAAAGTTCATTAGTTATTGATATCCCCACTTATTGATATCCAGGCTGGGGAGATCATCCAATGCGAAAGGTGCCTGCTGGTGGAATCTCTCAGGCAGCAGGTGGCAGAGCTACAGGAGGAGGTGGCTAGGTTGAGGAGCACCAGCATCCATGAGGAATTCCTGGACCGTGTTAATGAGACAGCTGAGGTAGCTGTCCCAGTACACAGGACTGGGGACACACCGCTGGTGGAGGAGGAGACGACTCAGGGTGGACAGTGGCAGCTGGTTACTTCTGGCAGCAGGCACTGCTCCACCCCTGCTCCAAACCCTCCCGCCGTGGTACTAGGAAACCGTTATGCTCTTCTTTATACAGGAGATAAGCAATCACCCCTACACCGAGGAGGAGAAGCCCCTTACCCCAAGGCTGGGAGGTCTGCTGCCACCACTGCAATAGGAAACGAGAGTAGTGGTGGTCGGAGACTCTCTTCTGAGGGGACGGAGGCGCCATCTGTCGCCCTGACATTTCATCTCGGGAGGTATGCTGTCTGCCGGGGCCCATCCGAGATGTTACGGAGGCATTGTCGAGGATTATCCGGCCCTCTGACTACTACCCCATGCTACTCATCCATGTGGGCACTAATGATACTGTGAGGTGTGACACTGAGCAGATCAAGAGTGACTACAGGGCTCTGGGGGTACGGGTGAAGGAGTTTGGAGCGCAGGTGGTATTCTCTTCGATCCTTCCTGTCGAAGGTAGGGGCCCGGAGAGAGACAGGTGCATCCTGGAGGTGAATGCCTGGCTGCAAGGATGGTGTCGTCAGGAGGGCTTTGGCTTCCTCGACCATGGGAGGCTATTCCAGAAAGGACTGCTAAGCAGGGATGGCGTCCACCTTACGAGGAGGGGGAAGACCCTGTTTGCATACAGAATGGCTAACCTAGTGAGGAGGGCTTTAAACTAGGTTCGACGGGACAGGTGAGCAAAGCCCACAGGTAAGTGGAGAACGTGGAGACCTGGGAGATGGGTCGGAAATGGGAGGGAGCGTGGGCTACAATGGCAGAGAGAAAGGAGGGTCAGGGCAAAACTGGGAGGCAAGGTCAAATCAGGATCTTAGATGCCTATATACAAATGCGAAGTATGGGAAATAAGCAGGAAGAACTGGAAGTGCTAATAAATAAGTACAATTATGACATTGTTGGCATCACAGAAACTTGGTGGGATAATACACATGATTGGAATGTTTGTATGGAAGGGTACAGCTTGCTCAGGAAGGATAGACAGGGAAAAAGGGAGGAGGTGTTGCCTTATACATTAAAAATGAACACACTTGGAGTGAGGTGGAGATGGACATAGGAGACGGAAGTGTTGAGAGTCTCTGGGTTAGGCTAAAAGGGATTAAAAACAAAGGTGATGTCATGCTAGGAGTCTACTACAGGCCACCTACCCAGGTGGAAGAAGTGGATGAGGCTTTTTCAAACAACTAACAAAATCATCCAAAGCCCAAGATTTGGTGGTGATGGGGGACTTCAACTATCCAGATATATGTTGGGAAAATAACACTGCGGGGCACAGACTATCCAATAAGTTCTTGGACTGCATTGGAGACAACTTTTTATTTCAGAAGGTTGACAAAGCTACCGGGGGGAAGCTGTTCTAGATTTGATCCTAACAAATAGGGAGGAACTGGTTGAGAATTTGAAAGTGGAAGGCAGCTTGGGTGAAAGTGATCATGAAATCATAGAGTTCACAATTCTAAGGAAGGGTAGAAGGGAGAACAGCAAAATAGAGACAATGGATTTCGGGAAGGCAGATTTTGGTAAGCTCAGAGAGCTGATAGGTAAGGTCCCATGGGAATCGAGACTGAGGGGAAAAACAACCGAGGAGAGTTGGCAGTTTTTCAAAGGGACATTGTTAAGGGCCCAAAAGCAAGCTATTCCGATGTGTCGGAAAGATAGAAAATACGGCAAAAGACCGCCTTGGCTTAACCACGAGATCTTGCGTGATCTAAAAATAAAAAAGGAGTCATATAAAAATGGAAAGTAGGACAAATTACAAAGGATGAATATAGGCAAACAGCACAGGAATGCAGGGGCAAGATTAGAAAGGCAAAGGCACAGAATGAGCTCAAACTAGCTACGGGAATAAAGGGAAACAAGAAGACTTTTTATAAATACATTAGAAGCAAGAGGAAGACCAAGGAGAGGGTAGGCCCACTGGTCAGTGAGGAGGAGAAACAGTAACAGGAAACTTGGAAATGGCAGAGATGCTCAATGACTTCTTTGTTTCGGTCTTCACCGAGAAGTCTGTAGGAATGCCTAACATAGTAAATGCTAGTGGGAAGGGGGTAGTTTTAGAAGGTAAAATAAAAAAAGAACAAGTCAAAAATCACCTAGAAAAGTTAGATGCCTGCAAGTCACCAGGGCCTGATGAAATGCATCCTAGAATACTCAAGGAGCTGATAGAGGAGGTATCTGAGCCTCTAGCTATCATCTTTGGAAAATCGTGGAGACAGGAGAGATTCCAGAAGACTGGAAAAGGGCAAATATAGTGCCCATTTATAAAAAGGGAAATAAGAACAACCCAGGAAACTACAGACCAGTTAGTTTAACTTCTGTGCCAGGGAAGATAATGGAGCAAGTAATTAAGGAAATCATCTGTAAACACTTGGAATGTGGCAAGGTGATAGGGAACAGCCAGCATGGATTTGTAAAGAACAAATCGTGTCAAACCAATCTGATAGCTTTCTTTAATAGGATAACGAGTCTTGTGGATAAGGGAGAAGCGGTGGATGTGGTATACCTAGACTTTAGTAAGGCATTTGATACGGTCTCGCATGATATTCTTATCAATAAACTAGGTAAATACAACTTAGATGGGGCTACTATAAGGTGGGTGCATAACTGGCTGGATAACCGTACTCAGAGAGTAGTTATTAATGGTTCACAATCCTGCTGGAAAGGCATAACAAGTGGGGTTCCACAGGGGTCTGTTTTGGGACCGGCTCAGTTCAATATCTTCATCAACGATTTAGATATTGGTGTAGAAAGTACGCTTATTAAGTTTGCAGATGATACCAACCTGGGAGGGGTTGCGACTAATCTGGAGGATAGGGTCATAATTCAAAATGACCTGGACAAATTGGAGAAATGGTCTGAGGTAAATAGGATGAAGTTTAATAAAGACAAATGCAAAGTGCTCCACTTAGGAAGGAACAATCAGTTTCATACATACAGAATGGGAAGCGACTGTCTAGGAAGGAGTACAGAAAGGGATCTAGGGGTTATAGTGGACCACAAGTTGAATATGAGTCAGCAGTGTGATGCTGTTGCAAAGAAAGCAAACATGATTCTGGGATGCATTAACAGATGTTGTGAGCAAGACACGAGAAGTCATTCTTCCGCTCTACTCTGCGCTGGTTAGGCCTCAGTTGGAGTATTGTGTCCAGTTCTGGGCACATTTCAAGAAAGATGTGGAGAAATTGGAGAGGGTCCAGAGAAGAGCAACGAGAATGATTAAAGGTCTAGAGAACATGACCTATGAGGGAAGGCTGAAGGAATTGGGTTTGTTTAGTTTAGAAAATAGAAGATTGAGGGGGGACATGATAGCAGTTTTTAGATATCTAAAAGGGTGTCATAAGGAGGAGGGAGAAGACTTGTTCATCTTGGCCTCTGAGGATAGAACAAGAAGCAATGGGCTTAAACTGCAGCAAGGGAGGTTTAGGTTGGACATTAGGAAAAGTTCCTAACTGTCAGGGTAGTCAGACACTGGAATAAATTGCCCAGGGAGGTTGTGGAATCTCCATCTCTGGAGATATTTAAGAGTGGGTTAGATAAATGTCTATCAGGGATGGTCTAGACAGTATTTGGTCCTGCCATGAGGGCAGGGGACTGGACTCGATGACCTCTCGAGGTCCCCTCCAGTCCTAGTATTCTGTGATTCTATGATTAGTGAAAACCAGACGTCACTGTCCATCAGTAATCTTCATACCTATTTCTAAAGATGACACCTTTGGAACTGCTGTGTGCCATTGTATAGCCTGCAGTCAGGCTAACCCTTGTAGCTGGTATATCAGAGTAAGAACATCCATACTGGGTCAGACCAAAGGTCCATCTACCCACTCTTCAGTCTTCTGACCGCGGTAAGTGCCAGGTGCCCCGGAGGAATAAACAGAACAGGCAATCATCAAGAGATTCCCAGCTTCTGACAAAGTCTAGGGACACCATCCTTGCTCATCCTGGCTAATAGCCAGTGGTAAACTTATCCTCCATAAATTTATCTAGCTCTTTTTCGAATCCTGTTAAAATCTTGGTCTGCACAAGATTTCCACAGATTTAGTATGCGATGTGTGAAGAAAAACTTCCTTTTGTTTGTTTTAAACCTGCTACCTATTAATTTAATTTGTTGACCCTTAATTCTTGTGTTATGGGAAGGAGTAAATAACTCTTCTTTACTCACTTTCTGCACATCAGTCATTATTTTATAAACCTCTTAGTCAGCTCTTTTCCAAGCTGAAGAGTCCCAGTCTTTTTAATCTTTCCTCATATGGCAATTGTTCCATACCCTAATCATTTTTGTTGCCCGTTTCTGAATCTTTTCCAATGCCAAGACCTCTTTTTTGAGATGGGGGGGGAGAAGCACAGCTGCACATAATATTCAAGTTGTGGGCATACCATGGATTTATATAAAGGCAATAAGATATTCTCTGTCTTCTTATCTGTCCCTTTCTTAATGATTCCCAAAAATGTTGTTTGCTTGCTTTTTTTTTTTTTTTTTTTTTTGATCACCGCTGCACATTGGGGTTAGTTTTCAGAGAACTATCTACAATGACTCCAAGATCTCTCTCTTAAGTGGTAAAAGCTAATTTACTGCCCATCATTTCATCTGTATAGTTGGGATTATGTTTTCCATTATGCATTACTTTGCATTTATGAATACTGAATTTCATCTGCCATTTTGTTGCCCAGTCATTAATTTTGTGAGATCCTTTTGAAGCTTTTCAGTCTGCTTTGGGCTTAAGTATCTTGAGCAGTTTAGTATCATCTGCAAATTTTGCCACTTCACTGTTTACCCCTTTCTCCAGATTATTTATGAATATGGTGAATAGGATTGGTCCCAGCATGGATCCCTGTGGGACACCACTGGTTACCTCTTTCCGGTCTGAAAACTGATTATTTATTCCTACCCTTTCTTTCTCTTTTTTTTTTTTTTTTTTTGAATGAGTTATCAGTCCATGAGAGGACCCTCCCTCACATCCCATGACATCTAATTTTATTTAAGAGCCTTTGGCGAGGGACCTTGGCTAAGGCTTTCTGGAAATCTAAGTGTACCATATCCACTGGATCCCTCTTGTCCATATGCTTGTTGACCCCCTCAAAGAATTCTAGTAGATGGTTCAGACATGATTTCCTTTTACCCATGTCAATTAGGTGTTGTTTTTACTCTCTCTTTAGGTGACAAATAAAAGGTTCACCACCTGTAGTAATGCTTCCTGTCTGGGGTAGGGGGACCCAAAAAGGGCAAACAGTGACATTTCTCTGGTTAGAAAAATAACGAATTTACCTTTTGCCAAAATGTGCTCACAAAAGCACAAGACATCCTCATGACAGTTTAGTTCATCTCTTTCTAGTGTTGCATATCAGAATTAAGTTTAATCACAAATCTCAGAAGGTGAGAAATACAGAAGTACTTAGACTAATGTTTAGGTTGATCTGTGGGACCATCTGAACACTATTGAGAGATTTCAGGCTAGGTCGTATCCCATAACAAAGAATCCTCACAGAGGATTGGAAATCAGCAGTGTTGGGTAAGGTGCCACCTATGACCAGCGTGTTGGTACTGACTGGCTTGTTGTGGTCCAATAAAATGCATTGGTGGGGAGGGAGGGGAGACGGTAATGCTACTCCTGTCTGCCGGAGCAGCATGCATTCCCTTAAATGTCATTCCCTTAAATGTCACTAGTTAATATTTGTTGGCGATGGCAGCATATGCACTGGTTGACTGGGAGTAATAGGAGCATCTCTTTCTGCAGACCATGACCAGGTCAGAATGTGAACTGGGTTCTTCTAATACTTGAGCACTTCAGAGAGATCCTGGTGCTTGAATAGGAAGAGGCTCCCCAGGCTCTCTTCCTCATCTCTCCCCGTACAGATTAGGAGGGCATGATCTGGCTCACAATTTGGCTTTTAATTAAGATCTGCAGTCTGCTAGCATCTTTCCCTACTTCACGTCTGACTTGGAATAAATTATGTATAGGACTTGGTAATCTGGGAGTTTTGGCTCACTTCTGAGACTTTTCATATTGGAAATGCTTTCCTTCTGCTTCCTGAACAGGAGATTTGCAAATCTTGGCCCTTACTAGATTTATTAAATGGCATCAAAGTGTTAAAAGTGGCTCCTCAGAATTGCTTATCAAAAAGGGGTTTTCGGTATAGTCTGTATTCCATTCAGGTTCTTGCACGGCACCCATTATCTTGCTCTCTGAGCACCCAGACGGTGAATTTCCCTGGCATGCCCAAATTCAGATGCATATGCCTGAGGATCAGACAGAGCTCACAAGGTTAAGTTCAGCTTTCAACCCTGCAGACCCATGCTTGGCCTCAGATAGCTGAGTCAGTCAACAGATTTTTATGCAGATCATCTTACTGAGATCTAGCTGCACAGAAAATACGTTCCATGGGGATTGTTAGCTATGTAAGTCTCTCAGAGGCATTTGTGATGTGAGGAACAGTCCTCTGAACTCCGTTGTTATACACATTGCACAACAGCACCACCTAATAGGGATGAAGACTTTCAGAGAAACTAATCTCTCCAGCAGCTATACCTCAAAATGCAAATCCAACACTTAACTGCTTCACTTTTCTGGAGTTTTGGGAGGTAGGGCTTACCCTCCTTGGGGTGAGAACTTTCTGGAATAGTAGCACCAAGACATGCTTGAGACGCTTTTACAGTTTTCAGCACTCGAGCTAGTATATCCAAGAGTATTTGAAAATTTCAGTTCTTATAAAACACCTGATCCTTGTCTCTCCTTGGTTCTGAAATAAATTCAAGATGAGCTCCAGGCTTATGTAAACCCAGACATCTTTAATTGTTTAAAATATAAAAAAAGCCTGTTGGCATATTTTTGAGGGCTTCCTCGATAACGCTCTTGGAATCAGGCTTCCACTCAGCTGCCTCTGCTCTGAAAGTCCCTGTGATCCTTCTCCCAAGAGGGAGCTGAATGTCCAGTCTCATTCCTCTCATGCATCCTTGTGACTAGATAGCCCCATACTCATATCTATTCTGCTAGCCCCAAAACAGAAATACAGCCAGCTTGGTCCCCTTTCCTTCACTCACTCCGCTGTGCCTGAGTAGGTGAGAACCAATGTGCTGCGCACAGTACAGCTACCTTTGTTTAGAATCCAGTGCAGTAACTTCTGTAATTGAAAACTTGATTCATATTAATCAAGAGTTTTAGATTAATTGAAACAATTTAGTGTCTGTTTAAATAAAAGTAACACAAGTTTTATACCCCATGAATGTCATACTTTTGCTTCATGCCCATTATCAGAATGAGCATGGCCATGTTTAGAAAGACCTGGCAAAGGCACTGCAAAAGAACACAGAAGGAAGCAGAAATAAATCTTATTCTCATTAGAGTAACATCACTGGAACATTAACTACTCCTGTGCTTCCCAGTAGGCTCTTTTCCACTTGCAGAATTTATTACAGGAAGAAAATGTCCTGTAAACAGCCAGTTACGTTTTCTTTTATCTTCTTCCAAGGTGTTGACAGATACTGTAGCTTTTTGAAGCCCACATTATTCTGGCAAATAAATGACAATTCTTGCAGACAATGCTAACATCCTCACATAACATCCTCTTTTTAGCACAGGGATATTTGGGTGGGAGTGCAGGGGATTCTTTAGAAGCTGAAATCCATTTGTCATTTGTTCCAAGTGTCTGTATTGATTCCATACACACGACAAAAGTCCAAGCATAATATAGAGATGTGCAAGTTAAGCAAAATGCTTTACAAAATCTATTTTAAAACATCCAACATTAGACTACTTCTTACAGCATAGAAATGACAACATAAATCCAGCCCTTATATGCCTCGGTCATAGTTTCAGGGTAATTTCACCTGTTTTCCTCCTGCTATAGTCTACGCCAAGAGTTCCCAGTCAGGTCTGTGATCTCCAGCTGTCACCTGTCTCATGGAAGGGACACTTGTTCCTCTCCTGACTGGGGAAAATGGGGAGGGAGACAAGGCTGTGTGGCTCCCTGCCTTGCCCTGTGATAGCTCCAGCAAGCCAGTCTGTCTGAAGGCCAGCACTCGTTCTTTACTTTCTGTCCATAGGCTATGAACACAATATTGCCAGCAGCAAGTCACCACCCAGCTCTTTCTAAGCAAGCACACTTATTCTTAAGGCAAAAGCCTTACAGAAAAACATGATAAAAACAATAAAATGGTTTAAGCACACACTAAATCTACCAGGAACTGCCATTGGTCTTATGGGGCTCACGTAGATGAACCCTTTCCAACAGTTTTTCAAAGGGTTGGGCCTTGCTTGGACAAAAGGTCCTGTCCATCTTGTTGGATTAGGAAAAAGGTCCCAAATCAGTTTAAATGAAGCCTATTTCTGCCAAAAGACCTTTCTTTGTGTGTTGATCTCTTGAAAAGAAAAAGTATATGCAAGCTTTCTGTGGAGGCACTTACAACCTAAGGGGTTCACTTTAATCATCTCCCTCCCTCGCATTTTTGGTTCTTGGAAGATTTATGGTAACCCTTCTGCTGGAGTTGAAGACAATCCCTAGTCCAACATAGTACATAAACTTCATACAATATGGTCCCCAAAGATAGAACATGGGACTGTAGTATTTGTCACAGACTTGAGCAAGATTGTACCCACTGAGATAAGGACTGTGTTCAGCCCAGTGTCTTTTGATTAATACAAATCAGTGAGAGATGGAAGTTCCTTCTAAAGTCTAGTGTAAGAGGATCAGCACAAGAGGATCTGTGGAACTATTGTTCCTTAACGAAATAAGAAATGTAACTCTGATGGAGTATCTGACCTGTCTAAAATGTGCCTTGATAAATCTCCTCCTTTATCATGAATCATGACTCAGGTCCTTTGTCTCCAGTCTGGCTATGCAATGTGCTGTCTCTTGAGACAAACTATTTGTCTTAGATGATTTGTGATGAATTCAAAGATGTAGATAATTCCAAGGTCCGTGAATCCAAAACTAACCTATTCGTCCAACTCCCTTTTTATCATTTCCCGTTTTCTAGTGCCCAGAGCTACAGAACATTGTCAAGACAGGAACAATCTCACCAAACAGGGATTCCATGGAGCAGAAAATAGCCATCATACTAGTAACAGTCCAACTTAAACAGCTTCTATTCAAGGTGAAAGCCATGCCAGAAGTGATGCCTACTGTTACCCCAAAAATATTCTCACTGGAGACCACCCAGGGTTACACTAGTATGGGTTTATTTCCACTAGGTAAAAGTAAAGAGGAGAAAGCAGCCTCCAAAGGTTTAAACTAAAGAAGATAGATCTTTCTCTCACACACACACACACACACACACACACACACACACACACACACACACACAGGCGTGCGCAGCACATTTCATTAGGGTGTGCACCCAAAGAATTTTTTAAAAATGCATTTTGACCCCCCCCATTAGCCACACCCCGACCCCTGTTAACCACGCCCCTGATCCGCATTAGCCATGCCCCTGGAAGTAACCCTCTCCGGGCAAGATGGGCACATGACCAAAAGTAAAAAGTGTTATGTGACCCCCGACCCAAGGACTTTTCCCACCATCCTCCTACCAATAGGGATTAGTTTGGCCCCCACCAACCCTCCCCCATCCAACTATCCTGCAATTGCATTAATCCAATGTGTGTGACATTAATGCGGGGGTGGAGAGGCTGGGGGGGGGGGGAGTGTTCCCTCTAAGAGTTTCCTCCCATGAGCAGAATGAATTTTGTGTTGTGCACCAGTACTGAGTTCATGTGGCTTGTTTGGATGTGCCAGTGTGGCACCCAAGTTATTAATAAATATCTACCTTTCCCCTCCGCTGCCATGTCTCCTCCCCTTGCTCCATCAACTCCCCTGGTGCCTGCTGCCCCCCAACCCCTCACCCACCTCTGCTGTCCTGACTCCTGCCCTTCTCACTGCCCTCAGCCTTCCTGAGACCTGCCCCCCTCCACCAGCCCTTCTCTCCCCCCTGTGCCCACTCCTCCAGTAGCCCCACTCTGATCATGTGAGCTACCCTCCTCATCCCTTCATCTAACACCTCCCTCACCTCTCTCCTCTGGTGCTGGTCCCTCCCCTGCAGGTGTCTGCCCTTGTGCTTCACCCCCAGAATCCCCTGGCACCTGCACCTTCCCTTACCCCTGCAGCCTCCTGCTGCCTCCCCCTTCCCTCACTGCCCCTGCCCCCTTTGCCCTTTTTTCCCTGATGCCCATCCCCTCACCACCCTCTGCCCCCATTCCGCTCATGCCCCTGTGCCCTCACACATGCCTTGCTCCATCCCCACCTTCCTCATGCCTACCCTTCTGTCAAGCCTTCTCCCAGCACCTCTCCTCCAGCCCCCAATGCCCTTACCCTCTCCTCTTCCAGCATCACCCTGTCCCCCCTCCCACTGACACCTCCCCTCCTGCCCTTTTCCTCATTGTCTCCACTTGGCCCCTGGCATTTGTCTCTCCTCTACCCTGTCCCTTTGGTGCCTTCCCCTTTCTTCCCCCTCTCCCCTCCCCCTCTGTACAAGCCCCTTCCTCTCCCACCCCTTTCTCTTATTCCCCCTTACCTTCAGCTTCTGCCTTACAGCTTGCAGGGCTGGAGTCAGAGCCAGCCCAAGCTGCAGGGCCGTATGGTGCTGTAGGGCGGGGCAGGGACGCCCCCAGGGTGCTGTGCGGTGCTGCAGGGCCATGCGCCACGTGGTGCTACCGGGACGGGCGGGGGCGCCCTGGGGTGCCGCACCGTGCTGCTGGGCCGGGCGTGGGCGCTCCCAGGTGCCTCAAGGGTGCCGTGCCGTACTGCCATGCTGGGCGGGAGTGCTCCCGGGCGCCTCAGGGGTGCTGCGCAGTGCTGCCGTGCTGGGTGAGGGCGTTCCTGGGCGCCTCAGGGGCGCCGCACCGTGCTGCTGGGCCACGCAGTGCTGCCGGGCCGGGTGGGGCCCAGGGCGCAAAAATGGCTCGGGCTAGCCGGCCCGAGACATTAGGGTGTGCCTGGGCACACCCGGCACACCGCGTGCGCACGCCTATGCACACAGAGGCAAGCAAGCAAGCACACACTCCTCCATTCATTCACTCACTCATTCACACCCATTCATTCCTGCCCTAAGGCAGTCACACACTTACACAGACATATAGGTTGCAGAAGGAGCCAAGGCATGTGGATCCTGGAGGGTCTGTCTGCTCATCATGGCTGGGGAAGTTGGTCAGGAGAGAGAGACACTGGAGAGGAGCTTCTCAGGAGCAGGGGAAGGAAAAAGAGAGAGTCTCACATGTGCTCCTCTCCTTATATTGTGTCTGAATGGCCCCTGTGACTCATTCACCTTGTCATGAGGGAGCATGCCCAGACTTCCCTTTATCCAGCAAGGAGCATGCCCAGACTGTGATGACTCATTGAAATGTGCTCCATTGTTCCAAATCTTCTTCAAACACACTCTCACACTCTCTCCATTCACTCAGGGGAGAATGCAGCTTAGAGAAAGTTACAAGCAAGGTGGCTGAGAGTTAAAAAGATTACAAAGTTGCAGTTTACAGTAAATTTGGGAGTTACACAGATTAAAGTTTGACAAAGATCACAATGAGTTACAGTTTAAAACCTTAGACCTTACAGTTTGGTGTAGCTTCAGAAAATCCATGTATATAAATCTAGTGAGCTCAGGCGGAGGCTTTTTTATGCAACACCTACCTGTACAGCAACTGCAGTGTGCTAAAGTACTCTAAGAAATCAGATTGAACATATCCCTAGTTTAATGGATACGGTAGATAATTGGCTACATACATCACATGCAGTTGTCACAGCTGTATGTTCCTAGCCCCATGACTCTGAAAATGTATCATTTGCCTTGTAGGATTGTTTATACTGCCAGGTAGATGTCTGAAAGGCTGCAGCCTTTCTGGCTGTGCTACCCACTGGCATTAGATCCCCACTTCATTGGCCCCACAAAAGCCTGCCTCTGTCTGACTCATCTGTGACCTAATCCTCTGGCCCAGCCACTCACCAGTCCAGTCTTGGTGGTAACAAAGGTCCAAGTGTAAATAACTAAATTCCTTTGCCCCTTTTGGGCTGTGCTGACGTCTAAATCTTTTGCCCTGTTAAGACACAGTTGGCAAAATCAAAATGGAGTCAGGGTTTTAGAAATGGAATTCAAAATGGAACCTGTCATGAGTGACAGTGACTTTAACACCAAAAACACCTTTGCACATAGCACCTCACAACACCAATTGTGTGCACACGGCACGGAAACCTGCACAAGGCACATCGACTTTGCACATATCACTCTACTTTTCTGCACTCGGGACTCCAGCTGTTTTCCCGCCTTTTGAACTCATAAATACACTGATTCCTGAGAGGATCGGGTTGGCAGTTCTTCATCACAACGTGAAGGAGAGTCACTTGCTGTACCTGGGAGCTATGGCAAAGGCCGGGACCATCTCAAGTTACAGACAGACCTCATCCCACTGCAGCCATCAGGGTGCTTGGACCCACCGTTGTGGCAACTACCCAACACAGTGAGTCTGTACTACCTGTGCCCCATATCAATGGACATTGACCACACAAAGCGAAGCCTGCGTTCTTTGGTGAAGGCCTTCCTCAGTGCTGGAACAGCTTCACAAAAAGCTGCTCAGTGAGCTCAGCTTTGTGATCCTTCGCGAAGGCGAGGATTAAGCAAAGACTGAACTGTCCGTTTACCTTGCCAACTCACCTGCTCTAACATTGCAGAGATTTATATGCCTAAGGACTCCTCAGAGTTCCTCCCCTTCGGCTGTCTATAGCCACAGGGTAGAAGGTCCTGAGCACCTGTTCCTGTTCCATCAGACCTCTGACTGAGTACAGTACTCCACTGTTAGCCTATGGTTATCTTTGCTATCTCCTTTTATATCAGAGGGAGAGGGGTTGATTTGTTCAGTGTTGATTCATTGTTATTGACTGTAGTGTTTTACCTGTTGTGTTTTACGGTATATTTTGTTAAATTTGAAAGTGAGTCTGTGTTTATTGGAATCCGTCAAATCCGCCGGTGATTAGATACGGCAGGTTCCAGGGCGAACCCTCTTCTGGGGCAAAGGCATTATACCACCATCTCAGATCCAGCCCTATATTTACTGAATTCTATTTTTGTTAGTGTGCCTTTGCTAACAGCCCCTTCCTCCTAGGCTGCTTCCTCAGCAGGATTCCCCATTGCCTCCCTTCCCCAGGAGCGCCAGCAGTGTAACTCAGGTGCTTCTTTACAGGGCCTATCTCAGGGCTCCCCTCAGGAATCTAATCTGTTCCATTCCTCATTATGAGTGTCTCTGTGCCTGAGTTCACAGCTCCGTTTAAACAGTCCTACTCCTGCTTCCCACACCACTGGGGTCAGCCAGCATGCAGCTGGGATTATGAATTCTCAATGAAGCTAAGTCTGCGTTGCAATTAAACATCCATGGCTGGCCTGGCTTGGGCTCACAGGGACTTGACTATTGGGCTTTCCCAAGAGTGTAGTGGTTTGGGCACAGAGTGGAGACGTTGGTTCCCACTGCCCAATCTCCAGTGCAACAATAGGCACTATAGAAAAACCTAAGATAGATAATAAATCTAAAAACCGGTATTGCCATGCGTTGGGTCTCAGAAATCCAGAGAGGCCACAGAATGTATTTATATAAATGTATCAGCCCTTGATTATTACATAAGTAGCATTTTGTATTACCATTCTGGGTTTTTTTTCTCTTGTTAACTCAATTCCTCCATTGGTACAACTGGATTTCTTTACAACGTGTCTAACGTAATTTGAGCTGAGTACATAGAATTATAGACCACCATGGAATAAGACTACAGCCGGTCCCCGACTTACGAATGAGTTATGTACCGAATACTAGGTCGTAACTCAATCTGTTCGTAAGTCAGATTACATTCACTTACATACGGCCACGCTGTTCTTAAGTGCAGCTTTCGTTCATAACTCGGGGACCGGCTGTATAAGAGGTTGGTCGTAAATACGAACGGTCATAAGTCGATGTGTTTGTAACTTGGGGACCGGCTGTATTATAAATGTGCTACTAAATATGAGGTCTGCACATTACATTAAACAGTCTCAGGGGAATTCTGCCACACTTTTGCTTTACATATAAGAAATTCTGACTAAGTTTACGCAAACACAAGTAGAGTTTCCCATATATGTAATATAAAATAATAATATGAATGTAAGTGGTTCCCAGTTATGGAATTGAGGTGTGTTGATTCACTACCCAATACAGAATATTATTTGTTTCTAATGTCTAATAATTTAACAAGCTCATTAGTTTCCTGATCCTATAAATATTTGAACAATGCTAAGTACAAATTACCTTCTGTTCACGTGTGTGCTCGAGGATAATTCTATGGTCCACTTCAGGAACATAAGTCATGTCCAGTAAACCTGTATGTAACATAGCTTCAATGTGTAACCAAATATGCGTCTTGTGATATGACTGTGAAATAATAGTACATGGTATCCATGGGAACTAACATAAACTACATGGAAAACCAATACTTCTGGGTACTCAGCATTTTCTGTTAGGGTATGTCTAGGCTACATGCCTCTGCCAACAGAGGCATGTAAAATAGGCTACCCGACATAGTCAATGAAGCGGGGATTTAAATATCCCCGGCTTCGTTAAAATAAAAATGGCCACTGCGCTGTGCGGCTCAGCAGATAGTCGGCACAGCGCGGCAGTCAAGACGCGGATCGGTCGACGGGAAGCCTTTGTCGACCGCTCCTGTAAACCTCGTTTCACAAGGCATAAGGGAGCGGTCGACAAAGGCTTCCCCTGTCGATCGATCCGTGTCTTGACTGCCGCGCTGTGCCAACAATCAGCTAAGCCGGCACAGCGTGGCTGCCATTTTTATTTTATCGAAGCCGGGGATATTTAAGTCCCCGCTTCATTGACTATGTCGGGTAGCCTATTTTACATGCCTCTGTTGGCAGAGGCATGTAGTCTAGACCTACCCTCAGATTTAAAAAAATTGGTAGTGGGTTTAGAATACCATGTAAGCCCACCAACAGGGGGCAGGTGCCCTAGGGCCCTTTAAATTGCTGCTGAAGTGCTGCGTGGCCTGCTCCCAGGGTGTCTGTCAGAGCTGGCTGGGACATGGTGTGCTCTGGACAGTGCTGAGGGCTGGCTAACCAAGGCCCCATCCCTTCTGAGAGGTGGAGACCTGCCCACCATGCTCAGGGGCCCAGCAATTGTGTTGGCCCCCGATATAATTGCTATTCTAGTATCGTATTGTTATGGCCAGCATTGCCAGGTCGAGCTATTAAACACGGTCTTTGAGGTTCTCTTTTCTTATCATGCGAGCAGGCTTGCTGACCAAGGTAAAGAAAAGGGGCCAATTGCCCCAGGGCTCCCATCCGCTACTGCTGTGGCAGCAGCTGGAGCCCCAGCCCTTTTCAATCACTGCCAGACTGCCAACCATTCTGCCCAAGGCCCCACATCCCCCCATGTGTCCAGGGGCCCGTGGGGGCTGTTGGCTCCTTTGCATACGAGCAAGTGTTCAGTCTTGAAAAGACACACCTCCACAGTGAGGGAGAAAAGTCCCAGAGCTTGGGCTCCAGCCTAAGCCTAAACATCTTCATGGTGTTTTTCAGTCCTGCAGCCTGAGCACTGTGTTCCTGAGTCAGCTGACATGGGCCAGCTGCAGCTGTTGAAGATAAAAGCCAAGAGTCGGATCTGTCTCAGTGCAGAGCATCACTCCCTGGGGCCTGGCGCTGCCCCAAGAATCTGTGTGGAGGCGGACCGAGGCAAGCCAGCATCAGCCTTCACATTTGGAGAGCAGAGTAGCAAACAGGTCTGGTCGGAACTGGGGGCTTCTGCTGGATGGAAGGGGAAGGCTTGAGGGACTCCCTGGCCCAGGTGATGAGATGAGGGTTGCACGTCGCTGCAGCTCTGGAGGGCTCTGCTGCATGGTGAAAGGGGCCTTGTACCCGGTTGGGGCTCTGCTGCCCCATGCTGGAGCCTTTGTGTTAGGTGATAAGGGTGGTGTCCGGAGAGCTCTGGGGAGCTCTGCTGATTGGAACTGGGCCTTGGCCAGCTGGAGGAGCCTTTTGGCTAGTGGTGGCTGGAGCTCACTGCTGCTGGCCTGCTGGCAGGATTCGGGGCAGTAGAAAGATCCTGAGAGGCTGTCAAGCCTGTCTGGAGTGCCCACTAGTGCCCAGCCCTTCCTCTGGCGATTGTGTGCCCACGCTGCCATTGCGAGCGCTGTGCTGACTTTCCAGGCTGCCAGGCTATCCTCTCAGGTTACGCCTAGACGGTAGGCTTCTTTCAGAAGAACCTTTTTTCGGCAGATCTCTTCCAAAACACCTTCTTCCGAAAGCGGGCGTCCACGCAGAAAAGCACATCAAGAAAGCAAGCTGCTTTTTTGAACGAGCACATCCAGACTGATTGGACGCTCTGTCGCATATAAGGCCACCCGGAACCACTTCAGCCAGGGCTTTAGGTCACCAGTGGCTTCTGAGTGCTGGTGCCAGAGCCTTGCAGAGACACATGCTTAAAGGAACCCCCCCGGACAGCCGTTTCTCTGCGTCTGCTGAGTGCTTGCTACCTCTTTGAGGGACAGCAAAGCTCTCACAGTGCCTGCTGTGGTTGGCCAGCTTTTTTGGACACCACAGCTCTTCGACAGAGGCGTGTAAATTAGACTACCCGAAATAGTCAATGAAGCAGGGATTTAAATATTTCCTGCTTCATTAAAATAAAAATGGCCGCCGCGCTGTGCTGGCTCAGCTGATTGTCGGCACAGCGCAGCAGTCAAGACGCGGATCGGTCCACAGGGAACGCCTTTGTCGACCGCTCCTATAAACCTTGTTTCACGAGGCATAAGGGAGCGGTCAACAAATCCCCTCTTCATTGACAATGTTGGGTAGTCTAATTTACATGCCACTGTCGGCAGAGGCATGTAGTCTAGACATACCCTTGGTGCCATGGAGCCGGAGCTGCCCCTGGGCATGCGATGGCCTCACACGGCCATGCTGCAGTTTCTGCAGCACATTGTGCCGGCTGCCTTCCTAGTCCTGACCGAGCTCGACCCCGAGCTCATTCAGGGGATCCTCTCCCTGGGTGTGGGAGCGCCACTCTGGCAACTGCACCCCACAGTAGAGAGGCATTTTTGGAGACTCAACAACACCAGTTCCAACTGGTGGGACCAGCTGGTCATGGAGTGGACGACCAGCAGTGACTCCAAAACTTCCACATGTGGAAGGTCACCTTTTTGGAGCTGTGTGCCTGGCTCGCCCCCACCCTTAGGAGACGTGACACCTACCTGCGGCCTGCTATCCCCCTGGAGAAGCGGGCTGTGATCACCATCTGGAAGCTCGCCACCCCCGACAGCTACCGGTCGGTGGGCAACCAGTTGGGCATGGGGAAGCCCACTATCGGGGCCCTCCTCATGGAGGTAAGGCACTCTGGGGCTGCAGTCCCTGCACAGTGGGGGGGAGTCCTGGAAAAGGGGGGCCCTCGGGAAAGCAGGGTTGGGAGGTGTTGGGGGTGGAGTGGGGGTGGGGAGAAGCCCCGTCCCTGGGGGGTTCTGCAGTCCCACCCTCACCCAGCCCTGCTGGTGGGGGGGTGGCCTCATAGGTGGTGGCTCCTGGGATGTTTGAGGGGGGAAGGAGATGGGAGGGGCACGGGTACCTCCCAGGGGCTCAGGCACTCCCTCTCTCATTCTCTGTTTTGTGTGTGTGTTTGTCTCCTTCTGCAGGGTGTGAGGGCCATCAATTCCATCCTGCTGCTCAGGGTCATCCACCTGGAAGACGTGGACCCGATCGTGGCTGGATTTGCTGCCCTGGGGTTCCCGAACTGCGATGGAGCCATTTATGGAACCCATATTCCAATCCGTGCACCGGAGCATCGAGCAGCCCAATACATAAGGAGGCCTTAGTCACCGCCAGCATACCACCCCCTCCAGCGATAGAAACAAGCAGCGGGGACGGCTCGGGACTAACCTCAGACACGGGGCTGGATGAGGGGGATTTTCTTCAAGAGCAGAAAGAGGACCTCATGCTCCAGAGGGCTTGGGAGCAAGCTGGGGAAGCCATGGGGCCTGACTCCAGAGATGAGGTGCCGGGCGGAGGGCCCCGCTTCGTGGTATGTAGCAACTGGTTGTACTGAGTAGCGAGGGGTACAGAAGGGCAGGGGGAAATATGACAGTTACTTGTGCCAGCAAGATACCGGCGACGAATTCTAGAACTGGCCTATGCGAACCCATGGACTGGACACTTGGGTCGCAAAAAGACGCTACAACAGGTAACACAACGGTTCTATTGGCCAGGGATTTTTAGAGAGGTGCGAGACTTCTGTGACTCCTGCCCAGAGTGCCAAAGAACTGCCCCGGGGAAGGTACTGCGAGCCCCACTGGTGCCCCCGCCGGTGGTAGGCATACCATTTGAAAGAGTGGCCCTTGATTTGGTAGGGCCCTTGGAGTGCTCCCGGGCCGGACACCAGTATATCCTTGTCTTAATAGACTATGCGACAAGGTACCCAGAGGAGGTGCCATTAAAGAACACCACCGCACCACTGTTAGCATCTGAGCTACTAAAAATCTTAGAACAAGTAGTGCTACCCCAGGCCATTCGAACGGATCAAGGGCCCAACGTGACATCCCAATTGATGGCCGAATTGTGCCGACTCTTAAAGATTAAGACCTTGAGAATGTCAGTTTACCATCCGCAGACGGATGGATTAGTTGAGAGAGTTAATAAAACCTTAAAGACGATGCTACGCCGGTTCGTAGAGCAGGACCCCCGGGACTAGGACAAAGTACTACCGGCTCTGTTGTTCTCGATCCAGGAGGTCCTGCACTCCTCCACGGGGTTCTCCCCTTTCAACTATTATACAGATGGCAGCCACGGGGCATACTTGACTTAGTGAAGGAGGGCTGGGAAGAGCAGGCGACCCGAGTACGAGGCTCGGTCCAATATATCTTGCAACTCCAGGAGAAATTGTGTACACTGGGGGACCTTGCCCAGGATAATGTACTACGGGCACAGGAACGGCAGGCCAGGCATTACAGCCAGACTGCCCGGCTACGAACCTTTGAACCTGGGGACTGGGTCTTGTTGCTGCTGCCGACCCGAGACTCTAAGTTAATGGCGAAGTGGCAAGGGCCCTTCGAAATACAGCGACGCATAGGGGATGTAGATTATGAGGTCCAGTTGTCGGGGAAACGTAAAGATTCTCAAATTTATCATGTTAATCTGTTAAAAAAATGGAAGCCTCGAGAAGCCTTGCTATTTGAGCCCCGACCCCCCAAATCGGAATTGGGACCCTGGTGTGCCGACCAGAAAGAAGGAGAAGGCGCTGTGCAGGTTGGTGAGGAGCTTACGTCGCAACAACGGGAGAAGATACAACGGCTGATGCAGCGATTTACCCAGGTTTTGTCGATACACCCAGGGCAGACGACCCTCCTGAGTCATCACATCGAGGTGGAGCCTGGTAAGAAAGTCCGTGATGCGATACGCGCACTGCCGCGGAAATTGTGGGGCACCGTGCAGGAAGAGCTAAGCACTATGTTACACTATGTTATGCAGGAGATAAGCAATCACCCTCGTACCCCCAAGGCTGGGAGGTCTGCTGCCACCACTGCGAATAGGAAACGTAGGGTAGTGGTGGTCGAAGACTCTCTTCTGAGGGGACGGAGGCGCCCATCTGTCGCCCTGACATTTCATCTCGGGAGGTATGCTGTCTGCCGGGGGCCCGTATCCGAGATGTTACGGAGGCATTGTCGAGGGTTATCCGGCCCTCTGACTACTACCCCATGCTACTCATCCATGTGGGCACTAATGATACTGTGAGGTGTGACACTGAGCAGAGCAAGAGTGACTACAGGGCTCTGGGAGTACGGGTGAAGGTGTTTGGAGCGCAGGTGGTATTCTCTTTGATCCTTCCTGTCGAAGGTAGGGGCCTGGGCAGAGACAGGTGCATCCTGGAGGTGAATGCCTGGCTGCGAAGATGGTGTCGCCAGGAGGGCTTTGGCTTCCTCGACCATCGGATGCTATTCCAGGAAGGACTGCTAAGCAGGGATGGCGTCCACCTTTTGAGGAGGGGGAAGACCCTATTTGGACACAGAATGGCTAACCTAGTGAGGAGGGCTTTTAAACTAGGTTCGACAGGGACAGGTGAGCAAAGCCTACAGGTAAGTGGAGAACATGGAGACCTAGGAGATGGGTCGGAAATGGGAGGGAGCGTGGGCTACAAATGGCAGAGAGAAAGGAGGGTCAGGCAAAACTGGGAGGCAAGGTCAAATCAGTATCTTAGATGCCTATATACAAATGCGAAGTATGGGAAATAAGCAGGAAGAACTGGAAGTGCTAATAAATAAGTACAATTATGACATTGTTGGCATCACAGAAACTTGGTGGGATAATACACGATTGGAATGTTTGTATAGAAGGGTACAGCTTGCTCAGGAAGGATAGACGGAAAAAAGGGAGGAGGTGTTGCCTTATGTATTAAAAATGAACACACTTGGAGTGAGGTGGAGATGGACATAGGAGACGGAAGTGTTGAAAGTCTCTGAGTTAGGCTAAAAGGGATTAAAAACAAGGGTGATGTCATGCTAGGAGTCTACTACAGGCCACCTAACCAGGTGGAAGAAGTGGATGAGGCTTTTTTTAAACAACTAACAATATCATCCAAAGCCCAAGATTTGGTGGTGATGGGGGACTTCAACTATCCAGATATATGGTGGGAAAATAACACAGCGGGGCACAGACTATCCAATAAGTTCTTGGACTGCATTGGAGACAACTTTTTATTTCAGAAGGTTGAAAAAGCTACCGGGGGGGAAGCTGTTCTAGATTTGATCCTAACAAATAGGGAGGAACTGGTTGAGAATTTGAAAGTGGAAGGCAGCTTGGGTGAAAGTGATCATGAAATCATAGAGTTCACAATTCTAAGGAAGGGTAGAAGGGAGAACAGCAAAATAGAGACCATGGATTTCAGGAAGGAGGATTTTGGTATGCTCAGAGAGCTGATAGCTAAGGTCCCATTGGAATCGAGACTGAGGAGAGTTGGCAGTTTTTCAAAGGGACATTGTTAAGGGCCCAAAAGCAAGCTATTCCGATGTGTCGGAAAGATAGAAAATATGGCAAAAGACCGCCTTGGCTTAACCACGAAATCTTGCATGATCTAAAAATAAAAAAGGAGTCATATAAAAAATGGAAAGTAGGACAAATTACAAAGGATGAATATAGGCAAACCGCACAGGAATGCAGGGGCAAGATTAGAAAGGCAAAGGCACAGAATGAGCTCAAACTAGCTACGGGAATAAAGGGAAACAAGAAGACGTTTTATAACTATATTAGAAGCAAGAGGAAGACCAAGGAGAGGGTAGGCCCACTGGTCAGTAAGGAGGGAGAAACAGTAACGGGAAACTTGGAAATGGCAGAGATGCTTAATGACTTCTGTTTTGGTCTTCACCGAGAAGTCTGAAGGGATGCCTAACATAGTGAATGCTAGTGGGAAGGGGGTAGGTTTAGAAGGTAAAATAAAAAAAGAACAAGTTAAAAAATCACCTAGAAAAGTTAGATGCCTGCAAGTCACCAGGGCCTGATGAAATGCATCCTAGAATACTCAAGGAGCTGATAGAGGAGGTATCTGAGCCTCTAGCTATCATCTTTGGAAAATCATGGGATACAGGAGAGATTCCAGAAGACTGGAAAAGGGCAAATATAGTGCCAATCTATAAAAAGGGAAATAAGAACAACCCAGGAAACTACAGACCACTTAGTTTAACTTCTGTGCCAGGGAAGATAATGGAGCAAGTAATTAAGGAAATCATCTGTAAACACTTGGGCTGTGTCTACACTGGCACCCTTTTGCGGAAAAGGGGTGCTAATGAGACACAGCGCAATTGCAAATCATGAGGGATTTAAATATCCCCAGCGGCATTTCTATGAACATAACTGCCGCTTTTTCCTGCTCGGGGTTTTGCCGGAGAAAGTGCCAGTCTAGGCGCGATCTTGCGGAAAATAAAGCCCTTTTCGCAAGATCTCTTATTCCTACTTTCAAGAGGAATATTCTACTTGAATATTCCTTATTTCAGGTAGGAATAAGAGATCTTGCGGAAAGGTTTTATTTTCTGCAAGATCACGTCTAGACTGGCGCTTTCTCGGCAAACCCCGAGCCGGAAAGCGGCAGTTATGTTCATAAATGCCGCGGGGATATTTAAATCCCAGCGATTTAATTGCGCTGTGTCTCATTAGCATCCCTTTTCCGCAAAAGGGTGCCAGTGTAGACACAGCCTTGGAAAGTGGCAAGGTGATAGGGAACAGCCAGCATGGATTTGTAAAGAACAAATCATGTCAAACCAATCTGATAGCTTTCTTTAATAGGATAACGGGTTAGGGTGCTGAGGCACGAGCTGACAGGAGACAACTGGGGGATGGGCTAGGTGGGTAGGAAGTGGCCCAGGGCGGGGTTTAGGGTCCCCGGGTTGGAGTGTTTCGGGTGGTGTCCCCGTCGACCAAGGGGAGGTTAAGGGTGAGAGAGTAATCGGCCCCCCACCCCCACTTAGGGCCTTGGGCTGGGACCCGGAGGTGTGGGCGGGCCCGGGTTCCCTTACCCACCATCCCGCCGGCATAAGGTGAGGAGCATTGAGTGGCGAGTGTTGTATCGTGTTGCAAAATTGTAACTGCATTAAAAGACACTAAGCCTATTTCAAGGAGGCTGATAGACTAAATTGTGGGAGACAGTCGAGTTGGGTGAGGGCTCCAGGACCCTGATCGTGACTATGGGGCAATGCGCCTCCTAGGATACAGGGCACTCTCGCTCACACTGCTACTCACTATGTAACAAACCTCTTCCAAACACAATCAAAGCTCATTCTACCAGAGCGATGGCCGTGTCGACGGCCTTTCTCAAAGGAGTCTCCATACTGGATATTCGTCGCGCAGCAACCTGGTCCTCGGACGTAACTTTTGCAAAGCATTATGCCATTGATGCGCTCCTGCACGACTCAGCAGTGGCCTCTGCAGTACTTTCTATGGCAGATAGATCACAACTCTGATTCCCACCTCCGTAGACCAGGCGACTGCTCTGTAGTCACCTGAAGTGGAGCATCCATGGGGTCGCTACCCGAAGAAGAAGAGGAAGTTACCTTGTGCAGTAACGACGGTTCTTTGAGGTGTGTGTCCCAGTCTCTTCTTTATGTCTTTCAGATGTGATCCGGTTAGGAGGAACTGGTGGGAGCCGGACTGTGTGCAGACTCAGGAACGGCGCAAAAGGCACGTGACGCCTGCCGCGCATGCGCGGTCCGGCTCAACTATGGCTGATGAATCTCAGCCCTGCGGCACCGGGATGAGCCCGACACCTGAAGTGGAGCACCCACGGGGAAACGCACCTTGAAGAACCGTCGTTACTGCACAAGGTGAGTAACTTCCTCTTTTGTCAGAAAAACGGCTGTTTTTCCGACAAAGCTCTGTAGTGTAGACATACCCTCACCTGCACAACAGCCATATTTGTTTTTAAAGACCACTGAGTGGCTGGAGCTACAGAGCATGGTTTTTAAGGCGAGCTACATGCCTGGCAGAGCCCTGTAACTGGTGTCAGCCCAGACCAGGGGAACTCGGGTAGTGAGGCTGCCAGGGCTGATAGGAGTGCGAGGCTCTCAGGAGAAAGCAGGGGAGGTGTGCCAGTGGGCACCTTTTCACTCAGAACAGGAAGAGGTGTGGGGCTAGTCTCCACGTTAATTAAATGTTTTAAAACAGATTAAGTTAAATAGGAGCAACATGCCTAGTTTAAACACAGAATGATTTAAAATTGACTTCAGGGCCATCAAGCAATTAAAATATTTATTGTGTTTTAATCGTGATTAAAAATTAATCATGATTAATCACATTGTTAAATAATAATAGAAAACCATTTACTTTAAATAGTTGTGAATGTTTTCTACCTTTTCAAATATATTGATTTCAGTTACAACACAGAGGACAAATGGTACAGTGCTCACTTTATTTTTTATTACAAATATTTGCACTGTAAAGAATAAATATGCATTTTTCAGTTAATCTCATCCAAGTACTGTAGTGCAATCTCATTATCAGGGAAGCTGAACTTACAAATACAGAATTATGTCCAAAACTACTGTATTCAAAGATAAAACCATGCAAAACTTGAGAGGTTACAAATCCACTCAGTCCTACTTCTTGTTCAGGTAATCACTCTGACAAACAAGTTTGGTTACAATTTGCAGGAGATAATGCTGCCTGCTTCTTATATACAGTGCAACATGAAACTGAGAACAGGCATTCATGTGGCACTGTTGTAGTCGGCACTGCAAGATGTTTGTTCCAGGTGCACTAAAAATTCATATGTTCCTTCATGCTTCGACCACTATTCCAGAGGACATGCGTCTATGCTGATGATGAGTTCTGCTCAATAATGATCCAAAGCATTGTGGACTGATACATGTTGATTTTCATCATTTCAGTTAGATGCCACCAGCAGAAGGTTGATTTTTCTTTTTTGATGATTCAGGTGCTGTAGTTTTCATAATGGAGTGTTCCTCTTTTAAGATTTTTGAATTTTTCAAGATTTGAAGGTTTTGAAACCACACCTCATCCCTCTCATATTTTCGATGGCACTTCAGATTCTTAAAGCTGGGGTCAGCTTCTGTAACTATCTTTAGAAATCTCACATTAGTAACTTCTTTGCATTTTGTCCAATCTTCTGTGAAAGCATTTGTAAAACAAACATGCTGGGTCGTCATCCGAGACTACTATAACATGAAATGCATGGCAGAGTGTGGGTAAAATAGCAGGAGACATAACATAAGAACAGCCATACTGGGTCAGACCAAAGGTCCGTCTAGCCCAGTATCCTGTCTGCCGACAGTGGCCAATACTAGAAGCCCCAGAAGGAGGAAACACAAGAGGTAATCATCACATGATCCCTCTCCTGTCATCCATTTCCAAATAAACAGAGGCTAGGGACACCATTCCTATGCATCCTGGCTAATAGCCATTGATGGACGCAACCTCCATGAATCTATCTCTCTCTCTTTAGAACCCTGTTAAAGTCCTAGGCTTCACAAAATCCTCTGGCAAGGAGTTCCACAGGTTGACTGTATGCTGCATAAAGAAAAACTTCCTTTTGTTTGTTTTAAACATGCTACCTATTAATTTCATTAGGTGACCCCTAGTTCTTATATTATGAGAAAAAGTAAATAACTTTTCCTCATTCACTTTTTCCACACCAGTCATGACTTTATAGACCATCTCCTCTTTTCTAAGCTGAAAAGTCCAAGTCTTTTTAATCTCTCTTCATATGGGACCCGTTCCAAACCCTTCATCATTTTTCTTGCCCTTTTCTGAACCTTTTCCAATGCCAATATATCTTTTTTGAGATGAGGCGACCACATCTGTATGCAGTATTTCAGATGTGGGCTTACCATGGTTTTATAGAGAGGCAGTAAGATATTTTCCATCTTATTCTCTATCCCTTTTTTAATGACTCCTAACATGCTATTTGCTTTTTTGACTGCCGCTGCACACTGAGTGGATGTTTTCAGAGAACTATCCACAATGACTCCGAGATCTCTCTCTTGAGTGGTTGTAGATAAATTAGTCCCCATCATATAATATATATAGTAGCCCAGTGTCTGTGAGTCTGTAACGCTGACATACACGGCCACGCCCCCTGGCCATGTACGTCAGCGCCCCGCCGGGGCCCAGCTGAGCGGTGCAGCGCGAGCGCTGCTCAGCTGGGCCCCGGCAGGGGAGCAAGCAGCGGCAAGCGGCTGTTTGGGGTCCGCGCTCCCCAAACGGCCGCTTGCCGCTGCTTGCTCCCGTGCTGGGGCCCAGCTGAGCGGCGCTCACGCTGCGCCGCTCAGCTGGGCCCCGGTGGGAGGGGAAGGGAGGCGGGGCGCTGATATACACGGCCAGGGGGCGTGGCTGTGTACGTCATCGCCCCCCCCTTCCCCTCCCGCCGTGGTGCTGAGTGCTGTGCCCCTCAGCCGGGCTGCTGTGGGGAAGGGGAGAGGGAGGTGGTGATGTACGTGGCCCCGCCCCCTGGCCGTGTACATCACCGCCCTGCCCAACACTCAGCCGAGCCTCCACGGAAGGAGGGGAAAGGGGGTGGTGGTGATGTACGGCCCGGCCCCCCCTTCCCCTCCCGCTGTGGCGCTCAGCTGAGTGCTGCGCCCCTCAGCTGGGCCGCCGGGGGAGCCAGCAGCGCAAGGGGCCGTTTGGGCTCCCCCCAGCGGGAGGGGAAAGGAGGGCGGGGCGGTGATGTACACGGCTCCGCCCCCTGGCCATGTATGTCACCGCCCCACCCCCCTCCCTCGCGGCAGCCCGGCTGAGCAGGCAGCACTCAGCCGAGCGCCACGGCGGGAGGGGAAGGGGTCAGGGAGAGACGGAGGGGGGAGAGAGGCAGGAGGAGGAGGAGAAGAGAAAGGGAGAGTGAGAGGCAGGAGGCGGAGAAGAGAAAGAAAGAGACGGAGAGAGAGGCAGGAGGCGGAGGAGATCTGTGGGGGGGGGGAGGCAGTAGGAGGAGAGAGAGAGAGCTCAGGAGAGAAGACCTGAAAATCCCGTCTTATGACGGGCTAATTGGCTAGTTGTACATATAGTTGGGATTATTTTTTCCAATGTGCATTACTTTACATTTATCAACATTAAATTTCATTTGCCATTTTGTTGCCCAATCACTTAGTTTAGTGAGATCTTTTTGAAGCTCTTCACAGCCTGCTTTGGTCTCAACTATCTTGAGCAGTTTAGTATCGTCTGCAAATTTTACCACCTCACTGTTTACCCCTTTCTCTAGATCATTTATATATAAGTTCAATAGGATTGGTCCCAGGACAGACTCTTGGGGGACACCACTGGTTACCTCTCTCCATTCTGAAAACTGACCATTTATTCCTACCCTTTGTTTCCTGTTTTTTAACCAGTTATCAGTCCATAAGAGGACCTTCCCACTTACCTCATGGCAACTTACTTTACTTAAGAGCCTATATCCACTTGATCTCCCTTATCCACAAATCATGTCAAACCAATCTGATAGCTTTCTTTGGTGGGATAGTGAGTCTTGTGGATAAGGAAGAAGTGGTGGACATGGTATACCTAGACTTTAATAAGGCATTTTATAGGGTCTTGCATGATGTTCTTATCAATAAACTAGGCAAATACAACTTAGATGGGGCTACTATAAAGTGGGTGGATAACTGTCTGGATAACTGCTCTCACAGAGTAGTTATTAATGGTTCACAATCCTGCTGGAAAGGTATAACGAGTAGGGTTCCGCAGGGATCTGTTTTGGGACTGGTTCTGTTCAATATCTTCATCAATGATTTAGACATTGGCATAGAGAGTATTCTTATTAAGTTTGCAGATGATACCAAGCTGGGAGGGTTGCAACTGCTTTGGAGGATAGGGTCATAATTCAAAATGATCTGGATAAATTGGAGAAATGGTCTGAGGTAAACAGGATGAAGTTTAATAGGGACAAATGCAAAGTGCTCCACTTAGGAAGGAACAATCAGTTTCACACATACAGAATGGGAAGCGACTGTCTGGGAAGGAGTACTGCAGAAAGGGATCTAGGGGTTATAGTGGACCACAAACTAAATATGAGTCAACAGTGTGACTCTGTTGCAAAAAAAGCAAACATGATTCTGGGATGCATTAACAGGTATGTTGTGAGAAAGACACGAGAAGTCATTCTTCCGCTCTACTCTGTGCTGATCAGGACTCGGAGTATTGTGTCCAGTTCTGGGCACCACATTTCAAGGAAGATGTGGAGAAACTGGAGAAGATCCAGAGAAGAGCAACAAAAATGATGAAAGGCCTAGAAAACATGACCTATGAAGGAAGACTGAAAGAATTGGGCTTGTTTTGTTTGGAAAGGAGAAGATTGAGAGGGGCCATGATAGCAGTTTTCAGGTATCTAAAAGGGTGTCACAAGGAGGAGGGAGAATAAATGTTGTTCTTGGCCTCTGAGGATAGGACAAGAAGCAAGGGGCTTAAACTGCAGCAAGGGAGGTTTAGGTTGGACATTCGGAAAAACTTCCCAACTATCAGGTTGGTTAAACACTGGAATCAATTGCCCAGGGAGGTTGTGGAATCCCCATCTCTGGAGATATTTAAGAGTAGGTTAGATGAATGTCTATCAGGGATGGTCTAGACAGTACTGGGTCCTGCCATGAAGGCAAAGGACTGGACTCGATGACCTCTCAAGGTCCCTTCCAGTCTTAGTATTCTATGATTCTATACTTTATCATCTTTGAGTGCTCCTTTAGCATCTTGATCATCCAAGGGCCCCACTGGTTGTTTAGTAGGCTTCCTGCTTCTGATGTACTTAAAAACCATTTTGCTATTCCTTTTTGAGTTTTTGGCTTTTCTTAAATTTTTACACTTAATTTGACAGAATTTATGCTCCTTTTTTTTTTCTTCACTGGAATGTGACTTCCACTGTTGAAACAATGCCTTTTAATCTCTCTCTGCTTCTTTTATTTGGTTGTTAAGCCACGGTGGCTCTTTTTTGGTTTTCTTACTGTGTTTTTTTAATTTGGGGTGTACATTTAAATTGGGCCTCTATTATGGTATCTCATTTTTTTTAAATGGGGATCAAAGTTTCCATTTACACCAGAGGGCCAAGCAATGACTACTGCTATTACACCTCAGGAAGGGGCCAGGAGTGATTAAACCCTTGAGGGATGGCTGTGACCCAAAGAAAGATTAGATGAAGGTTTTGGACTTGGTTTATGCTTGAAAGGGTGGCAAAACCACCTAGTCACCAGGGGAGACTAAGGCAGAGGATGCATTCACACAGTGGAGAGCCAACTTATGGCTACACAGGCATACTTGTGTCCCAAAGTAGTAATTGAAAAATACCATGCTTCATAGAGAATACAAGAGAGGAAGGAAAGAAACTGGAAATCAAGGACAAAGGGAAGAAAGAGAGGCAGGCACATGAAAAGGGTTGAGGAGCCTGGACAGTACAAGTAGATATTCAACAATCAAGCCCTAGACCAAATAATGCATTAACAGACCAGTGGTCTATTACGGTCTTGCATATTTTATTTTCTTTAGGGCCAAGTTAACTGGAGTCATTAACTTAGGAGACTGACACATTTGATATGAAGTAGAGGCATGACATTCTATGGCTCACCCAAACCAGTAATTATAATTTACAGGGCTCACTAAGTGGCGGCAAGCCCCGCTCGCCAGCCGCGCGGTTCTGCGCATGCGCAGATTGCTGTGCGCCAGCTCTTCCAGGGTGTTATCTTCTCGCCACAGGCGAGTAGATTACATTGTTTGTCGAGCCCTGATAATTTACCTCATAATGGGATTATGGTAGAAGTGAGGTTTTAGAAGGTATAAAAGTATCCATGTTGAAGCACGTGATAAAGTTTAGGACTCACACAGTTGAAATTCCTGGTTAGATAACACCTCTTTTCTCTGCTGTGGGGCATTATTCTCCTAAATATAATGATTTTGTAAAAGAGCTGTACCCTAATATTGTTTTTACAGTAGGTAATCTTGGTTTAAACACCCACTAGAGTTGGTACTTTGTTACAGGGATGTTAGATATTTCTAGTTCTTGGGTTATGAGTAGTAAGTAACACTTCTTTATTTACTTTGTCCACATCAGTCCTGATTTTATGGACCTGTATGATCCCCCTTCCCTTCTTACTTATTCATCTCTTTACCAAGCTGAAAAGTCCCAGTTTTATTAATCTCTCCTCATATGGAAGCCATTCTATACCCCTATTATTTTTGCCCTTTTGTTGGCTTTTCCAGTTCCAATATGTCTTTTTTTGAGATGGTGTGACTACATCTGTAATCAATATTCAAGATGTGGGAGTACCATGGACTTATATAGAGGCAATATGATATTTTCTGTTGTATTATTTATCCACTTCCTCATGATTACACACATTCTGTTAGCTTTTGTGACTGCTGCGGTACACTGAGTGGATGTTTTCCGAGATCGTGCACAATAACGCCAAGATCTCTCTCTTGACCAGTAACAGCTAATTTAGACCCCATCGTTCGAAATGTATAGCTGGGATTGTGTTTTCCAGTGGGCATTACTTTGCACTTACCAACATTAAATTCCATCTGCTATTTTGTTGTGCAGTCATCCAGTTTTGTGAGATCCCTTTGCAACTTCTCACAGTCTGCTTTGGACTTAACCATCTTGGGTAGTTTTGTATCATCTGCACATTTTGCCACCTCCCTGTTGACTCCTTTTCCAGATAACTTATGACTGTTGAGCAGCACTAGTTACAGTACAGACTCTTGGAGGATGCCACTATCTACCTCTCTCCATTCTGAACACTGACCATGGATTCCTACCCTGTGTTTTCTAGCTTGTAACCAGCTATTGATACATAAGGGGATTTCCCTTCTTATCCCATGAGAGCTTACTTTGTTTAAGAGCTTTGGGTGGTGGGGAGCTTGTCAAAGACTTTCTGGAAATCTAAACACACACTATCCACTGGATCCATCTCACTGGCTTGTAATTGCTGGGATTGCCTCTGGAACCTTTTTAAAAATTGGCATCATATTAGCTATCATCCAGTCATCTGGTACAGAAGCTGAGTTAAAGGACAGGTCACAAATAACAATTAATAGTTGTTCTGTTTCACATTTCAGTTCCTTCAGAACTCTTGAATGAATGCTCTTTGGTCCCGGTGATATGTTACTGTTTAATTTATCAATTTGTTCCAAAACCTCCTCTAAAGACACCTCAATCTGGGACACTTTAGAAGACAAATCTGATTAAAAGAATGGCTCAGATTTGGGAATCTCCCTCACCTCCTCAGCCAGGAACACCGACGCAAATAATTCATTTAGTTTCTCCATTAGTACCTTGTCCTTGAGTGCCCTTTCGCATCTCGATCATCCAGTGGCCTCACTGGTTGTTTAGCAGGTTTCTTGCTTTCAATGTGCTTTTTTTTCCCCTGTTACTTTGTGTATTTGACTAGCTGTTCTTCAAATTGTTTATTGGCTCTCCTAATTATATTTTTACACTTCACTTGCCGTAATGACTGGGCTTATCTGAATAATTATTTGAGCTTACTGTTGATGTGGAAATAGATTTAAGTGAAAGGACACTTCAAGTATGGATAAAGATTTCAGAGTCATTGTTGAGATGACAGTTGATGTTTTTCTGGGCTGTGAAATAAAAATGATCTATTGTAAGGGCATTTTATCAATTATGAAAAAAAAGAAAGCATCAGCAAAAGACACAAATGGATGCATAAGTTCGAAACCAAAATTACCGATAAATCCCTTATGTAGAGAAGTATTATTCAGGCATTTAGGGTTTTTTGCTATTTTAACTAATGAAGACTTCAAAAAAGGTCATAACATGGTCTCATTTTCAGAACTTAACTATTTCCTTGTTGGAAGTTTGCATCTTGACTGAAGAGGTTTGTTCATTAGGCAAAGCTCTTTGACTTTTGGGGGGCGGGTGTTACTTACCAGAAGAGTGGGGGTGTTAGTCCTGATTGAGTCAAGTCACAAACATTACTTAATTGTGAGAGGAATGTGTCCAAATGAGCCATTTGCCTATGCCTATATATCCCGAGGTCAGTTCTTTGGATACCTCTCTTTGCCATCTTCAGCAACAAATTGTTACCTGATGTAACTATTGTGTTGGTAACTATGGTAATGTTACTCATGCATAAAAAAATCTCATCCATTAGTTTGAAACATTACAAAGCATTGAGAGAGGTACTGAAATGAAACTCAACAAAATTGTAAGACAGTTGCAATTTTGTAAGAGCATATGTTAGCTGATTATGTTTAACAGGCTAGAAAATAAACCCCACACATTAAGAAACATCAATACCAAAAAATCCCTCACCTCTGCATATGCATCTTGGAATAATCAGGGTCTCAGTGACTAAAAAAATTGCTTAGTTCAAAATTGCTTTTGAGGTTTTTTTGTGTGTCCCTCCCCTTACATTGTCTGGGCTGTTACCACTTCCATACAGGATCTTGGAGCTTATAAATGTGAGGGAAACAAGCCATTCTCAACAGATGGGGTAAAAGATAAGACAAAACTGTCTGCTTTGCATTAGGATTAGCTTTTTTTGTGGTGCTAACTCCTCAATCTGTGCCTTGTTACAGAGATGAGACAGACAAGCAGTGCCTATCTGGCTGGAATGCACAATGGCTATGTATTTCATCATGTGTATTCACGAGGGGGGGGGGTCTAATACAGTGCATTATTGTGTCTAGATCTGTGATCTTCTGGAGCACTGATATGATTTCTGAGAATGGTGCTATCATTTTTAAATCTCCCCCCCCATCATTAAGTTCTTGACGTTGAAACAAACAAGTCAAGAATGCAAAATTCTATACTTCAGCGAGAGGCTGTTGAAGCTTTCACAATATGTTCCATATTCTTAGCATTTGTTTTGAGTTTTCTGCTAGTTTTATTCTAGAAATGCATCTTCACTATGGAGAAAAGTCAATTCAGGGTTTCCTCTTCAGAAGAAACAAGACCATCACAAAAGAGCTTTACCCAAATAACTGGACAGGGTGGAAGCAAATGTTAAGCCTGTACTAGCTTGCTGTGATGTCAGGTCTTTTGGGTGAAACTGCATCTAGTGGTTCTTATCATTCTTTTCCTCCTTACTACCATGTCAAAAGGGCTCTCTAAACTGAATTATGTGGTAACTGTGGTTGTTTTGTTTTCCATATTTGAGGGATACCACAGGGCTGATTACTCAAAGAGCGAAACCACAAGAAAAAGGAATTCAGTCTCCCGGACCGTTCCATTTAGGTCAGTAGAAGAAGAAACACACAGAATCAATGTGGGTGGGAAGTGGATTTCCCTAACAAAATGAATGAGAAACTCTTGATTGAATTATACAGCTCAGTAAATGTGAGGTTATTTGGCCCTTACGGGGAGGGAGAAGTATTGGATTTGTTCACTGTTGCTTTGTATCTGTGCATGTTTCTTGGTGAGCATTCCCTCCACAGTGATTGCTTTCTCTGTAAATGAGCAATGTACTTGTAAATAACTGAGCAACAGTACTTTATCAGCAATGGGCTGATACCGGAGAGTCTATATAGAGAAAATATGATGCCATAAAATGTAAACTCTCATCTTAAACAATGATTGAGCAATTTGTATTCAACTGGACATAAAATGAAAATGCTATAGAAGTTCTCTAACTGCTCTAAAAATTAACTGAATAAGGATTAAGAATGAACAAAATCTTGGAGCAAAGAGTTTGGAAAAGACCAGCGCCAAATGCTAATATAAAATCTGCTGGAGTTGGATATAAAATAACTGAAAAACGGATACACTCAGAAATAATAAAAGATGAGTATAGAGACTGAATTCTGGGACTGGTCTGCGTATAGCTGACAATGTTGGTTTGGATTCATGTAAACTGTGGATTCAAAGGCTTCTCATTTTGTTTCTATGTGCCTTATATCCAGTGGACCATGGTGAAAACAAGAAGTAGACAATTTACCCTTTTATAAGAGAAGGCTATTAATGCAGCCTGATGCAAAATAGTGGGGGGCTTTTTCAAAATGATGCAAGGATATGGTCCTCCTTTTCTTTCAGTTTCTGACTTAATGACTACATAGCACCATCTAGAGCCATAAGAGGCATTAACAGTACCTTTGCCAGATCTGTCATTCAGCCTAAAACATCATTTTTTCCACATATCCATGGGCCAGTTCTGTTAGAAAGCATTGAATATCTACATTCCCTAGGTGAAAACTACGTTAGAAAGACAATAGATATAAAACTCCCACACATTCCCAGATTTTAGTCATGATGTGTGTGCATTTCCTTTAGCTTCTTTCTCATGTTAGTTTAACATTTAATGGAGAGTCTCAGCTGTTCAGAAACTTTTAATACTACAGCAAGTAACTCTAATCCCTAGGCCGGGGTAGGAACCCTTTTTGGGTCGGGGGCCGCTAACACACAGAAAAATTAGTCGGGGGCCGACATAAGTGAGAAGCAAAAATATTTTTAAACCCCCTCACTGACGTGGCCCCAGCTGAGAAGGAGAAAGACCTTCCCCACATCCCTCTCATATACCAGACCTTAGGAGGGCCCAGTCTAGTAGATTTTGTGTGCTCCAGTCCTGTGGTGGGGCAGTGGGGAGTGGGGCTGGAGCACCAGCATGCACTCCCTGAGCCTTGGGGATTGGATCCAGACAACCCGGGGGCCGCCCCTGGACCTTAGGTTCTCCACCCCTGCTCTAGACCTTAGTCTGTCATGTGCCACTGATATATCAGGCACTCCAGTTCCTCCACTGACTACGATTGGTTGCTTCTCGTGAGATGTCTTCTGAGGTGATGCCAGTGCTTTTAATATTTTCTGTCCCTATCTTCTGTATTCCTTGGCCTTCCTTGCTTCCCCCTCCCCCCCAGGTGTACATGTCCCAACCGTCTGAGCCATCATCTGTTATTTTTAACAAATGTCTTGCTCTGTCAGCTCCCTTCATCTTGCATTTGTTGTTGTTGTTCCTGGATTTAGTTTGTTTTTGTCTCTCCACAAAATGTGTAGTATTCTCCTCAGCCATCAGTAATGGGCAGTCTCCAATTTGGTATTGTTAACCAAGTCACTGCTCTCTACAGTAGCTTGGTAAGTATAATTGCCTGGAATCAGCTGACCTTCATCTTCACCTGCTTGGATCAGATGTGAATTGCTTTTCCTGATCTCATATGAATAGCTATGTCATGGCCACCCTCAAATGGCATTACACTCCCCAGACAGCAAACTGCTCTGTGTGCTTGATTTCTTTTACATAGCTCTGCATCTGTTATCCAGCTCTTTGCCTTCATAATCTTAGGGGGGTTTATCTCTATTTGCTTTCTCCTCTACCAGTGATGAATGGGCAATCATTCCATTCCATATCATACTTTAAAAAAAAAACCTTCATTGTCAAAGACAGGGTCATGGAACTGGTGGTCTCCACTAAACCATTTCACCCTGTTCATTAAGTCTTTTGTCGCCCATTTCATCACCCAGCTATTGCTTGTGCAAAGAAGATGGGTGATAATACACACCCTTGAAAAAGTCCAGTCACAGTATCAAACCATCCACTCAGGCCTGCCTTCTGTCTTACTGCACATGTATTTCCATCATATAAAGTCCTCATTATGTTGATCAGTTTGTCTGGTATCCCATAGCTCCTAGCAATGATTCACAGTGTCTTTGTGAACACTCTAGAATGCTTTCTGGACCAAAATGGATTTTTGCCAAGTAGTATCTTTTTCAAAGATTTGGTGACAGTGAATATTAGTCTGTAATATAATCTATCTGTTCTTCTTGAATTGATGCATATGCCACCTTCTTTATCATTCAGCAAGATGGAGCAGAGGCATTGCAGGGGATCAGGGAAGGGGGAATGGGCATAGCAGGGAGGGCAAGAGGGTGGTAGGCAGGAGCAGCGACAGCAGGCGGGTGTGCCATCATTCCCCTCATGATGGCACACATGCTATCATACCACTGCATGAGCTGGTCCCAGGCATGATCCCGCCACTCAGCGTCCTCACAGATCTTTTGCACCAGGGTCTGCTGCATGTCACGCAGGATGCTGACATGCTGGTGCATGAGGTCTTCCCACACCGTGGCACATTTTCGGGTCCCCAGGCTCTTGCAGCTGGCACGGGTGGTGTGGCTCGCCCCTCAGTCCCGACTGGTCCGGCTGTGGAGAACACACAGAGGGAGAGGCGGTCAGTCATCCATTCAGACACTGTCCCTGAGGCCGTGCCCTCCTCTGTGAGCAGTGACTAACAGTCCTCGGGCCAGAGGACGGGGGATGTCCTGGGAGCAAGGCCATGTGTGGCCTGCATAGCAGGCCTTGCCTCCCAGGGGCCCTGAGGCGCCCAGGGGGCCATGCTGCCCGCTTCTGCCCCCTTCCCCGCCCACAGACAAGCAGGAGAGGGAAGTGTCCAGCCACAGTGGGATCCCATGGGCAGCAGAGGAGCCAGGAGCAGCCTGGCCCTCCCTGGGGTCAGCGCACACACCTGCACCTGGCAGCGCTGTCTGCGGGAGCACTGAGAGCACTCACCTGAAGATCCCTCCCTGGCATCAGACAAGGCCTGGGAGAGGTCCCGGCTGACAGGCACCGGCTCCAGGACAGGGTGATGGTGTCCATCTCGTCCGCCTCCGCCGCCTCCTTCTCCTGCTGCTGTCCATGGTCGTCCTTCTCCTCCTCCGCGACCTCCAGCCGTGCGACAGTGGGGGTCTCGAGGCCGGAGTCCACGATGGCGAGTGGGTAAGACATTTCCCCAGCCCCCAGGATCTGGTGCAACTCCTGGTAATAAGGGCAGGTGTGGGGTCCTGCCCCTGAGTACGAGTTGCACTCTCTGGCCCTGACGTATCCCTGGTTGAGCTCTTTGACCTTACTCCGGACCTGTTCTGTGGTCCGTGGTGGGTGTCCGTGCTCCGCCAGAGA
Source organism: Rafetus swinhoei (assembly GCA_019425775.1). Classification (NCBI taxonomy): domain Eukaryota; kingdom Metazoa; phylum Chordata; order Testudines; family Trionychidae; genus Rafetus; species Rafetus swinhoei. Next base: position 64,543 of record JAFJHL010000175.1, on the reverse strand, counting down.
CTCGGCCATGCACTCAAAGATCTCGGCGTTGTGGCACTTGGAGCGGAGATCCTGCAATGTCTCTTCCTCACCCCACAGCCTGAGGAGGAATAAGGTCACCGCTCTGGACCAGGAGGGTGCCCTCCTCTTGGTCCCCTGGATGGGTCCTGGGACCCCTGGGGCTGCTCCCTGTGAGGGCCAGGGGAGTCTTGGGGGGCTTGAAGCTGGGCCATGGGTGGCAAGGCCTGTGGCAGGGAGAGCCGTGCAGTCAGGGTGCTCCTCTCAGGCTGGCTTCCTACCACAAGGCTTGTCCAGGGTGCCTGCAGCTTTAAAAGGAGCCAGAAGACAGGAACTATAGAGTTGTGATTAGTGTGGATGGAGTGTCCACCAAGGCACCTGTGTTATTTCCTGGAGGCCTCTTCTTTCGAAAGAAAACCCTCCTCCCCATCCACAAACCTGTCAGCGAAATCTGTAGAATAGTTTGTTTAGTTAGTTAATAGTTTGTAGTTAGTTAATTAGTGTATTACTTGTTACCCTGCGTTAGTTTAAAAAAACAATTTTTTTTTCTCCTCAGTTCATCATGCCGCCTTCCCCCGGCTTCAAAAAGTGTGCGCAGTGCCGCGACCAGGGCCGGATTAAGGTGATGTGTACGCGGCGCCCCGTACACGTCAATCAGGTGCTGCGCGCCCGCTGCCCGGGGCACAAGAATGGCTTGGGCCGGCCCTGGCCGCAACGCAATGCCAGCGTCTGACAGGCACTCTGTGTATTAAGTGCTTGGGCGAGGGTTACATACCCCAAAAATGCCCATACTGCACAAAGCTGACTGCCCGAGCCTGGCGAGACCGGGAGATGCGGTTAAAATGGCTCCTTTTCAGCAAAGCTCTCCAGCCTGCTGACTCTGAGTCACCCAGACCATCCACATCTACGGCCCCAGCAACAGGCAAAAAGTCGCCTCTCTGCTCTTCATCCACATCTGAGAGTGTGAGTGATAAGCCAGGTACCTCAGGAATCAGATTACTTCGGCATGCCGAACGACATAAGTCAAGCCGTAGTGTCTCAGAGCCAAGACCCTCCCTTCATAGGGGCTCAGCATTGAACATAAGAATGGCCGTACTGGGTCAGACCAAAGGTCCATCTAGCCCAGTAGCCTGTCTGCTGACAGTGGCCAGCACCAAGTGCTCCAGAGGGGGTGGACCGAAGACAATGATCAAGCGATTTGTCTCGTGCCATCCATCTCCAGCCTCTGACAAACAGAGGCCAGGGACACCATTCTTACCCCCTGGCTAATAGCCTTTTATGGACCTAACCTCCATGAATTTATCTAGCTTCTCTTTAAACTCTGTTATAGTTCTAGCCTTCACAGCCTCCTCTGGCAAGGAGTTCCACAGATTGACAATGCGCTGTGTGAAGAAGAACTTTCGCTTATTAGTTTTAAACCTGCTACCCATTAATTTCATTTGGTGTCCTCTAGTCCTTATATTATGGGAACTAATGAATAACTTTTCTTTATTCACCCTCTCCACACCACTCATGATTTTATATACCTCTTATCATATCCCCCCTCAGTCTCCTCTTTTCCAAACTGAAAAGTCCCAGTCGCTTTAGCCTCTCTTCATATGGGACCTGTTCCAAACCCCCTTTCCAAGGCCAAGATATCTTTTTTGAGGTGAGGAGACCACATCTGTACACAGTATTCAAGATGTGGGCGTACCATAGTTTTATACAGGGGCAGTAAGATATTCTGGGTCTTATTTTCTATCCCTTTCTTAATAATTCCTAACATTCTGTTTGCCTTTTTGACTGCCGCAGCACACTGTGTGGACGTTTTCAGTGACACCGGCGGTGCCTCTAAGACCTGAATCGGCCCCGGTTCCCGCTAAGCAAAAGTCTTTGGCACCAACGGCCGTGACTTCCTCAGTGCCCTCTGCACCTCTGTCGGCACCGACACCAACGGCACTAGGGGCGCAGGTATCGGCTTCGGCGGTTGCGGCACCGACTACTCCGGCACTGACTGCCCCGGCACCGACTGCCCTGGCACCGGGCTCACAGCTGTTGTCCCCGGCACCGTCTTTGGCACCGTCGCTGAGCGAATCATCGACGCGGTCATCGGCGCCGACTACCCTGCCGGCATCGAGCAAGTCTTGTCAGAGCGCAATTGAGTCATCGACCAGACTCACTCCAGACTCTCTCACAGGGCATGCCACTGTACTGAGTCATCATAGATCCGGGGCACATAGATCCGAGGCAAGCCAGTCACTGGTGCGGGGAAAGGCTAAGCACAAGTCTAGGAGGATAATAACTCCCTCTCCAAGCCCAGAACCCATGGCCTTCTCTCCCCAGCCACTATCACGAGCCTCTGTATTTTCCGTGCCACTTCAGCAAGAAACCCGCACCACGCCTATCTCACAACATCACATGCGTTCTCCACAATACTCACCGTCACCTCAGCGATACCGCAGGCATTCCCATTCTTCATCATATGCCAGGCGCCGATCTCGCTCTCCGAGGTCATCTACACACTCATCCTCCTCTAGGTACCGTCATGACTCCAGAAGACGATATTCACCAGGTTATTCACCTAGATGTTATTATCACGAACAATATCGCCATCATTGCGACTACCATTACCGATGCCGATATTCCTCAGGACACTGTTCTTCCAGGTCTCCATGCCGTGATCGACATCACTCTCACGGCAGCTCCAGGATACCAACGCCACCGGAGGCTTCCACTTGACCGCCTACACCATCTGGAGATGTTCTTCTTCCTCCGAGACAACCGGAACCAGTGCCGGTAATTGCACCGGAATGAGCACAGCCCCAGGTACAATCTCCAACGGACCAATCTTCTTCCTTGCTGGACAATGCCGTTTTCTCCTGAGATTCTTCCCCGGTAGACGACATTCCTCAATTTCACAAACTTTTCAAAAGAGTGGTGGAATCTCAGGAGCTACACGTGGCAGAGGTTCAACAGAAACAACATTGCCTCCTGAACAAGCTCCAACAGTCTCAGAAATAAAAAATGGCACTACCCTTTGATGAGGCAATCCTGGAGATTGTGGATGACATTTGGCAAACACCTGCGTCGTCCCAGCCCACTCATAAGAGGGCAGACAAGAAATATTTCATCCCCCCGAAGGGGATGGAATTCTTGGTCCTGCACCCGCAACCAAATTCTTTAGTCATTGATGCAGCGCAACAAAAATCCAAGACACCACAGCACAGAAACGTTGCGGCTGACAAGGAGTCCAAACGATTAGACCTTTTCGGACGGAAGGTTTATTCCTCCACCACACTTATACTAAGAATGGAGAATTATATTGCACGCCTCTCCAACCATAGCTTTGATAATTAGTCGAAGATGGTAGCAGTATTAGATTACTTACCTGAAGACAAACGGCAGTGCGTAAAAGCAGTAGTCCAGGAAGGCTACACAGCCTCAACAACGGCCTTGCAAATTTCCCTGGATATTGCCGATGCAGCGGCACGTGCCACGGCAACGTCTGTGGTCATGAGGCGGTCCTCCTGGTTGCAGATGGCATCAGTACCTAAGGACTTACAAACAAAGGTCGCGGACTTGCCTTTTGACAAACAGAGTCTTTTTGCGGAAAAAACTGATCAAGTGCTGCGCTCCAGAAAAGACTCTATAGCTACCCTAAGAATGCTAGGGATGTACACACCTCCCTATCGTCATAAATGCTACACACCTTACTTCAAGCAGAGGGCCCTCTCGTATATGGTGCCCAGATATAGACAATATAACCAACAGCAACAACGCGGTAGGCCTCAACAACAAAAGCGTAGACCGCAAACCGGAAGAAATTCCAATCCTCAGAACAACAGGCAGCAAGTTTGACGGTCCTATCGATGGACTGCAAACCGTTCTGTTAACGTATCTGCCGGAATCACAGAAGTTGTTTCACCACCGACTGAGACCTTACCAGCACAGATGGTTTCCCATCACCACAGATCGCTGGGTCCGGGAATTAATAATATCAGGATACCCCATCTCCTTTCTCTCCCATCCTCCCATCTCCTCCCTAACCCCGTGCCTTTTCAGGGACCCATCTCACGAGACCCTCTTAATGCAAGAGGTTCTCCAACTCCTAGAGATTGGGGCGGTGGAAGCGGTGCCCAAACAGTTCCAGGGCAAGGGATTCTACTCCTGTTATTTTCTCACCAAGAAGAAATCGGGAGGCTGGAGACCTATCCTGGACCTTTGAAATCTCAACCGGTACCTCAGGAAACAGAAATTCAAGATGGTGATTCTAACTTCTATCTTCCCAGCATTGAACAAAGGAGATTGGTTCACGTCCCTCGATTTGCAAGACGCGTATTTTCAAGTGACAATATACCCAGCTCACAGACACTTCCTGAGGTTTGTCATAGGCACCCAACACTTTCAATACAAGGTCCTTCCGTTTGGCCTATCGTCCATGCCCAGGGTCTTCTCCAAGATGCTCTCAGTGGTTGCAGCGTATCTCCATTGCCAGGGCATCATGATCTTCCCATACCTGGACGACTGTCTTATCAAGGCCCATACCTACGAGCACACACTTCGGGCCACGGAAGTCACGAGACTTATTCGTGGATCTGGGCCTCGTACTGAACGTCCCAAAGTCCTCACTCATACCGCAAAGATCCCTCGTGTTCATTGGGGCACGATTAGATTCTATAACGGCCAAGGTCTATCTTCCTTCGGAAAGATTCTACAGAATACAGAGTCTCACGCACACACTGTCCATCAGCCCAAAGGTGCCGATACTTACCTGTCTACAACTCTTGAGGCACATGGCTGCCACGATGTATGTGGTACAACATGCCAGGCTACCTCTCAGATGCCTACAACACTGGCTGGCATCTGTCTACCACCCAGGCAATTACGACGTACACAGACTAGTAACGCTGCCATTAATGGTGCGACAATCCCTGACATGGTGGACTTCTCCAATCAACATGCTCTCTGGGGTCCCGTTCCACCGTCCGCACCCTACTGTTCAAGTCACTTCGGATGCTTCTCTCCTAGGCTGGGGAGCCCACTGCGAGGGCGAATTCGCTCAAGGCCAATGGAATACACAAGAAGCTCTCCAACATATCAATTTCCTGGAACTCAGGGCAGTATTCAACACATGCAAGGTATTCCTCCCGACGATTTGTGGCCAGACAGTCCAAGTCTTTACCGACAACACTACCACGGTTTACTACATCAACCAACAGGGTGGAGCCCGATCCAGATCCCTTTGCAAAGAGGCCACAAAGTTATGGAATTGGTGTATAAGTCACGGAATCACCATTGTGGGCACATACCTCCCAGGCAAGGACAATTCAATTGCAGATGCCTTGAGCAGACATTTTTTTCCTCAACACAAGTGGGAACTCAACCCAGACATGACCTACTCCATATTTCAGCGGTGGGGACACCCCACTATAGACTTATTTGCGACACATCTCAACGCCAAGTGCCCAAAATACTGTTCCAGAGCCAGCCTGGGGCTGAAATCTCTGGGAGACACATTTCTGATAAACTGTTGTCACCATCTCCTCTACGCCTTTCCTCCAGTTCCACTTCTCCCGAGAGTATTAGAGAAGATAATTGAGGACAGGGCCACGGTGATACTCATAGCCCCATTTTGGCCCAGACAGATGTGGCTTCCTCTCCTCTTACAAATGTCTCGCCAATCACCATATCATCTCCCCAAACGACCCGACTTGCTCACGCATCCGGGACTGTCTATGGCATGATCCCAAATCGACCAACTGCACCTCATGGCGTGCCTCCTAACTGGTTCCATAGCACAGAAACCCTTGCTCCCAAGAGGTGAAACAAGTTCTACTCTAGCAGGAGCGACTCCACACGGAAGACTTACCTTTATAAATGGTGTCGTTTCCACTCGTGGTGCTTGGCCAATGACTTCGATGCAATGTCTATTCCAATTCATCATATCCTGGATTATGCACTTCATTTACATCATTCCCACTTGGGGCTCTCATCCATCTCGTGCATTCACACAATCAGTTGAGGGTTTTTCAATAATGGCTCACCCAATGACTAAACGCTTCCTGAAAGGGCTAATGAACTTACACCCCCTGCACAGAAAGCCCCCTGCTCTATGGGATCTAGAGTTAGTTTTGGACACCCTCTCTTACCCACCATTTGAGCCTTTAGCTACATGTGGCATCCCTACTCTCACCATGAAAGTTGCCTTTCTCCTAGCTGTAACATCGGCTCGACGGGTTGGGGAATTGGCAGCCCTCTCGGCCAACCTGCCATATACCTTGTTTACCAACCAGGGGGTAATACTTTGACCTCACCCCCAACTTTTTACCAAAGGTGAATTCAGAGTTCCATATAAACGAGTCTATAATACTCCCAACATTCCATCCCAAACCACATACCTCTGCCCAAGAAGCTTGCTTGCATACGTTAGATGTCCGCAGAGCATTGGCTTTTTACTTGGAACGAACTCGCTCTTTTCATCGATCTCAACGGCTTCTCCTATGTTCAGAGGGAAGAAACAAGGGCCAATCGTTGTCTTCACAGCGTATTTCTAAGATAATTGTGAAATGTATTACAACATGCCACTCTTTATGCCATAGGCCCATAGCTACACCGATTACTGCTCATTCCACCAGAGCAACATGCACCTCACTGGCATTTCTCAAAGGAGTCTCTCAATTCAAAACATTCGCCGTACAGTGACATGGTCTTCGGACACAACATTTGCTAAGCACTATGCTATCGACGCTATTGCCTGAGAATCAACACTGGCCTCCGCAGTGCTGTTCACAGCAACCAGTTCTTGACTCTGATCCTGCCTCCGCAGATGAGGCTACTGCTCTGTACTCACCTGAAGTGGAGTACCCACGGGGACACTACCCGAAGAAGAAGAGAAAGTTACTCACCCTGTGCAGTAACGACGCTTCTTCGAGGTGTGTCCCCGTGGATGCTCCACGACCCACCCTCCTCCCCGCTCCGGAGTCTCTTCTTTATGTTTTTCAGGAGTGATCCGATTAGGAGGAACTGGCAGGAGCCGGATCACGCGCAAGCTCACAAACGGTGCGAACAGCACGCGCCGCCGCGCATGCGCGGTCTGGCTGAACCACAGCTGACGACTCTCCGACCTGCAGCGCCGGGACGAGCCCAACACCTGAAGTGGAGCACCCACAGGGGGACACACCTCGAAGAAGCGTCTTTACTGCACGGGGTGAGTAACTTCCTCTTCTTCTCGTAGAAAGAGGAGTACCACTGTTGGGAAAACCCCTCTGTTCTTTGGATTTACTTTCGAAAGAACGCAACTGCAGTGTGGATGTAACTCAGGTTTTGTTGGAAAAACGGCTGCTTTTCCAACAAAACTCTGTAGTGTAGATATACCCACTGAGACAGACTCACCCACTCACCTCTTGATGGAGGGGGGACATTGCTCCCTAATAAGCCCTTAGCAGCCTGGTTCTGCAGGTGCAGTGCCAGGGTGTTGCTTGCTAAGACACCTGCAGGGTACGCAGGGAAGGGCTCATGCTGAGGGGATGACTGAGGGCTGCAGTGCACTGGGATGGGGTAGAGTCGGTATATTAGGATTAACATCGCTTTTTCCGTAGTTACAATGAGCATTGTTTAAGAATGAGGGAACCATTGTCTATAGTCACTTGATTTACTGAGCTGGACTGTGGGTTGTTTTTGTTTGTTTGATACAGGACTGGTGTGCCTTAGCATGATAAACCAATGAGCTAGGCTAGATCTGCAATTCATCTGACTCTGTGTTAGCTGTTGAGAGGAAAAATTGTGAGCAGGTGAGGACACCATATTTGTACTGTTTACCTTATTTATAACATCTAAGAATATTAGTACACCAGAGGAGATGTGTGTCTAACTTGCGTATTATTCAAATTTACTTCAATACAAATACAGTCTAATAGGTAGAATGGTTTAAAAAAGCAATCTCAACTGTAACATTAGCGTTGTTACCCTAATTCTATTTTCAAGGATGCCAGCCATTAGCAATTTAATTAAAGTACAGTACCAGTAAGAGAAACTGTACTTGGAACGATCATTCTGGAATATCAGGTTACATTGATTGAGCTAGCATATAACGCTGCAGTTTGCGCTACAGTAGATGCTAGATTTGTTTATTTGCCCTTCCTCAACAGACTTCCATTGAATACAAATATGTAAAACTATAGTAGACATATAGTGTTCTCCCAACCCCCCCGCAGAGCGCGTAGGCAGCTCCCATTGGAGCTTTGCCGGCTGGGGAGGGCTTCTGGTGGTGCGCGGCTCTGGCCTCTCCACCAACCACTGCGGCTGCCCTACCACCGCGCAGCCCCCTCCTCATCCCGCAGGACGGCCCCTGTCCCACGGGAACTCTGGTGCGGCCGCGCAGCCTCCTCCTGCTCCACATGTGCAGGTGGCGGCTTGTTGCAGTGGCCGCTGCTACCGGGAGGGGGAGGGGGAGGGGGAGGAGTGGCCAGGTCTCAGGCACCAAGTGGCTGCGCCCGGACCTCGGTGTTTTTTAACTGCCGCCTGTGCCCTGGCAGGGACCATGCGGAGCTTGGCTGCGATTCTGCCACCCCCCCCGGGGCGCGCTCTGGTTCTTCCGTCCCCCCCCCCGGGGCATGCTCAGGCTTGCTGCCCCCCGTGTGCTGCCGCTCTCTCTCCCCCGCGCCCCTCCCCACCCTACTGGGGAAGCGGCAGAGCCTGGTCTGGTGGGGAAGGTCAGGGTTTCTTCACCCTCCCCCCCACGCCTTGCCAGTGGGAAGCCTGGCCTGGTGTTGCAGCCCCACAACTGCATGAGAGGGGAACTGAGCTCCCTCTCCCGCCCCCCTGCTGGGGGAATGAGAGCGTGCTGCCTGGAGGTTTTCCCTGCTGCAGCAGGTGCCAAGCTAGGTAAGCGTCCCCCCTAATGCCCAGACCCTGCACCCAAATCCCTCTCACTCACTCCCCTCCCCCCGCCAAGACCCCGCACTCCCAGCTTGCTCTGACACCCTCCCTTGCTCCTGCACTCCCCCTTCTGGCCAGACACCCTGCCCCAAGTCCCCTCCTCTACCCTCCCTCCTGGCCAGAGACCCTACCCCCAGCCTGTCTGTGCACCCTACTTCCCACCCAGACCTCACAACCTCTCCCCCCTTCTGCACCCCACCTCACACCCAGATCCTAAACCCCATCCCTATCCTGCACACTGAACCCCTTTTTTTCTCCCCAGTCAGAGCCTAAGAGGGTCCATAAAATCCACTAACTCCAGAACCCCAGAAAAGTAAATCTGGCCTATGAGAAACCCTGAACTAGGGATGTGAGGGAGCAGTCGACTACCCAACAAGCAAAAGCTTTTAATGGGTCGTCGAGTAGAGTATCGACTACTTGCTTCCTTTCCCCCCACCCTCTTGCTTCCTCTGGGGGAAATAGCTGGTGCTGGGGGGAGCCGACTTAAAAGCCGGTTCCCCCCTGTACCATCTCCACAATGCTGCCTGCCCCCGCTTCCGTTGCCTCTATCAGAAGCAGCCGGGGGGCGGGGGAGGAGGTAGGGGAGGCTGCTGCGAAGCAGCCTCTGTCAGTGGCAGGCTGAGGCTCACCGTGGGCAGAGGCTGCTCAGGAAGCAGCCTCTGTCTTCGGAGGTCCCAATGGGGAGCTGGGCCCCCCTCGCAGACAGGAGCTGCTGCTGCCGAGCAGCCCCTGTTCACGGTGGCCTGGGCTGTCTGCCGTGAGCAGGGGCTGCTGGAGTCTGTGCGAGCTGGGACTGAGCAGTCCTGGCTCGTGCTGGTCGCTGAGTCTCTGCATTTTAAATGTAGTAGCAAGAGCCCAGCAATTCCTACTGTATTTAAAATGCAGAGCCGCAGCACGGGTGGCTCTCAGAGCCTGCACGAGCCAGGACTGCTGAGTCCCAGCTAGAGCTGGCTCCTGAAGCTACCCCACTGTGGCTCTGCAGAACTGCGCTTATCGACTAATCATGTAGTCGATACAAATTGTATCAACTACACAATTAGCCTGATAACCGCAATTAAACATCCTTACCTTGAACCTCACTCCTCTCTGTCCCATCCCCCCTCGCCCTGTGAAGCTGGGACCCCAGCTATTCTCTACCTACCATCTCTCTGTGTTTGCTGAAATCTGTCTTTCTGAAATCCATTGTCTCTATTTTGCTGTTCTCCCTTCTACCATTCTTTAGAATCATGAACTCTGATTTCATGATCACTTTCACCTAACCTGCCTTGCACTTTTAAACTTTCAACCAGAAATCAAGAACAGCTTCCCCACTAGTAACTTTCTCAGCCTTCTGAAATAAAAAATTGTCTACAATGCAGTCCAAGAACTTATTGGATAATCTGTGCTCTGCTGTTAGTTTCTCAACATATGTCTGGATAGTTGAAGTCCCCCATCACCACCAAATCTTGCACTTTTGATGATTTTGTTAATTGTTTAAGGAAAGTCTCATCCATCTCTTCTGCCTGGTAGGTGGTCTGTAGTAGACCCCTAGCATGACATCACCCTTGCTTTTTACCCCTTTTAACATAACCCAGAGACTCTCAATAAATCTGTTTCTTATGTCCATCTCCACCTCAGTCCCAGTGTATACATTTTTAATATACAAGGCAACACCTCCTCCCTTTTTTCCCTGCCTATCCTTCCTGAGCAAGCTGTACCCTTCTATACCAATATACAGGGCTCGACAAATTATATAATCTACTCGCCTGTGGCAAGTAGATTGTAACCCGGAAGAGCCGGGTTCGGGCGATCTGCGCATGCGCAGCTGGCCGGACAGCATGGCTGGCGAGCGGGGCTCGCCGCGGTTCGGTGATCCCTGCCAATATAGGTTAGCCAGTCTGTATGCAAATATTATCTTCCCCGTCCTTGAAAGGTGAACCCGTTCAGTGGCCAGGAGTGCTTTTGGGCAGCTTCGTCTGCTACCCTGCCAGTGGGACCCTTCCTGAGCAAGCATGACTTGGCCACAGTGATCCATGCTCTTGTTACATCCCAACTGGATTATTGCAATGTGCTTTACGTGGGGCTGCCCCTGAAGAGCCTTCAGAAACTTCAACTGGTACAGAATGCAGCTGCTCGAGTTTTAACTAATACTCGTTATACGGAGCACGTCATGCCAGTGCTCCAGCAGCTGCACTGCCTTCCAGTATGTTTCCAGGCACAATTTAAGGTCTCGGTTATGATCTACAAAGCCCTAAACAGGTTGGGTCCAGGATATCTGAAGGACCATCTTCTCCCATATGAACCTGCCCAGGGAATAAGATCAGCTGGGGAGGCTCTGTTCCATATTCCTCCACTTACAGAGATAAGATTAACATCTACGCGGAACAGGGCCTTCTCAGCTTTTGCTCCCAGGCTGTGGAATTCTCTTCCTCGGGATGTTCGCATGGCACCAACGTTGGCATTGTTTCGGCATCAAGCTAAAGCCACTTTTTTACTCATGCTTTTCTTGATGTTTGAGTCTGACTGTGTGTGTATTCCTCCTCTCGAGATGTCTTAACTGGTTTTATGTCCCTCTGGGGGTCTTGTATTTTAATTTTATTAATATATTTATATTGTTTTTAAATTTTGTAAGCCACCTCATATATTGTAAATAGAGAAGCGGGGTAAAAATATGTTAAATAAATAAACCCCATAAATATAAACACAGGCTATCAGAATGATCTTTCCTGGTGACGACTCCTCCTCAGTTACCTTCATTTAAGAAATCATTTGTGAACTGTTACTGCCAGACTACTTGATTTGTTGGTTAATGTTAACTCTTTGAAATGCTGAATGACCAACCCTCGTTGTCTCAAACTCATCCCAATGCATGAGGATTTGTGGGCTAAGTTGGGTCAATTTTTTTGTAACATTTGATAATTGAGCATAACATTCTTCATAGATACTAGGAAGCTGTGCCTCCTGCTCGCTACACTCACCAACCCCCCTCTCTCTGGGGGTAGGTGTCTGGCAGGAGCAGGCTGGGAGTGTGGGGTCTTGGTGGAAGGGGTAAGTGAGGGGGCTGGTGGTACAGGGTCTCGGCCGAGGGTGTGTGTGAGGAGGCTGGGGGTGCAAGGAGGGAAGAGGGCTCACAGTTCCCACCTCCCAGGAGCACCGGGGATGAGGGAGGCCATGCAGCTCCTGCCTTCTGCCTACCCCCCCCTCCCCCCGAGCACGGGGGAGGGTGCGAGGGTGCACAGCTCCTGGCCCCTCTCTGGAGCACCAGGAAGGCAGCTCGGCACCCCTCCCCTCTCTACCCTGCCTATTCCTACCCCATCATTCTCTAATCCCTCCCCTTCTGCACCATATACCATATCTTATCAGACCCCTTGTCAGGGCTGTTCCCCACTCTTGCACTCCAAGTGCAGAAGATGGGGGACCGCAAAACTCAAAAAGAAAAAAAAAAAGCATTTGCCTTTGCAGACATTGCTTACAAAAACCTTTCCCCCAGAATCACAATACAAGATTTTGGGGAATTGCTGCCACCAAGTGATTTTTATCCCTAAAAAATCAGGGGTGAACACTTGAACCCAGCCCCAGGGGCACCCAAAGCTCTTTTGCCCTAAAAGAGCTTGAAAAGAGGAAAACAAGCTGCAGTCTCTAGTAGCTGACCTGTCAGTCTGAGACATGCAGAACCACACAGACAGACCTTCCAGGGCACCAGAATCAAATCATCACCTTAAAAGAAGTGATTTTTATTACAAAACAGAAGATAAACATGATAAAGCAGACTTGGTTGCTAGATGTTACAGAGCAACTAAGGAAAACAAATTAAAATACAGAGAAAAGTCTCTGGGCACAGTGCTAGATGGTAAATGGGGAAGAGGGGCATAGATTCACACAGAGCAGTTCAAACCAAACCACAAACTAAAGAAAAATAACCCTGAATGTGACTAGATTCACTTTTTTCCCCTTTACTTACTTCCAATCTTTTCTTGGTTCAGTCCACTTCCATACCCTGAATTCCCTGGAGGCATGGCAGTCCTGCCTGGGTTTGAATCATTCTGTGTCTCAACTCCTGGGTTTTCTCTCCCATACAAAGAAAGCAGGCAAGGAATCTTATACATTTCAAATTTCATCCCTCTATCTCGATTGGTTCTCTCAGCCCCCTGGCCAACACCTTTGCTAGGTACCTGAGTTTAACCCTTAGTCACTGGGTGCTGGTCAGCACTCCTCCTGTCCATTACAGCCCTGCTAATTGGCTCAAGACTGACAGGAAAGGTGCAGCTCCACAGCGAGATCCAGGGTGCCCCACTCATGTAAATCTGAGCACATAGGAAAGTAACTTCCACTGTCAAACACTGTATTCTTCTTATTAATATCACACACTTTGTACAGAATTACTTCGCTCACATCTTTTTCAGCGGAATAAGCAGGAGGATGTAATGGAGAGCCTTTCACGTCAGGACATACTGTGGTTTTCTCACCAAAACACCCTGTCTGTAATAAATAGTGAATCAAACCTGGATGCCGTTCACAAAGTTCAAATTAGTGCGATGAGCCATTTAATCCACTGCAAATACAGACTAGATAGGCAACAATATGGCTGGACAAATACTCATTCTTTTACTGCTGACAGGGTTGTAGATTGAGAGAGAAACTATTTTGTCCAGTGTCTAAATAGGTGATGAAAATACTTACCACCTAGGATTCATTTATTTGCAAGAAAAAACACATGATCACAATATCCTCATGCAAAGTGAGAAGTGACATGGCAGACTGCATTAACGCCCCCTTCTCAAAGAGAGAGATTCAGTCTAAATGGGTTTTACAAATACCAATTGTGTCTGCAATACAAAATAGGAACTTTGCCTTATCGCTTGGATTTTAGTGACTGTTTTGGTGAAATTTTATATGAATTATTTATTTTGATAAGTAGAAAGCACTCGGTGTTGCAGATTATTTTCATAACCAACTAAATAAATGAAGCCTAAGATGTAGGTGGAAATATTTTTTAAAACACAGAAGGCCATGTTCTTTGGTTTGGCAAATTCTTCCCTCAGTCGGAGCTTCCTAATATCTGCCTGTTCCTGTGCTCACTCACTGTCTCACATTTCTCTTGCCTTGAGCCATTCTACTGTTGCTCTTTCTAAATAGTTAAATACTATGTATCTGTCTTCTCTTTGTGGGGCTTTTTGGTTTGGTTTGGGTTTTTTTAGTTTTTCTGATATGTTCTGCCAGTAAAATCTCCACTTTGCCATTTAGTATTGCTGCTACTTTGGATTTTAAGGTGCTGGCCAGAGGGCCGGGAGAAACAATGGAGATAGTGGGTTGAAATTTGAACTGGATCTAGGTTCCCTGCCTGCTCTCTTTGTGCGGGAGAGAGAAACCAGGAGTTGAGAGGCACAGGGGGATTTAAACCCAGGCAGGACTGCCATGTCTCTGAGGAATTCGGAGCGTGGGAGTGGACTGAACAGAGAGGAGACTGGAAGTAAGTAACGGGAACAAAGTGGATCCAGTTGCATTCAGGGTATTTTCTGTTTATCTTGTGGTTTGGTTTGGTTTGAACTGCTCTGTTGGCATCTAGACCTCCCCTCCCCCTTTACCATCTAAGCCTGTGGTTCTCAGCTGGTGGTCATGAAACTGGTGACTTTTTCGGTGGTCCACAGGAACATTGTCCAAAGTCACACGACGTGAGCAGGCGCTGCCGTTAGGCTGTTTTACGCCATGTTTACAAGCACGCGGCCTGTCATCCATAGCATCACCTAGGACGCAACTGTGTTGTGTTGCCAGTAACTTCCATCTGAGGCTCTGAGCGTCAGTGTAGCTGCCGCCGTCATGCTGAGCGGTTGCTGTGTCATTCGTCCTGTGCTACAAGTGCTGTTTTACAAGTGTGGTGTAGTTTGTTTATAATGGCAACGAAAGGAAGAAATATCAAGTGCAAGTATTCGGAGGGCTACATCAAATTCGGCTTCACTTGTCAAGAAAAAGAAGGCGTGGATTTGCCACAATGTGTTATTTGTTTCAAAGTCTTGGGGAATGACTCAATGAAGCCAGCTAAGCTGAAACTCCATCTTGAAACGTGTCACCCCAACTTGTTGCAAAAGGATGAAGATTATTTTGAGCGGCGGTTATCAGGTCTGAAACGGCAGCGCCTCGACTCAACAAGTGCATTCTACAATAAGACAAGCAATGCAGTGCGGGCTTCCTACATTGTTGCATACAAAGTTGTACAGGCCAAGAAGCCTCATACCATTGTAGAGCAACTTGTGCTCCCCTGTGCAAAAGAGATAGTACAGCTTGTTCTTGGCGAGGAAGCAGCAAGGAGGCTGAATGATATATCTGACGAGACAGATAAATGAGATATCACAGAACATCAGTGAACAAGTTGTGGATGAAATAAAGAAGTCTCCATCGTTTGCCATACATTTGGACGAAATCGACCGACGTCGCATTGTGCTCTCAGCTATTGGTGTTTGCACGATACGTGGTTGAGGGAGACTTCAAAGACAAGTTTCTTTTGTGTAAGACTCTTGATACCACCACAAAGGCTCAGGACGTGATGGAAATTGTTAACAATTTCTTGAAGTACATGGTCTGGATTGGGTGAATCTTGTGGGTATCACCATTGATGGTGCACCTGCCATGCTGGGCTCAAGATCGGGCTTCCAAATGCTGGTGAAACAGCACGCTCCAATGGTAACTGGAGTTCATTGCTTCATTCAGAGGGAAGCTTTGGCGTAAAAAACATTGCCTGATCAATTGAATGCCGTTTTCAAAGGGTTGGTGAAAGTGGTGAATCACATCAAATCATCGGCTCTGAACACCAGGCTGTTCAAAAGATTTTGCCTGGACATGGGTTCTGACTTTGATGTGTTGCTGTTCTACACTTCTGTACGGTGGTTGTCAGTAGGGAACGTACGCGACAGAGCTTTTCAATTGAGAGAGGAGTTGGATTTATTTCTCCAGGCTCAAGGGAAAGAGGAATTCCGAAATATGCTGACAGTCAAATTTAGAACTTGCGTATCTTCTCGGTATTTTTGGAATCTTGAATAAACTGAATCTTCAGCTGCAAGGGAAAGGTGCAAATCTGTTCTCTCACCAAAGCATCATCAAGGCTTTTCTTGACAAGTTGGAACTCTGGATCATAAGAGTCGAAGGCAATAATTTGGTTCAATTTCCATATGTGGATGCCATGCTCGGGAAAAAGGAAGCCATTCGGGCGCAAATTCTCGATCATTTACGGAAGCTATGAGAGAATTTCAACGATACTTTTCGGAGGTGGACAGGACAAGGGATGGATTATCTTTCATCAGGAATCCATTTACAACAGATGTTAATAGTGTTCCAGAGGATCTGCAGGAGGAATTCTTGGATCTGAAAAATGATTTTGCGGCTCAAGACGTCTACCAGCAGTATACCGTAGAGAAATTTTGGACCAGCATGACCGGGAGTTACCCAAATCTTTCAGCACACACAGTCAGATTTCTTTTGCCATTTGCATCAACTTATACTTGTGAGACTGGATTTTCGTGTTTGTTGCATGTTAAGTCCAAACAGAGGAGTTGGCTTACAGTGGAAAGCGATATTCGTTGTGCATTATCAAGTACCACTCCAAACATTGAAAAGCTTGTCAGTGAGAAGAGAATCCAAAAATCTGCTAGTAAGAAATAAATTTCAAACCAAAATGTTCGTTGTCTGCTCTTTTTTATCATGTCTCAAAAAGGAGGTGGTCCACGAAAATTTTTTGATTGGCCTAGTGATCCGTGGACTGAAATGAGTTGAGAACCACTGATCTAAGCTTTGTTTCCGGAGACTTTTCTCTGTGTTTGATTTTGCTTTCCATAGTTGCTCTGTAACATCTAGCATCTAAGTCTGTTTTGTAATCAAAATCACTTTTTTTAAGGTGATGATTTCATTCTTGCATTCTGGATGGTCTGTCTCTGTGTGTGTGTGTGTGTGTGTGTGTGTGTGTGTGTGCATGCCTCAGACTGAGGGATCAGCTGCTAGAGGGCTGCAGCTTGTGTTTTTCTCTTTTTTCTTTTCAATCTCTTTTGAGGCAAAAGAGCTTGGGGTACCCCGGGGGTGGTTTCAAGTGTTCATCCCTGGTTTTAGGGATAAAAAGCACTTAATGGTGACAGCGATCCCCAAAATCTGTGCATTGTGATTCTGGGGGGATGTTTTTGGTAACCAGTGCCTGTAGAGGCAAAATAGTTTTTCCTAATATCCAACGTATACCCCTCCCATTGAACTTGAGACCATTGCTTCTTGTTCTGCCATCTGCCCCCACTGTGAGCAGCCTCTCTCCATCCTCTTTGGAACCCCCCTTCAGGAAGTTGAAGGCTGGTATCAAATCCCCCCTTGCTCTTCTCTTCTGCAGACTAAATAAGCCCAAATCCCTCAGCCTCTCCTCATAGGTCATGTGCTCCAGCCCCCTCATCATTTTGGTTGCCTTCTGCTGGACCCTCTCCAATGCGTCCACATCCTTTCTGTAGTGGGGGGCCCAGAACTGGACACAATACTCCAGATGTGGCCTCACCAGAGCCGAATAAAGGGGAATAATCACTTCTCTAGATCTGCTGGCAATGCTCCTCCTAATGCAACCTAATATGCCATTAGCCTTCTTGGCTACAAGGGCACCAAGATGACTCATATCCAGCTTCTCATCCACTGTAATCCCCAGGTCCTTTTCTACTGAACTGCCACTTAGCTAGTCAGTCCCTGGCCTGTAACGATGCTTGGGATTCTTCCACCCCAAGTCCTTGTTGAACTAAATCAGATTTATTTTGGCCCAATCCTCCAACTTGTCCAGGTCACTCTGGACCCTATGCCTGCCCTCCAATATATCTACCTCTCCTCCTGCTTAATGTTATCCACAAACTTGCTGAGGGTGCAATCCATCCCCTCATCCAGGTCATTAATAAAGATGTTGAACAAAATCAGCCCTAAAACCGACCCTTCAGGCATCCCGCTTGAAACTGACCACCAACCTGACATCAAGCCGTTGATCACTACCCATTGAGCCAGACAATCTGGCCAGCTTTTTATCCACCTTACAGTCCATTTATCCAATCCATACTTGCTTAACTTGCTAGCAAGAATACTAGGGAGACCATATCAAAAAGTCAAGGTATATCACATCCACTGCCTTCCCCATATCCACAGAGCCAGTTACCTTGTCATAGAAGGCAGTCAGGTTGGTCATGCATGAGTTCCCCTACCCTTGGTGAATCCATGTGGACTATTCCTGATCACTTCCCCTCTTCCAAGTGCTTCAAAATGGATTCCTTGAAGATCCCCTCCATGATTTTTCCAGGGACTGAGGTAAGGCTGACGGGTCTGTGGTTCCCTGAATTGTCCGCCTTCCATTTTTTAAAGATGGGCTCTACATTTGCCTTTTTCCAATCATCCTGGACCTCTCCCAATGTCCACGAGTTTTCAAAGATAATGGCCAAAAGCTCTGCAATGACATTTGCCAACTCACTCAGTACCCTCGGATGCATTAAATCCAGGCCCATGGATTTGTGTATGTTTAGCTTTTCTAAATAGTTCCTAACCTGCTCTTTCTCCACTGAAGGCTGCCCACCTTCTTCCCATACTGCGTTGCCTAGTGCAGGAGTCTGGGAGCTGACTTTGTCTGTGAAGACAGAGGCAAAGAAAGCATTGAGTACTTCAGCTTTTCCCACTTCATCTGTCACTAGGTTTCCTCCGTCATCCGGTAAGGGCCCCACACCCTCTCTGATCACCCTCTTATTGCTAACATGCCTGTAGAAACCTTTCTTATTACCCTTCACATCCCTTGCTAGCTGCAATTCCAATTGCGCTTGCGCTTCCTGATAACTCCCATGCATTCTCAAGCAATATATTTATATTCCTCCCTAGTCATCTGTCCAAGTTTCCACTTCTTGTAAACTTCCTTTTTGTGTTTAAGCTCACCAAGGATGTCCCCAGTAAGCCAATCTGGTTGCCTACTATATTTGCTTTTCTTACTGTGCATTGGGATGGTTTCTTCCTTTGCCTTCAGTAGGGCTTCTTTAAAATACTGCCAGCTCTCCTGGACGCCTTTCCCCTTCATATTAGCATCCCAGGCAATCCTGCCCATCAGTTCTCTGAGGGAGTCAAAGTCTGCTTTTCTGAAGTCCAGGGTGTGTATTTTGCTGCTCTCCTTTCTTCCTTTTTGTCAGGTTCCTGAGCTCGATCATCTCATGATCACTGCTGCCCAGGTTGCCACCCACCTCTACTTCCCCTACTAGTTCCTCCCTGTTTGTGAGCAGCAGGTCAAGCTGCGCATGGTCCCTGGTCAGTTCCTTCAGCACTTGTACCAGGAAGTTATCCCCAACATTCTCCAAAACCTCCTGGATTGTCTGTGTACTGCTGTATTGGTCTCCCAACAGATGTCAGGGTGATTAAAGTCCCCCATGAGAACCAAGGCCTGCAATCTGGAAGTTTCTCAAAGTTGTCTGAAGTAAGCCTCATCTACCTCATCCACCTGATCTGGAGGACCTCTCATATGCACGGACACCACCTCTCGTGTGCACTGATCCAGGTGAGGTTGATGGTGGGTTGAAATCCATGTGAAATTCTACAAGGGTTTCTTTTCCCATATGATGAACATGTCATCAATGTAGCATAAGTAGAGTAATGGTTTTAAGGGGCAAGAGCTGAGGAAGCATTGTTCAAGGTCAGCCATAAAGACTGTGGCATATTGTGGGGCCATGCAGGTGCCCATGGCTGTGCTGATGATTTGAAGATACAAATTGTGTCCGAATCGGAAGTAGTTGTGGGTGAGGACAAAGTCGCAGAGCTCTGTAACCAGGTGTGCAGTGGTGTCATTGGGATGGTGTTCCTGATCCGTCTTCATGTGGAATGTTGGGGTACGTCTAGACTACATGCCTCCGTCGACGGAGGCATGTAGATTAGACAGATCGGCATAGGGAAATGAAGCCGCGATTTAAATAATCGCGGCTTCATTTAAATTTAAATGGCTGCCCGCTCTGCCGATCAGCTGTTTGTCGGCAGATCGGGACAGTCTGGGCGCGCGCGTGATGCGACAAGGAAGCCTTTGTCGACCGGCGCAGGTATGCCTCGTGAAATCAGGTTTACCTGCGCTGATCGACAAAGGCTTCCTTGTCGACGCGCGCCCAGACTGTCCCGATCTGCCGACAAACAGCTGATCGGCAGAGCGGGCAGCATTTAAATTTAAATGAAGCCACGATTATTTAAATCGCGCTTCATTTCCTATGCCGATCTGTCTAATCTACATGCCTCCGTTGACGGAGGCATGTAGTCTAGACGTACTCTTGATGTACAGGGCTTCTATGTCCATGGTGGCCAGGATGGTATTTTCAGGTAAATTACTGATGTTCTGTAGTTTCCTCAGGAAGTCAGTGGTGTCTCGAAGGTAGCTGGGAGTGCTGGCAGCATAGGATCTGAGGAGAGAGTCAACATAGCCAGATAATCCTGTTGTAAGTGTGCCAATGCTTGAGATGATGGGTCGTCTGGGATTTCCAGGTTTGTGTATATTGGGTAGCAAACAGAAAACTCCTGGTCGGGGATTGTGCGGGAGGGTGTTTGTGTAAATTTGGTCCTGAGCAGTATCAGGGATCTTCATGAGCAGCGGCTTTAGGGTTTTTTTTTTTGGGGGGGGGGGGAGGGATTCTTTAGTGAGATCAGAGGACAGATGCTTGTAGAATCTGGTGTTGGTGAGTTGTCTGGTTGCCTCCTGTTCATAATCTGTCCTGTTCATGATGACTACAGCGCCCCTTTGTCAGCCTCTTGGATTATGATGTTAGAATTGTTTTGGAGGCCGTGGATAGCATTGCATTCTGCATGACTGAGGTTATGTGTTATATGCTGTTGTTTGCTGACAATGTCAGCCCAGGCACATCTGCGGAAGCAATCGATGTAGAAGTCAAGACTGTCATTACGACCATTAGTAGGGGTCCACATGGAAGCCTTCCTCTTGTGGGAGTGGTGGGGGTGAGCTGCGTCCTCAAGATAGGACAGATTCCTCTGCCGGGCTAAGAGTGCAGTTGGATAGGTGAGTTGAAAGTACCGGGAACGAGAGATCCTGAGGCGTGTAGGTGTAGGTGTTTGGATAGTTTATTGTCCTTTTTCTTCTGAAAGGAGATGAAGTGATCCTTGTAGGTGGCGTGTTGAGTTTTAGTAAAGTCCGGCGAAGAGGAAGTGTGTGTGGAACCTTGTTTTTTTATGAGTGTTTCTAATGTTGAGAGCTCCTCCTTGAATTTCTTCTGTTTGTTAAATAGCATGCTGATCAGGGGGCTCCTGAATTTGCTTGTGTAGATGTGTGGACAGAGTTGGCACCGGGACTGATTGGAGGGGTGGGTTCCTGGATGATAGTGCTGTTCATTGTTTTTTAAGTTTTTCCAGTTACAGTCACTCGGCTACCCTTCTGAGCTTCTGGGTCTAGAGAGTGGCAGAGTGATCTGCCCAGGGCACCAGAGCTGCTGGACTGCCTTGTCTGGACTGTCTGCCTAGCTTGGACTGGCACACGCACAACTTGCCCAATGCTGTCTCCACTCCAGCTGCAGACATTCAAGCATGCCCATGCAAGCAAGGGTCTGGGACTCTGAGATCTGGAAGCAGGCATGCTCTGGGGTGGGATACATGGGGGCAGGGTAATTGCCAAGAAGAGAAGTTTCCTTTATTTCTGTGTACTTTGTGAATTGATTTGAAATGAATGGAGATGCCTATCTCCTAGAACTGGAAGGGACCTTGAGAGGTCATCGAGTCCAGTCCCCTGCCTTTACAGCAGGACCAAGTACCATCCCTGACAGATTTTGCCCCAGATCCCTAAATGGCCTCCTCAAGGATTGAACTCACAACCCTGGGTTTAGCAGGCCAATGCTCAAACCATTGAGCTATCCCTCCCCCCATTTGATTCACTTTTAGCCTGCTCAACCCTGTTTCTTTAAGTTGTTACATAAAGGTGTGTTCATTCTAATGGAATCAATGAGATGTGTGTCGTTTATAATTGTGGTTTTGGAGTTGAATCCAGATTATTACTGGACTAGGTCTATTCCTGGAGGCTCCCAAGGCGCACCATTAAGTGCCTACAGGCCCAGCCAGGTGGAGGCACCACCACTGTATATTCCTTTAGGGGCAAGGGACTGCAGCAAAGGGGTGGATAGGGGACCCCCAACTATCCAACATCCCCCCTGGAATACTCAGGATCTCCTTTAATGTTCAAACCGTCAGGTGCACAGGTGAGCGTGGCCTGCGCCTGAGAAACCCAGAGAGGGACGAGGGGGGGTTACGTATGTTTAGTAAAATCCCCCTTTTACAGTTGAGAGATGGCTGTCGTTTATTAAACCCGGTTTGTGTAATTTCTAACAGCGGGAGGGGAGCGCAAGGAATTGTGCATCTGTTCCTCCTTGTTGAGGGGGTGGGCAAATGTACACGCTTGCCTTGTCGTGATTTCTCTCCAGTGTCAGACGATATTCTGTTAGGTTTACTTTCCAGAGGGGAACTGCACTTGAGTGCAGGGCGATTTCTTAGCTCAGCCTTTCCATACAGAGCGGTTTGCAGACTCTGTGTTTCTACCCCTGGTGCGTCCCTGCCTGTGTACCCTCCCAGAGGCCAGAGAGCCTAAGTCAGCAAAACAGGGAGAAGCAACCCAGGCTAGAGGAGCAAGTAGGCTCAGTGAAATCCCAGCACATCAGGCGGCTTCCCAGAAGGGGGATCAAACCCATTAGAAATTGGGTCCTTGAGAAAAGGTCTCTCCATGTAATTGGGTAAGCTTGGAGGAGTCCTGTGTAAGCTTGGAGGAGCCTAGGAGAGAGATCTTGGAGTCATTGTGGAGAGTTCTCTGAAAACATCCCCTCCATGTGCAGCGGCAGTCAAAAAAAGCAAACCGCATGTTAGGAATCATGAAAAAAGGGATGGAGAATAAGACAGAGAACATTTTATTGCCTCTATATAAATCCATGAACTTTTAGGGGGTAGCCGAGTTAGTCTGTACAGAAAAAAACAACCAATGGTCTGGTAGCACTTTAAAGACTAACACAACTTGTAGATGGTATCATGAGCTTTCGTGGGCACAGCCCACTTCTTCAGATGACCAGAACTCAGAACTCTGGTCATCTGAAGAAGTGGGCTGTGCCCACAAAAGCTCATGATACCAGCTACATGTTTTGTTAGTCTATAAAGTGCTATGAGACGATTTGTTATAAATCCATGGTACAGCCACATCTTGAACACTGCATACAGATTTGGTCGTCACATCTCAAAAAAGATCTCTTCGCATTGGAAAAGGTTCAGAACAGGGCACCCAAAATGATGAGGGGTTTGGAATGGCTGCCATATGCAGAGAGATGAAAAAGACTGGGATGCTTCAGCTTTGAAAAGAGGAGACAAAGGGGGGATATGATAGAGGTCTATAAAATCATGCCTGGTGTGGAAACAGTGAATAAGGAAAAGTTATTTACTTGTTCCCATCACATAAGAACTAGGGGTCACCAAATGAAATTAATGGGTAGCAAGTTTAAAACAAACCAAAGGAAGTTTTTTTTTCCATGCAGTGCACAGTTAACATGTGGAACTCCTTGCCAGAGGACATTGTGAAGACCAGTGTTAAAAAAAGAACTGGATAAATGAATGGAGAGCTGTTAGCTAGGATGGGTAGGGATGGTGTCCTTAGCCTCTGTTTGTTAGAGGCTAGACATGGATGACAGGAGAGGGATCGCTTGATGATTCCCTGTTCTGTTCATTCCCTGTGGGGTAAGCCACTGTCGGCAGACAGGATGCTGAGCTAGATGGAACTTTGGTCTGACCCAGTATGGCCTTTCTTATGTTCTTACATTCTTTGTGCCTTTTAAAGGTGTACCCGCTGCCGGTAATGCACTTAGATTTGTGTAATGGAGCAACAGCCACACTTGGAGATAGAGATGTTAGCGTGTAGTCATGTAAACGATCAACTGATAAGTCTGGGCTTACAGATTAAACCTAATGACTACACACACTCCCCCTCCTTGCTCCTTCTAATACAGAGGCAGCAAGGCGGGGTGGGGGAGGCAAGGGCCCATGGCTGTGGGGAGCTGGCTTCTAAGTCAGCTTCTCACAAGCACAAGATGCTGGTGAGCTGCCTTCCCCCCATCTCTGCGCTGCTAATACAGAGACGTGGCAGGGGGTTCCCTGGGAGTGGGGCCGGGAGCACACTGGCTGATGGCCTTGCCCCCGCGACCTAGTGACTCATTGTGGAACTGATAAGATGTTTGGCGTGGTTACACGATTATTCAGTTCAACAATGTGGAACATCCCTACTCCATGACAACTGGAATTAATGTGCATCGCAATCCTGTAATGGAGCAACAGCGACACCTGCTGGACACTCCCAGTAATGCACTTGCCAGTTATATTCCAGCTTGGCTTTCCCCTTGATATTTTTACCCACTGCCTCTTTCTTGTCCCTCCCTCCCCCCATTTTTTCTTCTTCCACCTCCTCCTCCCTTCTCCCCTATTTATTTTGGTCCTGGACATCCAACACTCTGGTCATCTGAAGAAGTGGGTTGTGCCCACGAAAGCTCATGGTGCCATCTACATGTTTTGTTAATTTCTAAGGTGCTACCCGACCATTTGTTGTTTTTTAAGTTTTACCAATTCTGTAATGGAGCAACAGCCTCACATGGTGGGTGCTTGCGGTAACGGCCTTAGCAATTCTGTAATGGGGCCAGAGTGACACTGTTGCTCCATTATTTCAAAATTGTGCTTGCATTACTCGTTGCCACCAAGCGTCACTGTTGCTCCATTATAGTATTGCTACATGAATTACCGTGAGTAGCCACCTGGTGTCGCTGTTGCTCCAGGGCAGCAAGACCCTTATTGGTCTGCAAGATCTGTTCTGCTCTCCCTTGCTGTGGAAATGCTTCTGCCAAGAGGTGTCATTGGGTTTTCAGTGTCTGGGGAGCCCAGTTCATGCCCTGCAGTGACAGGTGCAGCCTTAGAGGAGTCAGAATGTTTGGTGGGGCTGTTGTGTCCTTTCTCTCCTCGGTTTTCACTGCTCTGTCTCGTGTGTGTCTGTTCTCCTCAACGTGAGCTATGGCTTGGTGCATAGTGCGGCACTTCTGTGTTACGTGCTGAGTGTCCCCAGTTCCTTAGGCACCTCTCCGCTCGCCGCGCTGAAGACTGACATTCTTGTGTTCGATTTAGCGGGTCTAGAGTCGATCTGTCAATCAAATCCCGAGGGCAGCTCTGGCTGGTGCCTGCACTCCAGTCACAAGGAGTAAGAGAAGTGGCCTCCCACTGTGGGGACGCCGCCAAGCTCGGTGTAAGGTTTGCTGACTCCAGCTACGTGTTCTACCTCGCTGGAGCTGCATGCCCTAAGCTGACCGTCCAGGTCTAGTGTAGACCTGAGCTAAGATCTTTGAAGCACTTCCACTGCCCTCTGCTAGCTCCTCTTCGCTGACCTACTGAGAACAGAGCACTTGCTTTGGGAGGCAAGTGTCAGGCATACACACAGAGTGGCCAGCCCAGAGGATATCCTGAATATCCTTCCGCAGTTCTGGTTTCCAACTTAAAGATAATCAGTCATGATATGATTTTGGTCATGATCTAATAAACTAGGTTTCTAGGTATTTCAGTCACACTAGTCACCTTGAGATGAGACTTCTTTGCATAATTGTGGATCTGTTTTTTGCTTCTCTTCTCACTTCGGGAGATGGAGGAATAAAATCCTCAGTCTCTTAAGGACTTAAATGTCTAAGAACCTTTTTTTCCGCTTTATTTGCATAGGTAGAAAATGATATACATATAGCAAATCCTCTACAGGAGCACATAATGCTAATGAGGGAAGAGGGGGAATCAGCAAAAAGTATCAACGAGATGCTTCTGAGTAGGCTTTCAAGGTACAGAGCCTCCCCATCAGCAACACTGGCTGCTCTAACTGGCTCTACAATCTCCAATACATTGAAAGAAGGCCAAGCAGGTCAGAAGAGTTCTCTTTTCCTTTATAATAATTTTCCAGTTTTGTTCGCAGTGGTGCATCTACAAAATTATTTCTTTAAATGTAGAACTCTGAAAATCTTATGTGCCTGTATGTGTAATGCCTTTATGTTTATGTTCTTTAAACTGCTATCACATATATTGCTGGTAGTAATTTCTTCATCTCAGAGGGGTTGCCATGTTAGTCTGTAACATTAAAAACAATGAGTAGTTCTGTGGGACCTTAAAAACTAACAAATGTGTTAGTCTCGAAGGTGCCACAAGACTAATTCTTCTTCGAGTGCTTGCTCACGTCCATTCTGATTAGGTATGCGCACCCTGCATGCACGGATTCCGGAGCTTTTCCCCCTAGCAGTTTCTGTAGGGCCAGGCAGGGAGCCCCCTGGAGTGGCGCTGGTATGCCGGTGCATATATCCCCCTGACAGCCCCCAACCCCCTCAGTTACTTCTTACCGCCCCTGACGGTAGCTGGAGTGTATGTTAAGGCTCTTAGCCTTTCCCTTAGCAGACAGTTTTCCGTATCTAATCTTGTACTATAGTTAAATTCCTGGTTAAGTAGTTGTTAACTAGTGTAAATAGTTCAGGAGAAGAGCTCAGCGGGACTCTCCCTATCAGGGGAGGGGATGCCAGAGCCGCAGGGCTTCAAGAGTGCAGCCCCAGAGTGAGGAGCGACCCCAATCGGTATGCAGCGCACCATCGGCAACATCCACGGCATCAACCAGGCACCACGCGGCCCCATCAAAGATGCCCCAGCACAGGTCACAGTCACCGGCACCGAAAGGTGCCAAAGACTTCAGAGGGCGATTGGCAGAGAGGTGCGGCCACAAAGTGCGCCCTAAGCAGGGGCACTCGGCTTTGAAGATGCCAAGGGGGAGGCGGAGCCAGGGTCATATCTGGAGTCCGGGCCAGGCGGACGGGATGGGGGACATACGACGCCCCTCTACCCCAGAGACATTTGACGCGGCACGCAAGCTCATCGAGCTAACCTCAGCAGAGGTAGACGGCTCAGTGCTGCAGGCACCACCCGTGCTGACACGGGATGAGAGGGATTCCCTCAGCACCGTCCCTGGTGCCGACGAGAATAGCGGTACCGTGTACTCTGCAGCCTACTACACCGGCACCGGCCCAGACGCTGACGCAGGCACCAGCACCGACCCTGACCCCTGTGCCAACACCAGCACCAACCCTGGCACCGGTGCAGGCACCGAGCCTTCCGGTGCCAATCCAAACTGCACCGATGCAGACGGCACCAAGCTCAACACCAGTGCTAATGCCACTACTGGCACCGATTCCCGCACCGGGCCAACTGCCTCCAGCACTGACACCTCAGCCACCACTGGTCCCTGCGATATGGCATCGACAGAGGGGCATGTACTACAGCGCCCCTCAGCACCGCAGCTAAGTACGGTACCGCAGGGGTACTTCCCGGCATACCAGCTACCTATACCACAGCAGGGGCCTTCACAGGTACTGGAAATGCCTCCCCCTGCACCGGGACCGGTGCACAGAGGGAAACCATCCACCATGGCCAGTAATCAGAGGGAGCAATCATCGACTGCCCCTCCGTGGTCGGCATCGGACTACTTTTCCGAGTCAGAAATAGAATCTGTGCACTTTGCCAGATCATCTTATAGGTCAAGATCCAGACACTGGTCCCACTCAAGCCACAGATCCTGGCATAGGACCCCTGTGGACCAGCAGTGTTGGCAAGCACAATGGCAGCCCCATCCCCAATGATCCTTCTGGACCCCGTGGGCTTACCACCAGGCCCAGGGGCCCCCGCCATTAGGATCTGTTGTGGGGTCATCTCGTAGGGACAGCGCTCCATCTGCCACCCCCCTACGTGCTCCACCATCGAAGGAGAGCCAACAGGCCATGAGCATAACTAAGCCTCTTGTGATCAGTCAAGGACCAGGGGCCACAGCCCCTCCAGCGAGACCAGAGAAGGCGGGCCCATCAACCCTAAAGGAACCACCAGTGCCCGATTTTGGGGAAGAGCAAGTACTGACGGGGGAATCGTCCTCTTCCTCGCCAGATGAGGCGTTGGCAGATCGAGCACCACAGCTTCCCTCCATGGATGCCAGGGCCTACCAGACCTACTAAGAAGGTTGGCATCCAACCTGGCGGTAAAAGCCGAGGAGGTCCATGAGGAAGTGGACCCTATGTGACGGACTGGGCCGGGTCTGGGCTCTGCTGAGGACGTCCGCTCAGGGCGAATTGCTCAAAACCAGGACTACTTACAGCCCCAGACTGGAGACCTTTCCCAAACAGGTCACAAACCAGTCACACCGAGCGCTTCAGCTGCCAATCCAGCCAGCAGGAAGCCTCACGAGCAAAACCGCTCTGACACCCCAGCTCTCCCTGTGCCACAATCAGCCCCGGGCCCGCACACAGGTGAGGGATTATAGAACCCGAACTCACCTATCCCGAACGGGTTCTCACGTTCCCAAAGAACCAGCCACAGATTCCCAGTCAGTTTACACTTTGAATCTTACCCACAAGATCACGCTGGGCCAAGCCTTTTGAATCTAAAAGTTTATTACTAAAAGAAAGAAAAGGTGGAGAGTAAGGTTGTTAAGGAGAATACATTACCTGCACCAATCACCAGGTTCTTGATGCAGGCTCTCAGCAGAGATGTTACAACTGCTATCTTAAAAGTCTCTGGTGTATATCCTACGTCAGGATGGGTCCACAGTTCTTTCCGGCTCGCTGTCCCTCACAAGTCTGCATCTTGGATCAATAGCAGAATTGAAGACCAAATGGAGACCACCTCATAGCAATTTATATCCATTCCTGGGTGTCTCCCCAGTGGAGCAGATCACATGGTCAAGTAACCTATCTCTGATTCACATGTCAGCAGCCATTTTGCTCTGGCTGGTTTGCATGTTCCCAGATGCATTCCTCAGGTGTGTATTGGGCATTGTGACAGGGCGGCCCCACCCCGCACTATAAATGAACCTGCGGGCAGGGCCCAGCTGGTTGAGAGGGTCCAGCTGGTGGAGAGGGCCACTCCCCCATGGCCTTGCTGGGCATGCTCACTGGGGAGCCACACTATAAAAGGCCCTGAGCCGGCTCACTTGGGGCTGATAGCTGAAGGGGAAGGACTGAAGAGGCCAGCTCCTGACCCAGAGGAGGCCATGCAGCCAGAACCAATGCCACAGCCCCGCCGCCATGCCAACCCCAGCACCAGAGACCGTGGAGAGGTATGACCACAGGGGAAACGGCGGGGAGGTAGGAAGCAGCCCAGGGCAGGGAGTAATACTACCCCAGGTGCTCGGCGGGTTGAGGGGAGGAACCCCTCACTGAGCAGGCAGTGGACTGAGTCACTGCCAGTAGGGCCCTGGGCTGGGACCCGGTGGAGTGGGAGGGCCCGGGTCCCCCTATCTTCTCCCTCTGCAGCACCCCAGAGTCCAGAAGGGCCTACAGGCTTAAGGACTAGGCCAGAAGGCCGTATTAACCCAAGAGGGGGAACTTTCAAAGACTGTGCCAGAGGGCCGTATTTACCCCAGGAGAGGGGACTTTCAAAGACGGTGCCAGAAGGCCGTATTTATCCCAAGGGCGGGGAGGGCTTTAAAAAGCTAGGCCAGGATGAGGGAGGTCCCGAGCGAGGGGCAGCACCCCTCAACAGGCACCTTGAGAGCCATTGTCCTTGGTGCCGTGTTAATTAGCATAGTCATCGACTGAACAATTGTTCTTTACAACAGGCAGTCCAGGCCAGTATCAGCACAGGGTCCATATTCATAACTCCCCATACAGACATCACACAAGTACATGAGTAGCATAAATAGAATCAGTAGAACATAAGATTTAATTTGACACCTCACATGGCCCCCTTTGTACAGACTTTGGGACTAACACCCCCCTCCCTCCTGTGGGTGCAGCAGTGATCTGGCTGCTCCCCTTAAAATCCAATAACCTGACACCCTATCCTAGACATTTAGCGGCATCAGCCCCGGGTCACATGGCGTTACCGCTAAACAAGATAATTGACAAATTGTCCAAGACCCTGTGGCAAATGCCTGCATTGATTACACCCACGCAGAAGGGGGTGGAAAGGCGATACTTTGTGCCCCAAGCAGGATACGAACATCTGTATCAACGCCGGGATTGATAGTGGTACAAGCAGCAGGGCAGAAAGAGCGGTAGGGACCGCCGGCCCCAATGCCAAAAGTTAAGGAGCCTAAAAAGCTGGACCTCCTTGGCAGGAAAACTTACGCCATGGGAGATCTACAGCTACGCATTGCAAATCAGCAGGCGATGCTGGGGTGGTACGCCTTCAACACTTAGGCATCAATGCAGAAGTTTAGGGACCGCCTCCCCCAAGAGTCCCGCCAGGAATTTGGAACTATCACTGAGGAAGGGAAGAGGGGTGGCACGCACAACTCTCCAAGCAGCTCTAGATGCGGCTGACTTGGCAGCTCGGACAATGGCCACAGCTGTAGTCATGAGGTGTAACACGTGGCTACAAGTTTCCGGCATCCTGCCAGAGGTTCAAGCCACCCTACAGGATCTGCCATTTGAGGGGTCAGGCCTGTTCTCTGAGCAGACTGATTCCAAACTCCATAGTCTTAAAGATTCGAGGGCAACACTGAAGTCCCTGGGAATACATACCCCGGTGCCTCAAAGGAGACCTCTCAACCCCAGGCCGAACCCCAGGCCTTTTCAGCATGGGTTTGGGCCCAATAGGAGACGAAGGAGAGGTCGCAACAATGGATGTAGTGATCAGTATAGAAACAGGCGTAGGGATCCAGAACGGACTCAGAACGAGGGTCTACCCCACCTCAGGGACAACAGCCCAAACCTTCATTTTGAAGGGTACGATCGAGAGCAGACTACCAGTCGAGTCCCCTGTACCCCCCTTTGGCGCCCGACTCTCCCTACTTTACCAGGTCTGGTCCAGGATAACATCCAACCTCTGGGTACTCGACCTGGTGAGAAAGAGATATACTATGCCCTTCCTTTCTACCCCTTCTTCCCACCCCCTTTCCCTGTCCCTCTTCAGGGACCCCTCTCACGAGACTTTGCTAAGGCAGGAAGTGTCCGCGCTTCTGCTACTAGGGGCCATAGAGCCGGTCCCGCAGGAGCTCAGAGGGAGGGGCTTCTATTCCCAATATTTCCTCATTCCCAAGGTGAAAGGAGGTCTATGTCCTATTCTAGATCTAAGGAATCTGAATGTCTTTATAAAGAAAACGAAGTTCAGAATGGTTACCCTGGTCTCCATTATCCTGTCCCTCCAGAAGGGAGACTGGTATGCTGCTCTCGACCTGAAAGACGCCTACTTCCACATTTTGGTGACCCCAGCACACAGGAAGTTCCTCAGATTTGTGGTGGGCCAGGACCACTTCCAGTTTACGGTTCTTCCATTTGGTTTATCCACAGCGCCAAGGGTGTTCACCAAATGCATGGCAGTAGTAGCGGCGTTCCTGAGGCACTGCAGGGTACAAGTTTTCCCGTATCTAGACAGCTGGTTAATAAGGGGAACATCTCGAGACCAGGTGACAGACCATATCAGGATGGCAAGGGCGCTGTTTGCAGATGTAGGTCTGCTCATAAATGACGCCAAGTCCACACTAAACCCCACACAGATGATAGAGTTTGTGGGAGCGCCTCTGGACTCCATTACAGAGAGGGCTTCCCTGCCCAGAGACAGGTTCCTATTAATATACTCATTGATAAAAGACCTACAGAGGTTTAGTTTCCCATGATCACAGCACGACCCTGTATGAGGCTCCTTGGTCACATGGCAACGTGCACCTATGTGGTAAGCCATGCTAGGTTACCGATGTGACCTCTGCAAGGCTGGCTCAAGGGAGTCCACAACCCGATGAGGTCGCCCCTGGATGCAGTCGTTACTTTGCAGGAACCGATACTCCGCTCCCTAGACCGGTGGAGCAGGAGGACACAGTGTGTGCGGGAGTCACATTTACCAGGCAGACCCCATCAGTGCAGGTGGTTATGGACACATCGGACATGGGCTGGGGAGCTCACTTGGGCAACCTCAGGACTCAAGGTATGTGGCTGCCAGGGGAAATACCTCTCCACATAAATGTCAAAGAACTCAGGGCGGTCAAACTGGCATGTTGGACATTTCTCCCTCAGTTGGAGAACAAAATGGTTGTGGTGTTGACAGACAACACGACCTCCATGTATTATATCAACAAACGGGGAGAAGGGAGCGCGTTCCTCTCCCCTCTGCCGAAAGGCCCTAAAGCTGTGGGAGATATGTATCTCTCACAGTATTCACCTGGAAGCATCATAGCTGCCCGGGTCCAGGAATGTGTTAGCAGACAGGCTCAGCCGATCCATTCGGGCACACAAGTGGACCATCAGGGTAGACATCCTGGAGGAAATCTTCCAGAGGTGAGGGTATCCCCATCTAGATCGCTTCGCGACAACGAGCAATGCCCGATGCCGGAGCTATTGCTTGTTTATGGGTCAGGGACCCAGGTCACAAGGAGACATGCTACAGATCAGGTGGCCCAGGGATCTACTGTATGCTTCCCCCCCCCTTCCCACTGGTACACGAGACCCTCATCAGGGTTGGGAGATTCAGGGCACAAGTGATCTTGATAGCACCAGTGTGGCCTCGCCAGCACTGGTTCATGACTCTGCTGGAGTTGGCAGTGGAGGGCCCAGTGATGCTGCCTCTAGTACCACACCTGATCACTCAAGAGTGAGAGGGGGGGAAGATTCTCCACCCGAGCTTGCCAACCTTACACCTAGCGGCGTGGAGCCTGCGTGGCTGTCAAGACTAGAGCAGACTTGCTCGCAGGAGGTGCAGAAGGTCCTCTTGGAGAGTAGGAAGCCATCCACCAGGGCACTGTATGAGGCGAAGTGGAGGCGTTTTACCTTGTGGATAGGAGATTAGGGGAGCAGACCCGTTAGGGGCTATAGTTCCACTCATCCGCGAATACCTTCTATACCTGAGGCGGCAAGGCCTTGTCACATCCTCACTGAAGGTTCACCTGACTGCAATTTTAGCTTTCCACCCTGGGAAGGCCAAAGGTCTGTCTTTGCCAACGCCACGGTTAAATGATTCCTGAAGGGGGTGGATAGGTTACTCCCCTATATGCGGCCGCCGGTGTCCCCCTGGGACCTCAACCTGGTCCTGACGGAGCTTATGAAAGCCCCATTTGAGCCACTAGCCACCTGTTCGCTAAAGCACTTATCTTGGAAGGTGGCTTTTCTGGTGGCAATCACCTCAGCAAGGAGGGTGTCGGAACTGAGAGCCTTAACCTCAGAGCCCCCCGTACAGTCTTCTTTAAAGACAAGATGAGAATGCGTCCCCAAGGTGGTCTCGCATTTCCATCTGTCACAGAACATTTACCTGCCGGTATTCTGCCCCAAACCACACTCCACACCCAGGGAACAGGCCCTGCACTGTCTGGATGTCAGGAGAGCATTGGCGTTCTATATAGAAAGAACAAGAGAGTTCCGCAAGTCACCACAGTTGTTTATTTCAGTAGCAGAAAGAATGAGGGTTCGCCCGTTTCAGCGCAATGCATCTCCTAGTGGATCACATCTTGCATTAGGGAGTGCTATAAGGGTGCGGGCAAGCCAGCACCACCAATAACTGCACACTTGACGAGCACAGGCGGCATCCAAGCCGTTCCTGGCACAAGTACCAATACTGAACATTTGTAAGGCAGCCACGTGGTCGTCTGTGCACACATTCTCAGAGCACTACGCGATTATGCAGCTAGCTAGGGAAGGCACAGCAGTAGGCGCGGCAGTACTGAAGTCTGTTGACGCATAGTCAGGAGTCACCTTCCGACCTCACATCCTAGGGAACGGGGTAGGGATTCACCTAATCAGAATGGACATGAGCAAGCACTCGAAGAAGAAGAAAAGGTTACTTACTTCGTAACTGTTGTTCTTCGAGATGTGTTGCTCACATCCATTCTACATCCCACCCGCCTCCCTTTGTTGGAAGAATCCAGCAAGAAGTAACTGAGGGGGCAGAGGGCCAGCAGGGGGATATATGCACTGGCATACCGGCACCACTTCAGGGGGCTCCCTGGCTGGCCCTATGGATACTGCTAGGGGAAAAAGCTCCGGAATCCGTGCACTTGGCGCGCGCACACGTAATCAGAATGGACTTGAGCAACACATCTTGAAGAACAACAGTTATGAGGGAAGTAACCTTTTCTTTCTTAGGGTTTATTAAAGTTCTCTAAAATTGTGGGAATTCCTCATGAAGATAATTGCATTTGGAATACGTCATACAAATGCACAGCAGAGTGCAAGTGCTTAACACTCAAAGTTCTAAGAACAAAATAACATAGTTCATATTCACATAAAATACATGCAGTAAGGGAAAAAAATCGATACCGCAATAATAGTAGCTGTCGCAAACACAGTTCCCTTTTGTAGCTCGTTTACAGCTCAGTTCTGCCACCCTTATTCTGATTGATAGTCTCGTAGCTTTCAATGGGACTATAGGTTACATTTCTCTAGTCCTGCGTGCTCTGGTCAGGCAACATCCATGGTCTGGCATGATTTAGTTAGCCGGATATTCCCTTGTCATAGGGTGTGGCCAAGTTTCTCATGGTCCCATTAAGTTTGTTTACAGCCACCAATCCTTACCTCTAAATGTCTTCTACGAGCTCAGGAAGCAGTGACAGTGTTGGTGCTGCTAGACCATATCGACCTTCCGCAGTCTGGCAAAGTCTCTGGTCTGGCACTGGCTCAGTCCCAAGGGTGCCGGATTAGAGAAATTCAATTTGTATTTCAAGGGTAAGGTACTCTTCAGTATTTGTCACTGGTATCATTTAAACTCCTTTAATTGGGGCACACACAAAAAATCACCAGCCATAACTTACAAAGTTTTCCTAGATGTTGGTGAAACTTATTCCACTCAAAAATCTCATAATGCTTTGATTTTAGTCAGGTAGCTTCTTTCTTATATTTAATGTTACATTGAAAAAAACGATAGGAAAACGGAATATTCAAGAATAAAATCAATGGCTAAACTGTGGGACTGGTGTGTCAGATAAAACTGACTTGAGTACTCTTCCAGAAAATTAATTTTGTCAGTTTTGTAGTTAAGTGATTGTTTTTTGTCCTTTAATGACCAGGATGTCGTCTTTGATATGGAGATAGGGAGGGACAGCCCATGAAGGGATTTGAGGAGAAGCAGAAGATCATTGGAATGGCTACCAGGATAGAGGAGCTTAGCAGATATATGCTGACTTGATTTGAGGAGCCTCATATGATCTTCATGGAGACAAGAAATGGCATTGGAGTAGTTCCATATGAGATGATCCAGGTTTGGACCAGTTTTGGTAGGAGGTACAGAGAGGAAAGCTTTGATTTTGGAGATGATGTAGAAAGAAAAGTGACAAGATTTCATGATAGATTTGATGTAGGGAAAAAATGAAATAAATGTAAAAATAATCCAGGATTGTGAACGTGTGCCCCAGGGACAGTAACAGAATTGCCAATGAGATGAAAATAGGAAGAAAAATGTGGGGAGGCTAGATGTATAAGTGATTTCATAAGAATTTAAAAATGCCATTAGCAGTTCATTAAGGCAATACAAAAGGCCTTAGAAATCTCTCATGAAATCCAAAAGGATATTTGTTTTAAGCTGGCATCAGTGCTCCTTATTGTGTCTAGGATACTTCAGAAAATCCTAAATTGGTTTCCAGTAAGTGTCCTATCCCAGGCTCTCAAAATGAACTTATCGTTTCTGTTGGCAGTAGAAATTATGAATCATCTTACAGTAAAACTCCATTCGTCCGGCATCTGATGGTCTGGCACTCCTGATGGTCCGGCACCATCAGGAACCCGGAAGTGCTCCGGGCAGCTGGACCACTGGAGCTGCTCTGCCCCCGGCTTCCCCGATTCAGCCGCTGAAACTGACCAATGGCTGAATCGGGAAAGCTGGGGCAGAGCAGCTGGAGTGCTGCCAGTAGGTCCCACAGCGCTGCCCTCGGCACCGCGGGACCAACCGGCAGCACCCAGCTGTCCCCAAGTCAGCCGCTGCTGAAACTGACCAGCGGCTGACTCCGGGAAGCCCGAGGCAGAGCAGCTCTGCCCCTGGCTTCCGGAGTCAGCCCTGGTCAGTTACAGCGGCAGCTGACTTGGGGACAGCTGGGGTGCTCTGCCCCAGGCGCCCCCAAGTCAGCCACCGCTGAAATTGACCAGCGGCTGACTCGGAAGCCGGGCGCCCGGGCTTCGGAGTCAGCCGCTGGTCAATTTCAGCGGCGGCTGACTTGGGGACGCCTGGGGCAGAGCAGCTGGGTGCTGCCGGGTTGGTCCGGTAGCACCGCTTCCTGGCGCTGCGAGACCAACCCGGCAGCACTTCAGCTGCTCTGCCCCAGGCGCCCGATTCAGCTGCTGCTTAAACTGACCAGCAACGGCTGAATCGGGACGCCTGGGGCAGAGCTGACAATCGGAAGGGGGCTATGAGGGGTCTGGGGTGGCATGCCCCCCCACACCACCCTAGACCCCTCATAGCCCCCCCCTTCCGATAGTCCGGCATATCTGATAATCTGGCACCCCCTGGGTCGTAAAGGTGCCGGATTATCAGAAGTTTACTGTATTAGGGTTTTTTTTGCCAGTGACTGTGTGTTGTGAAATTGCATTGTACTTGAATAAGCTCATGTTGAGGTGAGCGATACTCAAGCAGGGGACACCGGATTGTTTGGGACATCAATAAAGAGCTGGTCTGGTTCCCACTCAGAACTCTCTTTACACGGTAGCAGAGTTGGAATTGTTTTGGGGCACTATCCTGCAGTACCTCTACCTTAGCGATGAATTAGCAGATGTGTGACATTGCTATCGGTATACGGATTGATGGTTTGTACATTACAACATGACTTTTCTTTGTGACTAGAGCCCTGTGAATCCACGGATATCCCTTTTATACCCGCAGGTATCCTCACCTGCAGATGTCCACAGTGCATTTGTGCGGACAGGGTTGTGAATGCGCACACAGATGGGATATCCAGGATACACACCCAGCCTGTGGCAGACACCCCAAGGCACTCCCCTGCTCTTTTGAGGGGTGTGATCTGGGGGCTGCCATCTCCTGTGGAGAGTCACTGGTGAGCAATCCCTGTGCCAACCCTATCCCTCCCTTTCCCAAGAAGTCAACAGCCTCTTGAGAAAAAGCAGAGGTTGGGACGAGGGTGGCCCACCAAAATGGACAGTCACCTGGGAGGCAGGAGATCCCAGCCTAAATCCCTGCCGAACAGCGGAGGGGTTTGAAGTAGGGTTTCCTACAAGCCAGGCAAGAACCCTAAGTACTGAACTAGAGTGGAGGTAGCTGGAGGCCTGGCCTGCAGTGCATTTAACTGAAGGGGAAGAGATGCAACAGGCAAGAACGAAGGCCAACAGGCCCACCCTGCTACAGACAGCTGAGGGCACAGGCACCCATGCAGCCTGGAACCCCCGCAGCCTCCACCTGCCCACTGGCCTACAGGAAGAGCTGGGAAAGCAGGCCGGCCCAAAGCCCATTCACTCCAGGGGAACAGTGTCCCCGGGCAAGAAGGCAGGTCCCCCACAGCCTGCACAAGAGACGAGGCACTCATCCCAGGAAACACTGCACCCCCCGTTTCTTCCAAGCCAGGCACACGGCTCAGCCACTAGGCCATAGGCCAAAACACGGCTCAGGACTGGCCCAAATCACATGGATTTCAAGTGGAGCAGCCGTGACAGGCAAACCAAGCTGCATTCTGTACAGGGACAGTCAGCGCTCGCCTAACACTTCTCCCAGCACCCAGCTGAGCTACTGCAACACGGGAGGAGATGAAGCCAGCTGTGGCCCAAAGCCTGTTCACTGGCAGTGGAACAGCTCCCCCAGGCCCAACAGACCCCTCATGGAGGCTAGAGCCAGTGCTGCTTGCTAGCCAGGCTGGTGAGGAATGGCATCCCTTCTCTGTGGGTCAGGGGCTGGGAATGGGCGGCCGGAGAAGACTCAGTGGATGATTCCCTGTTTCTGTTCACTCCCTCTGGGGCACCTGGCATTGGCCACTGGCGGCTGACGGGACACTGGGCCGGGTGGACCTTAGCTCTGCCCCAGTCTAGCCACTTGTATGGTCTAAGGCACTTGTCCCAGGCCAGCACGTCGCACACTTCCAGCACCTCTCTCAAGACTGGGGGCAGGGTTCTCGCCCCATTACTCCCAGCCCAAACGTGGGTCTAGGCTGCGGCACTACAGTAGGTGGGTTGCTTTGGCTTTTCGTCCAAACCGTAGTTATTAATGAGCAACAGCTTCAGCCCGCAAAGGGAGAACCACCCCTCAGTTCACACCAGGGCCTAGGACACACCTCTGGGCTGCTGGAGACAGCTGCTCCCCGAACTTGAACCCAGAGCTCTCCAAACTTTGTGCCCCTGCCCGCTCACTCCCAGGCTAGCTCACTGGAGTGGACCAGCTGTAACAGGCCCCAGGCAGGGCACTCTCATCGCCGGAGCCCATGACCAAAGAATGGGGGCGCTAGCCTGGGTCGTAGGAGAGCCCTCTTCTCATCCCTTCTCATCAGGCAGATGAGGGAAATAAGACCATCCAGGGTCAGCCCAGTGATCCATCTAGCCCGCTTGTCCATCTTCCAACAGTGGCCGATACCCAGATGCTTCAGCGACCCTAAGAGGGAGATTATCGTGTGATCCGTCCTCTGTCGGCCACTCCCAGCAGCGGGCAGCAGGGCCAGATTTACTCTTCTGGGGACCAAGGCTGATTAGATTTTGTGTGACCCCCTAGGCTCCAGGGTGGGTTTCAGAGGGCAGGAGAGGGCTGCGGTTGAGGTGGGGGGCTGGGCACGGAGGGGACTTGGGCAGGAGGTGGGGTGGACGTGCGAGCTCTGGGACAGCATTAGGGTGTGGCAGGGGCTCAGGGCTGGAAATGGGGTGGGGGTGCAGGGAGCCTGCCTGGGGGCAGATTCCCTTTGGTGGTGCATGTCTCCAGTGGGAGAGGGGAGAGAGAAGGGGGAAGGTGTCTGCACAAGGCCCTGTGATTGTTTGCAGGCACAATCCCCAGCAGCCCCCATGGGCTGTGATTCCCAGCCAATAGGAGCTGTGGAGGTGGAGCCTGCAGGCGAGGGAAGCTGACGGACAGAGCTGCCAGCGCTTGCAGCTCCAGCCCAGTGGGGGGGCGGGGAGGAGGAATGGCAAAGCACAGAGCTGCGAGCTGGGCCTCCCCCTCCCTTACCAGGTAGGGCTGGAGCCCAGGGGCTTTCATGACTGCAGCCTAGCTTCCTGTCCCCAGAAGGCCCTGCGAAAAGGTTTCCACTCCTGTCAGCCGGAGATCTGTTTGCGGGGGCCCAGGCTGTAGCTCCAAGAGCTCCTTTCTGACTCCGGCCCTGCCTGGCAGTCTGGGGCTAAGGGCTGTGTGGGGCACGAGGCTGCCTCTCTGCCCGTCTTGGCCAATAGCACCCGGTGGAGCTGTTCTCTGGGAATGTTTCATTCTCTTTCAAGCTCG
Organism: Rafetus swinhoei; assembly: GCA_019425775.1. Lineage (NCBI taxonomy): Eukaryota > Metazoa > Chordata > Testudines > Trionychidae > Rafetus > Rafetus swinhoei. The sequence continues at coordinate 25,291 of JAFJHL010000175.1, read as the reverse complement.
CTGAGCGTTTGGCCTTTGCGGCGTCGACTGGCGCTACGTTCCTCCGGCTGGCGGCCATGCGAGAGGACATGCCGCCCTTGGTTTGGTCTCATCCTGCTGCCTCATAGTGTCCAGCAGGTCCCCCTGACTCTTGTGTTCCAGGAAGCGCTAAATAACACGTCCGTAGTCGCGTCTCCCCACAGTTTCTAGAGCACCAGCATCCGCCCAGTGCCCCCACATGAAAGGGGAGCCAGGCCCTCCCCCCCCACAATCCGAGGGGAAGCCCCCTAACCACTAGCTAGGCTACAGGTTCCATTGTAGCCTGCTCTCGTGTGACTGTTCAGCCGTGGCCCGAGAGGAGCGCTGCTGGGGTTCTTGAGCTGTTCCACATTTGTTCCACGGGGTGGGGCCACGTTTCTTGTATAACCTTTGGCTGTGGCAGGGGGAAGGTGGTGGGTTCAAAGCCCCTTTCTTCTTGCGGAGAAGGGACTGGAACCTTGATCTCCCTCCTCACAGGTGAATGGTCTAAGTGCTGAGCTGGAGGTCTTCCCACAGGGGTGCTCTGTCTTGGCCATTGACAGCGGCTTCTTTTGTTACATAGTCATTGGGAAAAGGGCTGAGCAAGCCCTCTGGGTAGCCAAGTGGTTTGGGCTGCTGTGTACAGTCTAGCAGGTTGGGGTTCAAATCCCCTTTTCTTCTTCTTCTTGACTAGAAGGGACCCTGGGTTGCTTCTCTGTGAGGGAGGGAGCTAAGTGCTGTGTGAGGAGGCAGTCCCCTGGGGGCCCTCCCTCAGCCCTTTCTGCTGAAGGCAGCCACTGTCAGGAAATAGGAAAGGGGGCTTGGGGAGTGGCCCGTGTGGTGCTGTGGGTGGGCCATGTGGGGCTGGGGCAGGGCCCCTTTCTGCTTGTGGAGAGGGATGTGGTCTCTTACGCTACGAGTAGCATTTTCACCCCATATTCACTGGAGCAGAGGGCGCCTTCAAGCTGTCTGTGGGATGGGGGTTAGCATGCTTGCTTGGTGTGTGTGGGCCTCCCTTCCCCCCAAATCAAATCCCCCTGACGGCAGGGACCCTGGTGCACGAGCAGGGCCCTTGTACTAGGTCAAGAGCCTATTTGCTCTTTTAATGAAAAAGGCTTCGCCGCTGAGCTATAAAACCCCCTCTCTCTGGCCCACCATGATCCGGATCCACACCCAGGTGGTGGCAGGCACCCTGGGGCACGCCCCTGCTCTGTACAGGGCTGTGATCTGGGGACTGCCAACCCTGATCCTGCCCTAGAGGGCAGCTGAACATTCTAGTCCCTGGCGAATCTCACTGTAACTTGCACCAGGCAATGCCAGATCTGGGCAGCCATCCCTTCTAATCGACTAGGAACAACTTCCTGTCTGCTGGGGCAGTCGGAAGGCAGGGGGCTGCAGGAGTTGGGCGGGGGCCAGGTACAGGGGTAGCTGGGGGGTGGGTTCCTGCACCCTCCATAGGCCACCAGAGACTGCTGCTCAGCAACCACCACAGGCTGGCACCTGAGGCTCATGAAGAGCCAGCTGGTAGCATCAGCCTAATGACACAGCTGCAGCTAAGCAAGGGCTGCCGGCTCACTGGAAAAGGCTTCCCTTCAGGTGAGGGAGGAGGCCGAGCTCCAGGGCACAAGCAGGAGAGGGTGTCTCCAAGGGGCCAGGTACTGCGGGAACCGGTTGGGAAGTGGCCCAGGGAGAGGTGGCTATTCTGTGGGGATAATGGCAAGAGCCCCACGAGTGGTTGCCATCTAGGGGCCTGGGCTGGAATCTAGAGGAAGTGGGTGAGACTGGGTCCCCCCTCCCCATGTCTGGGGGGCTGCCACCAGGGAAAGGGGCCTTTGGTCTGGAGAAGGGTTTTTCCTTACAAGCTAGTGACTGGCCTGTGATTAAAATGGCTCATGCAGCAGGGAACTGTGGCCTGTGAGAGACCCGAGAGGCAGCGGGAGGGTCTCTGAGCCTCTGAGGCACATGACAAATCTGCCAGGAAGGGCAGGACCCAGGGGGCAGAACCAGAGCTCTGCCCCACTGCTTGGAGTAGCCCTCCAAGCACTTGGAGCCCCTTGTGCTGACCCCAGCAGCTTTACTTACAGCCAGGCTGCCCTTCAATAGGACTTGCTGGCTTCCCCCAATTTGCCTCCCCTTTAGTTCCACCTCCCAGCTGTTTCCTCAGCCTCATTCTTCTCTTGAGCAGGGCTCGATCATTTCCAGTCTTGGAGTGTGTCTAGACTACAGGGTTTTTTCGAAAAAACTTCCCGTGTCTACACTGCTGCCGCATTCTTTCAAAAGTTAATCAAAAGAACTCTGCAGTTTCTTTGACCACGGAAAACCTCGTTTTACAAGGAATAACACCTTTTTCCGAAAAAAAAGGCGCTATGTAATGCAAACTGTGCTTTTTTGAAAGAGAGTATCCAGACTGCCTGGGTGCTCTCTTTCGAAAAAGCGGCTTGCTTATTCGAAAGTACTGGTTGTAGTCTAGATGCTCTTTTTCGAAAGAGGCTTGTAGTCTAAATGTAGCCTAGTATCTCTGTTGTACAAAGCAAGTAGAAAAACTTAGCCAGCCAGTCTGATATGGGAGCTATCAAGGCTTATTCCCCCCTATGGCACAATAAATGCAGAAGTGGGGGGCCTGCAAAAGTACCCCAAAACCTTATCTTTCCAGGCTTTGGTATAAAACTTCCCCCCAAAATCCTAAAAAACCTAGATTTTGGGGATAAAAATCCACTGTCACCACCCAAGTAATGGTAAGAAAACCAGGGAGAGACCACTTGGGAAATCTCAGCTCCTAAAGTAAAACCAGGACACAAAAATTAACCAATACCAGGTTAATAAAAAGAAAAGAGAGAGAACTTTTATCATCACCACAATACTCCTGTTACAAGCATAGTGACTAGATGGAAAAGTCACCAATTAATAAACTCATGGGGAATTCCAGCAAGGGCCAAAACTTAGTTTAAAAAAAAGAGAAAACCCCGTTTTTAAATGCACAGACATCAGATTCCCATTCCCAAACCATAAAACAATAAAACCTAACAGATTTATCTAAACTTTACCCTACTTACAGATAGAGAAGCGTCTTTTCTTGGAGGGAGACATAAGAACGGCGGTACTGGGTCAGACCAAAGGTCCATCTAGCCCAGTAGCCTGTCTGCCGACAGTGGCCAGCACCAGGTGCCCCAGAGAGGTGGACCAAGACAATGATCAAGCGATTTGTCTCCTGCCATCCCTCTCCAGCCTCTGACAAACAGAGGCCAGGAACGCCATTTCTATCCCCTGGCTAAGAGCCTTTTATGGACCTAACCTCCATGAAATTATCTAGCTTCTCTTTAAACTCTGTTATAGTGCTAGCCTTCACAGCCTCCTCTGGCAAGGTGTTCCACTGGTTGACTACACGCTGTGTGAAGAAGAAATTTCTTTTATTAGTTTTAAACCTGCTACCCATTAACTTCATTTGGTGTCCTCTAGTTCTTCTATTATGTGAACTAATAAATAACTTTTCTTTATTCACCCTCTCCACACCACTCATGATTTTATACCCCTCTATCATATCCCCCCTCAGTCTCCTTTTTTCTAAACTGAAAAGTCCCAGTCGTTTTAACCTCTCTTCATATGGGACCCGTTCCAAACCCCTACTCATTTTAGTTGCCCTTTTCTGAACCCTTTCCAAGGCCAAAATATCTTTTTTGAGGTGAGGAGACCACATCTGTACACAGTATTCAAGATGTGGGCGTCATAGTTTTATACAGGGGCAGTAAGATATTCTGGGTCTTATTTTCTATCCCTTTCTTAATAATACCTAGCATCCTATTTGCCTTTTTGACCGCGCTGCACACCGTGTGGAAGTTTTCAGAGAACTGTCCACGATAACTCCAAGATCTCTTTCCTGATTTGTCGTAGCTAAATTAGCCCCCATCATACTGTACGTATAGTTGGGGTTATTTTTCCCGATGTGCATTACTTTACACTTATCCACATTACATTTCATTTGCCATTTTGTTGCCCAATCACTCAGTTTGGTGAGATCTTTTTGGAGTCCCTCACAGTCTGTTTCTGTCTTGACTATCCTAAACATAGTGTCTGTCCCTCTCAGTAGCTGGAGAGAAAACTGCCCAGGGACAAAGGAGGAAAAACCAAAAATTCCTTTGTCCCAGTTTGAAATTCCTACCTACATTCCTATTGGCCGACTCTACTTGGCTTAGGTATAGTTAACCCCTTAGTCCTCAGGCTGCTGGCTAACCCTCATGATCAGGGCTTGCCGAACCGCGGCGAGCCCAACTCGCCAGCCGCGCTGTCCAGCGATCTGCGCATGCGCAGATGGTTCTGCGCATGCGCAGATCGCCTGAACCCGGCTCTTCCGGGTTACAATCTACTTGCCATGGGCGAGTAGATTGTATTATTTGTCGAGCCCTGCTCATGATCATGACAGGAGCGTTTTGCATTCGCTTTGCACAGGTGTGACTGGCAGCGCAAGAGAGACTCCTTCTCGTGGTGCCTTAGGGTTGAAGTCCCAAGTTGGTTAGGTGACTAGAACAGACCAGACTAGATCAAGCCCAGCACCAATATGGGTATTTGCTGGAGGCTGTTGGTGTTGGGTGGCTCAAACCTGCTAGTCAGATGGTAGATCAGCTTCCTCATTTAGACCCCTAAAGAATTGGCCTGATTTTAAAAACTGCTCAGCCCCATCAATTCCCCTTGGAAACAATTGGTGCACTTGGGAGCGGAGCATTTGGAAATGAAGGCTCTTAAGTGCTTAGATGTTGGTGAGATACAGTGAGATCTTTTGGAAATCTGTCCCTAGGAGGGAATCTTTCAGGCTCTGTGCCCTTCCTGCTCCACCCAGACAGGTTTATTTCTGTATTTACAAGGCCCCTCTCCATTGAGATCTGTGCATTTTTACAATGAATCAATATGAAGTATTAGATTGAAGGAACAGGCAGCCAAGGATACGGCTGACCAAAACCAAAAGAACCAACTCAAAGCCGAGCCCCATTGCCCCTCAGGCAGGAGACTCCATCCATTCAAAGGGGAGTCGCCCAAGTTGTTCTGGTAACTACAAATGCAAAGCTGGCTGGTACTGCAGTGGTCTGACAAACTCACAAGGCATCTACTGCCTCATTCAGCATTGTTTGGTTTGAGGTGTGTGTGCATCACACACAACGTTGCAAGGAAAAGTTTCTTATTAATAAAACGCTTCTGCCCTCTGGCCTGTCACAACTTTCTAAAATTCAGTTTTCCTTTCCAGGCAGAGGTTAGCCGGTGGTAGGAATCTGCAGAGGTGAGTCATCCAGTCAACAGTCTGGGAACTCACTGGAAAGAAATGTCATGCCCCTATTAAAGAAAGGGGAATCAAGTCGTCTGGATTTGTTCCCAGTATGGGCTATTCCTTTCTGTCTGACCCTGGGCAAGTCACTTAATGTCTCTCTTCCTTCCCCACCTGTCAGATGAAGATAATAAAATGGAGCTATTTTTAGGAATGTTGCAAGACTTAGATAATTAGTGCTGAATTTAGACGACCCCAAACTCAATTTCCAGCTCAGGCTACCCAGCATATTTGAAAATCAGGTCCCTGATATTTGTAGAGCACCCTGAGATGGTTGAGTGAAGTTCCTGTTTGAGGGCAAAGTCTTCATCAGATGGCATTAGTTAATGTGTCGGTCCTATTGGGAACTGGTGACCAGATAGCAAATGTGAAAAATCAGAATGGGGTGTGTGTGGGGTGGGGTGTGGTGGGGGGGTGTAATAGTCCTATTTTATAGGGACAGTCCCAATATTTGGGTCTTTTTCTTAGATAGGTGTCTATCTGATAATTCTATTGGGATGTTCCACTGGCAAATAATGTAACTTGAGAGTTCTCACCCTTTAGAATACTTTCTTTTATGACTGTATTATCACAGTTGTATAATGTCACTCTGACTGCATCATAACTATGACATTCTGCTCTCATTAGCTGGCAAGCAGAAGTGGCTATATCAGTCCAATAAACTAGTGTAACTACAGACAATGGAATTGCCATCTGGCCCTTTCCAAATGGCTGGTTGAAAGGTTTGCAAAGGCATGTGTTGTTGCCATGACAACTGCGGGAGAGCTTTAACTACCCACTCTGAATTTCTATGTGTGCAGCACATTTCTCCCAGAATAAATCCAAAATGCTTGATTGCAAAATAGATCCCTATTCCCCCAGTGAAATGCAGCCAGCTCTGGAAAGGATGGTGGCTGCAAACTAGCATATTGTGCAGAGTGGAGGGCAATTAAAGGAGAAGAAATTTTAGCTCAAGTCCAGGGGAAAGCCAGCAATGGCAGAACGTGCCATAGCATCCCTAAAACCTTCACAGGACCTTGTGTTTTATTTTAGCCCCTACTACAACTACATAAAGAATAAATCCACCATTTCTGTACTGGACATGACAATATACCCACTCTACCCCCTTCCTCGCTTCCTTCGTCCCCTCCGGCACAGCTTCACCTCTCTACGCAGTAAGGTGGAAGATAAAGCTGGTCAAAAATGCTAGTCATGTTTTTCTGTGAAAGAGAAAATGTTTTTCATTTTCTCTATCTTCCCCAATCAAAACTGAAATCTGAAAACTGTTTGGCTTTTCAAAAATAATTTCTAATAAACATGGTTTTGATATCTGTACAGTAAAATGTTCATCACAAGAAAAATACTCCCTGAAAACACAGTATGTTACTAAAGGGCTTAATCTGGGGGGCTTAGTTTTTGGAGAAAGAGAGAAAAATGTAAAAAACAATGATGGTCCTGCAGTGCCTTAGAGACTAACAAAAAATATGGATAGTGACATGAGCTTTTGTAGCCACAACCCACTTCTTCAGATGACAGATACAGAGCAAGGGGTGCAGAGTGGCAGACATAAAGCAGAAGAAGAGGGAAGAGAAGGAGGAGCGAAGAAAACTGTCCAAGTGTCCGTGCCAGCTGAGGCTAATAGAGTGGGCTGTAAGTGCCTGCTACTTAGCTTTTGATGTCATTTGGGTGTTGAATAGAAGGGCCCATCCAAGAAATTTCTTTGTTCAAGCCCTGGCTAAATGTGTCCAATTTGCATAGGAAGGCCAGTTCTGCAATTTATTTCTCTGGTTCAGAGGTCAGCCACCTTTTCAAATCAGAGAGCCAAATGCCATCAAAGTTGAGAACAAGTGGTCAACGAAGAGCCATAGAAGAATGCTCGTTTTGCGTGACTGAAAACATACAGTTTAATGTTATTGCTGATTGACATGAGTACTAGCATGCATGAAATATTGTACTCACTGACTTTCTTTAATGAGACTGCTGCTGCTGGGGGTGCAGATTTGCGGGGGGGCAAGAGTCTGGGTTGGGGTGTACGAGGAGATCAGGGCAGAGGAGTGGGAGATGCAGGAGGCAGAGCAGGGTGCTGGGGGTGGGGAAATAGAGTCCGTGGGGGGTAGGGTTGCCAGATGGTTTCAACAAGAATACCGAACACACTTGACATTACATCACAATCTACATTACAGATTATTTAGAAAATACTGGACATTTCTGTTTTCTCATTTCTGTTTTCTCAGTTTGTTTCCCAAACAGAAAGTTCAAATACTGGACCGTCCGGTTCAAAACTGGGCACCTGCCAACCCTACGTGGGGGGCCCTGGGGCCAGATTACCTTACTTAGCCTGGACTAGGCAGCTGCACATGGGCAACAGTGGCTGGACAAGGGGCTAGGCCAGGATGGCCACAGCCAGATCGTGGACTCTGCAAGCTGGATCCGGCAGGGAGCCTCAGGGCTCCTCTCCCCTTCTTTCCCCCTGCAGGAAGCCGGTGCTCCAATTTTGTGGGGGCTGCGAGGCTGGAGCCCCAGGTGGCTCCCTGCTGCGGGAGCAGTGAGGGTGGGGCTGAGCTCGTTCTGAAAAGAGCCGTATTTGGCTCGGAAGCCACAGCTTGCTGAGCCTGGCTCTAGTTGGTTCCTGAAATGGCTTTGTAAGAGGAGAGCCACTTAGAAATCCATCGAGTGCTCAGACCAGTTACAGTGTTCCCCGGCAGGTTTCTGTGCTACCATTTTGAGTATCTGATTTGTGTCCCTGACTCCTTTGTCGTAGGGTCTGTCCAGTGTGGCCAACACACGTGGTCGAGGGGCCCAGCTGGCAGGGGGTGGCACAGATCACCTTGGATGTGCCGTTGTATGAGCCTCTGATGCAGTGGCTGATGTGATTAGGTCCTGTGATGACATCACACATGCAGATGTGTGGACAGGGCTGGCACTGGAGTTTCTTGCGGGGGTGGCTTCCTGGGTGAGTGTCTTTAAGGTGGGATGTGTGGTTTCTGGAAAGAATTTGTTTTAGGGTACGGGGGTGTCTGTGAGCAAGGACCGGCCTGTGTCCCAACGCCTGTGAGAGTGAGGGATTGTTTTCTAAGGTAAGTTGTAGATTGTTAATGATGCACTGGAACGGTTTCAGTTGGGGGCTGTAGGTGATGACTACTGGGGTTCTGTTGTTTTGCTGGGCCTGTCTTGAAGCTGATGCCGGGATACTCATCTGGCTCTATCAATCTGTTTTTCCACTTCCCCAAGTGGGCATGGAACTTTTACAATGCCGGACAGATCCTGTAGGTCTGTGTCTGTGGGCCTGGCACAACTCCAGTTGTCTTTTAGGGCCTGGCGGTAAACAATTGCTCGGGTGACGTGTTTAGGATGGAAGCTAGAGGCTGTAGGTAAGTGAAAGGGTTGGTAGGTTTCCAGTAGAAGGTGGTGGAGATGTGGCCATCATTGAATTGTGCTGTCATGTCAAGGAAGTGGCTCTCTTGTGTGGACTGGTCCAGGCTAAGGTTGGTGGTGGGGTGGAAGTTGTTGAAATCCCCGTCGAATTCTTGAAGGGTCTCCTTCCCGTAGGTTCATAGGAAGATGAAGTCGTCAATGTAGTGTGAGTGGAGTAGAGGAGCTGGGGGACGAGAGCTGAGAGAGAGACTGCAGAACTGGCCTTCCCGTCCAAATTGGACACAGTTAGCCAGGGATTGCACAAAGACGTTTCTTGGATGGGCTGTTCTATTCAACATCCCAGTGACATGAAAAGCCAAGTATCGGGCACTTGCAGCCCGCTCTATTAGCCTCCTTTAGCACGGACACTTGAATTGACAGCTTTTTCTCTCCTCCCCCCTCTCTGCTGTTGCTAGCAGGAGACACTACAAAAATGGAATTATTTCTCCTTTCACTTTAACCATTTAACCATTCCCTGGGGAATTGATCCTTAGTTTGGCTGAGATCTCCTGTGGCATGTGAGAATGGAAGAGCATCATATAGAGAGTTAACTTTCTTTTAGGACCAAAAAAGGAATTTTTTTTTAAGGGATACTTAGGACAGGTTATTTAGAGCTTGTCAGAAAACTTCAGATGATGTCCTCTAGCAGACATCAAGAAATGAAGAACCCGTCCCTTGCTTTGATAGTTTGTGCCAGTGGTGAATCATCCTCCCTGTGAAGTATTGGTGCCTTATGTCCAAGAGGAACGTGTCTGGTTTCACCTTCCAGCCACTGGCTCATGTCCTGCCTTTCTCCGCACCATGAACCGGCCCTTTGGTACCTGACATGTTCTCTCTAGAAAGGTCCTTAGATGCCCAAGTAACGTCGCCTCTCAGTTTTCCTTGTAGAAGCCAAACACACGGAGCTCAAGAGCAGGGGAGAAGGACTTCCTCTGCAGCCCTCCAGACTTTTGGCTCTTTGCTGCCCCGTCTCTAAGTTTCCAACAACTTTTCAAAATGTGGCCCCTGAAGCAGGCTGCAGTCTCCAATCTCAGTCTCGTGGACGCTGCGTCACCTCCCTGCCCTGCTCGCTTCTCTGCTCGTGGGGCGGAGCTGGCGGGCAGGGCAGCGCGACGGCCACAGCTGAGCCTCTCAGGGTCAGTGACGCGGCTCCCCCGGCTCCTTTTTCCGCTTGTCCAGGGCCGAATCCACTCGCCCATCAGCAGGAGCCAGGTGATGGGAAACGTGCAGCCGGGCGGGCTCTACACGCTGCTCCAGTTCTGCGCCAGCCTCGCCGACTTCCCCTCCTGCTCCGTTGCCCCGGGTAGGTGGCAGCGATGGTGGGGGAAGCCCTCTAGAAATGGGAATGGGGGTGGGAGGCTCTGGCCCGGCTGAGAAACGGGCACGAGGCAGAGGGGACATTAGAGCTGATGCTAGAGTCCCCTGTTGCCCAGGCTGGGCGGGGAGCCCCCCCCGGCGCACTAGCAGCCCACGGGCTGAGCAGACTATAGAGGGTTTGTGGATTTAGGGTTTCTCCTCCAGAGGCCGTGGTGCCTCAGGCTTTAGCTGAATGAGTTACAGCAGGAGGGTTTTGCTCAGGAAGGCCAGGCAGGAATAGCTGGTGGGCGGGAGGGGTGCAGCCAGCCACGCCTGCGGCATGGAAGGTGGAGTATCGGCAGGTGACGCTAGGGATGTTCAGTGGAGCTGAATCAACTACGTAATTTAAGCTTGAATATACCCAGCGGCACCCGAATATACCCGCTGCTTTTTTTATGAGCTGTATACTCACAGACTTTTGCTGGGGTATGTTTATGGTGGGAAATTTTTCTGGTGGAAATTAGCCACTCCTCCCCGGGTTACAAAGTGGTGGGGAAATTAGCCACTCACCTCCCCAGGTTCCAGCACAGCCACCAGCCTCTAGCCTCCGGGCGGGGGAGCACTCATCCCACAGGTTCCTCCACAGCCGCAGGAAGGGGCGGGGGAGCAGGACTCACCAGCCTCCAGGTGGGGGAGCGCTCACCGCCCGGTTCCTGCACAGCCGCAGGAAGGGGCAGAGAGATGAGCACTCCCCCGCCCCTTCCTGTGGCTGCGCAGGAACCGGGGAGTGAGTGCTCCCCTGTCCGGAGGCTGGCGGCTGCGCAGTCACAGGAAGAGGCGACGGAGAGCTCATCACCTGGTGAGTAAAAAAAAATTCTGTATACCCCGCACCCAAGTATACCCCGCAGGAGTGGGGGGGGGGGGGCGGAAGGGGCAGGGGTTTGTAAAAACGAATATAACTCGCGGGTTATATTCGCTAAATTACGGTAATCGAATTGTCGATGGAATTTGCTGCGACTGTTCAGTGGGTCGATGGGGAGCCTGCGCCTCTGAAATGCAGCGTGAGCCCCGCTGGCTCTGCAAAGGCGGAAGCGCCGTGGGGAGCGCGGGGCCAGCAGGGAACTCGAGCAGCCCCCGCTGGCCCTGTGCTCCCCACGTGAAATGTGAAATGGACCAGGGCTCCACGGGCCCTTCTCCATTTCAGACCAAAGCGTGTGGGAAGCACGGGGCCAGTGGGGGACTGGAGGCCCCAGGGCATCATGGGAAGTGCAGCGCCTGCTGGCTCGGGCGTTCCCATGTGCAGGGCGAGGGTCGTGCGAGGCTGGAAGGGCAAGCTGCCCTGACGCTGTGCTGGTATCAGGAGGCTACCGCTGCAGGGGCTGCTGCCCTCGCTGTGAAGGAGCCCCTCCTCGGGGAGACGTCGCCGTGCCCACCGGCACAAAGCTTGCTCGTGCCTATGCATCTCAAGCAGAACTCGCCCGTCCTGCAAGTGGCGCTTTGTGGGGAGGGGTTTGCGAGCTGCCTCCACGTCAGCTACCAGAGTATATGCAAAACCTGTGATTGACATTTCTTATTCTGAAACGGAGTGCTTTTAATTACATTCAGCATGTGTGGCACATGGTCCAAAACACGCTCCTTTCTGGTGAGAGAGAAATTGCAGAAAAGTGGAGGGGTTTTTTTCAAAAACAATTTACTTGGCTTCAGTTATTTGGCTGGAAGGGGACAAGTGACACAGAGAGCAGGGACACAGGATGCCGCCTGTCTCCCACACCCCGTCCGCCCGCTGCCTCGGTAACAGCAAAGTGGGGGGAATGGGAGCCAGTGCTGTGGAGAGCCACCTGTCCCCCCGCCCCTCCCTCCCGTGCACTGCTCTGATAGAGAGGCGGCAGCTCTGATAGAGAGGTGACAGCACGGCGGGTGAGGGGGGCAGACGGGAGCCGGTACCTGCACGAAGCTTTCAAGCCAGCTCCCCGCACATGTCAGCTATTGGAGGCAGCAGTGGCAGGCGGGAAGGGGGTGGCCAAGGCTCACTGCAGACGGAGGCAGCTGCGTGAGATGCCGGGGCAGCGTCAAAGGAAGCAGTCCATGGTGATGGGGGGCTTCTTGGGAGTGGGGGCTGGGAGCGCACTGGCTGCCAGCCTCACCTCTGGAGACTGTCCAATAGTCGTGTAACCGATAATATAAGTGACTATTCACTTAATGGCTATCTAATGTCCCCGCTCGCCTAGCGGTCAGTGCGGGCTGGGGCTTTTCGATTGGGCAGGGGGAGGCTTTTGCCTCCACCCCCTTTCCTCCCTCCCTTAGCCACCCCCAGCACCGCCTGCATCCCTGTAATGGACATGAGTGCTGACCAGCACCGGGAGACCAAGGGGTTAAATTCAGGTAGTTAGCCAAGGGGCTGGCCAGGGGGCCTGGAGAAACAGTCCAGATAGTGGGTTGAAATTTGAACTGGATCTAGGTTCCCTGCCTGCTTTCTTTGTGCGGGAGAGAGAAGCCAGGAGTTGAGGCGCACAGGGGGATTTAAACCCAGGCAGGACTGCCATGTCTCTGAGGAATTCGGAGCATGGGAGTGGACTGAACAGAGAGGAGACTGGAAGTAAGTAACAGGGGAACAAAGTGGATCCAGTTGCGTTCAGGGTATTTTCTGTTTATCTTGTGGTTTGGTTTGGTTTGAAGGGCTCTGTTGGCATCCAGGCCGCCCCTCCCCCTTTCCCATCTAAGCTTTGTTTCCGGAGACTGTTCTCTGTGTTTGATTTTGCTTTCCATAGTTGCTCTGTAAGGTCTGGCATCCCACTGCCTTTGGAATCAAAATCACTTTTCTTCAGGTGATGATTTGATTCTTGTATCCTGGATGGTCTGGGTGCTTGGCACTGACAGGGCAGGTGGGGGTGAGGGCTGTGGGGGGAGGGGCCAGGAGGTGCTGGGCACTGACAGGGCAGGTGGGGTGAGGGCTGTGGGGAGGGCCAGGAGGTGCTGGGCACTGACAGGGCAGGTGGGGGAGGGCTGGGGAGGGGCCAGGAGGTGCTGGGCACTGACAGGGCAGGTGGGGTGAGGGCTGGGGGAGGGGCCAGGAGGTGCTGGGCACTGACAGGGCTGGGGAGGGGCCAGGAGGTGCTGGGCACTGACAGGGCAGGTGGGGGTGAGGGCTGTGGGGAGGGGCCAGGAGGTGCTGGGCACTGACAGGGCAGGTGGGGGTGAGGGCTGTGGGGAGGGGCCAGGAGGTGCTGGGCACTGACAGGGCAGGTGGGGAGGGCTGGGGGGGAGGGGCCAGGAGGTGCTGGGCACTGACAGGGCAGGTGGGGTGAGGGCTGGGGGGAGGGGCCAGGAGGTGCTGGGCACTGACAGGGCAGGTGGGGTGAGGGCTGTGGGGAGGGGCCAGGAGGTGCTGGGCACTGACAGGGCAGGTGGGGGTGAGGGCTGTGGGGAGGGCCAGGAGGTGCTGGGCACTGACAGGGCAGGTGGGGGTGAGGGCTGTGGGGAGGGGCCAGGAGGTGCTGGGCACTGACAGGGCAGGTGGGGGTGAGGGCTGGGGAGGGGCCAGGAGGTGCTGGGCACTGACAGGGCAGGTGGGGGTGAGGGCTGGGGAGGGGCCAGGAGGTGCTGGGCACTGACAGGGCAGGTGGGTGAGGGCTGGGGAGGGGCCAGGAGGTGCTGGGCACTGACAGGGCAGGTGGGGTGAGGGCTGTGGGGGAGGGGCCAGGAGGTGCTGGGCACTGACAGGGCAGGTGGGGGTGAGGGCTGTGGGGAGGGGCCAGGAGGTGCTGGGCACTGACAGGGCAGGTGGGGGTGAGGGCTGGGGGGAGGGGCCAGGAGGTGCTGGGCACTGACAGGGCAGGTGGGGGTGAGGGCTGTGGGGAGGGGCCAGGAGGTGCTGGGCACTGACAGGGCAGGTGGGGGTGAGGCTGTGGGGAGGGCCAGGAGGTGCTGGGCACTGACAGGGCAGGTGGGGGTGAGGGCTGGGGAGGGGCCAGGGGTGCTTGGGCACTGGGACAGGGCAGGTGGGGGTGAGGGCTGTGGGGAGGGGCCAGGAGGTGCTGGGCACTGGGACAGGGCAGGAGGTGGGGGAGGGGCCAGGGGTGCTTGGCACTGGGAGGGCAGGAGGGTGGGGGAGGGCCAGGGTGCTGCTTGGGCACAGGAGGTGGGAGGGCCAGGGGTGCTTGGCACTGGGAGGCAGCAGGGGAGGAGGGCCAGGGGTGCTGGCACTGGGGCAGGAGGTGGGGAGGGGCCAGGGGTGCTTGGCACTGGGAAGGCAGCAGGGGGGGAGGGCCAGGGGTGCTTGGCACTGGGGGGCGGGGCCACCGCATGGGAAAGCGCAGGGGCGGGCGGCGCTGGCTGGGCGGGAAACTCCTGGGGTGCTCGCGCTGACTAGGCGCGGGCGCGGCGCGGGCGCGGGGGCGCTGCCCTGGCGATGAGGGGGAGACGGTGCCGCGGCGTGGGGGCGGGGCAGGAGCTGGTAGCGACACGGAGCCTGCCCCCTTCCCTCGCGGCCACGTGTCGGCCCCCAGACCCCCCGTGGTGCCAGGGGAACGGGGCTGTGGCCCCCCTTTGGCGCACGGGGGGGGCGACGGGAGCCGACTTGGGCTCCAGTCACGTGGGTGTCTCGGGGGGGGGGGGTTGCAGTCCAGCGGGGCGCAGGGGAGAGTCACGTGCCCCCCCTTCCGCCGGGGAGCCGCGCGCCCTCGGGGGGGTTTGTTCCCGCGGGCGGTGGTGCACGTACGAAATGTGTTCCGCACACGGGCGGGGCGGGTCAGAGGCCGGCCCCGCGGTGCGGCGGAAAGCAGCCTGAGCCCTGCTTCCTGTGCTGCTCGCTGCCTAGGGAAGAGGGGCCGCGCTCCCCGTTGGGCGGGGCTGGGTGTGCGCCCGGTGAATCTCTTCCTACCTGTGTGTCCTTTGGGCTCCCTGGCGGGGTGTGTGCTCCTTGGCGGCAGGCAGCTTGGTAGCGCTGTGACGAGGAAGGAGGGCGACCTCAGGCGAGGAGAGACGCTCCTGGTTTCTGGTGTGCCCGCAGTATTGTCCAATGTTCAGCTGTGCCGTTCTCCAGAGGGCCAGAGAGCACCCTGAGTGGCAGGCATGTGGAGAGATCTGGGGGGCTGGAGTTGCTTATAATTCACGGTGAGGAATCTTTTGGGGCCAAATCAGTTTGGGGGGGCCGCAAACAAGTGAGAGACAAACAAACGAAAAAAGCCCTCCCTGACGTGGACCCCAACTGAGCGGGAGAAAGACATTCCCCTTGCAGGCCAGAGCATTGGAGGGCCCAGACTAGTCGATTTTGGGCACAAGAGGAGAAACGGTGGACGGAACCCCAAGCTTTGGGGGCCGGATCCGGCACCCAGGCCTTAGGTTCCCCACCCACGTTCTAAGTAATGAGTATTTTAGGTCCTGGCTGGACTAGAGAAGGGGGCACCAGGGTAGTTGCTGCTAAAGGTGCACGGCCGCGCACAAAAAACCCTCTGCCGCCCACCTCCTTTGCGGAGCTGTGCAGCAGCAGTGGTTGTTTTCCTGATCTGGTGGTGGGCGGCTGTCCCATTGTGCCACAGTGAGGCTGTCCCTGCTGGGGCAGTCTCGCCCCACCTCCAGCTGCTATTGGGGCTTCTGTTTGTTTCTGTTCATACAGTTTGCTGCAGTTTTCCATCCACGGAGGACCTGCATGAAGCTGGTCCAACCAGTGATATGGGGATAGATTTTTAAGAGTAAGAGGTTTTGTTTTTAAAGCAGGGGTGAGGAACCTAATATCGGGGACTGGATGTGGCCCCCAGCTCACGTGAGTCTGGTCCTTGAGCCTCAAGGTTTCCACACTGAGATTGGAGCAGACAAAATCTGCTATCCTGCCCCCCAAGATCCAGTGTGTGAGGGGAATGTGGGGAGCGTCTTTCTCCTTCTCAGTTGGGGGCCATGATAATGAGGATGGTGGGGTTTGGGGATTTTTTTTCTTCACACTTGTGTGTAGGGTTGCCAGGTGTCCAGTATTCAACCAGACAGCCCAGTATTTGCACCTTTTGTCCGGTAAATAAATTTAGAAAATACTGGACATGGAAAATGTCTGGTATTTTCTGCTTTTCCTGGCTTGGCGCCCAACGGAAATGGGGCGGGGGTGGGGAGATTGGCTTGCCATTTAAAGGGGTCGTGACTGGATTTTGCTCCAAAAAAATGTTCCTGGTGGGGTTTTTTTCGTTTGTTTTGTTTTGTTTTTTTCCTCGACAAAAATTTTCCTGGCGCTTTCTTGGTTTTTTTCGGAGGGTCTAGTATGTTTGCTGAAACCATCTGGCAACCCTGCTAGTGTGTGCCCTCCCCCCAATAAGGTTCCCCACCCATGTGTGAAAGCGTGAGTTGGAAGAACGTTACCTTTGGTTTCTGTGTCATTATAAGGTAGTATCTTTTTAGGGGTTTTTTTTACAAAAACTGACACAGCAACTGCAGTTGGAGGAAAATCAAAACTTCAAACACATAGACTTTAGTTAATAATACAGTATAGTATATGGAGATATATACCTATCTCATAGAGCTGGAAGGGACCTTGAGAGGTCATCGAGTCCAGTCCCCTGCCCTCATGGCAGGACCAAGTACCATCCCTGACAGATTTGCCCCAGATCCCTAAATGGCCCCCTCAGGGATTGAACTCACAATCCTGGGTTTAGCAGGCCAATGCTCAAACCACTGAGCGATCCCTACCCCCTAGTTCAGTCTTTTAGCCTATTTGTTATATTATTTTTTTTCTGTTTGGTACTAGAAAATCAAACTTTCCTCCTGCTTGGGCCTCTACTTTCACTCCAGCAGCTCTTCCACAAGTAGAATCTTCTGCAAAATAAAATGTCAGGGCAACCGTCATTAAGGTGTTTGTTCCTGTAAGGACATGTGACTGAACTGGTTGTTCAGAAAGTTTCTGGTGAATTGATTTATGCACAGGTATGCCTCCCGTTCTTCCTTAACCACCGCATTCTCTTGTTTTTGTCTGAAGCAAATTCTCTGCCAAGCCACCTTTTTTTGGCTTTCATGTAATTGTCTGCTCTTTTGTTCGGTGTGGTAGACTTGTTTTAGCGTGGCATAATACAACCGAGCCACAGAAAAGTCTGCCTTGGTACCACTGAGTACCTGCCCAGACCAAAGTAGCTTTCAGACACCTTAAGAGAGTCTTGATTTGCAATTCTCCCCTTTCTTCCCCTTGGATTTTCGACTAGGAAAGTGTGCTAATCTTATTCCTCCTCTACTCTATCAAACTACATCTATAGCACAATCTAACGCTATGGAATCGCTGTTAAAAGGAAATTAGGAATCTTAGTTCCTAAAAATTACCAAAACATTGTAGCTAATGTTCATGTGAGCTAAGATCAGCTCATGTGGCTGAAGTCTGCAAACATACAGTTTTTCAAGACAATCCTGAGGAGACAACTTTGAAATGTGTGTTAATGGAGGAAAGTTTATATACTGTATCCAGTATCTTGTGAAGAACTTGTCACCTCAGCACAGGGTCTGGGGCGGGTTTTACCATAAGGGACCCCGAGAGATCATCTAGGCCAGCTGGGGAGGGTGGGGAGAGGAGGTTGGCCACTGAAAATGTTGCAGTATTAATTTATTTTTTATTTTACTTCGTATCAAAAAACCATTTACAGTCACGCACCTTGTTAATTCTCACTTGTTTTAGTACTCTTTCTTCCAGAACGTTTTAAAAACACAGACAAGACATTTGTTCGCTTGGGTGGCAGGCGTCCGAAGAAGTGCATGTGACCTCAATCTTGGAGCACGAGACAAAACTCACTCCGCTCCTGGAGGGAGGGGAAATGTTAGAGGGAACACTGGGCTCCAGTGAGCAGCAGCCAGGTGACGCGTGTGTCTGTCCGTTCCACACACCTGGGGTGGCCTAAGCGAGACCAAAAGGAGCCGGCCCCCCCAAGACCCTGCCGGCAGATGGTAACCAGACAGTGATCTGGGGAAGAAGAGCAAATAGCAATTGGCTCAAGGTAAGTATCAAGGGAGGGCCGCACAGACGTTTGCAAGTGTGGCATGGGTCCCTGAGAAAAGGCCCTCTGGCTCGTGGTGGAAGAACTTGAAAATACGAACTACAAAAGTCGCAGAAACTGAACACCTAACTTTGTATTTTTAAAAATGTCATTATTCCCCCCCTTTCCCCCTCCCCAATCTCCTTGCTGGCGATACTTCGTTTTCCATATGAACCTAGACGCATGAGGTGAGTAGGCTGCTAACTGACCTAACGTTACGCATGCTGAGAGCTGGCAAAACGGATTGAAATAAAGACTTTGTCTCGCAGCAGCACCGAGGAGCCTCATACATGGATTAGTGCCTTGTGGGAATAGTTATCTTCTAATTGATCTAATCTTTGGCTTTTGAGTTTGAATTTATTGTTGCGTCCTTCTAGGCTACTGTTACTTGGTGTGCATCTGTGCATGCGTATGTATGAATGCGAGTGTGTGCATCCCTGGGTGTGTATGTGCATGCACACGTGTGCCAGTGTCTATTTGCATGTGTGCGTGCATGCCTGCCTGCAGGCGCATTGTGCAGATGCGTGGGTGCGTGTCTGAGCGAGGGCACGTGTTTGTGTGAGCACAAGTGGGCTCTCAGGCGCGTTAATCCGTTAATTCACGTTTGTGCGTGTGTGCACGCATCCCTGCGTGTGAGCATTTGGCTGTTGCACAAGCGTGTGCGTCTGACGTGTTCCAGTCAGACAGTGCCCTGGCAGTGGTAGCTCTTGGAGAGCAACACCCGTCCCCTCCCAGCTGGAGCATGCAACAGAGTTGGGAGGGACAGGGAAGAGTGTAACTGCTGCGGTGCGTTTCAGCACGAGGCTCTAACTGCCGCGCGGTAGCTGCTTCTCTCGTGCCCGGCGCAGGGCAACAAGGAGCGGCCTCGCGTCATGCTGGCGCCACATACGTGCCGTCCCACGGACCGGAAGTGACATTTGCTCGGTCCATGGCCTGACAGCAACCGACTGGGAACCGTGACCAGAAGGTGCCCAGGTACGTGTTCCAATCGCGTCCCCCGGGAACAGAGCCCGGAGTCGATTGGCTTCGGTGAGCGCTCAGCTGGCGCCAGGTCTACGAGTGGCAGGCAGAGGGAGACACAGGCCGGGTGGGACGGGTTCAGACTCCGGGCGCCTGGCTGGGACAGGGACTGGGGTGGGGGGGTTCCTGCGGTGGCGCAGCCAGCGTAGCCCTCCAGCTCTGGTGGTGCACGGGGCAGAGGAGGGACACCAGAGACTGTGGCGAAGCGGCGATGGAGGCTGGAACTGCTCTGACAAGGCGCTGCTCTGTTCCTTGCTTGGGCGGGGTGGTGCCCTGCCTCTGTGGCAGGCCCTGAGGTCACAGGGAGCGGGTCCGCCAAGAAATCCCACCCTGGGTGGGTAGAGGAGAAGGGAAAGAGTGCATGCTGGGAGATGTAGTCTTTCCTCGGGCCGATAGGCTTCACAAGTCACTACGGCTCCCATGATACTACAGGAGCTGTAGCGTCTTCTGGACTGCGTTTCCCGTCAGCCCCTGTGGCCCCATAGCCCCAGTGGTGGCGTTTCCTGGCCTAGGTGCTGTGGTATTGGGGTGTGGCAGCGTAGGGAGGGGCGGGACACCCACCAGTGGCACTGTTTCCAGAGAGTCTCTCCCATCATAGAGATGCCAGAGTGGTTCCCCCTCATCTTGCTAGGACCCAGAGCCTTGTCCCAGGCAGTGCCCCACCCCCTCGTGAGTAGAAGGTGAGACTTGGCCCCTCCTCCCTCCAGGGAGCACTACTTCTGGGACAGGCTGTGTGCGGGGCAAGGTCTGTCCCAGGCTTCTCCCTCCCAGGGCTGGGCTGTGAGTCCCTGCCTTTGGCAGAGGGGAGCTGCTGCCAGCCCCCAGCATTTGCAGGGAGTGGGAGCCCAGGGGTGGAATAACAACATGTGAGGAAGCAAAGATGGAGGAGCTGGTAAGGGGCCTGGAGGGCAGTGAGGGAGGAAGAGCAGAGGGGCCGGGGGAAACAGGGTTGTAGGGGGCCTGGTCCCGCCCCGCCCCGCCCCGCCCCGGGAGCAGCTGTACTGCAGCCCTGGCTCCAGCTCCGGCAGCCGCCTGACAGGCAGCCCACCCTGGGGCAGAAGTCCTGGCCCACTCCACTGCTGGATGGAAAGTCTTAGAAGAAACCCTGCCCTGGACCTGGAGTTGAGGGTGGGTATGGGGGGCAAGGGTGAGACCCTCTGAACCAGAGGCAGGGAGTCCAGGGAGCCAAATGTGAGGCGGAGAACCTCCAGCTATCAGAATCGGCTTCCCCTCCGCGCTTGCGGAACTGCGCAGCTAAAACTGTTAAAAGCCGAATCTGACCGGCACGCGTGTGTGAGAAATCGCTACGGGGAGCCAATTGTGATGGCAGCTGTTTGTGACGTCACACCGGCCCCGCCACCGGGACTGTGGAATCGTGGAATAGCAGTGAGAATTCACGAGTCTATCGACTGCTCCGTGAACCGACATTGACCAGCCCCGCCCCCTCCAGCTCTGCTTTCCCTGGCCGGCACCCGTGCCTCAATTTCCTCCTCCGCAATCACGTCATCAACTACCCGCCCCGAGCACTCGCCCCTCCCCCTTTCCTGCATCCGGCACCTGCCCCCACCCCCTCCTGATCCCGAGCGGGACCCAGGCTGCGCTTCAGCGTGGCAGGCAACACCCGCTCCCCCAGGCCGCCCCCGCCCAGCCACGGCCGCGCCCTCAGAGGTGCGCCGTGGCCAGGCGCTCCTGCCGGGCTCCAGCCAGGCGGGCCTTGGGGGCGGGAGGGAGGATGGAGGGAGCCACAGTGGCCTGTGGGAGATGGAGGCCGGGGCAACTACATCTCCCAGCAGCCACTGCGGGGTCAGGAGCACGTGAGAGGGGCCCAGCGGCCAGTGCGGGGTGCGGTGCGTCCTGATTGGGTGGGGGAGGCTTTGGGTAAACTGCCATTTGGTAAGCGAGGCGGAAATGGAAGTGGGTGCAAGAGGAAGTGGCGGTGCTGCGCTGGATGCTTCCTGGGAGTTGTAGTTTCCTGGGAGCGTGCTACCTTCGCCGGTGAGTTTCTCCCCGGCAAGTCCCCGACAGAGCCTGCCCCGTGGCAGCCTGGGCCCCTTAGTGCCCCCCCGTTTGCCACCGCCCCAGAGGCAGCGGCGCAGCAGAGGCAGCACGCGGGGTGGGGGCGCGCAGTGATGCAGGAACCGACAGAGCCAGGTTTGTCCGGGAGTCATGTCATTGGCTCCTCCACCCCCGCCTCCTTGTCGCCTGTGGGAGCCGAGGGCTGCCGGAGCCTAACCGGTGCACGTGGCGCCCTTGTGGTGTCCCAAGACCGAGGGGCCGCTCTCTCCCTTCCCCCCCGCTCCCCAGCATCTCCCTGTTTCCTGGCTGAAGAATTCAGTAGCACAAGTGGGTGGAGATGGTCCCCTCCAGCCATGTGTAGTGGCCACAGTACAGTGTGGGAATGAGGTCAGATCCCGAGGTCCTTGCTCAAGACAAGGATCCATTTACCTACGGAGTGAAAATCCTGCAAGGGCCTTGTGGTTTCACCCACAGTTTTTTAGGAGAGAGCTGGAGAGGATTTAACTTGCTGCCACTGCAGCGCAACAGTGTACGTTTGCTTTCCTAAGCATTTGACTAATGAAAATAAGAAACACATGCCCAGTGCCGAATATAGTGACTGTACAGTGATTACTAATTTAGTTTTCTTACTTAGCACTGAAATTGGATAGATTCTTGTACCACCATCAGGTAAAGTATGAGAACTGTGTTCAGTTGGGAGTCTGAAGGTGCATGGTTGCAACAATCCTACTTAAAAAAATCACCCCGTATTTATAATGAATACGGCTAGAGCCACATCACAAACACTCTAACCCTGCACAGCAAGTAGAGAGAGTACAGGATGAGCTGGGCATCTATCCGCTGGAGGCTGTTTGGAAAGGTATGGTTTAGGTCTCTTCTCCTTTAGCATGAGACATCACTGTGGCATCTCTCAGGGCACACAGGGTAGAATACAACTTCTACAATGTGTTCCACTGATGCCACCATGCCCAGTGCAAAATGCAGTAAAGGGTTTCATGTCCTTCTCCTTATTTGTAATTCCTTACCTCACCACAGTGTTGGGATGCTCTTCCCTAAATTCTTAATCCTTTTACCTCACTCTCATTAGCAGTAGAAGTCAGTCAGTTACCATGGCATTCTTGTTGTTAGGGAAAGGGACATCAGCAGATGCCTAACTCTTTTATTTCCAGAAGCTTCAGGGGGTAGCCGAGTTAGTCTGTTACAGAAAAAAACAACAAATGGTCTGGTAGCACTTTATAGACTAACAAAACATGTAGATGGTATCATGTGCCCATGAAAGCTCATGATCCCATCTACATGTTTTGTTAGTCTATAAAGTGCTACCAGACCATTTATTGTTTTTTTTTCTTTTATTTCCAGATGCTATGAACTAGCATCCCGTGGCTACCTGTCATCTCTTCAGTCATTTCAGCATCTTAGTGTTTAAGATGGTATTATCTACGGTTATTTTTAGTTACTACTTATGCTTAAGGCTTTTTACGCCTTGTGTCTTTATTTGGCTCAAGTACTATCTTACAGGCTCATCGCATTATTACCTTAATTTATATCTAAGCATCACCTAGCAAATACTTAGTTCTGCAGGCACCAATACAAAGAGGGACTGGAAGTTTTTACTGTAGTCTCTAATCCAGCGTTTCTCAAACTGGGGGTCATGACTCCCCTGGGGGTTGCAAGCAATTTAGAGGGGGGTCGCAGCTGGATTGGGCTTTTCACTTGTGACTCCTCTCCCCTGGGCCACGAAGAGCGGCAGGGTGGCGGAAGGCAGCTGCCAGCAAGCCACGCAGCATGGCCGGGGGCGCAGGACTCCAGGAGCGCAGCTCAGTTGCAGGAGGAGGCAAGGCGGCAGGAGAGTGAGGCCGGCCAGGGCATGGTTGCCATGCGACTGAATGCTTCCCCAGCTGGGAGGGGGTGGGGTCCCTCAGGCAGCGGGCTGGGGGATTGGGTCAGGGCAGAGGACCCGGAGATAAATAAGGGCACTTAGGGGTCAGAGATGGAGACAGAGGAGAGGAGAGGAAGGAACCAACCAACTGAAGGGATGCAGAGCAGAAAAGAGGCAGAGGGGAGAAAGAGACGGGGGGAAGGAGCCTGCAGTGGGAGGGCGTTAAGGACATAAGCGCCATGAACGGAACCCCAGGAGGGCAAGGAGTCTGGTGAGAAGGGGAGGAAGTGACCCAGGGCAGTGGGGGCACACAAATTCATGTAGCATTTTAGGGGGTCGTGGTATCACAAATTTTGAGAACCCCTGCTCTAATCCATGTTCCAGCAATCACTTACGTAAAAATGTGATGTTAAACTCATGTGGGTGCGTCTAGACTGGCAAGTTTTTGCACAAAGCGGCTGCTTTGCGCAAAAAACTTGCCAGCTATCTACTGGCAGCTTGAATTTGCGCAAGAACACTGGCGATCTAATGTATGATTGTCAGTGTTCTTGTCTAAATACACTAACGCTCCTGCTCGGGAAAAAGCCCTCTTGCGCAAATGCTTTTGCAAGAGACCAGTGTAGACAGGTAAAAACTGTTTTGCGCAAAAGAGCCCCGATGGCGAGAATGGCCACTGGAGCTTTCTTGCGCAAAACTGCGTCTAGATTGGCACGGATGCTTTTGCGCAAAAGCACTTTTTGCGCAGAAGCATCTGTGCCAATCTAGACGCTCTTTTCCACAAATGCTTTTAACGGAAAAACTTTTCCGTTAAAAGCATTTGCGGAAAATCATGCCAGTCTAGACACAGCCATGTATGTTTTACCATAGAAATACACAAACCTTTTAATTTTGAAATAAATCTAAATGCCTAGTGTTCTGTTCATATTCTTTTGAGTAGGTGTTGCAGTTTATTCATATTTAACAGTTTATGGTTTAATTTATTGCTTACCATTTTAGAGTTAGATGTTATCACTGACTTTTTAGCTGTTATGTTCCCAGCACTTATCAGCTCAGAGGTATTGCTCACTGCTTGCTGGTTAGGGGCTAAGCTCACCACAGCAGATTTAGTGGTTTTCTCTAGGAATGTCAATGTATAGACGACTACACGATTAATCAATAAGCCTAAACTTATTGGTTAATTCTGTCGATTACACGCATTCTCCCCTCTCACCTGCTGCCTCTATCAGAGGCAGCAAGGAGGGAGGAGGCGTGAGCTGATGCCTGTGGGAAGCCAGTTTTTAAGTCAGCTTGTCACAAGAGGGCGCGGTTGTACAGTTGATCATGCTACACTACAAGGCACATTGGGTCAGCTTCACATTAACAGGTGTGTTGTGAGCAAGACACGAGAAGTCATTCTTCCGCTCTACTCTGCGCTGATTAGGCCTCATTTGGAGTATTGTGTCCAGTTCTGGGCACCGCATTTCAAGAAAGATGTGGAGAAATTGGAGAGGGTCCAGAGAAGAGCAACGAGAATGATTAAAGGTCTAGAGAACATGACCTATGAAGGAAGGCTGAAAGAACTGGGTTTATTTAGTTTAGAAAAGAGAAGACTGAGAGGGGACATGCTAGCCGTTTTCAGGTGTCTAAAAGGGTGTCGTAAGGAGGAGGGAAAAACTTGTTCATCTTGGCCTCTGAGGATAGAACAAGAAGCAATGGGCTTAAACTGCAGCAAGGGAGGTTTAGGTTGGACATTAGGAAAAAGTTTCTGTCAGGGTAGTTAAACACTGGAATAAATTGCCCAGGGAGGTTGTGGAATCCCCATCTCTGGAGATATTTAAGAGTAGGTTAGATAAATGTCTATCAGGGATGGTCTAGACAGTATTTCGTCCTGCCATGAGGCAGGGGACTGGACTCAATGACCTCTCGAGGTCCCTTCCAGTCCTTGTATTCTATGATTGTGTGATTCACAGAACAAAAAACCCCCAGTAGTTCAAATATACCTTTAACAAGTTTTATTGCAAGCAATTCAGGAGCAGTTTTAAAAGCGATATATCTGTCTAGTAATTAGCAATTAAAAGGCAGGTTAAAAGCAATGTTTAATTTGAATAGTTAACAGTCTAAATCTAATCTCTAACCCAATTTAGCAGCCTAATTCTTAATCCAGTCTAACACACACATCCCACTCGCCCTCTGGGGCTGGCCAAAACCCAGGTAATGTTGGTTAATTTGGTTGAGGCGGAAGTCCGACACACGTGTCACCTCAATATGCCGAATCGATGGACTCTAACTTGTGGGGCAAAATGGTGTGGTATATATCCCCTCGGCAGGGGCCAGTCAAGTGGGACAATGTCCACTGGTTGCACACAACCTGGGTGGGGTGGTGTCATACCCTCCTTCTTGCTAGTG